>OX336388.2:1323700888-1325092009 GCA_946902985.2 Meconema thalassinum | reverse complement strand
TTTTGCTTTCACTTTTGCTCCCATATTAATGTCAACTCTTATAACTATAAGCAACAGCAAAATGTAAATGGAATAATATTTCTGATAATGTTCAAAACAAAAGTCCTGAGGTCTTGGGTTTGAATTCTCAACTATGATTGTCAGCCAATGAGTTACACTACAGAAATCTTTTTATTTTTGTGTTGTGTTGCATGATAATTTGCCCATTTCGCGATGTAGTGGCTAGTATACTTGGGTGTTATCCCAGAGGTTTTGGGTTCCAACTCGACTATGGCCAGAATTTAATTTTTGATCTGAGAGTTGGAAGGTTAGGTTAAGTAAAGTTAGGTTAGGTGAAATTAGGTTGGGTGAAGTTAGTTTAGGTTAGGTTAGGGGAGATTGTTTTAGTAAAACACCACATTTGCCCCCACTTTTTACTCACACATTTTGCTCCTACTTTGTACACTCACTTTTGCTCGCTCTTTTTGCTCCCACTTTTGCTTTCACATTTGCTCCCACTTTCTGCTCCCATATTTGCTCACACTTGTTTGCTCCCACTTCTGCTTACACGTTTTCCACCCACTTTTTGCTCCCACATTTTTTTTGCTTTCCATATTAATGCCAACTCTTATAACTATAAGCAGCAGCAGCAAAATGTAAATGGAATAATATTTCTGATAATGTTCAAAACAAAAGTCCTGAGGTCTTGGGTTTGAATTCCCAAACTATGGTTGACAGCCAATGAGTTACACTACAGGAAACTTTTACTTTATGTTGTGTTGCATGATAATTTGCCCATTTTGCGGTGTAGTGGCTAGTATACTTGTGTGTTATCCCTGAAGTCTTGGGTTCCAACTCAACTATGCCTAGGATTTAATTTTGATCTGTGAGTTGAAAGTTAGGTTAGGTGAAGTTAGATGAGGTAAAGTTAGGTTAGGTGAAGTTATGATGGGTTAGGTTAGGTAAAGTTCAGTCAAGTTAGATTAGGTGAAGTTAAGTTAGGTTAGGTTAGGTTAGGTGAAGTTAGGTGAGGTTAGGTGAGGTGAGGTTAGGTGAGGTTAGGTGAGGTTAGGTTAGGTTAGGTTAGGTTAGGTTATGACTAAGTTTGTTATGTCTAGTTGTTTTAGAAAAAACACCATTTTTGCTCTCATATTTGCTTGCATATTTTCTTTGCACTTTAATCTATCTTGACTTGTGTATTTACTTTTGATGGTATATTTGTTGACATATTTGTTAGCATATTTGCTCCCACTTTTTTTTTATATTTGCTTTGCTCCCACATTTGATCCCATATATGCTCCCACTTTTTGCTCACAGTTATTTTTTTCTCCCACATTTGCTCCCACTTTTTACCCCCCCCCCCCACTTTTGCTCCCACTTTTTTGCATGTATATATGCTCCCACATAACTATTGTTGTTATTACCAAGTTGTCTTTACTAGAGATTAGTTTGTGCTTGACAGTTGATATGGAAGTATCAGTGACTAGGTATGGTAAGCCTTATGCATACTATAAAGGATATTCATATATTGTGAAACGAAGCAATAAAAATGGAACTGTTATTTGGCGCTGTTCAAAGCAACGATCGAAACAGTGTCGAGGAATGCTTAAAACAAAAGAATTGGACGTACTTTCTTCAAACAATCATGAATGTAAACTTAATAATCACGCTAGTCTAAATGTAAGGAAAACCCAAACCAAAGCAAGAAACCAAGTCCAAGAGAAAGATAGTACTGCTCAAGATAATATTAACCTCAAGTTTAATACACTACAACGCACTCATGCTGTTAGCGAGTTGTTTAATGAGAAACCTTTAACACCTCCTGTGAAACCCATGTTCAGACATGCCCCCACATCTCAAAAGCCCTCAACCCTATCAGAGACAATATACCCCATCAAAAAGTTAGTGGGGAAAGGTAATAGTGGTAAAAATAACATAACAATGTTAAAGCATTCTAGCACATCTAAAAAAAAGCTTTCAACACTATCAAAGACAACTCAAACCATTGAACAGACTGTGGACACAGGTGGAAATTATCATGGTAATGATAACGATGATAATGATCATCATTATGAAAATGATTATAATAATGAGGATGATAATCATAATGATGGTGATAATGATGAACTGCTTCCCGAGATTCTGAAACCATTCATAAAAAATAGTAAATGGAACGATCCTAATATATTAGTCGAACGTCTACAGCTCTTGCATGCCTGTAAACAGCTTGGCCATATTGGTTATGAGAAAGAGCTATTAAATATAGAAAATGAACTTCGTAAAGCTGCTATTATTGTGTAATGGGTCAACGTAGCAACACCCCCATCCCCTAAAATATAATTTTCAACAAGTGTTATGTTTAAAAGAACTGATAAACCAAAAGAGCTGTATTCTGTGTGTCTATCTCTTGTAAAAAAAAAAAAAAAAAAATGATTAAATTGATAAACATAGCTTGTGTATATTTCTTGTTTTCTTGCATGTTCAAGCAATAATTATGTCAGGGAAGGGATTCGAACCCTTGCTTCCTTAAATATTTGGAAATTTGATCTTAAGTCAAACGCCTTAACCACTCGGCCACCCTGACAGTTACTGATTTAATTAGTCTTGTTGAACATTAGTGTTTACAAAACTTTTCTTTTCCCCACTATATATATGCTCAACCACTTTTTGGTTTTTCAATGCTGATTTTTGTTTTGTTTCATTTTTTTTCAGTAACATTGCAGTTATCAGTATTGCAAACTGCGTGTTTAATATAGGGTTAAAGGCATTAAATAAATCACAAGCCTTACAGTAGTTGCATATAATGTATAACATGCAACATGTTATTCAAAATTTCAAATAGAGCTGTGCCTTGTTAACATTAAACTCTGTTGGTCATTAAAATAACTACTTGTAAAATAATTCCAGTGTCAAATCCTATTAGCAAATAGCATATATTAAATAATCATGCCATAAAACGAGAACTTAAAAATCATTTATTGTAGGAATACCTTTAATGGGATCACCAAACCTTCAAGTATGCAATATACATTCCAGATAGTACTGTATTTTGGTCGATAGTGCCTCTAGTGCTTACATTAAATAAGAATACAGTAAACATATAAATTTTTTTATAAATCATAATTGTTTTCATAAAATACCATATAATAAATATTTTCACACCAACGAATGGCCATTTGAAAATGGTTTATTGTAGAAATATCTTTAATGAAACCTCCAAACCTTCAAGTAAACCATATGTGATGTACATTCCACATAGCTACATAACCGACAGTACATCGTGGTACCAATCTCCACCGCATTGCGCGCTCATTGTTTGTGTTGGATTTCTGTCTCATTACTAGAACTGTACTTACTGGTCAATAACCAATATAGTGGTCAAAGTGTTCCCCTGGTAGATAACCCATGTTTGGTTTGTCAATTTCTAATTGCAAGGCCAGTCAAGACCTAACAAAAATTAGTCTTAACGTATATATCCACCATCAACATCATATCATTAAACAAATGAAACCATCTTAAGGTATTTATTACATTTAATTGCATTTTAGGAATCTTGCAAACATCTTGCAACCTTAAAGAGGAAAGTATAGACAGGAATCGTGAAAAGGAAACCGTTCAATCATTCAATGTCGTTAGTGTAAGGAACCTCAACGTAAGAGGTTATGAAAGTCTACGTGAGGGTGTGGTTTTTACAGCTGCATGCCTTTTCCTGACACCCACCTCAGAGACAAGTTTATGGGAAATGAAACTCAGCTATCATGTCGAATGTGAAGCTCCTAGTCTAGGAGAAAGTCATGTTGAGGTGTTTGTCTACAGGGAGTGTGGTAAACGAAACAACAACAACAACAACAACAACAAAAAGCATACATGTAAAGGGAATATTATGGAATTTTCGAGTACATGTAGTCAATTTAAATAAAAATTGGATAAATGTCATGGTTTGTACACCACTTGGCTAAATTCTGTAAATTTTAGTGAATTTTCATCAATATTCGTCTAATTTTATATGAATTTGAGATAGTTTAAACCATGCTTAGGTAAATCAATGAAATTTCAATAAATCTGGTAGTCATTTGTTGAATTTTTCTGGAATGTTGTGTCATTTGGTCAATTTGCGGAAAATGTAGTGAATTTTAGGAAAATTTAAGGTAAATCATGGGCAAGCACACTATTATTAGCTGAGTTTCTAATACAATTTTTGCATACCCTAGGACCAGTATTGCATTATAAGGCATGCCATGTGTTAGCGTTCTTAAAAGCCAGTGATATAAAACAATAGAGGTCTTTAATTCCACCCCTGGGCGTTATATCTAGTGTCATGTAGGTTGACGATCACGGAGTCCCAGCTGAGACCGTCATTGCTTCCACTAACTTGTGCTAGGCTCCTCTCTGTCTTATTTCCTGTCGACCACACTTGCTCAACTCTTGTTCTCTACCGAGCCCAACATGATTAGAGTATCCGAGGCCTAGGGAGTCTCTTCCTTTTGAAACTTCATTGGCCCTTGTTTATTTATTTTTTCTGATATCCTACTAGTGTGAGGAGGCAGCCTTGTTTTTATTTTCATGTTATTTCCTGTCTTTTGCTCAAGCCCCCTCAAAAAGGAAGGGTGTATATAGCCCCACCACTTGCGGTGCACTCTGCCTATGGCTACCCCCCTCAAGGGCTGATCAGTTTGGAAGATGGCGACCCCAAGGGATTTCTGAGCTGAGTCCAGTTTTCCTCCATTACCTCTGGGGTAAAGCCACTCCTATTATACTTTTTATCTGCCTTTCATGGCTCTCCTTCCTTCCAACTCCCTCAATCCTTATGCTTGAGGGTTGAGGGCCGTTTTTTATTCCTTCTGTCCTTTATTTGACCAATTGTTTTCCATTTCTTCTTCTAGTATATAGCTTAGATTTAATTTTCATCTTTACGATGACCCAAACCATTGAGGGTCGCTGTAGAACGCTTCTCTCTTGTCCAAAGGACAGCATGTTGAATTCCTCACTGGCTCATGAATTTTATACTTTGTTCACTTAGTTCTCATGGCTTTGAAACTGGCTGTCTGTAACGTGATCATTATTCATTTTAACTTCAGCGTACTAAACTAATTTTAAATTAGTTAATTTTAAATTAGATAATTTTAAATTAATTATTTTAAATTCAGATTTGTGTTTCACTGTAAACACAATTATTATTCTCCGTTTAAAACAAGCCATACCATTCTTTTTCTACCATGATAGCTTATACGTGGGCATGGAAAAGTAGTATAATCATCAGCTAAGGATTCAATTTCCATTACCTACACCTCTCATGGTATGGCAATTCGTTAAACTATAGAAAACGTTTCTATATGTTCTGTTACATTATTATTTGACCATCTCACCGTGTAGTGGTTAACCTACTTGGTTGTCAACCCTAAGGTCTTGGCTTCCAACCCCGACTATACCATGACATTCATTTCAAGGTTGCCATAAGCTTCACTAAGCCTTTGTCAAACCTAACAACGATCTAGTCATGTACAGAGCACGTCCGCTATCAAGCAAATGAGTAATATGAAACTTACTGACAAGGTCGCTGTGCTGTTATCGCCAAGGCACACACTAGACAAACCATAGCCAGTGTCTCTGTGCAGATTCAACACAGCGGTAGTAGGCAAGCGTATATTTGTTTAAAAATCATCATGAATATAGCTCCACTGTCACCACAGAGGCCCCGGTTCGATTTTTTTTCTAAAGACTGCAACAGGATATACAGGTAAAACTTTTTAGCAAAGGGTTGGCCATCATGACTTCTTCAACACCTCCAACCAATGTTTACTAATACTAGTGAGTTACCTTTCTTTCTTCGGCTTTTCCCAATTAGTTTGAGTCGCCGGAGCCAACCAGGCTCATTTTGGTTTTGGCCCGGGATTTAAGGCCGAATGCCCTTCCTGACGCCACGTGATTTTTCGAGTGAAAATTCCAACCCCCGCTGTCACCGGGATTTGAACCCCAGCCGTCCGGGTAAAGACGAGCAGCTAA
Organism: Meconema thalassinum; assembly: GCA_946902985.2. Lineage (NCBI taxonomy): Eukaryota > Metazoa > Arthropoda > Insecta > Orthoptera > Tettigoniidae > Meconema > Meconema thalassinum. The sequence continues at coordinate 1,325,086,027 of OX336388.2, read as the reverse complement.
GCACCTGCGCCATCACGCTCCCCACAGGTTAGTTATCTATACACACATTAATCCATAATTACCTAATAATAATAATAACAATCATCCTCCATACACATGTCCATTAAAGCATGGTTTCACAAAGATGCTTATGCTTTTAGGTGTATAACACATTTTTCCTCATAACATGACTATTTACTGTTTTAGGAGTGAAATGATCCATCGAGGTAAAAGCCCATATCATCCCCTATTTTTTAAGCTATCACACCTAATTTTAGGATTCTTCGTTTCCGAGATAGGGATTTTTCAATTTTGGGGGGTAGTTTCACCCCCCCCCCTGCTATTTTTCATCAAAAACAAAAGATCTTAGGTTCATTTATCATTTTTAGGTGTTTAACAAGTTTTTCCCCATAACATGACTATTTACTGTTTTAGGGGTGAAATGATCCATCGAGGTAAAAGCCCATATCATCCCCTATTTTTTAAGCTATCACACCTAATTTTAGGCTTCTTCGTTTCCGAGATAGGGATTTTTCAATTTTGGGGGGTAATTTCACCCCCCTGCTATTTTTCATGAAAAACAAAAGATCTTAGGTTCATTTATCATTTTTAGGTGTTTAACACGTTTTTCTCCCATAACATGACTATTTACTGTTTTAGGGGTGAAATGATCCATCGAGGTAAAAACCTATATCATCCCCTATTTTTTAAGCTATCACACCTAATTTTAGGATTCTTCGTTTCCGAGATAGGGATTTTTCAATTTTGGGGGGTAGTTTCACCCCCCTGCTATTTTTCATCAAAAACAAAAGATCTTAGGTTCATTTATCATTTTTAGGTGTTTAACACGTTTTTCCCCCCATAACATATTTATTTACTGTTTTAGGGGTGAAATGATCCATCGAGGTAAAAGCCCATATCATCCCCTATTTTTTAAGCTATCACACCTAATTTTAGGATTCTTCGTTTCCGAGATAGGGATTTTTCAATTTTGGGGGTAGTTTCATCCCCCTGCTATTTTTCATCAAAAACAAAAGATCTTAGGTTCATTTATCATTTTTAGGTGTTTAACACGTTTTTTCCCCATAACATGACTATTTACTGTTTTAGGGGTGAAATGATCCATCGAGGTAAAAACCTATATCATCCCCTATTTTTTAAGCTATCACACCTAATTTTAGGATTCTTCGTTTCCGAGATAGGGATTTTTCAATTTTGGGGGGTAGTTTCACCCCCCTGCTATTTTTCATCAAAAACAAAAGATCTTAGGTTCATTTATCATTTTTAGGTGTTTAACACGTTTTTCCCCATAACATATTTATTTACTGTTTTAGGGGTGAAATGATCCATCGAGGTAATAGCCCATATCATCCCCTATTTTTTAAGCTATCACACCTAATTTTAGGATTCTTCGTTTCCAAGATATGGATTTTTCAATTTTGGGGGGTAGTTTCATCCCCAAACAGGGAATGTTGCCCCAAGTGCTAGGACCCCTCATACAAGTCCCTAGCATGATTGGTTCGCGAGATATGAACAAAAGTGTCGTTAGGCCCTTTCGACAAAAATGAATCCTACATTCAAAAACGGAGTGTCACCCCCAGGGTTAGGATACTGCCTATGGCAAAATCCCATGAGGGGTTCAGAAAATATTAACAAACGTATAGTTAGGTCCTTTTGACAAAAGCCGTCCGTATGCGCATATACAAAAAATATTATTTACCCCCCGGGTAAGGGTAGTTTTTATTTTGGGGTGGATATACCCCTTCGATAGAAAAGGAGAGTTCACCACGAGTCCTACGACACCTCATACGTTTAAATCCGATTATTGGTTAGCGAGATAGTAAAAAGCCGATGACCTATTAGTTTTTTTGGTTTATTTCAATATATATTAAAAAACACTCATTGATAAATCATCATTATAAAAGCCCGCCCTCTTACAAAACTCCTCAAGTGCGCATGCGTATAAAAAACATTCATCGCCAAAATGTCAAAAAACAACATGTTTACCCCAAATGGCGTTTCCCAATTCCATCCATTTTAAAAAATAACCTCACCATCATCTAGAGCGGAAAAAATACCATCTAAACGACCCCTCACTCGACCCTACTCCTCCCCCACCACCTAACCCTTTCCCAACATAGGCATACATATTCAAGCACGAGCGCGACTTGAGGAAACCAACACTACCCCACTACTCGCGAATGACCTTTTAGTTTTGGTCTTTTCATTAAATTAAGAGGCTATAGGAAAGTAGGGGACGTCACTACGAGTGCTAGGACACCCTGTATGTTCTAATCCCATGTTTGGTTAGCGAGATATCAAGTTCGGGGCCGATACGAGGGTGGCTCAATAAAAAGTGAGACAGCTCCCCCACTACCACACTACTCATGTACTTTTCTTTTCAGGACGGGTCAGGGAAGGGATATTATCAGAGAAAGAAGCATTCACATCGCGCTTGAGCAAAATGGAAATGGCCTACCATTTAACTAAGGACATCTATATGAAAAGGTCAATATCCTTCAACGCAAAACTAAAACATTACTGCAGTGTCATCCGTCCGGAAGTCTTGCATGCTTCTGAATGCCTCACGATGAACAAAAAGGCTTGGTCGAGAAACTGGAGGCCAAAGAAAGAAACATTTTGAGAAAGATATTGGGTTCCATCAAAGATAATGGGGAATACAGAAAACGGCATAACCATGGCCTATATACTCATGTGGAGAAGATAAGCAACGTCATCCGGAAGAGAAGGTTACCTTTTGTTGGGCATGTGAAACGAATGAGCCCAGCGAGACTGACAACCGCAACATAACTTACTTTCAGGAGAGGAAAACAAAATGGGCCTGGTTCATTGAACTGGATAAAGATCTGAAAGAAGTGGGGATTACACCAACAGACATTCAGGAGTGCGTCCCACTCAAAGGGAAACTTCAAGCTTGTAAAGGTTTCCAAGAAAAACCGAAGCTGAAAACGGGAAAGATTTGGACCCAGGAACGGAAGGAAGTCCACCGAGAACGAATGCGGGCGTACAGGGCAAACATCAAAGCCCTTAGGAGACGGTTGGAATGACGCGGTCCATAGATGGCCTATACGAAATGAATGAATGAATGAATGAATAATATGGGGATAGGAATATAATAGACCTGCCGTACCACACCCGCAGGTGTAAATCGCGTGAAAAAATTCTAGAGTACCCCTTGATCCCCTTAAGCGCGTTAAACGTATTGATGAATTTTACGGCTTTGGTTCCGTGATAACCTTCTAGCCGTTTGCAAACTTTCACACTAATGTAATTAATGGAATTGCATTGCGTCTTACAGCAATAGATGGGACCTCTGAGAATCCGTTGGCATGGTTACTGGCTTGCATTCGTTCATTAGTTTATTAAATTAAATTAGTTTTGGGAATATCTAAAAAACGGTTGGTCTTCGGTCCTTAAAATGTGGTTTTCGGGGACCCGAGTTTTGTCTCTCACATTGAGGGGCTGAAAATGAGTTTTGTCTCGTCCTTCTACGCCTATTTCAGCATGTATTTTAAGGGGGTAGGCCCCCTTTTATGAGAGGTACGGAGAAGAGTTACATCAATGATTGGTGTCGTGCCTCTGATGGATATCTGTACCAAATTTTACGTTGATACACCCAGCCGTTCTCGAGTTATAAGGGAACAAATTTGTCCACAGACAAACAAACAAACAAACAGACAGACAAACAAAAAATTATTTTCGCGCGCATCCATCATAAAACAGTCTGAAACGTGTAAACATCTCAAATTTCCGTAGAAATTCACAGATAAACACACAAATTTTCACTTTATATATAGAGAGATATACTGCACCGCTCGGAGTTGACCGTGTTTTATTGCACAGATTCCGGTTTTACTCGCTAACCGTTGGAGATATACGAAAAGTGATAAGGACCTTTCGGATAGAAAATTAAATGTTAAAGCTCATGTATACCATCAAATGTTTGCTATTTCTTAGCGTTCTCTTTTTATTTGAAAAGGAAATATGAAATTTTGAAACCAAAGGGTGTAGTGACGTCACAAATGTCGGTTTTACTCGCTAACTGTTTGAGATACACGAAAAGTGATAAGGACCCTTCGGATAGGAAATTAAATTTCAAAGCTCGTATGTGCCATCGAAAGTTTGCTATTTCCTACCGTTCTCTTTTTATTTGAAATGGAAATATGAAATTTTGAAACCAAAGGGTCTAATGACGTCACTAAAATAGTCGCCATTTTTTAATAGTGCAAAATTTCGAAATCAAAAGTATCCTATATGTAAACCTGGTAAATCAGCTACATCCTTGCAAACTTTCATTTAAATCGGACCAGTGGTTCTTGAGTTATTGAGTAACAGACAGACAGACAGAAAGACAGACACACACCATCTCATTTTTAGCCTACTGTCGATTTTTGCAAAAAATGAAAGTAGACTTATGAGATCAACACAGGGCGAAAAACGTGTGTCTGTCTGTGTGTGTGTATGTGTGTGTGTGAGTCTGTGTGTGTGTGTGTCTGTGTGTGTGAGTGTGTGTACTCTGAATGTCTGTCCCCCCCTATCAATTCGAACACGGTAAATGCGAATTGAACGAAATTTGGTACAAAGGTAGCACTAGCAAAGGACACCTCAGTGTCATGTTTTATATCGCCGCCATCTTGACGGAAACGTAATGGCGGCCACACAAATGTTCAAAGCTTAAATCAAATTACGACTAACCTAATCATCCGATCTCTACCAAATTTTACAACAACATACCTTTATGGGGGGAGCATCCTTTGACCAAACCAATATGTCATCAGCGTAATAGTTTGCGGATAGCGGCCATCTTTGTGTGAAAATCGATTCCCCCTACTAATTCGAACACGGTGCAACCGACTGGAACGAAATTTGGTACAGAGGTAGTACTAACAAAAGGCACCTCAGTGTCATGTGTTATATCGCCGCCATCTTGACGGAAACGTAATGGCGACCACACAAATGTTCAAAGCTTAAATCAAATTACGACTAACCTAATCATCCGATCTCTACCAAATTTTGCAACAACATACCTTTATGGGGTAGCATCCTTTGACCAAACGAATAGGTCATCAGCGAAATAGTTTGCGGATGGCGGCCATCTTTGTGTGAAAATCAATTCCCCCTATTAATTCAAACACGGTGAAACCGAATGGAACGAAATTTGGTACAGAGGTAGCACTAACAAAGGGCATCTCAGTGTCATGTTTTATATCGCCGCCATATTGACAGAAACGTAATGGCGGCCACACAAATGTTCAAAGCTTAAGTTAAATTACGACTAACATAATCATCCGATCTCTACCAAACTTTGCAACAACATACCTTTATGGAGGGAGCATCCTTTGACCAATCTAATAGGTTATTAGCCTAATAGTTTGCGGATGGCGGCCATCTTTATGTCAAAATTGATTCCCCATATTAATTCGAACACGGTGGAACCGAATGGAACGAAATTTGGTACAGAGGTAGCACTAGCAAAGGGCACCTCAGTGTCATGTTTTATATCGCCGCCATCTTGACTGAAACGTAATGGCGGCCACACGAATGTTCAAAGCTTAAATCAAATTACGATTAACCAAATCATCCGATCTATACCAAATTTTGCAACTATATACCTTTATGGAGGGAGCATCCTTTGACCAATCTAATAGGTCATCAGCCCAATAGTTTGCGGATGGCGGCCATCTTTGTGTGAAAATTGATTCCCCCTATTAATTCGAACACGGTGCAACCGAATGGAACGAAATTTGGTACAGAGGTAGTACTAACAAAAGGCACCTCAGTGTCATGTTTTATATCGCCGCCATCTTGACGGAAACGTAATGGCGGCCACACAAATGTTCAAAGCTTAAATCAAATTACGATTAACCTAATCACCCGATGTCAACCAAATTTTGCAACAACATACCCTTATAGAGGAAGCATCCTTTGACCAAATGAATAGGTCATTAGCCTAATAGTTTGCGGATGGCGGCCATCTTTGTGTGAAAATCAATTCCCCCTATTAATTCAAACACGGTGAAACCGAATGGAACGAAATTTGGTACAGAGGTAGCACTAGCAAAGGGCATCTCAGTGTCACGTTTTATATCGCCGCCATATTGACAGAAACGTAATGGCGGCCACACAAATGTTCAAAGATTAAGTTAAATTACGACTAACATAACCATCCGATCTCTACCAAACTTTGCAACAACATACCTTTATGGAGGGAGCATCCTTTGACCAATCTAATAGGTTATTAACCTAATAGTTTGCGGATGGCGGCCATCTTTATGTCAAAATTTATTCCCCCTATTAATTCGAACACGGTGGAACCGAATGGAGCGAAATTTGGTACAGAGGTAGCACTAGCAAAGGGCACCTCAGTGTCATGTTTTATATCGCCGCCATCTTGACTGAAACGTAATGGCGGCCACACGAATGTTCAAAGCTTAAATCAAATTACGATTAACCTAATCATCCGATCTCTACCAAATTTTGCAACTGCATACCTTTATGGAGGGAGCATCTTTTCACAAATCTAATACGTCATTCGCCTAATAGTTTGCGGATGGCGGCCATCTTTGTGTCAGAATCGATTCCCCCTATTAATTCAAACACGGTGAAACCGAATGGAACTAAATTTGGTACAGAGATAGCACTAGCAAAGGGCATCTCAGTGTCATGATTAGTATCGCCGCCATATTGACAGAAACGTAATGGCGGCCACACAAATGTTTAAAGCTTAAATCAATTTACGACTAACATAACCATCCGATCTCTACCAAACTTTGCAACAACATACCTTTATGGAGGGAGCATCCTTTGACCAATCTAATAGGTCATTAGCCTAATAGTTTGCGGATGGTGGCCATCTTTATGTCAAAATTGATTCCCCCTATTAATTCGAACACGGTGGTACCGAATGAACGAAATTTGCTACAGAGGTAGCACTAGCAAAGGGCACCTCAGTGTCATGTTTTATATCACCGCTATCTTGGCGGAAACGTAATCGCGGCCACCCAAATATTAAAAGCTAAAATGTAATTACGACCAACCTAATAATCTAGTCTCTACCAAATTTTGCAACACCATATCTCTATGTGGGAAACATATTCTGACCAAACTGCAAGAACATCAGCCCAATAGTTTGCAGATGGTGGCCAAGTATGTGTGCAAATCGATTCCCCCTATCAATTCAAACACGGTGAAACCGAATTGAACGAAATTTGGTACAGAGGTAGCACTAGCAAAGGGCACCTCATATTCATGTTTAATATCCCTATAGCACGTTGTATTTCAACAAGCTACTACAACCAACATTCAATCATACTCCTTGAAAAGGACAAAGAGTTATAACAATACCCATGCATTTAGGAGAAAGTAGGCTATATGTTCTTTACTGAACATCTTGTTATATATTAGTATGATGATTAGTATGATCATGTTTTGAAAATAATCCAGTTATTCTTATAATAATATAATTCATTTAAAAATCATGTAAGGAAACATATTCAATTATTATAGAAATGCTCGATAAACTAGTCTTACAGTCTTGAAGTTTTGAAGACCTGTCATTTTAATTTAATATGATTTTTGAACTCGCTTTTTATTTGTCAATCTCTCATTATTAGGTGTAATTAGGTGCTAGCACAGCGCAACCAAGCTGCAATTGAGTGTACTATCCTCACGAAGAAAACATAATGTGTCGGCAATTATTTAGAACCGAATAGGTAAGACTGTGCCATCTGTTGCAAGGAAAGGAAATTAACTGTACTTGAAAATCGGCTTCTATGAATCGCACAGTCTAATAGTGATAAATAGGTTCACATCGGATCTTGAGCAATCGGTGGGCCAATAAAAATGTCTTGACGGGCCATTATTTGGCCTGCGGGCCAAATGAATGAATGAATGAATGAATGAATGAAGGAAGGAAGGAAGGAAGGAAGGAAGGAAGGAAGGAAGGAAGGAAGGAAGGAAGGAAGGAAGGAAGGAAGGAAGGAAGGAAGGAAGGAAGCTTGTAGTTTTAAGTGACCGTTATCCCCGTGATCATAAGCTACGGGACCTAATTTTTGCGTGGAATTCGAACCATCGAACGTGACATCTCTTCTTGTAAATCCCACATCCATTAATCTGGAATTGAACTCGTTCTGCCTTGATAGGAGACCGTATATGAACGGCTATATCTGACAACACCTCAATAGGCACGTAAAGTACTGTATGCTTGAACTCCAATGAGCGTTATTGCTGCTTCAGTTAGGGGCTTGAGAAATGTGTTCATCAGCCACACATTCTTGTTTCGATAGAGCACTTGTTTGACAACCTTACTGTGGTAATTGTAGTAGTGCCTAGAATTGGGCTAGGTGATTCGGAACTTTAAATAATATATCATCCCTGCATTTTCTTGGAGGGAGCGTGAAAACATCCGGGGAGGAACCACACTCAAAATGATCGCTGCCAGCATCGGGATTCAAACCTTCCGTAACTGCAGTTCCAGCTTTCCTTGTAGTCATGCATTGTGATGGTCCCAATTTGTGACCAGAACGAAATAATTTTATATATTATTATTATTATTATTATTATTATTATTATTATTATTATTATTATCAATATTTTTTAAGTTTACATTTTACCTTTTATTAGTTATTATGTTAACTAATATATTTATATCTATTATTTTGCGGTAATGTAGAATATTATGGCAATTGAAAGGATTTGGAGCGATACACATTATATTTGAAATAAGTTTGACGCTTGACTGAATATTATTTCTGAAGAAAATTCGAACAAGAGAAGAAGGAGGGTGTTCACAGAAGGCGGCTTATTCACGGCTTCTCAGAAATGACATAAATAGACAATTATGTCTGTCACATCAAGTATTCTACCAATATACAAATCATACAAAGAAAGGATTCTAAGAAGACTTACCACTAACAATGCTGGGCCGATGAATGAGTCCTTTGCAACTTTATACTAAAGGTGGGCTGGACCTCCTGAGAATTGCTACAATGAAGTATTGTCATTGTTGATATATGAAAGGCGGGCTTATATCGCCTAGCGACTTCTGAAGAGGGGTCATGCACGTGCTTTACCTGGGAACGTTATATATATGACAGCCGCCCAAATGGAATTACTATTATTGAATTGCTGGAGAAGAGGGAAGATGCTGAGTGGAGCAGAAGAACTTGTAGCGAGATAGAGTCTATAACGCAGTTCTAAACTAGACAGTTGACTATTAAGCATGTGAATTTGATAAGACATTCTGTCTCATCAAACTGTGACATGGTTGTGTACGAGGCTATTGTCACAGGGATGATTTTTGGAATTTATTCCGTCATCCACATATAAATTAATTACTTTGAGGATGATCAGGGCCATCTGGAACTCTCTACGCAACAATCCAACTACAAAGATCTTCAATGCGGTGAGCGATGTAAACAGTTATACTCCAGTCAAATCAGAAGGCTATCATGCTTATTAAATTCAATATATTCTATTCAATTAACTCAGTATACTCCAATTTCCAATCAAGAACCATAATAAAAGTAAATTCAGTAGATTCTTTAATTTAAATTTATTATTATTATTATTATCTTTAGTATTTTATATTTTTTTGCACTTGTTGTTTTTATATATTAAATTCATTTTAAATTCAAATATTTGACTGGTTTCCTTTAGTAGCTAGAAATTACTATAAGGCAACACCATACTCCTGAACTAATTATCGTAAGGTTAGATTACGTAAGTTTCACTACGGCTGGAGATAGGAATTTCGATGCTCTACCTCTGTTTAACCGAGGTTTAATATATTATTTTGATCATGATATATATAAATGATCTGGCGCCCTGGCAACACATATATTACACATTATGTACTTTTTTAGTGAAGCTGACAACAATACAGATACACTATTAGATTAATACACAATTAAATGTTTCATTTTGATCACCCAAATGTGGGCGATTATTTAAATATTAACCTTTTTTTTAAACTTTATTCTTATTAACAGTAATCAAGTTTAAATATCTTAACAACCCATTACAAATGACGCCCAACTAGCGGAGCGCTTTTGTTATTATTAATTGAACCTTAATAAACTAACAAACCATTACAAATGGCGCCCAACGTGGGGAGCTTTTGTTATTATTAATTGAACCTTAATAAACTAACAAACCATTACAATTGGCACCCAACTGTGCGGCACGAAAACCTAACGATATTTACGGAAGGAGTGAGTGTAAATTCAGTGCAAATTGTCAGTGATTTTGGGGGAAAGTGAAGTGAATTAGTGTATTATTAGTGATTGATTTTGGGGGAAAGTGAGGTGAATTTTGGAACGGTAAACTTTATACGGTGTACTTCGAGATGGCGGATGAGGAACAAAGGAAATTGAGGAGTAGGGGTAAAGGCGAGAAAGCTAATTATACGAAAGTTGATAGTGATACTGAGGCTGAGAGCGTAGAGGATTATACCAAGATGTCGGAGGTAAATCTTGAGAGTATTCCTGAGAATAATCCCGAGGTTAACCCTGAGACGAATATAGAGGTACATACTGAAATAAATCCTGAGACTAGTGGAGGGAAGGAGAAACAAAAGCCTCTGGATATTTCGGAAAATAAAATTGATAAGATCATAGGAATGTTTCTGGAGATAAGTAAGCAAAATCAGGAGAGGAATAGGGAGATGAGAGAGGAAATAAGTAAGCGAAATCAGGAGATAATCAAGGCAATATACAAGAAGATAGAAGATAGCAATAAGGAACATCAGGAGTGGATGGAGAACTCAGTTAGAGAACGTCAGAAGCGGATTTAGGGAGAGAAGAGGTGAAAGTAGCTTAGATGAGGAAGAACAGTTAGCGAAGATAGTAGGAGAAAACATAGTAGAGTTGGTAGAGACGGTAGAGGATTGTGAAGTAGATGTGCAGTATTTAGAGACGAGTGTGGGTGAAAGAATGACAGGCATAGGTGAAAATAGCTTAGATGAGGAAGAGCAGTTAGCGAAGATAGTAGGAGAAAGCATAGTAGAGTTGGTAGAGACGGTAGAGGATTGTGAAGTAGATGTGCAGTATTTAGAGACGAGTGTAGGTGAAAGTATGCCAGACATAGGTGAAAGTAGCTTAGATGAGGAAGAGGAGTTTGCGAAGATAGTAGGAGAAAGCACAGTAGAGTTGATAGAGACGGTAGAGGATTGTGAAGTAGATGTGCAGTATTTAGAGACGAGTGTAGGTGAAAGTATGCCAGACATAGGTGAAAGTAGCTTAAATGGGGAAGAGCAGTTAGCGAAGATAGTAGGAGAAAGCATAGTAGAGTTGGTAGAGACGGTAGATGATTGTGAAGTAGATGTGCAGTATTTAGAGACGAGTGTAGGTGAAAGTATGACAGACATAGGTGAAAGTAGCTTAGGTGAGGAACAGCAGTCAGCTGAGGTAGCGGAGATGATAGGTGAAAGCTGGATACCTGTAGAAGAGATTATAGAACGTAGTAAGAAGGAGGAGAAAAAGAAGATATTAAGATATGGATTAATAGAAAAAGAGAATAATTTGAAAGAAAGAGCGGGAGTATGTAAAACAAATAAAGTACTAAGCGCTCAAGAAATAGAAATGCAGAAAATCATATATGAAGTGATTAGGCAGACCAGGGAAGAATTCAAAGCCTGTATAGAGGAAGTTAATATGAAATTAACAGAGATAAAGAAGCGTGCGTTAAGTCATAGTCAGAAAGACATAATTATTGAACAAGAAAAGCAGAAGACTGAGATAAGGAATCTCAAGAATAGGAAGAAAAATCACAAGCAAAGCACGATGTTAGAGGAAATGGTGGGGAGAGATAGTGGAGAAATTAAGGGAAGGTATGCAGGAAGAACTTTTAGAAGTAAAATGAAAGAGAAAAGGATTAAGGTGATAGAGGAAAGGGAAAAATGGGATGAAAGAGAGAGAGAAAGATTATCAGGTGCAGTGGCGTGTCATAGAAGGTAGAATAGGGGAAGTGATAGGCGGAGATGCGAAACACAGTGTTACTATTAATAAATATAATACGGAGGAGGAAGAAACTGTTGTTATGATGAAAGAGGAAAGTGTAACTATAAATAAATATAGAAGCGAAGAAGAAGGTGATAAGAACTTAAAAATGCCAGATAGAGTAGTTATGTGAGTCGGTATTACTATTTTGAGCGAACCGTATGACCTAAATATCCGTAATGATTTATTAAGTGAATTTATGGATGTATCTAAAGAATCTACCGTTATTAATTTTTACTCAGTCGAAAAATTACAAGTGTTAGGGGCGTGTATCGATACACTTTTTGACAGTGGCTGTCAGGTTTCTTGCATCAGTGCAGCATTTTATAATAATAGGAAGGAAAATGGTATTAAAATTGAGGAAATTCCAATTAGAACTACATTCGTGTTAACTGCGGTGGGCAAGAAATCTCACATAATTTCTAAACAAGTGGTTGTAGAAATTTTAAAAGAAAGTAAGATTGGAACACAAGTATGTTTTTTTACATTCCAAATCTGATATATTCACTAATTATGGGTTCGGACAGGATGTCGCAACATTCTGCACAGCTATGTTATAAGAAGGGTAATGTTAAATTCAGATGGATGAATGAAAATATGATCATGTCATTTAATAATTGAAGTAAGTTGTATGGTGGTTCTAAGAAGATATGTATGATTGAGGAGGTATTAATGACTAAAGGAGTCGATATTTGTAGTGAGGTGGTGAGTGGTGAGATTGTTGGGGTATCTCTTGAGAGGGAACCTTGTTTTTTTTTTACATTTTTAGGCAGTATGATGACGAAGGATTATCTAGAGGATTCCTTGCGTGAGGCTGCATTACAGAGTGCGTTAGAGTGTGATCGTGTGGATCGATTGTTGATCGTGTGGATCGAGTGTTGAAGGTGTTGTAAGAGAATTAGTATATATTTGAGAACCGTATTGGATTAGCTAATTGCTACGAACATTCATTAAATGTACATGATCGCAGTATTTTTATAGGTCATCGCTACCCCGTGCCTTACAAATTTCAGGAAGCTGTGGGAAGGCAGATTGAAAGCATGTTGCAGGATAAAATTATAGAACCCTATATTAATTAGCCCATATATTAATTCGTTAAGGGTAGTTCCCAAATCAGAAAGGAAAGTAAAGCTATATTTTGATGCCCGTAATTTAATTAGGCAGATTTTGTGAACAGTTAATATTTCAGTAGCTAGGATAGTAATGCAAGGATTTAAAGGAAAGTCAATTTTTGTACTGGAGAAATTAAATTTTATCGGTCATACGGATTCCGCGAAAGAAGTGTAATTTTGAGAAATAAGGTGAATAACTAGGGGTGATAAAGAGGTGTAATCTTGAGTAGAAAGAAGTGTAATTTTGAGAAATAAAGTGAATACGGATTTAGCGAAAGAATGGTAATCTGAAGTATAAAGAAGTGCAATTTTGAGAAATAAAGTAAGTGAATACGGATTCCGCGATAAAGAGGTGTACTCCTGAATAGAAAGAAGTATAGTTTTGAGAAATAATGTGAATAATTACGGGTGATAGAGAGGTCTAATCTTGAATAGAAAGAAGTATAATTTTGAGAAATAATGTGAACAACTACGGGTGATAAAGAGGTGTAATCTTGAATAGAAAGAAGTATAATTTTGAGAAATAAGGTGAGTATCGACAGGTGATTAAGATGTGTAATCTTGAATAGAATGGAGTGTAATTGTGAGAAATAAGATCAGTAATTACGGTTAAAAAGGTGAGTAATTAGAAGACGCAGGAAAACGATTATACGGCACTTACAATGTGAGATCCTTAAGGAAATATGTGTCATGAGTAATAGAAGTGAAGTTGATGGTAAGTAAGGAAAGTCGCTGAATAATAAGTGAATGATTGTGGTCTGAACGAGCAGGTAATGGCGAGGGTTTGCATCAACCTATGATATTGTGTGTCTTGAAGAGCACAGAGGAAATATAAAGCGTATTTTGTCGGCTATAAGCTTGTGTATTTGAGTGTGATATATATACATATGTGGGGTAATTTAGCGCACTGCATTTGCACTGAACGATGTTGCCTTAGGTAATACAAGCTAATAAAGTTTCATTTTTTCTATAATATGCCTGTGTTACTAGATAAATATAATTCCTGAGAGACTGGAGTAGATCTGGTGATTCGCATCACATACCAAGTGTTGTGAAGTGATAAAGTGAATTAATCAGTTGGCAGTCCCACCAACTAGCCATAGTGTATTCAGTTCGACACCAGGCTGAAAATTGAATTCTACGTCCTCAAGATATAAAGCAAAGGTGTATGCCACCCAAATATACATAAGTGCAACGATGACTTATGTCCAAAACAAGAATATAAAAATGAAGGGTATTTTGATGTACATTGTTTACAGGTCGCTTTAATTATGTAGAGAAGAAAGAAAAATACATTATGAACAGTGAATGACTGAAATGATGAGACTTAAAAATATATATACATAAAACTTGAAGGGTATAATTTTTTTGATGTTGGTAATTGCTTTGAAGGGTATAATAATGTCGATGTTCGTAATTTCTTTATAGGGCATATTATTTTATATTTGTACAAGTGTTGAAGAGAAGTATGGTGATATGATTGTTGACATATACCATAATTCTCTGGGGCGAATATGTGATGGTCCCAATTTGTGACCAGAACGAAATAATTTTATATATATTATTATTATTATTATTATTATTATTATCAATATTTTTTAAGTTTACATTTTACCTTTTATTAGTTATTATGTTAACTAATATATTTATATCTATTATTTTGCGGTAATGTAGAATATTATGGCAATTGAAAGGATTTGGAGCGATACACATTATATTTGAAATAAGTTTGACGCTTGACTGAATATTATTTCTGAAGAAAATTCGAACAAGAGAAGAAGGAGGGTGTTCACAGAAGGCGGCTTATTCACGGCTTCTCGGAAATGACATAAATAGACACTTATGTCTGTCACATCAAGTATTCTACCAATATACAAATCATACTAAGAAAGGATTCTAAGAAGACTTACCACTAACAATGCTGGGCCGATGAATGAGTCCTTTGCAACTTTATACTAAAGGTGGGCTGGACCTCCTGAGAATTGCTACAATGAAGTATTGTCATTGTTGATATATGAAAGGCGGGCTTATATCGCCTAGCGACTTCTGAAGAGGGGTCATGCACGTGCTTTACCTGGGAACGTTATATATATGACAGCCGCCCAAATGGAATTACTATTATTGAATTGCTGGAGAAGAGGGAAGATGCTGAGTGGAGCAGAAGAACTTGTAGCGAGATAGAGTCTATAACGCAGTTCTAAACTAGACAGTTGACTATTAAGCATGTGAATTTGATAAGACATTCTGTCTCATCAAACTGTGACATGGTTGTGTACGAGGCTATTGTCACAGGGATGATTTTTGGAATTTATTCCGTCATCCACATATAAATTAATTACTTTGAGGATGATCAGGGCCATCTGGAACTCTCTACGCAACAATCCAACTACAAAGATCTTCAATGCGGTGAGCGATGTAAACAGTTATACTCCAGTCAAATCAGAAGGCTATCATGCTTATTAAATTCAATATATTCTATTCAATTAACTCAGTATACTCCAATTTCCAATCAAGAACCATAATAAAAGTAAATTCAGTAGATTCTTTAATTTAAATTTATTATTATTATTATTATCTTTAGTATTTTATATTTTTTTGCACTTGTTGTTTTTATATATTAAATTCATTTTAAATTCAAATATTTGACTGGTTTCCTTTAGTAGCTAGAAATTACTATAAGGCAACACCATACTCCTGAACTAATTATCGTAAGGTTAGATTACGTAAGTTTCACTACGGCTGGAGATAGGAATTTCGATGCTCTACCTCTGTTTAACCGAGGTTTAATATATTATTTTGATCATGAAATATATAAATGATCTGGCGCCCTGGCAACACATATATTACACATTATGTACTTTTTTAGTGAAGCTGACAACAATACAGATACACTATTAGATTAATACACAATTAAATGTTTCATTTTGATCACCCAAATGTGGGCGATTATTTAAATATTAACCTTTTTTTTAACTTTATTCTTATTAACAGTAATCAAGTTTAAATATCTTAACAACCCATTACAAATGACGCCCAACTAGCGGAGCGCTTTTGTTATTATTAATTGAACCTTAATAAACTAACAAACCATTACAGCATGATGCGTGCCTTAACGCAAATGGCTACGCTGCGGGGTAAAACAATTAGGGGCGTGCTGTCACTTCACCAAACATAATCGCGATATGCAGAGCGATGTGTCCTTGTTAGTGCCATGTGCTCGTAAGTTTCCTCTCCGGGATTGCAACCCTATTCTTTCCACGCGGGACGATATTTGACTCCCTAAGCAAGGAGAAATGATTGGAGTTTACTAATACAAACCACCCTTTGATTTCACCCCGTGGTTGAATTCCAAGACGTAGACATATATTTTAACTGTGTCCTATTTTGACGGATACAAATAAGCCATATTATTTGGTTTGCTTCATTTCTGCTAATTACATTGGAATTTAAAGATACATTGAAATGACATAGAAACACTCCGTGTAAGGACCCCAATTAAGTTTTAATTACTTTTAGTAACTTAACCATCCCTCATTAGCTGACGGAAAGAAGATTCTCTTCCCAACCCGCATTTGCCAGTCTAATTGGAAGCAACTCGGTAAAGAGGTACACATCAAGATACAGTGCACCACGTGGAGGAAAAGCTGGGCTTGGAAATTACTTCATGAAAAATATCCCGACGTCAACGCTACGTATTCAATTATAAGACTGTTCACATCAGAAGGTATATTTAGCTATTGGGTCATGTTCCCTGCGTCGATTTCAGGCCATGTCAAGGTGAGAGTTAAAATTCCATGACCCGTGCAGGAAACGAAACAGCAACCATTGGCTTCACCCGCCAACGGTCTATCAATTGAGCTAACCCAGCACTACGTACATTAAATTCTCTGGGCAAGGATAAATGATTGACGTTAGCTAGCGCCAGCCACACTTTGATTGCACCCTGTTTTTGAATTCAAAACTTAGACCCCGTGGTGTAGTGGTTACCATTCTTGGTTTTCAGCTCTGAGGCCTGGGTTTGATTCTTGGCTCTACTAAGAAATTTAATTCTGGTCTGATGGTTGGAAGGGGTACCCTCAGCCACGTGAGATAAAACTGAGAAGATGTGGGCTCGATTTCCACCTCAGCCATCCTGGAAGTGGTATTCCACATCTACCCTGTTCCACGGTCACTTCCTTCTCGACCGTATTCTCAGTTACAAATTACACACTTTTAGAGACGCCACAATAACATAAGGCTATCAAATATATTCCACACACACCCAAGTACACTTAAGTCCCTATTATCCGAACTTGACGGGCCATTCGGTTAATCGAAAATTCATTTTATGTTGGACCATGCCAAAATAGAATTATTATATGCCAGAAAACCGCATCTTAAAGAGGCTCATTATAGTTCAAGTTTCATTATGATACAGGTTCTCCGCCAATCAGAGCTCAAGATTTTCATTACGATACAGCTGTTTGACCATTTAGGTAAGGATAGCATCGAACCTGCGCTGACTCCCACGGCCTCCTATTTTAAATTTCATCGCGTGACAAGTGTCATAGTAGAGTATTCGAGGAGGCCGTGGTCGAATATGAGGTATTCTTTGCTTCCCATGCACTCTGTTCTGTAAACGGAACTGCCAGAATCTCGACAGATATTTATGAATATTTATGTTCGAACATAAAATAAAGTTATAATTTTCGTCGAACATAAACAGACGTATGCAACTCGCCTATTGTGGTAATTAAGCCACTCGTATGGAAATTAAAAAACACTTGCTTCGCTCGTTTTATAAATATACTCGTGTCTTAATTATTGCCAGTATAGGCTTGTTGCATAATGTACTATTATCTGTGGATGCTACAAAAAGGGACAGAATAAGAAATGAGAGGACCAGCGAATTAATGAAGGAGGAACCATTACAGGATGGTATAGAGAAATCTAGACTTAGATGGTATGGACATGTAAAACGAATGGAGGAGAAGAGGATACCCAGGAGGATGCAAGAGACCAAGAGGGAGACCGAGAGACAGGTGGCTGAAGGGGGTGGAAGAAAGCGTGAAGAAGAGAGGAGAAGACTGGACAAGGGTGGAGACTGAGAGATGGTGGGAAGACAGAAGACGTTGGAGAGGCTTGTGTTCCAAACAGACCCGGCCAGTGGCTGGAAACTGTGCAAGATGATGATGATGATCTGTGGATGCACTTAAGGAAAAATGTACCATAAATATACTGTACTGTAGGAGTGCCTAACTACACGAAATAAACGTTTCTATTGTACAAGGCCTCTCTGGTCGTCATCGTGCGAAATCCTCGCAAAGGTTTTGCTTCCTGCGTCACGATGAAGAGAACTGCTGAAGATCGTGGGCTGTGGCTGCAGCGACAAGGTTTAGCCTTTAGATAATGATGATGATGATGATGATTGCACAATGAATTTAAAGTTCATTTTTCTTTAGGCTCATACACAGGAAAATGAACCTAATGTTAATTGTCCTGTTGGGCGACACATCAACACACAATTGGGAGGAGTGACCAATCATAAGGAAAATACTGGAATGGAAGAGCATTGTGGGATACGAGGTATTACGATATTGCGTCGTACTGATGGCATGCAGAAACTATTGATAAAGTAATCGTTACTGTGTGTATCTGTTGTCGTTGCTTCATCTAGCGACCTGTTAGTTGTTATTGTTTTAAGGGGTGGAACTACGAGGTCATCTGCCTCTCTTAACACAGATTAAAACATACAAATTTGAAATGGAATTTAAAATTTAGAGGTGGATACCTAAATTTGAAAAGACCGAAAATTAATAAAACAAAAATGAAAACAACTAATAATTATAAAATATAAACAAAATTACGGAAAAACAAAAATCATCATTCAAAAACGAACAAGTCGTTGAGTCAATGTTCACTGGAAAATTTAGATTGCCGGCCCTAACCCACTCTCACTTATAAGGTGGATGACGAGATCAGCAGTCACCGAGTCATCGGCTAATATAAGTGCGAGTGTTATCTGCAAACCAAGGTTTCTTCGTAAGTCAGCAAGATCCACACACTCAGTTAAAATGTGGGCCACGGAGAAAGCGGATCCACAGGGGATATATTGGTCATCAACCACGAGTACTTGGGTAAGGACTGAATTTACCTGATAACTTGTGCTTCTGCGGTGACTGTAGTGGAGTACGTAACTATTTATTAGTATCAGGGATTGAAATATACGCTCGTTGACTTGAAATAAGGCCCATTTCATTTACTGGACGGAGTGTAGAAATAACCCGAGAAAACACATTCAGGCAGGATGCCCAATGTCAGTGCCAGGATTCGAACTTAGAATTTATGAATTTGCAGCTCCCTCAATGCAGTCGTAAAGCGTGACTTAATCTACTCGCCTACGCTATATATTGTTGGGTCTGCTTGCTATGATTGTGATGTAAAACGACGGGCCATTATTGTATCAACAGAAAATAACCGTTCTTTTTATAAGTTTGCTTTAAAGGAGTGAACCCCAGCTGGATTCCTGATTCAATTTCAATTGCTGAGGACACAAGAACAGCCTGTTAACAGAGCAATCTGTGCTCGTGTTGGTATGATGTTCATCAGAAGCGGCCTCTGGTTGCTAAATAAACTAGTGGATGGGCTTTGGTGAGAAGATTAAGGTATCTATTATAAATGAAAAGGCCACACAGATCGAGATGGATTTATCGGCTCTCGGAGTGTTGCCAAGAGCTTGGTGCGGATTCATTCCAAGGACAGTCATCGTCAGAATGTTCTCCGTACAGTCCTGTCTCGACAACTCCAGTAATAGAGATGTGCAACCACACTGGTTGAAAATTAAACAGAGCTTCATTCATCTTCTCACATTACGGAATAATCCTCTAGAAAGTATACGAGCGTTGAAAACACAGTATCTGCAACGAACAGACGTGGTAAAATAACACTAGTCTACTATTAATTTAAACTCTTATCTGCCACATGAATAATAAGAGGTCATTTCAACTAAATCGAATCCCCTGAAGACGAAAATGTCAGTGAAAACCTGGTAACAAGTCACTTTTTTGTGTGACAGAAATGAGCCAGATTCTGGAAAAAGCGACAAAATATTTCATAAGATGACATACAATTTCTATTTTGTCTTTAATATACTTTTAAAACTGTTCACTGTGGTCATAAAATGCCCTACGTGTTCACGGAAGATAACACAGAGTACAATAAACTTATATCACTGTATAAATCTTGCTTTTATTTCCGATTTTTACTGAACTTTGTAAATTTTTATTTCATTTCTGGAACTGACTCATTAAGATACAAGGAAATGGAACATAAAACAAAAGAAAATAACATCAACTTTAACGTGAACAGTACCTGTATCGGTAAAACATTGACATATGCAGCATGAATACAGTATAGTTATTTTAACACTTCCAGCTTTATTTCTCTAACTAAAAACTAACAGTATTCATCCATCACATCTGCCCTGGTATCTCTTCTCCATGGTGCACTGATTTCAATTTTTGCTTGTTTTTCAACATATGTTTTGTTGTTGATTCATTTTTAGGGCCTTGGGACAGCTTCATCATCAGCTCCGTGTAGTTGGGTGTGTGTTGAATTTGTCTAAAAACCTATATTTCTGTGATGACTGTAGTCGTGTGTGTAGCTCTATTAGGGACAGAGATCGAGTAGGTATCCCAGGACTAGAAATAATGTACTCTCCCGGAATTTTCCTGGAGGGGGTGTGTAAAACCCGGGAAAGAACCACACTCAGGATAGCCACTGTCAGCGCTAGGACTCGAACCTACGATCTTCGGACTTGCTGCAGCTACCCGCGCGTTCGTGGTCCACGATTTAACGTGCAAGGCTACGCTGTGGAACCCCCTCGTATTTTAAAGATTTACAAGAAAATGGTGGGTAATGGGATATTTTTTATGTTCATATTCGTTAATAATTAATAATTCTTGACTTAATATGCCTATTGTTTACATATGTGGCAAGAGATCTTGTTAACTAGTGTAATTTTATCAATTGAGATATTGGCCTAAAAACACTCTAGGTGTGACAATATCCTCAAGTAGCCTGAGAAATACCTGCATGTATAAAAATTCATTCTGCGTTTGGTATGGCACATTTGGGGTCATTTACACCCCAAAATTTGGCAAGAATTTCAAACAAGTGCGTTAGTAAATTAAGTGTTACCACCAAGCAACGGCTTTGTGTTCTTCTTCTTGGGGTCGTTTGAACCTGCTGAGGACCACAAGGCTCGTTTCGACTCTTGACTAGGCTCCTTTGCTTCTTTGCTTTAATTTTCTGGTCTTGTGTCGGTTTTCTTTCTGTCCTCTTGGATCTGGCGTTTCTTGTGCTTGTTTTGCTGGTGAGGGACAGATATTTGCATTATTGCAGTTATTTACCTATGCAGTATATGGAGTCGCATATAATTCCTTAGAGTATTTTATGTGTTCAGTTGTATTATTGTTATTATTATTTTTATTATTATTTTTAACAACTTTATGTCCGACGAAGGAGCGGAATTTAATCTATTTAACAGATATATATGAATTTTCTATCTTATCTTGATATAAGCCCATTAAGGAGCGCTTATGACTACTGTGGTTATTCTTCGATGCTCTCTTTCGTTCCCAATATCTCTTGAGGCCAGCTGATAATTTTCTCTTTGTTTCCTGTGAGAGGGGTTAGGCACTTTGGGTAGTGGGGACCAAGAGTTAACCATGTCGCAAAATTTGGAACAATCTTGGGCACAAATACCAGCGGAATCCAAGGTTGTTTGTACTTCATTTAGCCCAGGCTTCCAGCTATTAACCAATCTTTGTTGTTGTAGTAGTAGTAGTAGTAGTAGTAGTAGTAGTAGTAGTAGTAGTAGTAGTAGTAGTTGTTGTTGTTGTTTGAGTCTTCAATATTTCGATTGGTCTTATGCAGCTCTCCATGCTTACCTGTCCTGAGCTAATCGTTTCATCTCTACATAGCTACCACACCCTACAACCGAGGCAATCTGTTTAAGGGGAGATGTAGGTCAGAATTGGCAAATTTTACGAATTTTCTTTTCTATTGTACCCCGGGGGGTATGATGCTGACTGGTTATGAACCTAGTACTCTGAGTAGCAGATATCGTTCATATATCAAAGAGGACCGAACCCAAGATCTCTGAGGGAGAACAGCCGCAAGAAACCCGAGAGATATATCACATAATTACTGAGGTAATTACAGGTTAATCCGAGTCTGTAAAAGGAATTAAACGCACTTATTGGGAGAAAGATTGTATAGTTAGAGGTCTAACATACAAAATCTTCAAGCCAAGTTTGAAAACAGGGGCTGTGTGACAGGAAACTAATGAAGCCAGCTCAGTAGGCAGGGCAGACAGACGCCACATCGATCACTGTCGAACTATTTTTAAGCATCTTATGGGGTGTGAGAAATCAAGTGTGCCCAAGAAACCACCATCTAACAAAGAGAAAGCCTAGGAGAGGGGGTAGGCCCACGATTGATTCACCGAATACTCGTGAACGGTGTAATCAAATGGAATAAGAGTTGCACCAGAGTGAAGGGAATTTCGATGAGCTAATTTACAAGACATTAAGCATCGAAATCGAAGCCTGGACATTAATGTAGGCGGATGCCCACATTTAAAGGAGTTCGCGGAAGTCGACCGGGGATTCACCCCGAGAGTAGCGTGGTGACGCCGTTCAGGAAGCAATCAATTGTAATTAATTGGCCAAACGAATCGCTAGCACGAAGTCAGAATTGGAACCTCCATGTCAAAATGCACCAGAATAATGCGTTACCAGGTCGGTAGCAGCATTATTAGAGAAAAGGAAGCTCCCGTATGAGAAAGGAACTATATTTTGGTCGTGATTCTTTATATAGCCAGAGAGGCTGGGAAGCGTCTGTCTTTTGAAGTCGTTTCCGAGAGGAACATGTAGTCCTACGAAGTCACACTAAGACAATGAAAGGCGTGCACAGTTGAAGTCAAGTACAAGTTATTGTTAAATAAAGCCACGTACAATAAGTGACGCACATACATAAACGGCAGTAATTTACACAAGTATAATGTGTAGCCGTATAGGGAAGTCACGAAGTCTCACCGAAGACAATGGACTTATCAAATAGGCAAAGACATGCTCTTTAAAAATATCGTTGAAGTTCCAGTCCAGAGTACACGATAGGTCATGAAATTGAGGACAGTTTTCACAGGTATTGTGATAAATATTGGGAAAACAGACGCTAGATTGCTAATGCTAGGCGTACTGCAGAAGAGATGTTCAAATGTTGGAGAATGAACTCTAGTAGATGAAGCCGGGATTTATTGTCACCTGGAACCATTAGAAGAGGAATTAGACATCGGTTAACGAGGGATTACCGTAGCCATGTTTAGGAGAGATATACACGTAGATTGGGAGAGACTTTCACTGGGAAGGGAATCAGGAATACGTCAGGAGACAGATGACGCCTACAACTCTGAAATTGCGAAGTGAATAGAGCCCAGTGAGGCACAGTGTATAAAATCAGTGTAATATAATTTACATGTGTTCAAGTGTTTTTATTGTAAAATATTGTAAGTATTGTGAAAATGTGTGGAAGAGTTCCATATGAAATGTATCAAAGTGAAGTGGTGTCAATGTTGTTAAAGCCACATAATGTGTTCATTATGGAAGCTACAATGAAGTACTAAATAAGCCGAAATGGTGGGCGTAACCCTGTACTATTGGATAAAACCACCTAAGAAGAAATGTGAGTACCCATCAATGTATTAATATAACTGTGTAGCTCACCATATGTCCATGTTATTGTATGATAAATGTATTAAATAATGGATGCGTTTCATTCCTCATCATTGCATTCACTAGTTTGGAATTCTAGAATGATTGACTTACGGCAGGTAATGCGTGAAGTCATGTTCAGTGAAACAGTGAAGTTAATTGGTAATTTAATAAAAGGGTCAAAGTCGAAATAATCATGATTGTTCAGCATGTCGGTGCCATACAACGTTAAATTGTGTCAAGTCCAGTAAATTGTAAGTAATAGACAGGGATCGTGTGAAAAGATATGTGTATCAGGAAGTT
Organism: Meconema thalassinum; assembly: GCA_946902985.2. Lineage (NCBI taxonomy): Eukaryota > Metazoa > Arthropoda > Insecta > Orthoptera > Tettigoniidae > Meconema > Meconema thalassinum. The sequence goes on along the minus strand of OX336388.2, from coordinate 1,325,061,862 downwards.
TTTTACCTGTTAAATTGTAATAACTGCCAGAATTTACGCAGTATTCTTAGTAGAGAAGGGCCAGTAATTAAATGCCAGTGTGATAGAGCCGATATATAGCCATGAGACCAGTAATATCCGGGAAGTGATAAAAGTGTCATAATGAACAGAAATTCTAATGGCGATTATTGTTGTGCCGCTACATGCGAGCAAATGTGAAGTCCTTATACAAAATTGGACTGAGGGGGGTAGACTTCTGAAGTTAAAAAAAAAAAAAAAAGATGTGAAGGGGAAACATTGACTTTGAAATTAACAGAAACTTCATCGCAGTTTTCTGGAAAAACACATTTTTGCACAATCAATGTACCTTTTCTCTGGAACTATTAAACCTACATCATTAAAACTTGGTAGTATGTTTCACAACAATGCAATGCAAAATCGTGTGGAACAGTTTTTTGATATTTTAGGTATTATGGCATTTACAACTAGGTATTTAAGTAAATTTGAGTTTTTTTAATCAAACAATTTAAATTCATATATAAAAACAACTAAGAGCCTATAAAATTTTGTTCCGCAAAATTGATTGGCACTGTCTAAAGAACTTATCATAATGATTTTATCAATATTGAAATGACCGATGATGAGAAATGGTACATATAGTATATGTGTGTGATAAAAAAATCAGTGGAAGTCTTAATTTTATTGGAAATCAATGAAACTAACCACAGTTATGCATAGTTATATTATAAATATTGCTACAAATTTTCAATGTTGTATCTTTAAAACTTTAGAAGTTATAGGACTTTGTTCCAAGTCATGCGTTTTGCCTTACGTCTCCCTAATCTTTGTTGTTGTTGTTGTTTGAGTCTTCAGTCTTTCGATTGGTCTTATGCAGCTCTCCATGCTTCCCTGTCCTGAGCTAATCGTTTCATCTCTACATAGCTACCACACCCTACTGCACCCTTTGAAGACAAAATACTGTATATGGTCATACTTCGATTAGCTCAGTCACGTCGGGGGTGGTACATCCATAATGACACGTACATTTAGGATCATAAGTATCAGGTCAACACTTCAAAAATGAACTCAAAAACCTCACTTAAAACAAATATTTATTTATAGCTTAAATGGCGCTACAACACAAATAAACAAAATCCAAATAAATGACACAAATCACTATAAAATCACTCAAAATTCACAATGCATGAATATTCATTCCTTTACAATAGGAATCTTCACTAAACACAATGCTCATTTTTACTTCGGTTCCACACGAACCTATAACATTCTAGTTTCGCTTCCGTATAGCTTGCCACCTTGATGTTTATTTTACGAGTTACAATAACTCCAATATTATTTAACCTCTTTATTTTTATCATTTAACACGAATTTCTTCCCTTCTTAGCCTTGGGTTGCTAAAAATTGGTGCAACCAACATTTATAATCTAGGTTTTTGCACGCATCAATTTTTTTCTCTCTCTCTCTTATGTTAAGTACAACGTCCACCCATGGCGATCGCGCTGTCCTTTATCATACAAATTACTGACAAAGTCAAATGAATAAAACTCCCTGAATTACTCATATTTGTTTAAACAATAGAACACCTTTAAACTTCGATCTGTCACACACGAGAATTTATAATTACCTTCGGATAATAATCTTATTTGATGGCCTCTGAATTTATAACATTTACAAGGAACTCTACACATAATCAGGTCACGAGATCATATCTCCGTGCCACTACTGACCTATCTTACCAGTTCATTAATACTGGCGTGTTTACAAACGAACATGTGGTCGGCCCAAGCAATATCCCGGTCAGCCACCCCTCTTCTGAAGTGCAGCGCTATCAACAAGATTTATGAGGCCAAGACAAACTGTCTGGCTCGATGATACTGGGAGTTCAACCGCTGACGGCCTTACAACATTCAATGTGTTTCTTAACGCGAAAAGCTTTAAAATTTACAGTCTAGACATTACCTTAACGCGGCTATCACATCAGCCGATATTTATCTCATGCAGGTAAGGTATTAATGAATGAGGATCCGCATTGCTTGGTATGAGGGACGAGACTTTCATTTATAAGGGACACACACCTGGACGTGGCCCACGGCTCACGTATAATCCACTCCTAGGGGTAACCCATCTTCAGAGGATTCGGCGATACATTTTTGGAGTGGGAACATTTAATCTCTACCCTCCACCTTTCTTCTACCTACAGAGCGTTATTGCATCAGACCTCTGGGCGCAATTATAACAAACAATAGTGCTCCCTTCGCTGATACTTTTATTCGTTCCACTCACCCACAGACAACTTCTCCCATCATTAATCGTTTCTAGCATGGTTCATAGCAATCATTGGATTCTATAAGTACATTCGCTTCTTTCAGCGTATCAATCAATATCCCTGTAAAGCTTTTCGAGAAGAATTTCTTATTTCCACGCCATTCCGTAATTCCCATTACTGACTTATCTGCACCCTCACTCATTATTTAACTTTAAACAGTTATTCCATAACTTTATATCATTACTTTAAGAATTTATTATTCTTTCCACAAAATGCTAGAATTACAATTTACATATTTCACAATTTTGTTTCCTCTTGCAAAATCAATTCAGATCCGTATCATTTTAACAATATGGTGTACGACACCCACCATCGGTTCAATTATATAAATATGGTGTACACAACCCACCATCGGTTCAATTATAGCAATATGGTGTACAAAACCCACCATCGGTTCAATTATATAAATATTCCAATTCTCATACATGTGTGACATTTCGATCGTTTAAGGACGCGCGACCCCAAAATACATAATACAATATAAGGGTTGTACTTACATTCGGTGGTGGTCGCCAATGGAGAAGGACTTGTTCGTCCACCATCTTGTATCTAGTCTTCCAACATTACTACCGTGGCACTTTCCACGTACATTTCAATAATTACACACATTTTTCTTTTACCTAAATTCCCTTTCTTAGGGTTTTCTAACATATTAAACACTACAATACACTTGCAAACAAAATACATATAAACACCTAAAAAAATCACACGTTATTAATACACTTAGCACAAATTAATGCTTTACACAAATATCATGTTTATGATCTTCTCCTAAGTCATACGTTCCACTCTTTCTTCTGCCTCCTCCTCCAAGAATTGCAGGTTTCCCCGGATCCCTATCCTGGTCCTAGCATCTACTTGAGAAGTGTGAAAGTCTCTGATCTGCTTACCCGTTTTTTCACTATTCACCTCGGATTATCTTTCCTCCAAATATACAGTACTTTCTGTTCTATCGGCCTTGACTTGATCGTACAGGCACGATATTATTTGTGTCAACGGCTACGGTACTTATCCGCCGTGTGTCTCTATCATACACTTCTTCCCTAGAGTCGTACTCTTACTAACGCTCTACATATTAGTGGCTTTCCACTAGAATTCACATTTCAATGTCTCCACCAAAGTTCCTCAACTAATGTTCCTCTATTTAGCAATTTGAAGATTTCTACACGCTTCAAATTATTATTATTACTACTTTCCGAATTGCGACACTTTGTACGAACGCCCTAATGTCAAGAATTTCCCAAGCACGGGCCAATTCTGACGCTATTATTTCTGACAAACTCCACACGAGTTCAAATGTCTTTCGCAGATACTGCTGAATTACTTTACAAAGTTCACTTTGCCTCTCGGGGGTTCGAATTCGTGACTGTCGGTGTAATGTGGTCTCAATTTGGACCCACTCGTTGAACTAGCGTGACCTCCACTAAGGTCCGTTGTAGACTGAATACGTCTTGATGCAGCACCCTCTCATTAGAAGTCAACTATATACTGCATAATTCCTGCTCGTCCGGCTGGCTATTTATCCAAATCTGGCCGAATATAGGGCGTTTCCTCCCACTTTGAAACTAACTTCCAAATTAATGGTCCTATTGGCTTATAATAGTACATTATGCAACGAGCCTATAATGACTATAATTAAGATACGAGTATTTTTATAAAACGAGCGTATGCGAGTTTTATAATTTCTATAGGAGTGTCTTAATTACCATTATAGGCGAGTTGCATACGACTGTTTATGTTCGACGATAATTATAACTTTATTATATGTTTTAACATAAATATTCATAAATATCTGTTGAGATTGTCACTAGAATTTTGTGATCGGGTGCTGCGCAGGGTAGGATATCTCTGATTTCCAAGCTCTCTGACCGACCGACGCATGCGCTCTGTGTGCTTCAATGCCATATGTGCAGATTGAGCACCAGTATTTAGTAAAATGTCACCGAAATCGTTTGAAAACAACCCGCTGTGTAGAAATTGGATTTGGGGATATTAAGGTACAGAGTCTCATATTCACCAGTTTATTTACGCGAACATATGGACGGTGCACTTTCGGTAATTTATATAGACATGTTGGATTTTGAGCGCATGCGCGAAGGTATCCTTATCTAATTGGTCAAACAACTGTTTCTTGAGCTGTGATTGGTGGGAGAAACTGTTTCATAATAAAAATAGTGTTATAATGACCATCATTATGATACAGTTTTCAGACATATAATTGTCAGGGTCGAACATAAAAATTATTTCAAAATTAATCTCAAATCCAAAAATCGATCATACATTTAATTGTTAATAATTTCCAAATGTTCTGATTCTGTGTGGGTGTGAACTCTTTACTCAAATAACTCCGCGGTATTCCTACACTTGGGCGGAGTCACCTAGTGCTGATCTGACAGTTCTCTCATGTACTGCATTTATAAGTTTTTAGTCTTCTTAAAATTCTAATTCCAATTATCATTCATATTGGCCTAGCTCAATGTTTATAATTTTGCATATTCCTTGAATATATAGAAATTGCGCCATAGTTTGGGGCACTGTCACTGCTAAATACTCCCATATCAGCAATTACTCGGGAAAGCCCCTCTCTGCCTCTAGATCTTCTTATCGAAAATAGTTCCTTTGCAACGTTGCTCAACGTGAATTACGGGTCTGATATCGCAGCTCACGTACGCCATACCGTCATGCCTGAGTCACCGCGCTGCTGCGTCGTAAATTTGATAAGCGAGTCATGTCTCAATATGAAGACATCTCCAGCCATTTCCATCCTCTGGCCTGGGCTGTAACTTCATTTATATAAAAGAACCTTATATACCTTTCTTAAAAGGTCACGGGTTCGACCCTTGTACCTGCCCATAAGGGTACACTACATCCGAAGCAATCTGTTTAAGATATTCTAACCTTGGTCTACTCCTACAGTTCTTATCCTCGACCCTTCTTTCTATAGCTACGTTTGCTATTCCTGGGTGTCTTTGTATGTGTCCTCTTCTCTTCATTAGCAGTCACAGCGTAACTGCGTGATAATAATAATAATAATAATAATAATAATAATAATAATAATAATAATAATGAAACAGACAGTAGTTGAGGATAAGTGTCGTAAATGTGGCAAGCAGTGTGAAACCTTGGATCACATTATCGGTGTATGTCCAACCTTGGAAAATATGGACTACACTGAGCTCCACAATAGTGTTGCTAAGATCGTGCACATCGAGATGGCTAAAACTTCATCACTAGATGACTCATCGCTTCCGGATTATAAGTACCAATCAAAAAATGTTTCGGACAATTGAACCCATATATTATACTGGGACAGAGAAATTCGCACTGATAAAACCATCAAAGCCAACCGACCTGATATTCTCCTCCTTGATCGACAGAAGAAAGAAGCTGTGATAATCGATTCCGTACCACTCAACCACAGCCTTCAAATAGCCTATGCCCAAAATGTCAATAAATACACCATACTGGTCATTGAAGTAAAACAATAATGTGGAAGCTGAATCAGGTGTTCATCCGGCCTCTCATACTGTCTGCAACTGGAATTGTACCTTCAAGACTGGTGGACCAACAGGCTCTCGGAATGGCTCACAAGCTGGGACAGATCCAAAAGTCAGTGTCCCTGGACACTTGCCATACAGTGCGACGATTCCTAAATGAAGAACCAACTCTGAAAGTGCTTGACAGTCATTGCACCATTGTAAAATGAGGAATTTATGCACTTATATAATAATAATAATAATAATAATAATTTTTTTTTTTTTTTTTTTTTTTTAGGGGAAGAAATGCATTTACGCACAGAGTGTCGGGCTCCTGCTCCTGAGTAGCAGACTACCGACTAAAACTCCCCCGTTACTTCTGAACACTAGCCTGGAACCGTTTAGCACATTACTTCAGGCTAGAGTCATTTTATATTTGCCTGTAGGGCACTCTTCCGTAATGAATCATCTTCAGTGGCGATCCAGATCCGTCTTCTTTGTTCGGAGGATATCTTCAACAAAGCTTGCTACCAGTTTCCAGTTTTCCTCATTTTGTAGCATCACTGCAACAATATTGTCCGGGGATATCTCTACATCAATGTGATCTTGAAGAGACTGCCTATTTTGGACCCACCGTCCACAAGAGAAGAAGGTGTGATTAGCATTATCTAATTCATTGATACAGTAGATGCAATCTGATGAATCCACCTTCCCCATCTTCTTAAGATAGGAACAGAAGTACCCATGGCCAGTCAAGAACTGAGTGAGATAGTAACCAACCTCACCATGTTTCCTCTCTGTCCAAACCTGCACCTGAGGGATCATTCTCTTAGTCCATTGGCTTTGATCTCCTTGCTCCCATTTGATCTGCCAATTTTGAAAGGTTTGTACTCTTGCCGATCGTCTTGCATTTTGTAAACCCATATCAGATTTCCTCAAGTAAATGTTCTTGCGTTCTTTCGCAAGAAAAAAAATCGGAATAATCCCGGCAATAACGAGAACTGCTTCCTCAGAGACCGTGCGATATGCAGATGCCACGCGCAAAGCCCCCCGCCTCTGCACTTGCGCCAGTGGCTTCCTATAAATTTCCTTATCCAGGGCATCCGCCCATATTTCCGCTCCATACAGCAGAACTGAATGGATGGCTGTCATCAATAGTCTTCTCTTACTAGATTTTGGCCCACCAACATTGGCCATGAGCCGACTGAGGGACGTTACTCCTCTGGCTGCCTTATCTGCAGTCCGTCTAATCTGTTCTCCAAAATTCATTTTACTGTCGATCATGATGCCCAGGTATTTTGCTGCTGGCTGCGTCTCTACTTGAATTTGTCCTACCTGTATTGGAAGTATTGTCTGAATTCTCTTCTTTGTTAGGATGACAATTTCCGTCTTACTAAGTGCTAGAGACAGACCATGTTCCTCCATCCATCTATTGATTTTGCGCATTACCATATTGAGTCGCAACTGTGCCTGCTCGACACTTCTTCCTGCTACAAGAGCAGCAACATCATCTGCATATCCTACTAGAATAGTTTCTTCAGGCATTTCAAGCCTCAACAAGCTGTCGTATGTAACATTCCAGAGATCAGGTCCTAGAATCGAACCCTGGGCAGCCCCAGCCGTGACTTGTACTCTACGGATCCCTTCTGTAGTATCGTAGAGCAGAGCACGATCCTTCAAGTAAGAGTCTAAGATCCGAAGGAGATACCTTGGAACATGGAATGAAAATTCTAGAGCATCCATGATATCAGTCCATTTGACAGAGTTGAAAGCGTTTTTAACATCCAGTGTAACAAAAAGAATCACCCGGCGAGAGTAATGATTATAACTCTCCGCTCTTCGTACTTTATCGGCGACTTCTTGCACTGCATCCAGTGTCGACCGGCCTACCCTGAATCCAAATTGTCTTGGTGATAAATCGCCGGCTGCGATTATTGCTTCAAGCAATCTCCGTCTTATGAGTTTCTCAAATAGTTTGCCTGTTGTGTCAAGCATACAAAGTGGGCGGTACGATGATGGTAACTCAGGGTCACCCATGCCCTTACTAATGAGCACTAAGCGACAGATCTTCCAGCGAAAGCTAAAGATTCCTGCTTTCATGCACACATTGAACATTCTCAACAATAACAACAACATATCTTGATCAACTATTATTTTCAGAACCTCATTAGGAATCCCATCCGGCCCCGGAGCCTTGTTGTTCCGTAAAGAATGCGTTGCAATCCGAAGTTCATCTTCAGTAAACAGTGGGAAATCTAGATCACATTCAAAATTCCTCTCAGGTCTTGTGGGATGAGTTGGAAAAAGGGTTTGAACAATGGTGTTCATAATATCATCCTCCATGATGCACGATGTTCTGTGACTTCCAAGTTTCTGTGTTACAATTTTGTAACCCAAACCCCATGGATCAGTGTCAATATCTTCCTGAAGCTTTCTCCAACTCTGAACCTTGCTCGTAGTTATGGCTTTCCGAAGTAGCTTCTTTGCTGCTTTATGCTCCGCTGATTTTTCATTAGCTTCTTCCCGATTTCTTGCTCTCTGGGCAAGACGGCGAAGCCTGAGGCAGTTCTTCCTTAATTCTGCTATCTCTCTGGTCCACCAGTATACAGGGCTCTTTCGGTGACGTGGTACTGAGGAGGGCATCGAAACATCACAAGCTGACGTAATAATTTTCATGGTTGCAGAAACCAGATCCTCAACCTCAAACTCTCTCCGTGCTTCAGCACTTCGAATCTGTTCTGCACCCTTCCCAATGATATCTTTGAACTTGTCCATGCTAATCCTATTTACATTCCACCGTTGACATTTCTGGGGAGGTACTTCCCGTCCCTGAACATTTGATTCAAAGTCAAAGGCGATGAATTGATGATCGCTAGCACAATAATCTTCCAACACTTTCCATCTCTTAATGAATGGCACAATTACTTCTGATGCCAGGGAGACATCCGGAATTGTTCCTTCACATCCTGGACGTCGGAAAGTTGGAACTGTACCAATATTTAATATTAGAAGGCCTATCCTGGATGCCATCTCTAGAATGTACTTACCCCGGGAATCTGTACTTGGCATACCCCATTCCACTGCTTTGGCGTTAAAGTCTCCAGCCACTATGACACTATCTGTGGCGTTTAGAATTGCATCTTCCAAAGAATTTACTTTGCGGCGGAAGTGCTCAATTGCCTCATTAGGAGTTAGGTAAACACTAAAATAGGTGACCCTTCTGGTCTTCACCCAAACATAACCATCAGAACTTCCATGATCCTTTATAATAACTTTTCTAGAATCCAACACCCAGATTGCAGAAGTGCCAAGTGTGTCACTGAACCAAAGAGATGACTCTTTATCTTTATACTGTTCGCTGATTAGCAAGAGATCGCTTTGCTTCTCTGTGACTAGCTGATATAGCAGATCATTGGCTGTCTTACTTCTATGTAGATTGGCTTGAAGTATACGAATCATTTGAACCTCAGTGCCTTTTCTTTGTCCAAAGCTTCTCTGAAGACCTTACACTGGCCAGATCCCATAGCATGTGCTAAATCTTTGATAAAACCTCGTTCTTCACAAAGAACACATTTCTTTGAGGCCGTACATCCTCTAGCTTTGTGACCTGTCCCGCCGCAATTGTAGCAAAGTTTACTTCTATCTGTGCCTTTGCAGTTGCTAGCAACATGTCCATAGTCCAGACATCTATAACAACGAGATACCATGATCCTCCGTCTAATCCTGCAATTGACCCATCCTATGGTGATATGATCTTGCCTCAAGAGCACATCTGCATCACTAGTTGTTAATGTGACAACAGCCATCTTCACTTCCCTCGTATTCGTCCTCGTCAGCAGCACCTTGGTATCTGGAGAGAGTTCTGGGATAGTTCTCTGGATAGCTTCCATGACCTCTTCGGAAGTAGTTAGAGCATCAAGGTCTCTGATTTCAACAGTTGCCTTCGCTTCAAGCCTACGAACTGTAGCATTGGACCCCAGAACATTTCGCAGAGAATTACCAAAAGCTGCTTTATCCCTGGAACTTGCTCCCAACTCGACAAGGACGTCTCCCGCTTTAGTTTGTCGAATGGACCGGACTTCAGTTCCTGTATCATTAGGGTTTGCTTTTTGGCGAATCTCCTTCAGAATATCGGCATATGATTTACCTTCAGCTGGTCTGATCAGTAAGGCTGCTCGCCTTAATAATAATAATAATAATAATAATAATAATAATAATAATAATAGACTAATAATAATAATAATAATAATAATAACAACAATTCTCTTAGTGAATGTTTCATTTTCTCATTTATGTGTTGGCAAAGGTTTTATTATTTATCGTATGGCTTTTAGTGCCGAGTGTGTCCGAGGACATGCTCGGCTCGCAAGAGGCTGTAGCTGCTTCAAGCAGACACCGATAGAGTGAGCTACAAGTCCATTAAATTTCAAGTAGTTTCAACTCTTGCCACCAGATGTCAGTGATACCTAGTGGTGAACGTTGGGACTTTGATAGAGCGTTCCAACGAAATCTAACCTAGAAACTTAACTTCACACAAGTTTAGTCTGCGGAAGGATCTTTCACATGCCATAAATACGTGACATGGGACCGCCAGCTTTACATTCCCTCGGAAAGAAGGCACACTGAAGGATTTTAACGCTCTTAAAAATCCGACGACTTCGGCCGGGTTTGAACCCGCTATCTTGGGCACAGAAGTTCAGCATGAAGCAAAGCCAAGCAAAGGCAAACAAATCCATGCAAAGGCTAGCAGAGCCAAGAAAGCCAAGCAAAGCCAAGCAATGGCAACAAAGCCAAGAAAAGGCAAGCAATGCCAAGCAAAGCCAAGAAAAGGCAAGCAAAGCCAAGCAAAGGCAAGCAAAGCCAAGCAAAGCCAAGCCAAGGCAAGTGAAGGCAAGCAAAGCCAAGCGAAGCCAAGCAAAGCTAAGCAAAGCCAAGCAAAGGCATGAAAAGCCAAGCAACGACAAGCAAAGGCAAGCTAAGCGAAGCAAAGGCAAGCAAAGGCAAGCAAAGCCAAGCAAAGCCAAGCAAAGGCAAGCAAAGGCAGGCGAAGACAAGCAAAGCCAAGCAATGCTAAACAAAGGCAAGCAAAGCCAAGCAAACCAATGCCGAGCAAAGGTAAGCAAATCAAAGTAAAGGCAAGCCAAGCTAAGCAAAGCCAAGCAAAGGCAAGCAAAGACATGCAAAGGAAAGCAAAGCCAAGCGAAGGCAAGAAAAGGAAAGCAAAGACAAGCCAAGCCAAGCCATGCCAAGCAAAGCTAAGTAAAGCCAAGCAAACCCAAGAGAAGGAAATCAAAGGTAAGCGAAGGCAAGCAAAGCCAAGCAATGCTAAACAAAGGCAAGCAAAACCAAGCAAACCAAAGCCGAGCAAGGGCAAGAAAATCCAAGTGAAAGCAAGCTAAGCTTAGCAAATCCAAGCAAGGGCAATTATAGGCAAGCAAAAACATGCAAAGGCAAGCGAAGGCAAGCAACCCAAGCAATGCCAATCACAGCCATGCCAAGGCAAGCCAAGCCAAGCAAAGCCATGCAAATCAAAGAAAATCCAAGCAAAGCCAAGCAAAGCCAAGCAAAGCCAAGAAGAGCCAAACAAAGTCAAGCAAAGCCAAGCATAGCCAAGCAAATTCATGCAAAGGCAAGCAAAGGCAAACAATGATGAGCAAAGCCAAGCAAAGTCAAGCAAAGCCAAGCAAAGCCAAGCCAAGCTATGCAAAGGCAAGCAAAGCCAAGAAATGCCAAGCAAAACTAAATAAAGGCAAGCAAAGCAAACCCAAGCCGAGCAAAGGCAAGCAAATCCAAGTAAAGGCAAGCTAAGCAAAGCAAAGCCAAGCAAAGGCAAGCAAATGCAAGCAAAGGCATGCAATGGCAAGAAAAAGCAAGCAAAGCCAAGCAAAGCCAAGCAAAGCCAATAAAAGACAAGCCAAGGCAAGCGAAGCCAAGCCAAGACAAGGAAAGCAAAGCGATGCCAAGCATTGCCAAGCCATGCCAAGCAGAGCCGAGAAAATGGAAGCAAAGCCAAGGGAAGCCAATCAAAGCGAAGCAGAGGCAAGCAAAGCGAAGCAAAGGCAAGCAAATCCAAGCCAAGCCAAACCAAGCAATGCCAAGCCAAGCCAAGCAAAGCCAAGCACAGCCAAGCAAAGCCAAGCGAAGCCAAGCAAAGCCAAGCCAAGCAAAGACTTGCAAAGGCAAGCAAAGACAAGCAAAGGCAAGCAATGCCAAAGAAAGCAAAGCCAAGGAAATCCAAGCAAGGCAAAGCCAAGCCAAGCCAAGCAAAGGCATGCAAAAGCAAGCAAAGGCAAGCAATGCCGAGCAAAGCCAAGCAAAGTCAAACAGAGCCAAGCAAAGCCAGGCAAAGCCAAACAGAGCCAAGCAAAGGCAAGCGAAGACACGAAAAGGCACGCAAGGCCAAGCTAAGTCAAGCAAAGCCAATTAAAGCCAAGCAAAGTCAAGGCAAGCCAGGGCAAGCAAAGCCAAGCAAAGTCAAACAAACGCAAACAAAGGCAAGCAAAGCCATGCCAAGCAAAGCCAAGCAAACCCAAGCAAAGCCAAACAAAGGCAAGCAAAGCCAAGCAGAGCGGGACAAAGGCAAGCAAAGCCAAGCAAAGGCAAGCAAATCCAAGCAAATGCAAGCAAAGCCATGCAAAGTCATGCAAAGGCAAGCAACGCAAACCAAAGCCAACCAAAAGTAAGCAAAGCAAAGCGAAGGCAAGCAAAGGCAAGCAATACCAAGCAAAGGCAAGCAAAGGCAAGCAGAACAAAGCAAAGGCAAGCGATGCCAATCTAAGGCAAGCGAAGCCAAGCAAAGGCAAGAAAAGGCAAGCAAAGGCAATCAAGGCCAAGCAAAGGGCAAACAAAGCTAAGAAAATCCAAGCACAGCCAAGCAAAGCCAAGCAAAGCCAAGCAAAGGCAAGCAAGGCCGAGCAAAGGCAAGCAAGGGCTAGCAAAGCCAAGCAACGCCAAGCCAAGGCAAGCAAATCAAAATAAAGCCAAGCAAAGCCAAGCAAGTCAAGCAAAGCCAAGCGAAGGCAAGCAAAGGCAAGCAAAGCCAAGCAAAGCCAAGCAAAGCCAAGCAAAGCCAAGCAAAGCCAAGCAAAGCCAAACAAAGGTAAGCAAAGGCAAGCAAACCAAAGCCGAGCAAAGGCAAGCAAATCCAAGCAAAGTCCCCAGAAAGTGTGCTAGAAAATGACAACTTTACCTCGTTCTGGGATCGTACTGTATCGTAAAACCAGTTAGCCGTGCACAACAGACCTGATCTGGTTCTTGTTGACAAATGCATGAGGAACGCCACCTTCATAGATGTAGCAATCCCGAACATTGACAACATGCTAATAAAACAAATTGAAAAGCTGTCAAAATACAGGGAGCTTTCAGGACTGATCAGGAAGAAAAGGCACATGGTACAAATCAAGACAGATCCTATGATCATCTCCAGCCCTGGCGTGATTCCGAACAACATAAAAGAATCTCCCACAGAATTGAAGTTACCCACAGGTATTTTTAAGCTAATGCAGAAAACAGTCATACTTTCTACGTGTCGCGTAGTACGGTTGTTGTTGGGTAATCAAGCCTGAAGTAGTGAGGGAGAAGAGTTATACTACTACAGAATGCAGTCACTGAAGAATTGAAAAATTTGCTCCTTATGATGCACTTAGTTTGTGGGTTCGTGAATGTTTTCTTTCCAGCAAATATGTTGTGAATATGTAAGCGCGTGCACAAAATAAATAAATAAATAAATAAATAAATAAATAAATAAATAAATAAATAAATAAATAAATACATAAAATTTACAAAATCCACCCCTGCCTTTGGTGGGGCAAGCAAGCCTTCGGAGTCTGGGGAGCTTGCACTTTCATGTGAAACTAAGAAACGTTTTAAATATTTGGCAACCATCAACATCAACTCCCTCCTTGAGACAGGAAAACTAAAACATACATTAGATGTTTTAAATGACCACAATATCCTGATAACTGCCCTACAAGAGACCAGATTCTTGGATAACGAGCCAATCGAATCACAGGGATAAAGGATCTACAAAGGGCAGCCAGATGAAAGAGTGATGAAGAATGTGCCTCACTTGGGCACAGGCTTCATAGTCAACAACAAAATGATGAACTCCATCATCTCCTTTTCATCTCCAAATGGCAGAACGTCCACTATAGCCTTCAGAACTCTCAACAAAGCATACACAATTGTTAATTTTCATGCACCTACTAATGACACCAATAGGAAAGATATTGAGATTGTGGAAAACTTCTGGAGGGTACTCTAAGAGACAATGGACCGGATTCAAAAGCACCATGTAACTATCTTAATGGGGGACTTTAATGCTCAGATTGGTAGAGAACGGAAATTTCAGGCCATAGTTGGAGAATATCCAGCACACAAGAGGACCAACAGGAATGGAGAAAGACTGATTGACCTGTGCAGAAATTACAACTTAGTCCTCAAATCTACAGCTTTCAAACGCCTTCCTAGAAAAGCTATGACGTGCAGGTGTCCTAACCCCTTGCTTGGGGAATTCCAAGTAGATCATGTAGCCATTAGTAGAAGGAACAGCCAGGAAATATTAAGTGTTAAAGTATTGAGAAGTGCGAACATTGACTCGGATCATTATCTTTCTTTGATCAAAACCAATTTCATCCCTCTTAAAACAAGCAGAGGAATCCATTGCTTCAAGTCGCGAATTCCAAGGTTCAATCCATCTAAGCTGAGAGACAGCGATGACTTCACCAAGACCCTAGCTAAGAACAAGGAAAAGATGGACTGGCCCTAACTACAGAAGGCACTAGTAGATGCAGCGACAATAACCATCCCGGCAGTCAGAAGGAATAAACATCAGTGGTGGACAGCTACATGTGACAAGGCAATAGAAGAGAGAAAACAAGCATGGCTGAAATGAACCGTAATAAAAGTGTGGACAATCATGATAATTTCTTAGAAATTCGGCAAACTACTGCCAAAATTATCAGAACAAGCAAGAGGCAGCATAATAAGGATATCATTGACCAGGCAGAGAGGGATTTCCAGCGGAACAACACTAGACACTTCTACCAGGCTTTTAAATCACAAATAACACCCTATTCAGCTCCTACACTTCACCTTCAGGCAGCTGACGGAGATCTGAAACTGAACAATGAGGAGTGCACCACAGCCTTAGCAGAGTATTTCAGCGACCTTCTTAACTCCGAGGAACCCAGGGAAAAGCTACCTTTTGAACCCAAGAACGTTGCTAAGCCACACTCTTTCCCTCCAACAAAGGAAGAGATCCAGAAAGTCATTTCCGAATTAATGTCCAATAAAGCAGCAGGCGAAGATGGGATAATTGCAGAGCTCTGGAAGTATGCTGACGAGGAGTCAATACAGAGTACCCATGACATCATAACTAACGTATGGTTGACAGAACAATTACCTAGTGACTGGACCTCAGCTATCATTCACCCACTACATAAAAAAGGTGACAAATCAGATCCCAACAACTACAGAGGGATTTCCCTGGTATCAGTGACACACAAGATACTCTCCAAAGTATTGCTCACAAGAGTAGAGGTTCAACTGGATTCCTGCATTGGAGAGTACCAAGCTGGGTTTCGAAAGTCAAGGTCATGCACCGAACAGATTCTGAATCTCAAAACCATTCTGACTTACAAAAATCTAAGTGCTTCACCTTATGTTGCAAATTTCGTTGACTTCCAAAAGGCCTACGACTCAGTAGATAGAGAGTCACTCTTTGAGACGCTGGCTGAATTGGGGCTAGATAAAAAGACCCTGAATCAAGTGAAAGCGACTCTCACCAACACCACAGTCAAAGTCAAATTCAGAGGGGAACTGTCCAAGAGCTTCGAGGTCAGAACTGATGTTAGACAAGGGGATGGCTTGTCTCCGATCCTCTTCAATTGCCTACTAGAAAAAGTAATTCGTGAGTGGACGAAAACTCTGAAGGATGATTCTGGATTAAGAATAGGCAACAAGAAAGACAAGTTAACAGTCCCCTGTTTAGCTTTGCAGACGACCTTGCACTCCTAGCGTCCAGTGTGGAGGGAGCTAACCATCAACTATCCTCTCTGAACTATATAGCAGTTAAAGTAGGCTTAAAGATCGCCATCAACAAAATACAGTTTATCAGCAACATCAGAGATGCGCCCGAGTCAATCCCACTGGGGGACAAAGTAGTACAAAGGACTAACTCCTTCAAATACCTAGGAGAATGGATAACCCCAAACATCAATGAAGACCTGGCCATGAACGACAGATGCATTAAACTGGAGAGAGCCTACCACCTATGCAAGAATATGTACAAATCCAAATCCCTCTCAATGAATTTCAAACTCAAACACTACAGTACTGTAGTGAGACCATCAGTACTATATGCCTCAGAATGCCTAAATATGGTCAGAAAATGACAACTCCGGAAATTGGAGCTGAAGGACCGGAAGATTCTGCGAAAAATCATGGGCCCTATTAAAGAGGAAGGCAAGTATAGAATCAGGCACAACAATGAACTCTATGAACAAGTGGAGAGCATTACAACAGCCATGAGGAAGAGGAGGCTGATCTTCTATGGTCATATTGTGAGAATGGATAATCAGAGGCTCACCTCCAGAATTTTCAACACTGTCTCTAGGGGGAAAGCAACTAACGCCAAGAGGTCGAGAGTAGTCAGGAAAGACCTTGAACAATTGGATATTGACCCCAGTAACATATATGACAGGAATAAATACAGGACTTTAGTCAGAACATCAGACTCTCTCCAGTCACTAACAGCAATAGCAGTGCGTCCAGGAGTAGGTGTGAAATGGACTCAGGAGCGGAAGGACATTCACAGTGCCAGAATGAAGGAATACTGGGCTAGGAGGAAAGCTGCCAGAGATAAGAACCACGTGGTCCACAGCCGGCCCAAACGGAACTAAATAAATAAATAAATACATACATAGATGAATAAATAAATAAAAAAATAAAACATTAAATACATAAATAAATAATAAAAAACAAATACATAAATAAATAAATTAAAGAATAAATGAATATTTTTTTTTTTTTTGTCGTGTGGCCTCCTGAGAGGCCGAGTGCAGGTCTTTCTAGTCGACGCCCGTGGGCGACCTGCGCGACGGGATGAGAGATGGAATGGATGAAGATGAATGAAACTGGGCAAGGATGTGGAAGGTAGCGGCCGTGGCCTGTCAGAAGGTACTGTCCCAGCATTTGCCTGGTGTTGAAAATGGGAAACCACGGAAAACCATTTCAAGGACAGCCGACGGTGGGGATCGAACCCACGCGTCTACCGAGTCAGCAGAGAGCTTGGCCCCTTGACCTAACGCAGCGCTTTAGCCCGCGTAGCCACTACTGTTGGTAATAAATAAATTATAACAATAATAATAATGATAATATTTGTTGCCTTCTCTTTGTAAATGCTATACTTTTGCATTTGTCTGTTGGCAAATGTTAGAGCAAGACATAGCTTTTCACCGATACCTCAGTTTCTTTTATGATTGTGATAGCAAGGAACTGGTGTAGCGGCTAGCATTCTTGGCTGTAGCCCCGGAGGTCCGGTTTCGATTACCGGCTCTGCCAAGAAATGTAATTCTGCTCTGAGGGCTGGAACGGGGTACACTCAACCCTGTGATGCAAAACTGAGAAAAAGTGGTTTCGAATCCCATCTCAGCCATCCTGAAAGTGGTTTGCCGTGGTTTCCTCTCTTTTACTTTAGGCAAATTGCAGGATGGTTCGTAAGTTAAGGTCACGGCCACCTCCTTCCATATCCTCACCTGACCTGAATAACAAATACACACTCTACTACAAACACCAGTATGACAAAGGTTATCTGACAATTTCTACACACACCCAAGTACACGGGGTTTAAATGAGCCGATGTTCCTGCCTCTCAAACACTAACAATAACAAAAACAACGATTGCATGGAAGCTATGCCTGTGAAATGTATTGCATCACTAGCTCAGTGAGGAAAGCAATGGAAACTACCCACTACTCACTTTGCCTAGTACGCCTCATAATAGCACTGCCATGAATCATGGGGTTTCTACCGAAATCTAGGGATGATTTTTGAGGATATAATGAGCCTTTGGGCTGACTGCATTAACAGATAGATACACTTCTAGTCATCACACTAACAAAGAGGCGGCTTCGTAGCATGCTGAGCTTCTATGCCCAAGACCGCGGGTTCAAACCCGGCCGAAGTCATCGATTTTCTTAAGAGCGTTAATAACCCCTCAGTATGCCTTCCTTCGGAGGGGAATTAAAGCCAGTGGACCCATGTCATAGATTTATGGCATGTGAAAGAACCTTCCACTAACTACAATTGTGGAAAGCTAAATTTGTAGGTCAGATTTGGTTAACGCTCTATTAAGTTCCAACATTCGTCGTTAGGTTCTGGTTGCGGTGGCATCTAATAGCCAAGTTTGCAGCTAGGTGTCGTTGACGATAGCATTTGGTAGCAAAAGTTGGAACTGCTTGAAATTGATCGTCTGCAGCCCTTACCTGAATTACAGATAACACATCACAACTAACACCAGTTATCAGACAGATTCTACACACACCCAAAGTACACGGGGCTACATGGCCGCTTTGTCGCAGCCCCTAAACTGAGGAACCAACCAACCAACACTAACAAAGATCGTCACACAAATCCATTGACGCCAACAAGTACATGGGGGCTTATGAATACAGATGTCACTAATTTTGATAACAACAACAACAACAACAACAACAACAACAACAACAACAACAACAAGCATATAAGAGTATAATTGAGATATCTGTTTCAATGAGATATTGACATTTCAGTTTGAGGCAGGGCTAAATTTTGCTCCGAATGAGTCTTTTAAAGTTGGCTTTCATCTTTTCTGTGGAATGTACACAGCGGGGTAAAGACGTTAAACCAAATTAAATATTCAAAATAGCTCAAAAGAATCTGAGATGTCACAATATACTACATATAGAACCTTTCATTCCCGAGAGAACAGCAGAGGGAATTCCTCAACATCGTCGTGTTTGCTGTTCTAAGAAACGTCGTCCGGTCCTCTCCAGTAAAAAAGAAAGAAAATCAAAACCTTCTTTCTCCTCGTCACATATTTACCATCGGAGTGAGAAGTGAAAAGGCTATCGTCACTTTTTATATTGCGAATAAAAAGTAATCTTACCGTAGTGGAAACTGCTTGCATTTTGCTTTGATTTATTATTGTTAGTAACTCATTAAGGTATGTATGTAACATTTACCAGGGAAATTATTGTGTATCTATACTGTATATTTGAAAGAAATATGGATATCATAAACGCCCCTGACTTCGTGTCTTGAAATCTCAATAAATGTACCATTTTAACGCTATAGGCTTCCCTGTCCTCCTCCCCCACACCACTTTCTAGGAGCTTACAAGATATGGTTGGCAACCATGGGGCTCCAGCTGAGTCCGAAGTAGATATGAGAAAAGGAGACCTTCAGCTCGTTGCACAAGTCCCTCACTGTGACGTCACAAGCTCGTCTTGAGGCGCTTCTGGCCAGGCTCCTGTACAAGTTTTCAATATTAACTACAGAACGTGAAGGACTGAGGTGAGGCATTTATTTTTTGCGATGCTAGTCGTAATTATTAAAGTTTAACTGTGGTGATTGGTGAAATTGAGAAAAAATGCGGAGTTTATACATTGATATGTTTTTGAGCTGGGGATTTATCTGGAATAGTTTTGCGTTGACAAATTTCAGACACCTAATTGCCAATGGCAACAAGTGAAAGTGCACTTATCCCCACTCGTTGACGTGTGCGTCATCAATATAAACAAGTTGAAGTCCGTACTTATAGTGTTATTGTGATGGCTGCACTAGTGTGTGTATTTGTAATTCAAGCGAGGATTCGGAAGGAGGTGGCCGTGACCTTAAGTCTGCATTTGCCTGGAGTAGAAGTGGGAAACCACTGAAAACCACTTCCGGGATGGCTGAGGTGGGAATCGAACCCTCCACGACTCTGTTTTGCATCACGAGGCTGAGTGTTCCCCATTCCAACCGTCAGACCAGAATTAAATTTCTTGGCAGAATCGGGAATCAAACCCGGGCCTCCATAGTGTCAGCGAAGAATGCTAGTCACTACGCAACGAGGTGGGCTCCACACAGTGAAGGTGTACAGGCCGGACGTTTGTTTTAGACGAGTGAAACATCTTAATGGAAGCCTGGAGGCGAGTTACTACAGTACCTGTGTTGTTATCAGCTGCCCCAAGCGGTCCGATGATTGACAAAGCTGTCTCACACTGCTGCTGAAGTACAGTCATTGGCAAATATAATGACGTTTTGTTCGTAACTACGTAACGTGTAATTCCGCGTCACACAATACTTCGACGTTGACTGTACTGTCTGCAAGTCGGTGTCGCCATGTGCTCAAGTCTGGAATTCCATTACATCAGAACGGTGGTGACAAATGTGAAGCGATAGGGTGAGAGAGTGACAGTGTACAGGCTCACCCGCAGGCTTCAAGGTCAAGGGCAATCGTCTAAAACAAACGTCCGGCCTGTAACCGTGTCAGCGTGATTATCATGCGATTTTCGAAAATGTGCACTTCAGTTTTAAGAGACATAATGGGTTTCTCAAATTAGTATAACAAATGCCATATTTGTGAATACTTGAGTTCAGTGAGGTATCCTTAAAATTATTTCAGACTAGGGGACCTGTGCGGGAAATCTCGCATGTTCATTAATCACCCGCTCGGCTCTACTGTTATGCGGGGTTCTATAAATATGTTTATTTGTTTAAACGCACTTTTTAAACAAATTGTCGATATGGAATCAGAATGCAATTCGTCACTGCTGCGGATAATTCCGTTAGAATATTCTTTTCAATGCACAATGGATTGTGTGCACCCAATGTGTAGGCTACAGACTACCCTACCGGATCTAGTGTTATGCGGGCTGGACGGGACACAGTTCTGTCAGGGCCTATCGTCTTGTTTATTTGTTTAAACACTCTTTTAAAACAAATACATATATTTACGTTGACTTTTCAAAAAATGCAAGATTTTTCCTGTACTATTGAGACGATTTGGAAGATTTTGGCACGAAACGCACCTTCTAACTCCTTCTGGTTCAGGAGCTTGAGCTTTTTGTCGGATGAACTTAGCGTATTATATAATAGATGGTTGGCAGCAAAATGTTGACCAGTGTCCTTTGATAAACACAACGGTTCATTAAAGCAACGTGTGTAACGTTGGGGTAAGATATCCCAGTCAATAGATCTGTGTTCTCTATAGACCAAGGAGCTGGCGGTGGGCGGGCTGAACATACTTTCGCCGTCACTTGGAACTTGTAAAAGACAACGCGAGGTCTCTATATTGAGTTGGAACAAGTGGAGAACTCGTAAGACACTAGGGACACAGAGATTTCATTCAGCAAAGTTGCTGAGTATTTTGGAGGGCAGACAAACGGACTAGCTCCTAACACACCCCTCCTCATCTCCTGGGTAATCTCTCACATCAGACATAGCCTACATTATTTTGATTGAGAGGAGTGTATTTCAATATTGAGCATTTCTTTACGACCGCTGTCGAATTGTAGGAGTAATTTAGCTCAATAATTATTCTCAACCGGTTAAATACAATGTAATAATCCTTTGTTATTAACAGATGAAGACCCCACGGAAAGAACGGGGTAAGTCCATTTGTTTCAGAAATGAGTTTATGGCGCATTCTGGTGGCCAGCCATCGTCACTACAGAGCAGTTGAAATTAATTTCAAATAAAGCGGAATGTCACCGAGATTCAGAGGTTTTTATTTTTAGTGGAAACGGAAAGAACGTCCCATATCCTCTCACTTTTTTCATAATTTAACGTTAGTTGTTATTTGTTTTACATATACTTCCTTTCTAAGAAATAAATTAGGCAAAAAATCTATATGGCTTACCCTCAATTGGGGTGTTTTAGGTATTTATTTTTAGTGTTGAAAGTTTAAATTCACTCTCCTTAAAAATTTACAGAATGTGACTTACCCCATTTTTCCCGCGGAGTCTTCAAATATGCAATGCAAAAATGCGAGGGTTGGAAAGAAATTAGTAGCAACATATCTATTTATACTAAACCATTTATTGTAATAATAAGTATTTAATGCAGCCAATGGCCATAGAATAAAATCACGCACATAAAGGAAATAATAATAATAATAATAATAATAATAATAATAATAATAATAATAATAATAATAATAATAATAATAATAATGTATGTATGTCTACCCCTTATTATTCCCGTTTTCCAACGGGGTCGGGGATGAGATGCGATGGAAGTCTTTGTGGCGATGGTTTTTACGGCCGGATGCCCTTCCTGACGCCAACCTCATGAGAGGAGTTAATGAGAGATGAATTAATGAATGATGGTGAATGAAACTGGGCAAGGATGTGGAAGGAAGCGGCCGTGGCCTGTCAGAAGGTACCGTCCCAGCATTTGCCTGGTGTTGAAAATGGGAAACCACGGAAAACCATTTCAAGGACGGCTGACGGTGGGGCTCGAACCCACGCGTCTACCGAGTCAGCAGAGAGCTTGGCCCCATGACCTAATGCTGCGCTTTAGCCAGCGTAGCCACAACTGTCGTATAATAATAATAATAATAATAATAATAATAATAATAATAATAATAATAACCCCTGGCACTACAGCCCGTGAAGGGCCTAGGACTACCAAGCGACCGCAGCCCAGCCATTTGGTTTGCAGATGTTGGGGTGACGCGTGGTCAGTGCGTCGGATCCCCTCGGCCGTTAATCTTGGTTTTCGTGACCGGGGCGTTGCCTCACTGTCAGAAAGCTACTTAATTGTCCTCACGAGGCTGAGTGCACCCCGTTCCAGCCTTCACGTCAGTTTCTAAAATCCCTGACGGAGCCGGGACTCGAACATAGGGCCTCCGGGTGAGAGGCAGGCGCGCTACCCGAACACCACGGGGCCGGCATATAAAGGAGATACAATGGTTAAATCTGAGGAGTTGAGTCTGTAGAATCTGTCCTCCCAGTCAAGACTGAGGCACTATAGTGCCGCTCTATTCACTATGCACTAATATTCTAATATACTAATATGCACTAATTTGTTCAATACCTATTCTATACAAAATTGAGTCAGAGATATTCAATAGCGTGGTATGTACAGTACGCATATACACTCGTGACCGGCTTGATGGAAAGACTTCCTGGTGCAAATGCCAAGAATCGCAAATCTCGTACCATTTATTGTAGAACCATCTTCAATGTAATCCTCTGTAACACGTTTCACCCATAGTCAAAGATGTGGAAGACTCAGGATACCAGTAACCATGTCGCCTTTGTTGATGTCCATGATGGAGTGCCTTTCCACATATGTGAAGGGGAAATTTAAATGCTTTTCAGTCGGTCAACATGATTGAATCGAAATTGTAATGAGTGTTATTCTCTAAACCTGAAAGAAATTACGTGAGATTAATTATTACACTTGGATCGTCAGGTGATCATCATCGAAACCTTAACACTCTGTCTATTAATCTATGTCTACGAATATGTGGGTTAAGATATCTTATATTATATAATACGCTAAGGTGTTTCACAAACCTCAAGCTCCTAAACCAGAGGGAGTTAGGTTGGTTGGTTCCTTAGTTTAGGGGCTGTGACAACGCGGTCATGTAGCCCCGTGTACTTTGGGGGTGTGTAGAATCTGTCTGATAACCGGTGTTAATTATGATGGCTGTATTAGTGTGTGTTAAGTGTTTTTAATTCAAGCAAGGACTGCAGACATTGAATTTTCAAGTAGTTCCTATTTTTACCGCCAAACGCCACCATCAACGACTACTAGTTCAGAACTTGGTTACTAGACGCCACCGCAGTCGGCTCCTGGCGACGAACGTTGGAACCTAAGAGCGTTGTTCAAATTTAAGCTATAATTTAGCTTCACACAGGTGTAATTAGTGGAAGGTTCTTTAACATGCCATAAATCTATGACATGGGACCGCTGGCTTTACTCTCCCTCCGAAGGAAGGCATACTGAGGGATTTTTAACGCTCTTAAAACACGACGACTTTGGTCGGGTTTGAACCCACGATCTTGGGCATAGAAGCTCAGCATGCTACCAACTACGCCACCGAAGCCACTCAGAGGGAGTCAGAAGGTGTGGTTTGTACCAAAATCGTCCAAATCGTCTCAATAGTACAGGAAAAATCTTGCATTTCTTGAAAAGTCAACGGAAATATATTTGTATATAAAGTGCTTTTAAACAAATAAAAAGACGATAGCCCGTGGCAGAACCGTGTCGCGTACAGCCACGTAGCACTAGGGCCGGGCGGGTAGTCTGTACACATGGGGCGCACACAACCCATTTTTCGTGAGTTCTCGCACGGGTCTGCTAGTATACAATATTTTAGTTACATAAGGTTATTGTAAACTTGCGCAACTTGTCAGGTATTTTAGTATTAAGCGATTTTTTGCTATGCTATTGTTGGTGGCTATTAACCTTCAAGTTTACTTGTTTAGTGTGATAACCTGTAATTGTTAGTAAGTACATGGTCAGGTTGGTGCTCTATTAGAGTGGATTTTAAGTAGGCCTACTAAGCTAATTACTTGAGCGATGTGGAGTTCATTCTCGTACAGCATCTGTCCCACTTCACTAATACTGTACGTATTTATGGAAATGTTTTCATCGGAGTGGTTCTTGTTGGCGAAACGATCAAAGTCACAGGGGGTTCATGTCCAGTGAATAGGGTGGTTCTCTAGGACCTCTCACATCCAACTCACGAACAATTTCCTGAGAGAAGTAGGATTGTGACAGATAGTATTGTCGTACATAACAATGAGCAGATGTGTTCGGTAATAGGGCAGTTTCATGCGCAGAGCAGTATGACTATGAAGTTTCAGAAACCGGACACGTTAATGCCGCGTTCACAATGCTGCTTCTATTTGGAAATGTCTGGTTCAGTGGAAGTGGGTGATCCTGAAGAATTCAACATATTAATTGGACATAGGTCTCTGTGACTTGGACATTTTCTCCAAAGTAAACGAACCACTGCGATGGAAGAGCCATACTCAAAGCGGTAGCTCTGTTTTGAACATTAACAATATCGGTATCTCTACTGGTATCATGCGCTTTCACTCTTCTAGCAATAGATGCAACATGTTTCAGGAGATTACCTCGAGGTATGGTGGTTCGACAATAAATGGTTTCGTACAGGTAGTTTAATTTAAGACTACGCACTTCTGGTCACATGCCTTGGAAATCTCCGGGCGAGTACCACATAGCTTGTGATAAGCTTCACTTGATTAGTAGTGGTTCTTTACATAATAAGAAACAAGTACTAACCACTACTACACCACTTGAGAGTGAGTTGTTACACGTAACGTTTTAATGGCACGGCCGAACCAGAAAAACGTCTACGGAAGTTTCGAAGGCACCTTTTAACTGATTTTACTTTTTGTGCAAATACCACTCGACCAAAATTATTCTCAGCATTGTAGTGGAAATAATCATTGTCACACCTTAAAAGCTCCAATAGTTACTAACAAACTAAGCAAGAGAGTCCATAATCTGTTGCTTCATCGGTTGTGTCAGTTGTGTCAAATGTCAACACTTCTAATCTTCTAATCAAGCCAAGCGTATCACAAGCTATATCCTACTCGCTCGGGGATTCACATGGCATGCGGCCAGAAGTGCCGAGTATTAAATTAAACTCCCTGTATATATGCATATGATGCCACTATTTTCTTTTCAAATACGTGTTTTTTTTTATGAAAAGCAACCATCGGAAGGACAGCTCTGGTTTTGGCTGGGGACTGTAAGCGGGTTACTCTTCCTGCCTCCATATGGTGTTTACTCCAAGATACCCGAGGAATTTTTAGTGAGGGGGCGGCCTTGGCCTGTATGATAGGAATCAGCCCAGCATTCATCTGCAGTTGAAGTTGCAACCACGGAAAACCACTTCTAGGATGTCTGGGAACACTGGCGGATGATTGTTATGGGCGTTGCATGATTTTCACTAAGGTGGTGGAGGAGGAGGAGTGGGGGGGGGGGTGTATTTATGGTTGCTTGATATAAGAGAAGACGGTATACACGTGCACGGTAAAACTGATGTAGCTCAATGGTCACGAATGTCGCAGTAAAAAAAAAAAAAAAAAAAAAAAAAAAAAAAAAAAAAAAAAAACGGCATAAGCTATGCTCGAGAGCGAGAAAGAATCGCATCACGCTAATTACATTGCGAGACATTGGTAACGGCAGTACACGGAGCATATCGGATGTCTTCGTCCACCCCTCCCCTATCTTGTTGCAATCAGCGGGCAACGACCAACTGAGATAACTGTAGGGATAGGACTTATTTGGTCTAGCATCTCTGCCACACCCTCCACTATTGCTCGAACCTGGCAACGACCTCACGGCGAGCGATCCTATACTGTTGGCGCGCTTAGCTTTTTCAAACAGTTCACAGTAGCCTACTCCAATAGCTTACTGTATGTCCCGAGATCAATACTATGAATTCCAATGCATGTAAGAGGAAACGCATAGCTTTTCATTGCCAAATATGGTACATTATGCAACGAGCCAATAATGGCAATAATTAAGACACGAGTATGTTGATAAAACGAGCGAAGCGAGTTTTACAATTTCCATACGATTGTCTTAATTACCATTAAAGGCGAGTTGAATACGACTGTTTATTTTCAACGATAATTATAACTTTATTTTATTTTCGAACATAGATATTCATAAATATCAGTCGAGATTCTGTCACCTGAGTTTATTGAACAGAGTGCATGGGCTGGGTTCCCAGTAAGGATCAAAGAGCTACACAATGTCATGTTTCCAAGGTTTTGAACACTGTTTATTGTACAATAGGGATATCCTGAACTAGCGCCAACAGATAGCGCACAGGTACTACGTTGGATCATTTTGTTATTTAGTTCAAATAACAAAGGCTGTCACAAACGCTTTACAGTTAAAATGTGTCGTATTATCAACTAGTTATTCTTCAAATTCGATGCGTATAGAATGTCAACGGAAGGCAAAGCAATGGAGTCCCACATAAAACAGTCATGACATCTGGCGGAAAAGTTTCGCATAAGAAATCCCTTTACTGAACAGAGACCTGGGTTATTGATTTTCATGCAGGGGGCGTGGTGGCACAGCGGTCAAGCTGTTCGCCTCTCACCACGGCGGACCGGGTTCGATTCCCAGTCAATGCATGAGAGATTTCCAAAGTGAAAAGCCATGTCCTGTGGTTCGGATTCCACGTAAAATGGAGGTCCCGTGGCTCATGATCTCGTTATTAATAGTCATGTAAAACTACAATCTTCCTTTTATTGATTTCCGTGGATGAAATGTCATATGTTTGTTGCCTCCATAACATTCTAGTGTGGTTATATCAACACCAGCATTCACTAAAATTGTCGCCGAACTCGTACGAAAGCAATGACCTGTGTAGAAATTTGAGTTGCGGATATTAAGGTACAGTGCCATTTCTTTTCCCATATTCCCCAGTTTATTTATGTAATAATAATAATAATAATAATAATAATAATAATAATAATAATAATAATAATAATAACTAGGGCACTCGTACTGCTCCGCAGCATTATTCTTCAGTATTGGAATTAAAAAATTACGACATTATGTAATAGTTTATAACCTTTATTTCACAATACTTCCTTCCAGACAATGTTCGCTGTGCGTCAACCCTTGGTTTAATTTCTACTTCTACATCTTTAAATGATTTTCCTCGGGATAAGGCAACATAGAGCATCCCATGGCCTAAAACAGGATTAGGCAAGTAGATTCCAACTCGATGAAGCGTTTGACCCTGCGCTTTGTTGATTGTAATACAAAACGCTAGTGTAATAAGAAATTTCCGGCATTAGAACCAAAGATATGATTGCTACAATGAGAAAAAATGTTGAAAAAGTGAGATCTAATATCGAATGTTCACTCATAACTTTCCTCAGAATCATCCGATATAAATAGTTAAGAGCTCAAATGACAGCGCTTGATTCACTGAGTGTTTGTAGATGAAAACGACCTTCGTACCTTAATTAAAACCAGAGATATGATTCCTTCAAAGTTGGAAAAAGTTGGAAAAAGTTGAAAAAATCAAATAATTTGAGAAAGGCGGAATTTAAGTGATTTGTAATATTTGATAACTGCGACGCCTGGAAATGGAATGGGCCGACTTACCTTATTTGAGAGGTCCTCGTCACTTACAGCAAAATCACCGCCAGAAGACATGCCCCAACAGAAGAACACCTAAAGGGCGAAGGAAGGTGGAGAAGAGGGAAACGCACAGGCTCGTCTACAGACACAGTCCGATAACTAACAGAACTGTCACCGACGAAATGATGCCAAAACAGTTGCTTAGTATTTAAAAGAATATTTACTCAGCAAACAAAGGGGCAAGAAAAATATAATTTAACAAAATTATTAAAAGGAAACTCTATTGCCACAACAACCTCTCTCTGGTGATGCACATGGCTTAAGGCCAACATAATTAAATTACATAAGTAGGCAAGAGACGGCTTAACATGCTTGCTTGCAATGCAAAAAAAAAAAAAAAAAAAAAAGAGATTTAAATTAAAATTAAAATAATAAAGCCCAAAAGATAGGAAACCAGAATACAGGTATTACCAAATGAGAAAGGGCTTGATAATTTACTAAGATACGCAATACCGACCCGACATGCAGACATCAAGGCCACGAGGAAAAACAAAAGTTAAACAAAATTTAATAAAATAAATTAATTCACAAAACTAAAACTTTCATGACGAAAGAAAACTCAGGAACACTCACAAAAACACAAAGTTAAACCAATAAGATTAACAAAAAATATTAAGTCTCACGCCACAACACGTTTGAGTGTCCCGCTCGAAGCCAAGAGAACTACACTCCTCAGACCAGAATGCACTCGGGCAAAACAAAAAACAAACATGGCCACAAACAGATGCTTGCATGTTCAGTCGAATTACGGCAAACAATTACCTTTTTAAATTTAAACGACACCAGAGAGAAAGGGAGGAAAGAATTACGCCTTAACACTATTGACACGAGGCAATTTAGGCTGCAACGGATCGTAAATAAATTAATAATAGAGCAATCCCTAAGATTACAAAATAAAATAAAAAAATACCAGGTACGATAATTAGGTACATGTCTCCGGAAGGCACAAAAAATAAATAAATTACATATCAGGTAACATTAACAAACAGAAAAATTAGGCCTGGAACACGAAATAAAATACAGAATAAAAACATTAATATATGGCCAATAACGGAGCTCCCATAATATATATATATATTAAATAATAACGTACCTTAAAATCCTTCACTGTGGAGACACAATAATAATAAAATCATTAACACACCAATAACATAATATTATAAGGCACTAGATTTGCCTCAACATGGCCTATCCAGCACATGCTCCGTTTGGGTCACAAGCACTCCTGTTTGCAGCGAGATGAGATAATTATTCACACTTCGTCTTCACAGCGAAATGTCGAAATTATAGCCTTAAGAGCACAGGCGTTTCCTTTTTTTTTAAAACATCCATATTTCGTTGAGGCCAGGGGGCAAAGCCCCCGGGCAGCGGCGACCACTTTCACGACCAACAAGCTTGTTGCATTCTTGACGACAGGCTGTGAAGATGCCAAGATGGCGGAGACTCCAAAGTCAAAGGCCGCAGTGCATTAATGTTAATTGTAATTGTCCAATCACAGATTGACACATCAAGTAACAATGTGCAGATTATATAATTATTTTGGCGGTATGATGTATATATAGTCTTTTGTTTAATGACGTATTAAACAACATCCTTCAAATATGTTTCGATTAGATGAGATCAGAAGACACCACTCACACACTCTAGCGGTCGAAGATACAACTCCGGCCAGAAGTGGCCGATAGATACTGCCACCTCGAGTTCATTAGCGAAACCAAGCCATCTAGGCGGGCGCTTTAAAGGTCAGGAATACAATGTGTAGAGGAGATGCATATAAAAAAACGTTGGGAAGGGGCTTTTGCACGTAACAATAACAAATCTGTGCATGAATACCTTTCATTTTAAAAAAGGAATGAAGAAAATCGACCGGATAGAATGGCCGGACGGACTCGGTTAAGTTTTCATAAATATTTCTAATATTCGCTTCGACACATTCCTCAGAATCAACCAATTTAAATATTTAATACCTCACAAGATAGAACTTGGTGTGGGCCGATAACCTAGATGTTAGGCCCCTTAAAAGAACAATTATCATCATCATCAGAACTTGATGCACTGTGTGCTCTTAGACCAAAACGAACTGTGTAACTCAATTAGAACCAAAGATATGAGAAAAAATGTTGAGAAAATTAGATGTAAAATCGAATGTTCACTCATAACCTTCCTTAGAATCAGCCGATTTGAATAGTTAAGAGCTTAAATGAAGGCGCTTGAGTCACTGAGTGTTCGTAGACGAAAACGACCTTCGTACTGTCCCCGATATCAGGATAGTAGGCTGTCAGATATCCGCCCCCTCAATCGGATTGCCAATAATCAATCGCACCGGCACAGCTACATCAATGAAAATGGCACTGACAGATACTATCGAGATTAGAGCACAATAGTTAACAAGAAATTATTGTGGAACACACCAAAATATACGGGGGTTCATACTTACCTTTACTTACCTCTTAAATTTATCTCGGGGACTGGGTTGTCAACTGGATCACTTAAAGTATGCCCACACAATAACCTCCACCATGATATTTAAAATGAACCACAACGAAGACGAGAACTTTAAACTGCACAATAATTTATTTCACATAAAGAATGAATTTAACAAAAATAAAACAACAAAATCCACGTGGCAATCAGAAGCCATCGACCACATAACTATGTCCTCCTGTAGGACTAGTATACTCTACATACAATGTTTCAGCTTTCTCAAGCTCAAAATAACGTAATTAATAATGCACTTGGAATGGAAACGGGATTTGGGACGAGACACATATATCAATTGTTTTGCGTGTTTATATACTTCACATTTTATTTATAGCCACAAGGCTATTATGTAAACGTCCTTGGCCTCTATCATACAGTTGTCCGGGCCAGCTGCAATGCACCTGCATCGTCAAAGTGGACTCACCTGTCCGTTCAACCCTAGCATAAGCGAGTTACATCAGAGCTTAGCTCTCCTTCAAAACACGTTAAATGTCCACATCTAAACTGAAATATTATCACGCAAATCCTTTAAATGATCCATTCAAACACCAGTGGAATACTCCAATAATCCTAAATCATGTTTAATTGTTCAATCCACTTGTTTAATTAGCGTTGTTTAGAGTATAATAACAAAACTCCAAATGTTAATAACAAAAGTTCATTAATTATTTATAACAATTATAAATTGTTTATAACAATGTCAAACGACAATTAAAAATTTTATACACGCCTCTATTAATCCCTTTCATTTCAAATTGTTTAACAAAGATATTTACATAATTACTTACAATATTAATTATATTGTTTATATTATTTATACAAGAAATACATTAAACCACACGTTTATCCGGTTGATAATTACTTAAATCATGGTGATATAATCAACCAATGAAGGTTAGTTATATTTAAATGTCAAATTCAGGTTTAATAAGGTTTAATAATTATTACTAATATTTGTGACGGTAACCTCCATTCAAAATCTTCATCTCAAATTATTTAACACTCTTGTTAACTTTAACAGTATCTTCACATGAATAACTTTCAAAGAACCAGGACAATACATTCAGCGGAAAAATACTTCGCTCAAAACGCACAAAATTGCTCAACAATAGGCCCAGAATTCATCATATATCTTCATATATATGGCATCAAAATCTTCCAAATTACATACAAAAACCTCCACTCATAAATTCAACAACTTCATTTATTACTGTGGGAACCTCCTTCATTATTCAAGGGCATTACTCATCAGCGACTTTTACAGGTCCACTGAACTAACGATTATACATCCATTGTTCCTCTTTAAAAATTCTTATATTCATCAATTGTATTAATGACTGTTATTATTTAACCTTCGTGGGTTTCATTCATGAATCGATATGAAGTAAAAATTTGCCAATCACAAATAAATTTAATAGCAAATACGATTAGACACTCCTCCCTGGTCTATCAAAATTGAGATTAATATCTTCAAAGTAACGCAGTATAAACATACTATCTTCAATCAAAGTTCATCTAAACTACATAAATAGTCGAATAGAATACAATTAGACTGTGGAATGCAAACATTATTGTTCCAATCTATAATTGAGAAAAACTCCTATCAAATGTTCATTACAATAGTGTATTCAATAAATCGTATTCAAAGTTCATTTTTCATAAAATTGTCTATAATGCAATGATAAATGTCTATGTTGCAATCATGTTCATAAGACGACTAGTATTTCAAAGATCGTCGATAACGTATTAGATTTTAACGCTCTAAAATCATTTAATCATTCTTCTTTCTTCAGGATGACAGAAAATTGGTCAAAGTAATTTACTGAATAGAATTACTTTAATAAATTGACACGCTGTCTGAATTCAAATCTGCCATAGCAAATCGTTAACTTTACAGTCAAACCGTGACTACAAAAATATGCAAATTACTGAAAGAATCTAAATTATCAGTCTCAACTGATCCAAAATTATTTAGGTATGCCAATGACATAACAATGTCTCAACAAATCGTAGAAAAAGGCATAAATCATCGAAGTGTACTGAGTACAGAAATGTCAATCAAGAAAATGGGGCAAAAGATAGGACAAAAAATATGGGAAAAAAGATTGCTCAGATATCGCTACATGACTCAAATAATACAAGAAACGTTCACGACTACCTTATCTGTTGATTGAAGTTCTAGAGGAAAGTTTTCAAAGAAAACTGCTGTTGGTTCCATTTCACCAGCGTGAAGATGTGCTCCGACCTCGAACCTGGAATCAGCGTCCTCGGAGAATCGAACTGCTTCCTTCTCCGGAAATTGCACTGCTCCATGTATACGAAAGACATCCTTCTGGCAAAATTCTTCTTTGTGAGCCGGGTCCTCCCTGGCCTCTCTTGAAAGTTCCCTGAAGTTCCAGTCGTAATTCGCCATGAAGTTTATTGCAGTTATTTCCGCAGAAATATTCATAATCGTGGAGTATGAAAATATTTCCACTGTCATTTGATATAATTCAGCGATGGATTCACGATGCATGAGTGTAGTTGGATGTTCACTACATGCTCGCTTTTGTAGAATGACGATTAACGAAGTTCCATGCTGTTACTTCACTCCATCGATATATGTCCCAATTGCATTAAAGCCTTAGCCTTCCATCTCAACTTCCGTTATAATCATTGAAAGCACTGCAAGATTATAATGTTCCATAGTAGAATGTATCGTTGTATTACCAAACGTATTCTCCAATATCACGGTTGTAACACGTGTCAGCCGTAGTGTATACTGTGGAAATTTAAAAGTGCCTCTCAGGTGGCGAGAAAATCACTTTTGTCTGCAGCCCTAAAATGCCAATATCTTTCAAAGTATAACTGTGAAATTGTTCAAATCTTCTACACACCTCAATGTTGTACTGCCCAATTGAATTATAATAAAGGCAGAAGTTAACTCTTTATATCTTATCTCGTAGAAACGTTAATGTGAGCGTTTCAACTTCACCTAGTTTCGAACAGCGTAAAATGGAACTGCTCCGTGTTCGTTCGATTCGCCGGGCTTTAACCACACGCTAAAGACAACTTGCTTCACTTATTCACTCGACAATGACTATCTGACATCAGAAATATATATGCGGTATCAGCGGTATGAGAGATATGAGAGATATGAGAGCTCCTCTCTCCTGTGCACGACCTTTTATCAACTTCTTAAGGGGCGTATCCATCCCTTCCATAGTTCGTTCCTCCGTCATTGCTAGAAGTTTTAACTTTGGCTATACTTGACGGATTTTCAAATTTCAAAAACTCAAAATTAATTTCTTCAAAATTCCAAATCAATGCCATAACTGAAAATAGATTTCCACAAATCTGCATGCCAAAAGCAATCAAATATCGTAGTTTCAGCAATCTCCGTCTTCCTTCCAAACTATCGTTCATTGGTTCGAGTCTCTCCTCCAATAGCGTAACTTCTTCCTTAGCACGATACCTTGTTTCCTGCGACTGCGTCGTAAATCTCAGATCTTTCTCGAACAAAATCATGACGTTACCAAGAATCTCAGCTCAACCAGCCTACTTGCATGAAGTCTACGTCATCCGTGCCTACGTCATGAATATACACGTCACAACTATGACATCCATAACTTTATTCATTTATGCCAATACAGCCATCGTGGTCTCAATATAATTCAATTTACGGGGGCAGTACCTCTATTAAAACCAGAGATATGATTGCTTCAAAGTTGCAAAAAGTTGGAAAAAGTTGGAAAAAGTTGGAAAAAGTTGAAAAAATCAAATAATTTGAGGAAGGCCGAATTTAAGTGATTTGTAATACTTGATAAAAAATCTGTGCATGAATACCTTTCATTTAAAAAAGAATGAAGCAAATCGACCGGATAGAATGGCCGGGCGGACTGGATAAGTTTTCATAAATATTTTTAATATAGATAAAATCGTATGGCATCGGATGCCGGGTGCAAGCTTTGTTATTTGTCACCCAGAGGGTAGCTTGCATGTCGAATTTCGTTGTTCATAAAAGCACTACGAAAGTTAAGGAGGTTAGCTATCTAAGCTCCTTGAACACTATAGCGCTTTCTTGTAGAGAAATGTGGAACTTTGTGTTGGTGGAAACTCCCGAGATTAATTTTGCCATTATGAACACGGCCTACTGAATTCAAATGGGTTCTTTGACATGCCAACATCGTATGACATGCGTGTCGTAATTTTTGCCGCCTTTCAAAAATCAATTACCATGGCAACAGCGAACCTGCAAGCTTGGGGTTAGTAGACCGACACGTTAACCACTCACCCACCGTGGAAAGTTGTTTATTTATGTGAACATTTGGGACGGTGCACTTTCCATGCCGGTAATTTATATAGGCTAAATGGATGGCGTGTTCCAAACTTCTGGACGTAGATTCATACATTTCTTGCATATTTCATAGTATTTTCTTGTTACCGTAAAGGTTCGTGCTGATTTTATCTTTGTGTTTGATATTGTAACTACAATGGTTTATCCGATATCCTTTACATTTTCAACCTTCAAATCATGTAATGTAATTCATGTCCGACATGTAGGATTTTGAGTACGTTGAGCGCAAGTACGAAGCTTCCTTACGTAATTGGTCAAAGAACTGTATCGAAATGAAAATCTTGAACTCTGATTGGTGTAGAAACTGTATCATAATGAAAGCTTGTACTATAATGAGCCTCATTATGATGCAGTTTTCTGGCATATGATAGGCTATTTACATTTCGCCTTGGTCGAACATAAATATTATTATTACGGTATTATATTATATTATATTTTATTATTATTATTATTATTATTATTATTATTATTATTATATTTTTGTATTGAAAAGAATCCGGTCGTTATGAAACAACGCAACCTTATTACTAGCCGCCACTGGCTGGGAATGAGACTTGAGTCCATCTATGATTTACCTTGTATTCTTGTCTTAACTGCATATGCATCAGCTCCATACTTCAGGACCTATTCTTCTCAGTGGCAAAACGGGATATTTTTACGCGTTGGATTCCAATTTTCGGCGGTGCCTTATTAATAGAAATTTAAAATATTTTCAGGCGGTCAACACGATTGTACCCAAATCGTAATGGTTGTTATTCCCTAAATCTTAATAAATTAATTTAAACAACCGGGAATCAAACTGATATGTCTGGACGGTAAGCTAATGTTTTTTCTTCGAAATCATCAACTCAACTATTAGTTTATAGCCTCATTTAACCACTATATACCGTACAGTATTATCTTCATCGACAACGACAGGAATTAATATCTGACATACTTACTCTGCCAAACAACAAACAAAATCCGCAAAAAAATATTTTCTGGTCTTGACATGTTTTTTCCGTGTGTTACAAGGACTTGTCGTTTATTGACATGTTTACTAAGGACACGTGTATTGAGCGTTTTGATAACCGCCGTTTCCGGCATGATGTGTCTATAAACGGTGTGCATTGTGTGAAGCGTACCCGTAGCGTGTGTGCTTCCTTTGTCGATACCACGTTTTTCGTTGGCGAGGCTGCATTGTTATGTGTTTGATTGACCTGACATGACAAAAGTCATTTGTTACCACCTACTTCCGACGAGAATTTTCATCAATTGTACTGGCCAGTTATACACCACAACATTCCGCCACAAAAGAGTATTCTTGTAATCTGTATGACAGCTCATCTATATACACACATCAAAAATGTTTTGCATCACCTCGGTTCCCAGATCTCCGGCATATAGACGTTGACTGTGTATATTGTATCCAAGATACAGTCCCTTTGACTGTTCATAGATGTCACTAAAACTGCTCAAAGATGTAAACAACCATGCATGAGCAGGGCCTATTAGACGGAGGGGGTACGACAGCCGATCAGTTCCAGTCATTCCACCAGGACGAAGGTACGCTGCTCATGTTGTCTGTAGTTCTACCATGCCTAGAAGGTCAATACCGCAGTTCGATCGCGTCCGCATTGTTACTTTGTGTCAAGAAGGGCTCTCAACAAGGGAAGTTTCCAGGCGTCTCAGAGTGAACCAAAGCGATGTTGTTCGGACATGGAGGAGGTACAGAGATACAGGAACTGTCGATGACAGGCCTCGCTCAGGCCGCCCAAGGGCTACTACTGTAGTGGATGACCGCTACTTACGGATTGCCGCTCGGAGGAACCCTGACAGCAATGCCACCATGTTGAATAATGCGTTTCGTTCAGCCACAGGACGTCGTGTTTCAACTCAAACTGTGCGCAATAGGCTGCATGATGCGCAACTTCACTCCCGACGTCCATGGCGAGGTCCAGCTTTGCAACCCCGACACCATGCAGCGCGGTACAGATGGGCCCAACAACATGCTGAATGGACCCCACGGAATTGGCATCACGTTCTCTTCACCGATGAGTGTCGCATATGCCTTCAACCAGACAATCGTCGGAGACGTGTTTGGAGGCACCCTGGTCAGGCTGAACGTCTTAGACACACTGTCCAGCGAGTGCAGCAAGGTGGTGGTTCCCTGATGTTTTGGGGTGGCATTATGTGGGGCCGACGTACGCCACTGGTGGTCATGGAAGGCTCCGAAACGGCTTTACGATACCTGAATGACATCCTCCGACCCATAGTGCAACCATATCGGCAGAATATTGGAGAGGCATTTGTCTTCATGGACGACAATTCTCGACCTCATCGTGCACATCTTGTGAATGCGTTCCTTCAAGATAACGACATCGCTCGACTACAGTGGCCAGCATGTTCGCCAGACATGAACCCTATCGAACATGCCTGGAATATGTTGAAAAGGGCTGTTTATGGACGTCTTGACCCACCAACCACTCTGAGAGATTTACGCCGAATTGTCGTTGAGGAGTGGGACAATTTGGACCAACAGTGTCTTGATGAACTTGTGGATAGTATGCCACGGCGAATACAGGCATGCATCAATGCAAGAGGACGTGCTACTGGGTATTAGAGGTAGTGGTGTGTACTGCAATCTGGACCACAAATGCTGAAAGTCTAGCTGTATGATGGTACAACATGCAATGTGTGGGTCTCATGAGCAATAAAACGAGCTGAAATGTTGTTTGTGTTGATCTCTATTCCCTTTGTATTTAACGGTTCCGGAACTCTTGGAACCGAGGTGATGCAAAACTTTTTTTGATGTGTGTATGTAAAATCTTTAATCACGTGTTAGTATATTGATTATTTGTGATAAGTTGTCTGATTGTTAGCCCTTTCAGGTGATATATTGGATTATATTAAATTTATTGCGAGATGTTGCAGCAAAATAACTTCTATAACGATGTGTCTGAGTCTTCCGTCTTTTGACTGGTTTGATGCAGCTTTTCTCCATGTCTCCTTGTTCTGAGCTATGTTTAACACATTAATCAGCCAGCATGGGGAGAACTAAGCAAACGTCTGGGAAATCCCTCCTACCTGAGCAGGGAAGATCATCCGCACAAAGTTAAGGGCAGACCGCAGCGTACAAATTATGGTAAATATTATTTCGTTAATCGTGGTATTGATAATTGGAACTCATTACCTGCCACAGTCTTAGAGCCTTTCCCCAAACATGTTGATGTGTTGATATCTTCTCTTAAAAGAGAAGACTGAAATTTTATGTAAATACAAATGAGAGAGATGATGGATTACTGTGCCAGAGTGTCTAATCGGAGAGTCACTTCGTGTCACATTCAACAACGAGGATAACGGGTTCAACGCAAGGCAGAACCACAAAGTATTCAGACTGTCTCCTTGAAAAATGCCTCTCTTGATTGGAATGAATCTTGACTCAATCGAACTACTGTACCACCATGTTGTATATACAAATTGTTTCCCCAAGATGCCTTCATTGTAGTTCCCAAATCGTGACTTGTGTCCATTAAGTGTGTTTGATATTATTGCTGGTAATTTTCTGTATTTATACAATTTGCCACCGGGAATATACCCCATTTGCAATTAAAGTAAATGAATGAATGAATGAATTAATTAATGAATCTCTACATAGCTACCACACCCTACATCCGAGGCAATCTGTTTAACATATTCTAACCTGGGTCTGCCCCTACAGTTCTTGTCCTCAATTCTTCCTTCCATAACTAAGTTTTCTATTCCCGTGTGTCCTATCAACCTATCTCCTCTCTTCATTAGCGGTCGCCAGAATCATCTCTCCTCTATCACTCGTCTTAGTACCTCTTCATTCGTTACTCTATCTACCCATATGATCTTCGTCATTCTCCTGTAACATCCCATTTCAAACGCTTCAATTCTCCTCTTTTCTGCTGCGCCATCAGTCTAAGTTTCACTTCTCTAAAACGATAAAGATATGAAATGATTATTTTCGAATTCCTAGATGGTAATAATATGAAGTTTTGAAGCCATTCTTTCTGTGTTGACTATGAAAACTGTCAGTTGTAACGTTTCAGTCGATGAACACGAATTTGCCCAATGACAGTGTATATAATATATGAAAAAATTACATTTATTAGTTATGATCACTATTGTCCTAAAATTGCCCCATTATATCAGTGATCATAACTAATACATGTAACATTGTGGGGTTTGAAGCCATTTTTCAGTGTTGCCTTAGTAAACAAAAGTTTGATGCTTTTCAGTCGGTCAACAGGAATGTACCCAAAACAGTTGGGTTATACCCTAATCATGAAAAAAATACATGGGATTAATAAATGAGTTTAATAAATATTTATTAATCTCATGATTTTTTTTCAGGATTAGGGTATAACCCAACTCTTTTGGGTACATTGGTGTTGACCGACTGAAAAGCACAAAACTTTTGTAATAGGTTGAATGTAATTCTTTCCAGGAGTGTTATTCACTTATTATTCATATATTATATACACTATATCCCGCACAGTAATTGGGAAAATTCATGTTCACCGACTGAAGAGTTACAACTGACAGTGAATATTATTAAGGGGCTATTAAAGTTATGTACTACATTTTTACCTGTGATAATTAGGGTTCGGAATTTTGAGACCTACAAAGGACGAAATAATTACGCAAGCCCGAAAACCTAGCTAAATATGACCCAACACTGGAAATATGCAGTAAATATTGGAGTAGGCCTATTAGTAACATAAAACGCGATAATACAGCAAACACATTTAATCAAACAAACTGACAGAGCTACAATACCGACATTTAACCTTTCAATATCCATTAAGTGCATAGTAACATAGCTTTAAGACGCATTTATCACTCGCTTTTCCTAAAAAGAGAATCAAAAAACGAAGTATTAGCAAAGAATTGATTGATTACGGATTCATACATGTAATTCGTTCAAAAATTGGGCAATTGCTTTATGAAACATGTACTATACTTACGACTAGACTATGTCGGGGCAAACTGAATATCTTTGTCTTGTCACGAAATGGATCCTGAGCCCTTCCTTATACCTTTCAACGAATGCACTGTCCACTAAGAACATTTTAGCTTTGTGAACTTGGAAAATACAAAAGCTAATGAGAGTCTTACTTCAAAAGCCGTGCCGTTTCCAGAATGTAATAGTTGTCGAGAAGAAACTAGGGAATCAGTTTAATAAGCACGAAGGGCGGGGTAAGGGAGAGGTTTCTCTGTAGCATCTTAGAGGTAAAGTGCTTGATCTCCAGGGCCGGAAAGCAGGAAGGAAGGGCTGGGGGAGTGCTTTCAGCGCACTTCTTAGAGAGTAAATCTTTAAAGAAGACGGGCAGAGAGAGAAGCAAGGGAGGCCCTTGTAATGGTTTGCAAACAAACTTCGTCTTTTATCACAGAGAAGGCGTGGAGCTCGCTCCAGCAACAGGCTCTCATATTGATAACGTGAGACAGCCCGTGTGCTCCTGTGTTCAAGTGTTACCAACAGTCACTAACATCCGAGTAAAAATTCACTTGAAGTATCATACTAACTCTATAATAATATTAATAATAATAATAAAAGAAAAGAACTTGGCCTTTAGTGCACGAATGATAGAGTACTGGAAAAACAGTAAGAACAAGTAGTCATGATTGCTTCGCGTGGACTAATAGGCCTGTAACGTGTAAAATAAATAATAATAATAATAATAATAATATTTTTTAACATAGAAGTGAAACTCGACCTCTGCTGGGGGACCTGCAACTAAGATATAATATAGCACGGTAATTCAACCTGAATCATTATACGCATCAGAAACCCTGATCATTGGAGGCAGATCACTAACTAAACATTTAGTAAAATAAGAAAGGAAAATCTTCAGGAAAATCTTTGGCTCAATGTGCATAGAGGGAGTGTGGATGAAAAGGAAGTCTTACGAGTTATACCAACATTCCGAGAAAATATCAGACACTATTAGAAACAGACGATTACATTTTCATGGACATATCCAAAGGATGGACAAGGAAATACTTACTAAAGATATTTAGTCATGCCTCCTCATTAAAAGCCATAAATAACTGTATAATTGACATTGAAAATGATCTTCAAGAAATCAACGTTACAGACGAAATGTTATGGGACAGGCGTAGTAAACAAAAATCACTTTGCTGCAAATCCCCGGATGAGAGCCACCACTACATGGACAGAATAAAGGAAGAAACATCATAGTGAGAGAATGAAGAGATACTGGGAAGAAATAAAATAGCGAATTCAAATCTCTACTTAGTATAAAACAAAGTCTCCGATTCTTGGATGTTACGGGTAAAATCGAGAACCACTGGATGGATTTTGATGCGGTTTCCACAATTCTGTAAAGGATATCTCGAGGATCATTTCTGTACAAAATAATTTATTTATGATCAAAGGAAGCCGAGCAGTAACGATTTCAGTGGAAAAGTCGAAAAAAAAACTGGCATCCGAGCGCTTTGTAAGCTTACGCTGGGCAAAACGTTAAAAATATCTAAATGCTATGAGTGTATGAATTGTTCAGCATGAAAAGTTCTACAAAAAAATTCCGCGAGAGCTTATATCTATCTTCAATACATCGCCCACTATAAGTGTTTTTTACGTTTTAATTTCTTCCAAACATGCCCATTCAACTACTGAGGCGACAGTTTATGAGCTAGCTAAGGGCGAGTCAATCGTCCCTGTTACAGCCTAGCTAGTGGGCGAACCTATTGCCCCAGATACAGCCAGCAGCAAACCGTTGAGTCGTGTTGAGTTAAGACTTCTGAGGAGGGTGGTTGTGTTTGGAGTTTCCCTGGAAGTGCAAATCGGGTTTTCTTCATTTCGCCTGTGAAACACAGTCAAGTTAAGATTGGACCGAAGGGGAATTTTAGTTTCATTCACCTCGCCATTCCCTGGAAGTGCAACTCTCATTTCGCCTGTGAACTTTTCGTTCCGCAAAATTCATAGTCAATATAAGATTTTCTTTTTGACTCTGAGAGTCGCACATTTTTTCCGTATTGACTGAAATATACTAAGAACAAAGTTCCAACTGGTTCCGCCTCGTCAATACTGTTTATTAAAATGTCGTGATACAATCACCTGTCTTTTATCACATCACATTGGAGGGAAGGGGGATTATATTATATTAAACTAGCAGGTACCCGCGGCTTCGCTCGCGTAATAGTCGTGTCATATTGTTCTTCAATGAAATGCAGGTTTATCCCGTTAACACCCCTTTAAAACCTGAATATCCAAAAATCCCTCCTTAGTGGACGTTTTCGACGCAGAACAAACGTATTCCTAAAATATAATTCTTCTAACTTAAAATAGTTTTGGTTGGTCGATGAGAGTGAATATCCAAAAATCCTTCCTTAGTGGACGTTTTTCTTCCAGAATTTCACCCCTCCCCAAGGGCCCCTTAAATTTGATCTATGAAGAAACGGTCGAACACCTATTTATTTAATTATTTGTTTATTAATTATTAGGCTGATTGTTTTCCTCTGAGTTTCAAACTCCTCGCCTATGTCGATTAAGAGATGCACGCTCCGATAGGAATCCTTCAACCCCCACTTTTCACCCCTTTCACTCAAAATATACACCACATCGAAAAAACATTAGACATGTGTCAGCTTATTTTTAATGATTAGTTTATAAGCCAAGTATCACATCCCCAAATGAATCCACTCGTGAGATGTTGTTATTCAATGAAATGCACGCTTACACCCTTAACACCCCTTTAGAACCTGAATATCCATAAATCTTTCCTTTGTGGACGTTTTCGACATACAACGAACATATCCAAAAAATCATATTTCTAACTTCAATAATTTTGGCTGGGCGATGATGAGTGAGCGAGTCAGTCAGGACATTTTCTTTCATTTATTTTTGAGAATTTCACCCCTCCCCATGAACCCCTTAAATGGGATTTATGAAGAAAAAAAAACACGTTTAAACACCTATTTACTTATTTATTAAGTTGATTTTTTTCCCGCTGAATTTCAAACTTCTCACATATGTCGTTTAAATATATACGCTCCGTTAAGAATCCTTAGACCCCAATTTTTACCCCTTTCACCTCATAGTATACTCCATATCGATAAACCCTTAGACATATGTTTGCTTATCTTATTAATTAATTTATATGCCGAATATCACATGCCCAAATGAAACAACTCGTGAGATATTGTTAATCAATGAAATGCTAGTTTTACCCCCCTTAACACCCCTTCAGAACATGAATATCCAAAAATCTATCCTTAGTGGACGTTTTCGACATACAACGAACATACCCCCCAATTTTTTTAAGTTTCTAACTGCAATAGGTTTGGCTGGGGGATGAGTGAATATCCAAAAATCCTTCCTTAGTGGACTTCCTTCCCCAGAATTTCACCCCTCCCCATGGGCCTCTTAAATTAGATTTATGAAACAACGGTCGACCATCTGTTTACTTACTTTTCAAGCTGATTTCCCCCCTGAGCTTTGTACTGTATGTCTCTGTCTTTTAAGAGATACTTGCTCCGTTAGGATTCCTTCAACCCCCACTTTTCACAAATACACTTCATAATATACACAATATCGAAAAACCCTCAGACATGTGTCTTCTTATTCTTAATGATGAGTTTATATGCCGAGTATCGCATCTTCCAAGGAAACCAATCGGGAGATATTGTTATTCAATTAAATGCAGTCTACCCCCTTAACACCCCTTTAGAACCTGAATATCCAAAAATTCTTCCATGGTGAACGTTTTCGACATACAGCGAACATAACCCCAAAATGTCATGTTTCTAACTTCAATAATTTTGGCTGGGCGATAATGAGT
This sequence comes from Meconema thalassinum, assembly GCA_946902985.2. Lineage (NCBI taxonomy): Eukaryota > Metazoa > Arthropoda > Insecta > Orthoptera > Tettigoniidae > Meconema > Meconema thalassinum. Next base: position 1,325,018,254 of record OX336388.2, on the reverse strand, counting down.
GAGTGAGGGTGTCAGGACATTTTCGATCATTTATTTTTCAGAATTTGACCCCTCTCATGAACCCCTTAAATTGGATTTATGAAAAGAAAACCGGTCAAACACCTTTTTACTTATGTTTAAGATGTTCTTCCCCCCTGAGTTTGATATGTGAGTGAGTTAATCAGTTAGAACACTTTCATTCCTGTTTTTTTCCCCCCAGAATTTCACCCCTCTCCAAGGGCCATATAATTGGATTTATGAAAAAACGGTCGAACACCTATTTACTTATATTTTAAGCTGTTTTTCGTGCTAAATTTCTAACTTCTCGCCTATGTCGTTTAAGAGATAAACGCTCCGTTAAGAATCCTTCAACACCCAATTTTCACCCCTTTCACCTCATAATATAAGTTACACCACATCGATAAACCCTTAGACATATGTCTGCTTATTTTTAATGATTAGTTTATATGACGAATATCACATCCCCAAAGAAACAACTCATGAGATATCGTTATTCAATGAAATGCACGGTTACCCCCTTAACACCTCTTCAGAACCCGAATAAACGAAAATCCTTCCTTAGTTTATGTTTTCCGCATACAGCGAACATATTACCAAAATTTATTTTTTCCAACTTCAATAGTTTTTGCTGGGCGATGATGAGTGAGTGAGTCAGTCAGGTCATTTTCTTTCAATTATTTTTACCAGAAATTTACCCCTCCCCATGGTCCCCATAAATTGGATTTATGAAGAAACGCTAGAACACCTATTAACTTATTTTTAAGTTGTCTTTTTCCCCTGAGTTTGATGAGTAAGTGAGTTAGTCAGTAGTTAGGACACTTTCTCTCCTCCCCCCCCCCCCGAATTTCATCCCACCCCATTGGCCCCTTAAATTGAATTTATGAAAAAAAAAACGGTCGAACACCGATTTACTTATTTTTAAGCTGATTTTTTCCCGCTGAGTTTCAAACTTCTCGCCTATGTCGTTTAAGAGATACACGTTCCGATAGGAATCCTTCAACCCCCACTTTTCACCCCTTTCACCTTATAATAGACACCACATCGAAAAACCCTTACACACATGTCTGCTTATTTTTAATGATTAGTTTATATGCCGTGTATCACATCCTCAAATGAAACCACTCGTGAGATATTGTTATTCAATAAAATGCAGGTTTAGCCCCCTTTAGAACCTGAATATCCGAAAATCGTCTCTTAGTGTACGGTTTTGACATACAACGAACAACGAGCATATCCCCAAAATCTCATGTTTCTAACTTCAATAATTTTGGCTGGGCGATGATGAGTGAGTGAGTGAGGACATTTTCTTTCATTTTTCTTCCAGAATTTCACCCCTCCCCAAGAACCACTTAAATTTGATTTATGAAAAAAAAACTGTCGAACACTTATTTACTTATTTTTAAGCAGTTTTCTGTCCCTGAGTTTGAGGAGTGAGTCAGTCAGTCAATCAGTTAGGACACTTTCTTTCCTGTCCCCCCCCCCCAGAATTTCACCCCTCCCCATGGGCCCCTTAAATTGGACTTATGAAAAAAAGAACGGTCGAACTCCTATTTATTTATCTTTTAAGCTGATTTTTTCCGCTGAGTTTCAAACTCCTGGCCTATGTCGTTTAAGAGATACACGCTCCGTTAGGAATCCTTCAACCCTCACTTTTCACCCCTTTCACCTCATAATATACACCAAATCGAAAAACCCTCAGACACGTGCCTTCTTATTTTTAATGATGTATTTATATGCCGAGTATCACATCCCCCAATGTAACAAATCGTGAGTTAATGTTATTCAATGAAATGCAGGTTTAACCCCCTTAAGACCCCTTTAGAAACTGAATATCAGAAAATCCTCCCTTAGTGGACGGTTTTGACATACAATGATCATTTCCCCAAAATGCCATGTTTCTAACTTCAATAATTTTGGTTGGGCGATGGTGAGTGAGTCGGGACTTTTCTTTCAATTTCCTTTTTTCAGAATTTCACCCCTCCCCATGATCCCCTTAAATTGGGCTTATAAAAAACTGTCGAACACCTATTTACTTATTTTTAAGCAGTTTTCCCCCCTGAGTTTGATGAGTGAGTCTGTCAGTCAATCAGTTAGGACACTTTCTTTCCTGTTTTTTCCCCCACAGAAATTCACCCCTCCGCATGGGCCCCTTAAATTGGATTTATGAAAAAACGGTCAAACACCTATTTACTTATTTTTTAAGCTGATTTTTTTCCGCTGAGTTTCAAACTCCTCGCGTATGTCGTTTAAGAGATACACGCTCCGTTAGGAATCTTTCAACCCCCACTTTTCACCCCTTTCACCTCATAATATACACCTCATCGAAAAATCCTCAGACACGTGTCTTCTTATTTTTAGCCTATTTTCAATTTTGAAAAAATAGGCTTATGAGATCACCTTTTGTCCGTGTGTGTGTGCGTGCGTGTGTGTGTGTGTGTGTGTGATTCGTGTGTGTGTCCCCCCCTAATAAAATCTAAACGGCTGGAGCGATTTCAATGAAACTCGGTATGATCATAGCACTATTCCCGGCGACCTCGACCGTGCCCTTCAAATTTTGTTACGTCTCACCAATGCAAAATGGCGGCTGTGCGAAATATTTCACTAGCATTCAATATCTCCGAAACTATTACCGATATCGCCCTGAAATTGTGTACCGTGATAAAGGGTACTACTAGAAGTTCACCTATGAGACTTTCAAAAACCTGGTGACTACAAAACCAACATGGCGGTCAAGCGAAGTTGAGACTTTTAAATAGACTTTTCTCGCGATTTAACTATCCACACGTAATGAAACTTGGTACAGCAAATGTTTATACACATTGTAATGCACTGGAGTCTAATTTAGTTCAATTGTTTACGTAACTTCAAAATGGCGGCTGTGCGAAATATTTCATTGACATTGTATATCTCCGAAACTATTACAGATATCACCCTGCAATTTAGTACGGTGATAAAGGGTACTGATGCAAGTTTGTCTATGTATATTTCATAAACTTGTAAAGTAGAAAACGACCATGGCGACCAAGCGAATTTGAGACTTTTAAATAGACTTTTCTCACGATTTAACCATCCAAACGTAATGAAACTAGGTACAGCAAGTGTTTATACACATAGTAATGCACTGGAGTCTAATTTAGTTCAATTGTTTACATAACCTCAAAATGGCGGCTGTGCGAAATATTTCACTGACATTCTATATCTCCGAAACTATTACAGATATCATCATGCAATTTTGCACGGTGATAATGGGTACTGGTACAAGTTTATCTATGTATATTTCATAAACTTGTAAAGTAAAAAACGAACATGGCGACCAAGCGAATTTGAAATATTTTAATAGATTTTTCTCGTGATTCAACTCTCTGAGCAAAGTGAAATGTGGTACAGTAAATGATTTTGCAGATTGTAATGCACTGCCATCTAATTTAAATCAATTGTTTACATAACCTCAATATGGCGGCTGTGCGAAATTTTAAAATTAAGTTTTTATTTCTTGTGTCGTAATCATGCGATCGAAGTGAAAGTTTGAATAATGAACCTAGGCAATAATTGTCCTTGAATGGTACATAATTCTATGGCCTATACATATAACAATCGTAAATGGCGAGCTTCCGAAATATTTAGACGGTTCTCAATATCTATGAATCTTTTACAGCAACCAAACTGATTTTTTTAATGTTCATAGAGACTATGAACATATGTTCACCTATAGGACTTTCATTAACCTGGTGAGCACAAATCCAACATGGCGGCGACGCGAAGTATAAATATTTAAATGGACGATTCTCGCGAATTAACTATCCGAGTGCTGTGAAACGTTGCACGTTAAATGCTTATACAAACGTTGATCCACTGGCATCTAATTTATTTCAATTGTTTGCATAATCACAAGATGGCTGCTTTGCGTAATTTTAAAATCTCGTTTTTACTTCTTGTGTTCTAATCATGCGATTGAAGTTTGAATACCACACGTACACAATAATCTTAATGTAATAGTACAAAAATAAAAATCCAACCTGGCGACAATCAGAAACATTTAGACGGTTCTCAATATCTACGAATCTGTTACAGCAATTAAACTGAAATTTTGAATGTTGTTAGAAGAAATTAACATGAGCAGGATATATGAAAATAGGCTGTATAGTTCTTTACGGAACTACTTGTTAATGGTGAGTTTATATGCCGAGTATCACATCCCTCAATGAAACCAAGCCGGAGATATAGTTATTCAATGAACTGCAGGTGTACCCCCTTAACACCCCTTTAGAACCTGAATATCCAAAAATCCTTCCTTAGTGGGCGTTTTCGACTTACAACAAACATATCCCCAAAATTTCATGTTTCTAACTTTAATAGTTTTGGCTGGGCGATGATGAGTCAGTCAGTCAGTCAGTCAGTCAGTCAGTCAGGACACTTGTTTTTATATAAGAGATTATACTGATTGGCCTATAATATCTACTTAGTATAAAACGAAGTCCCCGATTCTTGGATGTCACGGGTAATCTCGAGAACCACTGAATGGATTTTGATACGGTTTTCACCATTCTGTAAAGGATATCTCGAGGAAGGTTTCTGTAGAAAATAATTTATTTATGACCAAAGGAAATCAAGCACTAACGATTTCAGAGAAAAGGTCGAAAATAAAACTGGCGTCCGTGCGCTTTTTAAGCTTATGCTGGTCAAACCGTTAAAAATATCTATGAGTGTAAGAATTGTTCAGCATGAAAAGTTCTACAAAAAGCACGGGAGAGCATATCTCTATCTACAATACATCGCCTACTATAAGTGTTTTTACGTTTTCATTTCTTCCAACAATCTACATTCAGTTACTGAGGCGACAGTTTACTAGCTAGCTAGGGGCGAGTTTATCACCCCAGCTTAGCTAGCGGACGAGCTTATTGCCCCTGATACAGCCAGCAGTGAACTGTCGAGTCGTGTTGAGTTAATAACTTTAGAGAAGAGTGGTTGTGTTTGGTGTTTCCTTGGAAGTGCAACTCGGCTTTTCTTCATTTCGCCTGTGAGCTTTTCGTTCCGCAAAATTCATAGTCAAGTTATGATTGGACGGAAGGGGGATTTGTGTTTCATGCACCTCGCCATTCTTAAATTACGTCTGACAAGAATTTGTTGCACATGTATCTCCATGATAATATAATTAATAGTCCAGTCAGTGATTTGAACCCATCATGCCGAGACGTAAAACGGATATTGGTCGTTGTTCATTGACATTGGAAAAAAAGGGCTCATCACGTATTGCATTCATAACACTCTTCCCGGGCGAAGCCGGGTCTGGTTGCTAGTTCATCTATAAAATAGGCTCAATCGCAGTCCTTAGTTGGGCATAGCGTTGTAAAATAATAATAAATAAAATACGATCCTTACAGTAGTCGCATATGATGTGTAACATCTGCCATGTTATTCGAATAATTCCATATTATTTACTCGCATTCTTTTAAGAATGAACTCATAGTGCTTGCTACCTTGTGCCAGCACACATGAAGGATTCCTTCGTGTTATTACTATCGGTAAGTTCTCATTATTACTATTATTTCTGCAATAACTACTTTTAAAATTCCAGTGACAAATCCTTTCAGCAAATATGATATAACAGTACTGTATTTTGGCCGACAGTACGTCGAGTGCTTACTTTAAATAAGAATACAGTAAAAGTAGTAAGATTTAATAAATCATAATTGTTTTCAGCAAATATGATCTAATGAATATTTTCACACCAAAGAACGACGGCTTGAAGATGATTTATTGTAGGAATATCTGTAATGGCGCCTCCAAACCTTGAGGTAAACCGTATGCGATTTATATTCCACATAGCCCCATGGCCAACAGTACGTCGTTGTACCAATCTCTGCCACCGCGCGCCACTTGTAAAACTCCTGTGCCAAATCCTCGCAGCAAATACGATATAATGAATATTTTAACGCCAAAGAACGACAACTTGAAGATGATTTATTGTAGAAATTTCTTTAATGAGCCTCCAAACCTTGAATTAAACCGTGTGCTATATACATTACACGTAGTGCTGTATTTTGGCCGAGAGTACTGAGCCCGAGTGAGCTCATGGCTTGGTGATATTTGTTGGAATTAAGGAGGAACATGTCATATCATTGTAACTGAACGCGCCCTGTTGCAGCGCGAGGCATCCAGGAAATATGGGAGATGTCTTGACTTTGGACACTCACCTTGAATATTTTATTCTGAGCACAACTATTACGCATATTTCATTTAAAAGTCTCAGATTGTTCCATAATGTAAATCTGCTTTAAGGAAACATTACGATGTTTACCGACTCTTGATTTAAGGTAAAAGGTATTAACACCGCAGATTGGCGGCAGGAAATGGACCGTCAATGACTCGACTTTTTGACCTGCACGAGGCAGGTAGACTTTATCTCACTGCTCTTTCTGTTTGGAATCCGTCTATTGCAGACGTGCTGTTTTGTCCGTCCTGAGTAACGAGGAATATTACAAGTCCACCAAGTGGTGAAGAATATTATTTGTGCATCCGACAACCTCGTCGAACAGTATTACTTTCGCACAAATGTGTGCAGTGCTTCACTGCGTGAAAGTATTCTTTTGATTGTGAGTGAAAAGTGATTAATTTTCGTCCACGAGACGATCACCACAATATTTCACCCACGAGGTGATGAGAAAATCAACGATCATCCACGACAAACGCCGTGTAAATTAGAATTGCTTGTGGAAATTCTAACCAGTGATAAACCCATCGAAAGCACATGTCAAGTGCCAAATTTTTGTCATATTTTAGTGAATATTTTTGTGATTGTAACACCACATTTCTTCGTGTGAACATCATATCTTATGTCCACGAGGGTGTTGAAATACAGTGATCTAACTATGATCTGCAAACCATCCATTTATGAATAAGTGCTTAATATTGTTATATGCCACGACGCACTTTGCTATTAAATTTGTCGCCAGATCAGTGCGATATTTTTGGATGTGAAATACTTTTCGAATGTGTGATTGCTGACACCACGTGTCAAATAGATTCAGTGAAGCAGACAGTGGAAATGCCATTTGTAATCAGTCTGCGACGTAAAGCCAGTAATTTGCTTTATAATACTGTGTTATTTATAACATCAGTGGAAATCACGTGTGAATCTGTAAAAAAAAAGCATCATAACGTCAACCACGTGTACACTATTCTTACCACGCTGACAATGGTCAGTGTAATGGAGTAAGAACCAGTCATGTGAGGAATATTCAACAAGGAAACCATCTACACCATGGCAGGAGGATTAACCATCTATTCTTCGGGAATTGGAGCCCAAGGAGCCACCAACCCATTCGCTGACCATGAGAACGAGATCTTTGCTCGAGAGACCACAAGTAGGAGGAGGAGGAGAATGGAACTGGATAAGCTCGATGCCCGAGCTGTTATTTGGAATTATTCCCAACCATCCAGGTCTCTGTAATACCATAATGTTTGGATCTACGAATATGGTGAGGTCTGAGTGAGTTTGTTCTTTTCCTCATGTACGGGTTGATCTGTGGTGGAGTAGATAGAAGTCTAATTAACCAAACTAGTGACACCAGATAGGCAGGGACTTGTAGATAGTTTAATCTTGTTCTTTTTCAGTGGAGTTAGTCACCACGTGTTTGGTGCATCGTGAAAGTGTTCGCAGGATGTCATGTCCTAATTTTGGATAGGCAGGATCACAAGTCATTTGGATTTGATTTGGTCAGCCCTTCATATGGGCCAGCTTAGGATTTTGAGCATTGGACAACCATTTGTCAGTAATATTTTCGTGACCCTTTTAGCGAACCTCCTTTTCACGCCACTGTACGATTTATTTTAGGCATTATTATGGCCGTATCATTTCATGACCAGCAGAAGTCATGACCTTTTTAATGTAATTAATTTATGCTTTGATGTGCGATCTGAAGCCACATAAGTTCCAGATAGAACTAATATGGGAGTATATTTAAAGATGCCAGCCAAGCATCGAACCCAGATACACCTCGTATCGTTTCTGACATCCTAGCAGTCTGTAGGATTGTCACAGGTTATATTTGTTTTGTTAGTGTCAAGTTATAAGACACGAGAAAGTTCTACTGATGCCCACATGTATATATTTGAGGAGTGAAATATATTTGTCCATCTCCAAAGTAACTTATTCCGAATGAAATATCTTTAAATTATTATCTTCGCAATACTTTAACATTGCCCATGTGTATAGTTGTTATTTTGACGTGGTAATAAAGCCACGGACCATTGGTTACTACATGTTTTAGTTTATAAGCCAGCGTTATACAGATAGAGACTTCTTTTGACTGAATTAACGCCTGTGAAGTGTATACTATCGCCTGATGCGATGAGTTGAGAGTGCTTTGACAAGACAATGTTGAATGTTTGAACTGTAATGGATCTGCAGCGCTCGAGTGAGACGACTAGTTTACTGTTAGACTCGACGCGCATGCGCACGTCCGTGTTTCACGGAATGGAATGTATTGATTATTTCTGGATCAAATCTATGCAGTTTTTATAGCAGTCATATGTTTGCTTACGTCATTGGACGTTATTGTAATTGTTACCGCTTTAGGAAGCAAGTTGTATGAGCACTGGGAGAGTGCATTGATATGAAATGAATTGAAGCCATTGTCTATTTTGTTAGGTAATTTGACACCTTTTTTAAAGGCTTCAATGTAAGAGTTTAGCGCTTTTGTTGCGCAATCGTACAGATATTGAATCTGCGACCATGTTCGCCCAGGATTTTACCTGAAGACTGTATAGGAGAGCTTTGCGCCCCTTCAGTGTTGTTGTGAACCGAGTATGGTAACTCGTGTTATTGTGTTTTCCGGCCATGTGTGAGCCGATGTTATATTAGTGATGTTCTTAGCTAGACTTCACGTTATTTTAGCCGAGGTGTCCATTGAGAATAAGCCAGCATAAACCCACGACAATGTAAAAATAATGCTTCTAATAATAACAAGAACTAATTATTCTGATTAAGATGACCATAATGATTGTAAAATTTCTATGACTTGCAATTTAATGCGAACTGGCCGACTCCATGGATTAGTCACATTTCCAAGCGGGAAATGACTTATAGACTTTGTAACACAATCTTGTGACGACAGAGCTTTTCGCGGACCATTAGTTCTCAACTAGTGGCACTCGACGCTCAAGTAATGTAAGACGTGAGTTTGATCACGCTATTGCCAGCGTAATTAAACACTAGATGACCCAAGAATACAGTGTTCTTGCTTGTACGCAGGTTGTTAATAAGAAGATTTCTGAATGCTGTGTTTTATTTATTCATTTATTGTGTAAATTTGTATGTTTACCCATGTACCTATTAGCAAGTAAGATTGACTTAGATGTTTTTTAACAGGTTGTCACATAGCTTTTGCTATGATTGTTTGATTGTTACGGTAGTAAGTCACCGTATACTTTGTTGTAATTGTCAGGTTTTAGCTAGATTATTAACTTATTTAAAAATAAATAAGGGGCTGGTACTATCATAAATTTTTTGATCATTATTTCTGTTAACTTAACTTCTCTATAAGTAACCCATTTCATTTGTGTAGGGTGTACTTAACGTGCCACTGCCCTAGCTTGCCGCTTTTGCATTTCTAGTAATTAGATCTTTCGCGAGGGTTATTTCAATTTACAATCAGTTTAGGATCTGCGACATTTATCTTTTTTTATTAGCTTGCGGGATTAGCCCGAAACTAACCCTCCGAACTAGGCTAGGTGTTTGCCAATATTTTAATAAATTTTATCCGGGTCTACATAAGTCTGGATGTTGTTATTTTGTAATCTAAGTGTTTCTGGGGTGTACTTTTTGGGTCCTCTCACCGTTACTCCGTGTCTGCCCGATCGCCCCGGGATGCTGCGTCTTCGTGCGCAATGACCTATAGGTAGTACATCCAATCCCCTTCGGCATATGTGTCCAGACGGTGAGTTGTCTGGGAAGTTATTGCGGTTAGTGACAACCCAAACAACTCGTCTGACGGGCTCAGTACCTCGAGTGCTTACATTAAATAAGAGGACAGCAAAAGTAGTAAGATTTAATAAATCATAATTGTTTTCAGCAAATATGATTTAATAAATATTTTCACTCCAAAGAACGACAGTTTGAAGATGATTTATATTAGGAATGTCTGTAATGGGGCCTCCAAACCTAGAAGTAAACCGTATGCGATTTACATTCCACATAGCCACATGGCCGACAGTATGTCGTTGTACCAATCTCCGCCACCACGCGCGCTCATTGTTTTCGTTGCATTTCCGTCCCACTTACGTCCCTTTTTACAAATCACCCCCACACAAAAATATGCAGCAACCGAGTGGAATTATGTTACACATTAATAATATCCAGCAACCGAGCGGAATGATGTTACACATCAATAATAATAATATCATAAATTCACTCCCTTGTCACTAGATAGAGCAGCTGCTTAATTCATTTTGAAGTCGGCAAACCAGCGGATAGATAATTGGAGGCAAAAAGCCCTACATGGAAGGTATGCTGATCATCTGCATTCTGAATCTAGCGATACTAGGAATTCAACAGAGTGGCTTCGGTCAGCTGTCTTATTCGGAGAAACAGAAGGATTATTTTTGCGATTCAGGGACAAGTTGTGTGCACTAAGAATTGTGAGCGCCATATTCTTAGGAAGGATACATCGGACAAATGCTGTCTGTGCATTAGATCTACTGAATCGATCCAGCATATAACAGGGGGATGCCAAACGCTTGCTCCATAGGAATACTTGGAGTGCCATAACAACGTAGCGAAAGTAGTACATCAAGCTTTTGCGCGGCTATACGATTTTGTTGAGAAGGTAGTCCCATATTATAAATGCAGACCTGATCAGGTTCTGAAAAATGATTCCACTATAACAGTGGTTCTGAACCCGCAGAAATCTGCGGACCACTCAGCGTGAAATTGAATCATGTACGAACCACCCCTCATCCCCCTCCCCCTCATCCCCCAATACACCATATCAGTTGTAACCCTTCTTCATTAACACTTATTTTAAAGATATTACAATTCAAAACCTGATAGTCATCGCCGCGAATACATTCGGACGATTCTCGTTCAACGCACATCGTTTTCGAAATCCCCATTTATTGGCCACTTTTTATACGTGCTGGTGGATCCCTTTCTCCAGCGGATCACTCCCGAGGCACTCGCGGACCACCTGTGGTCCGTGGACCACCGGTTAATAATCACTGCACTATAATAACAGATCGTTCTGTAGAAGCCAAGAGACCAGACCTTGTGATGTTCGATAAGGAAGCACACAAGGCTACCATCGTCGATGTTACTGTTCCACTCGATGAAAACCTACAGAATACGGTGGCTGAGAAAAGGCGCAAATACCAGCCACTTGGCGCTGAGCTCAGCCACATATACGGCTTAAAGGAAGTTTTCGTTATTCCAGTTGTTGTCTCTGTGAATGGTTTAGTCACAAAGGACTGGGAAATGCAAAAGAGAGCCTTGGCTTGAAGAGGAACTATAGGCAGTTAATGCAAGAAGCTGCCCTCCTTGGCGCTGCAAGCATAGCACGAAAGGTTTTATTTCTTCAGTGACTCCGAACATCTTGAGATCCAGTGCTATCATCAATGCCTTTGGCTCGCAAAGAGTCCGACGGTGATGGTTTTGTATTTTCATGTTAATGTCATGTATAATAATAATAATAATAATAATAATAATAATAATAATAATAATAATACCGATGGTACAAACCAAATTGCGAACTCTACAAACACCAGGAATACCTCACCGATGCCATCAGAAGGAGACGCCTGGCTTTCTACTGCCACCTGTACAGAATGGAGCACCACAGACTGTCATACGATCTTCAAGGTAGCCAAGAAGAGTAAAGACATTGGGTCCTTGCGGATCAAACAAGTTAAGGATGATCTTGCTGAACTGAATATTCAGCAAGACACAATAAATGACAGGAGTCGTTACCGTCTGACAGTTGAAACCAGACCTTTCCGCAAATCCATTACAGAGGTGTACCACAACGCGTCCAGGAAATGGTCCGAGGTGGCCCAAACGACCGAATATATATAATAATAATAGACTAATAATATGGATTCAGATACTTGACTTAGATGTTTTGATGTGGAGCTATCTAGATGATGTACGGTACTCTACAATGTTTAAGTTCGTTCTGCACTGCCACATAGAAGTGAAATGGAACTCTACTGGGGGATCTGCGACCAAGTTAAATTAATTTAGTCTCTTACTGTACTGTGATACGAGAGGTCTTTCACGTGACATCATCGTGCGACTCGTAGTGGTCTCTTTTCCCAACCTTAAAAAAATGTTTCTTTCTCGGATGACTGCGTGGCGCAGCTGTAACGTTCTCGCCTGCTAATCCCAAGGTTTCAGGATCGAATTATGGCACAGTCAGTTGGCATTTTAGAGTGCAGAAATGTAAGGGAGCCGTATCAGTAGAATTACTGGCATGTTAAAGGTCCCCTTCCTGCAACATTTCGGCACCCCGGCGTCTCTAAAAGCCTCAGCAGATAATAGGGACGTAAAACAAATAACATTATTATTATTATTATTATTATTATTATTATTATTATTATTATTACTTTCTCGGATGGGAATAGTATTATGAGTGGACACTCTACCACTGGTTCACCTGGGATAGTTAAATAAGTCATTAAGAAATGCAAAAATATTCAAAATATATATCTCACTCTTTTAAAACGCGATAGAAAATACAACATTCTGCCATCTTCTGTCGCGGATGATGACGTTGAGGATGTGGACACAAATATGTTGTTCGTTGGACGAAAACACGTTGTCTATGAATATTGTTTCAGTTAGGGGCTTACGGTATCTTCATGTGCTTGGAATGTATAGTATTTGCATAATAACCTGTGCCACTGTAATGACTATAGGAGTGCGTATAGAATCAATACATTGGATGTAGGATTGGGGTAAGTGCCAAGGGACTTAAAATCAGGCCCAGTTCAGGTATTTTCCTGATTTGACTGTGGAAAATCCTGGGTGAAATTCACATTTAGGGTGCTCACTGTCAACTCCAGAATTTGAACATAGGATCTCCACTTACCAGCTACCCAGTTCCGACGTGGAGCGTGTGTTACACCTTTGGCAACGCTGATGGGAAAAATTGGATAAATTATTCAATAGATGTTAAAGTTGGACTTTCAAAGTTCGAGCATGTATTTTATGAAGCCGTTCAAATATTGATAGAAGGGTCACACACACACACACACACACACACACACACACACACACACACACACACACACACACACTGGGACGCTAGATGATTTATTGTTATTATTATATTTTGTTGTTGTGTGGCCTCCTGAGAGACCGAATGTCCCCAGAGTGGGCAGAGATAAAGCAACATGCCAGTTTGGTGTCCTAGGCGAAACCCCACACAAGACACGGCACAAACCTAGAAGAATTGCTGAGTTTTAATTCACAGGCCGTGAAAGCCAATACACCATCTTTTTGAAAGCCTTCATAGGGAGGCTCAAGCTGCTTGAGCTTTTAGTTTTCGCAGTCAAGTGGTGCAGTTGCACTCTACATAAAGGGAGGTAGCGCGCAGTTCGTTACTCCTGTGGGGGTCCGGGCGGGGACACCAAGAGCCTGCCGATGAGCCAGCTTGGTGTCCTAGGTGAAACCCCACACAAGAAACGGCACAAACCTAGAATAATTGCTGAGTTTTAATTTGCGTTTGGCTTCAGGGCGAATTACGCTGATATTGAAATGGACACATGTATTCCACGCCAGTTAAAGCAAAGGGACGGCTAGGGGAAGAGCGGAAAGACGGTAGATCGCCCATAATTTGAGTGCTAACCTTAGGTTTAACCTTATAGCAGGGGATGCATTTGTGTATCAGTGAAGAAACTTCATGAACTCCGTTTATTATCCAGTATTTTTCCCTTAATAAACAAAGCAAGGTGCGAATACCAACATGCAGATTTCGATAATGGAAGTCACGCATGATTAAAGAAGTTACGTGATGTTTAGAAGGCAAAATGACAGGATGCTTTTTGTCTTCAGAAAGTGAAGAATAAGAAAGCCTACCACCTAGGCCTACTCTGAGTAAACCATTTTCATCAAGGAAAGGGGCTAGGGAGCAAAGATGACTAGATTTTGATACATCTTTCTTAGCTGAAACCGAATACAAGTCGACAGGGAAAGCTTCTTGCTGTGTGAGTTGCAAAACTTTGATAGTAGCAAGAGTTAATTCATGATTAGTTAGATGCGGTTTAGGATGAACAGGCTGGTCAACAACGAGGTATTTCCATCTAAGAAGATAGGCAAAATTCCGAATTAGTTGATGAAAGGAAGAATAGGGAGATAATAGGGAAATGAAACGCTGAAAAAAAGACATGAAGCAGTGGATTTAGTTACTTTGGTATCAGGCAAATTAGACATTGAAACTGGAGGTTTAGAAGGCCACCAAGAAGAATCTTCGAGTAGTAACGAGGGCCCATACCAGTACAGTTGAGATGCTGCTAATTGAGAGGGTAAGCAGCCACGTGAGATAATGTCAGCGGGGTTATCAGCGCTAGGCACATGTCTCAATTGACACATGTCTCAATTGCATTTTAGATACTCTATTGGTAACGAAGTTTGCCAGTGGGTGGGGGTTTTGGCGATGCAAGAAAGAGTGATCATGGAGTCGCTCCATAAATAAATTTGAGAGAATTGAATTTTTAAAACTTTCTGCAGTTTTTTAGCGAGTTCTGCGGCCATGGGAGCGGCACACAATTCAAGTCGAGGCAAGGTGATAGTTTTAAGCGGGGCTACTTTGGATTTAGCACAAGTAAGACTCGAGCGTGAAGATTCGTTTAGAGGATTGCAGTAAACAAGGTATGCACAGCAACCGTAAGCTTTTTCGGAACTGTCGGCAAAGACATGAAGAACGAAATGTGTATTAGAAGAAGCGTTGATTAAATTTCTGGGAATTTCAATAAACGAAAGATAAGTAAACTACAACGAAAAGAAAGCCATCCATTAAGGAAAGAAGAGGGAACAGCCTCGTCCCATTCACATTTAAGAGACCATAGCCCTTGCATAAAAAGCTTAGCAAAGCTTAACTGGAGCAAGAAATTGAAGCGGGTCGAAAATTTTAGCTATTTCAGACAATATTTGCCTGTTTGTGTTAGGGAGCTCTTCGGCAAGCGAGACGTTGTAAAAGAGTATCAGTGCGAGTGCACCAGTGTACTCCTAACGTCTTTATTCTGTCGGAATCGCCACAGATTTTGACAGAAGTGGGATCTACATCTTCGACAGGAAATTGAACAAGAAACTCAGGTGAATTTGAATTCCACTTGTGAAGTGGGAATCCTCCATTCTTTAACAAAGCTTTTAATTCAAGAGATATGAGGGAAGCTTCTTCAAGAGTTTGAAAGGATTGCAGATAATCATCGACATAAAATGATGTGGTTAATGCTTCTGAAGCTTTAGCGTTAAATAAATGACCATCTTGAGAGGCTAACATATGTAGGGATCGGATAGCTAGGAAAGCGGAAGGTTTAAGACCATATGTAACGGTTATTAAGCGAAATATTTTGATAGTCTTACTTGTTTCGTCACGCGAAGCCTCCGTGGCTTAGGCGGAAGCACGCCGGCCTCTCACCGCTGGGTACGTGGTTCAAATCCCGGTCACTCCATGTGAGATCTGTGCTGGACAAAACGGAGGCAGACAGGTTTTTCTCCGGGTACTCCGGTTTTCCTTGTCAAAATTTCATTACAGCAACACTCTCCACTCTCATTTCATTTCATCTGTAATTCATTTAATCATTGCCCCAGAGGAGTGCGTCAGGCCTCGGCAGCCGGCACAGTCCATATCCTCGCCGCTAGATGGGGGAGTCATTCATTCCATTCCTGACCCGGTCGGAGACTGGAAGCAGGCTGTGGATTTTCATTTTCACGTGTTTCGTCACGCCATAATATTCTTTGAAGATCTTGCAGTTCAGATTTAATTAAAACTTGACGGTACATTTGCTTTATATCCGCTATGACGGCTATGGGGAATAGGCGAAAATTTAAGAGTATGGTAGACAGATCGGACTGAATAGCAGGACCGGAGTGAAGAGTATCATTAAGACTATTGCCAGTAGTGTCAGGTGAGGACCCGTTAAATACAACTCGAATTTTGTCTTTAACAAGAGGGTTTTTCCACACGGGATGGTGATTTAAAAAGACAGGAGGATGTAATTCGTCATCAGATTTAGTAACAACTTCCATGTGATCTAAGCTTTCATACTCCTCCATGAATTCTGTATATTGTTGTTTGACAAGAGGATCTTTCTTGAACTTACTCTCAATGGCGAAGAGAGCTTAACGCGCTTTAGGCTGAGAATTACTTAGTTTTGGAGGATTGAGTAGTCTTGGCATTTGGACTATAAATCGGCCTTCGGGTGTGCGAGTAGTGGTAGAAATCAAAAGTTGCTCGCAGAATTCGTTTTCTGAGGAGGTTGAGCTAGGGGAATCGATATTTTCAAGTTTCCAGAACTGTTCCAAGTCGGTACTTACAAAATGACATTGCGACACAGGTTAAGCGGTGTAATGAGGGAGTTGACCGGTAACAATCCACCCAAAATTAGTGTCTCTGACAAACACATTGGAAGATAATTGACGAATTTGCTTGCGAAGGTAATTCCAGAAGACATTTGCACTAAAAAGTATGTCAATGGGACCTTGTATATTAAACAGAGGGTCGGCAAGCCTTAAGCGAGAAGGAATATTTAAACAGGAAGTGTCAACAGAGTGACTAGGGGTATCTTCACCAATGCTGTTAAGAATGGGACAGTTTAGCTTGAGAAAATTATTTCTTTGACAAGTATCCTTTATAGTTAATTTTGAGAATTGCAAAGCTTGTGATTTTAAACTGTTAATGCCTGATACATTTATAGAAGTAGGGTTTACTGGAAGACCAAGTTTTTTGATTAAAGAGTCGGAAACAAAATCATGGGTCGCAGCTGAGTAGAGGAGGCCACGGGCGCGAACCGAGTTACCAGATTTATCTTGAACCTCGATTAGAACAGTGGACAATAATACTTGAGCACTACGCAAAGATTTGGCGTTTTGAATATAAGATGATGCGTTGGTTTTACTAGGGTTTTCACTTTGATTAGAAGTGGAGGGTGTTGATGACCTCGATTGATCATGACGATGCAATAGTGTGTGATGCGCCCTTTGACAATGAAAACAGAGTCTAGTGAACTCACAATTAGAAGCGGAATGTTTAGGTGAGAGACAATTGAGACAGTACTTGTTTTGAGATACCAATTTCCTTCTGTCATCAATTGACAGCTCTTTGAAAGATTTACATAAGTATAAAGCGTGAAGATCATTGCACACTATGCACTTTAACGGCTCATTAAGACTTTTGCGGGATTCACCTTGGGTACTTAATGCAAGAGAACTTGTAGTACAGTACGGTGTTCACTGGACCTAGTTTGGTAACCAGTGGCGTATGGCTTAGGTTTAGAAGAGCTAGACCCAGGTTTTTGAGTACTGGTATGTGAATATTCACGTTTAGATTTGGGTGACGTGGATTCATGTTTAGAATTGGAAGAGGCGGGTTCACTTTGGTTAGCTAAGGCAGTTAAGAGTTGTCATCTACTATTTATAAAAGTGACTAAATGCTCATAAGAATAATCATCATTATTAGAAAGTTCAATCTCCCAGGCTTTGAGAGTATCAGGATCGACTTTAGAAACCACTAAGTGCATTAAGAAGGTGTCCCAATGGTCAGTGGGCTGATCCGATTGGGATAATGCTTTCACATGATGTTGGGTTGTGTCGACGAGGGTACGCTAGTGACGTCATTATGCAGTGAGGAGGGCAAGTTGAATAAGGCCTTAATATGGCGCTGAATACGTAAACGTAAATTGCCGTATCTTTCTTTCAGTTAATTAAAGGCAATATGGTAGTTTTCGGCGCTTAATGGGAGCGCTTCAACTAACTGCAGTGCTTGATCGCGGAGAATTGATCTTAAACAGTGAAATTTGTAAATAACTTGAATATCTTCATTGTCATGGACAAGAGATCAAAAAAGTTCATAAAAAGAATACCTTGCAGATTCGTCTCCTGAAAAATGGGGCAAATTTATTTTAGGGAGTATTGGTTTAGGTTTATAGGTGCCCTAACGAGACGAGGTTTGTTGTTCGTGGAGTGAGCTAAGAACTGAAATCCTTTTTCTGGTCTTCCTCAAGTTGATGAATTATTTTGAAGGCAGCGCCTATGCCTTCATAGTATTGGGTTTCAACATCGACTCGATCATCTGTTTGATTGAGCATGCATGTTTCAATTTCTGTTTGAACAGTGTTATAATTTTCAAAAGATCGTTCGTAGTCTTTTAAGCGATGTTTTATTATGTCTAAATGAGATTCTGAGGGATCCAGCTCTTTGATATATTTTCTAAATCGGGTGATTTGTCCCTTATAAGACGCTCGTCTGGCGGTGAGATTATCATCTCTTTCTTTATCTTTGTCCTTTTCTTTATCCCTGGGGGCCATAATGAAGTGGGTAAATTGGAGTACAACTTACGATAATGAGGAGTTGGTGGAAATGCTGTCAGGTTGGCAACAGTGAGCAGGTTGAAAGTGATAGACACTGAAGGAGACAGGAGCAACCTATTTCTCTCTCCACCAGCCTTGCACAGTATAAATTATAGCTGAAAAATTCAAAGTAGAAATTAGTTATTTGCAAAATATTGACAAGTTGGATTCTCCCGGGTTTCCGGGACCATGTTTTGGTAAGTTAATACTGAGTGTCAACACTACCTGAGGGGAGATGATGAGAAATAATGAAGTAGGTTTAGGAGAGGGAACAATTTTTGGCAGAGAGAAAGAGAATCCAATACAAAGCCGAAAGGAAATAAAGACGTAAAAAGAGCTTTTACTGCACCTGGCCCATGAAGTACCTAAAATGTGCGGGGACTTGTGTAAGGCTAACGGAGAGTGCAGCGTGAGCTGAGGTCACCGGCAAGCTATCAGGAAGTGCTCTTTCCCTCCCGAGCCTGATTGCGGGTATATTGTAGGGACGTAGTGTGCTGGCGGACCAAATGGTGCCAAATAGTACTTTCCCTTCAAAAGGGTGAACTTTTAGAGAGCATTCTGAAATGCCAGAAAGATTTAAATTGGCTGGAATATTTTTATTATCAGACACTGTCGGATCTCCGACAGAAAGACCGAATGTCCCCAGAGTGGGCAGAGATAAAGCCACGATAGTGCTTTTTTTTAGCAATATGTTTTAGTATTATTAGTGAGAATCTTTAAAGAATACCAATTGTTGCACTTAAAGCAGGCTAAACCTTCACCCAGCCGAGTGCCGACTAAAAGTTTAGAACGGAGGAAAACCTCAAACCTTACTTGAACAAAACCAAAATTTTAAACAGTGAATCATAAGTCAGAGTGAAAATCTCTACAAGTAGGAAGCTGGCAGAGCGAGCTATACTTGCCTTAATGGTCTAATAGACTTAGATGCGATAGCTAAGAGACACTTAGTATATGCTGTTATTGGAAGTATTTTTAAAAATCGCAACACGTTATAGAGTTTTTAATGAACTTATCATTTAGGTCTTTGCCCTTTTCTTTGAACATAGAATAATTTCAGGAGAATGATTTGGGAAGAGAGGGTCCTGCCTAACGGTTTTTCTAGCAATAGAAGTAGGAAACAAATAATAAACATTTTATTTAACAACTTGACGAAGTTAGAATAGTAACAATTGGATCTTAGATCAATTTTGAGTTTAAGGACAAATTCTTTGGTTTAGCAAACTTTAAAGGTCGCAGGCCTATAATAAAAAGGAAATTTTCCATAAACATTAGTGTTAAACAATTTCAAAGTTTCGAACGTTTTACAAGCACTAAAACCTTACAAGGGTTTTTGAAATGTGCATAAAATTATAAAGTATAGAGCCTATAATGACAATTGTAAAGTAATACAAGTTTGATTAATATTCGACTAAATTAGTTAGGTAGAATATTAAATTTTCAAAACTAAGGCTTTAAAATACATTAGTAGTGAGAAAAAAATTATGCATTCCTGGGATCAGCAGGATAAGAAAATAGTACATTATGCAACGAGCCTATAATGGCAATAATTAAGACGCGAGTATGTTTATAAAACGAGCGTAAGCGAGTTTTATAATTTCCATACGAGTGTCTTAATTACCATTATAGGCGAGTTGCATACGACTGTTTATGTTCGACGATAATTATTATAACTATTTTATGTTTGAACATAAATATTCATAAATATCTGTCGAGATTTCGCCAGTTTTATGTACTGAACAGAGCGCATGAGACGCAGAGAATGCCTTGTATTTGACCATGGCTTCCTCGATTACCCTACTATGACACTAGGCCAGGCAGTGAAATTTAAATTAGAAGGCCGTGGAACTCAGCGCATCTAATTATCTAATTGGTTAAACAACTCTTTCTTGAGCTCTGATTGGTGGGAGAAACTGTTTCATAATGAAAAATAGTGTTATAATGAGCCTCATTATAGTACAGTTTTCTAGCATGTAATAGTCAGGGTCGAACATAAAAGAAGATTAATAAGTGGTTTCTATAACCACTGCTATTTACGCAGACTTTAAGAGATTACAAATTCTAATAGGACAGGTCACTTTTTGTGAAGCCTGGATTACACAATTAGATAAATGTTTAACAATTAGAAAACGCTTACATCTTAGACGAAGCAGGAAATAATAAGTATTGAAACGTGGATTATAACCACGGTTATTTTTACAGAATGAATAAGTGGTAAATGGAGCTAGTTTGGGAGGGCGCCTATGGTTTGGCGAGGCCTCGTAGAAAAGTAACTAGTTTAATTTTATTATATTTGTTTGTAAAGGGTTTAGGAGTGTAAGAAACATTGTGGTGTTTGAAGCCATATTTGCAGTGTTGCCTTAGTAAACAAGAGTTTAGTGCTTTTCAGTCGGTCAACACGAATATACCCAAAAAGAGATGGGTTATGCCCTAATCCTGAAATAAATTACATGAGATTAAAAATACACTAGGCTGACCAGTTTCGATCGTCAAGCGATCATCATCAGATCCAATACACTTGGGCTATAAAATCTATGTTTGAAATACAGGTGAAAATATATACAATATGTACAATTATTTAGTTGCAGTATTGGTACTGCAACTGTCAGTGTATGCTAAATTATGTGAGGTGTTGCCAACCTAGATAAGATGTATGTTATTGAATGCAGTATATATGATGTTAGGTGAAATGCTAAATGGTGATAGATATCCGGAGTTTGTAATTTGGAGTGATTATATGGTTGTAAAAATCAACTATGGTTAAACTGTAATATTATAGGCTAACTTCTTATCTGCTTGTCTTCCTTACTAGAGCTACGCGCAGTTATCGTTTTCACTGTAACTCACGGTGCGGTCGACTGCGGTCGGTTGTTATCTTAACGACTGGTTTTTCCTGCTTTCTCCCCCCTGTCCCTGTGCTGTGCGGAGTCATTGCGATGTGTTTACGTGAGGTGTTGCCAACCTAGATAAGATGTATGTTATTGAATGAGGTGGGTCTACAACTATTAAAGACCGTGGATTAGCCCTCGCCACGCGTGAACCATAAGCCATTCAACTAAGCGCTGTCCTCATAAGACCGGGCAGCGCTTAGTTGAATGGCTTATGGTCCACGCGTGGCGAGGGCTAATCCACGGTCTTAAATAGTTGTAGACCCACCTCATTCAATAACACATCTTATCTAGGTTGGCAACATCTCACATAAACACATCGCAATGACTCCGCACAGCACAGGGACAGGGGGGAGAAAGCAGGAAAAACCAGTCGTTAAGATAACCGACCGCAGTCGACCGCACCGTGAGTTACAGTGAACACGATAACTGCGCGTAGATCTAGTAAGGAAGACAATCAGATAAGTAGTTAGGCTATAATATTACAGTTTAACCATAGTTGATTTTTACAACCATATAATCGCTCCAAATTACAAACTCCGGATATCTATCACCATTTAGCATTTCACCTAACATCATATATACTGCATTTAGCATACACTGACAGTTGCAGTACCAATACTGCAACTAAATAATTGTACATATTGTAAATATTTTCACCTGTATTTCAAACATAGATTTTATAGCCTAATTGTAATGGATCTGATGATGATCGCTTGACGATCGAAACTGGTCATCCTAGTGTATTTTTAATCTCATGTAATTTATTTCAGGATTAGGGCATAACCCATCTCTTTTTGGGTACATTCGTGTTGACCGACTGAAAAGCACTAAACTCTTGAGTGTAGGAAACATAGGATTTGAGTTCTGGCCAATTTGAATTATACGAACGAATCGTGACGCGGAAGCAGCCACACGATCACTTTGGAAGCACTAATAGTTTGTCGAACAAGAGAAAGGTTATTTCAGTTTATGATAATGCACTTATTTGAGCTTTGATTTATTTCTTGCGTTATAGAGTTCTAAGTTGCGATTAATAGTACCATTTGAGTTTAAATTGACGGCAATTTCGACGGTGTTGAGTATAGTTCATCACTGCATGGAGTCCGTTTGGAATGGACATTTCCAGAGATGAAATGACAGTTAAATGAAGCGGCAATAATCCCTCGGAGGTAGCAAGTTAAGTTTTAGAAAGTTATTAATTGGCATAAATCCCTCGTTGTAGGGAAGGTAACCCCTATTTAGTACAAGAAGCACCAAATTTCATGTTAAGAAATAAGCTTAGTTAGCTTAGGCATGACAATTCCCTCGAAGGCACTTATTTCACAAGTTTACGAAAATCCTAACACTGCATATAACTTTCATTCAAGGCATTTAAAATAAGGTTTAAAACCTTCCTTAAAACACGATTAAAATCAATGTATGAGTTACTTAACTTGCATGATGATTAAAGCTGGAAGATCCCTGTAGCCGTTACTTTAAAAAATCAGACATGGCGCCGATTTAAAATTTTACCTCTGTTATAGAGGAGGTAGGCCTCTGAGAGAGGACAAACTGTTCACTCGAAGTCCGAACTAGAAGCGGGTGAAGGATTTGAGCACATGGCAAGCGCGAAGACGGAGGAGAGGTGGGGAGAAACAAAAGAACAAAAGCCAGGGTAGGAAACATAAGAACAATATAAACCCTTTAGAGAATGGAATTTTCTTCAAGGAGATGATAGCTGACGACGAAGACGACGCCTGCTGGAATGGTGTGTAAGTCCTCATGTCCTCGATGAATCCGAAGAACTTCGGCAGGTTGCCGCGTGTTGAGCCAGTGAAGTTTTCACCGAATAAGCAACTGAAGCAAACTTAAGAACACAATGAATGCCTGATCGAAGGAAAACGAAAATACAAAGGGATCACTGTTGGTGTCTGCGTGAAGAGAAAGAAAGAATCAATGAAAGAAAGAAAGAAAGCAAAGAGCAGCAAATGCTAACTTTTAACTAAATGTGTATTCCAAAGAATACACCAGAAGTTACCGTCCCAACATTTGCCTGGTGTTGAAATGGAAAACCACGGAAAACTATTTCAAGGACGGTCAACGGTGGGGATCGAACCCACGCGTCTACCGAGTCAGCAGAGAGCTTGGCCCCATGACCTAACGCTGCACTTTACCCAGCGTAGCCACTGCTGTCGGTACGTTATGTGATGATGTATAACTCTTGTCTTCTAATTTTGGGCTAATTGATTTTCACCTGGTCCAAGGATAGGGAGGGGTAGTGGGAGCCCGGAGCACAGACGCGATGAAGGACCCCAAGATGACATCTCCATTTTATTTAATCCTTTTAAGCTGAATTTCTTAAACTATTCAATCATTCATTTCATTTCTGTGTCTGGTCAGCATTTCAAAAACAAAAAAAAAAACAAAAAAAAAAACGCAGCTGCGATGGCCTTTTTGCTTCCTCTATAAACATCTTCTATTGTGCATGGGTTGTCCAGGAGGGGGCACGTAAGCAGGTAGCTTGGGCCTTGTTCAGCTCCTCCACATTTACAAGAGGTGTCTTCGTCTGCTGGAAGGATCCCCCATTTTTGCAGATTGGTCTTGCAGCGAGGGACACCCACTCTTAAGCGGTTGAGGGACATCCACACAGGATAAGGTAGGTTGGCGCCAGGAGCCAGTTCTTCCTTTGATGACATGTCTGTGGGCAGTGAGCTCCTCCATCTGTTAAGACGGCAGATACGAGAAACAATACTCGGAGGTCCCGTAGAGACTCCAAAACACACTTTTTAAGGTCCTAAAATGAACGGTTAGGGAGATATTTCTAAAAAACTGTGTTCCCTCTGAGAAACAAATCAACGTTACCATGACAACCGATGGAATTTCGCAGACCGGGAATAGTTTTCTGGCAATATCTCGAAAACCAATCGTTTTAGGGGCTTGAAACGCGGGGTTCGTGGTTCCCACTATTCAATGAATACATATGATACAGTAAAATAAAATAAAATAAAATAAAATAAGATATGTAGAATAAACTGGAAAGTGTTGCTGGAGGAACACATGCAGAGTGTAACAAGAGATCATCGTGAACATGAATGTTCCAATTTCGCTGGACACTTAAATTAAACAACGCATGCCATTTGTTGAACCATTATAAGTCAGGAAGCTTCCAAAGCAACATTTCATATATTCTACTCTATTTAAATATTTTCTAAAAAGTGTTCCACAATGATTTTATGGTACGACTTGAAGAAGTACCCGCTCTTCGAACGGTCTTCGGTATTAATAACCAGACGTTATCAATTGAGATACTGTCTCAATGGTTAGGGGCTTGTCATTCCTTCATAAGTTTATCAGAACGACGTTAGTTTTCTGGGTATGTCGCAGACACTGTTAATTTAGGGCCGTAAAATGTGGTTTTCGGAGACCCTTTATAGACTCCCTAGTTTTGTGTGACACATTGAGAAGCTCAAGATATGCTTTGGTCGTCCTTGTAGGAGAATTTTTATTTTTCGCCTATTTTAGCATGTATTTTGAAAAGTTGCTCCTTATACCACCCTTCTATGAGAAGTACGTTGAAGATTTTTCTAAATGATTGGTGTATTGACTCATGGTTACAATACCTAATTTACGATGCTCCAAGCACCCGAACATGAATTATAGGCGTACATAAACATAAAGATATATCAACCACACAGTATCAAACAAAATCATATGATTACTTAAAATGTGCTCTCAAACTAAATTCACCTAACGTGTCCTTCCTGACGTGAAAATAATATTGAAAACCTCGTAGACGAAACGCAATATATGTCAAATTAAAACTGACCCTCACCGTTTTGGATAGTCCCCATCCCCAGGAAGTCTCCTTTAATAAATTATAAAGGCTCGTGGTGCATGAAAATTGGGGATTTTCAGACTCCAATGGCCCAAATTCCCAAAAGCTGCAAAAACACTATTTCAATTCAAGAATGTTTGAAAATAATGTTGCTGTTTGGAGATATAATAGACCTTCTGTACAGCATATCGCATATCGCACGTGTAAGTCACGCGTAAAAATTCTAGGGTACCCCTTGATCCCCTTAATCACATTGTTGAATTTTACAGTCTATGTTTGATTCCAGGATAACCTTATAGCCATTTGCAAACTTTAACAGAAATTTAATACATTGAGTGGCAATGCTTCTTACAGAAATAGATGGGAAGTTGGATGTCACCTCTTGTGACACTGTTGTCAAGGTTACCGGCTTGCATTACTTCATTAGTTTCTTCTTGTTCTTCTTCTTCTTTCGGATGGGCCAGCTAAGGACCACAACGTTCAAATTTTCAGCTTGGCGAGGGACTTGATGTTTGCCCAATATTCGCGCATTCTCTGGCTATGTTTCTCCTTCCTCTCTTTTGTCCAGATGATGCCGGCTTTCTTACAGGGTGGTCTGTCCTGAAAACTCTTCTGTTTAAGTATCTTTCTGAGATGTGATCGGCTTCTAATATCACTTTTCATTATCTTCAGTTCTTGGATACCCTTGTTAACTACTGTTAGCGACGGTGTCACGCTCTTTCTCTTCCCCCAGTAGTTGCGAATCCGGTTTGTTAGTCTTGTTGGGTTTATCCATGACACATTGACATAGCCAGACGCCTCTTCCTGGCCACATCTGTAATTTTCTCAGTATATCTATATAGCTCCTGATTTGGTCTTCTTCTGTACTCGTCATCTATTTATTAGTTTATAAAATAAAAGAGAACCATATCCCCTCCAGGGACGTAGGCGACCTGAATAAGAGCCCTTGACTAAGTCAAGGGATCACTAACCAGGCATCCCGAGCCGGAGTTTGCGTGTGGTAGGATGGCCAGTTCCTTTTCACTCCTCCTCCTACCATAGCATCCGGCAGGTTCCCATTTTGCAGCACGAGGCTGGAAGACCCCGTACCAGACCATACCAAGACTTTTAAATTCTTGGTAGAGCTGGGGATCGAACCCGGTACCTCGGGGGTGACAGCCAACAATGCTAGCCACTGCGCCGCGAGGTGGTCTTTATTATTTTATTAAATGAAATTAGTTTTCTGGGAATATGTCAGAAACGTGGTTTTAGAGCCTTAAAACGTAGTAGCCTCCGTGCCACTGAGGGGCTGAAAATGAGTTTTGCTCCTTGTACGCCATAATATAATAATAATCATAATAATAATTTAATAATATAGAGATAGGGATATAATAAACCTTTAGTACCCCTTGACCCCCTTAAGCGCATTATATACGTATTGATGAATTTTACAGTTTAAGTTGGTTCCATGATAACCTTATAGCCGTTTGCGAACGTTCACAATAATGTAATAAAAAAAGTCCTCTCGGCACGCCGGAAGGCGGAGGTAGATTTCACCGGACAAACTTGGGGATAGGCGAAAATAGGCAGAATATGCAGATTTTCGTAGAAGGATCAGACCTCATTTAATGCGAGAAGGTATTTTATAATTGGAGCTTAATTAACTTTGTTTTTCGTCATTTTATGCTTATTTTAAACATTTTATTGTCTTATGGGAACGGTAACCTTCTTGTCATTTGGGGTCCATTTTTATACTTGTGGTCACACTGTCCTTATGCTAGGTTTCGACACTGATGTGCAACTATGTAACGGTCTGTTACTTCTTCACGCAAAATTATATCTACCGCAGAGATTTTGGTTGGTTCCTCAGTTTAGGGGCTGCGACAACGCGGTCATGTAACCCCGTGTACTTTGGGATGGCTGTATTAGTCTGTAATTCAGGTAAGGACTGCAGACGGTCAATTTCAAGCAGTAGTTACTAATGTTGCTACCAGGTACTACCGTCAACGACACCTAGCTGTGAACTTGGCTACTAGATGCCACCGCAACCAGCAACTCGCAACGAACGTTGGAACTTCCCCTCCAAAGGAAAGCATACTGAGGGATTTTTGGCGCTCTTAGAAAATCCGACGACTTCGGCCGGCTTTGAACTCGCGACCTTGGGCATAAACATTCAGCATGCTACCAGTTACGTCACCGAAGCCGCTTCACACTTAGATGGAAATCTGAATCTGATCTCGTGCAAGTGCGTTATCTTGGCAACGTCTGATGGCTCATCCCTCATCAATTTAGTAGTGTTGCCATGGCAACCACTGATAGGTCTTGGCATTTTCTTATAATTCCGAAATTATTTTTCTCATCCCTTGGCATAATGGTGGGTTATATCAAAAATTCTTTCAGACAAAAGTTTTAGGTAATTATTATGGGAATATTGTCCATTTTGTACGGTTTTGATATTGTGCCTATTAAGAGAGATATGATTAATGTTTCCCGAAAAACCCACTTTTTCCCACCCCTTTGGTCAATGGTTGGTGCTATAAAAAAAACTCTTCAAACATACATTTTTGGGCTTTATCCGACACATAGTATGAATGTTGAACGGATTCGATATTTCACATATTAAGAGAGTTATAGCAATATTTCACTTTTTCGAAAAAAAAAGCCCCCCATTTTCACCCCCCAACGACCGATTTAGCCCAGTAACGAACTCGACCGAGATTTTATAGGTATACGTATTCGGTAAAAAATTCAAAGTGATTGGTACAAAATTACGGCAGTTATCGTGTCCACAATAAACTGATATACATATACATACATAAATTATATATAACTTTTGAACTGACGGTGGTTTTGGGGCCTGGGGATGTGAAACGCGAAGATATGTCGAAATTTTCCGGAAGTCGAAACATGGTACCCATTGCAATAGTTAGCTTTCTAACGAAATCTACCTCTGGTTGGTTCCTCTGTTTAGGGGCTGCGACAACGCGGTCATCTAACCCCGTGTACTTTGGGTGAGTGTAGACTCTGTCTGATACACGGTGTGAATTGTAATGGCTGTATTAGTCTTAATTCATGTAAGTACTGCAGACGGTCAATTTCAAGCAGTAGTTCCTAATGTTGCTACCAGGTACAACCGTCAACGACACCTAGCTGTGAACTTGGCTACTAGATGCCACCCCAACCATCAACTCGCAACGAACGTTGGAACTTCCCCTCCAAAGGAAAGCATACTGAGGGATTCTAGTGCTCTTAGAAAATCCGACGACTTCGGCCGGCTTTGAAACCGCGACATTGGGCCTAGACATTCAGCATGCTACCAGTTACGTCACCGAAGCCGCTTCCCACTTTATCAGGCGGCTTTGGTGGCGTAGTCGGTAACATGCTGAGCTTCTATGCCCAAGATACCGGGTTCAAACCCGGCCGAAGCCGTCGGATTTTTTAAGAGCGTTAAATATCCCTCAGTATGCCTTCCTTCGGAGGGGAAGTAAAGCCGGCGGTCCCATGTCATAGATTTATGGCATGTTAAAGATCCTTCCACTAATTGCACCTGTGTGAAGCTAAATTGGATAGGTTAAGAATGTATACAACGCTCTTAGGTTTCTATGTTCGTTGCCAAGAGCCGACTGCGGCGGCGTCTAGTAGCTCAGTTCTGAACTTGGCCTCGTAGTCGTTGACAGTGGCGCTTGGCGGCAAAAGTAGGAACTATCTGAAAAATTGTTAGTTGCAGTACTTAAATTAACAAACAGATAACACACACTAATACAGTCATCACAATTAACACCGGTTATCAGACAGATTCTACACACACCCAAAGTACACGGGGCTACATGACCGCGTTGTCGCAGCCCCTAAACTTAAGAACCAACCAACCAACCACTTAATCAGATGGAAATACTGAATCTGATCTCGTGCAAGTGCGTTGTCATGGCAACGTCTGATGGTCCATGCCTCATCAATTTAGTAGTGTTGCCATGGCAACCACTGATAGCTCTTGGCATTTTCTTATAATTCCGAAATCATTTTTCTCGTCCCTTGGCGTAATGGTGGGTCATATCAAAAATTCTTTCAGACAAAAGTTTTAGGTAATTATTAGGGGAATATTGTCCATTTTGTACGGTTTTGATATTGTGCCTATTAAGAGAGATATGATTAATGTTTCCCGAAAAACCCACTTTTTTCCACCCCTTTGGTCAATGGTTGGTGCTATCAAAAATCTTATTTGACATAAATTTTTGGCACTTATCCGACACATATTATGAACTTTGAATGGATTCGATATTGCACGTATTAAGAGAGTTATAGCGAAATTTCACTTTTTCGAAAAAAGCCCCCCATTTTCACCCCCTTCGACCGATTTAGCCCAGTAACGAACTCGACCGAGATTTTATAGGTATACATCTTCGGTAAAAAATTCGAAGTAATTGGTGCAAAATTACGGCAGTTATCGTGTCCACAAGAAACTGATATACATATATATATACATATATATATACATATATATATATATATACATAAATTATATATAAACTTTTGAACTGACGGTGGTTTTGGGGTCTGGGGGATGTGAAACGCGAAGATATGTCGAAATTTTCCGGAAGTCGAAACATGGGACCCATTGCAATAGTTAGCTTTCTAATGAAATCTACCTAAAAATTCCTCTCGGCACGCCGGAAAGCGGAGGAAGATTTCACCGGGCAAACTAGGGGATAGGCTATAATAGGCAAAATATGCAGGTTTTCGTAGGAGGATCATACCTCATTTATTGCGAGAAAGTATTTTACAATTGGAGGTTAGTTAACATTTTTTCGTCTTTCTATGCATACTTTTAACATTTTACTGTCTTATGGGGATGGTAACCTTCTTGTCATTTGGGGTTAATTTTTATTTATACTTGTGATCACACTGTCCTTATGCAAGGTTTGGAACTAATGTGTAACTATCTAACAGTCTGTTACTTCTTCGCGCAAAATTTTATCTCCCGCAGAGATGTTGGTTGGTTCCTCAGTTTAGGGGCTGCGACAAGGTGGTCATGTAACCCCGTGTACATTGGGTGTGTGTAGAATCTGTCTGATAAACGGTGTTATTTGTGATGACTGTATTAGTCTGTAATTCAGGTAAGGTCTGCAGACGGTCAATTTTAAGTAGTAGTACCTAATTTTGTACCAAATACTAACGTCAACGACACCTAGCTGTAAACTTGGCTGCTAGATGCCACCGCAACCAGCAACTTGCAACGAACGTTGTAACTTCCCCTCCGAAGGAAAGCATGCTGACGGATTTTTAGCGCTCTTAGAAAATCCGGCGACTTTGGCCGGCTTTGAACCAGCACCTTGGGCATAGAAGTTCAGCATGCTACCAGTTAGCCGCTTCCCTCATAGTCAGATGGAACAAGAAGTTCCGTGACGAACTAAAGAGCCTACTTTTCTTAAAATTAAGATTCATGCCATAGATTAATCTACAGTATATGAACCTATCTAGAATAATGACGAAATTAAGTGGGTAATATCGAAATGTCTTAATTAGTTCGAAATAAGGTATACTAGGCATAATGTAGCCTAATAGAGCAATACAGTTGGCAGCTCTGGTGACTGAATATATTCTTACTTCCATCTCCTAAGGTACAGAATACAAAATGTGGTTGAAGTCCAAAGGACGTTACATGGATTTAGACATTGGATCTATTAGTACACGTAAAAGCATGTTGGCAACAATGTCATGCGAGTGCTGGTCAGAAATAATCTGAAATATTATATATTTTTGTGCCAAATTTGGATGAAATCCATTTGTTGGTATAGAAGTTACATGTATTTAAAAATTGGTCCTATCAGCAGGCTTAGAATCATGTTGGTAGAACTGACGTATATAAGTTACTCCAAATTAATGTAAAATGTCGGGTAATTTACGTGTGCATAGTTTAAAGCTGTCGGCTTGCATACTTTCTGTAAATATTTGGATACAAAATAGAGAGCAATTATTAACAGTTGGCAGCCCTGGTGGCTCTTAAGAATACACTCAGTCATATATGTTTATGTACACATATTACATACAAAATTTGGTTGAAATCCAGTTGATAGTGTAGAAGTTATATGCATTTAAAATTGGACTTATCAGAAGGCTTAAAATTATTTTGGCAACGCTGTCATGTATGGCCACCTGGAAATTAAACTGAAATAGTATTATCTACATGTGTGCCAATTTTAGAATACCTCCCATGTATACCTTCCAAGATATCCAACATGGAGCTCAAATTTCTAGTGCGTTTTTTTTAGCAGTTGGTAGCACTGGCATCTGTTTCAAATATGGGACTGAGATATTCCGGTATACATCTTTACTCATACTAAATTTGGGTTCGATTGCTGCAACCGTTTAGGAGTTGTAAAGGGGGGGGGGGGGGACACACACACACACAGCCAGACAGACAGAAGGACAGACAGACAGACAGAAGGACAGACACATTTTCCCGGATATATCTTATAAGTCTACTTTTTCCTCATTTTTGAAAGGTGTGAAAAGTAGGCTAAAAATGAATGTGATCTCGTCAATGGCGTTGTCTTGGCAACCTCTGATAGATCATCCCTTATCAATTTAAAAGCGTTGTTATGGTAACCTCTGATGGCACTTGGCATTTTTAGCCTACTTTTCACATTTTGCAAAAATGAGGAAAAAGTAGACTTATGAGATCGGGCAAATGTGTGTCTGTCTGTCTGTCTGTCTGTCCTTCTGCCTGTCTGTCTGGCTGTGTGTGTGTGTCCCCCTATCAACTCCTAAAGGGCTGCAGCAATCGAAACAAAATTTGGTAGGAGTAAAGATCTATACCTGAATATCTCACGGCCATATTTGAAAATGATGTCAGTGCTACCAACTGCTAAATAATCGCAATTGAAATTTGAGCTCCATGTTGGATATCTTGGAAAGTGTGAATGGGAGCGATTTCAAAATTGGCACACGTACAGATCATAATATTTCAGTTTAATTTCCAGGAGGCTAAACATGGCAGTGTTGCCAAAATGATTATAAGCCTCCTGATAGGTCCAATTTTAAAATGCATATAACTTCTATACTATCAATTGGAATTCAACCAAATTTCGTATGTTGTATGTGTACATAACCAGATATGACTGAGCGTATTCTTAAGACCTACCAGGGCTGCCAACTGTTAATAAATGCTCCTAATTTTTTTTCCAAATACCAATATATCAGAAAGTATGCAAGCCGACAGCTTTAAACTATGCACACGTATAGTACCTGACATTCTATATTAATTTGGAGTAACTTATATACGTCAGTGCTACCAACATGATTCTAAGCCTGCTGACAGGTCCAACTTTAAATACATGTAACTTCCATACTATCATTTGGATTTCAACCAAATTTCGTATGTGCTATGTGTACCATAACAGATATGACTATGCGTATTCTAAGGAGCAACCAGTGCTGCCAACTTTTAATATGTGCTGTCCCTATTTTTGTTACCCTAATATCAATATATCAGAAAGTATGCAAGCCAATAGCTCTAAACTTTGCACACGTATAGTACCTGGCATTCTAGACGAATTTGGAGTAACTAATATACGTCAGTGCTGCCAACATGAATCTAAGCCTGCTGATAGGTCCAATTTTAAAATGCATGTAACTTCTATACTAACTAATGGATTTCATTCAAAATTGGCACAACAATAGATCCTATTATTTCAGATTATTTCTGACCAATACATGCATGACATTGTTGCCAACATGATTTTACGCGCGCTGTTAGATCCAATGTTTAACTGCATGTAACGTCCATGCTATTCATTGGACTTCAACCAAATTTTGTATTTTGTACCTTAAGAGACGGAACTAAGAATATATTCAGTTATCAGGGCTGCCAACTGTAGAGCTCTATTAGGATACATTATGCCAGGTATACAGTATTTCGAACTAATTGGAAATTTCGATATTAGGAACTTAATTTCGTCATTATTCTAGATAGGTTCAAATTCTGTAGAATAATCATTGGCATGAAAAGTAGGCTGTATAGTTCTTAACGGAACTTCTTGTTTAAAATTCCGAAATCATTTTTCTCATCCCTTGGCGTAATGGTGGGCCATATCAAAAATTCTTTCAGACAAAAGTTTTAGGTAATTATTAGGGAAATATTTTCCATTTTGTACGGTTTTGATATTGTGCCTATTAAGAGAGATATGATTAATGTTTCCCGAAAAACCCACTTTTTTCACCCATTTGGTCAATGGTTGGTGCTATCAAAAAACTTATTTGACATAAATTTTTGGCACTTATCCGACACATATTATGAACTTTGAATGGATTCGATATTTCACATATTAAGAGAGTTATAGCGAAATTTCTTTGTTTCAAAAAAAAGCCCCCCATTTTCACCCCCTTCGACCGATTTTGCCCATTAACGAACTCGACCGAGATTTTATAGGGATACATATTATGTAAAAAATTCAAAGTGATTGGTGCAAAATTACGGCAGTTATCGTGTCCACAAGAAACTGATATATATAGACAGATAGATACATATATACATAAATTATATATAAACTTTTGAACTGACTGTGGTTTTGGGGTCTGGGGGATGTGAAACGCGAATATATGTCGAAATTTTCCGGAAGTCGAAACATGGTACCCATTGCAATAGTTAGCTTTCTAATGAAATCTACCTAATTGAATTGCATTGCGTCTTACAGAAATAGATGGACTTCTGAGATCTTGTTGCCATGGTTACCGGCTTGCATTCTTTCAATACCGTAGCTTAATAAATGAAATTAGTTCTCTGGGTATATCTCAAAACCTGTTGGTTTTAGGACCTTAAAATGTGGTTTTCTTTGTTTCTCACATTGAGACGCTGAAAATGAGCTTTGTCTCGTTTTTCTACGCCCATTTCAGCATGTATTAAAGGGGGTAGGCCCTCTTTTATGAGAGGTATGGAGAAGAGTTACATCAATGATTACTTTCGTGCCTCTGATGGACTTCTGTACCAAATTTTACGTTGATCCACTCAGCCGCTCTCGAGTGTTGCGCGTGCAAAGTTGTACACAGACAAACAGACAGACAGACAGACAGACAGACAGACAGACAGACAGACAAAAATTTTGTTTATGCGCGCAACCGTCATAAACCAGTTTGAATCGCGTTAATAACTCAAACTTCCGTGGAAATTCAGAAAAAAAACAGACAAACTTTCATTTTTATATATAGAGAGATAATGATTTCCAGTACGACAACATGCTAGGTATCATATGTTACAGTGCCAAGTCGGAAAAAATATAATAATAATAATAAAAAGAAATAAAGAAACGAAAGAAGATAAGAAAGAAAACCAAGAGCAAACTAAAGCTCGGAATAAGGAATTATAAGTGCGCAAACGTGACAGTAAAGTTAACTGTTAGTAGGTTTAATACACATAGTTGAAATATGCCTTTCTCTGTGTTATTTTAAGAAAATAAAATAAGATGCTGTAGAATAAACAAGAGGGTGCTGCTTGAGGAGCACATGCAAGTATAACAAGGGAACATTGCGAACATAATTCTTCCAATTTCTCTGAAACTTAGCTCATTGAAATTTAATCAGAACGTAAGAAAAAGAAAGGTGTTGCTATTTAATTCCCAAATGTACTCGCATTTTGATCATCCCTAGAAAGAACAGATTTGTATGGTAAAGTACGTATTGGGCGCGTATAAGTGCACACTTGAGACGTGGCATGGATCGGAAGTGATCGACTCGAACCATTCCCCCAGTAGCCTGTATAGAGTAAGATGGCCCATAATGCATTCTGGGAGAAGTGGCAGCAATACGTGTTAACTCGGCGCGTTCGTCCACTTGGTCTATTCCAAAGCTCATGAATCTTAAATTCGCAGAATTTCACTTATTCTAAGAAATGACCTAGTAAGTTTGAGAATTAAATACCGCCACATAAGTTTTCCTAGCAATCTGATCAACATGTATCCAAAATGTCAGTGATATTTGGAGATTCACACTCGTGATGTTCCCTTGTTAGTCTTGTTGTTTACTGCCCCTTAAAATATTAATCACTACCATAATCTTCTGGCATTTTTGAAATATGGAAAACAGGCTGAAATGAACTTATTATAAGCTAAAGAGAATTCAGATAATATCTCAATATAGCTGTTCGAAATATCTCTTCTAAGTTACTTCGGCTTATAAAGCTTGCTTTCTCTGTGTTTATCGCAAGCATAATCCAGCTCTATTGTACCCTATACGTACAGTATATCTGACTGAAGCAGTTTAGAGACGGGATCCTCTCTTCTTTTGTTTCTCAAGACCCGTATAGTATTTTCGAGATCATAGGGATTACTTTTAATCCTAAGGATAAGGAATCGCAGGCACAACTCGATCTCATCTTATTCGACTGGTTTCTCGTTTCGAATTGAATAGCAAACACATTTCCCGCCTGCCGATAATGCTGTTGCTTATCTTCATACAATTGACTTGACGTTTGAAATGTTCTAAAGGACTGCTCTAAATCATTTAATCCAGAGACTCATCGTATCACACCCGTAACAGCGGAAAGTAATGCATAGTTAATGAGGGAGCTTCCATTTATAACTCTCGAAATAGAATTGTCCTATCTTACAAAAGTTCGTCTTTAAAGAAATCTCTGAATTGAATTTAGGTTGTTTCTCAATGATGAAGTTTGCTGGTCGTTCTTTTACAGTTGTTATTTTTCAGAATGAAGCACACGAACCATTAAACAATAAATTAATGAACGCAGTGAACTGGGCTCAATTCTTAAACGACTAAGCATCCAGTGGCCCACAGGTAATTTATCGGATATGAATTGGTGATTATATATTGTCCTGTAATAGTATATAGTCATCGACAGCATTTTACTTAGTTACCATTTTCCAGGATAGGAGGGGTGTCAAGAATAAGACTTCTAGTTGACAAGAGGACAAGGAGATATTCACTCTAACGATAGAGGATATTAATTTCTTAACATAAACAGGTCAAGTGGGAATAATAATGTTATGGGTTTAGCGTCCTTTCTTAATTGTTATGCCTTTACAGCTATCTGGGTATCAGAAGTTTGACTTGGAGGGCGTTTTGGTAAACCTCTCGACACGAAGTAGTGGCATTAAAACGGCCATAAATGCCATTAGAAATGAGCTGGGATTGAATTTTGGAAGCCAACGTTTAATCGACTGAACCACTCAGACCAATAAATAAATAAATAAATAAATAAATAAAATAAATTACGAGCCTTACAGTAGTCGCATATGATGTGTAACATCTGACATGTTATTCGAATAATTCCATATTACTTATTCGCATTTTTTAAAGAATGAACTCACAGTGCTACCTTGTGCCAGCAAACATGAAAGGATTCTCCAATTCATCTGGAGTAGTGACATATGCCTGCAACTGTATGCGGGAGCAATCCACTGCCTACTTGATGCGAGCTGCGCTTTATACCGGCCAGTTAGTGAACCCATGCCAGCGGTGTTATTGAAAATGGCCTCTTATTGCCGATATAGCACACTGCCAAGTATAGGCGCGATTACAAATTAGGTGTGCAATAGGAATATTAAATGCGTTTCTCCCAGTGATACGTTTAGACCAACGAAGTTTCAATTATTATTAGTAGTCGGTCTTCTTCTTCTTCTTAGTCGTTTACCCTCCAGGTTGGTGGAACCCACGGACTCAGCGAGGGAACTCACCACTACCGCCTCTACGGGCAGTGTCCTAGAGCTGGGAACATCTAATCGGAGTGGATACAACTGGTGAGGTGTGATTGGCACCTCGCCCAGGCGGCCTCACCTGCAAAATGAACAGGGGCCTCATGAGGGAAGGTAATGGATGGCCAGGATGGATAGGCAAGGAAGATGGAAGGAGGCGGCCGTGGCCTTGAAGAAGGTACCATCCCGGCATTTGCCCGAAGACGAAGTGGGAAACCACGGAAAACCACTTTGAGGATGGCTGAGGTGGGAATCGAACCCCCTCAACTCATTTGGAACACCCGAGGCTGAGTAGACCCCGTTCCAGTCCTCATACCACTTTTCAAATTTCGTGGCAGAGCAAGGAATCGAACCCAGGACCTCCGGGGCGGCAGCTAACCATGCTGACCGCTACGCTACGGAGGCGACAGTAGTCGGTGTTAATATACTGAATTCCTACGTTGTTTGGATTGTTGGTTGATGCGATATAGCACTCGACTTACATTAAATAAGAATACAGCAAACGTATGAAGATTTAATAAATCGTAATTGTTTTCAGCAAATATGATATAATGAATATTTTCACACCAAAGAACGACAACTTGATGATAATTTATTGTAGGAATTTCTTTAATGGGGCCTCCAAACCTTGAGGTAAACCGTATGAGATTGACATTCCACATAGTCACATGGCTTACAGTACGTCGTTGTACCGATCTCCGCCATCGCGCGCGCTCATTGTTTCCGTTCCATCCACTTCCGTCCCATCCACGTCCGTCTCTTTTCCAAAATCACTCCCACAAAAATGTCCAGCTACCAAGTGCCACAAAAATATCCAGATACCGAGTGGAAAGATGTTACACATCAATAAATAAATAAATAAATAAATAAATCCACCATCGCTTCGAGCGATGCATGCGGGTCTTCGGATTCTGGGGAGCCTGCACCAACATGCTTGGAGGTATCGGAGACTCCAGGAAAGATCAAACACAAACATCTCAATTTCTTTGCTACCTTCAATGTGAATTCCCTTTTAAAGACGGGTAAACTGAAACATCTACTTGACACCCTTTCCAAGCATCAGATCTTGATCACGGCAATTCAAGAAATAAGGTTTACAGATGAACATGCTTTTGAGTCCCAAGGTTACAGAATTTTTAAAGGTAAAGTAGTTAAACGTGTCATAAAAAATATCCCTCACCTTGGCACTGGATTTATTGTTAGCAGAAAAATTATGGATTCAATCACAAATTTCACCTCTCCTAACAGCCGAGTCTCGACCCTTTCTTTCCGAAGTACAAACAAGGTCTATAGAATGGTTAACGTTCATGCGCCGATTAATCAGGCAAACAAGAAAGATCCAGAAGGGACGGATAAATTTTGGGAAGAGCTAGAGGAGATACTCTCTGAGATCCCTGCCAAGCACTCGGTTATCTTGCTTGGAGATTTCAATGCCCAACTCGGCAGAGAAAGAAAATTCCAAAACATAATTGGAGATTACCCAGCTCACCGCAGAACCAATCGGAATGGAGAGAGACTTGTGGAACTGTGTAAGGCATTCAACCTTGTTATGAAATCCACAGCTTTCAAACATCTGCCAAGGAAACAGAAAACATGGACATCCCCAAATTCCAACCTTGGTGAGTTCCAGATCGATCACGTCGCTATTTCACGTAAAGCCCATCGAGAGATCCAGAATGTGAGGGTTCTTAGAAGTGCCAACCTAGATTCAGATCATTATCTCTCTAAAATCAAAGTTAAACTCATTCCGAGAAATACTAGAAAGGTCCAGCGACGAAAGATGAATAGGTTTGACTTGCAAAAGCTACAGTCTAATGATGAGTTTACTCAGAAGCTTGAAACACTGGATCCACAAAACTGGGAACAACTACGAGATGCCATAGTATCAGCAGCTAAGGAAACAGTCCCATTAATAAAACGCAGAAAGCATGCCTGGTGGACCAGTGAATGTGAGGCGGCAATAAGGCTCAGACAACTTGCATGGCAGAGATGGAACTCACAGAAGAGTGAAGACAACTGGGAAAGTTTCTTATGTATGAGAAAACAGGCTGCAAAAACTATTTGAGGTGTAAAACGTACTTTTGACAAGAACAAGCTGGCACAAATTGAGCTAGACATCAAGAAGAATAACACCCGGTAGTAGGGGAGTGAGGGGGGTTCTGCTTCACTTGACACTCCTGTGCCCAACAAACCAACATGGCCGCCGCGCGAAGTTGAAATAATTAATATCTCTCAAACGCATGGTCCGATTTTGACAAATGAGGTGTCGTTGGACTCGGGCTGACACCCTCTTTCCAATGGACCATTCATTTCAATCCCTAAATAAAACCTACCCCTACTAGGGGGTGAAATTGTAATTTTTATTGAAAGTCTGTTTTCAAATGCGACATGTATAAGGTGCGATGCTAAAATGAACTTAAACGTTGTTGCCCATATAGCGCATGCGTTTTACGAGATGCCGCTATGGATGAACATTTTTGTTTTTGTTTTTTACGCATGCGCACTTGGGATTTTTGTAAGAGGGCGAGCTCTTTGTAAAAAATGATTGATAAGAAGAGGTTTTGGTGGTGAGGAGAGAGCCAGATAGTCGCCTACTTTCCTACGAAGTTTCCCGATATCTCTCGAACACAAGGTCGGATTTGGACGTGTGACGTGTCAAATCGCTTGTCTCGAAGCCCTATACATGTTATTAATAGTTTAAAGTTTTGAGAATGAGGGAAACAGGCTTTTTGGGGGTAAAACCGTGATTTTAGACTTTTTCCGATATTTCATGAATGCATGGTCGGATTTGGTCCTATGACGTGTCAAATGGCTTGTATCGAAACCTTGTTTATTTTGGTAATAGGTTAAAGTTTTTGAGAATGAGGGAAACGGAATGTTTTGGGGGAAAACCGTGATTTTGAACTTTTTGCTATATCTCGCGAACCAATCATGCTAGAGGCGTGTACGACAGGTCCAAGGACTCGGGCTGACGTCCTCTTTGCTATGGACCACTCGTTATATTAAAAAAATTGGAAACTCGATTTTGGGGTAAACACGTGTTTTTTGTGATTTTGCTGATATTTCACGAACCAATAACGCTAGAGGCATGTACGATGGGTCCAAGAACTCGGGGTGACGTTCTCTTTGCTATGGACTACTCGTTGTAATTTTAAAAAAATTCGGAAACTCGATTTTGGGGTAAACACGTGTTTATTGTGATTTTTGTCGATATCTCACGAACCAATAACGCTAGAGACGTGTACGAGGTGTCCTAGGACTCGGGCTAACGTCCCCTTTCAAATGTGGTAGATATTTTTTTCCACAAAATAATTCACAAAGGGCCTAACGCCATACATGTTGAAAAAACGTTTTATTTTTCTTTACTTGTTTATAATGTTTATAAAGCGTGGTGGATGAGAGAGACGATACGGCTGGGTGTGTGTGTTTCAACGAACCTGTCGCTGACCAGGTGGCTGTGTTCAATAGATCAATTGATATTTCGGCGGGTCGGTGTATGCCAGAGCGAGGGTTCGTTTTCTGATATTTTACCTTTAACGTGTAAACGGTGATGAGAACTTGGTTCTATGTTGGTCGAAGCGAGTAGAAAAAACCAACTTGCCGACGAGCAGGAGGTGAATGTCATTTGAGCTTATTGAAAGGCGTTGATCTGACTTGACAACAGGTGACGCTTGAAGGTGAAATAATCTGACCATCGTGGTGGCAGGGAAGTGCGAAATGCATGTGAACTTGTGTGAAACCAGATGTAGGCTAAACCAGTGACATCCTGTCTTGCTTCGTACGTGACAAAATGCAAGTCCATGTGAAATTTGATCTTTCACAGGTGTTCGCCTGAGACGTTAGCTGTCCACGTGCGCGATAACTGTTAACAAGTGACATTCTGTTTTGCTTCGTACGTGACAAAATGCAAGTTGACGTGAAATTTGATCTGCCACAGGTGTTCGCCTGGGACGTTAGCTGTCCACGTGCCTGATAAGAGATTGTTCAAAGCATGGGAATCGCTGAATCAGTAAAAAGTATGATGCAACTTGTGGGAATGATGTCACAACCAATAGATAGGCAAGAGCTGCAAACAGCAGTGGTGGGAGGTGAAGGGAGGGAGAGGGGGAGGGGTAATGTTTGAGAGAACACAGGTGGAAAGAGAAAGAAATATGTGGAGCTGAGGACTGTACACATAGAGCTATAGGTGGTGTACAACATGTGTG
Organism: Meconema thalassinum; assembly: GCA_946902985.2. Taxonomy (NCBI): domain Eukaryota; kingdom Metazoa; phylum Arthropoda; class Insecta; order Orthoptera; family Tettigoniidae; genus Meconema; species Meconema thalassinum. Next base: position 1,324,977,105 of record OX336388.2, on the reverse strand, counting down.
AATAAATTAAAAATTGCACAGGTTCACACAACATGTAATTTATTGATCCAAGAATTAAACGTAGAGTTAAACCCTAACCATTTGACATAGAGTTTATTTCCTTTTTGTTTCAACACTTTTTCCACAAGATAATGCTGAGGAAATGCTGTTTTCTGAAGTTCATGGAGATAAAATCTACCTTTTATGGGTTGACGGTTGAGGTCCTCGAGTAAATAGGTGACTGGAGTGTCCAAGTTGACTTGACGAATTCGAAATAGTTCAGTCCCCCACTATGGCGTGTAGCCCTTATTGAAGGCAGACTTAAATTTGCTCACACGAACAAAATCCCCAATTTTCAGTCGGTTACGTTTAGGATCGGCTGTTTTTATGGGGTTAAACAGTTTATCCAATCGCTGAATATTTTTAGTCACGAGACGTGGCTTGGTCCCAATCGTTCTATGTTTGGTGTCATTGTAACGTGATACTAGCTCAGGTAACATGTCCAACCAGCGATACGTGCCCTGAGCGGTAAACGCTTTCCACATATGGGTTTTCAATGTTCGGTTGAACCGCTCGACCACACTGGCTTTGAAATTGCTATACGTGGTGTAATGGTGAATATCCTTAGATTTGAGAAAACTGGAGAAATCCTTGTTGAAAAATTCTTTCCCCTGGTCAGTTTGTAGCAACTGAGGTTGAAGTTTGGAGTGTTGAATAATATGTTGAAAGGCCTTGGTAACTAGTGGACCAGACTTGCGACGCACAGGTTCAACAAAGGCCATTTTGGAATAGACATCTATTTTACAATAGGTAGCGCACGAGTCGTTTCTACAAATGAGTTACGGCGCACGAGTCGATTCAACAAAGTTCCGTTTGCGTTCATATACCATTCATCCGATTGCGATTGAACTTTAATTGTTTGGTTTTCAAATGCAGTGGTAGATAGTCGTTATTTTGTAAAACATTCTTACATGCAGTAGTAATAAGACTCTATGGTTCCGCTAACACATAGATAGACTGTATTATTGCCATGGTCAAGCACTCACATTAAGATCATTTACAAAATCATAAAATGAAAAATAAAAAATCTTGTTTTGGAAATATCGTTTTTCAACATACACAAAATAAATATATAAAAAAATTGTAAACAGCAAAATGGAAAATCCATGGTCAAGCACTCACATTAAGATCATTTACAAAATCATAAAATGAAAAATAAAAAATCTTGTTTTGGAAATATCGATTTTTTTTCAACATACACAAAATAATATATAAAAAATTTGTAAACAGCAAAATGGAAAATCCATGTTTCCATATAGACAAAATTTAAAAACCTTAAACGGACATTTAAGAAAATATATGCAAATGGGAAATTGACAAATGTGTAAATATGAAAATGGAAAAATCCATGTTTCCATATCATGAAATTGAAAAACATCAAACTGTCATTTAAAAAAATGCAAATGGAAAATTGACAAATTGCAATGTGTGAAATGTGTAATTGAACAAATGGCTATCATTATTAAAAAAAAAAAGAACATAGTGCTCTATGGTTGAGGTGTGAATCAAACCCTCTCTACTTATTTGGACCACCCGAGACTGAGTAGACTAGTTTTAGTTGTCATACCACTTTTAAAAGTTTGTGTTAAATCTAGGAATTGTACCCAAGAGCTTGTAGGGGAGATCCAAGGTTATAATATGTTAAACAGATAGCCTTGAATGTAGGGTGTGGTAGCTATATAGAGATGAGACGTTTCGCTCGGGGCAGGGAGGCATGGAGATCTGCATCAAACCAGTCAAAAGACTGACGACTCAAACAACAACATGTAGAGCTCACCAAAATAATGTTGTGTAACGGTAAATGTTAGTCAACGAACAGTAATGCATTACTAAAACCCATGACACGATACCTAAGAGCTTTTCTAAAATTATTTTAAAATGCCTTTAACCCTATATTAAACACCCAGTTCACAAGACTCATAACTGCAATGTTATGGTCAAACAAAACAAAATCTATATTTCAAAACAAACAAGTGGTTTAGTCAATGTATACTGGAAAAAGTTTTATAAACACTCAAGTCCACAAAAATAATTAAATTAGTAACAGTCAGGTTGACCGAGTGGTTATGGTGTTTGACTTAAGTTCAAATTTTCTGTACAAGAAAGCAGGGGTTCGAATCCCTTACCTGATATAACTATTGCCTCAACATGGCTTGACCACACTGTATTATTGTGTACTCGGTACACAAACCATAAATAGAGTGTATTGTTTAAGGTCACTCTCTTTGCGAACATAGTCAGAGACTGTTGATGGTTAACAATTGCATTAATAGTGGGACATAGGGATAGCAATTAAGAAAAACAGACAATACCCATACACTATTTTTATTTATTTAATGTAAGTACTTGTACAATAGTTATATACAAACTACAACTCTCTTTTGTCTATTACTATCTAGTCCTTTTCGATCCACTTGCATATCAAGGGCAGATGACTTTGTAGTTCAGCCCCTTCAAACAACAACAACACTACTTCTTGCATAGTCTGTGATGTTGATGACTCTTGAGGCGTGGAAGATGGATACAACATAACTTTTACAACAGGGGTTAAACGTTGCTCAACAAACAATGCACTATTTTGAGTAGCAACATCTTTCTCTTGTACTAACTTTTTAGCATTCTGATGATTTTTTGTCAACACCATTAGTGTTTTGTCTGGAGCACTACATTGATGATCACTTACACTTAAAACCACACCATTTCTACTTTTCATATTGCCTCGACATCTTGTTGACCTCTGTTTTGAGCATCGCCAGAATATTATTCCTTTTACATTTTGTCGTCTATAGTTATAAGAGTAGCCTTTATAGAGTACACGTTGTTTACCTCGGTTAGTTGTAGTAAGTTCCATAGTAGTAAGTAACCTGTTAGTATGATTTGCACACTACAAAGGTTATTTCTGTTCTGGTAATAGAATTATTTAGCGTTGGCTTTTATATTTAATACGTACAGTTTAAAGTGATAGAAAAGTGGTAGAAACGTGGTAGCAAAGTGGTAGACAATTGATAACATAGTGGTAGCAAAGTGGTAGAAAAGTGGTAGAAAAGTGGCAGAAAAGTAGTAGAAAAGTGGTAGCAAAGTGGTAGAAAAGTGGTAGCAAACTAGAAAAGTGGTAGAAAAGTGGTAGAAAAGTAGTAGAAAAGTGGTAGCAAAGTGGTAGAAAAGTGGTAGCAAACTAGAAAAGTGGTAGAAAAGTGGCAGAAAAGTAGTAGAAAAGTGGTAGCAAAGTGGTAGAAAAGTGGTAGCAAAGTGGTAGCAAAGTGGTAGTAAATATTACATGTATTGTTAAGAAATAGTTTAAGCGGTTACATCGATTCATTACACTATAATTTTAGCATCACGAAGCTCATTTTCTATATCCAAAAGTTCTTCCTCATATTTAGTATGACCAGCCTGTTTACAGGTATGCAAGTACTGAAGCCGCTGGATTAGCTTACTGGGATTGTTCCAGTAAACAAATTTAACAAATGATTTTTTTGGGTGTAAACCATTATCATCATCATCATCATCATTATCATCATAATCATCATCATCATCATGGTTATCATCATCAATATAATTATCATCAATATAATCATCATCACTATTACTATCTAATCCTTTTTGTTCATCTTGCAATGCAACAACCTTTGGCATAGTTTGTGTTGTCTTTGATAGTGTTAGAGGTTTCTTAGACGTTAACGACTGTCCTAACATGTCTTTTTCAGGAGATAATAAATGCTCTTTAACAAACAAAGCACTATCTTGAGCCACACTATTTTTTTCTTGGTCTTGCTTTTTTACCTTGGTTAGAGTATTTTGTCCATTTAAATGAGTATTATTTTGAGATTTACAATGATGATCGATTGAAATAAGTATGTTGGAGCCTTTTGTCTTAATCATTCCTCGACACTTTTTAGATCGTTGTTTCGAACAGCACCAAATAACAGTTCCATTTTTATTAGTTCTTTTTACAATATATGCATATCCTTTATAGTAAGCACATGGCTTACCATAGCTAGTCGTTGATACTTCCATGTCAACTGTTAAGCATAAACTAATCTCTAGTGAAGTTAACTCGATAATAAAAATGATTGTTTGTAGTATGTGCAGTTTAAAGTAAGAGCAAAAGTGAGAGTCAAATGGTATAAAAGTGTTAGCAAAGTGGTGGAAGAGTGGTAGCAGTTTATAGTAGTCATAATCTTTTTTACTAGAATGTGATTTGAGTAAATGTAATTTCTAATCCTTAGCAGTGAGTAGTCAGTTAGTCTTGGTTCAGACAAGCGTAAACAGTTCTCCAATGAATCAGAGATCAAGATTTTCATTATGAAACAGTTGTGTAACCAATTAGGTATCGGTACTTGATAGCTTCACACGTGAACAAAAATTCCAACATATCTGACTTGAATTACATGATTTGAAACTTGACAAAGAATATCCAATCAACCATTGTAGTTACAATGTCAAACACACAAAGACAAAATCAGCATGAACTTTTAAGTTACAGGAAAATTCTATGAAATAGACTATGCAGGAAATTTGGAAATACACATCAGAAGTTTGCAACACCATCCTTCTAGCCTATATAAATTATCGACATGGAAAGTGTGCACTGCCCCTAACATTAAACCAATTTATCAATAACACAAGTCAACAATCAAAACATTTTGTGTTGCATATATTCTGTCTACATTGAACAGTAACAAAAAATAACGCCATTCATAATTAATTAAGTTTGCTTTAATTCTTTATGTAATGATATATACATATTTAAAGTTTTGGCTGACTGTTCAGGGTGAATCGGCTTTGAACACATAAGAGAGGGAATATTTTAAGACTTAACCTCAGCTCACTTAACATAACCTAAATTTACCTAACCTAACCTTGTCATATAGGTAAGAAACGGGTCAAGCTATGCTTTCGACTACCGAGTTTCAGCTACTTTTCAAGGTTACTCTCCCGAACATTGCCGGAGACTGCTGATAAACACTTATATTCCCACGGCGGCGGCGCTCAACGACTTACATGACGCGTTTCCCCCTTTTCATTGATCCCTGTTGATTTGTCCCTTTGGACTGGTCCCTGTTGACTAGCCCCTTTTGGACGGGCCCTTCTTGAATGGAGTCATTTTTGACGGGTCCCTGTGGACAGGTCCTTTTGGCTGATCCCTTTGGACCCGACCCTTTGACATAATTTGGATAATTGGATAACCTATGGACTGGCCCATGCAATTATCCAAATTATGTCAAAGGGTCGGATCCAAAGGGATCAGCCAAAAGGACCTGTCCACAGGGACCCGTCAAAAATGACTCCATTCAAGAAGGGCCCGTCCAAAAGGGGCTAGTCAACAGGGACCAGTCCAAAGGGACAAATCAACAGGGATCAATGAAAAGGGGGAAGCGCGTCATGTAAGTCGTTGAGCGCCGCCGCCGTGGGAATATAAGTGTTTATCAGCAGTCTCCGGCAATGTTCGGGAGAGTAACCTTGAAAAGTAGCTGAAACTCGGTAGTCGAAAGCATAGCTTGACCCGTTTCTTACCTATATGACAAGGTTAGGTTAGGTAAATTTAGGTTATGTTAAGTGAGCTGAGGTTAAGTCTTAAAATATTCCCTCTCTTATGTGTTCAAAGCCGATTCACCCTGAACAGTCAGCCAAAACTTTAAATATGTATATATCATTACATAAAGAATTAAAGCAAACTTAATTAATTATGAATGGCGTTATTTTTGTTACTGTTCAATGTAGACAGAATATATGCAACACAAAATGTTTTGATTGTTGACTTGTGTTATTGATAAATTGGTTTAATGTTAGGGGCAGTGCACACTTTCCATGTCGATAATTTATATAGGCTAGAAGGATGGTGTTGCAAACTTCTGATGTGTATTTCCAAATTTCCTGCATAGTCTATTTCATAGAATTTTCCTGTAACTTAAAAGTTCATGCTGATTTTGTCTTTGTGTGTTTGACATTGTAACTACAATGGTTGATTGGATATTCTTTGTCAAGTTTCAAATCATGTAATTCAAGTCAGATATGTTGGAATTTTTGTTCACGTGTGAAGCTATCAAGTACCGATACCTAATTGGTTACACAACTGTTTCATAATGAAAATCTTGATCTCTGATTCATTGGAGAACTGTTTACGCTTGTCTGAACCAAGACTAACTGACTACTCACTGCTAAGGATTAGAAATTACATTTACTCAAATCACATTCTAGTAAAAAAGATTATGACTACTATAAACTGCTACCTCTCTTCCACCACTTTGCTAACACTTTTATACCATTTGACTCTCACTTTTGCTCTTACTTTAAACTGCACATACTACAAACAATCATTTTTATTATCGAGTTAACTTCACTAGAGATTAGTTTATGCTTAACAGTTGACATGGAAGTATCAACGACTAGCTATGGTAAGCCATGTGCTTACTATAAAGGATATGCATATATTGTAAAAAGAACTAATAAAAATGGAACTGTTATTTGGTGCTGTTCGAAACAACGATCTAAAAAGTGTCGAGGAATGATTAAGACAAAAGGCTCCAACATACTTATTTCAATCGATCATCATTGTAAATCTCAAAATAATACTCATTTAAATGGACAAAATACTCTAACCAAGGTAAAAAAGCAAGACCAAGAAAAAAATAGTGTGGCTCAAGATAGTGCTTTGTTTGTTAAAGAGCATTTATTATCTCCTGAAAAAGACATGTTAGGACAGTCGTTAACGTCTAAGAAACCTCTAACACTATCAAAGACAACACAAACTATGCCAAAGGTTGTTGCATTGCAAGATGAACAAAAAGGATTAGATAGTAATAGTGATGATGATTATATTGATGATAATTATATTGATGATGATAACCATGATGATGATGATGATTATGATGATAATGATGATGATGATGATGATAATGGTTTACACCCAAAAAATCATTTGTTAAATTTGTTTACTGGAACAATCCCAGTAAGCTAATCCAGCGGCTTCAGTACTTGCATACCTGTAAACAGGCTGGTCATACTAAATATGAGGAAGAACTTTTGGATATAGAAAATGAGCTTCGTGATGCTAAAATTATAGTGTAATGAATCGATGTAACCGCTTAAACTATTTCTTAACAATACATGTAATATTTACTACCACTTTGCTACCACTTTGCTACCACTTTTCTACCACTTTGCTACCACTTTTCTACTACTTTTCTGCCACTTTTCTACCACTTTTCTAGTTTGCTACCACTTTTCTACCACTTTGCTACCACTTTTCTACTACTTTTCTACCACTTTTCTACCACTTTTCTAGTTTGCTACCACTTTTCTACCACTTTGCTACCACTTTTCTACTACTTTTCTGCCACTTTTCTACCACTTTTCTACCACTTTGCTACCACTATGTTATCAATTGTCTACCACTTTGCTACCACGTTTCTACCACTTTTCTATCACTTTAAACTGTACGTATTAAATATAAAAGCCAACGCTAAATAATTCTATTACCAGAACAGAAATAACCTTTGTAGTGTGCAAATCATACTAACAGGTTACTTACTACTATGGAACTTACTACAACTAACCGAGGTAAACAACGTGTACTCTATAAAGGCTACTCTTATAACTATAGACGACAAAATGTAAAAGGAATAATATTCTGGCGATGCTCAAAACAGAGGTCAACAAGATGTCGAGGCAATATGAAAAGTAGAAATGGTGTGGTTTTAAGTGTAAGTGATCATCAATGTAGTGCTCCAGACAAAACACTAATGGTGTTGACAAAAAATCATCAGAATGCTAAAAAGTTAGTACAAGAGAAAGATGTTGCTACTCAAAATAGTGCATTGTTTGTTGAGCAACGTTTAACCCCTGTTGTAAAAGTTATGTTGTATCCATCTTCCACGCCTCAAGAGTCATCAACATCACAGACTATGCAAGAAGTAGTGTTGTTGTTGTTTGAAGGGGCTGAACTACAAAGTCATCTGCCCTTGATATGCAAGTGGATCGAAAAGGACTAGATAGTAATAGACAAAAGAGAGTTGTAGTTTGTATATAACTATTGTACAAGTACTTACATTAAATAAATAAAAATAGTGTATGGGTATTGTCTGTTTTTCTTAATTGCTATCCCTATGTCCCACTATTAATGCAATTGTTAACCATCAACAGTCTCTGACTATGTTCGCAAAGAGAGTGACCTTAAACAATACACTCTATTTATGGTTTGTGTACCGAGTACACAATAATACAGTGTGGTCAAGCCATGTTGAGGCAATAGTTATATCAGGTAAGGGATTCGAACCCCTGCTTTCTTGTACAGAAAATTTGAACTTAAGTCAAACACCATAACCACTCGGTCAACCTGACTGTTACTAATTTAATTATTTTTGTGGACTTGAGTGTTTATAAAACTTTTTCCAGTATACATTGACTAAACCACTTGTTTGTTTTGAAATATAGAATTTGTTTTGTTTGACCATAACATTGCAGTTATGAGTCTTGTGAACTGGGTGTTTAATATAGGGTTAAAGGCATTTTAAAATAATTTTAGAAAAGCTCTTAGGTATCGTGTCATGGGTTTTAGTAATGCATTACTGTTCGTTGACTAACATTTACCGTTACACAACATTATTTTGGTGAGCTCTACATGTTGTTGTTTGAGTCGTCAGTCTTTTGACTGGTTTGATGCAGATCTCCATGCCTCCCTGCCCCGAGCGAAACGTCTCATCTCTATATAGCTACCACACCCTACATTCAAGGCTATCTGTTTAACATATTATAACCTTGGATCTCCCCTACAAGCTCTTGGGTACAATTCCTAGATTTAACACAAACTTTTAAAAGTGGTATGACAACTAAAACTAGTCTACTCAGTCTCGGGTGGTCCAAATAAGTAGAGAGGGTTTGATTCACACCTCAACCATAGAGCACTATGTTTTTTTTTTAAAATAATGATAGCCATTTGTTCAATTACACATTTCACACATTGCAATTTGTCAATTTTCCATTTGCATTTTTTTAAATGACCGTTGATGTTTTTCAATTTCATGATATGGAAACATGGATTTTTCCATTTTCATATTTACACATTTGTCAATTTCCCATTTGCATATATTTTCTTAAATGTCCGTTTAAGGTTTTTAAATTTTGTCTATATGGAAACATGGATTTTCCATTTTGCTGTTTACAAATTTTTTATATATTATTTTGTGTATGTTGAAAAAAATCGATATTTCCAAAACAAGATTTTTTATTTTTCATTTTATGATTTTGTAAATGATCTTAATGTGAGTGCTTGACCATGGATTTTCCATTTTGCTGTTTACAAATTTTTTATATATTTATTTTGTGTATGTTGAAAAACGATATTTCCAAAACAAGATTTTTTATTTTTCATTTTATGATTTTGTAAATGATCTTAATGTGAGTGCTTGACCATGGCAATAATACAGTCTATCTATGTGTTAGCGGAACCATAGAGTCTTATTACTACTGCATGTTAGAATGTTTTACAAAATAACGACTATCTACCACTGCATTTGAAAACCAAACAATTAAAGTTCAATCGCAATCGGATGAATGGTATATGAACGCAAACGGAACTTTGTTGAATCGACTCGTGCGCCGTAACTCATTTGTAGAAACTACTCGTGCGCTACCTATTGTAAAATAGATGTCTATTCCAAAATGGCCTTTGTTGAACCTGTGCGTCGCAAGTCTGGTCCACTAGTTACCAAGGCCTTTCAACATATTATTCAACACTCCAAACGTCAACCTCAGTTGCTACAAACTGACCAGGGGAAAGAATTTTTCAACAAGGATTTCTCCAGTTTTCTCAAATCTAAGGATATTCACCATTACACCACGTATAGCAATTTCAAAGCCAGTGTGGTCGAGCGGTTCAACCGAACATTGAAAACCCATATGTGGAAAGCGTTTACCGCTCAGGGCACGTATCGCTGGTTGGACATGTTACCTGAGCTAGTATCACGTTACAATGACACCAAACATAGAACGATTGGGACCAAGCCACGTCTCGTGACTAAAAATATTCAGCGATTGGATAAACTGTTTAACCCCATAAAAACAGCCGATCCTAAACGTAACCGACTGAAAATTGGGGATTTTGTTCGTGTGAGCAAATTTAAGTCTGCCTTCAATAAGGGCTACACGCCATAGTGGGGGACTGAACTATTTCGAATTCGTCAAGTCAACTTGGACACTCCAGTCACCTATTTACTCGAGGACCTCAACCGTCAACCCATAAAAGGTAGATTTTATCTCCATGAACTTCAGAAAACAGCATTTCCTCAGCATTATCTTGTGGAAAAAGTGTTGAAACAAAAAGGAAATAAACTCTATGTCAAATGGTTAGGGTTTAACTCTACGTTTAATTCTTGGATCAATAAATTACATGTTGTGTGAACCTGTGCAATTTTTAATTTATTCACACATGTTGTACACCACCTATAGCTCTATGTGTACAGTCCTCAGCTCCACATATTTCTTTCTCTTTCCACCTGTGTTCTCTCAAACATTACCCCTCCCCCTCTCCCTCCCTTCACCTCCCACCACTGCTGTTTGCAGCTCTTGCCTATCTATTGGTTGTGACATCATTCCCACAAGTTGCATCATACTTTTTACTGATTCAGCGATTCCCATGCTTTGAACAATCTCTTATCAGGCACGTGGACAGCTAACGTCCCAGGCGAACACCTGTGGCAGATCAAATTTCACGTCAACTTGCATTTTGTCACGTACGAAGCAAAACAGAATGTCACTTGTTAACAGTTATCGCGCACGTGGACAGCTAACGTCTCAGGCGAACACCTGTGAAAGATCAAATTTCACATGGACTTGCATTTTGTCACGTACGAAGCAAGACAGGATGTCACTGGTTTAGCCTACATCTGGTTTCACACAAGTTCACATGCATTTCGCACTTCCCTGCCACCACAATGGTCAGATTATTTCACCTTCAAGCGTCACCTGTTGTCAAGTCAGATCAACGCCATCCAATAAGCTCAAATGACATTCACCTCCTGCTCCTCGTCAAGTTTGTTTTCTGTACTCGCTTCGACCAACATAGAATCAAGTTCTCATCACCGTTTACACGTTAAAGGTAAAATATCAGAAAACGTACCCTCGCTCTGTCATACACCGACCCGTCGAAATAGCGATTAATCTATTGAACACAGCCACCGTGGTCAGCGACAGGTTCTTTGAAACACACACACACACACACTCAGCCGTATCGTCTCTCTCAACCACCACGCTTCATAAACATTATAAACAGGTAACGGTAAAGAATTTTTTTTCAACATGTACGGCGTTAGGCCCTTTGTGAATTATTTTTTGGAAAAAAAAATATCTACCACATTTGAAAGGGGGCGTTAGCCCGAGTCCTAGGACACCTCGTACACGTCTCTAGCGTTATTGGTTCGTAATATATCGGCAAAAATCACAAAAAACACGTGTTTACCCCAAAATCGCGTTTCCGAAATTTTTTAAAATTACAACGAGTGGTCCATAGCAAAGAGGACGTCTGCCCGAATCCTTGGACCCATCGTACATGCCTCTAGCGTTATTGGTTCGTGAGATATCGGCAAAATCACAAAAAACACGTGTTTACTCCAAAATCGAGTTTCCAATTTTTTTTAAAGATTATAACGAGTGGTCCATAGCAGAGAGGACGTCACCCCGAGTCCTTGGACCCGTCGTACACGCCTCTAGCATGATTGGTTCGCGAGATATAGCAAAAAGTCTAAAATCACGTTTTTACCCCAAAATATTCTGTTTCCATCATTCTCAAAAACTTTAACCTATTACCAAAATACACAGGGTTTCGAGACAAGCCATTTGACACGTCATAGGACCAAATCCGACCATGCATTCGTGAAATATCGGAAAAGTCTAAAATCACGGTTTTACCCCCAAAAAGCCTGTTTCCCTCATTCTCAAAACTTTAACCTATTAATAACATGTATAGGGCTTCGAGACAAGCGATTTGACACGTCACACGTCCAAATCCGACCTTGTGTTCGAGAGATATCGGGAAACTTCGTAGGAAAGTAGGCGACTATCTGGCTCTCTCCTCACCTCCAAAACCTCTTCTTATCAATCATTTTTTTCAAAGAGCTCGCCCTCTTACAAAAATCCCAAGTGCGCATGCGTAAAAAACAAAAACAAAAATGTTCATCCATAGCGGCATCTCGTAAAACGCATGCGCTATATGGGCAACAACGTTTAAGTTCATTTTAGCATCGCACCTTATACATGTCGCATTTGAAAACAGACTTTCAATAAAAATTACAATTTCACCCCCTAGTAGGGGTAGGTTTTATTTAGGGATTGAAATGAATGGTCCATAGGAAAGAGGGTGTCAGCCCGAGTCCAACGACACCTCATTTGTCAAAATCGGACCATGCGTTTGAGAGATATTAATTATTTCAACTTCGCGCGGCGGCCATGTTGGTTTGTTGGGCACAGGAGTGTCAAGTGAAGCAGAACCCCCCTCACTCCCCTACTCCCGGTATTTCTATAGAACTTTTAAACAGAATCTCAGTAAATATGCACCACCTAGCCTACACTTCAGGGACCTAAATGGAAAAGTTGCTTATAATGACAAGGAAAACTGCCAAATATTGGCAAATTACTTCGAGTCTCTCAACTGCGAGGCTCCAGAATCAACATTTCAGTTCGAAGACAATCCGTACGTACACCCAGATTCCACCCCACCCACAAAAGAAGAAATTAATCAGATCATCCAGTCACTCAAAAACAACAAAGCACCAGGTGAGGACTCCTTAGTTGCTGAATTATGGAAGAATGCTGGCGACAAGGCTGTCGATAAGTTAACTGAGATTATTCATGAGATTTGGGAAACGGAGGAACTCCCTAGCAACTGGACCTCAGCTCTACTTCACCCTCTTCATAAGAAGGGTGACCGAATGGATGTGAACAACTACCGTGGAATCTCTCTCCTTACAATAACATACAAGATCCCCTCAAAAGTCCTTCAAAATAGGGCAGAACAACAACTAGATTCCCAATTGGGAGAATATCAAGGAGGGTTCAGGAAAGGACGATCATGTGCTGAACAGATAATGAATCTTAAGTCTATTGTTTCATATCTAAAGCTTAGATCTAAAGATTTTGTGGTGATTTTCGTTGATTTCAAGAAGGCATACGACTCCATTGATCGATTCTCCCTATTTCAAATCCTGAAGGAACTGGGATTGGACAATAAAACAAGAAAAATCATTGAGAAGACCTTGACTAACACCAACTCCAGAGTGAAATTTAGGGGAGAAATTTCAGAAGCTTTTGAAATCAGAACCGGGGTAAGGCAGGGAGACGGATTATCACCTCTGCTTTTCAACTGCGCACTTGAGAAGGTCATCCGAGAATGGCGCAAAGAATTGAACAACAATGGGTTCGTAAATGGAGTCAGATTGGGCTACAAAAATCTGAATCTGACGGTTGATTGCCTAGCCTTCGCAGATGACCTTGCAATTTTTTCAGATTCCCTTGGCACGGCAGCAGTGCAGATCAAGCAACTCAGCACTCAAGCTGCAAAAGCAGGCCTTAAGATCTCCTTTGAGAAAACCTTGTTTATTACGAACATTAATCAAGCACCCAAGGAGCTAGACATAGGAGAGGGACGCATTAAGCAAACTCAATCATTCAAATATCTAGGCGAGTGGATAGAACCCAACACATCCGAGAAGGCTGCTTTCGAATCGCGCATCAGAAAAATGGAAATGGCATATCATCTAACAAAGGGTATTTACAACAAGAAATCAATATCCCTAAATGCCAAGCTAAGACACTATCAAACTGTCATCCGCCCAGAGGCTCTATATGCTGCAGAATGCCTTGCAATGCATAGGAAAGGACTTATGGAGAAACTAGAAGCTAAATAAATAACGATTCTCAGGAAAATCTTGGGCCCTGTAAAAGAAAACGATGAATACAGGAGACGGCACAACCACGAGCTCTACACATGTGTAGAAAAAATAACTGATGTGATGAGAAAAAGAAGAATTTCATTTTATGGCCACATTTCACGAATGAGCTCTGTAAGGTTGACAAACAGGATCTTTACATACTTTCTAGAGAAGAAAACAAAGGGGGCATGGTTCACTGAAGTTGACAGAGATTTGTAAGAAATTAGGATTACAAGTGATGATGTACTGGAACGTGTAAAATTTAAGGTGAAACTTACAACTCACCGGAGTTTCCTAGAAAAACCTAAGCTCAAAACAGGCAAGAAGTGGACAGAAGAAAGGAAGCAACAACATGGAGAATTCATGCGGCAGTACTGGGCGAATGTTAAAGCTCAAAGCAGGAACCAGTTGAAATAACGTGGTCCTTAGTTGGCCGTAACGCAAGAAGAAGAAGAAATAAATAAATATTAATAAATAAATAAATAAATAAATAAATGAATAAAAAAAATTATGAACCTTACAGTAGTCGCATATGATGTGTAACATCTGACATAGAAGAAACCTCACGTGAAATTGTTGATACACCGGTATTTTATACTATTATTGGCACAAATATTAATCTATTGTAAAAGGGAGTGTTTTACAGATATTGTAGTCTATAATACGGAACTCATTTTATTAGATGATTTGTAGCTTCCACCAGCACTAGCCTAAATAAAGAATACGATATGGATCAACTAGATTAATAGACGCGACACCGCTCATAACCTTAAATTCCTTATAAACACGTCCTCTTCATTCACAGACCAACACGTAATTTCATATGGATTCTGTTAAAATGATTCAAATTGATATGATAAATATCGTTTAAAATGATAATCTGGTAGCAAAAATATCTATCCCGTCCGGGATTCGAACCCAAGATCTCTAGATTCACAGTCATAAGCACTAACCCCACGGCTATTTAGAATACGCAAATTTTGTGCACAAGATGGTGACTTATTTCCACGTTCCAATAATACTTCATTACGGAAATAAGTTTCATTTATATTTTGCTTGTTTCGATAATGTTCCTGCGTGAAATTGAGTTTAAAATGCCTTATGAATAGGCCCTCTTGTGAGTAAAGAGCATGTATTCAGTAATAGTTCATGAAGGCTTGCTCAATTCTCGTATAACCACAACGATTATATTATACTGATGACTGCACTACCGTTATGTGGGTTAATATTTAAATATCCATTGTGAAGAAACATAATACCGGCAATGCCGACTACTTACAATGTTTGATATTAATGCATTTTACCATTTAAATTCTGATACGAAGACTTCGAACATGTACCATGTCATTTGTTTCAATCACTTGACACCAGAGTTCGCATGAGCGTTTTCCGTTCAGTATGTCATATACATTCCACATGGCCGAGAGTACGTCATGGTATCAATTTCTGACACCGCGCGCTCATTGTTTCTCGTACCACTGCCAACTGGGTCTTACCACTGCTCGCTGGATCGATCGATCGAGCGGGCAGTGCATACTTCCGTTTTCCACCACTGCCAGCTAGTACACTTCCGTTCGATCGATCGAGCGGGCAGTGCATACTTCCGTTTTCCACCACTGCCAGCTAGTACACTTCCGTTCGTTCGATCGAGCGGGCAGTGCATACTTCCGTTCGATCCACCACTGCCAGCTCGATCGTTCCGATCCACTTCCGTCCCCAATTTTCAAAATCACTCCCACAAAACTATCCAGCAACCGAGCGGAAAGATGTTACAAATCAATAAAAAAAAGTGGATGAGTGAATGATTTCCAACTCATGAACCAGATCATAGGACACAGAAATATGGCTTAAGACTTATTAGCAGGCCTCTTCTGAATTTACGCCCCGGTGCACGAGTCCACCCTAGCCGTGAGTCATGAGCGCTGTTTGGAGAGGCCTGTTTTAGGGTATACGACGGCTATACTTTGAAGTAGATGAATATGGGACAACTTTCGGGATTCAAATTTGGCAAAGCCATAGCTTCCTCTATTAAATCAAAGAGTTGACACAGACGCGTAGACCGTTGTGTACATGTGGCAGGGGATTCGTGTTCGAGTTCTAAGGGTGGTCTTATTTACAACTCTTACACTTCAAAGATTACAGAAAGTTCCAAGTACGTAAGAGAAAAGAACTCAATTGCCCACTCATAGCTTTGCCTTTTTCCTGACGTCTATGAGCTGGTCTACAACTTTGATACTTTTGAAGCTGATTTCTACTGGCGTTCCTCTACCCTCCTATTTGCCTGTCTTACCATTACTTTTTCAAACTTAATAGGGTAAAGGGTCCTCACTACTGTTCTCGATGATAGTAACCCTGGTATCAATTCCTGTCATACGGGTGAAAATATTTAATTGCTTTACATCATTTATTATCAGCATTAATTTCATTACATTAGATATTTAGCCTGCTTTAATATAATTTGAAACGTGTGCTAACGAGGTCATATATTGTCCATGTGTCTGTATGTCTCTATATCTGATGGTTGGCTTGATATATGAACCGTACATAGGAACAAACGTCTATGTTACATTTCTTACTTATTGAGATAAACAGCAATAAAGGTGACAGTTGTCCGCGGGACAGGGCTACACGGTAAGACGTAACATAGACTTTTGTTCCTTAAAACGACACACTACAGTGCGTGCACTCACTCACTCACTCACCCAGCGTACAGAATAAGATAGCGTTATTTTAAGTTTAATGTTACTGTTTGAACCTACTTATAATCTATTCGTCTGTGAAAATAATGTTCCTTTATATGTTAAACGCGAATGAACTAGTTTCTTTTACGTGGTCAAGGTATTTTCATTAAGTTTCAAAATACTGTACTATGATGCTTTTCCTTTTGGTTTCAACACAATAATTTGCACTAATAAGCTTAGTAATACCCAGCTGATAACACCGGAATAGCCTCTTGACTGGAATGTGTTCATTATGTGCATTCACTTCATAACATTATTGCCACGTTCGAGCGGGAAGCGATGTTACATAGACTTTTGTTCCGTTATTAGCCTACTTTTCTCATTTTGCAAAAATGAGGAAAAAGGAGACTTATGAGATCGATCCGGGAAAATGTGTGTCTGTCCTTCTGTCTATCTGTCTGTGTGTGTGTGTGTCCACCCCTATCAACTCCTAAACGGCTGCTGTCATCAAAATCAAATTTGGTAAGACTAAATATCAATGCGTGAATGTCTCACATCCATATTTGAAATTGACGTCAGTGCTACCAACTGCAGAAAAATCGCATTTGAAATTTGTGCTCTATGTTGGATATCTCAAAAGTTATGCATGCAAACTATTCCAAAATTGGCACACTTATAGAAAATTACATTCCAGAATAACTTTGAAAAGTCCATACATGCCAGTGTTGCCAACATGATTCTAAGCTTGCCGATAGGTCCGATTTCTAAATGCATGTAACTTCTATACTATTGATTGGATTTCAACCAAATTTCGTATGCACTATGTGTACTGCAACAGATATGACTGTGCGTATTCAAAAGAGCCACCGGGGCTGCCAACTGTTAATAAATGCTCTCTCTATGTTTTAACCCTAATAGCAATATATCTGTAGGAATGCTAGCCAACAGCTCTAAACTTTGCACATGTATAGTACCTGACATTCTATGTTAGTTTGGTGTAACTAATATAGATCAGTGCTGCTAACACGATTCCAAGCCAGCTGATAAGTCCAGTTTTAAATTGCATATAATTTCTGTACTAACAAATGGATCTCAACCACATTTTGTATGTGCTTTGTGTGTCATAACAGTTATGACTATACGTGTTTGTAAGAACCAGCTGGGCTGCCAACTGTTAATAAATGATCTCTCTATTTGTTTAATCCTAATATCAATATATCAGAAAGTATGCAAGCCATCAGCTCTAAACTTTGCACACGTATAGTACCTGACATTCTAGATTAATTTGGAGTAATTAATATACCTCAGGGCTGCCAACATGATTCTAAGCTTTCTGATAGTTTCAATTTTTAATTACATGTAACGTCTATACTAACAAATGCAATTTATCCAAAATTGGCACTATAATAGATCGTAATATTTCAGATTAATTCTGAGTATCACGTACATGACATTGTTCCCAACATGATTTTACTCGCACTGATAAATCCAATATCAAACAGGATGTAACGTCCATACTATCCTTTAGACTTCAACCAAATTTTGTATGTGCATTCTATACCTTACGAGATGGAACTAAGAATATATTCAGAGTCACCGTTACTCCATTAGGCTACACTATTTCAGATGGATTTCAAACTGCAGTACTTAGAAATGTTAGTATTACCAACTTGATTTCGTCATTATTTTAGATAGGTCTATATAGATTGGCATGAATCTTACATTTTAAGAAAAGTAGGCTCTTTAGTTCGTCACTGAACTACTTGTCTTTAAAGTGCATTTATCTTCACTTTTCCGGAATATTAAAACGATCTGTTGAGATATCCTCGAAGTACTTGCAAATACGTATTCTGAAAACATCGTAGTTGTTTGTTCCGTGAATATCTCAAATTATACAATAAGTAACATAGACGTTTGTTCCCGCATACGCTTCATATGTTAATGAGACTTGGTAGCGACTAATGAGTTAGAAGTTCTGTATACTAATTCGCATTCTATTTTATTTTCATTACCAACACTCATAGAACTTGCCGTTCATGTCTAATATCACCAATGTGTAATTTTTACCGAACTAGAAAGGAATTGAACGTTTACAGAATGAAAACGTAGTCAATTATAAAGTAAGATCATAGAAGTGTATCAATTGATATTGCAACTTTTCAGTCGATCAATACAATATAATCCTAATTACCCGGACATGAGAAATAAAAAAGATACTAGCCATACAGTAGTCGCATATGATGTGTAACATCTGACATGTTATCCTACTATGAAATTGAGATGAAATGTATGTGAAGTCATCTGACATGTTATCCTACTCGTATACTACACTGCTTGGACATTCTTAAAATGCTAATTTATGCCCCGTTTTCATACTGGTACTATGATGAATGTATGGATTGAATTGGAGATATGCTACTGTCACACTTGTTTGAACAAACATCAGATATTATATTGTAAATTAAGAGGAGGAATGAAACCATAGTCTCTAGCCTATCTATAGACTGCTAGAAATAATGTTCAATACAATCAAATTTCCCACTCCTGCTTGGTGCAAACTATTGTAATTAAAATTACATAAATCGTAATTTCATGTAGATTCTGTTAAAAAGACACATAATGTTATAATAGATATCGTTTAAATCGATAATCCGGTAGCAAAAATAAATGCTGGGACTGGGGTTCGAACCTGAGACCTCATGATTCGCAGACCAAGATGCTATCCACGCAGCCATTAAAACCACATAAATTTAGTGTACAAAACAGGTACTGATTTTCACGTGCCGGTAATAACATGTAAGTATCTTTTATACTCCATTAATATTTTGATTTGTTGATAATGTTTCTGCATGGAATTGAGTTTTAAATTAGTTATGAATACGCCTACTTGACAGTACAGGGAATTCCTTTAGTGGTCTATGAATGGCTAGCCCAGTTCTCATATAAAACATCGATATAAATTACACTGATCTCTGCATTACTGCAATGTGGGTTAATATCCGAATAGCCATTGTGCAGAAACATAATATCGGCTTTGCCGACTAGTTACAATGTTTCATATTAAAGCATATAATCATTTAAATAATGATACGAAGACTTTTAATATGTGGTTTGTGTTTCAATCAGTTGACACCAGAGTTCGCATGAGCGTTTACCGTTTAGTATGAAAGTGTTGAGCAAAGTTACTCGGGGAGTGGATGCCCATCACTTTTATCCATAGAGTGAAAAACAGACTCTTAATAAATAATAATTGCTTTCAGCAAATATGATATAATGAATATTTTTACTCCAAAGAACGACAACTTGAAGATGATTTATTGTAGAAATATCTGTAATGGCGCATCAAAACCTTGAAGTAATCCGTATGTTATATACATTCCACATGGTTCCACTGGATCGCAGTGCGTCTTACACACTTCCGTCCCATTTTTTAAAATCACTCCCACAAAAATATCCAGCAACCGAGAGGCAAGATGTTACACATCAAGAAATTTTGTTGTTGCTTATTTTAGGGGCTGCGAGATCGTGGTCATGTAGCCCCGTGTATATTTGTGTGTGTGCAATTTGTGCGGTAACCTATGTTATTGTGATGGCTGTACTGTGTGCATTTGTGAATTGGGGATAGTCTTGGGAAGGAGGTGATCATGGTCTTGAGTTAAGAACCATACCAGCATTTGCCTGGAGTAGAAGTGGGAAATCTACTTCCATGTTGGCTGAGGTGACAATCGAACCCTCTTCTTCTCAGTTTTGCCTCACGAGGCTGAGTGTATACTGCTCCAGCCCTTACACCAGAATTAAAATTTATTGGCAGAGCCAGGAATCAATCCCAGACCTCCGGGGCGACAGCAAGGGACGCTAACCGCTACACCATAGGGGGTCTGCGAGAAAATAACCTGGAAAAAATATAGATTACATGTGATTAAAAAGTACATACTATTCATTATGGAATACAGAGGAGGGAGAAAACTATACGATCACATATTTCGCTCGTCTAGCGAGCAGGTAAATGCTGGGATGATACCTCGTTTCAAGTCCCGAGGCACCTTTAAATTAATTACTGTTTCACGCAACATTACAGTCACCACCTATTATTAGAAGAAAAGGAATTCACATCCAAGCATACCTGTCAGCTGACCAAGAGTTTAAGGCTCTTAAATGAACCAACAACGAACAATAAGCATAACATTGGAGCATACCAACAATTATTATTATTATTATTTATTTATAGTATAGCTTTTAGTGCCGGGAGTGCCCGAGGACATGTTCGGCTCGCCCAGAGGCTGTATCTGCTTCTAGCGGACACACATAGAGTGAGTTACAAGTTCCGTTCAATTTCAAGTAGTTCCAACTTTCGCTACCAGATGTCAATGATACCTAGTGGTGAAAGTTGGAAATTTGATAGAGCGTTCCAATGAAATCTAACCTAGAAATTTAGCTTCACACAAGTTTAGTTTGTGGACGGATCTTTTACATGCCATACATCTATGACATGGGACCGCCGGATTTACTTTCCCTCCGAAGGAAGGCATACTGAAGGATTTTAACGCACTTTAAAATCCGACGACTTCGGCCGGGTTCGAACCCGCTATCTTGGGCACAGCAGTTCAGCATGCTACAAACTACGCTACCGAAGCCGCTTTTCCAACAATGAGTGAAGGAAACCAGTGTCATCAAGTCTGGGATGCTATTTGAAGACGCCTGCACATGCTCTTTTGGACATGTGTCCATGAATGTAGTTTGACAATAATTGATATTGTAACTTTCAGTCGGTCAACACAAAATGCTTCCAATTACTGGAATATGGGAAAAAATAACCTGAAATAAATTACATGTGAATACGATACATAATTATACAGGGTGAACGTAAAATGCCGCACTTGGAGGTCAGCATGCGATTCCTCATTCAATTGCAAGACAAAAGTTTCTATAGCAAAATCGGATCGGGTGCTGTTTAAATCCATAAGTATGAAAGCGAGGAGCTGGCAACACTGTCACATACTGAAGCGCATCGGAATGAACAGAGAAATGTGTATCAGCCCGCAATACCGTACTATTCGTCACAGCTCACTGAGTAGACTGTTGAGTTATCGAACCCACATGCACCATCGAACTACGGTTCGAATCTACGCCAGGTTGGGTTGTTTTTTTTCTTTTCGTGTTACGCCAGTTCCCGTCGTTTTACTGCATTTGTAAGCATGAGATCACATCATTTTGTCACATGACAGTGTGAGTCACCTCCATTGCGTAGTGGTCAGCGTGATTAGCTTCCACCCCGGAGGTCCGCGGTTCGATTCCTGGCTCCGCCACGAAATTTGAAAAGTGGTCTGAGGACTGGTACGAGGTCTACTCAGCCTCGGGTGGTCCAAATGAGTAGAGGGGGCTTGATTCCCACCTCAGCCATCCTCGAAGTGGTTTTCCGTGGTTTCCCACTTCGTCTTCGGGCAAATGCCAGGATGGTACCTACCGTAAGGCCACGGCCGCCTCCTTCCCCTTTCCTTGCCTAACCCTCCCACTGTTCCCATCCCTTCATCAGGCCCCCGTTCGCTTTGCAGGGGGAGGCCGCCTGGGCAAAGTGATAGTCACACTCCCCAGTTGTATCCCCGATTCAGAGTCCCAAGCTCCAGGACACTGCCCTCAGTGGCGGTAATGGTGGGATCCTCGCTTAGTCCCTAAAACGATAACGGAAAAAAGAACGCACAGTGTGATCCATGCATGAGTCGACTAACCACGTATTGCACAACCATAACTGGTCCTGTGAAGTTCATGTAGGGTGGCTTCATGATGGAGTTCACAAATGGGGAATACGTTGATATGCTTTTAGTGGTGGGTGCTACTCGTGAGTATGCGGCACGGTACCCTCAAAGGCGCCTTCCCGATAAGAATGTTTTTCGTCGCCTTGAGCAAAGCCTGTGGGAAACCGGTAATCTTCGCCCTCAAGTAGTGGACAGAGGTCATCCAAGGACTAGACGTAGCCTACTCCACAAACGGAGGACACAATTCTTGAAACCGTCCACCAATCACCTCGGCGAAGTACCCGTGATATTGCAAGGCAGTTCCAGGTCTCCAACACTGGTTTTTGAAGTGTTGCACGACGAAGAACTGAATCCATATCTTTACACGTTAACTCAACACCAGCGGCCAGAAGACCACATTCAACGAGTACAGTTCTTTGAATTGCATTTGCAATAAGTTAAAGATAACGAATATTTTATCAAGAATGTGCTATGGAGTGACGAATGTAGCTTCACTCGGGAAGGTATTTTCAACCATCACAACA
Organism: Meconema thalassinum; assembly: GCA_946902985.2. Lineage (NCBI taxonomy): Eukaryota > Metazoa > Arthropoda > Insecta > Orthoptera > Tettigoniidae > Meconema > Meconema thalassinum. The sequence continues at coordinate 1,324,954,183 of OX336388.2, read as the reverse complement.
GTCATTATAGGTCTGACCACAACCCACATGTCACCCCTGAACGTGGCTTTCAGGCACGCTTTGGCATGAGCCTGTGGGTTGGAATCGTGGGAAGAGTGCTTTCAGGCCCTTACCTATTGCCAGAAAAGTTTATTAACCCCCTCTATCGTACGTTCCACTTGATGTTCGGCGACAGCTATGGTTTCAGCATGATGTTCCACCGCCACACTTTGGAATGACTGTGCGTAACTGTTTAAATGAAGCGTGTTCAGGGAAATGGATTAGTCGTGGAGGTCCAATGTTCTGGCTGCCACGTTCCACGGACCTTAATCTTCTAGATTTTTATTTGTGGGGACACTTAAAGCAACAAGTTTATAGTACTCCACCCATGGATGTTTTTTTTTAGTCGTTTACCCTCCAGGTTGGTGGAACCCACGGACTCAGCGAGGGAACTCACCACTACCGCCTCTACGGGCAGTGTCCTAGAGCTGGGAACATCGAATCGGAAGGGATACAACTGGTGAGGTGGGATTGGCACCTCGCCCAGGCGGCCTCACCTGCAAAGCGAACAGGGGCCTCATGAGGGAAGGTAAGGGATGGTGAGGATGGATAGGCAAGGAAGAGGGAAGGGGGTGGCCGTGGCCTTGAAGAAGGTACCATCCCGGCATTTGCCCGAAGACGAAGTGGGAAACCACGGAAAACCACTTCGAGGATGGCTGAGGGGGAATCGAACCCCCTCTACTCATTTGGGCCACCCGAGGCTGAGTAGATCCCGTTCCAGTCCTCGTACCACTTTTCAAATTTCGTGGCAGAGCCGGGAATCGAACCCAGGACCTCTGGGGCGGCAGCTAACCATGCTGACCGCTACGCTACGGAGGCGACATCCCATGGATGTACAAGACCTAATATCTCGCGTGCATGCGGCATCGGTAATGGTGGATGCAGGTGTGTTGCATAGGGCCCGGCAAAGTATGCTCCAACAAGTGGCGAACTGTTTGCAAATGCAAGGAGGTCGCTTTGAACATCTGCTGTGAAGTGAAGGCGTTGCTCGTAAGTGTACGTACCGGCTCTGTGAAGATAAGACTGGACGTCAAACGTACACTATGGAATTATGGTGCGTAGCATAATGGGCAATCTAGTGTAGGCTACCTACAGCATTGTGCTTCTTTGTACCGCATAGGATAGAGACGATGTTACTGTATCCACTATTATGCTCTATTGGCCGTATTTGTGCCATGGACGAAACAAGGGGTCGTTTACCTCTATAAAAACTTCATGTTACGTTTGAATGATTAAATAGAGGCAACTGTAACGGTAAGACATAGTGTATTGCATAGTGGAGGTGTACATTGGATGCAATTTGATACATTACCTGAAAAAAAAAATGGCGCGAACGAGACTCAAACATCGGCGCGACCGCACAACCGGCATTTATGGCATTACCTCGTCTCACTGAGCTAATGAGACAGCTCCGGCAGAGTGCCGAGTTCCTGCGACCAGTTTTTGTCCACGCTGCATGCAGTTACAGCGTTGCCAGAGCCTCGTTTCTTAACTCGCATTTCTGTTGAACCTATTGGCAGGACTAGGTTTTGCAAGATAAACTTTTGTCGTGAATTTCGGTGAGGAACCGCATGCCACCTCCAAGTGCGGCATTTTACGTTCACCCTGTATAGGTACCGGGTGATTAATCTGCCCCATCCAGTATCGTTACCTGCAACCCAACTAACGCGTGTTGTATCCCGTATGGTACTGTATTACCCTTTTAAGATTTGATTGCCACTGAGCATGGCTGCGCCACCATTTGTTGATTATTTTAGCAGGAGCCCCGCGGGGTAAAGAGGAGGACACAGTGATGACAGAGTGAAGTCTGCACATAAGTCAAGCAGCATTGCGCGCGCTACCTGTTTTAGAAGCGCAGATTAGTGTCACAGGAGCTCATGTCACCACGGACTGCTACTGGAGCTGAGCCATATCCTACACGCGCAACTGTCCTGTCAATGAAGCAGAGTGACGTTTGACACATGTAAACAGAGAATAGTTCCCATCTCGACCGCCGGCAATCAATTCGTGAAAGGGTAATACTAATGCACTGCAAGCATATCCTGCAAATGACACTGAACACTGTTATTTTCCCCTCGATGAGACTACAGACTAATACGAGAATGCAGGATGTTGACCCCGTGGTGTTGGGGTAGCGCGCCTGCCTCTCACCCGGAAGCCCCGGGTTCAATTCCCGGTTCCATGAAGGATTTTAGAAACTGACGTGAGGGCTGGAACGGGGTGCACTCAGCCTCGTGAGGCCAATTGAGTAGCTCTCTGACAGCGAGGCAGCGCCCCGATCAGGAAAACCATGATTAACGGCCGAGGTGACCCGATGCGCTGATCACACGTCACCCCAATATCTGCAGGCCAAATGGCTGGGCAGTGGTCGCCTGGTAGGCCTAGGCCCTTCACGGGCTGTAGTGCCAGGGGTTATTATTTTTATTATTATTAGGATGACATATTTCTCTCCTCAAGCAAACATCATCGGATCAACAGTAATTTACTTTCCATAACTCTTTTCGTTACCTCTCCGAGTTAAGGTACTGAATTTTTCACCACCCTGTATAGCCTGTGCGAGACTGGCAATCTCATTACTGCCTCACTAAACTACGAACCCAAAACCACTCTACAATATAAAGGCACACAATATTAGCCGATCCATACTGTATGTAACTCTGTCATGAATAGGTGTTCTTGTTCTCATTGAAACTACCTGCCGTACATACTAGTTCACTGACTGCCTGCCTGCCTTTCAGTGAGCAAATTGAGTCCAAACTGCTTCCACTCAATGAGCCGGATGTGGTAATGAACATGCATTTAACACTTCAGTAATTAGACAACCTGCTGGTCTCAATTCAACTCGTGGCGATGTTCGTCGTGAGAATGGTATGTGTGCTCAGCGAGTCCATTAGGTAACGACATCTAAATTAAATAGCGACACAGCCGCCAACAGATCAAAGGAACGCCTTCAAACACAACTCGTAATACTGCCCCAAAGCAAGGTTGTCCAAGTAAATTTGTGTCCATCAGCAAATATTGCTCCGTTATGTGACCCCATGTAACAAGAAAGTTACTAATAGACGCATTATATAGTAATAGATAAATTGATCAGTTGCATTCCACCATTCATATCATTTATTTTCCAAATTCAATAATGATTATATCTCTCATTTTTCGCATTCATCCACCCCAAAACAACAGCCACCAAAGACACATCATAAACATCCACATTTATTTTTCCTTAGTTTTTATTCCCGTCCTCTATTTCCCTTCCCCTTCTCCCCTAGTATGTCTTTGGACAATCAAAGGAGTGATATTTGCGAGACACGTTTTGATCTGCTGTTGTTCACGCCCAAACACACTACATACGGCGGAGCATGGCACTGCTGCAGGGATTCTATGGTTTCTTTGCCATGATGTTCTCCAAGGGCAGCATAGAGACTAGTTCGGAAAACGATGACGCAACCAAATAGCGACTCACAACACCGGCCTGATTCAGCGGCTTTTTAATTCACCCAGGCCAGGAAATCCAATTAGAAGATCTTCTATGGAGAATCGGAAACAGTTGAACTTCACATTATTTATTTCACAAATCTTTATTTCATGTAGGAAGGAAGCTTGTAGTTTTACGTGACCGTTAATCTCGCGATCATAAGCCACGGGACCTCCGCTTTACGTGGAATCCGAACCACAGGACATGGCATTTCACATCGAAAATCTCACATGCATTGACCGGGAATCGAACCCGGTCCGCCTTGGTGACAGGCATGCAGCTTGACCGCTGCGCCACCACGCCCCCCTATTTCATGTAACGTATGTTCTTATAAAGGTTATTTATCTTAGATATTTATGTACAGGCTGAGGAAGAACATGTACCTGTGAGTAGGTTCAATATAAGTATTGAAAAGGCAGAATCCCTTTATTTTCTTTCTAATAACTAGAAAGTTACTCACACACGTGTGACTGTCTACCATTCAGATGGTAAAATAATAATAATAATAATAATAATAATAATAATGTGCTGATAGGTCAGGCATTTATGCACAAAATACTGATCTAGTTCTTGTTGAAAAACATCTACAGCAGGCGCTCCCAACCATTTGGAAACTGTGAACGTTCGCCTCGTTGACTAGTTGCTGGCACACTTGGCTGTCCATTTGGTAGCGAAAGTAGGAACTACTTGAAAATATCGTCTGCAGTCATTACTTGAATTAAAAACAGATAATACACACTAATACTGTCATCACAATTAACACCGATTTTCAGGCATATTCTATACACATCCAAAGTACACTGGGCTACATGACCGCGTTGTCGCAGCCTCTAAACTAAGGAATCAACCAACACTTGGCTGTCACCACGGTGGCCTGGGTATAATTCCCGGCTCTGTCAAGAAATTTAATTCTAGTCCGAGGACTAGAACGGGGTACATTCAACTTCGTGAGGTAAAACTGAGAAGAGGTGGGTTCGATTCCCACCTCAGCCATCCTTTAAATGAAATAACGACAACAACGAAACTGTGAGCATCACCTTCATGCTATGCCAACTACCCGAGCACCATTGAATGGAATATACTACTACTACTACTACTACTACTACTACTAGTCTAGTAATAATTATAATAATAATATTGGGGTCATCAAGTGGAGTAAAACTGACACTGCCATTTTACAACAATGCTCACTGACGAGACCTACAAGTATCTGGGAATGAAGCAAGCCCGACACATAGAACACTCAGTAGTGAAACAAGATCTGACGAAGGAATTTGACAGAAGAATTAAGCTTGTTTGTAACACCAGCCTCAACAGTAAAAACTTGGTTAAGGCAATCAACGCGTATGCTGTCCCTATCCTTAGTTACTCGTTTGGGGTCATCAAGTGGAGTAAAACTGACATTGCAAGTCTAGAGCAGAAAATTAGAACATCACTGACCAAATCACAAAAACACCATCCCAGGACATCTGTGGAACGAGTCATGTTACCGAGACATATGGGTGGGAGAGGAATTGTTGATATAAACTACCAAGTGGCTCGACAGATCTGCACAAGGCTGTCACAGAAGCAGATGATTCAACTCCACTACTCTTAAGACAGCAAGAGACTCAAATTCAGGTGCGCAGTAATTTGGATAGATTCAATGCCTGGTTGTCCAAGCCACTACACGGAAGACATCCCAATGAAGTCATCCAAACTCACGTCGACAAGCTAGCGTCGAACCTTTGGTTGATTTCTGGGCAGATGTTTCCTGAAACAGAAGGCTTTATGATGGCTATTCAGGACCAGGTTGTCCCCACGAGGAACTACCTAAAGTTCATAATTAAGGATGCATCGGTGCAAGATGATCATTGCAGATACGGTTGCCCAACATCTGAGACTGTTCAGCATATTATATCAGGTTGTCGCCATTTTGCAGGGACAGAATATAGGAAGAGACATGATAATGATGCCAATATAATCCATAAAGAACTGGCTATACACCTTCAACTGCTGAGCCAAGAGAAAGTGCCGTACTATAAATATGCTCCTGAAAGTGTACTGGAGAATGACGCTTTACGTTTTACTGGGATCGTACTGGATTGACAGACCAATCAGCTGTGCACAACAGACCTGATTTGGTTCTTGTTGACAAATGCATGAAGCACACCACCTTCATAGATTTGGCGATCCCAAACAGTGGCAACATGCTAACAAAGCATGTTGAAAAGCTGTCGAAATACACGGAGCTTTCAGAACTGATAAGGAAGCAATGGCACATGACACAAGTCAGGACAGTTCCTATTATTATCTTCAGCACTGGTGTGATTCCCAACAACTTAAAGGAATCGCTCACGGAGTTGAAATTAGACCCAGACCTTTTGAAACTGATGCAGGAAACAGTCATAGTTTCTACGTGTCGCGTAGTAAGGCTGTTCTTGGGCAATCAGGCCTGAAGCATTGAGGGAAATATGAAGCTACTACTCAATGCAGTCACCGAGAATTTGCTCCTTGTGATATGTACGGTATCTGGGATTGTAAATGTTTTCTTTCCAGCAAGTGCTGAGAATGTGTAAGCGCATGCAAAAAACAAATAATAATAATGATCTCTCTCTCCCCCTGAAGTTCTGAAATAGCTCTCCAGGCACGCTGCAACTGCTCCCATGTCTCACGCAGATAAGATAAATTTACTGTACAGCGTGTTCCGATTCAACACGGAACTGTAATATGAGTTGCCTACACACCAACAATCGGCTTGAAATCTGCTCGCAGTTCGATTTCACTGATTGCCGCCCTCTTATGCAGCATTGCAAAATATTTTGCTATTTCAAAATATATTTACACAGGCTTCACAATAAGTTTGAATGATTTCTGCTTTAGAACTTGTTATTCTACGCTTCTGTTAATGGCTTTTGCAGAGAATTTCTATGAAATAAAATTTTATTTTACAACATTGTTTATTACAACACAATTAATATTTGTGTTGTATTTTATTTACAACACAATTTATTGCTTTTTAACCCAATACTACAAAACGAGATAGCATTTCGAAATGATTTGTTACAAAATTGAGTTTAATTAAGAATACGTTTCAACGATTACTATTTCAGAACTATTTACCTGTAACAATGTAAAATGATAGAACGACGAACACAGGCAGTTTAGTCTTACTTCATACTCCAGGACATCTTGGATGATTTTACATTGGCGCAGTTGAACAACATGCTTTTTCAACAAGATGGTCATCCAGCGCACTTCTCCAGACTGCCGAGATAAGTTTTAAACCATTTGTTTCCTGGCCGGTGGATAGGAATTCGCGGCTTTAAAGAATTCCGACAACGTTCACCTGATCTGACCGTCCTGGATTTCTTCATTTGGGGCTACGTCAAGTCGAGAGTATTTTTAAGATCGCCACAAACACCCGAAATGTCCATTTGTGGTAGATGTACATGTAACGACTGTGATAAATTAACATTTTTAGTCGCATCGAAGACTGATTACAATTTTGTAACAAAGCATTTCCAAATTATGTCTGGTTTTGTGGTATTGGGTTAAATAGCAATACATCGTGTTGTAATAAACTAAGTTGTAAAATAAAATTTTATTTCTTAGAAATACTCTGCAAAAGCCATTAACAGAAGCGTGAAATAACAAGTTCTGCAACAGAAATCGTTCAAACTTATTGTGAAGCCTGTGTAAAAATATTTTGAAAGATCAAAATACTTTGCAATGCTGCATAAGAAGACGGCAATCAGTGAAATCGAACTCAGCCCCGTCGTTAGTGCGCTGCGAGCAGATTTCAAGCCCATGGCGTGTGGGTAGGCAACCCATTTTACTGTTCCGTGCTGAACCGGAACACGCTGTACAGCGTAATCCAGGACGGTCAGATCAGGTGAACGTGGTGGGAATTCTATAAAGCCGCCAATGTATATCCACCGGCCAGGAAACAAACGGTTTAAAACTTCTCTTGCCAGTCTGGAGGAGTGTGCTGGATGACCATCTTGTTGAAAAAGCATGTTGTAAACTCCGCCAACACAAATTTTCTCATTTCTCTACTAGAAAGCGCTATAGTGTTCAAGGAACTTAGATATCTTAAGTCCTTGACTTTCATAGTGCTTCAAGGAACAAAGAAATTTGACATGCAAGCTACCCTTTGGGTGTCAAATAACAAAGATTGCACCCGGCACCCGAAACCATACGATATTATTATTATAACTCCGCCAATGTAAAATCATCCAAGATGTCCTGTAGTATGAAGTAAGACTAAACTTCCTGTGTTCGTCGATCTATCATTTTACATTGTTACAGATAAATAGTTCTGAAATAGAAATCGTTGAAACTTATTTTTAATTTAACGCAATTTTGTAACAAATCATTTCGAAAATCTATCTCGTTTTGTGGTATTGGGTTAAAAAGCAATAAATTGTGGTATAATAAAATACAACACAAAAATACATTGTGTTGTAATAAACTATGTTGTAAAATTCAATTTTATTTCATAGAAATGCTCTGCAAAAGCCATTAACAGAAGCGTAAAATAACAAGTTCTGAAACAGAAATCATTCAAACTTATTGTGACGCTTGTGTAAATATATTTTGAAAGAGCAAAATACTTTGCAATGCTGCATAAGAAGGCGGCAATCAGTGAAATCGAACTCAGCCCCGTCGCTAGCGGCCTGCGAGCAGATTTCGAGCCTATTCCTGGTGGGTAGGCAACCCATTTTACTGTTCCGTGTTGAATCGGAACACGCTGTACATGTGGACAGTCCAGTCGAATCAGCATCTTTCGTGTTACTCATAAAACAGGGAAGTATAATTATTTTTACTGTGGTTTAAAAAGTATAATTCACAAACTGATTAAATTTCTGACTGTCAAAACTTGTAATGTAATCACTAATATTCCAGTTCGTGCAACAGAATTTGAATTGAAGAATGGATCTCAGGGGAGCTTGTGCTCGCAGCATTTTTTTGGCTCGTATGACGAGAGCACCACATTTCATTTAAAGGGTACAAGGATGAGAACGCCTGTTCTAAATTGTAGAAGATACGGAAATACAATTAACCCTCCTTTTCTCGAGTATGACCACCTCGTGGTGTAGTGACTGGCATATTTGGCCTCACCCCGGAGATTCGGATTCAATGTCTGGCTCTGACAAGGAATTTAATTCTGGTATGAGGGCTGGAACGGAGTACAGTCATCCTCGTGAGGCAAAACTGAGAATAGGTGGGTTCGATTCATACCTCTGCCATCTTGGAAGTAGTTTTTCCTGGTTTCCCACTTCTCCTCCAGGCAAATGTCGAGATGGTTCCTAACCTAACTGCCCTCAGTCCTCAGACTAGAATTACTTTTTTGACAGAGCTAGAAATCGAACGCTGACGCCAAGAGTCACAGGCAAGAATGCTAGTAATTTCACCACGAGGTGACCGAAAGAGCGTGGGCTTACTTTCCCAATAGCCTTTTGGCCAATAGAGAAGAGAGATAACCATTTTCATTACTCTGGTACGATATTTGTTCTAATGATCTAGCTTAAATTACTTCGAGAGCTCGTTAGATGTATTTGGTGATTTGCCCTGTGTATATATTGCAGGCTGTAACCTGCACACAATATTTTAGTTTCCAGGAACTTCTTGACTCTACTCGTCACCCTACCGTCTTCCTGACATCTATGAGCTGGTCTGCAATTTTGATCCTTTTGAAGCCGATTCTTACTGGCGTTCCATTTCCCTCCTATTTGCCTGTCTTACCATTACTTATTCAAATTTTATACCACCATTTTACAGCGTAAAAGGGTCATCACTTCTGTTCGCGATGATAGTAACCAAGGTATCAATTGTAGTTATACTTGCGAAAAGATTTAAATTGCATTATATCTTCTAATGTTAACATTAATTTCATTACATTGGATATTTAGCTTGCTTCAATAATTTGAAACGTGTGCTTACGAGTTCATAATTGTCCATATGTCTGTGTGTCTCTATAACTGATGGTTGGCTTGACATGTTATGTTTTACCTCCCTATTAAGGCTTCCAAACAGATGGTATATTGGGCACGGGCACCAAGAGCCCGCTGATGAACCAGCTTGGTGTTCCTAGGCGAAACCCCACACAAGACACGGCATAAGCCAAGAAAAATGCTGAGTTTTAAGGTCATATCTCTACATAGTATAAAACAAAATCCCCGATTCTTGGATGTAACGGGTAATCTCGAGAACCACTGGATGGATTTTGTAAGACCAAAGGAAGCAGAGCAGTAACGATTTCAGTGAATATAGTCGAAGAAAAACCTTCCGGCCGTGCACCTTTTGAGCTTACGCTGGGTAAACCGTTGAACATATCTACATACTATGAGTGTAAGAATTTTTCAGCATGAAAAGTTCTACGAAAACGTCCGCGACAGCATATATCTATCTTTAATACATTGCCCACTATAATTTTTTTAAAGTTTTCATTTCTTCCAACAATCTTCATCAGTGGAAATTTTAATAACTAGCTTCGGAGCGAGCCTATCTTCCCAGCTTCGACCAGCATCAAACTGTCGAGTAGTGTCGAGGAGAGACTTCAGAGAAGTGTATATGTGTTTGGAGTTTCGCTGTTCGCCTCGGTTTTTCTGAATTGTATCTGGGACCTGTCGTCCGATTGCTTTTTACGCTTACGCTGGGTAAACCGTTAAATGTACCGGGCGAAGCCGGGGCGGGATGCTAGTGTGTATATATTTTTGGCTATATCCTGCACACAATTCTTTAGTTCCCACAAACTCTTGACTCTACTCCTGATGAAATACAACCACGAAAGTAATGATGGCGTGTTGTATCGCTGGCTGATATAGATCGTGATTGCTGTAGAAAGTCTGCCATATTTAACCTCCGTAAATTAAGGAACATTTAAGAAATATTAAATCACACGTAATTGCATAAGCGCACCATAATAGTCAGTAATAGCACATGCTATTTCCTCCAACATGAAAATGTCTTTATTAGCACTTGCAACACATCCTAATTGCTGTGAGGAATAGAGACGTTGGTTTGCCTTGTTTCTGTCAATGGATTTAACACAAGTTAATCGTATTTCCTTTTCTGTTTGAGAGGACAATTCTCCGAATTCCTTGTAGAATACAGGGTGGGTGAAGTTTAACTGGACAGTCGGGAACATATTCCCTAGATCAGGACGCTCTGAAAGACGTGAAAAACGTACAGTGACAGGTGCATGGTTTAGCGTGAAAAATGGTTTAGTGGCATTTTTTAAACATGTCTAGCAGGCGAATCGTTGGTCCTATGACTTTGGGATTGCACCATGCTGTGCAGCATAAAAAAGAGGAAATAATGACTGGGGTGGATTTGCAAACGGCGAGTGGTTCTCAAACAATTCCATGTTACGATAATCACTTTCGGGAAGGCTATTTGCCAAGTCCAGGCTGGCTGTCGCGTGTACATGTCTTTTCTTAGAGGGGAGGGAAAGCATATTCGGAACTCTGTTGTCCCTAGTCTGTGGGAAATGGTTGGGCAAGTTAGCTCACCTCCGTGGAACTGACCTTCACTTATCTGCGAGACCTACCCCGGTGAATACCGGCTGTTCAATTAGTCCAGTGGCACTTCCTCGACCCGGCCTTGTATAGAGTAGCGAGCAGTGTTATCAAGAGTGACGTACTTCTGATCCTGTTTTCTCCTAAACCATAACCTTTTTCATGTCGTTTGGTGCTTTCTGACCTGCGAAATCGTATGTTCTCGGATAACGGATCCAACTCCACCCACCCTGTATAGCGATACAAATAATAAAAACAATAATACTAATAACATTCTAGTTGTTTGCTTGGCTAACATTTTGCTTGGAATTGGTCAAACAGTTTGTGTGACTACGAACTCCAGCAATGCCATACGATAAACTTGTTGAAATGGCTAGTTTATAGTACATTATGCAACGAGCCTATAATGGCAATAATTAAGACACGAGTGTGTTTATAAAACGAGCGTATGCCGGTTTTATAATTTACATACGAGTGTCTTAATTACCATTATAGGTGAGTTGCATACGGCTGTTTATGTTTGACGATAATTATTATAACTATTTTATTTTCGAACATAAATATTGTACGCAACGTAGGTGAAGTAATAGTAATAAACTTATACTTACGTACGCAGCAGACGTCAGTGGAAACGTAGCTGAAGCTCTTCCCCTATCCCCGAAGAAATATAAAATAAAAATATAGAGGAAAGAAAAACGGGGAGATCGCAGTCTTGTTTGGCTTTCGCTGGGCCCAAATTTTAAAAGGCAAACCCGAAAGCAATCCCAAAATGAAGGGGGAAAGCTAAATAAAAAATAAACTACAGTAAAATTCAAAGATGAACAAATTTAAATCAGAGGCCGTGTAGGTCGTATTAATGTCGCAAGTACGCTAATAAGACCGACAAACCAAAATATAGCAAAAACCAGACAAAACTCGAAGAAGGTTACTAAAATTAAAATAAGGCGTGATGCAAAAGCAGAGATACTTAGGCAAAAATAAAATGTATTAAAACAACAACTACAATGTACAACGATCCCAGAGATATTAAAAGCAAGAAGAGAAACGTCCAACAAATTAACCACAAAATTAGTTTACCTCAAGAAAATACAAATTAGAAATAAAATCGAAAATATACTAAATTAAATTATATTAAAATGAAATAAAATAAGATAAGTTAAGGTAACGTGTTCAAGGCAAGATTAAACGATAACTAAATGTAAGTATGTCCCAATTAGATAAAAAGACAAAACTCAGAAACGACTACATTCAACGAAGTCAAGATACGTTCTAAAATTTAGACAAAGCGTGTCAAAGGGATGAACAAAATAGGAGGGGGGTACAATGGTTCAGAACGGGGTGGAGAGGGGTGTGAGGGAGGGGAAGCGTGAGGAAGAAAGACGCGGAGGCACATGCAAGATCGAGTGAGTTGCGTGAAAAATAAATAGGAATTTAGACAAAAGGAAAAATTACATTAAAATATCGGCAACACCAAACATATACTTTAAAAATTGAAAGTATGCGTAGGAGATAAGGGCACACAAAGACGACGAAAATTTGTGATGCGCAAAATATTGGCACGCACAGATACAAGAATATCACAGGTTATTTCACCAGCAAAATAGCAATGGTGAGAATGAACTCTTTAGATAAAGAACAAAGCATTACGGGAAGCAAGAAAAATAATCTGCAATCCCGTTATGTTGTTCTACGATAAGATACACTCTGAATGACAGACTCGATGGTGCCCCCTTCAAGGTCGGCAAACCCACCGCACGCACTCCAGAGGAAAACGAAGACAGCCCACATACATAACTATCAACCCTTAAAGTACAAAAACTACGTTCGACAGTAGTGGCTACGCGGGCTAAAGCGCAGCGTTAGGTCAAGGGGCCAAGCTCTCTGCTGACTCGGTAGACCCGTGGGTTCGAGCCCCACCGTCGGCTGTCCTTGAAATGGTTTTCCGTGATTTCCCCATTTTCAACACCAGGCAAATGCTGGGACAGTACCTTCTGACAGGCCACGGCCGCTTCCTTCCAGATCCTTGCCCAGTTTCATTCATCTTCATCCATTCCATCTCTCATTCCGACGCGCAGGTCGCCCACGGGCGTTGACTAGAAAGACCTGCACTCGGCCTCTCAGGAGGCTACACGACAAAAAAAAATGAAAATAACACTACCATACAAAACAAAAACTCATCAGCAATTACACGCATACAAAGGGCGGAGGGAAAATATCGGGATAGAGCAAGTACACGCGACAGAAAAGAAAATAACACAGAATAAGAGTTTTAAATTGCCGAAATATGAAACTGAACTACAGTAAAGCAATTATTGATTACGACATACAGACACCTCGCCATGGTTTCACCCTGAACACGGGAACTTACCCGAGAATATGGGAATACGTCTAGCCTACTTGGCTGCAAGAAAGAAATGCCTCGAGACAAAGCAAATGACGACGCAACACAAAGGTAACTGCGTGGTAAAATTTGATTGGTCACGACCCCTTCCAATATATAAATCACTGGCCAATAAGGGAACAAGATGCAGATATGTCCATATGTTGTATTAAGACATCAGAGGGCTATTAAAAGATTCACAGACTAAGGTTTCACGCACCACAAAGGTGTGCATTCATCACATCATATAAAAATGGCACAAAGGAGTAACTTATATTTCTCATAAAAATGGCTCAATATTCATAAATATATGTCGAGATTTCACCAGTTTTATGTACTGAACAGAGCGCATGAGACGCAGAGAATGCCTTGTATTTGACCATGGCCTCCTCGATTACCCTAATATGACACTAGGCCAGGCAGTAAAATTTAAATTAGAAGGCCGTGGAATTCAGCACATCTAATTATCTAATTGGTCAAACGAATGTTTCTTGAGCTCTGATTGGTGGGAGAAACTATTTCATAATGAAAAATAGTGTTATAATAAGCCTCATTATAGTACAGTTTTCTGACATATAATAGTCAGGGTCGAACATAAACACCATTACGATACGAACAAACCAAACACAACACAAATAAACAACAAACACTGATTCATGTGATTTGCTTACAAGGGAATGGTTCGAAGTCGAATATCGGATTTCGTAAAAAGAAATATTCTTGAAGACCTATTCAAGCTGAAACTGTTTTCAGGGGTCTAATGTTTCACCAATTCTTTTTGAGGGGATAGTCTGGGAATAAAGTTTTTATTTTGGTGAAAAATTACATATTGTTTTCTTGTTACGAAGTTATTGTGTTCAATTGAAACTGTTTATAACTTTTAAAATGCATTGCTTGCAGGTCTTCACACAGCAGACTATTTGGTGAGGTTACACGCCATTCACTGTTTGTCGGTGTTACAGTCATTTCTCCAATAATTAAAATAAACATGTTGCTTGAAATATTGTAGTTATTATCTTAATTAAAATTGTTATTTTATTTTAATACTGGAATGCAGCCGAAATAAATCAGAAACCTCTATGGAGATCAAATTGGCAGGTGAAAAGCTGAAGGAAGTAGGAGACTTCTGTTACTTAGGAAGCAGAATAACCAGTGATGGACGAAGCAAAGAGGATATAAAAAGTAGGTTGGCTCAGGCAAAGAAAGCATTTCTTCAAAAAAGGAATCTGCTGACATCGAATATAGATTTAGGTATTAGGAAGTCATTTTTGAAAGCCTTTGTCTGGAGCGTGGCGCTCTATGGAAGTGAAACTTGGACTATTGGTGCAGCAGAAAAGAGGAGAATTGAAGCATTTGAAATGTGGTGTTACAGGAGAATGATGAAGATCAGATGGGTAGATAGGGTTACAATCAAAGAGGTATTAAGACGAGTGGGAGAGGAGAGATGTTTCTGGCGACTGTTAATGAAGAGAAGAGATAGGTTGGTAGGACACATACTAAGACACCCAGGAATAGCAAGCTTAGTTATGGAAGGAAGGGTCGAGGACAAAAACTCTAGGGGTAGACCAAGGTTAGAATATGTTAAACAGATTGCCTCGGATGTAGGGTGTCGGAGCTATGTAGAGATGAAACGATTAGCTCAGGACAGGGAGGCATGGAGCGCTGCATCAAACCAGTCAAAAGACTGAAGACTCAAACAACAACAAGTTGAGAAAAAATACTTTTAAAGTTTTATATCATAGGTGGGCAATGAGAGAGGGCAGCTCCTGGAGCCAACTGCATGAGCGCGAGCGGAGCCAAGGAGCTGGGACCAGCTGACTGCTCGCTAATAGTTTGTGCTGGAACGACTAGATGGCAATATGAGCAGTCAAGGCGCAAGCATAGGTACGGCTAGAACGACTAGATGGCAATATGAGCAGTCAAGGCGCAATCATAAGTACATTATTGTACCGGGCTGAGTAGGCCTATATTATGTGTACGGCTGTACTCTAAATATGAATCACGAACAAGCTTAGCACATTTTTATGAACAGTTTTCGCAAACAGATTTCCCAAACATGCACAAAATGACTGCCAAACTTCTATCAATGTTTGGCTCGAGATATCTGTGTGAGAAACTGTTCTCTCTAATGAAAAATAAATCTCCACGAAGAGCCACTCTAACTGATGCACATCTCACTGCCGTTCTTCGAATTGCAAGTGCGAGATCAATCGCTCCAAATTTAACCCGTCTGCTTCAGCGAAAGGATACGCACACCTCCTCATCATCTGCAGAATGACAATTCATATATATAAGAACACATAGGCTTACGTTTTGTTTATGGTGAGTGATATTTATTCATGTATTTATGTCTGTACTCCTAGAGCAAGTTTTCGTTCCTTGTGTTCTAAACAAGTTGTTAGTTTGTCTTATTGTAGTTTCAGGACTATCGGTAGTGGGCAAAGGAGTGTGTACTTATCAACTGTTAAAGTAATTATTTATGTTTCCTACACAGAACCTAATAAAAGGAATATAATTAAACGTATGTACGTAGCACCATAATCTAATCATCTAATGCACAACAAACAGGGCACAAGTGTAAAGCTGTTGTGCTACGCCGCTTGTAACGGCAAGCTGTCCAAGCAGCTACAAGGTTAATTTCGGTGAGAGCGCATACTCGGCTCTTTCTCCTGCCGCAGCGGGAGCGCTGCTCATTGAGCCGAATTGTGCCCATCTCTGTTTTATAGAAAGCTGGAGGTTTAACACGCACCTTACAAACAGATACATTCAAAACTTATCATAAACTTGGGAGAAATGAGAGAAACGGTAAAAGACAACTGAAAGCGAGGGCAAATTTTGAAAATCGGATAAAACCTTTTTATTAGAAAGTCTAAGAGTTATAAGTTTGTGTCTGACAGCAAATATGTCTGTACCTCTGGAAATGTGTGTAATTGTTGTATAAATAAATATGACAGGTACAGACATACAGTTAATATTGTTACTGTTTTGGCTCTTTTAAGCTAGATCTTCCCCGTGATTTTACGACAGTTATGAACGTAAGTCTATTTTTTGGCACCCTTATCCTCAAAGAGTAAACAGTAAGGTGACGCCGAATATGTATGCACCACTACACCACGAAGGTGGCCATTGGATCAGAGTGACTCCATTGCAGTACTCTATTTGGTAAGAAGGCTGTTTGCTTCCCTGCCTCACTTTTTCCGAGCCCGTTACTCTCAGACGTGATCTACATAAGTAAAGTTGATGCTATATTTCTTACGTGTCTTGCTCAATTGGTCGAGTTGCGAGACAAAAACCTTGCAGGGCCTCATCTGCATTCAGCCCGAACATGGACTGCTTGATTAGGATTGCGGCGCCAAGCGTCGGGCTTAGCCGATTTATTGATGGGGCGTCGCTTATCTGAGTGGGAAGCTAATGGGTAATGAGCACCAGCTTGTGAATAAGCAAACACATATCATTGCTTCAGCTGGGATGATAACAACCCTCTTATCTTGTTCTGGAAGCACAGATTTGCATACGTTAGTGATATGGAGGGGGAGTGAGCATTGAACGACCCAAGTGATGCCAAGTTGATAGCTTGGGGAATAAGCGTCAGTGATCAAGATAACATGAGGCAATTGGTTATTCCAGAATCAATACTCAAATATGCCAATGTAGCCAGTGATGTACTACTTTCAACACTTCGGATAGTTCTAGTTTTCACTGAAATGAAATGATTACTTATAACAATACTTTCATTAATGTCTTAAGGACTACAATTGATGGGCAGGGTGCAAAAGCGGGGTGGCTCCATTTTAACAAAATTGTAGGAAACAACAAAATACCTCGCAGAAAATTCAAATGTAAGCCAAATATTTCTTATTTTCGACAACGCACACTACTAAAGCAAACTGTGTATTCCAGCGTTTATTCAATGATCACAATCACTTATTTACATTGTTAAAATGTAAATAAAGGTTGGAGCTACCTCCGTTTTGCACTGAAATACGACAAAAGTATTCCACTGAATACCCTTTTTAATCGATATACTCTATGTCCAAACTGGCAAATCACCCATTAAAATGATCTTCACTCACCATTTTCTTTCGTTGAGGCGCAAATCTGTTTTATTATCTGAAAGCACTAATGCCATTATATAATGGAAATTCAAACAATGACAAACATATGTTTGCCATTTTTAGGACAACACTCAGTTATGCATAAGTTATTGACTGAGGTTCTAGGTTTGGTTGTTTTCTTTAAAGATAACCTACTTTCTCGGTACTGCATTATGCTGCTCCGGAGGTAAACTTAGAACTTCATTTGGAGAGAAAGAAACGAGATAGCTCCAGGAATCACACAGTCAAACAGTCGGTCGATCCCCACAACCTACTGTACCGAAATAACTGACAAGTGGAGCCACATTGTTCTGCCACCAAATTTTTTAAACTGTATGAAGAAATCAGAACATGAATTTCATCAAAAAGTGTAGCTACCCCGTTTTTGTACCAGACCTTTCTTTCAATTATTCGTCTCGTCACATGAAAATTAAAAGTGTGCTATAAATATTACTGACCCAATTCTTTATAGTAACAACATTGATATGATTATACAGTCCTCGCATTATATCTCTGCCGGTGAGGCCCACTGCATTTCTGAGAAATCGAGCCGTCAACTCCTCTACTCCTATTCATAAGACATTACCCCACAGTGTGTGGCTCGGGAGTTCTGACGGACGACTAATGCACTCGGCACACTTATTAGTGTTTGCCACACTATTGTTGGTGTTTCAATTTGAGAAATATCTTTGGTGAGGCTAGTACAGTCGGTATACCTTTCCTGGAAGTAATGACGTAGCTCACCGGCACAGTTATAACGTGAGCACAGTACTATACCTATAGTATAATATTGGGATGATGCATAACTTTGTAGCGTTCTCGTAAGTTAGATAAAACATAGGACAAACATGTACAGAAGTGGGTTCAGTCATCAACAGTGTATATGGCGTACTGGCAGGGAAGAGGATTAGAAATGGAAAAACAACTAAAATAAAAAGCATGATTTTTTCTTGTTTGTATCATGGAAATATATTATCACACAAATATCAGGTAATATTTGTTTAATTCATGCAGAGTTTGATGGTGATGCGTGAGTGGATGCGAGTATTTTAATAAGAAAGTAACTGAGAAATAGAAGTCACTGTGCTATATGAACGTATGGATGTACTCCTCATCGATTCGTCCCCCCATTCTGTTTATTAAATTATCTCAGCAGCAATGCGATTTGAACCACTGAGTGAGATCCTCTTATGTCATGCTGTCGGCACCCTGCTAGTGCGTCCTTTAAGCGCGGACCAATCTGAGTTGATCAAAACAAGAAAGAGGAGATGAAGGGGGACTGATCGAACCGGCACGGCGGGTTCAACTTGGGAAAGGTTTCTAAATAAGGCGTCCGGGTCATAGAGAAAAGAAAACCTGAGTAAATAATCAGTGTGGTTTGTGCTGTTATTAACGCCAAATGGTTGAGAATTGGTATTTGAGAGATTTAATAACTTCATACGTCAATTACTGTTGTAAGAATAACAAGATAGCTGCATTTAAATTATAATTTAAATCATATTGAAACCATATACCATATGATAACTAACTCCACATATAAAGCCTAACGTGTTGCTGTAGAACAGCTATCTAATGGGTTATAAATACTGAATCTTGATTCTCAAACGCCTCATCGCTAATATATTGTTGAATTTTGTCAAGGGCGCAGCTTGAGGTGGGCTTGAGTGGACACGAGCCCCTTCTAAAATGAGACTCTTCCCATCTGGTTGTCCACCGTTCAATTCCCTCCAGCCCTAGATTATTTAGGAAGGGGGGATTTCAAAAATGGAGATATTATGTTGTAAAGCATAGCAAACATACGAACAAGACATTGCTGCCACCACTCAAATCTAATAGATATTCTACAATCAGATTCTACAATCTACTCGTATGGAAATTATAAAAATCGCTTCGCTCGTTTTATAAACATACTCGTGTCTTAATTACCATTATAGGTGAGTTGCATACAACTGTTTATGTTCGACGATAATTATAACTATTTTATATTCGAACATAAATATTCATAAATATCTGTCGAGATGTCGCCAGTTTTATGTACTGAACAGAACACATGGGACGCAGAGAATACCTTTTATTTGACCATGGCCTCATCCAATACCCGACTATGACACTAGCCACGCAGTGAAATTTAAAATAGAGGGCCGTGAAAGACAGCGCAGGTACGATGCTATCCTTACCTAATTGGTCACACAACTGTTTCTTGAGCTCTGATTGGTGGAAGAAACTGTTTCATAATGAAAAATAGTGTTATAATGACCCTCATTATGATACAGTTTTCTAACATATCATATTTACATTTCGACATCGTCGAACATAATAGTACATTATGCAACGAGCCTATAATGGCAATAATTAAGACACGAGTATGTTTATAAAACGAGCGTAAGTGACTTTTGTAATTTCCATACGAGTGTCTTAATTACCATTATAGGCGAGTTGCATACGACTGTTTGTGTTCGACATTAATTATTATAACTATTTTATGTTCGAACATAAATATTCAAAAATATCTGTCGAGATTTCGTCAGTTTTATGTACTGAACAGAGCGTATGAGACGCAGAGAATGCCTTGTATTTGACCATGGCCTCCCCGATTACCCTACTATGACACTAGGCCATGCAGTGAAATTTAAATTAGAAGGCCGTGGAACTCAGCGCATCTAATTATCTAATTGGTCAAACAACTGTTTCTTGAGCTCTGATTGGTGGGAGAAACTGTTTCATAATGAAAAATAGTGTTATAATGAGCCTCATTATAGTACAGTGTTCTGACATTTAATAGTCAGGGTCGAACATAATAGTACATTATGCAACGAGCCTATAATCGCTATAATTAAGACACGAGTATTTTTGTAAAACGAGCGTATGCGAGTTTTATAATTTCCATACGAGTGTCTTAATTACCATTATAGACGAGTTGCATACGACTGTTTATGTTCGACGATAATTATAACTTTATTATATGTTTTAACATAAATATTCATAAATAACTGTTGCGAGTCAGCCACTTGAATTTTGTGATCGAAGAGGGAGCGCTGGGTATTGTGCCCAATCAGTCACGGCAGTCTGGCATCGAACTCGGGTCTTATCAGAGAAGACCAGGCACATGGTTATGCCTAGAGTCAAACCATTGATCTCTGAGGGGGAGCAATTACAGGGAACCCAAAGAGCAATGAGAGGTATACTGACATATAATATTGTAGCATGATTTCACGGCCTATATGTGAATATCATAGCAGTTTAAGATGAAAAATTGTAGCCAAATGCAAGAAAATATACGTTTTCAGAGCATACGAGAATGAGAGGAGGCCAGTTTGAAGTTTTACAAATTACACTTAGCAAGTGGGCGGAGATCTTAGGCGCCGAGCGCACTATTTACGTCTGGACCGAGGAGACAGCCCAAAATTAATGGCTCGGGTATTCACCGCTTGACAACGATGGAATCGGGAGTAGGGATGATTGCCCACGGAAATTAATTAATTACAGCCAAGTGGGGCATTGAAATGGAGTGAAATATACACCCAGGTGAATATATTCACGGAGAGGTAATTTAGGAGTGGCTTTTCACCTAAATTAATGCCTGTATCTCCAAATGAACGAATTACAACCTAGCCTACGCTCGAGAGCAGTGATTTTGTGACCAGCCAAAGGGGAACCACCACAGTGGCGTCCTGACGCGCTGAACTAAGGCAATTAATTGTAATTAATTGGCCGAAGCGATCGCTGGCACGCGAACGGTTATGAAACCTCCACACTTAATTAAACAAGATATATATGTCAGTTCGGCTGAAGAGGTATTATTTCAAGAAAGGAGTCGCTCTCATGTGTCCAGTGGACTATTTTGTACGAGAAACCTTTATAAGGGAGAGCAGCTCACACCAAGCCAGTTCTTCTCCAGTTCATCTTGAGTTGTCTTGTTGTCTTCAGTCTGTATACACGTAACTAATACGCTGCCAGTAAGCACGCGAAATGTTAAAGTATCAACGCCCAGCCGTCGAAGAACAATAGAAGCAAGTCATAAAGCTTCATAAGTAATCATGAAGTGCGTCGAAGTAATTTAATACAGATATTTATCTATTATCTGACGCAAATATAAATTCGCCACAGCGAAAGAGGAACTTATAATGTTTTTGAACATTACACATACCAGGAGGTATTGTCAGAGTTGAATTTGACATTATTATCAGGATCACTACAATGATGGGAGCTTGGGAAACATTGCCACTTCATCTTGACAGTGAGCTGAACGAGAGTGCAGGTGACGAGGATCGAACGTCCGTGAAACGCTGTTAGATTTTCACGTAGACCAGCGGTTGGCGTAATTGCATCGCATCTCTGAGATCAGGCGTAGGAGAAGTCCGATTTAAGAATCAACCTGTGAAGTAGTGAATAAGTGTACATAAATTGTGTAATAGTGATTTAAAAGTGTTCATGTGTATATTGATTAATATGCATTGTGTAGAAGTGAAAGAGGCCACTGATAAAAGTATGTTTATCAGGTGGAAAATGTGTGAATTTAAGTGTTGTGTAAAATATAACGTGATGGATTAAATCAAGCGTCATGGTGGGCCTGAAGCTGAAATGCTGGCACTATCCAGCGAAAAAGAAAAAGTGAGTACCAATTTACAATGTTATTATAACTAAATAGTTCACCATGTAACGATTTATCACTTTGAGAATAAGATGTAACAGTCACTTACTGAACGAGTTTTCACCACTCGTCTTGAATAAATATGGCTTGGAAGGTGATTTGTTTAGGGCCATTCAGGTCGAAAATAGTGATGGATATAACGGTAACGTTAAAATAATAATAATAATAATCTGGGGTCGGCAACAGTAAAGTAATAGGCATTTTTGGCCTAAATAACGTTCAAAGTGTGTCATGTCTAATATAAAGATACTGTATTTTGGTAAACAGTAAGAAAGTAACGTGGAATATAGCGAGATACGAGAGCTTTTTCAGTGTCAGTGAAGTGTGGAATGAATATTTGATATGGTCAATCCTTAGGATTATATTTGAGGACCATTAAAGTAAAGTAAGCCAGTAAATTTATACATTGTTATTAGGAGCTATTTGAAGCTTTGGCTTAAGTGGTATGACAGAGAGAATGCGGGTGCCTTAATAATTGAGTCATCTATGTGAAGTATTGTTTGAAGCCGCATATTGCGTGCAGAAATAACGTAGAATCCAGTGATTTACGTAAATAAATAATTGCGGGGACAAACTAGTATAGCTTGCGCGTTAGGTGAGAAGTTGGCTAAATCTACGAGTTAGTATCGCCCTTGAGCATACTGTATTATTCGCAGCGAATTGGACAGAGCCTGTCTGTATCCATCGTTTGCATGAATTATGGCCACGAATGACGTCCATCGAGACGCAGTGAGCATGTGTATAAATGATCTACCCTGAGAGGTAAGGATCATATTCGTCGCAGGAAACGCAGACGTCCTTATATTTTATTGACAGCTGCTGGTGAAAATCGTGGATTTTCATTATGATGCGCGTCCAAGCCACAGTAGTCACCATAGAACGGCAAGGCTATCACAGAATGCCATCCCCAGCCATGAATGTTAATGAGCCGAGTTGAGCCCAAAACACTATAACGATAGGTGTTAAATAATTAAATGACTCAATTACTTAGGAACCACACCTAGCGTAACTCCAGTACTGCAATTGTAAACAAACCTGACCTTGACAGCAGATGAGAGGAGGTGGGGTAGTAGACCACTTCTGCGGCAGCCATCTTGACTAGCCAGCTGGAACGAATTTTACTGCCTGCTGAGGGGAGAGAAGGTCGGTCGACCAGTCCCTTGTAAATTAGAGTCATAGTAGGAAACTGAAGAATCTCGATATTTCAATATGCAATTAAGATATGATTGTTATGATGATGCCAATTGAATTGAATGGTGTGTTGCAACACACATGCGTTGTTGGATCATAGAAATCAGATAATATTTGGCTCAGTTATTCTCTGAGGAGGAAAACTGAACCAAAATAATGTAGGCATCTTCTTTTGAGTGCATTTTGCCAGTTCACGCTAATTTATGCAGACGGGTATGTGATTTCCCAGAACATGACACGTTTGTAACGATATAAGCCCGACAAGACCCAGGAAAATCGTTGTATGGTGAAACTATAAACAATTCTATCCATGTTTATTTTGGAAGGGAAGTGTACCACTTTTTAAAGCGTTCATAGTGATGGAAGGAAGGAAGATGATTCACACGACACAACAAATATTTGTTAATGAATGCAGAAAATAATGAATTTATGCTAATCAAGGTAAATGCCATAAGAAACGGAGTAATGTTGTATTAATGTCATTTTAATGTGATATGTGATTTTTGTGTTATGATACTCCAGTTAAGTAATTGTATCACATGATGAACACTATGGAAACCCATGGAAGTCTGAAAGTATCATTGACAGGATGCTAGAATTAGATTTGAGTGCAGTGTAGCACTATTTTAAGAAGAAAACTCACAGAATAACCCTATTTTTATTTGTGGGAATTAAATATAATTTGTCCTTTATTTGTATTTGTTGTATAGCCATGATTTTATAGCAGTAAATATTTTATTTTAGGAATATGTTGTGTATTTCATGTAGAGTAGTTACCTGGTAGACTCAAATCCTGAGCATGTGGTCGTATGGTGGGCAGGAACGTCCCATACCTCGAAAGACCGTGAGTTAGTTGGGATACGAACACATGGTCCACATGATGACAGTTGTGTACATGGAGGATATGTCTCTGTACTAGGATTGAGTCACAGGTACTGCTGAAAGTCGGCCAAGATATTAATGGTAGAAGCAAATACAGCATAGAAATTAGGATATAATAGGAAAAGGCCGCGTCCCATTTGTTAATAAGCCATCACGTAAAATAAATGTTGATAATCCTCCATAAGACATGCTTAAATGTAAATGTAACTTACACACAACCCCGTTTAATTATCATGGCCCAAGCAATGTGGGACGGTATTAATTCATTATGGAACCGCCTGCGTCAGTGCAATATGAGCGATCTTTGCATTGCACAAACTGGCCATGGAAAACATAGCATGTCCACCCATCTCATTATCATGTCGCCCAGATGTGTGTGGCAAAGCATGGGATACCCCCCTCTAATTTATCATGGCGCCCAGTACGTGGATGGCTTATGGGATTCAGAAAACCCCATAATAATAGCATGGTTTTCATGGGGAAAACCATAAAAATAATTTTTTTCCCTCAAACTTTGTTTGAGCGATTGTGAGTCTTTCTAGATGATATTCAGACGTCAGACACTGTTGTCAGACGGGTACGAGGGTCTATACCCATTCCATAGGTGGTTTTGACATTTTGTAATATGTTGTTGTTGTTGTCGCGGGATCGGAATCCTTTTCTTTCCAATAGAACGCGCCAGCATATTCAGCTGCGGCCTACCTGAATCTCAAATTAAGAAATACAGGATGGTTGGAACTGAAGACGTACTCAGGTGTATTGCTGAGTTAAGGGAATATTTTGATGATGTTAATGCTAAGAGAAAGGAAGATATTAGAGAATTTAAAGATGAAATAGCAGATAGATTGGCTACAGTCAATAGTAGTGGTTTTGTGCCGGTTCAGATGCCTCCTCCTCCTCCCCTCCTCACAAGATGGCGGCAGCCCGATAACTCCCGAACCCGTGGTCGGATTTTGACGAATGAGGTGTCATTGAACTCGGGCTGACACTCCCTTTCCAATGGACGACATATTTCATCCCCAAAAATAAAACCTACCCCTACTAGGGGTGAAATTGAATTTTTTAGAAAATCTCTCTTTCCAATTGCAACATGTGAGAGTTTGAATACCGATATGTATTTAAACGTTGTTCTACATAAAGTGCATGTGTTCGGTGGATAGCCACTATGAATTAACATGCTTGTTTTTTGTTTTTTATGCATGCCCACTCATGGCTTTTGTAAGAGGGTGGGGGAGTGGATCCCTGTTGATGGGTTATTGTTGACAGGTCATTGTTGGCAGGTCATTGATGACAGGTCCTTGTGGACGAGTCCTTGTGGACAGGTCCTTGTGGACGAGTCCCTGTGGACGAGTCCTTGTTGATGAGTCCCTTTGGACGGGTCCCTTTTGGACCGCTTCCTACGGACTGGCTCATGAATTTATTTAAATTATCTCAAAGGGCCTAACTACATTTGTGTGTGTTGAATTGACGTTGTTCACCACTACTATAATGGGATAACGATATGAAAGGAAAGTGGCGAAATACATGTGAGCACGTGTGAGATGACCTTATTACCGTCCTCCTTGTGAAACAAGTCACATCCTGTTTTGCTTCATACGTGAGAAAATGCAAGTTCATGTGTAATATGATCTAACACACAGGTGTTCACCTGTACACGTGCACGATAAGAGCTAACAAGTCACAACCTGTTTTGACAGTGGTGAGAGGTGAAGGGGGGAGAGTTAGTGTAAGAGAGAACACAGGTGAAGAGAGAAAGAAATATGTATTTGCTCATAATACATGTATAGCTGAGGACTGTACATAGGACTGTAGGTTAAGTACAACATGAGTAAATAAATAAATACAAGACACACAGGTTCACACAACATGTAATTTATTAATCCAAGAATTAAAGGCTGAGCTAAATCCCAACCATTTTACATATAGTTTATTTCCTTTTTGTTTCAACACTCTTTCCACAAGGTAATGTTTAGGAAACGCTATCTTTTGAATTTCTTGAAGATAAAACCTGCCTTTTATGGGTTGATGGTTGAGGTCCTCGAGTAAACAGGTGACTGGACTGTTCAGGTTGACTTGACGAATTCGAAATAGTTCTGTACCCCAATTTGATGTGTAGCCCTTGTCGAAGACGGACTTGAATTTGCTCACACGAACATGGTCCCCAATGTTAAGGCGATGACGTTTAGGGTCTGCTGTTTTTATGGGGTTAAACAGTTTATCCAGTTGTGGAATATTTTTAGTTACAAGTCGTGGCTTGGTCCCAATGGTTCTGTGTTTGGTGTCGTTGTAACGTGACACTAACTCAGGTAATAAGTCCAACCAGCGATAAGTGCCCTGAGCGGTAAACGCTTTCCACATACGGGTTTTCAATGTTCGGTTGAACCGCTCGACCACGCTGGCTTTGAGATTGCTGTACGTGGTGTAATGGTGAATATCCTTAGATTTGAGAAAACTGGAGAATTCCTTGTTGAAAAATTCTTTTCCCTGGTCGGTTTGTAGCAGCTGAGGTTGACGTTTAGATTGTTGAATAATATGTTGAAAGGCTTTGGTGACTAGTGGACTAGACTTGCGACGCACAGGTTCAACAAACGCCATTTTGGAATAAACATCAATGACCGTCAACATATAGCGTACACCATCGTTAACGTTAGCATAGGGAATCATTTCAACCAAGTCTGCTTGCCAAAGTTCATCCACACCCTGTGAAATCACCTTGAGTCGCTGATAGTGACGTCTAGCTGGACGATGCAACTCGTGAGCAATACCCATTTTAATGGGTGAGGGCTTAAACAATAATTTTGGCATTTCGAAGTTCTTCCTCAATTTCTTGAATTTCCCAATCGTGACCAGTATGGCCGGCTTGACGTGAAGCATGCAACAGCTGTAGTCGCTGGACGAGTTTATTTGGATTGTGCCAGTAGGTAACATCCACAAGGGGTTTTAATGGTTTAAATGTCACCCCTGAAGCGGACACTTTACGACGACCACTTTGACTAGTGGGGAACATTTTTGCAATGATGGTTTTATATTTTTGGGATATATTAGCATTCACTTGTTGAGTGGGATCATACTGTCTTTTGTGAGCATGGGTATCCAATAAAATGGATTTATATTTACTAAGGTCCTCTGACGTATAATCTTGAGATGAGGGAGTCCTAGAGAATAGTAGCTTTAACAGTCCTGGTGTTAATTTATAGTTGATCTTTTTAATGACAGCTTTAGTACGACTAAATTTAATCGATGAATCACCAATTTTAAAACTATCATTCTCATAGCGAACGCCATATGTGGTATCTGTGTTTCCAACAAATAGATTGGTGAAATAGGGTTCCAGTGTTGATCCATAATATTTTATTAAACTGTTTTTCAGTTGAGCTTTATGTTGAGGAGTGGCCAAGAGTTGTGAAAATGGGGACGATCTGGAAGGGCAAGGGGTTTCGACCATGGCCAAGGATTTCCTTTTTCTTAAAAACTCTGCAAGGGGTGATGTCTTTTTTTGAGGCGTAAACACTTGTTCCTCATTATCCTCAACTTCGCTAACACTAGTTAAATCTTCCAGTTCCTCTTCATCTTCCTCTTTCTCTTCCTCAGAGTCCTCGTGGTGCGTCTGACTGGCTTGTGAAACGGTAGGTAGCGTTTCAGATGGCTTGATAGAGGGTTTCAACATAGCTTTTAGCGGAGGTGCTAAATGTTGTTGAATAAACAAAGCATGATCCGCACGCGATCGTTTCAATTGACGAAACTTTTGGCGAATAGTATTTTTTGCTCTAATAATATGCTTTTTCAATTGACTCTCTGCTAACGCCATGATGTCGCGACAAATGACTTGAGAGGGAATGATACAGTGCCTTAAATAGCAATAAAATGATCAAACCCTAAGCGATACCGCCCTTGGTTGAGTTCACTTTGTTTGTCAATCACTAAACAGGCATGACGTTGTGTGTTCCAGCACTTGCCACACAATTCTGTAAACATTTGAAAGGTCATATCCGGATTCACATGTTCATTATAAATGTAACGACTGTTCCTCTCGTCCTGGCGAAATAAAACAATGACATTGGCATTGTCACGAATCAACTGTTTGGACATTTTAGAATACGCTTGTCCAAGATAGAAGCAATCGATATGTTTGTGTCGACCCATGCTGAAATAGCTTTGAATGATACCTTGTCGTTCAGTGGATACATCATCGAAAATCATGAGTGAATCAGGCTTTACCTCATCCGGTTAAATAACATTTTCTTGCGTGGAAAATGTAAAATACCCCATATTCTCATTTTTTAATCCAGACATGACTTGATCCAGAAACACGTAGAGGGGTTGGTAGAGAGATTTTGCGAAAATATAAATATTTTGAAAACACAGACCATTGGGCGCTGTAATAAGTGTCAGCAAAAGATTGGTCTTTCCACAGCCGGAAGGTCCCACAATGATGCAGCGAATGGAAGATGGGAACAGTGAACCATGGCGTTGTTCACGTGATGTGGGGCAGAGATGGGAAACCATGTCCCTCACAGGGAATGACTCTTGCTGCTTAATTAGCTTCATTTCAACTAAGGCTTAGAGAGGCTAGCAGGCTGTCTATATACATCGCACCGAGCCTCGTCATAGAAACAGTAGACTCGTATTACAGGTTGACGATGGATGTCTTTGGACGTGCGTTGATGGTCAAAGCTAGGTCTGTTCCCATACATGATCCTAAACAAGAAACAGATCCTGCTAATAAACACTATGTGGATAGGTCAGTAGTGCCACGCACAAAACAAGGAGATTATGACTTTAAAGGAAAGCGGTTAACTCATGTAAAACATCCTCAAGTGTCTACAGACGTTACTACAAAAAAGTATGTGGATAACAAGGTGTATGAGTTTTATGATAAAGTGCCTCAGCTTACGGTGGATGGCTATAGCGCTAATCATCACCGCATTATTCACGTGGAAGACCCACAAGAAGATGATGATGTCTGTACCAAGCGATACGTGACCTATGAAATGAAAAGGCTTTATAAATTTATCCCATCTGTATTTTTAGTGCATCTGACAAATGTAAAACCTGTGAATGAGAGAAACCATATACCGCTAGTTCATGACCAGCACTTGACCTATGTGCTTGCTTCGGGTTTAAGCCACTATCGACTACACTATAATGGAACCATTCACATCAAATATGCCATACCTGATGAGAACCATTTACAAATAGAGATAAATGGTCATAGGATGTTGGTCCATAACCATGAAATGGTCAATGCAGGAGACGAATTATCCTTTCATCTCCTGTTGACATGGAATGAAAAGCAAGCTGGAAAAACCATAAATGATTTCCCACTTTATGTAGAATTGGAATATACAGCCATGAAATAACAATCTAATGTTAGTTGTGACTTAAACTTTCTTGTGAAAGGTTGTTGGTCATCATCATCATGGTGAAACAAAGATATGTGGTGAGAAAGACAAAAAATATGAGCCTGTCCTTGGCAAAGCCTGGGCTTATGACATTCGTGGACAAGCCCTTACGAAAGAAAAAAAGAAAAAATAATGTGTTGACCATAAGGAAAGCTCTTCGAGTAGCACAGAGACATGTCATTCCAAAACGTCAGCGACAGGGTTCAAAACAAGGGCGAGTGATCCCCGTCCCCAAAAGAGCGGGATTTTTACCTGCATTATTCGCCGGTCTAGCTGCTCTAGGTTCACTTTTAGGCGGCGCCAGTGCAGTGGCAAAAACCATTAAAGCCGTGCAACAGGGCAAGCAACAACTCAATGAAAGTCAGCGACACAATGAAACAATGGAGGCCATTGCTATGGGGGCTAGAAATGTCAATTTGAAGCCAGCCTTTTATCAACAAGGATTTGGAATTTCACCTTTTCGAAATAAAAAAAAAACATCTTTAACCTCAACCATAGCAAGACATGCCCTGACGCATCAGCAAGTGGAAAGCTATGCTAAACAACTGAAGCTTTCTCATCTTCGAGGTGTGTTTATGCGAAACCAATTACCCTCACAACCCGGGAAACATGAATGTGCTGTTGTCAATTTGGATGATCACCGAGGACCTGGAACACATTATGTAGCTTATGTCAAAGAGGGATCTACTGTATGGTACTTTGACAGTTTTGGGAATTTGCCCCCGCCCATGGAACTAGTGGCCTATTTTGGAAACAGGATCAAAATATATTAAAATGTGAAACGTGAGCAAACGTTTAACAGCCAACAGTGTGGACGTTTGTGTTTATTTTTTTTATATAAGACGCAACATAAGCAAAAACGTCAACAGTATGTCGGCGGAAAGTAAGACGTTTACACTGCATGGACGTGGACCTGAAGTGAGTCTAGACTTTTACCCACCTATCGAATTGAGTGAAAAACCTTATGGTTTAGGACTTGTTTCTCTTGAAACGTACAATCGAATATACAACATACGTGAAAATGTGAACAACAAGTTTTACTATGATGATTCTGTGCTCACCCTGAACTCTGGTGGATATACGATAGATGACATTTATGAACACATTTATGTGGTGTTGATCAATGAATATGGTTTAAAGTCATTTCTCGATGGAACGCGCAAGTTTGAACTTGTAGGAAATACCAACATTCATCGCTGCAGTAATTTTTCCACATTCAAAATTGACTTTAAAACTCACCCCGATTCCATTGGTCCATTACTAGGATTTAAACCACGTGTGTTAGAGCCCAACAAAAAACATGAATCAGACCATGAAGTGAAATTCATTGAGGACCATCATGTGTCGGCGACGTGTAATATTATTAGTCAAGTGTACACCAATCAAGAACCGTCGCATTCGCTTTATGACTTTATTATAACATCGCCCAATGGCTATATTATTCGTGAAAACCCTCCAGTGGTGCTTTTTCATTCTGTGGCTGTCGATGGTATTAGTAATATAACATTAAGACTGATCAATAGAGAGCAACAACTCATTGATCTAGATTCTACCACACCAGTGACTTACAAGTTGGTGCTAAAACCACTATGAAGTTTGTATATAAAGCAACAGCACCGTCTAGGAATGGTGTTAGTTGTTTACCACGTGAATAAACGTTAACATCTCAGAACAAGCAGATTTTACAGCATTTGGGTTACCACATTAACCCCAGCGATGAATTCTATTCTAGAGGTAGCGAACCACATCGAGGAGCAATCAGGAGTGGTAAGAATTGATCTGCATTCTTATCAAGCTCAAACACCTGGACTCAATAACAATGATGAAATTCAATTTGTTATCAACAACCAAGATATTTACACCCTACCGCATGAAAGTGTTATTCAGATTGAAGGTCGACTCACCAAAGCCGATGGTTCTACACCCACTACATCCAAGTTAGCCAACCATGCTTTCGCCTTCCTGTTTTCTGAAGTACGATATGTCATTAACGATATCGTGGTGGATAGCACTCGAAATGTGGGTATTTCCAGTGTCATGAAACTATATCCCTCTTATAGTGAGGAAGAAGCTAAAACACTTTGCATGGCGGGTTGGTGCCCTGACTCGACCAATGACTGGATGGTACACACCGATGGCACCTTCACTGGATATTTACCTCTTAAACTGATTTTAGGCTTTGCTGAAGATCACCAGCGCATTGTGGTCAACGCAAGGCAAGTGCTTTATCTAGTGAGAGACAGGAGTGATAATAATGCACTCAAGGGAGTCGACAATGCCCCCATTGATTCAAAAATTCAACTACAACGCCTGCTATGGAAAGTGCCTCATGTGACCCTTAACGATAGCAAAAAACTGGACATACTCAAAATGGTAAAGAGAGATATACCTCTACCCATGGAATTTAGAAGCTGGGCACTCCATGAGTACCCGTTATTGCCCACCACCAACACACACAGTTGGTCTATAAAAACAGCCCGCTATACAGAGAGACCTCTCTACATGATTGTGGGTTTTCAAACGAATCGCAAGTATCAACAAACCAAAGATGTCACGCAATTTGATCACCTGCAATTGAGAAATGCACGTATTTTCCTCAACGGTGCTGTGTTTCCCTATGAAGGGCTGGATTTAGATTTTTCAAAAAATAAGTTTGCCCCCCTGTACGACATGTTTTCTAAATTTAGATGGTCGTATTATCAAAAAGAGAATTGTCCAATGTTGTCACCCCAAGCTTTTAAGACAAGGGCGCCACTGATTGTCTTTGACTGTTCCTACTTGGAAGAGTCTGTCAAACCATCCAATATTGACATTCGACTAGATTTTGAAACGCATGACAATGTTCCAGCCAATACCACGGCCTACTGTTTGATTATTCATCACAAACAAGTCAACTATTATCCACTGTCCAACCAAGTGACAAGTGTATAAATAGCAGGTCAACACACATCAAACCACTCAGTCATGTCTTGCTTTCAAGCCTCAAGAGAAGTTACATCCATGAATTTAAAATCTGAGGAACAACGTTTCAAGACCTTTGCGACGTGGTCGGTGCCTTTTATAAACCCTCAAGCCTTAGCAGCCGCTGGATTCTACTATTTAAAAAGAAGAGATGAAGTGAAATGTGTGTTTTGTCCCATCATCTTAGACCAATGGCAAGAGAGCGATGAACCCATGCAGGAACATCAGCGCTGGTCACCTGCCTGCCCCTACCTGTGCAGAATGGAGGTGGGTAATATACCCTGTCATTCAAGTTACCCATCACTCATGCCTCTGAGTGATGAAAAAAGTTATGATACGTGTGGACTTTATGGTGCCGGCAGTGCTTCAGTGAGCAGCTCACAGTCAAAAACATCCAGTTTAGAGACATTGGGATATCATCGGTGTTATGGACACTATAAACACAAAAGACTTTTTTGTTGTATGAGATGGTACCGCCTCTATCCTAGAATGAAAAAAGAATGTAAAACTTGTTATGCTAATAAAATGATGAAAAAAAAATTGGTTGTTGTTGTTATATTATTATTTCTTATGCCCCCCCTGTCATATCCTATCCTCTATAGTGACTACTCGATGTTTTTCTTTTCTTTTACTAGAATGGAATGTAAGTAAATGACATGGGTACACCTTACTGAACAATTGTCAGTCTGTAGTCAGTTGGACTTGATCCAGACAAGAGTGAACATGTTGCGTACACTGATTGTCGACTGTCAAGGGTTTAAAATTGGAGATAACAAATTTATATTTAAAGAAGTGGCCATCATCGATTGTTCCACTTTTTGGATATCACAAGCTACTCATTTGGTGCTTAAACCACCTTATGCGTTTGATTTGTTGTGTGATAAAGACCGTAAACAAACCCAGTGGATTGAAACTCATATGCAACTAGACTGGAAGCAGGGAACCATTTCATATAAGCACCTGGACATGGTCATGAAAGCCCACTTGTCTTCTGCCCATGTAATATTTGTGAAAGGTAGTGAAAAACGTCAATGGCTACAACCATTTTTAGCGTCTTACTGTCAATGTATCGATTTAATGGACATGGGCTGTCCATCGCTGCAAACACTCATGGATCACTGCCCCTGTGGCAATATTACCCATAAAGCCTTGGCACAGGTGTGGCAATTGTTTCATTGGCTATCCACCAATGCCTGCTGGGAGTTGTTAAATAAAATTAAAACTAAAGGTTTACCTGTGGATGACACCAGTGAGATTTCTACAAGCGACGTGTAAACATCAACGTGATACCATGGAGAAAGGGGATGCTACCGATAAAGCGATTGGAAAGTTCTTTGTGTGTAAAAAGAAACTAGACAGTTTTACTAAAGAAGAATTATTGGCTCTTCCAAAATCATTCATTTATTATGTCGCAGCAAATGCAGTGAAAGAAATCTGGCAACATGTACCAAAATCATGGACTCAAGACCCTGTGTTAAGTGAATTGCAACCGTGTACGGATTATGATCACCATAAGCAAGTGGCTATGGCAAAAATACCCTCTATGCGACAGTGTGCTACTTGTCAGCTAGTCAAACTGTATCATGGTCATAAAAGTCAGTGTAAAGACTTTGTTTCCTCATACCACGGGAGTAATGAAGAAAAAAAGCAACAACAACA
Source organism: Meconema thalassinum (assembly GCA_946902985.2). NCBI lineage: Eukaryota > Metazoa > Arthropoda > Insecta > Orthoptera > Tettigoniidae > Meconema > Meconema thalassinum. The sequence continues at coordinate 1,324,919,947 of OX336388.2, read as the reverse complement.
AACATCATCCACAGAGGAGGAGGAAGATCAAACCTTTTACCATCGATGGAAAAGGATATGCCAGACCTGTACTGGCAATGGCGTCATTAACAAAGTAATTCAATACTTGACTTTCGAAATCTACCTACCTGATTATTATTTGTGTAGTCCTGGAACTTATCTTGAAGAACCTTTGCAGCATAGTGATATACCTATTAATCCTTTGGATCAAGCATGCACCTTTCTTATCACCACAGTCATTCTGCATTAAGACGTGTAGCGGATAAAGTATCGTTGAAAAGCTAAACAACTTTTGACATTCTGTGATGTCTCAGTTGGAGAGAGGTTGGCAGTCGTCATTGTGATTAGTGTTATAAAAGGAAAGTTAATAATGAGTGGACATGGACATTGAAAAGGATTGAGGAATTGGTATTTCTTTGTATTCTATTTTTGTAAAGCTCTATTTGTTGTGAAATAAAAACAAGGTTTACAAGATCACAATGTCTTTTATTTAAAAAAATGGTGATAGCCATTTCATTTTTTTCACACATGAATATTTACAATTTCCACTTTACATTTTTTTTACATTCCCCTTGTTTAGTTTAAACATTCTGTACATTTTTGTTGTTGTGAATTAAAAACAAGGTTTACCAGATCACAATGTCTTTTAATTCTAAAAATGGTGATAGTCATTTTCTTCATTTTCATTTTTTTTCACACATGAATATTTACAATTTCCACTTTACATTTTTACATTCCCCTTGTTTAGTTCACACATTCCGTACATTTTTTTGTGAAATATAAATAAGGTTCACAAAATCACTATCTTTTAATTTTTAAAAATGGTGATAGCCATTTCATTTTTTCACACATGAATATTTACACTTTCCACTTTTCATTTTTTACGTTCCCTTGTTTAGTTTACACATTCTGTACATTTTTGTTGTTGTGAAATAAAAAACAAGGTTTACCAGATTACAATGTCTTTTTAATTTTAAAATGGTGATAGTCATTTCACTTTTTCACACATGGATATTTACAATTTCCACTTTACATTTTTTACATTCCCCTTGTTTAGTTCACACATTCAGTAAATTTTTTAAAATCTTTTTCGTAATATACAAAAGCAAACATTTTACACTAAAATGTATTACTTATCTTATTTTTACTAAACTACTGTAGCCTAACATTATACATTCTACTTACAGTTTTTACAAAAAATATTACAATATAAAACACACTACAAATATTACAATATAGTGATCATTAGACTTAAGTAAAGTAATAGTCGTCAATACGACTGTTTCCCTAAGCAAGAGTATTAAATGTGTTGGGTATAATGAATCGTTTGTTGTCTTCATTACTTAAAGCAACTTTGTTCAACAAATTGGTATGTAGCTGATGATTTTTACTTCTAAATACACACATTTTCTTATATAATACAGGTGGGTTACTAACTATACAGTTTTTATAATCACTTATATCTAACTCTTTACTAACAACATTCTTTTTCACTCCTTTTAATTTTTTTACTACTACATCATCAATTGTCATATAGCTGTATGATTTAGATTTTGTGCCTACAAAGGTGTCTATAATAACACCAGCACATTCATCCTTAAATTTCCCAAGAACCTTTTTGTTTACTAGAGGTAAATGGTAAATATTATCCTTGGGGTAGTCACTTGTATCAAACCTATTTAGCTCAGTTTTGATATCCTCGTAAAAATCATCAGTTTTAAACTCATAAATAAAAGAATCTGTGTCTGTGTAGAGTAATTTAGCATTATCAAGATAGTTTTTCTTTACATAATCATAGTGAAATTCATACATAAGTGTTTTTGATAATTCCAGAATGGTGTAACCCACATATATGGGTTTGTTGTAAGTTACTTTAAGACGATTCATTTGTATTACAACTAAATCCTCATGAATAATTGAACAGCTATGAAAGTTAGGCTTGCTTATTAAGTTGCTCGCACCATACCTTTTACCATCATTCTCCCACTTTGTTATCAGCTTTACATCAACTCGTTTATCAACATTCTCCATAGTCTTTCCAAAAACACTATTATTCATGAGTTTATAAAAATCTTTTTCAAACGCGTTTGTTGACTGCGTTCTTAAATTATTGTTTAGATCAATATACGGTTTGAGCCATGCTGACTGATGAAATTGCAATACGCGATGAATTTTAGTTAATTTCAATCCATGCTGTAGACACTGTTTCAAGTTTTGATAATGTATTACATATTTACATTTATCATTTACATTAGCAATTAACATTTTTGTTCGTGATGTAATGTATGGAGATTTCATATTCTCAGGTCAAAATGGTAAATCATTATGATCATCATGTAACTCTTTAGGATACTCAAGATTTACCTCTAAAATATATCCTTTATCATCGTTATCATTACGAGTGTCAACATGTAAGACATCAATTTCAGGTTGTGTCAGCCAGCGAAAATCTTTCAGTGGTAGATATTGACTCATAGCCCAACCATATTGGTTATTTGCATCGAGGTAGACAATATACTTTGACTCTTCACAAGGGTTGTAGCTAGGCAAGTATTTATTATTCGCTTTAGAGTACCGTCCACTACATTGACTTAATCCACCTCGAATTGATGATTTTATAAAATTGATCATGTCTATATCAGTCATTAATTCTAAATTTACTTTCGTTTTTTTCAACATTGAACTGAAACTTAACCCAGGAGCTGTGAAATACTGACAAGGATCAAGGTCATAAGTTTTCATACAAACATTCCGAAAATTTTCAAAAACATCTGCTAATAACAACACATCTGTCTTCAAACATATGTCTGAAAATTCTCCTAAAGTTTGAATGTGGAACTGTGCCCATACGCGTTGTGCATGTAAATATTCCTGATCACTGATATGACTTGTGTTTAAGGAACTGTAAAATGCATCTTTCGGTGGTAAACAACACTCCTCAAGACGTTCCACACAGTTAATATATTCATAAGGGAATATACCCTTTTGACGAATCAAATTAAAATCATCTTCTTTAGGAAAGACACGTTGAATTTCATGAAACTGATCTGATTTTAAATTACTAGCCAGCTTATCAAGACTACTCGACATAAAGCGGAATGAATCTAAAAATCGTAGTTTAATGGTTTTTTTTTATTGCTAGTTTTGATGTATTTTGTGAACGATATGTATTGTTCCTTATTATTTGCAATAACATCAATTTTCACATCTGAAGCTCCAAATTCTTTAACGATAAAGTGGTTATCGTATTTGCTACCGTTGTGTAGAATGACCGGAATGAATTTACTTACTCTATAATTTAAATTACATTCTTGGTGAGCAGCACCACGATATTTTCCTGTTAAATGGTCATGATCGCGAACCCTGTCTGTACATAAACATTCACCACATATAAAACAATTAGTTTCAGTTTCAAAATTCATTTGCTCTAATGAAGTTAGTGGTTCCATTGGAATGATCGTATTTAAAATAGAGGATATACGGACGGCATCTTTCTCAAGCCTTTCCATAAAAACTTTAGGTGCATCAGGTCCTCTATAGAGCTCAAACTTATTTAAAGAGTCATCATAACTACATTTAATATAATATGCAAAGCTAAAAGGTTCATGAATGTGAGTAGTGTTGGTGAAAGGTTGGGCTGGATTCGATGAACATGTATTAAATGGTTTTAGCAAAGCCTTGAAGTCAGCATATATAACAAATGGTACTCGAAGCTGTTTCTCATAATCCTTAAATTTTAGAATGTTATTTTTAGGAGTCGGTAATACCGTACACACATGATTACACCCCCATTTTTGATGTTGAGTCAGTTGATCCTCTTTCTGGAAATGTAGCAAACAGCCATCACACAACCACTTCTTATGTTCTCTTTTTGATAGCTGACTACCGACAAGTCTACTTAAATGTTTTATCCAACAATAGTGGGCGTTTTCACCTTTAGTTATGTACAGTAAATTTACATGAGCATCCTTTTTTTCCTGAGTATAATATAGAGGACCAACTTTACTCTTATTTTCAATTCCATAAACATTAATACTTACATTGTTCAGCTTTTCAAAACGTTGAATGTCTTTTATCGCCATGGGAAATTCCATTTCTTCTAAATCTAACACTGAAGAATAGTGAGGATATGATGATGTTCTCATCGTGTCCCTCACTGCTGGATGGAGAGCTGAGGTTACAGCCCATGCAAAGCATGCGTCATCATTATTCATAACGTTTACACAAGCGTGTTTACGTTTGATCCATCCTGGCAAATCAACGTATGATGATGCTCGAAGGGGGTTGTATTTATTCATGTTGGTTTCTAAATAAAGTACTTCAACCAACGCCCAGCCTGACTCCCTTTCCTGGAATTCTTCACTCTTCACGATGATGGCACTTGAAATATTTTGATATATATCACTAATATTAGTTGATTCTCTAACAATTATGTTTTTTGTATTAAAAGATTTGATATCCGTAATTTCACCTTCACTCCCAGTTTTTACATAGAGTCCAAAAAGTTCAAAATTCATTTTAATTGTTTTATGCTCTAATAAAACATTTTCTACTAAGCCAAACACAGTTGGTTGAACATTTTTAAAAATGATTCAATACTTTGAGTTTTTTCTTCACTATAAAGTCTATAACTAGCAATTCGAATTTTAAATGCACTACCAATTTGTTGAACATTTCCAGAATTTCTTTCATGGCAAGTGTTATTTTTATGTTGAATACTGCGTAAATGTCCATGAATGATTGAAGAAGGTATATCAATATTACATACATCACAATGTGTTATTGAAGGTTCACCATTCTTCTTTCTTTTTAATGCACAACTATTTTCACAATCTTGAGAACGTTTACGCTTTTGAGCATCACTTTCGTTTAAAGATTCCGTGCTAGTTGTTGGTTTTACAGTTTTTAATTCTTGTTGTTCACCATGCACTTCAACCATGTGGGATTGATATTGCTTTACAGCAGAAAAACCAAGTTCACAAACTGAACATGAAAATGGTGCTGAACTAACATGCTTTAAATTTACATGACGTGTAAGATTATCTTGTCTGTTAAATGTGGTAGCACAATGACTCCACACAAACATTTTAATGTTATGTTTAACATTTGCATGTCGTTGAAGTTTGTCAGGTCTTGAGAACTGTTTCTTACAGTCACCACACTTGAACATGATGATCTCTTTCGAAATTACCTATAAAAGAAAGAAATCATAAATGTTAATAAATGATAAAAACAAAGTACAATATAAATAGTTTAATTATATTCCAGTCAATGGTTATAGCAGGGTATTTAAATCGATCATCTGTGAACTCCTAGCTAGTCTAACTTCATGTAGTTCTAACTGGGGGTTACTATATACCACTGTCACTGACACCTAGCGGTGAACATTGGAACATGATAGAGTGATAGAAACCAGTAATCGCCAGTTAAGTGAGCTAAGTGTGACGTCATAACCAATCTTAAAACAAGTCTAAACTTGTAGAACATGTCACGTGATAGAAACCAGCGATCACTAGTTAAGTGAGCTAAGTGTGACGTCATAGCCAGTCTTAAAACAAGTCTAAACTTGTAGAACATGTCACATATTGGAAACCAGCGATCGCCAGTTAAGTGACCTAAGTGTGACGTCATATTCAGTCTTAAAACAAGTTTAAACTTGTAAAACATGTCACATGACAAGGTTAAGTTAGGTAAAGTTAAGTGAACTGAGGTTAAGCCTTTAAATATTCCCTCGGTCACTGACACCTAGCAATGAACATTCGAACTTAATAGAGTGGTAATCAAAATCTAATCTACAAATTTAGCTTTACACATCATGGTCAAGTAGTTCCAACTTTTTACTGCTAAATATACCATTTTCACTGACATGTAGTAGTGAACATTGGAAAATAATATTCTAGCTGTTTAAAAGTTATTAGAGGGGCGCTTACCTTTTTATAATTGATCAACTGCTGTCACTGAATGAACAGATTGTAGGAATCTGGTATCCTACAGGTACCCAATTATCTGTAAACAAATCAATCAATCAATTAATCAATCAATAAATACATTCCAATCAATAACTTCAACATCAATTAGTAATAAAAGACTACAATCCATTAATAATAAGTACTTACCTTGCAAAATAATTTAATGATTTTCTACCAAAACTGCTTTACAACTCTTGAGCAGTAATAGAGCACTGTTCACTCAAAGCGAGTAATAAAGACTGACAGTTGGGAGATATATGACACCTCTCTTATATAAACTCTCATCGCTCGTGTCAGCAGTTTTTTGCAGATCATTGCAATTCCTTTCCCAATACAGCTGAGAGTCCAAAGTACACTAGGAACACCTGTGTGGTATCCAATGACTGCTGACTTTGCATGATCATCACCCATTGTCTTAATCAACACATGGGGTTTCAAATTACTGCAGAGTCAGTCATAGCAACAGCAGTGAGCGCTCCCTGCCATGTCAGCAACATGACACAGGAAGGAACACCTGCGTAATATCCAATAACTGCTAACTTTGCATGATCATGATCCATTGTCTTAATGAACACTTGCGGTTTCAAATTACTGCAGTGTTAGTCATAGCAACAGATCTGCACGCTCTCTGTCATGTCTGTAATATGACATAGGAAGTAACAAGTCGGTTTACTGCACGTACCATTTCCTCAGTTTTAACATCTTAAGAACATGTATTATTCTCTTTCAACTACAAATGACTCGTTAGAACACATCCATCCACCAAGTTAGATCCCTTGTATGTTCACATGTATTTCATCTCTTTCCTTTCATATCATTATCACATTATAGTAGTGGGGGTTAGTGAACAACGTCAATTCAACACACACAAATGTAGTTAGGCCCATTGAGATAATTTAAATAAATTCATGAGCCAGTCCATAGGGACCAGGCCAAAGGGACCGGTCCAAAGGGATCAGTCCAAAGGGACAAGGACTCGTCCACAAGGACTTGTCCACAAGGACCTGTCCACAAGGACTCGTCCACAAGGACTCGTCCACAAGGACCTGTCATCAATGACCTGCCAACAATGACCTGTCAACAATAACCCATCAACAGGGATCCACTCTCCCACCCTCTTACAAAAGCCATGAGTGGGCATGCATAAAAAACAAAAAACAAGCATGTTAATTCATAGTGGCTATCCACCGAACACATGCACTTTATGTAGAACAACGTTTAAATACATATCGGTATTCAAACTCTCACATGTTGCAATTGGAAAGAGAGATTTTCTAAAAAATTCAATTTCACCCCTAGTAGGGGTAGGTTTTATTTTTGGGGTTGAAATATGTCGTCCATTGGAAAGGGAGTGTCAGCCCGAGTTCAATGACACCTCATTCGTCAAAATCCGACCACGGGTTCGGGAGTTATCGGGCTGCCGCCATCTTGTGAGGAGGGGAGGAGGAGGAGGCATCTGAACGGGCACAAAACCACTACTGTCAATACTCAATTGGATGCCAATCAAACCGAAATAAACACTAGATTAGAGGCTAATCAAGCTGAAGTAAATACTAGACTAGAGGCTAATCAAACTGAAGTAAGCCAGATGTTGGCTACAGTAAATATTCAATTAGAGAATAATCGAGCTGAAGTAAACACGCAGTTAGAATCAAACCTAACAGAGGTTAATAAGAAAATGGATGACGTTAAAGAGTCTGTCCAGCGTGAGGTAACTAAGAATATTGTTAGCGTGGTCTCAGAAATGCAAGCTGATAACGATAAACGCTTTGAGTCTATATAATTAAAACTAGAGAATAATCTGCAAGCGTGCAGAGAGTCACAGCGTGAAATTAACGATAGTTTAAGCAGTATGTCCATGGAGCTTAAAGACATTCAGAGTCAGAATGAAGCTAATACTAAACGTCAATTAGAGCAATTTAATACGTTCACTCAGACCGTGGATCAAAGGCTCGAGGATAGCGACGTAAAATGGAATACGCGAATGGCAGGTTACGCCAAAGCGGTAGACGAAGCCTTGAGAAAACAGGATCAGAATATCCTTGACCAATGCAAGGAAATCCATGAAATAAAAACTTCTGATCAAGAGAATAAGGAGATAATGTCAAATATGAAGAGGCAAGTCGGGAAGGTGCAGAAAGAGTTGGAACAAACTCAGAGCGACCTAGCAGTTATCCATAAAAGACAGGATGAGGACCAGGGAGAAATCACGAAAATAAGGACTGAAATCTCTCATATACATGGTCACATTCAAAAGGAAGTTACAGGCTTACGAGAAGAATTAGAACTTCGAGAAGGCCTGAAGACTGAAGCCAGCGATAAGACTCTTGCCGAAGTAAGAGAAAGTCTAGCGGGGGAAATTATCCACCTGAAGGAAAACCTTAAGGATGATAAGGAAAAGGTATTTTCTATGGCAGAAAGAAACCGAGATCGCCTAGAGAAAATAGAACGAGAGGTATTAGCTCGTTTGGAAAGAGCAGAAAATAGGCACAGCCAAATAGAGACTAGAATGATCGCGCAGGAGGAATCCATGTTGCGGAATCCTAGGTCTAGCGAAGGAAGTATAGACGAGAATAGGAGAAATAAATGGGAAGAGATAGAAATACAGCCCACTCCAAAGAATGCAGCCATGCCAGATGACAGCCCGTATACCACACCTGGTATGCCAATCGCCATGTCAACACCGCATGAAAATGCTGTTCAAAGTCAAATAGTCACAGTTGTAAGGGCTAGTGATGAGAAACCAAAGAAATACTCTGGGAGTAATTCTAACATGACACCCAAGTACTGGCTTAAAGAAGTTTCCGAGTACTTGAATGACGCGAAAGTGCCGCCAGAGCGCAGGTTGAGAGCGATTGAAAAACTAACTGAAGGTGAGTGTGCCTTATGGTTTAGGAGTTTTCGGTACACGTTCGACACCGTTGACGAATTTCGCCAAGCATTTTTAAGCAGATACTGGAACGCGAGCATACAACAGAACCTCAGATTGGACTTGTATTCCAGGCGTTACAGTACCAGTAATCCGACGAAGTACGGAGAATTCTTTGTGAATCAATTGCGCCGTTTTCGCGAGCTTGATGAAGGACTTAGAGAGTCAGATTTGTGCATAGCGATAGCCAAGAAGCTACCGTATGAAGTACAACGTCTACTAATCTCAGCAAACGCCAAAACTGCGATCGATATGGAGGAGGTGCTGAGACAACTCGATCTAACCACAGTGCAGCACACAAGGCAAAGTCGAAACGTGGAACAAGTCAACATGACGACTACACCGACCGAACCGACTAAGGTGCAGACAAAAAGCAAGTCTACAAACACCGAAACAGAAAAATCCGACTGGCAACGTGAAGGACGTGAAAACCAAAATTGGAGGCCAGCATATCGAGGAGGATCGAACCGTGGGAACCGAGGAAGGAAAAACTGGAATCAGCGCGGTACCAGAGACCAGCAGCTTGATAACAGAAGGAATTACGGCCGAAATGGGAACAACCAAGGATGGAGATCCCAAGAGCAGAGTCGCGGGTTCGATGAAGAGGCGGAAGAACGCTATCACGCATCTTTAAGATACATGGAAGAGCGCGGAGATGACCCGAGACAATCGAGAGTTCATTGGGATGAAGCGATTAGGAATAGAAGGTCACCCGACATATATAAAAATGATGACGGTACCAAGAGTCTGGAACTTCAACAGCATGAAGACAGGCAGAAGAACTCCACTAAGAATGGAGCAATTGAAAAAAAAACACCAAAATTAAATGACTAAAGAGAGATAAGTTCAGGATGGAATACAGTGAACGTTGTTAACTGGATTGCCAAACCTGAGGAGCTTATCGAAGACCTAGATGAAGGGACGGTCAATGTAAGAAGGGAACTACCCATTGTTATTGTAAACATTGCGGGCATGAAGATAAGAAGTCTCATTGATACAGGTTCAACAGTGTGCTTGATAACCCAGGCGTTATATAATGAAATCCAAAGTAAAATTCACGTCTTGAAAATACCTATTTCAAGCGTGAAAATAAAAGGTGTGATATCAGTTAAAGTTATGATATGCAGATACCAAGTATTTTTAGATCTGCAGATAGGGAACTCTACATTCTCACAGAGCTTCCTACTTGTGAATAAGCTGCCGTATAACATTATTGTCGGCATGGATTTCATAAGAGAGTATAAAGTTATTATAGATCTCTCGCAAGACATTGTTATGTTTCGCACAAGTGAGGGAAAGAAAGATTTAGAACTCTCATTAAAGCACAATGAAACGAGACCAGAAGAGTACGTATGGCATACATACGGAGATATGACTGGGGATGCAGTGTCGACAACAGAAGACATTGAGGAAGAGTTGGCAACACTGGCCGCAGACATTGAAAAGGACCTTGAACCAAAATTTGAAGAATGCCTGGAAGAGAAGATTGAGGAAGCTAAATTTGGTCCAGAACATAAGCAAATGCTAAGGGAACTGCTATTTGAGTATAAAGGAGTCTTCGATTCGAGACCTGGCCGGATCAAGAATTTCCAATATGCGTTCCAAGTCAGCGATTGGACACCATTCAAACAGAAGCCGTATCCTGTAGCTGAGAAACATTATTTAAAGGTCAAAGAAGCAATACAGGATATGCTAGAGGCAGGCGTCATTGTGAAGACAGCCACACCTTATGTCAGCCCACTGGTAGTTGTACCTAAACAGGACGGAAGTGTGAGGATATGCCTGGACCTACGAAATTTGAATTCCAAGGTCATACCGGAATTTGACCAAGTGCCGCCCATTAAGGAGGTACTCAGGAGGTTCAAAGGAAAGATTGTGTTCTCAAATCTTGACCTGACGGCAAGTTTTCACCATCTTGCTCTGGAGGAGAAAACAAGTTTATTGACTGGATTTTTATTTGACCAGCATACGTATTCTTACGTACGTCTTCCATTTGGATTAAAAACAGCAGGTTCAGCGTTGATACGAGCGCTAGATCGGAACCTGTCTGAAGAAGTAAAAGCAACAACCATATGCTACGTAGATGATATACTACTGACATCTGAAACGGTTGAAGAACACGTCAGAGATCTACGCAAGTTGTTGTATGACCTAAGTCAGGCTAACTTTAAGGTCAATATAAAGAAGTCTAACTTTGCTCAGAGAGAAGTTAAATTTCTAGGCCACGTAATAGATGCACAAGGAGTCAGACCTAATCCGGGAAAATTGGAAGTTATTAAACATTTCCCGAGACCAACGAAGGTAAAGAACGTCAGGCAATATCTAGGCGTTATTGGATTCTTCTCAAGCCATTGCCCGAAGTATACCGAGACCGTAGCACCACTCCAAGACTTACTGAAGAAAGGAGGAAGATGGCGCTGGACGGAGCAATGCGAGGAAGCCTTCGTAAAATCTAAACAGATGCTGTTAGATTATGTAAAATTGGGATATCCTGACTACACTCAAAAATTTATTATCCAGACTGACGCATCATTCATAGGTATTGGAGCAATGTTATATCAGGAAAATGTGGACAGGCCAGAGGAGAAAACTTACATTGCATTCATAAGTAGAAGGTTGAAACCGAATGAAAAGAATTATACGGTCACGGAGATCGAATTACTCGCGATACTGTATGCCCTACAGTATTGGCGAAAGCTAGTCTACGGCTTTAGAATTATATTGAGAACAGACCATAAAGCCCTAACGTTCCTGCTGAAAACTGACTTGTCGAATCAAAGACTGACGAGGTGGTCCCTGTACATACAGCAATTTCAAGTGAAAATCGAGTATTGCCCGGGGAAGGACAATATCATACCTGACTTGCTAAGCAGATACCCTACAGCTGATGAAGAAGAAGTTCTAGCTATCGAGATAGAAGATAGAGATCAGAAGACCTTAGATGATCTGAGGAACATCACCGTTTTTCAACGTGAAGATCCCTGGATACGGTTGATGATTAATTACTTCGAGGGAAAGCTGGATAGAAGAACCCCGATGCATGTGGAAGCCGAAGCACTATCAACGGAGTATCTATGGTTTAACCAGATGTTACATAAATGGAGCGACTCAGACCACACTCGACCCAGGATCGTTGTACCACCAGCATTGCAGAGAAGGCTAGTATGGTTAGCACACCGAGCTTTTGGTCACCCCGGTGTAGATAAGTCTGTTTCCCTGCTTAAAGAAGCATTTATTTGGCCAAAACTTAGAGAGACGGTCAGGAATACTATCAGGACATGTGATATGTGCCAACGAGTAAAGCCTAACTCGTACTTAATGAGGCAGAAACCTATACCACTCTTACCAGAGAAGCCATGTCAGCTTCTGGCACTGGACAACTTTGGGCCGCTTCCTAGAGCTAGAAGAGGAAATAGACACATCCTAGTTGCACTAGACGTGTTTTCTAAAATGGTAGTCCTGTGTCCAATTCAGAAAACCAGTACAAAACAGGTACTTAAGAGGCTGAAGGAAAGAATCATTCCTATATTAGGGCTGCCGGAGAACATCTTATCTGATCATGGGACCTGTTTTACCAGCGTAGAATTTCGCAGGGAGTTGGAAAATCTGGGCATAAGACAGATTTTGTCCACAGTTCGACACCCGGAGTCGAATTCCGCTGAGAGAGTTATGAGGGAACTGCAAAAGTACATGAAGATATACTGCTCTACTGAGAACTGGAAATGGATTGACGTACTTGAGATTATTGAATATTGTATCAACAATACCGTGCACGAAGCGACAGGAGAGGTGCCAGTGAGCCTACATCTCGATAGAAGACCAGAGAGGCCATGGAATAATGTCATTCGGACACCCATCGAAGCACAACCTGGACGTGAGTTGAGGATCCAAAGAACGTTCGAGTATCTCAAGAAACAAGCAGACAGACGGCAGCGGAGAAACAGGAGGAAACGCTACCATAGACCATTACTCGTGGGGGAATACGTCTTATTGAAGAAACCCGCTAGTTCAGATCCAGAGAGCAGGAAATATAAAAAATTTCAACATGCCTATCACGGACCCTACCTGATTATAAGGGATCTGAAAAATAATGCATACCGGATCAAAGACGAAGCAACAGGTAGAGAAGTTGTTGTAAATGCAGCTAATTTGAAGTTATATAGTCCACCAGAAGACTATGATACGAGGGAAGAGCACGCAATGCACATTCAAATGGACGGGGAGTCATTAAGTATGCACGGAAAGAATCTTGAGAAAAGCTTGCAGTCCCAAGAAGGAACGGAGCGAAGCGACCAGCTCGCAGACCCAAGGGATCCGAGGGGAGAATGCAGCTGTCAACTGAAGGAAGTTTATGACCAGTTGAGGGAGGCCGCTACGGAGCTAGAGGAAATGAATGAACAACTGAGAAGGCAGAACAAGAGTCTACGAGACGGCAGACAGAGTGGAATGGGGGAACGAGAGAGCCCATTGCCGAGAGCACTGACCGCTTAAAGTAAATACCGCATGGAGTCGATGCCATCTGAAAGGCCCGAAAAATTCACTTATGAAATGAATTTTCCGAGCTTAGCAGGGGAAAGATGTGCCCAATCAGTCACGGCAGTCTGGCATCGAACTCGGGTCTTATCAGAGAAGACCATGCACATGGTTATGCCTAGAGTCGAACCATTGATCTCTGAGGGGGAGCAATTACAGGGAACCCAAAGAGCAATGAGAAGTATACTGACATATAATATTGTAGCATGATTTCACGACCTATATGTGAATATCATAGCAGTTTAAGATGAAAAATTGTAGCCAAATGCAAGAAAATATACGTTTTCAGAGCATACGAGAATGAGAGGAGGACAGTTTGAAGTTTTACAAATTACACTTAGCAATTGGGCGGAGATCTTAGGCGCCGAGCGCACTATTTACGTCTGGACCGAGGAGACAGCCCAAAATTAATGGCTCGGGTATTCACCGCTTGACAACGATGGAATCGGGAGTAGGGATGATTGCCCACGGAAATTAATTAATTACAGCCAAGTGGGGCATTGAAATGGAGTGAAATATACACCCAGGTGAATATATTCACGGAGAGGTAATTTAGGAGTGGTTTTTCACCTAAATTAATGCCTGTATCTCCAAATGAACGAATTACAACCTAGCCTACGCTCGAGAGCAGTGATTTTGTGACCAGCCAAAGGGGAACCTCCACAGTGGCGTCCTGACGCGCTGAACTAAGGCAATTAATTGTAATTAATTGGCCGAAGCGATCGCCGGCACGCGAACGGTTATGAAACCTCCACACTTAATTAAACAAGATATATATGTCAATTCGGCTGAAGAGGTATTATTTCAAGAAAGGAGTCGCTCTCATGTGTCCAGTGGACTATTTTGTACGAGAAACCTTTATAAGGGAGAGCAGCTCACACCAAGCCAGTTCTTCTCCAGTTCATCTTGAGTTGTCTTGTTGTCTTCAGTCTGTATACACGTAACTAATACGCTGCCAGTAAGCACGCGAAATGTTAAAGTATCAACGCCCAGCCGTCGAAGAACAATAGAAGCAAGTCATAAAGCTTCATAAGTAATCATGAAGTGCGTCGAAGTAATTTAATACAGATATTTATCTATTATCTGACGCAAATATAAATTCGCCACAGCGAAAGAGGAACTTATAATGTTTTTGAACATTACACATACCAGGAGGTATTGTCAGAGTTGAATTTGACATTATTATCAGGATCACTACAATGATGGGAGCTTGGGAAACATTGCCACTTCATCTTGACAGTGAGCTGAACGAGAGTGCAGGTGACGAGGATCGAACGTCCGTAAAACGCTGTTAGATTTTCACGTAGACCAGCGGTTGGCGTAATTGCATCGCATCTCTGAGATCAGGCGTAGGAGAAGTCCGATTTAAGAATCAACCTGTGAAGTAGTGAATAAGTGTACATAAATTGTGTAATAGTGATTTAAAAGTGTTCATGTGTATATTGATTAATATGCATTGTGTAGAAGTGAAAGAGGCCACTGATAAAAGTATGTTTATCAGGTGGAAAATGTGTGAATTTAAGTGTTGTGTAAAATATAACGTGATGGATTAAATCAAGCGTCATGGTGGGCCTGAAGCTGAAATGCTGGCACTATCCAGCGAAAAAGAAAAAGTGAGTACCAATTTACAATGTTATTATAACTAAATAGTTCACCATGTAACGATTTATCACTTTGAGAATAAGATGTAACAGTCACTTACTGAACGAGTTTTCACCACTCGTCTTGAATAAATATGGCTTGGAAGGTGATTTGTTTAGGGCCATTCAGGTCGAAAATAGTGATGGATGTAACGGTAACGTTAAAATAATAATAATAATAATCTGGGGTCGGCAACAGTAAAGTAATAGGCATTTTTGGCCTAAATAACGTTCAAAGTGTGTCATGTCTAATATAAAGATACTGTATTTTGGTAAACAGTAAGAAAGTAACGTGGAATATAGCGAGATACGAGAGCTTTTTCAGTGTCAGTGAAGTGTGGAATGAATATTTGATATGGTCAATCCTTAGGATTATATTTGAGGACCATTAAAGTAAAGTAAGCCAGTAAATTTATACATTGTTATTAGGAGCTATTTGAAGCTTTGGCTTAAGTGGTATGACAGAGAGAATGCGGGTGCCTTAATAATTGAGTCATCTATGTGAAGTATTGTTTGAAGCCGCATATTGCGTGCAGAAATAACGTAGAATCCAGTGATTTACGTAAATAAATAATTGCGGGGACAAACTAGTATAGCTTGCGCGTTAGGTGAGAAGTTGGCTAAATCTACGAGTTAGTATCGCCCTTGAGCATACTGTATTATTCGCAGCGAATTGGACAGAGCCTGTCTGTATCCATCGTTTGCATGAATTATGGCCACGAATGACGTCCGTCCAGACGCAGTGAGCATGTGTATAAATGATCTACCCTGAGAGGTAAGGATCATATTCGTCGTTTAGGAAACGCAGATTTCCTTATATTTTATTGACAGCTGCTGGTGAAAAACGTGGATTTTCACTATAATGCGCGTCCAAGCCACAGTAGTCACCATAGAACGGCAAGGATATCACAGAATGCCATCCCCAGCCATGAATGTTAATAAGGAGCCGAATTGATCCCAAAACACTCTAACGATAGGTGTTAAATAATTAAATGACTCAATTACTTAGGAACCACACCTAGCGTAACTCCAGTACTGCAATTGTAAACAAACCTGACCTTGACAGCAGATGAGAGGAGGTGGGGTAGTAGACCACTTCTGCGGCAGCCATCTTGACTAGCCAGCTGGAACGAATTTTATTGCCTGCTGAGGGGAGTGAAGGTCGGTCGACCAGTCCCTTGTAAATTAGAGTCATAGTAGGACACTGAAGAATCTCGATATTTCAATATGCAATTAAGATATGATTGTTATGATGATGCCAATTGAATTGAATGGTGTGTTGCAACACACATGCGTTGTTGGATCATAGAAATCAGATAATATTTGGCTCAGTTATTCTCTGAGGAGGAAAACTGAACCAAAATAATGTAGGCATCTTCTTTTGGAGTGCATTTTGCCAGTTCACGCTAATTTATGCGGACGGGTATGTGATTTCCCAGAACATGACACGTTTGTAACGATATAAGCCCGACAAGACCCAGGAAAATCGTTGTATGGTGAAACTATAAACAATTCTATCCATGTTTATTTTGGAAGGGAAGTGTACCACTTTTTATAGCGTTCATAGTGATGGAAGGAAGGAAGATGATTCACACGACACAACAAATATTTGTTAATGAATGCAGAAAATAATGAATTTATGCTAATCAAGGTAAATGCCATAAGAAACGGAGTAATGTTGTATTAATGTCATTTTAATGTGATATGTGATTTTTGTGTTATGATACTCCAGTTAAGTAATTGTATCACATGATGAACACTATGGAAACCCATGGAAGTCTGAAAGTATCATTGACAGGATGCTAGAATTAGATTTGAGTGCAGTGTAGCACTATTTTAAGAAGAAAACTCACAGAATAACCCTATTTTTATTTGTGGGAATTAAATATAATTTGTCCTTTATTTGTATTTGTTGTATAGCCATGATTTTATAGCAGTAAATATTTTATTTTAGGAATATGTTGTGTATTTCATGTAGAGTAGTTACCTGGTAGACTCAAATCCTGAGCATGTGGTCGTATGGTGGGCAGGAACGTCCCATACCTCGAAAGACCGTGAGTTAGTTGGGATACGAACACATGGTCCGCATGATGACAGTTGGGTACAGTATATCTCTGTCTTTCAAGATCTCTGAACGACCGACGCATGCGCTCTGTGTGCTTGCAATGCCATATGCAGGCCATATGTTTACATCTACCGTCCCTCAGTAATATTGTCACCGGAGTCGTTTGAAGGCAATGCGCTGTGTAGAAATTAGGGTTGGTGATATTAAGGTACAGTGCTATTTCTTGTCTCATATTCGCCAGTTTATTTACGTGAACATATGGCCGGTGCGTATTCCATGTCGGTAATTTATTATAGTTCGATGTTGTGTTTATGTCCGACACGTTGAATTTTGAGCGCATGCGTGAGAGTATCGTTACCTAACTGGTCAATGAACGAGTTCTGATTGGCTGGAGAAACTGTATCATAATGAAAAACAGTGTTATAATGACCATAATTATGATACAGTTTTCTGACACATAAAAGCGAGAGTCGAACATGATATTATTATAGTACTAGTCAATCTATATTAATCAATATCTTATACAAGTCACGTTCACGAGCTATAATAATTTTGTCGCATGGTTAACACGTACATTTTCACTCCAAATTGGAGATCATCTTATGGTGGAGTGTGACGTCACAAGTTCTAGGTTATTCCTTAGCCCTTAAAATCATATAGCCTCCGGTTTATTTGGACATGAACAACAGTTTTGGCCCCTCAGCATAGGGCATACAGGGGGCTTGGGCTGTAACTGTTTGCATCTGGGCAACTCTTGGCTGACACGTCCACGTCGTGGGGGGCGGGCAACACTGAATTACAGTGGCTGAGTGCAGTCAGGGACCGAGATGGGGCGGTATATCCCCGAGCTAGTAGGTCTCGAACACCAGAGACAAGTGGACGAGATTGTCCACATGGGAGAAGGGAGAAAACCCTGTAAAAATCTAGTAAGTCCAGGGAATATGAGGAGGCAGCCCCTCCACTGGACTAAGGCGCAGTGGGCCAACAACTCACTAGCCCGAAAATCCAAAGTTAAAAGAAATCAAAAGGAGAAAACCGGCCTGATTAAATCGTTGACGACTATGGGAGGAAAAATGATAATGAGAATAGGAACATGAAACGTGAGGGGTATACAGGGGAAAGAAATAGAGCTAGCAACTGAACTCCAGAAATCACAAGTAGAGGTTTTAGCTATTACAGAAACCAAGAAGAAAGGACGAGGATGTGAACAAATAATTGATCAGGAAAGTGGAAAATGATTTCTGTTTTTCTACTCAGGAGTGGCACAGAGTGAGAGAGCAAGCGCAGGAGTGGGAATATTGGTGCCGGAAGGATATAGCCAATATATCAAGCAATGGCAATACACTAGTGAGAGGATCATACAACTGACGATAGAAATGGGAGATAGAGACTTTCAGGATATGACCTTTATTGCGGCTTATGGACCCAATGAGGATAACACTAAGGAAGTGGAGGTCTTCTATGAAGAGCTGCAGAAAACCATAGATGATGCAAAAGGAAGAGTGTTCGTACTGGGTGACCTTAACGGCCGAGTTGGCAACAGAGTAGAAGGGTGGGAAGAGGTGATGGGAAGACATGGTGAAGAGACACAAAATGACAATGGAAGGAGGATTTTAGACCTATGCAACAGCAATGAGATGGTTGTCTCCAATACCATGTTTCAACACAAGAGGATTCATATGTATACCAGAGAAGAGCCAAATCGACAAGAGAAGTGTATAATAGTCTATGTGCTTGTAGAGAAGGAGATGATGAGGAATGTGCTGGATGCCAGGGTACATAGGGGGTTCGAGATTGGTGGCGAACACTACCTGCTGGTTATGAAGAAGGCAGTTACATCGAAGCCGAAACAACAACAGGGGAGGAAAAACCTAAGAAGAAGATAAAGGGGTATAGACTCAAGGAAGAGGAAGATGTGAGAGCAGCATATCAGGAGAAGATATCTGATAGACTACAGGGGATAGGAACAGAGGATTTGGACTTGGAAGAGTCATGGGGCTTGTTTAAGCAAACAATTCTGAGGGCGGCAGAAGAATCCTGTGGAGTGTCAAAGGCTGGAGTACAACAGAAGAGGACGGCATGGTGGACTGAGGAGGTGCAAGCAGAGGTGAAGAAGAAGAAACAGCTTTGGCAGAAGTATCTTACAAGTAGGTTACAGGGGGATTATGATCTCTATAAAAACCAGAGGCAACAAACAAAAAATGCAGTTAAAGAAGCAAGAAAAACGACATGGGACAATTTTGGTAAAGAGATGGAAGAGAATTATAGTACAATTCAGAAACTCTTCTATAAAGTTATGAAGAATATGAGGAAGGGGAAGGAATGCCCACTCAAATTTATAAAAGACAAGCATGGAAACCTACTAAGAACAGAAAAGGATATAATGGAAAGATGGGAGGAACATTTTAAGGAACTCTTAGTAGCGGAAGGGCAAGAAACAGACCAAGAAGAACAGGAATTAAGAAGAGAGACTAATCAAGGAATAGAGATTACAATGGAGGAGGTCAAGAAGGCACTGAAGAAAATGAAGCTGGGTAATGCAGCCGGGCATGATCAGATCACCCCGGAGATGCTGAGGTATGTGGGTGAGGAGGGAGAGAGACTATTGTTAAAAGTATTGAACATTGCCTGGAGGACAAAGAGCATCCCCGAAGATTGGGAAGTCAGCATTATCATCCCCATTTTTAAGAAAGGAGATAATCGGGAATGCGGGAATCATCGAGGGATCTCACTGCTAAGCGTACCAGGAAAGATTTATGCACGAGTGTTGGAAGACCGACTTCGGACAATTGTAGAACCCCAGTTTGATGAAGCACAGTGTGGATTTAGGGCAGAAAGGAGTACACAGGATTTGATTTTCAGTGCAAGACAGATAAGTGACAAGATGCTGGAAACGGAGAAGGAGGTCCACATGGCCTTCATTGACTTGGAGAAGGCTTTCGACAGTGTCCCGCGGTACAAGATCTGGGAAGCTTTGCGACAGAAGGAAGTGGAGGACAGCCTGTTGGTAGCACTGAAGAGCATGTACAAGAAGTGTAGAAACTATATCAGAACATCAAATGCAGAGTCAGAGGAGTTCCAGACGACATCGGGAGTTAAACAGGGATGCATTTTAAGTCCACTCCTGTTTATAACTCTTATGGACTCGGTCATTAAAAACTGTAATGTGAGAGTAAAGAAGTTCCATCTTGGCTATAGGAACATGCGGCCAGTGTTTGTTACACATTTCGTTTTTGCAGATGACATCCTGCTGATGGGAGACACCCAAGAACATCTACAACATAACATTAACGTATGGGATGAAGAATTATCCAATAGTGGGATGAAAATCAATACTGCTAAGACACAGACAATGCTAGTGTCACGAGAAGAAACTGTCCAGCAGGTGAATATAAGAGGAACCAACCTGGAACAAACTGAAAGCTTCAAATATTTGGGAGCAACACTACAAAAAGATGGAAAAATTGAGGGTGAAATAAATAGCAGAGTGGAGGCTACCAGTAGATTGTTCAATTCAATAAAGTCAAGTTTCCTTAACAACAGAGAAGTTCCGAAGAACACGAATCTGGCAATATTTCGGGCTGTCTATACACCAGTACTTATGTACAGCAGTGAGACCTGGTGCCTCACAGACAAGTACCGCAGCAAAGTGCAGGCAATGGAAATGAGGTATTTGAGGAAAGTGGAAGGCAAGACGAGACGTGACAGGATCCGGAATCAGACCATGAGAACGGGTTTAGAAGTTGTACCACTTCAGCAAAAGTCGAAGAGAATCAGATGAGGTGGTACGGCCACATCCAACGTATGCCGTAATCACGAATTGCCAAGATAGTATGTGAAACACAAGTGCAGGGCAATAAAACAAGAGGGAGACCAAGGACTACGTGGGAGGAAAATGTCAGGAGGGCAGTTGAGGAGAGGGGAGTAAAATGGAGGAAAGCAAAACAGCTGAGCAGAGACAGGAAGGCTTGGCGCTCCTTTTGTAAAACCTCGACACCGATGGGTAGAAAAGGATCCGACTAAGTAAGTAAGTAACATACATCAGTTTTAAAGCAATTAGGATTTGTTGTTATTGTTTCATTTCAGGGGCTTGGATATCGTGGTCATTCAGTCCCGACTACTTGGGTGTGTGTAGATAAATAAACAAATACATTTATTTGATAAATTTGATACATTTGAGCAAAGTACATCACGACAACCTGCAAAATAAAAGGAAATGGACAGCTGATTGGAAGAAGGAACATTCCGAGAGGATGGAGAGATTTTGGGAAGAAAAGAGGGAAAACGCCCGAAGATGAAATCATGAATTCAAGTTCAATCGCTCTCCTAAAGGGGAACAGTCGATATCATAATAAATAAATAAATAAATAAATACATAAATAAATAAATAAATAAATAAATAAATAAATAAATAAATAAATAAATAAATAAATAAATAAACAAATAAATAAATAAATAAATAAATGCATTTGTATGACAACCTGCGTTAATGTGGTATCTGTATATTTGTAATATAGGTGAGGATTACGGCAGTGACCTTAAATTAGGAAGTTAGTTGCCTGAAGGCCCTGATGTAGAATTGAGAAACCACGATAAAACCACTTACAGGATGACTGAGTTGGGATTCGACCCCTCCTCTTCTCAGTTGAGTATACCCCGTTCCAGCCCTCAGGCCAGAACTAAATTTCTTGGCAAAGCCGGGAATTTGAACCAGGACTTCAGGGGCGACAGCCACAATGCTAGCCATTACACTACAAGGTGGTCCTTTAAAAGGAAAAAGAAAGCTTGTCTTATTCGGTCTAAACTTCTTAAATACGGAATCTGATTTTTTGAAGAACAACCAGATCGCATTAGTAATTTAAGGAGCTCTCTTGCCTGTAGATACTGTACATTCAGCCTGCTAACATTCATATACTTCTAAGATGAGAATGATATGTTATCTTTCTACGGTAATTTAGTTGAACAGAATCGCGCCCCCATAAAGAGAAGGGAAGGAGGATTCAGTTTCGAGTCTTGTAATGGGTCCAGTGTTTCCAAAGCATTGCCAAGCCGGAGGTATAAAATTTGCCAGTATGGGAGCCACCATAGTGCATGCACGTTCCTACGAGCAAATTCATTCAGAGCGTTAATTGATTCATGGTGGACGTGATGAGCAGGTAGAATATTTTACAAATATTCGAAGAACATTCAGCCTGTCCGTCTCTCTTTTTCTCACCCTCTACACGGACGCAGATAATTTCATTACAGTTGTCAATTTTATTCGATTTTCTCTCCAAAATTAATATAAAATACATACCACAAGGGTTTGCTAATTCAGACTGTATGATGACGTTCGTCAGCGACAGGAGGAAATCGAGGTACCTACCTTTAATATCTAAATCAACCAAAATCTATTAAGGAAGTCACTTAGTATCGTGTAGAAAGCTAATTTTCAGTGTTGTCTAGTAATCAAAATTTAATGTTTTCCAGTCGGTCATCACGATTGTACCCAATAGTAATGGGTGGCTCCTTAATCCTGAAATAAAATGTACATGAGATTAATACATACACTTAGATCACCAGTTTCGATCGTCAAACGATCATCTTCAGATTCATTACACTTCGGCTATGTCTACATGTCAAGATTTAATAGCCTAAGTGTAATAGATCTGATGATGATTGCTTGACGATCGAAACTGGTGATCTAAGTGTATTTATTAATCTTATGTACATTTTTTCAGGGTTAGGGAACCACCCATTACAACAAGGTACAATCGTGTTGACCGACTGAAAAACATTTAATCTCAAAGATGAAGGGCAACCATGAATATTTCACATTTAGTCAAGGCATATTCTCTTTCTACACTCAACTCACGCAAGCAGTGAACATGGGAATGATTGCGCTATCGCAATCTGATTCGATTTAAGATACATTGCGCCGTACATTGCTGTGAAAGGAGTTGCCTAATCAGCGTAGTTCACGGCGCTCAGGCAGTCACTGGTGAGGTATGGATTAGATACAGTGGTGCATATGAAATTCAGACCACGAATCTTAGCATGCTCCTTCACAATCTATGCCTATGTGCCCACAGGAGATTCAAGGTTGTTATTATATGGTAAGAATAGCAGGCACGAAACCAAGATGGTGCCAGTGCTAATTTTCAAAATTCAATTTCCCTTTTCTCAGAACTATTACAGTTTGAAATGTTGTATCGTGATAGAGGACTATACAACAAGTTCACTGATGATATGTATATTTTTATTACTGAGAAGAGGATATAGTGGTATGGACACGTTAAGTTTTTCGACCTTGGAGTAGCCGGAAGAATATGTCGCGGAAGACCTAAGTGACGATGGACTGACACACTGAAACGAGATATGGCGTCATCCAACTTGAGGGATGACCACGTTTCCAACGAGTCAATGAGGGGACAGTGCACAAGAGAAGTTGTTTGTTACTGTGAATTCGTTTTAGAGCTTGGGACATCTTGGTAATCAGTCTTGTACACTTGGGTATGTGTTCAATTTGTCTGATAACCTGTGTTTCTGTTGTGACTGCAGTAGTGTAGGGGCGTGATGGCGCAGCGTTCAAGCTGTAGGCCTCTCACCAAGGTGGACCGGGTTCGATTCCCGGTTAATGCATGTGAGGTTTTTGAAGTGAAACACCATGTCCTGTGGTTCGGATTCCACGTAAAAAGGAGATCCCGTGGCTCATGATCGCATGATTAACGGTCTCGTATATCTAAAAGCTTCCTGCCTTTCCTTGTAGTAGTGTAACTGTAATTATTAGGGTCAGAAATGGGGTAGATACCCCGGAACTTGAAATTAGGCGTTGTCCCGGCGCTTGCTTGAAAGAAGTGTGGAGAACCCCGAAAATAAAAACCACACTCAGGATAGCCACTGTCAGCACCGTGATTCGAACCTTCAATCTCCGGACTTGCTGCAGCTTCCCATCGCAGTCGTGGAGAGCAATTTACCTTATTTCAATTCCCGGTGAACCTACCTCCTCCTTGTCCCTACACACCATTACGGTCATCACCTAAGTTAAATACAGGTTATCAGACAAACTCAACACACACCGAACTACACGAACTGATGACCAAGTTTCCACAAACCCCCAAAATGAATTAGCAACAAAATTGTATCCAACCCACCTTGGTGGGAGGCAAGCGGCTTGACCGCTCAACGTACTCAATCATATCTCTGTTACAACTTACTCTTCATATCTGGAATTCCAACGTTTACGAGAAACTTCGCTTAACTAGCATTCGCAAACTCAGACGTTGCTATGCAGATATCAGTTGCGTTATTTGGTGTTCCCACACATAATTTGCTAACAGTTCAATTAGTCAATATTTATTAATTGGGCAGGACGCGCGTACAAGTTCGTTAAAACATATTGCAATCAAGAGGACGACATCAAGATGGCTTTCAGTAAGTTAGTTAGTGAGTTCGTTAGTTGGCTCACAATATATCGCCTCGCCTTCTCTCAAATGAGTGGGAGAGAGTGGGAGGGGTGATGAAACCGAAGTAAGGGCAATGCAATTAGGTGTTAATGAACACGAGCAAGGAGATTCTCATCTAGTGAGGTAAAAGAACACCAGGTCTTACATGAGTACAAAGTCTTGGGCCCACTTGCATCTTCCCTACCCGCATGCAAAGAAGATTAGGGGAGAGGTAGGTAGCGGTGGACACACACATGGATATACATAGTAATTACGTTATACATGGTGTGTATTGAATAGAATATTTTTTTTTAGTGTAGAATAGCTTCTGTTCTGAATCTCCGACTGCCTGAGATTGATGCAATGATATTGTTCATTGCAAACATTATTTCGTACATAAAGTGATTCCCTACTAGCCTAGTACAAAAATCCAGCTGAGAAAAGTTAAAAGAAACGTAGAAAAGAACCCCACTTAGGGGCAGATTACCTCGTAGTTACGCCCCTTAAAAGAAAAAGAAAATCAAAAACGAAAAAGAAAAAGAAAATCAAAAAGGAAAAAACAAAAACAAAAACAAAAACAAAAACAAAAACAAAAACAAAAACAAAAACAAAAACAAAAACAAAAACAAAAACAAAAACAAAAACAAAAACAAAAACAAAAACAAAAACAAAAACAAAAACAAAAACAAAAACAAAAACAAAACCCAAACGAAAACGAAAACAATAACAAGGTCGATTGATTTGTAATTTATAAATAATCCACGTCATTTCCCGCCCAATTTAATTGGGCACATTGATGTATTGACAGACTGAAAAGTGGTTCATCCCTCAGTGTGTCTGTGTGTTAGTTTGTTACCTCTTTACACTAAAACGGCTGGACGGATTTGGATGAAATTTTTAAATGGAGACAGCTTATACCCTGGGATAACATATAGGCTGCCTTTCATCCGGAAATAAATCATTGTTCCCGTGGAACGGGCAACATAACTGAAAAGTCACCAAAAATACTCAACCGGGACAAAATATCGAAGTTGTCGCATAAAGACCGGACAAAGCTCTTTTTACGCCTCTCGATGCAAGGAACAATACTCGGTATGTCCCTACGAGACACCGAAAACCACATTTTAAGGCCCTAAACACAACAGTTTCAAGGATATTCGCAGAAAACTATCTTCACTCTGATAAAATGATGAACTAATGGAAAGCCCGTTTCCATGGCCACTGAACCTCAAGGTATGACATCCGATTTTCTATCCCTGTAGGAGGCAATGCCAGTCCATTTATTATCTTTTTCAAGATATACAGTGTGGTCCACCAGCCCCTTATTTTTTTTGGAGGAAGGCAACCCAACTAACGCGTATATGACAGTCATCCTAAAAACATTCGTACCTGCTCCTTTACGTCCATTGTACAACTTTACCGTTGAGTACATCCTCGCGAATATAGTAGAAATCAATATTGGCAGTGTTCTTTCAATGACCTCGAATATAATGCATGATTGAAACGATCAGAGCTCTGAATGACACCTTCTTACATTTGGACATGAAGCGTCTACGAATAGACTCAATACGTGCCAGTAATAAACCATGGTTCTCGGTAGCTGAGGTGGCTAAATCAAGAAGTGCTGGAGTAGCGTCAACGAAGTCGCATTGTAGTTGGTTCGAACCTTGGACTAGTGCATTTTTTTCTTAATGTCGTTTATTGTGGATGTATTATGGACGCATATCTATCTGTTCCAACGAGTGATTTTTTTATTAGGTCCTGCAAATGAGCGTACTTATCCGATGGCACGCAGCAAGATTGGACGACGACATAATGATCTGTAGAACGAAAGCAAGGTAGCCTATCCTGTATATTCAAGGTAGCAAGTGTTCGAAATTTTGACCACCTTTGTTTAAAGGAAAACTCCGACTCACTCAGACGACCCACATAACAAATAGATTTGTTATGTGGGTAGGCTCACGAATAAATACATCAGACCGAAACTATAATTTCTTTCAACGGCGTCTGTGCGAAAAGCGCTTGCTATACATTTACAGTAATAGTTATTTAGTGAGGTTTTAAGGGGCGGAACTACGATGACATCTTCCCCCAAACATACAGTAAATACAGATAATTATAACATTATTGGTTTAAGTCCCTTTTACCTGCTCTGGCATTTAGATACGCCGGGTTGCCGGATTTTGCTCCGAAAGGGATCTTCAACGTGAAGGTAAATCTACTGACACGGCTCCCTCGCTTTTGCGCACCCTCAAATGCCAGCTGACTGCGCCTGGATAGGAACCTGCAACTTTCGGCACAGCAAGCGAGAACGTTACCGCTGAGCCTCGTATCAAGGCAGTAATTACAGAACGTGTCATATTATGATTCTGGGATAAATATTGAACTATTAACATTCTAATTATCACGAATAGAGTCGCCACCGTTGCGTAGTAGTCAGCGTGATTAGCTGCCACCCAGGACGACCTGGGTTCGATTCCCGGCTCTGCCACGAAATTTGAAACGAGGTATGAGGACTGGGACGGGATCTACTCAGCCTCGGGAGATCCAAATGAGTAGAGGTGGTTCGATTCCCACCTCAGCCATCCTCAAAGGGGTTTTCCGTGGTTTCCCACTTCGCCTTCGGGCAAATACAGGGATGTTATCTACCGTGCGGCCACGGCCGCCTCCTTCCCTCTTCCTTGCCTATCCCTCCCGATCGTCCCCTCCCTTCCCATCCCTCAAGAGGACCCTGTTTGCTTTGCAGGTCAGGCCACCTGGGCGAGGTGCTGATTTCACCTCCCCAGTTGTATCCCGCAGACAAGATGTTTCAAGCTGCAGGACACTGCCCATAGAGGCGGCAATGATGGGATCCCTCGCTGAGTCCGTGGGAAAACCTAACCTGGTGGGTAAAATCCACTAAAAAAATAATAATTATAACGAATAGTATCCATCCATGGTTTTGAACAGTATTTAGGGAAAATAACCATTTAAATGAGACAAGAAAATAGCTTTCCCTATCGTCTTCGTAGATAATGTGAACAAAACCAAGTTGAAATCTTGCTGTACGAGGTAGGGAGGGTATAATAAAATAGTTTAAAAGAATTTAAAAATTCTGCCGTTGGATATTCTTGAACCCGGGATCTTCGAAAGAGCGAGCGGGCGCAATAACACTTGCACACATTTCAAACACACTCTCGAGGTTTTTGTTGCGCTTCTTATTAACACGTATGGTAAAATATTCAATTATTACAGTTAGATCCTAAATATTGAATGGAACGCCTTCATTCAGTACCTGGCATGTTTTCTAATTTACTTAAAACAAGTTTCGTGACCGCTTTGCGTTAATAAGGCGAAAGAACAGCAAATAATGCCCTCAAATGACAGCCCTTCGGTTTTATTTCATACAACTTAGCGTACAAAATGCCAGCGTGTGATACACTTCGGTCATACAAGCAGGTGTACTGACGAAGAGAACAGAATCATACAGGATTTTGTACCAGCGATCACAGCAGCTTCCTTGCCAGCGAGTGTCGTGTGATACGGGCCTAGAGATATGCTATGACTTTTTGTTAAAATTTAATAACAAAACAAGATGTTCGGTAAAGAACGTATAGCCTACTTTCTCCTAAATGCATGGGTATTGTTATAACTCTTTGTCCTTTTCAAGGATTATAATTGATTGTTGGTTGTAGTAGCTTCTTACATACAACGTGCTATACGGATATTATACATGAATATGATGCGCCCTTTGCTAGTGCTATCTCTGTAAAAAAAATCATTCTTTTCGGTTTCACCGTGTTTGAATTGATATGGGGAATCGATTCGCACACATACATGGCCGTTTTCTGTAAACTATTGGGCTAATGACCTTGTGGTTCAGTCAAAAGATGCTTCCCACAAAAAGGTATGTTGTTGAAAAATTTGGTAGAGATCAAATTATTAGGTTGGTCGTAATTTGATTTAAGCTTTTAACATTTGGGTGGCCGCCATTCCGTTTCCGTCAAGATGGCGGCGATATAAAACATGACACTGAGGTGGCCTTTGCTAGTGCTATCTCTGTACCAAACTTTGTTCCATTCGGTTTCACCGTGTTTTAAAAGATAGCGGGAATCGATTTGCACACATACATGGCCGCTATCCGTACATTATTGGCCTGATGACCTTGTAGTGTGGTCAAAAGAATCTCTATACATAAAGGTATTTTGTTGCAAAATTGGGTAGGGATCAGATTATTAGGTTGGTCGTAATTTGATTCAAGCTTTTAACATAAGGATGGCCGCCATTACGTTTTGATCTAGATGGCGGCGATATAAAACATGACACTGGAGTGCCCTTTGCTAGTGCTACCTCTTTACCAAATTTCGTTCAATTCGGTTTCACCGTGTTTGAATTGATAGGGGGAATCAATTTGCAAACATACATGGCCGCCATCTGCAAACTAATGGGTTGATGACCTTGTAGTTCAGATAAACGACGCTCGCCATACAAGTATATGTTGTTACAAAATTTGGTAGAGATCAAATGATTAAGTTAGTCGTAATTTGATTTAAGTTTGGAACATTTGGGTGGCCACCATTACGTTTCCGTCAAAATGGTGGCGATATAAAACATGACTCTGACGTGTTCTAGGCTAGTGCTACCGCTGTACCAAATATTGTTCAATTCGGTTTCACCGTGTTTGAAATGATAGGGGGAATCGATTTGCACACATACATGGCCGCCATCTGCATAATTTTGGGCTGATTACCTTGTAGTTTAGTCAAAAGACGCTTGCCATATAAATATATGTTTTTGCAAAATTTGGTAGAGATCGGATGATTAGGTTATTCGTAATTAGATTTAAGCTTTGAACATTTGGGTGGCCGCCATTACGTTTCCGTCAAGATGGCGGCAATATAAAACATGACACTGAGGTGGGCTTTGCTAGGTCTACCTCTGTACCAAATATCGTTCAATTCGGTTTCACCGTGTTCGAATTGATACGGGGTGGAGGGAGGGGGGGGGGGGGGGGGCCGACATTCAGAGTACACACACTCCACACACAGACAGACACACAATTTTTGGCCCTGTGTAGATCTCATAAGTCTACTTTCATTTTTTGCAAAAATCGAAAGTATGCTAATAATACCATGGTTCGATGCAAGCACTGGCGATCAGAATATCCTTCGATATGTTGTTGTTTTGTTTCATTTGAGGGGCTAGAATATCGCGGTTATTTAGCCCCGTTTACTTGGATGTGTGTGTAGAATTTGTCTGATAACCCGAGTTATTGCGGGCTTGTAATGATGTGTTTATTTGCAATTAAGGATTGGGAAGGAGGCGGCCGTGGCCTTAAGATAGAATCCGTCCCGGAATTTGGCCGGATTAGAAGTGGGAAACCACGGAAAACCATTTCCGGGGTGGCTGAGTTGGGAATCGAACCCACTTCTTCTCATATTTGCTTCACGAAGCTACGTGTACCCAATTTCAGCCCTCAGACAAGTATTACATTTCTTGGCAGAGCTGGGAATCGAACCCGGACCTCCGGAGCAACACTTCGATATGTTATGTTAATATTTATGCCAGTTTCTTAATTTTATGCCATTGCAGGTCACGTGGCATAACGTACCAATTAGATCGTATTCTCTTTATAAATCATCAAAATGCAACGTACTCTTCACAAAAATACGTCGTAAGGCAATAAATTTGGCAATGTAGTTACATCCCGACTAAAATGGAATGTGGGCTTTCGTTCAAAAAAGTATGCCCGCTACTGGATTCGATGCAGCATTCTACCTGCTCGCGCCCAGCACATACTGTCAGGCTTCAACCCTCGCAGCCATGAACTCATAGTAGATACCGCACGCTAAACGTGCTTTAGTTACTGTAGCCGTCCCACCTCAAACGTTTAAGTCCATCTCAAAGCCTTCAATCACGGTTTATGGTGTTGATTTAAATTTCTACTAATACAGATCACGTGGCGTAAGCTAATAATTCGATCGTATTACGTGTATGTGTGTTATTTCAAGGAGCAGTAAGTCATATGTTAGTAGAATGGGCCATAGTATTTGGCGGGGAAAAGTTTAAGGTCGGTTTTTCTTTGCTAGACCCATGACCCAATTACATTGCTGTCACACAGTCACAGCGCAGAGCAATATCGACCATCGGGAGAAATGCGATGTTAGTTGGGTTTCATAAAACTAAATAATAAGGGGCGGGTGGACCACACTGTGAAAATGAAAATCCACAGCCTGTTTCCAGTCTCCGACCGGGTCAGGAATGGAATGAATGAAGCCCCCATCTAGCGGCGAGGATATGAACTGTGCCGGCTGCCGAGGCCTGACGCACTCCTCTGGGGCAATGATTAAATGAATGACAGATGAAATGAAATGATAGTGGAGAGTGTTGCTGGAATGAAATTTTGACAGGGAAAACCGGAGTACCCGGAGAAAAACCTGTCTGCCTCCGTTTTGTCCAGCACAGATCTCACATGGAGTGACCGGGATTTGAACCACGGACTCAGCGGTGAGAGGCCGGCGTGCTGCCGCCTAAGCCACGGAGGCTTCCGGACCACACTGTATATAAACACAATAAGAACAGGGTAGCGCACCTGCCTCTAATCCGGAGGCCCCGAGTTCGATTCCCGGCTCCGTCAGAGATTTTAGAATTAGGGAAAGTGCCTTCTAATACCACTTTTAATTTTTAAACACTGCAACGGAGTGCACTCAGCTTCATGGGGACAATTGAGTAGCTGTCTGATAGCGAGGCAGCGCCCCGGTCACGAAGAACAAGATTAACGGCCGAGGGGACACGATTCACTGACCACGCGTCACCACAATATCTGCAGGCCAAATGGCTGGGAAGAGGTCGCATGATAAGCCTAGGCCCTTCATGGTCTGTAGTGCCAGGGGTAAAAGAATTAGGGAAAGTGCCTTCTAATACCACTTTTAATTTTTAAACACTACAGTAGCGGCTACCAAATAAAGGTAGCGATCTAGCTACGTTCAATTTCATAAACACTGGGCTCATAAATCCGGTATAGTTAAGTACAAATATCAGTCTGGTCGTTATTTCAGTAGAAACGAAGCTCTGTGGCGGCTATTGCCGTTTCCGTAAAACGTAAGGCATCCCGCCGTCGCAAACATCAATGCGCACCAACAAAATTGTGAACCAGTCTATAGGCTTATTACTGAAAAAAAAAAACAAAAAAAAAAAAAAAAAAAAAAAAAAAAAAAAACCCACACTCACTACCTTTTCCAAAATTTACACAAGACATGATTTTGAAAGCACTCTTCTGTATGTTGAGATACAATGGATGGAAAGATACAATAAAATGTTGGCAAATCTCAGTTCGAGGAACTGCTGTTCAGTTGGCAGTCAAAGTGAAAGGTCGTGTTTTTCCCGAGCCCTCAGGTGTGCTGGAAATGGGTTGTTCTCTGGAGTGTTATCGCGCGAGGATCGGACTGTGGCATGCGAAGGGTGGGTGGATTATTAGCTTGGGAATAACCTAACCCCCAAGGGAAGATGATGAAGAAAAGGAAGTGGGTTTCGGACTGGAGAAAAAGGATGGAGAAATAGGACGAGAGTCCAACAGAAGTTATAATTTTAACTTTAAGTATACTCAAAGGCAGCTGCCACTGCAAATCCGCTTTCCGATACCTAAAGTGGGTAGGGACCTGGGCGAAGCTAACAGGAAACGCAGCTGGAACTTGGGCTATTCGCAAGAAAGCTGCTATAGCGTATTCCCTCTCAAGCATAAATATACTGAACCCTTGCAAAGAAGCATATGAGACTCAGTTTCGGGGGGTGTAACAGTCCATTTCGTTAAGTTGTTGTTAAGCGCTTCTTATAACATGCAGGGTAACATATAACAAAATAACATGCAGGAAGAAGTGAATACCAGGGTTAAAACATATGAATTTAATAACAGATCAACTATTTACAATAAAGCAAAACAAACAAGGTCTCCCAAATGACTCCCACTTGAATTAATAAGCTGCCAAACTTAGGCCTAATCTCAGGAGAGATTGTAAACAGCTGGACCAAATGTCCCAAATTACTACAATGACCATGTGCGTGTGCGGCTGTTCTACATGCGTTACGGTGTGTACAAATTAATGCGAGATCCATTACCATCCAGTAAACCTTCAGGGGACGAATCTGCATTGACTAGAGCTAGACAGACACGGGGAACCAACTAAACACTAATTAAATTAATCCGACACTTCCTACACTAAATAAAACAACAAATAATTTCCGCCTGAAATTGGAATCAAGGAACTGCCGCAGCAAACAACATTAACGCCTAAAATTAGGACTTTTCAAATCAACACGAGTAAATTAACACGTGACCAAACAAGAAAAATACACATATGGCCGCTTGCCATTTTTACAAGAAAATACACAAGTACACCCAATGGTGTCACAACATACAAATCTAACATGAAATGAGTCATAGATATCACTAGGCTCAAAGCCAACATTTACATCATAAAACAAATATTTCATTCATACGATATGCGGTAATCCGTAACGGACATGGCGAACTCCCAATTAATTATGGTCCAATGACCATCAAAAGAACAGGTTTGCTACAGATAGCTTACAGGGTCAGTCGGTCAGCTGGACTGCCTAAAAGATGAATCACCAGACATAGACGGGCGCTAAGTGGAATCTGCACATCTGTCAACCCACGTGTCAATAACCTCGACCTGCCATGGCACGGGTTCGAGTCTCGAAGAAGCGTGCTCCCAAAGCACATAATATACGTGTGTGTGTCAAAATAAAATATCTCAGCATTTCCCAAGGAAATCCAAGAATCAGCACTGGACAAGGTGCAGTAGCCTCTGAGAGTGCTCTGCCTTTCCATAAAAATACAACCACAATATTTGAGGGTGGTAGCACATCCTACCCCTCATCACGAAGAATCAATACACACACCTGACACAAGAACACACCCAGAATCACACGTATGGGTTTGACAGAAACCTGAGATAAAAGACATAAAATATTTTCCACCAACTTGCGCTCCCAATCTAGTCCGTGACTAAAGAACCTGAAAAGGACTAAAAAAAAAAAAAACTAAAAAAAATAGAACTAAGGTGTTCTACAGTGACATCTTAATTTGTTGCGCTCGACAACCCTAGTATGAATAAAAACTTGTTCGTAACATCTTACATCATTTACCCCCTTTTCCTACAAAAAAAATGTACTTGAATAAAGCACCACTTGTCGACCGTGACGAGTTTCGCATTCGCATGGATAAAATCAAATACACACGCCATGTATACTAAATATGACTCATAAGAAAAATATACAATCAAACAACTTTGGCCACGTGCCAACGTACATTTAAAGATCATAGTGTCGGCACACAAAAAATCTAAATACAAGAAAAACAATGAATAAAATATTTACAACGATCCCGCGTCTAATCTAACTACATATTGAGTAAATCAATGGTTTGTACATCACCGTTGCAGCTTGTAGAACTTAACCTCCATTCCATAGCATTTCCATACGGGAAATCTAGTCGTCCATCGTCGACGTATTGGTAGAGGCGATGCATTTCATTCCATCACACGACCTTCCAGCAGACATCTTGGCGTAGCTTCTTGGAAAGAAATGTTCAAAGTTATTAGTTTGCCTAGCTAGAATCGCTATGAGCTACTACTTTCACTCACAATAATGTCCTAGGCGATTACTTAACCTAGAACTGGCCCTATCTCAGCATTTGCTTATCACACGCACATATACATCTCTCAAAATATAACACAAAAATTTACATAAATTACACTCATCAATCACCACGCAACTGGCTTCTAACAAGTCTCAAATATGTCTATCAGGCAGCGCTTATCTCGATTAGAGATCTCCCTCCGCTAACGTGAACTCTGCTCCCTTGAGCACAAAATGAAATGTTTGTCAAACAGACGTGAAGTATGCTCACTAGAACTTGATAAATCGTGGCGCAGACTAGCGTGAACGTTGCTCACCAGAGCTCAATAAAGTTGTGTCCCAAACAGCTCATCACCGATCAATTTATTTGAAACTGACAGAATGGGGTAGGGTGGAGGCAATTTGTGAAAATAATCTATAGATTTTACCTCACAAACTTGGGACTAGTATCAATCTTCTTCTTTTCATCCAAACGTCTCAATGGACTTATGCGGAATTAATTCGTATCGGCGGTTCTTCAGATACGCATTTTCGCGCCTTTTTCTAAGGTACGCGATCCATAGCGTGGCTTTGGCTTCCACTCTCCTGATTTGCTGATTCAATCGTGGATCGGTTGAAACTTCACTTCTGACACTCCCATAATGACGCCGATTGAGGTGCGCGTTAGTACAGAATTTGTCCTTGAACTCGGCTTAACCGGTCATCTTCAGGAATAACTACCAAGCTGATTCTGTTGTAATCGTTGCGACACACTACCTGACTCCCCTTTGTCAATTTCAACATGTACTGCCTGGGCGTCAGTAATAATAATAATAATAAAATCATGAAGACTTATTGATCGGCAAATCAATAAGGGTTCATTTATCCTCAGCAAGGTTTTGAAATTCGAAGAAAGCGATTGATTTGGATTTTAAAAACAATATCCACAGAAGCATAGATAACATCACTTAAGTACCTCACTCGTCTGCCTGAGTGTACATTCCACTGTCCCAATTAGTGTGCGCGCTCCTCTCTGCAATGTCGTTCACACGTTTCGCTAGACCTCCCCCTCTCACTCACTCAATTACAACTCCTGCCGGACCAGCTGTCTTGTTTACAAACAAAGCTCGCTCTCCCCAGGTACTACGTAGCCACGTACATTTGAGTGTAGGTTCTCAAATTAAATTTTGCAATAATGATTCTGCATCCCTTGTCCTTATTATTCATCAATTGGTTCCCTTCTTCTTCTTCTTCTCCCCTCTTCTTCTGCTACCGTCTTCTTCTTCTCCCCTCTTCTTCTGCTACCGTCTTCTTTACCATATTTCCAGACTCTTGCCTGAAACTTCGTCCCGCGAATTTCTTCTGCTATTTTTCCGCGTCTCCTCCTGTCTTGTCACCTTTTCTACATCCTGGTGATTATCTGGACTTTTTCTGTTTTTCATGGCTCGTCCCCACTTCTCTTTCTCTGTTTCTTCTTCTGCATTTAATTCGTCCAAATATTTTTGTGACTCAGCGTAACGCTTGTTTCATTCATCACGATAATCTCCCTGGTTATCTTGCCGATAATTTCTCTGATTATTCCATCTGCCGTTCCCGTTCCCTTGGTAAGGTCTACCCTGTCTTTGGTTTCCCCTCCAGTTAGTATATTCTCCCTGGTACGTCCTCTGATTGTAATTGTTGTTCTGATTATTATTATAATTATCACGGCGATTCTGGAAGTTCCTGTTGTTATTATTATATTGGTTCCGACCGTCGAACTCCTGCCGTCTGGGCGTAAATTGTGTGCTGGTGGACTGTGTCTTCGTCTGAATATTTTGATTGTGGCCGTTCGGATGCCCTTGGACTACTTCTGCAGTGTTTACGCACTCCATATTCCGTCTCCCTGTCTGCGGACTGACCATACTCGTCTCATCCAAGTGGCGGAGTATCTCCTCGGCCTGAACTGCGGTTTTTATGTTTCCTGCCACTAAAAATTGCTGAATATTCATCGGAAGCTGCTTGCCGATGGTTAAAACCATGTTTTCCTCTGAAGGGGGCTCGTCAAAATCCCGGAATTTTACTAGCTGTTGGCTAAAGAACTCAGAAAACCTTGTAGGGTGTGTGCTATGATATTTCCTGGTATATAAATCCATCCTCAACCCCTGCTGCAGTGAAGGCCTCCAGAACTTCCTCTAGAATGCCTCTTTTAACTGGGCCATGCCATTAAACGTATACTTGAAGCTTTGAAACCAGATTAAACTTTGGCCCTCTAATTTTTTTTCCACCAGTCGCAGCTGTTTTGAGGGACTGACGTGTTGGTCATTAAAGTAATCATCCAGCTGGCGCAAAAATGCTTTTGGAGTGGATCCTGAATTCTCCCTGAATTTGTCGGGTTTAAAGTCGTTTCCCCTAATTACTTGTATGACTTGGGCAGGTGCCAAACCAGGTTGTGGAGTTCATGTCTCCCCTCTGTAATTTTGGAATGTGTCGCACGTTATCATTGGACTCTGACCTCGGCTCGTATCCTCAGCTAGCTTCGAGCCCTCCTGACTTCCAATACTTCCATGTTTCCCTACTACATTTTCTGAATAGAATAAAGTGGCATTCTCTAAAGATCTTATCTCATTCTTAAAGATGAGGTCTGCGTGTTCTTGGAACTTGGACTTCATACTTTCCTCCAGAGCCTGCATTCTAGAGTTATTCTCGCCTAGCCGCTTTAATATATTCAGCCTATCTCCTTTAGTCTCATTCACCTGCTGTTCCCAATCTTTCCGGATCCTACTCTTCAAATTATTGATTTTTTCTTCGTTTCTTTCCTGATTCTTCTCAAGCTGTTCCCCTATTTGCTCTTGTATCAACTGCTGAGTTTTAATTAATTGTTCTCCTACCTCTTCTCGTATTTGCTCTTGAGTTTTAGTTAACTGGTCTTCCAGGTTTTCGCGCAAGTGCATCCGTTCTTTCTCCGTTTTTATCTCCAGCTTGTCAAGTTCCTTTATCACTTCTAACACATTGTTGTCGACCGAATTAATCTGCTCCTGTATGCTTACGTTTTTCGCCTCGATTCTATTGAATTGCCCCTGTAATTCATCCTGCGTGTTTTTGATCCCTGCCGTATTGTTTACGCATGCTGTCTCAATTTGTTTCAGTTTGGTGGCTACCATTTCATCTAACTGTACTAGTTTATCGTCGAATTTAGATTCTAGCTTCTTAATTTCTCCTAATTGTATCGAAATATTTTCCGCCACCTCTCCTGCCAGTTTCTCTAATTCTACTTTAGTACTCTGATTGATTTCAAGTGTGATCCTCTCTAATTGAACTGTTTGTAAGGTTGCCTGCTCTGATAATTTATGGTTTAGTTCAGCTAACTGTTTATTATTA
The DNA here is from genome assembly GCA_946902985.2 of Meconema thalassinum. NCBI lineage: Eukaryota > Metazoa > Arthropoda > Insecta > Orthoptera > Tettigoniidae > Meconema > Meconema thalassinum. The sequence goes on along the minus strand of OX336388.2, from coordinate 1,324,882,412 downwards.
TTATTATTACTCTGTTCACTCTGTTCACGTAATTGAGTAGTTATGTCATTTAATTGTTTATCATTCTGTTCATTCTGTTCACGTAATTGATTCGTTATGTCATTTAATTGTTTATCATTATCCAATTTCTGAATTAGCAATTGTACCGTAATGTTACTGTTCACGTCCTGTAATTGTTTATCACTGTGTTCACGCAACTCGTGTAATTGTTTATCACTCTGTTCACTCATGCCTTTTAACTGTTCTTCCGTCTTTGCAGACAATTGCACAGACATCTGCACCATCAACGCTTTAATCTCCTCGATGCTAGCCATCGCAAAACACACAAAAATATTCTGAGAAAAACAGGGTCATGCAATGGGATTTCAGTCGTACACACACACATGTCTTGATGTTTAAATATTATTGATTCTAATTTAAATAAATTTTCAGTAATCAAAATCTTACTGAATAATGACTCTTATTTCCAAATAACAAAATAACTCCCTTGTGATCTGTTTTTAAATTCCTAACTAACAGAATTTACGAACAACACTTTAATTAACCGAAGTTAATTAAATGTAAAGTAAGGCAACACCTTCCTGCTTTGACTGAGTTCACTAAATGTGCAAATTTTCTAATTTTAATCCGGGCGCCAGAACAAGTTAACAACAAATACAATATCATCTTCTAACCTTGTTCAATATTTCTAACTTTAAGAACTCAGTGATTTTACTAATACACATGGCGGAACAACTTCGCCTCAATTTACTGAAATTACTCTTTTCCTGCTGACCTGGCATCATATCTCAGCGAAATAAGTATGAGGTCAACAAAGCAACAACAACAACATTCCCCACTTGGGCAGCCATTTTTGATATATGAACATTGCAAAGAAGCATATGAGACTCAGTTTCGGGGGGTGTAACAGTTTATTTCGTTAAGTTGTTGTTAAGCGCTTCTTATAACATGCAGGGTAACATATAACAAAATAACATGCAGGAAGAAGTGAATACCAGGGTTAAAACATATGAATTTAATAACAGATCAACTATTTACAATAAAGCAAAACAAACAAGGTCTCCCAAATGACTCCCACTTGAATTAACAAACTGCCCAACTTAGGCCTAATCTCAGGAGAGATTGTAAACAGCTGGACCAAATGTCCCAAATTACTACAATGACCATGTGCGTGTGCGGCTGTTCTACATGCGTTACGGTGTGTACAAATTAATGCGAGATCCGTTACCATCCAGTAAACCTTCAGGGGACGAATCTGCATTGACTAGAGCTAGACAGACACGGGGAACCAACTAAACACTAATTAAATTAATCCGACACTTCCTACACTAAATAAAAAAACAAATAATTTCCGCATGAAATTGGAATCAAGGAACTACCGTAGCAAACAACATTAACGCCTAAAATTAGGACTTTTCAAATCAACACAAGTAAATTAACACGTGACCAAACAAGAAAAATACACATATGGCCGCTTGCCATTTTTACAAGAAAATACACAAGTACACCCAATGGTGTCACAACAGACAAATCTAACATGAAATGAGTCATAGAAATCACTAGGCTCAAAGCCAACATTTACATCATAAAACAAATATTTCATTCATACGATATGCGGTAATCCGTAACGGACATGGCGAACTCCCAATTAATTATGGTCCAATGACCATCAAAAGAACAGGTTTGCTACTGATAGCTTACAGGGTCAGTCGGTCAGCTGGACTGCCTAAAAGATGAATCACCAGACATAGACGGGCGCTAAGTGGAATCTGCACATCTGTCAACCCACGTGTCAATAACCTTGACCTGCCATGGCACGGGTTCGAGTCTCGAAGAAGCGTGCTCCCAAAGCACATAATATACGTGTGTGTGTCAAAATAAAATATCTCAGCATTTCCCAAGGGAATCCAAGAATCAGCACTGGACAAGGTACAGTAGCCTCTGAGAGTGCTCTGCCTTTCCATAAAAATACAACCACAATATTTGAGGGTGGTAGCACATCCTACCCCTCATCACGAAGAATCAATACACACACCTGACACAAGAACACACACAGAATCACACGTGTGGGTTTGACAGAAACCTGAAATAAAAGACATAAAATATTTTCCACCAACTTGCGCTCCCAATCTAGTCCGTGACTAAAGAACCTGAAAAGGACTAAAAAAACTCAAAAAAATAGAACTAAGGTGTTCTACAGTGACATCTTAATTTGATGCGCTCGGCAACCCTAGTATGAATAAAAACCTGTTCGTAACAACATCTTACATCATTTACCCCCTTTTCCTACAAAAAATGAACTTGAATAAAGCACCACTTGTCGACCGTGACGAGTTTCGCATTCGCATGGATAAAATCAAATACACACGCCGTGTATACTAAATATGACTCATAAGAAAAATATACAATCAAACAACTTTGGCCACGTGCCCACGTACATTTAAAGATAATAGTGTCGGCACACAAAAAATCTAAATACAAGAAAAACAATGAATAAAATATTTACAACGTTCCCGCGTTTAATCTAACTACATATTGAGTAAATCAATGGTTTGTACATCACCGTTGCAGCTTGTAGAACATAACCTCCATCCCATAGCATTTCCCTACGGGAAATCTAGTCGTCCATCGTCGACGTATTGGTAGAGGTGATGCACTTCATTCCATCACACGACCTTCCAGCAGACATCTTGGCGTAGCTTCTTGGAAAGAAATGTTCAAAGTTATTAGTTTGCCTAGCTAGAATCGCTATGAGCTACTACTTTCACTCACAATAATGTCCTAAGCGATTACTTAACCTAGAACTGGCCCTATCTCAGCATTTGCTTATCACACGCACATATACATCTCTCAAAATATAACACAAAAATTTACATAAATTACACTCATCAATCACCACGCAACTGGCTTCTAACAAGTCTCAAATATGTCTATCAGGCAGCGCTTATCTCGACCAGAGATCTCCCTCCACTAACGTGAACTCTGCTCTCTTGAGCACAAAATGAAATGTTTGTCAAACAGACGTGAAGTATGCTCACTAGAGCTTGATAAATCGTGACGCAGACTAGCGTGAACGTTGCTCACCAGAGCTCAATAAAGTTGTGTCCCAAACAGCTCATCACCGATCAATTTATTTGAAACTGACAGAATGGGGTAGGGTGGGGGCAATTTGTGAAAATAATCTATAGTTTTCACCTCACAAACTTGGGACTAGTATCAATCTTCTTCTTTTCATCCAAACGTCTCAATGGACTTATGCGGAATTAATTCGAATCGGCGGTTCTTCAGATACGCGTATTCGCGCCCTTTTCTAAGGTACGCGATCCACAGCGTGGCTTTGGCTTCCTCTCTCCTGATTTGCTGATTCAATCGTGGATCGATTGAAACTTTACTTCTGACACTCCCATAATGACGCCGATTGAGGTGCGCGTTAGTACAGAATTTGTCCTTGAACTCGGCTTAACCGGTCATCTTCAGGAGTAACTACCAAGCTGCTTCTGTTGTAATCGTTGCGACACACTACCTGACTCCCCTTTGTCAATTTCAACATGTACTGCCTCGGCGTCAGTAATAATAATAATAAAAATCATGAAGACTTAATGATCGGCAAATCAATAAGGGTTCAATACCTACTATGGGGAAGGGTGGTGGTCTGGCAAGACAAAGAGTAACAGATTTATTGTGCATCTGTTCAAAGGAGTTTGTTTCTAAACAAGTATTTTGAAGAATACAAATAATTTTAATCAGCAGTGATATTTAATTCTTGAAATTGTAGAATTTCTAAAGAGCGACCGAATGCTTCCAAGAAAAATAGGGATAAAGCAATTATACCCTTGGGAATAATTTTGGTAAGAGCACCAATAGTTGCATTTGGAAATGACTAAGCTTTTACCCAGTAAGGCGCCGACTAAAAGTTTAGACAATGAGAAACACTTAAATTTTGATAAACCAACCATAAGTGGTAGAGAGAATCTCCACAAGCAGGAAGCTGGCGTAGCGATCTATGCTTGCCTTACTGGCCAGTTAGAATTAGCTATCAAAGCTAACAGAGTCTTTAATAAGTTAATAACTAAGAGTTCTTGCTCAAATGCAACAAGTAGTGAAAACCTTACCAATGGATTTATTTTTATTAAAGAGGGCATACACCTAGGAAGAGTCAGGGAAGACAGGATCTTGCCTAACCGTTATTTCAGAGAAATGATAGAGCAAAAGAAAAAATCAAATTTATTTAAGAATGCAAAATGGTGTAATGAATTTAAGACATATATAATATTTGTTTACAAACAATTGGGGTCGCAGACCTCCGAAATCATTTAAATCTTCCGCCAGGCAATTTATAATTTTTTGGTTTAAAACCTTTTATATGAGCTAAAATCTTCCTGAGATTTTGAAATAACTATGATTAATAAATAGAAAATTTTAAGATAATTAAAGTAATTAAGGTTAAACAATAAATCAAGTATAAGATGTGTACTTTAAGAATTTCTAGATAGGTATCTTAGAAATATGAACAAATAACAACTTCGAAAGTAACAACAAAAACAGGAAGAAATGAAATAGAAGTTTCTATAACTTCTTGTATTAATAGAGAACTACGTTTAGAGATTATACAAATAGGGCAGGTCACTTATTGTGAAACCTGAAGAGAAAAATTGAAAGGAAGTTTCTAGAACTCCTATGTTTAAGTAGGGATCACGAGAAAAATAGGGCAAATTTCCCTTTCGTGAAACCTACAGATAACTCACTTTTGAGTAGAAAGAATTGGATTCCCTCATTAGAAGGGAGAAACAATATACTTTAAGGCGTGTACTAGACACGAAGTTTTACAGACATTAATTCGTTGTACGTGGAGCAAGTAAGGGAGGGCACTTATTGAGAGTGACACCTCATTGAAAAAAGACCTGAAGTTACAATTTTATTATTTTTGTTTGTTAGTAAAGGGTTTGGGAAAGATCAAATGGGATTGTGGAAAAGTGTTCATGGCCGTATTTATTGTACTCGGACGAGCGCGACGCGGATGAAAAAGTTGAACAAGCACTGTTTTTACTATAGTCAGTTGATATAGTTGAAAAGTTCACTGTAATAGCACAACAAGTTTTTGGCAAAGAAAGTTATTGCAGTTATGTAAAAGTTGAGTTTTGGCTTGAGAGAATTATGAGTTGTAGTTTCTATGGGCGGAAGTTAAATACGGCAGAAAATTTCCCACGTAGGAAGACAGTTTATGTGGATTAGAAGTTTATCCCACATAAGTTTCTCAGCGAAAAAAGTATTCCCATATCAAGTGGAAAATACATGACAGTATAACTGGTAGATAGGATGTAGGTTCTGGAAGGTTCCAGAGCAATGATGACTTGTTTAAATTGGGTAGAGAATCCCTCGGCGGAAAACTAGTTTATATAGACAGTGGGTATTTTAGAAATATCCCTCGATGTGAGATAGCATCTCAGAAAATCTTTCATTTTGAAAGTTAGACTTGATAGTTCGAGTTTGATCAAGAAGATCTCTTGAAAGCAGTTATTTGATCACATATAGCAATTTTCACTGTCTATAAAATCCAAATAAAAGCATTGAGCCTTTTAAAAGCGATGAGAATGTGGTTAAAACATGAAGTCGGTACTTATATTTGCTTCATGAAGAAGGCGATGTTGCTGTTGACGGTTGATTCTGTACCCGATACCTAGTTGAGGCTATCGGCTACGCCAGCAGACATTAAGCCGTAGTTGAGATTTTAGGAAGAGTTAAGAAAAGATAGCGCTCAGATCGAGTCAAGAGGAATGTCAAGACGACGTAGAAGGTCTAGGATTAAGAAGGCACTGACATCAGTCAGGCAGATGGAATTATGGATGGAAATATGAAGCTTTATTAAGATCTATATGGAATATGGTATTTAAACATCTCAGAAGAGGAGATATAACAAGCATTATATGTGGTAATAATTTGAAGGAAGTCAGATAACCCTTAAGTTATTTTATAACTTAATAGCCGAGATGATGGGGGTTCGAGATTATATTTGTGACGCAAGACCACAGAGGTGGGGAGAACGTCACGTGACTGCGCCAGGGAGGTACAGGTCAATGCAGTCCAGAGACAGTCAGTCGAGCTCTGTAAGCAGAGGAGTCAAGTACAGTTAGCACGGCAGTCGAATTCAGAGAACGAGCTGAGTGGGACATGCGCCGAGCGTATGGTTAAGGTCGCGCAGCGAACAGCTTTTGTCACGGAAAGTGAAAGCGACAGTTTTAACTTCACCCAGCAGCGAACGAAAAGTAGGTCATTGAGCCGGGCGGACACCCGCAGTAGGCAGCGTGAAGACCGGTTACAGAACCAGCTGTACGGCTCGAGCAAGCATAGAAGGCCGGGGTTTAGAACAGCACAGTAAAACGAGTAGTTGGAGAACTTTATTACAAGCTGCATTTGGAAACGCAGAACAGCATAGCAGAGCGACATGGCGAGGCCAGCTTTATGTGGAGATTATTCTATAGCATTGCAGTAGGGACGAGCGGGTTATTTCCAATTGTATACGCAAGCATTATGACAGAAGCTGAACTTCATTACAACATTGAGTTGGAACGTTTATTCAGCATTTGAATTATACAAGCATAGTTACGAGATACTGCAACTGTGAACTTCAGATGAACATAGTTAGCCTACTTTCGATTTTTGCAAAAAATGAAAGTAGACTTATGAGATCAACACAGGGCAAAAAATTGTGTGTCTGTCTGTGTGTATGTGTGTGTGTGAGTCTGTGTGTGTGTGTGTGTGTGTGTGAGTGAGTGAGTGAGTGTACTCTGAATGTCCGTCCCCCCCTATCAATTCGAACACGGTGATACCGAATTGAACGAAATTTGGTACAGAGGTAGCTCTAGCATAGGGCACCTCAGTGCCATACTTTATATCGCCGCCATCTTTACCAAAACTGAATGGCGGCCACTCAAACGTTCAAAACGTAAACTCGAATTACGGCTAAACTAATCATCCGATCTCTACCAAATTTGGTGACAACATACCTTTGTATAGGACGCGTCTTTCACCCAAACTTCAAGGTCATCGGCCTTGCCATTTCAGGATGGTGGCCGTGTGAATTATACAACCATTATAATCAATAGCTTAAGACCCACCAATTCAGATTATCAAGCCTAGGGTGGTTTAAGCTATCCTGAAGGTCGTGATCCGTTATTTATTATAATTTAATATTATAATATTATTCTGTATGACTGGCTTAAAAGAGCTGAGCTGTATCTGCCACACGACAAGATGGCAGCTGTCCTCATGAGCCTGTCTTATATTTCAGTAGTTTTAGTATGTTGTATGCGATATACCCTACTGATACAATAATATAAACTTTGTATGAAATGATCTATAATGAAGATGTACTGCAGTGAAGAAATTTTTTATTTCAAGTCATTATTTGCCAACAGGTTGAATCTAATATATCAGTTAAGATCGCCATGATGTTACGGATATGTTTAGCTCTGGGCTAGCGTGTTAGCCTGTCACGCAGTTGACTGGGGATCGAATACTGCTACAGTTGACTTTTTTTTTCTTGAATTCTTTTACAAATGATGTGCACAAGCTCTTTTCACAGATACTGAATAAAATGTCATTTAGCTCAAAGGGGAGTCTAATGTATACACTCGTTTATTAATAAAATCACAGTCCCAGCATTGCACATAAACAGAAGACATTACGAAAAGGAGAATAGAAGAATTAGATACACGTTGTTATCAACCACAGCCTTCTTAATGTCTCTGTACGGTGCTGTCCTCTTGTGGGTTATGTGGGTAGTATTGTTCCAAATATACCGCTGTGTCAATACCTGGCCTCCTAAAGTATGGCAATTTTGTAATACTGGTAGTTCGACTATTAGCCACGATCGCGCTCCGATTACCTTTAATGATAGAACGTACAAGGCACTGCCGGCAGGAAGTTAGGTCCTCATTTGAGTACGTAATTCAATTGCTTATATGAGGACGAAGCGTCCTGCTGGCAGGACCGTTCTTTTTTCCATTATATAGAGGAAAATGTAACGAATCAGCGCATGCAAGTCTGAAGTTGGTAGCTCTGACCGTTCAGTAATGGCGGCGATTATACGTAATGGTGACTGTGTTTATGTTTTGCTACCTATTTCGATGCTCCAAACAGCGGAGATGCATGGAGTCGCTCGTTATTTGCTAGTAATTATGATATCAGTAAATGTCATGGTACTGTAGTTTAAATTACGTGTAGTTGTGCAACTGTGCAGTAGGATATTGACAAAAACACAACTAGGCTTTTTTTAATTTATTTATTCTCGAGTGATGGACGCGCCGTCACTCATACATTTATTTAGTCTCTGTACTATAAGAAAACACGTTTATACTTTATACGTTTATATATTTTAGAGTCAATATGTTGTTAAGAGACAGTTATTGTATTAGTCAATATGAGTCATATTGAATATTTTAGAATATTTACAGACTTTTATTGTTTGCCCAGTACCAGAACTGCAATATTATTACGCTCTGATAACCCAAAGTACTGCCGGAAGGACGCGTCCTGCTGTAAGGCCAGTTCAAACATTTGCCATAAGGGTCCAAAGTCCTGCTGGAAGGACGCACCGCTGTGTACAAAAGTACTTCCGGAAGGTCCTTCTAGCAGGACGAGTGACTGTACGCTCTATCATTAAACACTGCCAGTTGGATCGCCTCCCTCCTGGCTACTTTAAACTGCCTACTCCTTGAACACACAGAGGCGTACTAGATAAATATGAATTCACTGCTAGGTCGCAGCACCAACCTACTGTGATTGGCGCGGATTTTTTAAGGGGAAGGTACCCAAAACGATAGATCCTTAAGTTTGCAGGCTGGCTTAATATAGAGATTAACGGACGTGAATGCACTACAATAAGTTAGTCGTTTTGTTATTCAATCATCATAAAGTATATAATATTGATTTTGACACTTACTGGCTAATTATCAATATAAAAGAAAACAAACACTACATGGTGGTAGAGGTGGTTTTAGGGATGAGGACAAAGAGTTATAAATATACCCATACATTTAGGAGAAAGTAGGCTATATGTTCTTTGCTGAAAATCTTGTTTTTCTTAATGACATTACGACTATGCATTTCATAACGCATTCCAGGTAACATTAATGATTGTAGGCAAATGAAATGTTATAAGCAAATGCACTTATAAACTTTGGAACGTGCATTAATGCAATTATTTCTTATGAAGTGTTATAAATTACCGAGTATTAACTCAGCTACAGGGTGTTTCATAAACTAAGAGGCTCTCATATAAAATTTTATTTTATGAAAGTAAGACTTAGCAGTTATTGGAGATTGAACTTTCAACACTCAAACTGAACATTGTATGGAACAGTGGCGTAACGTAGAAGAGGAATAGGGGGTCCGCTGTTTCTATGAACTTTTTCGTGAAGATTTGGACAATATCCGCTATGGATAACCAGAAGTTCATCATGTCGGAGTAAACGCAGACAGAGACGTGATGGCACCACAGAGCGATGGATTCGATTCCTGACGAGGAGGAGGTCCACCAGCTGATTCACTTGGGATTTTGAAGGCAATCGTCATTGCATGGATGGAATGATATTCACGCCGATCTTTCGAGAAATTCATTACATAAGGAAAATCGACGATCTTTGAAATTTAATAACAGCTGATTATGAGAAGGTACTGTAAGAGTTATAACTTCCTGATACGATTATTTCATGAATACTGGGCACACATGTATATTTTTCTAATAGGAGTGATACGATTATTTAGACATGGTTTGACTTTATATGCTTCGAATTTTTGCTAGAATATGGCGTGACCATATGATATGGCAGGCATCATTATAAGAAATTCTCACCATTGGTTGGCTTTATTAAGCAGATGTTTCGTCTTTTAGACATTTTTCCAACAAGGATAGTTTTCATGAATAGTTTTTTTTGTGTAACGAGTATTTCGAACTCGTGATCTGCAATTTATTATCTAATATTACTTCGTCAGTTCATTGCATACTAGCGAGTGTGTATTATTCATCAGTAGGGATTTTTTCCATTGGATTGTTTGGAGATATTAAGATGTTATTCACTTTAGTGAATGAATATCGCTTTTATATGACAACTAGAGACTTGTTGATTCCTATCTGGTACATTCACTCATTTAGTCTTCGAGATGGGGTCTTTCGTATTTATACGATTGTATGTTGGTTACTCATCTTACCCATTGTTCAGGGCACTATCATGTTAGTCGACGGGGCAAGGTCTTTCGTATTTATACGATTGTACGGTGGTTACTCATCTTACTTGCCATTGAGGGACTCATTTTTATCATCCGAGTGTACATGAGATTGTAAGTGAATCAAACAAGGAACTACTAGTCACATATCAGTCGAATTTTTGTTAAATAAAGTACAGATAAATGTCAGCAGGGTTACATTTGTAATTCTTGTTTGCCAATCCAATATTTTGTTGCAATACTCTTTTGAGAGTACTTTCAGTTTAACAGCTGGTACAGCTGATGCTTTTGATGATTTTTATAATTGTGTTTGATACCTTTGAGAAGGATTTAAAGTAATTGAATCTTGTAAGACGAATCATTAATGGTCAGATTTATTTTAAGGCAGATCAGTATTGCAGATTTTGATATGAGATTATAGCACATTGGTGTTTTTCTGTGATGTGAATTATGAGAATTGTAAGAGAATTTATGCTATTTGAAAGCAGATCTTGAATTACTAAGGTAATATTTTTTCCAATTGTTTAAGAAGTTGTCTAGATGTGATCAGAGTAATTACAGTTATTGGAGATTGTGTGCGTTGATAATTTGAAGCCAGTTATATATTTTTTGTAGATCATGCAACATGGTTATGTGGAGTTTGTGATAGGCATTTTGTGGAAGTTGCCATGTGATAGTTGCAATATTGCTAATGTATTTTGAGGCAGACATGAGGTTGTCGAACCCAGTCTAGCGTAATTGTTGAGATTCATGTTGTGTATGCTGAATATTTATGGAGTTTTGTGGAATAATTGTGGTATTCAAATGTGATATTTGAAGAATTGAAGATATATAATGTAGTTGTGGATAGTCAGATCCAACGTGATGTCGTGAAGGCAATAATATTTTTTGGCCTGATAATTAAATACGAGATATAACTTGGAAGTGATAAAACTGTAAGACAACGTTCTATAACCCATATTAAACCATTTGTTGGGAAATTAAACAAATAAATAAAGTTGATAATGCAGGATTTTCTGAGAATAATAATTAATGAAATAATAATCTGAAATTTAAGCATATTAATGATCTGACCTAATGAAATAAAAATCAGAATGACTAGATGAAGAAATAAAAATCTAAATAACCAGATGAATAAAATTTAAATAAATTAATAAATTAAATTTTGGAATAAATCAATGAATTAAATAAATGGATGATATTTAAAATGTCTGTCTGACTATCAAAGTGAAATAAATTTGTTTTTATCTTAGTTGTGATCTGATGATGGTGTGATTTTCCTTTTTCTTTCCTTGTCTTGATTAAGGCTTAACCGGAAAGGATGTGGTTTGCTAGGAATTCAGTTGATGGCGCCCATTTATATTTGCATTTTTTTTATTAAACTTAAGCCCGTAACGACCTTAGAGATACTTTGTCTCGTGTTACCCACTGCTTTTTCGATAACTCAGCTGAATTTCCGACACATTCCTTATTTGACTAGAGGTTCATTTAACTCCGCTCTGTCCTGGAACTCCAGGAATGCAATGTAATAGCAGATGGGTCATCGCATCCCCAGGACGAACGGGTACATTTCTAAAACTCGAACATGGCGTCGAATTTAAAAGTTTGCCTCTAGAGAGGAGGAGGCGAGCTTTAGTTAAGCTCCAACTGACTGGTTTGATTTCAGACGCACAAGTGAGGCCAGCTCAACGGAGCGCGGAGAGACCAGGGAAGGGAAAAGGTGAGTGGTAGGAGACAAAAGGAATACATATAAGAATAGCCAACTTTGAAATAATAATTTCTCTTGATGAAATGGTCTTCAAAGAGTTGATAGCAGGCGTCACTAGCGCAGCCTGGTGGGTGAAAAAGTAGGCGAAGTTCTCTTGATCACGGAGATGATAGCTGGCGATAGCGAAGAGATCTGGTGGCTAGATTGGTAAGGAAGTCATCTTGTGCAGGGAAAAATTGAGGAACTTCAGAGATTCTCTGCTAGATGACGCTAGGAGGGTCATGGAAGATATATATCTAGAACAGACTTACAGGTAGTGTAAGAAACATATACCAACAAAGAGAAATCAGGAGATCACTGTTGGTGTTTGCGAAAAAAGGAAGGGATGAACTAAAGCAAAGAGAAGCAAAAGCTTACTCTGTCTTACCGTCTATTCCAAAGAATACACCAAAGGGTAGTCGGGATTTCCGGTGTTTGTGAGTGCGTACGGGGCCTAGTAACTTGTGGTTTATAGCCCTAGTGATAGCTGCGTTGTTAGTTATTGGTGGAGCGGAAGTGAATCCAGGCCATGTTACTCCAAATGTGAATCAGGCAAATGATCCAGTGGCAGCATTAAAGTGTTCGACGTGCAGTAAAACATTGAAGAACGGTGTTCAGTGTGGACTATGTGAGAAATGGTTTCACTTCGGCTGTATTAAGGTCAAGAAGGAGGATTGTGATGTTGGGAATTGGTTTTGTAAAGTATGTGATACGCCGGACTGTTTAAGCGTGCAAATCAAAGCAAGGAATCAAATCATACAGGAACTTAGAACAAAGCTTCGTGAATCGGAGGAAACGGTGAAGGATGTGACTGAATGGCTTTCTACTGGGATCAGTGTGGAAGAGGGGGTGCAGGAGCAAACTGAGGATGACGTTATCATAATTATCATATGACACGATGGAGTGCGAATATCTCGAGGAAATCAGGTGCGAAAGTGCGGTGTTATCCGGGGATTAAAATTGACCAGCTTGCCCAACAAGTGGAAGAAGCAAATGTAGAGGACTGTGACAAAGTTAAAGTGTTGTTGCTCCATGTTGGGAAGAACGATTTGAAGAAGAGGGCTACAGCTGATTACATCATGGGGGAGCTCTACGAACTAGGCAGAAAAGCTAAAAGCAAGTTTAGAAATTCAAAAAAAATATAATGAGTGGCATTGTTCGGCGGGGAGATGTTCCGTTAAGGCGAGTTAAGACTGTAAATGACCGCATAGACTGGGATTGTGCACAACTGGGATTAGTGTATGTAGATGCTGACTGCTGGATAGGTGGCCGTGACTTCGCCCGAGACGGGCTGCATTTAAATCGACGGGGCGCTTTCAACCTAGGGAGCCTACATGACAGGGTCATCGGTTCGTGCCGGCCATTGTGAGGAGGAGCAGGCCCAGAGATTGCCAGCCGACGGGAACAGAAGGAGCTACTTCGGGATATTTGCTGCGGAGGTAAGACTCCAAGATTACTGCAGGTTAATTGTCAGAGTTTAGGAAATAAATTAATTGAATTTTGGAATCTTGTAGAGACGTATTCTCCGGACATTGTCATTGCTACTGAATCTTGGTTATATGAGGATATAAATAGTAATTACATAATTCAAGGGACCTACGAAATGTACAGAAGGGATCGTGGGAAGTGAGGTGGTGGGCTATTTATTTGTGTGCGCAAAAATATAGCTAGTTTCTTAAAGTGGGCTGATACGGATCATGAAATGTTATGCGTACACATTTCGGATAAAGGGAATAAATTCCCTCTTCAGGTGATAGGGGCGTATAGAGCACCGAAAGATAACTTTTCGCTCCTCGACACACTGTATGATAAGACTTGTACGGGTAATGCTATGAAAAAGAGCATAATAATTGCCGGAGATTTAAACCTCCCCAAAGTAGACTGGTCTGGTGAGTCAACTAGCTGTGGTCAAGCACAGAGCGATGCAAACAATTTCTTAAGGGAGGGGGGATTTACCCAAGTAGTTGACTTCCCAACTAGAGGCAATAATACCTTAGATGTTTATCTCGTAAGGCCTGTAGAGCTGTATATTAACTTCTGAAAGTACCAGGAATTAGTGACCATTCTGGGGTTGAATTAAATAATAGATACGGTGACATTACAAAATTAGACTCTGATGTAGCAAATAAGATCATATTCCAGTATCGCAGGGCGGATCAGGGCAAATTTCAGGGGTATTTGAATGAGCTATTTGTAGGATGGGCATCGGAAGGAAATCACATTAATATCCTGTCGACTAACTTTTTGAAAATTTTAAATAGCGCTATTGATAAATTTGTTCCACTTAAATTACTGAAACAAAACCCAGATCCTGAGTATTACACACGGGAAATCAGGAGTCTTAAACGGAAAATTAGGAAATTATACAATAAAAGACATGATAGTGACAAGTATATGTTGAAATTTAAGTACAGCCTTCAAACGACTCCGGTGACAATATTACTGAGGGACGGCAGATGTAAACATATGGCCTGCATATGGCATTGCAAGCACACAGAGCGCATGCGTCGGTCGTTGAAAGATCTTGAAAGACAGAGATATCAAACCCAGCGCTCGCTCTCCATTCACAAAATTCAAGTGGATGACTCTCAACAGGTATTTATGAATATTTATGTTAAAACTAATAATAAAGTTATAATTGTCGTCGAACATAAACAGTCGCATGCAACTCGCCTATAATGATAATTAAGACACTCGTATGGAAATTATAAAACTCGCATACGCTCGTTTTATAAAAATACTCGTGTCTTAATTATAGCCATTATAGGCTCGTTGCATAATGTACTATTATGGTAGTGTGTTCAATAAATCCAATAGCTGTGTGTTGGACCTTAACGGTGAATCAGGGGCTCGACTTCTCCAAATAAACCAGTCAGCAATTGTAAAGCTAATACAAAAATTACGTTACAATATATCGAAGGGTCCTGATAATATTGTTAGTGAAGTACTTAAACTAGGAGGTAGGGCCGTGGCACGATACTTAGAGGTGATGTTTAATGTGTCCATAAACAATGCGCAAATCCCGTATGACTGGAAAAGAGCTACGGTAGTCCCAATCTTTAAGGGAGGGAGCAGACTTGAATTGGGCAACTACAGGCCGGTTAGTCTTACGTCCATCGTTTGTAAACATATGGGGCGACTACTTGAGGGAACAGTGGTTTAATGATAGGCAACATGGATTTCGGAAAGGTTACTCATGCGAGAGTCAGATGCTATCACTTTTTCAAGTTATTAGCGAATCGTTAGACGATGGAGTTTCAGTCGACGCTGTAGTTATAGATTTTGCGAAGGCATTTGATGTCGTGCCGCATGACATGCTACTCCATAAATTAGCTTCGACGAAGATTGATAGAAGAGTAATTTTATGGATCCAAGAATTTTTGACGGGTCGTTCCCAGAAAGTGAAAGTTGAAGGCCGATTCTCGGATGAAATTACCGTAAATCCCTCAGGGCAGCGTAATCGGAACTTTGTTATTTTTGGCGTTTATAAATGACTTACCAATTGGGATTCGCAGTGACTGTCGATTGTTTGCGGATGATTGTGTAATATATCGAAAGATACATGACTAACAAGACAATGCAGTACTTCAAGATGACCTGAACCAGGTCTATAAGAGGGCGATTGATAATAAAATTAAAATAAACACAAGAAAATGTAGTCTAATAAAAATAGGGAAAGTGCGAAGGCAAGATTTTCAATATAACATTGGCACGGAAATACTTGTAGAGGAAGATTCTTGCAAATATTTGGGCGTTCACGTAAGAAATGATATGAAATGGAGTAGTCATATAGGATGTGTAGTTTCTAAAGCTTACAAATCCCTGCACTTTGTAATGAGGGTATTAAAAGGAAGTAGTACCTCTGCTAAAGAATTAGGATATTTGTCACTTGTCACCTATTCTGGAATACGCCTCGGCGGTTTGGGATCCATATCAAGTAGGGCTCATAAATGAGTTGGAAATGGTACAAATAAAGGCCGCTAGATTTGTGCTCAGTGACTTTATTCCCAGGAGCAGTGTGAGCTGTATGTTAAAGAAACTAGGGTGGGAATCACTTGAGGCTAGGAGGATGAAATCTAGACTCTGCGCTATGTACAACACGTATACAAATCAACCAGCATGGGGTGAGCTTAGCAAACGTATGGAAAAGCCTACTTACATGGGTAGGAGCGATCATCCTTTTAAAGTTAAGGGCCGACCACAGCGAACGAATTATGGTAAATATTCTTTCGTAAACCGTGCCATTGATAATTGGAACTCTCTACCTGCCGCAGTCTTAGATGATGATGATGATAATTGTTGTTTGAAGGGGCCTAACATCTAGGTTATCGGCCCCGCAGTATTAGAGCCTTTTCCCAAACATATAGGTGTGTTAATGAAAAGACTGACTATTTGTGTAAATACTCCAGTTTAATTGTTAGTAAATTGTTTTGTACAATTATTTATTTGTTATGTATATCTAATTTGCCACCGGGGGACACACCCCCAATTGCAAATAAACGAATGAATGAATGAATGAATGAATGAACGAATGAATGAATAGGCTTTCGGTACAGGTTATGTGTCCCATGTTCGTAACATGGAATGTTTTCCTTTGACAATGCATCTACACCATGTGCGAGGGCAACGCATTTCAAAGTTCTCTAAAAACTCAATAATCAGGAAATTGGAGAAAAATTTAAAGTGGGAGCGAAGACTCAAGGAGAAATAATTTTATATTTGAGATTTGCTGATGACATCGTCATCTTGGCCGATACGCCAGAGGATTTGAACGAGTTTTTGAATGGTATGGACTCCGTCTTGAGGAAAGCATTCATGATGAAAATCAATACATGTAAAACAAAATTATTGGAATTCAGCCGAAATAAATCAGAAACCTCTATGGTCAACAAATTAGCAGGTGAAACGCTACGGGAAGTAGGACACTTCAGTTACTTAGAATGCAAAATAACCAGTGATGGATGAAGAAACGAGGATATAAAACGCAGGTTGGCTCAGGCAAGGATAGCAGTTCTACAGAGAAGGAATCTGTTGACATCGAATATACACTTAGGTATTAGGAAGTCATTTTGAAAGCTTTTGTCTGGAGCGTGACACTATATGGAAGTGAAACTTGGACTAATGCTGCAGCTGAAAAGAGGAGAATTGAAGCGTCTGATTGTGGTGTTACAGGAGAATGATGAAGATCAGATGGGTAGATAAGGTATCAAATGAAGAGCTATTAAGACGAGTGGAAGAGGAGAGAAGTTTCTGGCGACTGCTAATGAAGAGAAGAGATAGGTTGGTACGACACATATTAAGACACCCAGGAATAGCAAGCTTAGTTATGGAAGGAAGGGTCGAGGACAAGAACTGTAGGGGTAGACCAGGGTTAAACAGATTGCCTCGGATGTAGGGTGTGGTAGCTATGTAGAGATGAAACAATTAGTTCAGTAGAGGGAGGCATGGAGGGCTGCATCAAACCAGTCAAAAAACTGGAGACTCAAACAACAACAATCGGGAATTTTAATTACTTAGTGAGGCATGTGAGGCAAAAGGGTTGTTGGAGAATTTCAATCCCTGGGATGCAACACTGGAAGAGACTGCATAATGTACGTCAGCGGCCAAGGTGAGAGATATTTTACTATAGGCCTATTAATAGCGACATGTTGACGTTCAAATCATCAATAAGAGTGGCAAAATTACACCCAGAATAGCTTAAGGGAAAATACTTTTAATTCCCCATATTCCGATAGATTTGCCATTCCAGTGTGCAAGAATGCAGTTCCCTCTTCAAACAATATTCGCAATTTCTATTAACAAAGCGCAATGACACACACTTAACAGCAGCAGGTGTGCATTTAGACAAAACCATTTTTTCCCATGGGCAACTGTATGTGGCGTGCTCGCGAGTATCCGGACAACAAAATCGTTATGTCTCAGCAGAAGATGGCAAAACCAAAAACGTAATTCTAAAATGTGTTCACATACAGTAATGTAACATCGTACCCTGCAGACTCTCACAACTCTATAAAAATCCCACTTTGCTGCTCATATCAATAATTTTCATAATTAGAATGGACCCACCTGTAGCCGCGATTGCTGTAATAGAATAGACCAATTATCAGCAATAATGCATCGTTCCCATTGTCTTGATCGCGAGTGAACCCTTGAGTACCTGCTAGTTATTAGATAATTAATAAATAAATAGAAATACATTTTTAGCGTTGCCTTCTTAATCTTTTACGCTAATTAATATCTGTAATAACTTCAACAGACATAGTATGAATTATTACTCAAAATAATAGCAATACAATAATATGAGAAAGTTGCTGTAAATTACCTAATGTCATAAATGGTGTACTATACTATAAACTAAACCTACAGCTTCATAAATCTGTTGGTCCTTTTTTTTTATAATGGTGCGCGTGTTAATTTCCGATGTATGAATTCACCTAACTCGTCAAGGATCTGTCCACGAGTACTCACTACGCACTCCCCACATTAATTACATTAGAGCCAAACGTTTCTAGCAATATCATCATACTAATATATAAAAACTAGTAGAAGTATCCGTTCTTCGAACGGCGTTATATATTAACACCAGACATTATCAATTGAGCTACTGTTGCAATGGTTAGCGGTTTGTCATTCCTTCATAAGTTTATCACAACGAAGTTAGTTTTCTGGGAATATCACACACACTGTTAATTGAAGGGCCTTAAAATGTGGTTTTCGGAGACCCCTTATAGACTCGCGAATTTTGTGTCTCACAATAAGAAGCGCAACATATGCTTTGATCGTCCTTCTAGGATAATTTTTATATTTCGCCTATTTTAGCATGTATTTTGAGAAGTTTTTTCCCTATATCCACCCTTCTACTGTATGAAAAGTACGGTGAGGAGTTTTATAAATGATTGGTGTATTGACTCATGTTTACAATACCTAATTTTACGATGCACCAAGCATACGAACACGATTTATAGGCGTACATAAAGATACACAGGAAGACAGACAGACAATTCTATTGTCTACAACATATCACCCAGATATCCATATATGGGTATATCTACCATACGTATCAAACAAAATCATCCCTACGATGAACCCGTAGGTCGACAAAAAAAAAAAAAAGATTAGTTAAAATGTGCTCTCAAACTAAATTCACCTAACGTGTACTTCCTGACGTGAAATAGATTTGAAAGCCTTGTAGACGAAACGCAATACACCTTACATAAAAAATGACCCTCTACGTTGTGTTAGGTCCCCACACACAGGAAGATCTTTTTCATAAATTATAAAGGCTTGTGGTGCATGAAAATTCAGGTTCTTTAGCCTCAAATGGCCCAAATTCCTAAAAGCCGCAAAAAATGCTGATTCAATTCAGGAATTTTTGAAAATAATGTTGCTATTTGTAGATATAATAGACTTTCTGTACTATATGTCGCACGTGAAATTGCATGAAAAAATTCTAGGTTACCCCTTGACCCCCTTAATTGCATTGACGAATTATACAGTCTACGTTGGTTCTGTGATAACCTTATAGCCATTTGCAAACTTTCACAGGAATGTAATAAATGGAGTAGCCTAATAATAATAATATCGTATGGCCTCGGGTGCCGGGTGCAAGCTTCGTAATTTGACACCCAGAGGGTAGCTTGCATGTCGAAATTTCGTTGTTCCTTGAATCACTATCAAAGTCAAGGAGGGTAGATATATAAGCTCCTTGAACACTATAGCGCTTTCTAGTAGAGAAATGAGGAACTTTGTGTTGGCGGAAACTCCTGAGGTTAATTTTGTCATTATGAACACTGAATTCAAATGGGTTCTTTGACA
Source organism: Meconema thalassinum (assembly GCA_946902985.2). Taxonomy (NCBI): domain Eukaryota; kingdom Metazoa; phylum Arthropoda; class Insecta; order Orthoptera; family Tettigoniidae; genus Meconema; species Meconema thalassinum. The sequence continues at coordinate 1,324,862,626 of OX336388.2, read as the reverse complement.
TGCCAACATCGTATGACATGCGAGTCGTCCTTTTGCCGCCTTTCAAAAATCACTTACAGGCCGGACGTTTGTTTTAGACGATTGCCCTTGACCTTGAAGCCTGCGGGTGAGCCTGTACACTGTCACTCTCTCACCCTATCACTTCACATTTGTCACCACCGATCTGATATAATGGAATTCCAGACTTGAGCAGACAGTACAGTCCACGTCGAGGTAATGTGTGACACGGAAGTACACGTTACGTAGTTACGAACAGAACGTCATTATATTTGCCAGTGACTATACTTCAGCAATAGTGTGAAACAGCTTTATCAATCATAGAAGCGCTTGGGGCAGCTGATAACAACACAGGTACTGTAGTAACTCGCCTCCAGGCTTCCATTATGATTTTTCACTCGTCTAAAACAAACGTCCGGCCTGTACCACGGCCAGGAGTGAACCTGCAATCTTGGGGTTAGTAGACCGACACGCTATCCACTCACCCACCGTGGCAAGGTATAAATGGAGTGACATTGCTTCTTACAGAAATAGATGGAAAGTTGGATGCCACCCCTTGAGATAATGTTGTCATGGTTACCGATTTGCATTCCTTCATTAGTTTGTTAAATTAAATTAAATTAGTTTTCTGGGAATATTTCAGAAACTGTTTGATTTAGAGCCTTATAATGTACTTTTCGAGGACCCTTTAGGGCCCCCGAGTTTTGTTTCTGTCACCGAGGGGCTTTGCCTCGTCGTTGTACGCCATAATATAATACTAATAATAATAATATAACATAGGGATATGAATATAATAGACCTGCCGTACCACACCCGCAGATGTAAATCGCGTGAAAAAATTCTAGAGTACCCCTTGACCCCCTTAAGCGCATTATACGTATTGATGAATTTTACGGCTTAATTTGGTTCCGTGATAACCTTCTAGCCTTTGCAAACTTTCACACTAATGTAATTAATGGAATTGCATTGCGTCTTACAGCAATAGATGGGCCTCTGAGAATCTGTTGCCATGGTTACCGGCTTTTATTTGTTCATTAGTTTATTAAATGAAATTAGCTTTCTGGGAATATCTAAAAAACGGTTGGTTTTAGGGCCTTAAAATGTGGTTTTGTCTCTCACATTGAGGGGCTGAAAATGAGCTTTGTCTCGCCCTTCTACGCCTATTTCAGCATGTATTTTAAAGGGGTAGGCCTCCTTTTATGAGAGGTAGGGAGAAGAGTTACATCAATGATTAGTGTCGTGCCTCTGATGGACAACTGTACCAAATATTACGTTGTTACACCCAGCCGTTCTCGAGTTATAAGGGAACAAAGTTGTCCACAGACAAACAAACAAACAAACAAACAAACAGACAGACAAAACATTATTTTCCCACGCATCCATCATAAAACAGTTTGAAACGCGTAAACAACTCAAATTTCCGTAGAAATTCAGAAACTTTCATTTTTATATTAGGGAGATACTGTATACCGTACCGCTCGGTGTTGGCCGTGTTTTATTGCACAAATTTAGGTTTTACTCGCTAACCATCGGAGATACACGAAAAGTGATAAGGACCCTTCGGATAGAAAATTAAATTTTAAAGCTCATGTATGCCATCAAAAGTTCGCTATTTCTTAGCGTTCTCTTTTTATTTGAAGTGGAAATATGAAATTTTGAAACCAAAGGGTGTAGTGACGTCACATATGTGGGTTTTATTCGCTAATGGTTGGAGATACACGAAATATGATAAGGACCTTCCGGATAGAAAATTAAATGTTTAATCTCGTGTATGCATCAAACGTTTGATATTTCTTAGCGTTCACTTTTTATTTGAAATGGAAATTTGAAATTTTGAAACCAAAGGGTGTAGTGACGTCACATATGTGGGTTTTACTCGCTAACCGTTGGAGATACACGAAAGGTGATAAGGACCTTTCGGATAGGAAATTAAATTTTGAAGCACGTATGTGCCATCAAAAGTTTGCTATTTCTTAGCGTTCTCTTTTTATTTGATATGGAAATATGAAATTTTGAAACCAAAGGGTGTAGTGACGTCACTAAAATGGTCGTTTTTTTTAATAGTTCAAAATATCGAAATTAAAAGTTTCCTATATGTAAACATGGTAAATCAGCTACATCCATGCAAAATTTCATTTAAATTGGACCAGTGGTTCTTGCGTTATTGAGTAACACACAGACAGACAGAAAGACAGACACACACCATCTCATTTTTAGCCTACTTTCGATTTTTGCAAAAAATGAAAGTAGACTTATGAGATCAACACAGGGCGAAAAAAAAAGTGTGTCTGTCTGTGTGTGTGTATGTGTGTGTGAGAGTCTGTGTGTGTGTGTGTCTGTGTGTGTGTGTGTGTGTGTGAGTGTGTGTACTCTGAATGTCTGTCCCCCCCCTATCAATTCGAACACGGTGAATGCGAATTGAACGAAATTTGGTACAAAGGTAGCACTAGCAAAGGACACCTCAGTGTCATGTTTTATATCGCCGCCATCTTGACGGAAACGTAATGGCGGCCACACAAATGTTCAAAGCTTAAATCAAATTACGACTAACCTAATCATCCGATCTCTACCAAATTTTGCAAGAACATACCTTTATGGGGGGAGCATCCTTTGACCAAACTAATAAGTCATCAGCGTAATAGTTTGCGGATGGCGGCCATCTTTGTGTGAAAATCGATTCCCCCTATTAATTCAAACACGGTGAAACCGAATGGAACGAAATTAGGTACAGAGGTAGCACTAGTAAAGGGCACCTCAGTGTCATGTTTTATATCGCCGCCATCTTGACAGAAACGTAATGGCGGCAACACGAATGTTCAAAGCTTAAATCAAATTACGATTAACCTAATCATCCGATATCTACAAAATTTTGGAACTACATACCTTTATGGAGGGAGCATCCTTTGACCAATCTAATAGGTCATTCGCCTAATAGTTTGCGGATGGCGGCCATCTTTGTGTCAAAATCGATTCCCCCTATTAATTCAAACACGGTGAAACCGAATGGAACGAAATTTGGTACAGAGGTAGCACTAGCAAAGGGCACCTCAGTGCCATGTTTTATATCGCCGCCATCTTGACGGAAACGTAATGGCGGCCACACAAATGTTCAAAGCTTAAATCAAATTAAGATTAGCCTAATCATCCGATCTCTAGCAAATTTAGCAACAACATACCTTTATGGAGGGAGCATCCTTCGACCAAACTAATAGATCATCAGCCTAATATTTTGCGGATGGCGGCCATCTTTGTGTGAAAATCGATTCCCCTTATCAATTCGAACACGGTGAAACCGAATGGAACGAAATTTGGTACAGAGGTAGCACTAGCAAAGGGCACCTCAGTGTCATGTTTTATATCACCGCTATCTTGACGGAAACGTAATCGCAGCCACCCAAATGTTAAAAGCTAAAATGTAATTACGACAAACCTAATAATCTAGTCTCTACCAAATTTTGCAACACCATATCTTCATGTGGGAAACATATTCAAACCAAACTGCAGGAACATCAGCCCAATAATTTGCAGATGGTGGCCAAGTATGTGTGCAAATCGATTCCCCCTATCAATTCAAACACGGTGAAACCGAATTGAACGAAATTTGGTACAGAGGTAGCACTAGCAAAGGGCTCCTCATATTCATGTTTAATATCCCTATAGCACGTTGTATTTCAACAAGCTACTACAACCAACATTCAATCATACTCCTTGAAAAGGACAAAGAGTTATAACAATACCCATGCATTTAGGAGAAAGTAGGCTATATGTTCTTTACTGAACATCTTGTTTATTTCCAATATGCACGCACTTTCTCACCTACAAAGCGGAGACAGATAGGATTTTCTCCGGGTATTCCGGATTTCCCTGTCACAATTTCATTCCAGCAACAATCTCCACTATCATTTCATTTCATCCGTCGTTCATTTAATCATTGCCCCAGGGGAGTGCGACAGGCTTCGGCAGCCGGCACAGTTCATATCCTTGCTGTTAGATGGGGATTTCATTCATTCCATTCCCTGACCCGGTTGGTCGACTGAAAGCAGGCTAAGGATTTTCACTTTCCTACCTCTGATTAATAATTTGGTGAGTGAAAATGCATGTAGTATACACATGTAGTTGGTAACATGGAAATAACATAACTACATTAGGAATGTGTGATTATATATATTAATGATTTAGGCCAGCAAGTACTAAAAGCCGTTCGAAGAACGGGTACTTCAGCTAGTATTTTATAAAATTGCTGCGTAGTTTGCACAGGGTATACAGCGTGAGGAGTTCCTTGACAAACGCCCTCCGTAGTGTAAGGATGATCTAGATTGGGGAAATCAGCAGATTATTCGAATTGTGGACTCAGACTGGACGTTTGCATAGGCTGGTTCGTGTAGACTGAACTTCGATGCTCCCACTTTCATGTGGTTGAGTGTTGACCACACCGTGTAAGGAAGCCTGTTTACCTTCGCTGAGGTCGTTAAACAGCCCAATTGAAGCATGTGCCAACCTGGATGGCTCACAGCTCTTCGCTGGACCAGCTTGAGCCAGTATTTTCGGGAATCTTCGAGCGATTCCGTATGCAAGTGGTCCGTATATGATGACGTAATCCTATTATCGAGCTGGAAACCTTTTTAAAGTGTTGTCATAGTAAACGAAATTTAAATGCTTTTTCCTCAGTCGAAACGATTGTACCCAATTGTAGAGGGTGTTATTCCCCCTACCTAAAGAATACATGATATTAATTAATTCACTTGGGTGACTAGTTTCGACCATCAAGCGATCATCATCGGATTCTTTACCCTCAGGCTATTAATATATGTCTACGAATTTGTAGGTTAAACATATTTACAGTGTGTACACTATTTTAGTTACATAGATTTATTGTAAACTTGCGTAATTTGTAAGGATTTGTTATTTTAATCTGATTTTCAAAAATAATAATATAGTTTCTATTGACCTTCAAGATTACAAATCATGGGCAGATGACCTCGTAGTTCCGCCCCTTGAAACAACAATAACTAACTAAGTTTACAAATCCTGAAAATTTACGCAAGTTTACAATAAGCCTCTGTAACTAAAGTATTGTAACTTGAATAATGTAAACCACATATTCGTCGACATGGATTTAATAAAGCCTGAGTGTAAAGGATCCGATGATCGCTTGGCGACCATAACTAGTCATCCGAGTGAATTAATTAATTTTTTCAGGTATAGGGAATAACATCCATTACAATTTGGGTACAATCGTGTTGACCGACGGAAATGCATAAATATTTCATGACGTAATCTATCATTGCTGTTGATTCTCCAAGTCGAAGAGCCTTATGGAGGGAAAAAGAGATTCTTCAGGACTTAGCACACACAAACACACTCACCAAAGCGTTGGCTCTTGTGCTGATGATTCAGTCCGCTCCCCCACATGGCAATGCGGTTCGTTTCCTATGTTCCAACCACGACCCACGTTCTCGCCAAGATGCTCTTCATGGACCTGAACCACTGAGCTGCAGGATGGCCACCGTGCAGAATTGGCATAGATTTGTCTCTTGATTCTTCATCTCCACATTTAGAACAATCTCTCTTTGGATGTGTGGTGGAATTACCCAATAAGAGTGTACAGTTTCTACATTCGGGCTGATTTCAGACATTTTGTCATGATCTGTGCGTGATTGTTTCATTTGAGCGACGTGGACATCGTGGTAATTTATCCCAGTGCACTTGGTGTGTGTGTGTGTGTGTGTAGGGAGGGGGGAGACGGACATTTTTTGATAACCTGTGTTATTGTGATGACTATATTTGTGTGTATATGTGTGTAACAGGTAAGGATTGTAAAAGAGACAGACCTGCTCTTTTGTGATAGTCTATAGAACTATGGTGATGTAAAATACGCTATTCATTTGTTCAAAGAAATGGCAAAGTTTGACTTATGTGCGCTGTAATGGCTGACAACAGGCCAAGCAATAGTTCGAGAAGTGACGCTCCTAAACGTCAATTGTACCGAGGAGGGGGATCAGGGGATATATCTACGCATGAAAATGAAAATCCACAGCCTACTCCCAGCCGACCGACCGGGTCAGGGACGGAATGAATGTGCCACCCATCTAGTGGCGAGGATATGAACTGTGCCGGCTGACGAAGCCTGTCGCACTCCTCTGAGGCAATGATTAAATTATTTATTTATAAATAAATTAAATGAATGACAGATGAAATGAAATGATAGTGGAGAGTGTTGCTGGAATGACATTTTTGACAGGGAAAACCGGAGTACCCTGAGAAAAACCTGTTTGCCTCCGTTTTGTCCAGCACAGATCTCACATGGAGTGGCCGGGATTTAAACCACGGTCCCAGCGGCGAGAGGCCACCGTGCTGCCGCCTAAGCCACGGAGGCTTTTTTGATATATTGTATCTCCCCATAAAGGTCTGATTTGTCACCCATAGGTAAAGGCTGTTTATCTAGTCACTACATATGGCAGTCTTTACCTAGATCCTGATCTACTATCCCCCTATAATTATTTTCTGGGTACGCCCATGAAGGACATTTATTGGAATACATGTGTGTAAAATGCAAGCCAATGTAATATGTAATATATGGAACCAATAGGAGGATATGTTAAATTGATTTAGGGCCTTGATGTAGAATGGGGCTAAGATGTGTGAAAGAAATTAATCGCATGGGTGTTCATTTATCTGGAAATTCATAACAGTGGCGTAGTCGGTAGCATTCTGAGCTTCTATACCCAAGATCGCGGGTTCAAACCTGGCCAAAGTCATCGGATTTTTAAGAGCGTTAAAATCCTTCGGTATGCCTTCCTTTAGAGGGGAAGTAAAGCCGGTGGTCCCATGTCTTAGATTTATGGCACGTAAAAGAACCTTCCACTAATTAAACTTGTGTGAAGCAAAATTTTCAGGTTAGATTTCGTTGAAACGCTCTATCAAAGTTCCAGCGTTCACCATTAGGTGTCAGTGACATCTGGTAGCGAATGTTGGAACTACTTGAAATTGAACGGAACTTGTAGCTCACCCCATGGGTGTCCGCATTGAAGCAGCTACAGCCTCTGGCGAGCCAAACATGTCCTCGGACTCTCCCGGCACTAAAAGCCATACGCTAAATAAATAAATAAATAAATAAATAAAGGTTAAGAGTGACAACCACCTACTTGGTGTAAGCAGAGGTAATCAGTGAAGCCTACTCATAGTACAGAAGCTCAAAGAGGAGGTTTTATAAAGAAAGCCGTCATCATTTGGTCCTTATTGATTGAAGTTGTGATTTCATTATATCACATTCTCTTGGTGAAGAAAGGTTTCTTTTTTGCTGATACGTTTTCAATGGTTTCTCTTATTCTAGATCTTTACACTGAAAGAGTTGACGAATCAGAATAAATCATGACATTTTCTTTGGAGGGTGCAATGTTATTAAGTTACCTACCCTACATTTCTTCTTATGAACGGTGAATGCCAGTCCTTTGTGTGCACAGACTCATGAGCGCGTCATTCTTCATCAACGTGAGCATAGAAAAGTTGGAAATGGGGCCAGGGTCTGGGGAGCGTATCATTAGAACAAAACAATACTATATTTAACTTATCTGTTTTGACTGAATGAGGACTCTTTAAAAACAGTTTTGATACCAAGTTCCTTTATAGTCTGGCGTAAATTGTGAGAATTGAAGTGTTTCTGTGACACTAACTACAAAGTTGCGCCGTGTTTCTCTTTTCTCTCCTTGATGGGAGCACACTGCTTTAAAATATGATAATAAGAGAAGCAGATTCTAGAAGACTGCACTGTTTCTGCCACCGCACTCGAAACTATTTTGCACATACTTGCAATTCACATGGATAAAATGAACAGTTGCACTGTTGATTAAAAATAATATGGAATAATAGTAACATACTTTATAGATTTATATGGGTGGGTCTAAATTGGCTTAGCAAATTATTTAGGAGTGATAGTTGGCATCAAAATAAACATAATTGAAATATTCTCTCTTTACACTTGCCTTCTTCGTGAATTGAGTATTAACAGATTGAATAATTTAAACAATTACTTGCTAACTTTTCAGTTGGCCAATACGTATTTAGAGTATATTCAATTAGACTGAAAATATCAGACCCTACATGGAAAAAGATTACATGGGATTCATATATGAAAACAATTGTATTAAACTAGATGTCATTAGATTGAATCCTGTATAAAATTTACCAAACCAAGTGTCACTGCACTTGAATGATAAAATCGCGAGAAAAAAATGATAGTCTATAAATATTTCAAATTCGCTTGGCCGCCATGTTGGTTTTGTACTTAAGAGGTTTTTAAAGTAGCATAGGTGAACTTCTCCTAGTGTTCTCTATCACCATACAGAATTACATGGTGATATCAGTAACAGTTTCGGAGAATTTAGAATGCCGGCGAAATACTTCGCTCAGCCACCATGTTGGATTGGTGAAAGGTATTAAAATTTTAAATGCATGGTGAAGGTTCCAAGTTTGAAATCAATCCAGCCGATTAGATTTTATTAGCAGACACTCACCCATAGTCTACGAACACGGACAATAGGTGTTCTCTTCAGCTTATATTTCATCAATGAAAATAGGCTTAAAATATGACGTAGAATGTTGTAATATTTATAGAACACCTCGAGGTGAAGCGGCTAGCATTCGGGTTCGACATTTAATTCTGGTTCCAGGGCTGGAACGGGATACACTCAGCCTCGTGAGGCAATACTGAGAAGAGGTGGGTTCCATTCCTACTTCAGCAATCGTGGAAGATATTTCCCTGGGTTTCTCACTTTTACTCCAGGCAAATGGTGGGATTCTTCCTTACTTAAGGCCACGGCCACCTCCTACTTAAATTCTAGCTCCCAATTTGTACTACCATCATAACGACACAGGTTATCAGGGAAATTGAACACACACCCAAGTACACGGTACTATTTGACCACGATCAAATACAGTATAGTTAATACCGGACAGTCAGCCGGATATCGAGGGACAACAACGCGAGCACTATACTCTGTATTACCAATAATGATCGCAGACAGCTGTCAAAGCTAGCAGGTGGGGAAATGCTGTGTTGCCACTGAGGCAGATCATTACTCATATCATTCCAAGAGGCTTGCAAGAAGACACAAATATTGGTGAAGTTAGCCCCCGTACCTGGCAGTCTAATGACCGTGACGTGTCAAGGCACAGTAGAACACTGCGTCAAACCATGTGCTCATTGATGTGTCGGCATACATTGCAACACTGCTCGCTGTTGCTATGGAGACCGTTACCCCTCTCGTCTCCACTCCTCACCTCACCCTTCAAGCGGACGACAGCTTTCACCGTTCATCTTTTGTAAACCAGAGTATATCTAGCGGTGCGACCTGGTAGAAACTTATCCAGCCATAAGAGCGCGTGCATGAGTTGACGAACTAGGTGTTGTTGTTTACGTCAGCAGAATTACTTAATTTCAGCAATTAATTGTGAGTTTGATTTATTGTTATCTCCTCTCAACACGAGTGGGAAAATATGTGCTGTGTATGGCTGCAATAATTATGAAGTGCAGAAGTATTCGCGGTCATTCTTCCGCTTCCCTTACGGCAAGAATGTGTAAGTAGTTTTTGTGTTTACTTAAACATTCTTCCAGTAACGAAGTTTCTGTAGCAGGCTACTCCCTCCCTCAACTTCTGAGCCACGCGACTCATATTTTAAGTGATGTAAAATAAAACATTAGTTTTTAGTATAACAACTAACATTCAATACCGATGTGTTGTAGATGTGACCTGTGGGCTTTAAAATGCCAGAGAAGTGGCTTGGATGAAATATACAAGAAATAATGCCCAGTTTACCTAATACATTCTATTAAAGCCGGTATCTGTGCCAAGCCAGAATCTTCCAAATATTAAAACCCCTTCCAAAAAAAGGCAGTCCTTCTAAGAGGAAAAGACAAGACGAGGAAACACCAAAGCCGTCAGTGAATTTGGTTGTACTTGCTCATTGATCCTTATCCCCAATCTAAAAACCATTGTAAAATGAGAAATAAGTGTGAATAATAGTAATATTAATAATAGTAATAATAAGTAGAGAAAGATCTGTTGGAGATTAGGAAGATATCCAGGAGCGTGGCCCACTTAGGGATAAACTTCAGGACATCTGAGTTTTCAACTTAAGCTGAAACTAAAAAGCGGGAAGGCGTGGACGACGGGGAGAAAGGTGCAATATCGATTACTAATGAAAGAGTACTGGGCCAACATTAAAATGCAGAAGAAACTGTTCACATGACGTAGTCCTTAGTTGGCTGTAACGAAGCAAGAAGAAGAGGAATTATAATAATAACAATCGTATAGCCTCAGCTACCTCGCCAGGCATTCGGGCGATCTGCTCTCCAATTTTTACATTCCGCCTGCACTGCCACCTAGCAGAGAATCCGGACCTCTACTGGGTGTCCTATTGATATGATGTCATTAACTTTGCCTTGTAATGGGGAAATGAGATACGAGGCCGAGAAAGTCTGATTTTTAAACGGCGGGAAAGTTTTACGCCACTCCAAATCGTAGGCTAAGACCCTGGTTTGTTAAAATTATCTCAAATCAAAAAGGTAATGCATGATTCATGAATGATTAACAATACTGCGTTTTATATCCTCATCAATAATGGTATAACTCTCGTCTTTAAATAAATAATGTCCTGCTAATTAATTCTACTTTTATCTATCCAGAATTGCTTCAGGAACTCTTGAGATATAATTGCTATACCTAGGTATACTGTAATAACATTCTGTTGCCAGACAAAATTTATTTATTCATTTCCGTAAACAATCTTCCATTATAGCCTACATGTATTGCAGCCAATGGCCATAGCAGGGTATTTTAATTGGGCTCCCAGCAAGTTCAATTCCAAGTACTTCCAACTTTGGCTACCAGATGCCACGGTCACTGACACCTAGCGACAAGAGTTGGAACTTGATAGAACGTTTCTAACCAACCTAATATAACCTACAAATTTGGCTACACACTGCTGTACTATTTGTAGTGGTAGGTTCTTTTACATGCCATAAATCTATGACATTCATTGATATATGGATTTAGAGCTAGTTACCAGGTCACACCACTAGCAAATTGTCTCCCATTTAACAATTTTAAATCAGGAAGTGTCCGGCATTGTCTTACACTGTATTTGCCATGATGTCACAAAGCCCCTAAATGAATCAACACCAACACTATTATGATTTGGTGACTGGAAAGTCAAGGGATATCAAGGATCGAGCACTGCGAGATCCGATCTGTAGCGCTGCAGCACGCTCGAGTACATGGGTACGACGTTCGCTCCCCCTGTAGTTGCGATAGGCACGGTAAGAGCGATTGTTCGGTTTCTACGTACCTCGAGGTACGTTCGATGACATTCTCAGGTAGGTGGGCAAGAATATCACTATCCCCCGGTCTCCATTTCTAAGTGCAACGTGCTAGTCATCTCCAGGGCACTGCAAGGGACATACGCAGGTATAGAAGTATTTGACAGGAAGTGAAATTCGCATTTGGCTAAAATGCGCAGCAATGATGCAATGATAAATAGAAGAAGAGGTGGTGATAATTCAAGAATAGGACATTAATTAAAATTACAACGGATTCCCCCACCCAATTACGTGATTTGATATTACATTTTAAGTTATAAACTGTTCGTATTGATCAATATATTAATATTAAATATTGTGAATCGATAATGTATGAAAACAAATATATCTCGTTAATACCAGACTTACTTGCGGCTCAGCTGGCCTTTGGCAGTTGGTAACTTTGATCATTTTTCACTCGCCTCATACGACAAGTGAGGGAGAAATGTGGAGATAAAAACATCCCTCCCTGCACTGAAAGAAGGCGTGTGGGTTTTTGAAAGTGATAATCTCTTCGAGTATTATGTGGGATGTAAATGTACGGTTGTTGATGCATGAAGTGGTCGTCTCTTTGTAAATCACCCAACCTGAACACGGGCAAACGACCACGACCAACACTTTTATAAGCCTCAACCCTCCTTTCCTTTTACAAGCCACTAAACTCAACAGTTCAAAGGATATAATGCCACAGAAACTAATTTTCCACACCTGTGATATTTCCACTTCATCCCTTGTAAATGCGAAGGAACAAGGCCCCTTGCCATTGGTAGCACTGCCTCGACTCTCGATTGTTTGTGTGACGTCATGCAGTTTTAAACTCTTTTCTGTTTGTAAGAAGCTCTTTTCCTTTCTAGTTCGTTACTCGCTATCAATTATACGGACTAGTTAAAGAGGGGATCCACAGGGTTCAGATGATGTAGCTGCTCCACGCGTGCTCTAGCGAGGAAAGTGACAAAGAAACCCCTCAAAAGAAGATCACAAAGCGTGTTCGCGTTTAAAACTACGGTATACTACTATTTGTGATGCACAGAGGTAGTCGCCTAACTTATTACTCCCTACTTCAAGTCAGGGGGTCACCATCGAGTGGGCTTGAACCACCCTAGAATGTGGCTTTTCCTATCTGATTGTCCCCCTAGAATATTTGGAAATGCGATATAAACTAATAGCAAACATCTTCTTAAGTATCCGCGGCATAGACGAGCGTGTTCAATCGTTTACCACGATCGCGATGGGGTGCTGCAGCAATTCCGGAGATTGAAGGTTCGTATCCCGGCGCTGACAGCGGCTATCTTGAGTGTGGTTTTCCCCGTTATTTTCCACCGCAGTAATTCTAGAAAAATGCTGGGATAGTACCTCACTTCAAGTTTCGGAACACCTACCCCACCCCAGGCCCTAATAAGCATCATTACAGTAACACTCACTACTACAGTCACCAAAGAAATTCAATTCGATCCTGGACCTTTGTGGTATTTATTTATTTATTTATTTATTTATTTATTTATTTATCGTATGGCTTTTAGTGCCGGGAGTGTCCGAGAACATGTTCGGATCGCCAGAGGCTGTACTTGCTTCAAGCAGACACCCATAGGGTGAGCTACAAGTTCCGTTCAATTCAACTAGTTCCAACTTTCGCTACCAGATGTCACTGATACCTAGTGGTGAACGTTGGAACTTTGATAGAGCGTTCCAACGAAATATAACCTAGAAATTTAGCTTCACACAAGTTTAGTCTGTGGACGGATCTTTTACATGCCATAAATGTATGGCATGGGACCGCCGGATTTATTTCCCCTCCAAAGGAAGGCATGCTGAAGAATTTTAACGCTCTTAAAAATCCGACGACTTCGGCCGGGTTTGAACCCGCTCTCTTGGGCACAACAGTTCAGCATGCTACCAACTACGCCACCAAGAATGCTAGTCACTACGCTAATGGCCATTATGACATCTTCTTTGAACCAAGCAACACGTTCACACCTTCTTTATTCTGTATTAATTACTCCCTGATTAAATCGTCTACCTCCTGGTGTAGCGGCTAGCAATCTTGACTGTCGCCCCGGAGGTCCAGTTCGATTCCCGACTCTGCCAAGAAATTTAATTCAGATCTGAGGGATGGAACGGAGTACACTCAACCTTGTGAGTCAAAACTGCGAAGACTTGGATTCGATTCCGACCACAGCCATCCTGGAAATAGATTCCGTGGATTCCCACTTCTTCTCCAGGCAAGTACCGGGATGGTTTCTAACTATAGGACACGGTCCCCTTCCTTCCAATCCTAGTTTCAATAACAAATACAAACATTATACTACAAACCTCACAATTGTATGTCTACCCCTTATTATTCTCGTTTTCCTACGGGGTCGGGGATGAGATGCGATGGAAGACTTTGTGGCGATGGTTTTTACGGCCGGATGCCCTTCCTGACACCAACCTCATGATAGGAGAGATGGAATGAATGATGGTGAATGGAACTGGGCAAGGATATGGAAGGAAGCGGCCGTGGCCTGTCAGAAGGTACCGTCCCAGCATTTGCCTGGTGTTGAAAATGGGAAACCACGGAACACCATTTCAAGGACGGCCGACGGTGGGGCTCGAATCCACGCGTCTACCGAGTCAGCAGAGAGCTTGGCCCCATGACCTAATGCTGCGCTTTAGCCAGCGTAGCCACTACTGTCGGTACTACAAACCACACAATAACACTGCTTATCAGACTAACTCTACATCCACCCAAGTACACGGGGCTAAATGACCACGTTGTCGCAAGCCCCTGATTGAATTAACATCAAGCTGATCAAATCAATGATTAGTCAAGTTAAATACTCTATGCGATTTATCGTCAAGGTATCATCCAGCATTTGCCTAAATTGTGCATATAAAACACCGGAGGTAAACCACAGGCGGTTCTTGCGATCAAAACCTCCATTTTCGAACTTCCAGCTTTCCCTTGTAATCGAGATGGTTGACTCAACGCGTATGGATACATGGGTTTAAAAAATTCATATCTTGCTTCACTTTATTCTATAGAGATTCAATTTGTTTAATGAACAGCAGAAAGTTACGTCATTGTAGACAATTTACAACTTTTCTGCTGGTTTGATAAAATTGGCATCACGGTACTTCACTTTTATGAAGGGAATACATTCTTAATTTGAGCCTTCGGGGAAATTCGCTGCACATTGTTCAGTTTACCGTGTGTGGTAACAGTATTGATTCGGTATTTATTTTATTTTATTTAGAAATCGTATTGCGGTCAGCTCAGGTCACATCAATGTTGTAGAGTCCCCAAAAAACTGGGTTTACTACTTAAAGTGGCGCGCTATGACCCACTCGCATACACTTTGTGGGGCGAGACCATTCACAGATTCAAGCAAGATGTGATTCTAGCAGCAGAGGGCTGGTTGGTCACGAACAGCTGTGATCACTAGGGCCCGGATTCATATGCACTAAAAACTACAAAAATATGCATGCACATATGCACTAAAAATGATGAAAATATGCACGAAAATATGCACTAAAAATAAAACATACGTTTATCAAACGTATTATTTAATTTTAACTCAGCTTTACATTGATACACATGTTTCATTCCTTGCAAAATGTTGCATGGAAGTAGGTTATCAATAGTTTTTCAATGTTTTCAGGCGTCAATGACTTTCTGTTGTCGGACATAATTAATTTATAAGCTGAAAATGATCGTTCTACGTCGACGGACGTAACTGGGCAATACTTGTACACGGGCACTGACTGCTCTGAACATTCTTCTGGTAAAGACTGCCCGATTCCACTTATGTAGTTGTTATGGATTGAATCTTCTTCAGTCCTGGGTTTGAGTCCAACACCGCACTGAGTTTCCTTTTCACTTTTTCTCCAGTTTCACCAGGGACACCATTTAAAGAACTAATGGTGTTTTGAATTAACTGAAGGGATTCGTGTAGGGGTGCACCGCATGTTTCTAGGCCCTTAATCGCCTTCGAAAGTGACGAATAATGCACAGGGAGGAAGCTGATATCTTGATATACAGTTTCAGAACAAATGCGCACTTTGCTTCACGAACACACGCAGTATGACTATCGTCAATCTTGTAACTACATCTTTCCCTTGATTTTTCATGTCCTTCTGAAATCTTTGATTAATCGATCACACACGAGATAAAAATATATCCATATATGCACTAACGTTCAAAATATGCACTAACGTTCTAAATATGCATTTGCATATGCGCATATGCATTTAAAACAATCCGGGCCCTAGTGATCACGCATGCGTATACCTGCAGAGTAGGTGGGCCCTTCAACTCACACTTGATAGCGTTGTGGTATAGGTAGCTGCCATCTCTGCGGTTCCAGGTTTGATTCCCGGCTTTGCGAAAATAACTCTGGTCTGAGGGTTAGAACGGAGTACAATCAGTCTCATGAGGATAACTGAATTGAGCGAGGGTTCGAAACCCGCCTAAGCCACCCCAGAAGAGATATTTCATGTCTGAATGGTTACCACGACCGTCTTTTCTCAACCCTAGCCTCTGTACAACTTGTACAGACACACAGTAGCATAGGCTATCACAAACATTCTGTCAACACCCAAGTAAATCGGTCTGATGATCACGATGTCCATGGTCCTAAATGATGTGTTTATGTAGGCAATGAAAACAAGTGGGATCGAGCTTTTGATGTAGCCTATAGTCCAAGGCACTGGGAACAGCTGGAATGGAGCTATTGATGAAGTATATAGTCCAGACAAGGGGAGCAGGTGGGACGGTTCCTTTGCTGTAGCCTATAGCCCAAGACACTGTGAACAGCTGAGATGGAGCTACTGATGTAGCCTATAGTCCAAGGCACTGGGGACAGCTGGAATGGAGCTATTGATGTAACCTATAGTCCAAGGCACTGGGGACAGGTGAATGGAGCTATTGATGTAACCTATAGTCCAAGGCACTGGGGACAGGTGGAATGGAGCTATTGATATAGCCTATAGCCCAAGACACTGTGAACAGCTGAGATGGAACTACTGATGTAACCTATAAGCCAAGGCACTGGGAACAACTGAGATGGAGCTACTGATGTAACCTATAAGGCAAGGCACTGGGAGCAGGTGGAACGGCTCCTTTGAAGTAACCTAAAGCGCTGGTACTGGAAACAGGTGGGTTGAGTGCTCTTGATTTAGCCTGTAGCCACAGACACTGAAAACAGGTGGAATGGAGCTTTTGATGTAGCCCATAGCCCAAGTCACTGAATGGGGGCAGGATTAGGACGAAGACTTGATCCCTCAAGTGTTTTGTTTTCCACGTAGACCATTTCTTTCCCCTCTTTATTTTTGTTATTCATGGAAGCGATGTCGCTAGTACGTGCCGTCTTGACAGTCCTTGGCAGGTCACGGTTTTTTAAACATATTTTTTGTTGTTGTTATTCATTTCACATTTTGCTGTACACCACAGTTATTTTCTATCCCCTCACCCCATGAATAATAATAATCCCGAGTCTTTGTTGCTCTTGAACTTGACTCCAGCAACTACTTGCAATATGGTTGTTTTAAGCCAGGATTATTCAACACGGAACCAGTGAATAATGTTCCAATCCCCCATAGTTCTGGAGCATAGTTGATGTGAGTCAAACAGTGATCTAATTTCAGTATTGAGTGATTTATATACCTTGTTGTTGTTGTTAATAATAATTCATTTTAGTGACTCGGGATAATTTGGTCATCAGCCCCATGTAGTTAGGTATGTGTTGAACTTGTCTGATAACCTGTATTTATGTGATGACTGGAGTAGTGTGTGTAACTGTATTAGGGACAGGGATGGGGATAGGCGCTCCAGGGCTTAAAGTAAGGTACTATCCCGGCATTTGCCTGAAGGGAGTGTGGGAAACAGCCGAAAACCATCCTAAGGATAGCCGCTATCAGCTCCGGGATTCAAACCTGCGATCTCTGGACTTTCTGGTGCTCCCCTCGCGGCTGTGGTACATGATTTGATGAGAACGGTTACGCCGTGGGGTTGCTACATACACTACTACAGATACAGGTTATTAGACAACTTCAACACACACCCAACTACATGGGACTAATGACCGAGATGTTCTAAGTCCCTAAAAGGAATCAACAACAACAACATTCGAACACATTGATGGGTGTGTTGATAGGAGATATATTAAAAAGGGGCGAGATCTTGCACCCTAATAACCCCAATCTGCTATCGTTAAATTTTATAGTGTTGTTTCATTTGAGAGAGTTGGACATCGTGGCCATTTAGCCCGTGTACTTGGGTGTATGTTTATATATAGTTATAATGATAATACTACTACTAATAATAATCATACTAAAATAATATGTTTCTGATAATGTGTGTTAATATGGTGTCTGAAGTAGTGTGAGGTGAGGATTGGGAAGGAGGTGGCCGAGGTATTAAGTTAGAAGCCATCCCGGCATTTGCCTGGAGTAGAAGTGGGAAACCATAGAAAACCACTTCCAGGATTGCTGAGGTGGGAATCAAAGCCACCTATTCTTAGTTCCTCCTCACGAGGCTGAGTGTAATTACTCTATTCCATCCCTCAGACAACAATTATCTCAGTGTAGATCATAATTATATCAAAATGTTATATACTCCTTCACATTGCAAATCTATTTAATTGGCAGGGGAATTATTTGATGTGAAGGTACAGTAGCATATATGAAAAATGGGCTGTGCTAGTTCTTTAAGGAACCACTTGTTTCCTTTTCCAAAGCAAAAGAACATTACATCTAAACCGAAGATCGAATTAATTACCCACCATAAAAATTAACAATGGTTGGGAAGTATTGTAACTAATGTAACTTCGAGAACTCTGAATGGTCTGATATCACGGATGAAAAGTAGATTATACGAATGTATAAGTACATAAATAAATAAATGAATACATAAATACATAAATGAATAAATGAATAAATAAATAAATACATGAATAAATAAATGAATAAATAAATGAATAAATAAATAAGTAAATAAATAAATAAATGAATAAATAAATAAGTAATTAAAGAAATAAATGAATAAATGAATAAATAAATGAATAAATAAATAAATAAAAAATAAATGAATAAATAAATAAATGAATAAATGAATAAATAAATGAATAAATCAATAAATAAAAAATAAATGAATAAATAAATAAATGAATAAATGAATGAATAAATCCAGAATAAATTCAACAAACGAGCTTTATCATACAAGGCCAAAATCAAACACTACAAATCCTCAGTACAACCTAGAGGATTGTACGCTTCAGAGTGTCTTATTTTAAGTAAAAAGGGAGAACTTCAAGAACTAGAAAAGAGAGAAAGGACGATTCTGAGAAAAATACTTGGACCACAGAAGACTACTGATGGGACATGGAAGAAGAGGAAAATTGAAGAACTTTACAAGTGTACTGAAAAGATTACAGACGTAATGAAGAAGCGGAGGCTAAAGTTCTACAGAAATTTACCACGAATGGTTGAAGGCAGGCTGACCAAAAGGATCTTCAGCTACATCATGGGGTAAAAGGTTACATCTAAATGGGTAGATGAGGTGAAAAGGGATGCAGCGGAAGTTGGAATTACTCCACCGATGGCCTACGATAGAAGTGAGTTCCGCAGTCGAGTTGACGGAGAAGAAAGAGAAACCACCAAGCAGGAGGCCCAGGCGGATCATTTCCGAGGAGGAGAGAACGCATAGAAGTGACAGGATGAAGAAGTTCTGGGAAGAGAAGAGAAAGAAAGCCAATAAGTCTTGAGTTCCTTGCGGTCCATAGTTGGCCAAATTCGATAGTAAAATAAATAAATAAATGAATAAATAAATAAATGGATACATGAATAAATAATTGAATAAATAAATAAATAAATTAATAAATGAATAAATTAATAAATAAATACATAAATAAATGAATAAATTAATAAATTAATAATAAATAAATGGATACATGAATAAATGAATGAATAAATAAATACATAAATAAATGAAGAAATTAATAAATTAATAAATCAATAAATTAATAAATAAATGAATAAATCATTAAATAAATAAATAAATAAATTCTCAGTAGCATAAGTTTGAGTAATTAACACAAATTGCTTAAAAGGTTAAAGTAATAAATTTTCCAAATCTAATATTTCAAGTAGTGGTGCACTTGACTCCCCTAACCTCACAGCTTAGGAAAGTTATCGCCAACGTATACACCCTAGCAATATGAAAGGAGGGGATTTCCCCCTGTATTGCTCTATTTACACATTACACTGAACGTCATCCTCAAAAGCCATTATTTATTATTAGTCCGGGATCTTGCAGTGAAGGGAGTTTTACATAACCCGATCACCACTAAGTCTCCGTCGCAAGTTATTTGGCTCAACAGCACAACACAAACTGCCCCTTGAGCATATATTGTAAAGAAGTTTTCAAGCCTGTATCGAGTTATGGATGAAGCCGTAATAAGATGTGACATCCCCAATTTGTCAGGCGAGCCACACGTTGTCTGTTCCTTCAGTCAGTGGCGGAAACAACACCCAAGTACGCCTTGTCTTCTCTCCATGTGCAGATGAAGAGTTCGGTTATGGTGGACGTCATCAATCGCCCTCAAGCTCTCATAGCTGAGCGGGTCTAGTCACTCTCCATGACTGCTTCGGCGAGCCATTCAATTCTGCTGCCCTTCACTGTCTTCGAATAATAGGAAGATTCATTAAATCATTTTATTTCCATGGCTAATCTTAGAATTAGAGAGCTGCTCTACATATTATAATAATAGGATTAGGGCTTATATACAAAATAACAAATATTCGTAAATAAAAACCAAATTCGTGGCGCTACAGCCCATGTAGGACCTAGGCCTACCAAGGGACCACTGCTCAGCCATTTGGCCTGCAGATTATGGGGTGATGCGTGGTCAGCACATCGGCTCCCGTAGGCCGTTAATCTTGTAAACTAAGTATGGATCTTGTATGGATTACCCCTGTCAAAATCCGAGGCTTTTGGTACTTGCCGACCATAAACATTAATAAGTGACTTTATAGCCCTAGGACCTTGATTTCACTTCAATTACCTACCTACGGTATATTCTTATCGCTTGTGTAATACGTCACCTATAATAAGAAAAATAAGATCACTTTCTCACTCTAGACATAGAGTTAGTTTTAAATAATCCCATAATCACACTTTGGTAATGTGTAGGTAGTTATGTTATTACCATGTTATCAATTAAATCCAGTGGCGTACGCAGGATTTCCTTCGGGGGGTGGGGGGGGGGGGGGGTTATTCATAGTAATGTCCTATAATAAAAATGATAATTCGAATATAATTCATAAAAAGCAACAACTCAGTTAAATAAACACTACCGGACCCAAGCGAGAAATCTCGCATGTTCATAAACCACCCTTCCCCGATAGGTTTATAACGAGATAATTAATTGCAGCATGTTAGAGCTCCAGTATTTGCAAATAGCACACTTCTAACAAAAACTGATATTTATGAAATTAGAATGGAATTCGTCACTGCTAATGTCGTTTGTGTGCTGAGTCCATTGATTTATCTTAGCTGTAACACTCACCAGTTATTCGATATTTTTGAAATTATACGATTTGAGTACTCATTCCTTGGACTTACTGTTTCGGAAATCCATGCAAAATGATAAAGGAAATACCTCATAATGTTAAAATGACACGAAACAGGCGTCACAGCGTCCAAAATGTGAAGTGGACAGAATTACGGAGCATATTTTCCTACAGCAACAGTATCGACAAATCTCACACTTCGTACATTTTTTTAAAGTCATTTTTTAAAGAAATTATTGATATTTATGAAATTAAAGTGCAATTCGTCACTGCTAATGTCTATTCTCTTTCATTTGAATGCTCATTTGGCACGATCGGTCGCTTGTGAGCGCCACAGGAGGGATCTATACTAATGAAAGAATAGGTATATATATGATAATTCTCTTTGCATGAAAACTATTTTAACTATATTTTTCAGCACTTTAAACAATATTACAAACACAATTGAAAACATTTAAGATTAATAAAAATACGGAAAAGAGTTAAGCCCAATATAGATATTGCACTATATACAAACGGACAAAAAGATATGTCTAAATTGTCAATCGGGCTAAACCAAAGAATCTGATTAAGTAGATATTTGCCCTGGAATTTGTTGAAGGACTTAGACAAGTCTACTTCAATCGTATATCAAGCCTTCTCGGTTTGACAGACAAGTCATTCAGTACTTCATCAATTGAAACATCAACAGTATCATGAATGAACATCAAATCTAATCCATTAAGGCGTTCTTCACTAGTTGAATTCCTTAAATAGTTCTTCAAGAATTTTAAGGACGAAAACGATCTTTCACACGAGCAGGTTGTGACAGGTAAGGTAGCCATGATGACAAGCAGGTTATACACAACTGGAAACATGTTCTTATTGCACATTGACAAAGCATCTATAGCACTCTTGGGCTTCCTTTCAATAGATTTCAGAGTTTGTTTCCAGAGAAGTAGCTCGCCTCTAATATTAAGGGGAAGTCCATACAATTCAGCTACATTTTCTACTTCAGCTATGCTTTGGTTGGATAGTTCGTCTTCAGTTGTGGTAACTAGCGTTTGCAATGGCTGAAGAGTTTCTTTATGGGAGACAAATTTATCATCGAGTGATGAAATAGTTTCTTCAAGAAATGGGATGAAAATAACCCGCCTATATCAATCTTCCGGATCGCTAGATGAAACGTTGTTCCTCATCGTTTGTGGAACAACAGTTCGAGGCTGAACTACAGGCACTCCAAATTCTTTGCAGAACTCTAAAACCGACTTATATGCACACAAAAACCTTGCGTCTGCATCTGCCCTCATTTCTTCAAGAGACCTCTTAACATGCATGGAGGCGTTGATTGCTTGACTGAGATCCAAATTTTCAGTTTGAAGGTATTTGCTGAGAGGAAGTGTGATTTGAAATGCTTCATGAATGACAAATACACTTATCAATAACTCAAATTTACTGATAGCGCACAGAAGAAGTTGCGCATCTGTAGCTGCCTTCTTATCAACCCATGCTGCTATTTTTTCTAATGACAACAATAACGGTTTCGGAAGTTCAATGAATGAACGAACAGACTCGTGCTTTTCAATCCATCTCGTTGCACATAACTTCTTGAGTTTACTCACTCAGGATTTCGCTTCCATACTTTCAACACAGCCTGCCTCTTTGGTGAAGAACTAAAAAAGGCATAAGCGCTTTCAATTGTAGCCATACAGTTCCTAATCTCTGCAATACTACACCCTTCAGAAATGGCCAGGTTTAAACAGTGAGCACTACAGTGAACATACTGGGCTTTGGGAAACTGTTTTCGTACAATGGCCTGAGCACCTCTGTAGGATCCACTCATGGCACTAGCTCCATCATAACCTTGGCCTACGAGATATTCTGCATCCAGTCCCACACTTTTCAAACCAGACAATATGCTATTCGCAAGGCCTAACCCAGAAGCACCATTGATAGCAATAAATTGCAGAAACTTCTCATGTACGGAATTATCTTGAACGAAACGGACACATAGTGACATTTGCTGCACACCGCTGATGTCTGTGGTCTCGTCAGCAAGAACAGAAAAGCATTTAGCTTTTTTCACCTGATCGACTAACCTTTTCAATATAATGTCATTCAAAGATGAAATAATTTCACTGAATCCGTGGGCTTACGTATGTTGCATTTAAGGATGCTGTCATCAAATGTTCCTTTAGTATTGTATCACCAGCTTCTGAATATTTTATTTGCTCATTTCCAATGTTATTATTATTGTTATTCAAAAATAAAAATCATCAATTATTTATTTTAATTCATTTGCACTTTTCATCTTATTATTATTTTTTCTCCTCGGTCAGGTTCAACAAATCTAAATTCAAGTTCTTCAATTATTTATTTAGGCATTCCATTTGAATTTTGAATTGATCCAGAAAAAAAAATAATATTTGGATTAACAGAATAGTGAAATCTGACAAGAATATGGGGCGGTCCACATCGCCTAACCCTTCTTTTACAAATATAGCCCACAGGCTCCTTCAAACATCCACACATCCTTCTGTGCCCACAACTACGGGAATAAAACCAACTTTTGGATGACCCCCTAGGCCTCCACAACTTTAAGTGTCGCCAAACGCGCACTAAAATCATCACCAGAATATTCTGCACACAGCATCATATTATTACTATTATATTTTAGCCTACTTTCGATTTTTGCAAAAAATGAAAGTAGACTTATGAGATCAACACAGGGCGAAAAAAGTGTGTCTGTCTGTGTGTGTGTATGTGTGTGTGTGAGTCTCTGTGTGTGTGTGTCTGTGTGTGTGTGTGTGTGTGTGAGTGTGTGTACTCTGAATGTCTGTCCCCCCCTATCAATTCGAACACGGTGAATGCGAATTGAACGAAATTTGGTACAAAGGTAGCACTAGCAAAGGACACCTCAGTGTCATGTTTTATATCGCCGCCATCTTGACGGAAACGTAATGGCGGCCTCACAAATGTTCAAAGCTTAAATCAAATTACGACTAACCTAATCATCCGATCTCTACCAAATTTTGCAACAACATACCTATATGGGGGAAGCATCCTTTGACCAAACCAATAGGTCATCAGCGTAATAGTTTGCGGCTGGTGGCCATCTTTGTGTGAAAATTGATTCCCCCTATTAATTCGAACACGGTGCAACCGAATGGAACGAAATTTGGTACAGAGGTAGTACTAACAAAAGGCACCTCAGTGTCATGTTTTATATCGCCGCCATCTTGACGGAAACGTAATGGCGGCCACACAAATGTTCAAAGCTTAAATCAAATTACGACTAACTTAATCATCCGATCTCTACCAAATTTTGCAACAACTTACCTTTATGGAGGGAGCATCCTTTGACCAAACTAATAGGTCATCAGCGTAATAGTTTGCGGATGGCGGCCATCTTTGTGTGAAAATCGATTCCCCCTATTAATTCGAACACGGTGAAACCGAATGGAACGAAATTTGGTACAGAGGTAGTATTAACAAAAGGAAGGCACCTCAGTGTCATGCTTTATATCGCCGCCATCTTGACTGAAACGTAATGGCGGCCACACGAATGTTCAAAGCTTAAATCAAATTACGATTAACCTAATCATCCGATCTCTACCAAATTTTGCAACTACATACCTTTATGGAGGGAGCATCCTTTGACCAATCTAATAGGTCATTCGCCTAATAGTTTGCGGATAGCGGCCATCTTTATGTCAAAATTGATTCCCCCTATTAATTCGAACACGGTGGAACCGAATGGAACGAAATTTGGTACAGAGGTAGCAATAGCAAAGGGCACCTCAGTGTCATGTTTTATATCGCCGCCATCTTGATGGAAACGTAATGGCGGCCAAACAAATGTTTAAAGCTTAAATCAAATTACGACTAACATAACCATCCGATCTCTACCAAACTTTGCAACAACATACCTTTATGGAGGGAGCATCCTTTGACCAATCGAATAGGTCATTAGCCTAATAGTTTGCGGATGGCGGCCATCTTTATGTCAAAATTGATTCCCCCTATTAATTCGAACACGGTGGAACCGAATGAACGAAATTTGGTACAGAGGTAGCACTAGCAAAGGGCACCTCAGTGTCATGTTTTATATCACCGCTATCTTGACGGAAACGTAATCGCGGCCACCCAAATGTTAAAAGCTAAAATGTAATTACGACTAACCTAATAATCTAGTCTCTACCAAATTTTGCAACACCATATCTTTATGTGGGAAACATATTCTGACCAAACTGCAAGAACATCAGCCCTATAGTTTGCAGATGGTGGCCAAGTATGTGTGCAAATCGATTCCCCCTATCAATTCAAACACGGTGAAACCGAATTGAACGAAATTTGGTACAGAGGTAGCACTAGCAAAGGGCACCTCATATTCATGTTTAATATCCCTATAGCACGTTGTATTTCAACAAGCGACTACAACCAACATTCAATCATACTCCTTGAAAAGGACAAAGAGTTATAACAATACCCATGCATTTAGGAGAAAGTAGGCTATATGTTCTTTACTGAACATCTTGTTTTTTTTACATATTATATTTTTTTCTTGTAATACTCTGTCAATTACTAGACTGTGGTTCTTCAGTATTATTTTACCAATTAAATAAATTCTGGTCAATATCTCCTTGCCTCCCATTTACATAAATTCTCCCTATTTGATACATTAAATACCTGCCGTTCCCTTCTTTTTTATCTGAATATTTTTTTTAAGTGCTTTTGAAAAAAATAATTCTGAGCTCAAAAATCTAATACTTCATTCTCTTCATCCATAAACTCATTTACATTTATTTAAACTTCCAAACAAAGTTATTTAATTTAATTCCTTCCATCTAATTAAATTCATCCACAAATTATTATTATCACCACAAAAAAATATTTAAGCATCATCAATGTCAAATGATTATTATCGCCCTATTCTTTTAAATAAATAAATATTTCTCATCTGAGAATTATTATTATCAACGTCTCCTATTAATTTTTAGCCTACTTTCGATTTTTGCAAAAAATGAAAGTAGACTTATGAGATCAACACAGGGGGAAAAAGTGTGTCTGTCTGTGTGTGTGTATGTGTGTGTGTGAGTCTGTGTGTGTGTGTGTATGTGTGTGTGTGAGTCTGTGTGTGTGTGTGTGTGTGTGTGTGTGTGTGTCTGTGTGTGTGTGAGTGTGTGTACTCTGAATGTCTGTCCCCCCCTATCAATTCGAACACGGTGAATGCGAATTGAACAAAATTTGGTACAAAGGTAGCACTAGCAAAGGACACCTCAGTGTCATGTTTTATATCGCCGCCATCTTGACGGAAACGTAATGGCGGCCACACAAATGTTCAAAGCTTAAATCAAATTACGACTAATCTAATCATCCGATCTCTACCAAATTTTGCAACAACATACCTTTATGGGGGGAGCATCCTTTGACCAAACCAATAGGTCATCAGCGTAATAGTTTGCGGATGGCGGCCATCTTTGTGTGAAAATCGATTCCCCCTATTAATTCGAACACGGTGCAACCGAATGGAACGAAATTTGGTACAGAGGTAGTACTAACAAAAGGCACTTCAGTGTCATGTTTTATATTGCCGCCATCTTGACGGAAACGTAATGGCGGCCACACAAATGTTCAAAGCTTAAATCAAATTACGATTAACCTAATCATCCGATCTCTACCAAATTTTGCAACAACATACCCTTATAGAGGAAGCATCCTTTGACCAATGAATAGGTCATTAGCCTAATAGTTTGCGGATGGCGGCCATCTTTGTGTGAAAAATAATTCCCCTATTAATTTAAACACGGTGAAACCGAATGGAACGAAATTTGGTACAGAGGTAGCACTAGGAAAGGGCATCTCAGTGTCATGTTTTATATTGCCGCCATATTGACAGAAACGTAATGGCGGCCACACAAATGTTCGAAGCTTAAGTTAAATTACGACTAACATAACCATCCATTCTCTACCAAACTTTGCAACTACATACCTTTATGGAGGGAGCATCCTTTGACCAATCTAATAGGTTATTAGCCTAATAGTTTGCGGATGGCGGCCATCTTTATGTCAATATTGATTCCTCCTATTAATTCGAACACGGTGGAACCGAATGGAACGAAATTTGGTACAAAGGTAGCACTAGCAAAGGACACCTCAGTGTCATGTTTTATATCGCCGCCATCTTGACGGAAACGTAATGGCGGCCACACAAATGTTCAAAGCTTAAATCAAATTACGACTAATCTAATCATCCGATCTCTACCAAATTTTGCAACAACATACCTTTATGGGGGGAGCATCCTTTGACCAAACCAATAGGTCATCAGCGTAATAGTTTGCGGATGGCAGCCATCTTTGTGTGAAAATCGATTCCCCCTATTAATTCGAACACGGTGCAACCGAATGGAACGAAATTTGATACAGAGGTAGTACTAACAAAAGGCACTTCAGTGTCATGTTTTATATCGCCGCCATCTTGACGGAAACGTAATGGCGGCCACACAAATGTTCAAAGCTTAAATCAAATTACGATTAACCTAATCATCCGATCTCTACCAAATTTTGCAACAACATACCCTTATAGAGGAAGCATCCTTTAACCAATGAATAGGTCATTAGCCTAATAGTTTGGGGATGGCGGCCATCTTTGTGTGAAAATTAATTCCCCTATTAATTTAAACACGGTGAAACCGAATGGAACGAAATTTGGTACAGAGGTAGCACTAGCAAAGGGCATCTCAGTGTCATGTTTTATATTGCCGCCATATTGACAGAAACGTAATGGCGGCCACACAAATGTTCGAAGCTTAAGTTAAATTACGACTAACATAACCATCCATTCTCAACCAAACTTTGCAACTACATTCCTTTATGGAGGGAGCATCCTTTGACCAATCTAATAGGTTATTAGCCTAATAGTTTGCGGATGGCGGCCATCTTTATGTCAATATTGATTCCTCCTATTAATTCGAACACGGTGGAACCGAATGGAACGAAATTTGGTACAGAGGTAGCACTACCAAAGGGCACCTCAGTGTCATGTTTTATATCGCCGCCATCTTGACTGAAACGTAATGGCGGTCACACGAATGTTCAAAGCTTAAATCAAATTACGATTAACCTAATCATCCGATCTCTACCAAATTTTGCAACTACATACCTTTATGGAGAGAGCATCATTTGACCAATCTAATAGGTCATTCGCCTAATAGTTTGCGGATGGCGGCCTTCTTTGTGTCAGAATCGATTCCCCCTATTAATTCAAACACGGTGAAACCGAATGGAACGAAATTTGGTACAGAGATAGCACTAGCAAAGGGCATCTCAGTGTCATGATTAATATCGCCGCCATATTGACAGAAACGTAATGGCGGCCACACAAATGTTTAAAGCTTAAATCAAATTACGACTAACATAACCATCCGATCTCTACCAAACTTTGCAAGAACATACCTTTATGGAGGGAGCATCCTTTGACCAATCTAATAGGTCATTAGCCTAATAGTTTGCGGATGGCGGCCATCTTTATGTCAAAATTGATTCCCCCTATTAATTCGAACACGGTGGAACCGAATGAACGAAATTTGGTACAGAGGTAGCACTAGCAAAGGGCACCTCAGTGGCATGTTTTATATCACCGCTATCTTGACGGAAACGTCATCGCGGCCACCCAAATGTTAAAAGCTAAAATGTAATTACGACCAACCTAATGATCTAGTCTCTAACAAATTTTGCAACACCATATCTTTATGTGGGAAACATATTCTGACCAAACTGCAAGAACATCAGCGCAATAGTTTGCAGATGGTGGCCAAGTATGTGTGCAAATCGATTCCCCCTATCAATTCAAACACGGTGAAACCGAATTGAACGAAATTTGGTACAGAGGTAGCACTAGCAAAGGTCACCTCATATTCATGTTTAATATCCCTATAGCACGTTGTATTTCAACAAGCTACTACAACCAACATTCAATCATACTCCTTGAAAAGGACAAAGAGTTATAACAATACCCATGCATTTAGGAGAAAGTAGGCTATATGTTCTTTACTGAACATCTTGTTATTTAATGCATTAATTATTTAATCACAATAAACAATTAACAAAATTTAATTTAATTCCTAATGTTAGCTTGCCACGGTGGGTGAGTGGATAGCGTGTCGGTCTACTAACCCCAAGATTGCAGGTTCGCCCCTGACCGTGGTAAGTGATTTTTGAAAGGCGGCAAAAATGCGATACGCATGTCATACGATGTTGGCATGTCAAAGAACCCATTTGAATTCAGTAGGCCGAGTTCATAATGGCAAAATTAATCTCGGGAGTTTCCCCCAGCACAAAGTTCCTCTTTTCTCTACTAGAAAGCGCTATTGTGTTCAAGGAGATTAGATATCTAACATCTAACCTCCTTGACTTTCATAGTCAAGGAACTACGAAATTCGACATGCAAGCTACCCTCTGGGTGTCAAATAGCAAAGCTTGCACCAGGCACCCGAGGCCATACGATATTATTATATTATTCCTAATGTTCGGTATTATCACTCCATAATTATATTATTATTAACTTATTCACTTCACACTCTATTATTATTGTTATTAAATAATTCAAATTATTTAAATAATCCAAGCCTCATTTACTTCTGTTCTCATAATCAGAATTAATGAAAAATATTTATATCCTTTGGAATAATCGAAATATTTCATGTCGAAACATGAACTAATGTCTCTCCTAACACAAATCTTAGATCGAAAAATAAATTGGCAGACAGCAGTTCTATTTGTCATCCAGACAAATACAATCGAAGATCTAGCTAATATCTAGCTATGGTGAAAAATGTGTGTTGATTTCTGATCGTGACTGTTAAATACTATGGAATTCTCTAATACTACTGGTTGGTGGATAGTACATGAAATGGTTGTCTTACTTCATTCTTGATGTAGATGACGGGCGTGTCCTGCGGTGTACTCTATTCCCACAGTGTCTTCCCATGGCCATCTGCCGTATCCAAATACCTCGTTCGTCTCCATGTCCTTCCAGTCCTACGAGTAGTTTTAGCGGCGCATGATGATGTTCGCAGTCATCCGTTCGAAATAACTCCCGTTATCACTAGTACCGTGTAACATGACAAAAAGTTGCTCAGTCATAGACTGGTACAGTACTCCTGTAGATTCGAGAATAAATCTCATGTTCCAATAATGCGGTTTCGTTTGCACGCTAAGATAGGAACACCTATTATCTGCATAAACGAACAAAATGAAATAAACTTCTCCTGATGAATTCGAAGTGCCTGATGTGTAGTCACCACAAGAAATTCATCGTTCTGTAGGCTAACTTCTGTGAATGGTTTTGACACTACCATCACCTGACTATAGAATAAGTGACCTGAAATTCAGTGAATATTCTAAGTCCATTCGCTGCCAAAAGTTAAGTTCGTTCACTTGAACAAAAACTAAGTCGTACTGACCACTGGTTGGACGACTAAGTCATCCGACCGTCAGAATCTCGGTGTGTATACTGTCACTTTCACGTAGCGTAGATCCGAACATGAGCAAATGCTCTGAAGATATGATGACTCTCTGCTCAGCAACGTGGCCTTTTATAGTTCAGCGAGAAATTGTTCGAGAACATTCCATCTCGTATCTCGGCTTCTACTGGACCGATTTTAATGCTTGATAGCTCAAAGTCCTCCTCTTGTTATAGCCAGAAAAGTGTGCTAATTTCCTAGCGTCCATCTCTTCTCCTTAAGGTAATTCTAAAAAATTATTTCACATGACGTATTCAGGCTCCACGTCATAATCTCGCGTCACTCGCCCCTGCGATGTATGCTTCCCTCAGCACTCTTGAGTCTCCTCCGCGCGTTATTCAAATCATCCATTCCTTTAACCTCTTCAACTAACAACTCCTCTTTCCAAAATAAGAATGTCAACAATGTCACGGACGTGTGAACGATCCGGATATAATACGTAGGCCAAGGCCATACAAATACCGGTATAACATAATAGGTAAAGCATCGAAATGCAAATCAGTTACAGAAATAGCGATTATCATGAATCATATTGTAAACACACCTGTTGGCCAGCATAACCTCCTAAGTCTGTTCGATGTATTTGGTCGGTAGCCGGCTTGGTAGTAGCCGATAATTCTTCAAGTTCATTTTAAATTCTTAAAGATGAACTACTTGCAAAGGCAGTGTTGCATGTAACATCTTCTCTTGGTTTTTTAATAATAAATCGATCCATTACGCATTAGAAATAAACTCGGAAAAAAGTGCGACTCACGATCTGGCAGTTCACAGATATGCACGTTTAAAGCAGCACGAAGCTGCCTTACGATAGTTACCAATCGCACACTTTAACAGTAAAACGACAATTTTTGATATTTCGCCTAGTGTAGTTAGTTATTATTGCTTTAAGTGGAAGAACAGCGAGGTCATCTGCCCCTCTGCTCCGTTTAACATGTAGTTTAAGGGTGTTTACCCCAGGCCATAACCAGTAGCTAGCACCTAAGCTGGAGAAGTCTCGTTGCGAGTTGAGTGGAGGTCATTTACCACGTGAAGAACGTGTTCACATTAAAAATATATTACAAAGGAGTAGCTTGCCTCACTGGCAGCAATTCAAAACATGTTCCAGGT
This sequence comes from Meconema thalassinum, assembly GCA_946902985.2. Classification (NCBI taxonomy): domain Eukaryota; kingdom Metazoa; phylum Arthropoda; class Insecta; order Orthoptera; family Tettigoniidae; genus Meconema; species Meconema thalassinum. The sequence goes on along the minus strand of OX336388.2, from coordinate 1,324,831,117 downwards.
GATAGATGGGACAATATAAGGAGTCATGTAAACTAATGTCTCGGGGGGGGGGGGGGGGGGGGGGTGTTAAACCCTACACCCCCCCCCCGTCGGTACGCCACTGATTAAATCCACAACCTAACCAGCGGTATCAAAATAAATAGTATTAAAACAGCTCAACAGTAGTGACTTGATATCGTTCCGTGACATTGATGAAGTAGAAAGTGAACCAAATTACTTCAAGGAACACTCACTTTTAAGCACGCTCTTTCTCCTACTCTACTTTCGATCTTACCTACGATAAGATTGCAGAAAGATAAGGAGTAGTTGGTTGATGGGGTTCAAGGACACAGTAATTTCGTCATATTACTCATCGTTTGTGTAGTACGTTGCCTCTAATATGGAAAATGAGATCACTTTCTCACTCTAGACAGAGAGTTAGTTTTAAATAATCACAGTGCCTCGGATTTCGACAGGGGTGATCCATACAAGATCCACACTTATTTCAGTGAATATACCGTACGTAACTTGGTAATTGAAGTGAAATCAAGGTCCAAGAGTTATAAAGTCAATTATTATTAAGATAAATCCAAATATTCATGCATGAAACACAAGGAGGAACAGAGAGTGGAGATACGCGGAGGTATTGACCTGACGTTTGGTTATACAGAACAGTAGCCTATATTATTCTAAAACGTGTTGCTTCTGAGAGATTGATATGAAGGAAAGAAGCTTGTTTTTTCACGTAACCGATTATCTCGCGACAATGAGCCACGAGACCTACCATTTATTTTTACGTGGAAACCGAACCACAAGACATGATATTTCACTTCCAAAATCACAAACGATGAGTAATATGACGAAATTACGTGTGTCCTTGAACCCCATCAACCAACTACTCCTTATCTTTCTGCAATCTTATCTTAGGTAAGATCGAAAGTAGAGTAGCAGAAAGAGCGTGCTTACAAGTGAGTGTTCCTTGAAGTAATTTGGTTCACTTTCTACTTCATCAATTTCACGGAACGATATCAAATCACTACTGTTGAGCTGTTTTAATACTATTTATTTTGGTACCGCTGGTTACGTTATGGATTTAATTGATAACATGGAAGGAATACCTATAGGCCTACATTACCAATGTGTGATCATGGGATTATTTAAAACAAACTCTGTGTCCAGAGTGAGAAATTGATCTCATTTTCCTTATTATAGGTGACGTATTACACAAACGATGAGAATATACCGTAGGTAAATTGGTAATTGAAGTGAAATCAAGGTCCAAGATTTATAAAGCCGCTTATTAATTTTTATGGCCGGCAAGTACCGAAAGCTGTTCGAAGAACGGTTACTTCAGCTAGTTATCATATAAAACGCTTTTGTTTTGTTTCACAAAACAAAAGCTCTTAAACCAGAGGTAGTTAGAAGGTGCAGTTTGTAGTCTACCGAAGTCTTCCAAATCGTTTCAATGGTACGGGAAAAATCTTGCATTTCTTAAAAAGTCAACGGAAATATCTTTATTTGTTCATAAAGTGTTTTTAAACAAATAAACAAGATGATAGCCCCTGTCAGAACTGTGTCGCGCCGAGCCCGCATAACAGTAAAGCCGGGTAGGTGCTATATACACATGGGGCGTGCACAAGTACTACCCTACCAGGGAATTGTTACCGCTAGAAGGAGAGCGCAGCTGTTGAGTATACATTACGTCATCTCGCCTCGTTATGGCTGCAGCGAGCGGCTTGCGGGGCAAGGGGGGCCTCTTGTACAGTCATAGGCTACAATGAGAACACACCGCACAGCGCACGGCCCAGCATGAATCAGGCACACAAATAACGTCAATCGCAGGCGTGTGGCTGGGCGGAGTGCATTAGTTCCGATTTCCGCCACCGGTAACAATTCGCTGGTCGGGTAGTAACCACTAGAGCTGGGATTTCTATGTAATTACATATTTTACATATTTTTTCATATTTGTGGGTATTCTACATATTCATAGTGATATTACATAAAATTACATATTTCAGAGTTTTCCTGTTTTTATATGAAATAAATTGCTGAATTGAAGTTTCACACTAAATGTGGGGCTGTTTTCTGTCCTCTCAACAGGGGGATTTAGGTAATTATGAGTGACAGGTATTTGATAGGATGATAAGTGCTGTGCATGGGGAAACTGGTGCAAGTGTACTGAGTAAATTGCAAAAAGTGTTGAAGAGAAATCCTTGTTATTCAACATTTCATAGTGTGTGCCGAATTCTAAATGGAGATAACGTTCATCCTCCCGAGGACATTTCTCCATCAAAAATTTCTCTCCTAAAATTTGCCCCAGTTACATCATGTGATGTTGAAAGATCTTTCTCTGCATATAGGAATATCCTAAGTGACAAACGCCTTTCTATGACCCCAGAGAACATCGACAAATACTTAATAGTTTACTGTGCTACAAATTTAATGAATAAACGTGCTTTGAGTTATGAAAATAATACGTTTCTATTGAATATGTGTGTGATAAATTCATATAATATGACTCCAAAGAACATTGAAAAATACTTTATTGTTCACTGTGCTACAAAATGTAATATAAAGCGTGTTTAGTGTGTTGTAACTGACAAAATGGTAAGTATATATTAATTATATGATATTACATATTTTGCCAAATCTACATATTTTGCTACATATTTTTGTGCTTTTTTGTTACATATTTATGTACATATGATGCCACTTGACATTACATAAAAATCCCAGCTCTAGTAATAAATGAGCATTTGAAGGGAAGACCGGCAGCAGCGACTAATTGCACTCTGATTTCATAAATATCGACAGTTTTGCTTAAAACGTGCTTTTGAACAAATAAATAAGACGCAATAAAGGCGGGCGAGTGGTTTATACACACGCAAGAGATCTCGCATGAGTCCGCGTATTATTATTATTATTATTATTATTATTATTATTATTATTAGTGTTTGAAACTGGCAGTATTGGTGCCACTTAGAAAGTATGGAATGTTTCATTATCCGCGCACGGTGTCCTCACTGAGATGAGATGTCAGGAGACCACGTGTGTTTTATGGGGAACAATAATGGCGTGATTTTTCCGTAACGACCGCGACAGTGAGAAGTGTTATTAGGAATGGAGTGTAGTTAGCAGCCAGCTGACTCCAGCAATTACTGCGCACCCTTCAAGGTCTGTATGTCGATGATATAAAACTCCGAGGGTGAATATGCTAATAGAGACATGTCAGGCACACAATACAGCCCAGATAGCTCCCCAGTTACCCCATCTCTGGAAGATGGCGTACTTCATATAAACGATACTTAAAAAATTCATGAATGTATTTAATGGAAGAGGTCAGTACGAGTAATTACAGAGACAGTACAGTGGTCTTGGTAGTCGCGATCCTCTTAACTTGCGAGAATATTTTTACAACCAAATCGAAGGCAAATATTTATCTTATCTTATATCTTATCTTATACTAGCTGACCCGGCAGACGTTGTCCTACCAATCAAAGAAACTGTTGTAACTTTGTTTCTTGAAGTGCTTTTGGATACACAATATTTTTTTCAATTTCTGTTAATTGCCTCTAAACTATCGTGAAATGAATTAACTAATCTAGAAACATTCGTGGGAGCGTGCACAACAACTCTCCAACGTTTCATCGCAATTGGATAAATGGCATAAAACGCATACGGGATTTTGTTTAAATGATTCGTGGGCTGTCACTCATTTGTTGAATCTACTCGTGCTCTACCAACTGTGAAATTGATTTACTAAGTTAGAAAGCTTCACGTAAGTATACACAACGACTCATCAAAGTTTCATCGGAATCGGATGAATGACATATGAACGTATACGTTTTTTTTTTTTTTAAGATTCGCGTGCCTTCACTCATTTGTTGAATCTACTCATGCGCTACCTATTGTAAAATAGATTTACTAAGCCTGAAACCTTCTCTGGAGTGTTCTCAATCATTCACCAAGGTTTCATCGCAATCGGATGAATGATATATGACCACATACGCGACATTGTGGAAACGATTCACGCGCCGTCGCTCATTTGTTGAATCTTCTCGTGCGCAACTTATTAAAAACTGAATTTACTAATCCAGAAACCTTTCCTGGAGTGTACACAACAATTCACCAAAGTTTCATCGTAATCGGATTAATGGTATATGAACGCATACAGGACTATGTTGAAACGATTCGTGCGCCATCGCACATTTGTTGAATCTACTCGTGCGCTACCTATTGTAAAATGAATTTACAGAGCCAGAAACCTTTACTGAAGTGTACACAACAATTCACCAAAGTTTCATCGCAATCGGATAAATGGTACATGGAAGCATATGGTACTTTGTTGAAATGATTCGCGTGCCATCACACATTTGTTGAATCTAATCGTGCGCTAACAATTGTAAAATGGATTTATTAAGCCAGAAACCTTCCGTAGGGTGTTCACAACATCTCACCCAAGTTTCATCGTAATCGGACGAATAGTATTTGAACGCATACGGGACCTTGTTGAAACGCTTCGCGCGTCGTCGCTCATTTTATGAATCTACTCGCGCGCAACCTCCTGTGAAATGGATTTACTATGTTAGAAACCCTCACGTAAGTGTACACAACATCTCACCCAAGTTTCATTGCAATCGGATGAATGGAATATGAACGCATACGGGACTTAATTTAAACGTCGCACATCGTCGCTCATTCGAAGAATCTACTCGTGTGCTACCTATTGTAAAATTGATTTACTAATCCAGAAGCCTCCCCTGGAGGGTACACAACATCTCACCCAAGTTTCATCGCTATCGGCCGAATGGTATTTGAACGCATACGGGACCTTGTTGAAACGTTTCGCACGTCGCCGCTCATTTGTTGAATCTACTCTTGCGCAACCTCCTGTAAAATGGATTTACTAAGTTAGAAACCTTCACGTAAGTGTACACAACATCTCATCAAAGTTTCATCTCAATCGATGAATGGTATATAAACTTATACGGGATTTTGTTGAAACGCTTTGCGCGTCGTCACTCATTTTTGAATCTAGCCGTGCGCTTCCTATTGTAAAATTAATTTACTAAGCCAGAAGCCTTCCCTGGAGTGCACACAACATATCACTCAAGTTTCATCGCTATCGGAAGAATGGTATTTGAACGCATACGGGACCATGTAGAAACGCTTCGTGCGTCGGTGCTCATTTGTTTAATCTACTCGTGCTTAACCTCCTGTGAAATGGATTTACTAAGTTAGAAACCTTCACGTAAATGTACACAACAACTCATCAAATTTCATCGCAATCGATGAATGGTATATAAACTTATACGGGATTTTGTTGAAACATTTCGCGCGTCGTCGCTCATTTGTTGAATCTGCTCGTGCGCTACCTATAGTAAAATGAATTTACTAAGCTAGAAGCCTTCCCTGGAGTGTACACAACATCTCACCCAAGTTTCATCGCTATCAGACGAATGGTATTTGAACGCATACGGGACCTTTTTGAAACGCTTCGCGCGTCGTCGCTCATTTGTTGAATCTAGTCGTGCGCTATCTATTGTAAAATGGATTTACTAAGCCAAACACCTTGCCTGGAGTGCACTCAACATCTCACCCAAGTTTCATCGCAATCGGATGAATGGTATATGAACGCATACGGAACTTTGAAACGCTCTAACGTGCAGAGACAAACAGAATTCGACATCACTGCTACCTTTGGTATAAAACACAACTTTCCGGTAGTTGCACAGGTTGCGACCAGGTGGCTCTACGTGCAGAGACACACAGTCCAAAAGGATCACTTTTCACTAAGGCTAGCGGTTTCCATGACGACTGTTTATGACTGTATATTGTGGTTCTAAATTTGTGTGTAAATTGTGGTTCTAAAATTCTAAAATTCCACCTATCTGGTCAAATTGTGAATCTAAACCATACATGTGCCCACCCTAACATTCATACAAAATTTCATTAAAATCGGCCCAGGCGTTTAGGAGGAGTTCAGTCACATACACACGTGTCGAAGAATTATATATATATAAAGACAAGCTGACCCGGCAGACGTTGTCCTGCCAATCAAAGAAAGTGTCGTAACTTTGTTTCATGAAGTGCTTTTGGATAGACAATATTTTTTTTCAATTTCTGTTAACTGCCTCTAAACTATCGTGAATTGAATTAACTAATCTAGAAACATTCGTGGGAGCGTGCACAACAACTCTCCAAAGTTTCATCGCAATAGGATAAATGGCATATAACGCATACGGGATTTTGTTTAAATGATTCGTGCGCTGTCACTCATTTGTTGAATCTACTCCTGCTCTACCAACTGTGAAATGGATTTACTAAGTTAGAAAGCTTCACGTAAGTGTACACAACAACTCATCAAAGTCTCATCGCAATCGATGAATAGTATATGAACGCATACAGGATTTTGTTGGAACACTTCGCGCGTCGTCACTCATTTGTTACATCTACTCGTGCGCTACCAATATTGTACAATGGATTTACCAAGTTGAACACCTTCCCTGGCGTGTACTCAACAACTCTTCAAAGTTTCATCGGAATCGGATGAATTACATATGAACGCATAAGGGATTTTCTTTAAACGATTCACGTGCCGTCACTCGTTTTTTGAATCTACACATGCGCTACCTATTGTAAAATAGATTTACTAAGCCTGAAACCTTCTCTGGAGTGTACTCAATGATTCACCAAGGTTTCATCGCAATCTGATGAATGATATATGACCGCATACGGGACATTGTGGAACCGATTCGCGCGCCGTCGCTCATTTGTTGAATCTACTCGAGCGATACTTATTAAAAACTGGATTTACTAAGACAGAAATCTTTCCTGGACTGTACACAACAATTCACCAAAGTTTCATCGCAATCGGATAAATGGTATATGAACGCATACATGACTTTGTTGAAACGATTCGCGCGCCATCGCATATTTGTTGAATCTACTCGTGCGCAACTTCCTGTGAACAGGATTTACTAAGTTAGAAACTCTCACGTAAGTGTACACAACATCTCACCCAAGTTTCATTGCAATCGGATGAATGGTATATGAACGCATACGGGACTTTGTTTAAACGTTCGCGCGTCGTCGCTCATTTGTTGAATCTACTCGTGCGCTACCAATTGTAAAATCGATTTACTAATCCGGAAGCCTCCCCTGGAGGGTACACAAAATCTCACCCAAGTTTCATCGCTATCGGATGAATGGTATTTGAACGCATACGGGACTTTGTTGAAACGCTTCGCACGTCGTCGCTCATTTGTTGAATCTACACGTGCGCAACCTCCTGTGAAATGGATTACTAAGTTAGAAGCCTTCACTTAAGTGTACACAACAACTCATCAAAGTTTCATCTCCAGCGATGAAAGGAATATAAACTTAAACGGGACTTGGTTGAAATGCTTCGGGCATCGCCACTCATTTGTTGAATCTAGTCGTGCGCTACCTATTGTGAAATTTATTTACTAAGCCAGAAGCCTTCCCTGGAGTGTACACAACATCTCACCCAAGTTTCATCGCTATCGGACGAATGGTATTTGAACGCATACGGGACCTATTTGAAACGCCTCGCGCGTCGTTGCTCATTTCTTGAATCAATTCGTGCGCTATCTATTGTAAAATGGATTTACTAAGCCAAACACCTACCCTGGAACTCACTCAACATATCACCCAAATTTCATTGCAATCGGATGAATGGTAAATGAACGCACACGGGACTTTTGTTAAACGTTCGCGCGTCGTCGCTCATTTGTTGAATCTACTCGTGCGCTACCTATTGTAAAATGGATTTACTAATCCAGAAGCCTCCCCTGGAGGGTACACAACATCTCACCCAAGTTTCATCGCTATCGGACGAATGGTATTTGAACGCATACGGGACTTTGTTGAAACGCTTCGCACGTCGTCGCTCATTTGTTGAATCTACTCGTGCGCAACCTCCTGTGAAATGGATTACTACGTTAGAAGCCTTCACTTAAGTGTACACAACAACTCATCAAAGTTTCATCTCCATTGATGAATGGAATATAAACTTATCCGGGATTTTGTTGAAATGCTTCGCGCATCGTCACTCATTTGTTGAATCTAGTCGTGCGCTACCTATTGTGAAATTTATTTACTAAGCTAGAAGCCTTCCCTGGAGTGTACACAACATCTCACCCTAGTTTCATCGCTATCGGACGAATGGTATTTGAACACATACGGGACCTTTTTCAAACGCATCGCGCGTCGTCGCTTATTTCTTGAATCTATCCATGCGCTATCTATTGTAAAATGGACCTTCCCTGGAGCTCACTCAACATATCACCCAAGTTTCATATCAATCGGATGAATGGTATATGAACGCTTACGGGACTTGGAAACACTCTAACGTGCAGAGTCAAACAGTAGAATTCGACATCACTGCCACCTTTGGTATAAAACACAACTTTCCGCCACGGGCGGAGTGTATGTAATGGCGGTAGTTCCACAGGTTGCGACCAGGTGGCTCTAACGTGCAGAGACAAACCGTCCAAAGACATCAGCTTTAGCCAAGGCCAAGGCTACTGGTTTCCATGACGACTGTTTTTGACTGTATATTGAGGTTCTAAAATTGTGTGTAAATTGTGGTTCTAAAATTGTGTTCATTGCACCTACCGGGTCAGATTGTGATTCTAAACCATACATGGACCCACCCTAATATACATACCAAATTCCATCAAAATCGGTTCAGTCGTTTAGGAGGAGTTCAGTCACATACACACGTGTCGAAGAATTATATATATAAAGATATAAAATGAAAATAGGCTAAAAAGGATGTTCGTTTGTTCGTCTTTTATGCGTTCATAAACCATTCATCCGATTGCGATCAAATTTTGGTGAGTTGTTGTGCATACATCCGAAATCATTATAGGCGTAATTAACCCAATGTACAATAGACAGCGCGCGAGTAGTTTAAACAAATGCGTGTTGGCGATGCGTTCATATAAAATTCATCCGATTACGATCAAATTTCGGCGAGTTGTTGTGAACAGTCCCGGAGAAGTTATAGGCGTAGTAAATCCAATTTACAACAGATGGCGCGCGAGTAGCTTAAAATAATGGCGTGCGTTTGTTTCAAGAAAGTCCCCCATATGTTTTCATATACCATTCATCCCTTTGCGATGAAACTTGGGTGAGATGTTCTGTACACTTCAGGTAAGGTCCTGGCTTAGTATTTCACTGAACAATAGGTAGCGCACGAGTAGATTCAACAAATGAGTGACGACTGGCGAAGCGTTTCAACAAAGTCCTGTATGCGTTCACATACCATTCGGCCGATAGCGAAGAAACTTGGTTGAGATGTTGTGTACACTACAGGCAAGGTTTCTGCTTAGTAAATCCATGTTATAATAGGTAGCGCACGAGTAGATTTAACAAATGTGCGACGACGCGCGGTGCGTTTCAACAAAGTCCGTATGCGCTCATATACTATTCGTCTGATAGCGATGAAACTTGGGTGAGATGATGTGTACACTTCAGGGAAGGTTTCTGGCTTAGTAAATCCACTTTACAATAGGTATCGCACAAGTAAATTAAACAAATGAGCGACAACGAGCGAAGTGTTTCAACATTGTCCCGTATGCGTTCATATACCATTCGTCCGATAGCGACTAAACTTGGGTGAGTTGTTGTGTACACTCCAGGGAAAGTTTTAGGCTTAGCAAATCCATTTTACAATTCGTAGCGCACAAGTAGATTCAACAAATGAGCGAAGACGCGTGAAGCATTTCAACAAAGTCCCATATGCGTTCATATACCATTCCTCCGATAGCGATGAAACTTGGGTAAGATGTTGTGTACACTTCAGGGAAGGTTTCTGGCTTAGTAAATCCACTTTACAATAGGTATCGCACAAGTATATTCAACAAATGAGTGATGGCACGCGAATCGTTTAAACAAAGTCCCGTATGCATTCATATACCATTCTTCCGATTGCTATAAAACTTTGGTGAATTGTTGTGCACACTCCAGGAAAGGTTTCTGACTTAGTACATCCTTTTTACAATAGGTAGCGCACGAGTAGATTCAACAAATGAGAAACGGCGCACGTATCGTTTAAAAAAAATAACATATGCGTTCATATACCATTCATGCGATTGCAATGAAATTTGGTGAAATGTTGTTTCCACTCCCGCGAAGATTTCTGATTTAGTAAATCCATTTTGCAATTGGCAGCGCACGAGTAGATTCAACTAATGAGCGACAGTGCGTTAATCGTTTCAAACAAGTCCCGTATGCGTTCATATCCCATTCATCCGATTGTGATAAAACTTTGGTGAGTTGAGTACAGTCCTGCGAAGGTGTATGAATTAATAAATCCGTTTTTCAATGGGTGGCGCACAAGTAGATTCAACAAATGAGTGACGGCGCGCGAATCGTTTAAAAAAGTCCCGTATGCGTTCATATGCCATTCATCCGATTGCGATGGAACTTTGATTTGTTGTTGTGTACTGTACATGCCAGGGAAGGTCTTCAACTTAGTAAATCCATTTTAAAATATTGGTAGATCACGAGTAGATTCAACAAATGAGCGACGACGTACCACGCGTTTCAACAAATGCCCGTATGCGTTCATATAGACTGGCATTCGTCCGATAGCGATGAAACTTGGGTGAGATGTTGCGTACACTCCAGGGAAGGTTTCTGGCTTAGTAAATCCATTTTACAATAGGTAGCGCACGAGTAGATTCATCTAATGGGCGACGGCACGCGAATCGTTTCAACATATTCCCGTATGCGTTCATATAACATTCAACCGATTGCGATGAAACTTTGATGAGTTGTTGTGTGCACTTATGTGTAGGTTTCTAACTTAGTAAATCCATTTCACAGTAGGTAGCGAACGAGTTGATTCAACAAATGAGTGACAGCACATGAATCGTGTAAATGAAATTCCATATTCATATACCATTCACACGATTGCAATGAAACTTTGGTGAGTTGTTGTGGACGTTCCCACGAATGTTTCTAAATTAGTTAATACTTTTTACGATAGTTTGGAGGCAGTTAGCGGAAATTGAAAAAAGGTATTGTGTATCCAGAAGCACTTCAAGAAACAAAATTACAACGCCAACACTTTCTTTGATTGGCATTGCAACGCATGCCGGGTTCAGCTAGTTTTAAATAAATAATAAATAAATAACTAACTAACTAACTAACTAACTAACTAACTGAATGAATCTCTACTTACTATGAAACAAGGTCCCCGATTCGTGGATGTCACGGGTAATCTCGAGAACCACTGCATGGATTTTGATGCGGTTTTCAACATTCTGTAATGGATACCTCGAGGTAAGTTGCTGGATTAAATTATTTATTTATGATCAAAGGAAGCCAAGCAGTAACGATTTCAGAGAAAAAGTCGAAAATAATCCCGGCGTCCGTGCGCTTCTTAAGCTTACGCTGGGCAAACCGTTAAAAATATCAGTATACAATGGGAGTAAGAATTGTTCAGCATGAAAAGTTTTACAAAAACGTACGCGAGGCCACATCTCTATATTCAATATATCGACCACTATAAGTGTTTTTATATTGGACGGAAATGGGATAATTACATGTACCTCGCCATTCTTAAATTAGGTCTGACAAGAATTTGTTACACATGCATCTCCATGCCGTCGGATTTTTTAACAGCGTTAAAAAGCCCTCAGTATGCCTTCCATGGAGGGGAAGTAAAGCCGGCGGTCCCATGTCATAGATTTATGGCATGTTAAAGAACCTTCCACTAATTACACCTGTGTGAAGCTAAATTGTATAGGTTAAGAACGTAAACAACGCTCTTAGGTTCCTACGTTCGTTGCCAAGAGTCTAAAGCGGTGGCGTCTAGTAGCTAAGTTCTGAACTAGGCCTAGTAGTCGTTGACGGTGGCGTTTGGCGGCAAAAGTAGGAACTATTTGATAAATTCAAAGTTGCAGTCCTTCCTTGAATTAAAAAACAGATACACACACTAATACAGCCAAAACAATTAACACCGGTTATCAGACAGATTCTACACACACCCAAAGTACACGGGGCTACATGGCCACGTTGTCGCAGCCCCTAAACTGAGGAACCAACCAACCAACCAACCATCTCCATGATAATATAGTTAACAGTCCAGTCAGTGATTTTAACCCAGCATGCCGAGACGTTAAACGGATATAGATGGTAAGTTCATTGACATAGTAAAGAAGCGTTTATCACGTAATGCATTCAGAATTGTTCCCGGGTTGCTAGTAAATAAATAAATAAATAAATAAATAAATAAATGAATAAATAAATAAATAAATAAATGAATGGATGAATACGTAACTAAAAGGAAGATTGTAGTTTTACGTGACCGTGAATCTTGTGATTATGAGCCACGGGACCTCCTTTTTACGTGGAATCCGAACTACAGGACATGGCATTTCACTTCGAAAATCTCACATGCATTGACCGGGAGTCGAACCCGGACCGCCTTGGTGAGAGGCATGCAGCTAGACCGCTGAGCCACCACGTCCCCGAAAACGTAACTAACTAACTAACTGACTGACTAACTAAATAAGACTCGTGGTGGAAATGGGAAACCACGGAAAGCATTTTCAGGTCGGCCGAAGTAGGATTCGAACACACGCTCTCCCGATGCCAGCGAGGCACGTGGTTTTCGCGTCCATGGCCGATTTCCTTCCAATATCCCTTCTCTGACCCGCCCTTAAACAATAAGTACATGGCCGTTGGCTGCCTTAATAAAATTAGTGAAATAAATAAATAAATAAATAAATAAATAAATAAATAAATAAATAAATAAATAAATAAATAAATAAATAAATGAATAAATAAATGAATGAATGAATGAATGAATAATTAACTAACTAAGTGAATAAATAAGTAAATAAATGAATAAATAAATAAATAAATAAATTAATGAATGAATAAATAAATAAATAAATAAATGAATAAATAAGTAACTAATCAAATAAATAAATTAATTAATGCATGAATTAATAAATACATAAATGATTGTATGAATAAATAAATAAATAAATATGTAAATAAATAAATAAATAAGTAAATAAGTAAACAAATAAAAATGAATAAATATACATATATATATATAAATACATAAATAAAAAAAGGATAGAAGAAAGAAAGCATGAAGGACCAGTAGGCTTTTAAAATCACATGGTTAATTCCCCTGACTCGGAGACTGAATATTTGGGACGTTTTATCTTCTTCATCACAACTCGCAGGTCCCCTAGGGGCATGATTTAAAAACGTCTGCACCAGATCTTCACGGAGTTCACAGGTAATTTAATAATAATAATAATAATAATAATAATAATAATAATAATAATAATAATAATAATAATAATAATAATAATAATAACCTTGCCATTTGACTTCGATAATTCCTTCAGACGAGTACCTCTATCAAAATTCTGAGGCCTGAGCATGAGCTAGTGTTCTATTCTCGAATAGACACAACCCTCTCTCTCCATGAATACACCATTTGCTCTAATGGATCCCTCTCTGTTCGAAGAAGCCATATACTGACTATTCGGTCGCGCGTTAATTCTAAATCCCTCCTATTCGTTGCCAGGCGTGAACATGGACATGCAGTGGCGTGAAACTTTGATCAAATGAGGTAGAGGCTTAATACTGAGAAGTTGGCGTTGATAGGTAATGTCAGAACTTCTCGAAACAAGGATTACAGCTTACAAACATACCACCGACAGTTGAAAGTATTGCCCTGTTAATGGTGCTTTCAAAGCTTTGGCAAGCTTAGACCAACTATGTTCAGTTGTGGACATACAGCGCTTTTGATCATAAATTACAAACTATTCTCATCATAGTATATCTAAAATAATATCGACTATCACATAGAAAGTTAAATGTGGTGGATCAAATACGGGTCACGTTAATTATGGTTGAACTTTATCGTGAGGTTGGGGCATGTAACAGAATAATAATATAACAATAATATTAATGGTCAGGTACGATTGAGAACCAATGAGAAACCATACACTAAGATAGAACCAATAATGTCGTCCTTCAGAAAGATTGCTGTTATACGGGCACATCTTCCGGTATACTGATGACCGACTGACTAAGACCATCTGGAATTTCACAAAGAAAAAGGCGACCAAATGGAGATGGTTCCAAGAATGTGAGAAAGTTCTGATACAAATTAGTATTCCAAGAAAGGAAATCCTCGACAGATTTGAATATCAAGAATTTACTAAAATCTATCAGGTTTTAAAGTGGATTCTGTGCCCAGGAGCCAGAAGCACGAAAGAAGGCACTGATCGAAGTACTTAAGGAATACTGGGATGCAAAGGCCGGTAGAAGAACAAGATCTAGACACAAATGAAATTGATTGTTAACATGCCGTCCACAAAGGTTCAATAAAAACGTGAAAAATAAATAAATAAATAAATAAATAAATAAATAAATAAATAAATAATTACATACATAAATACATAAATAAATAAATAAAGCAGCCGCCTAACAATCCACCAAAAACACCAGAAGTGGCAGACAACAGCTAAAGCACAAGCACCGTGGTCCATAGGAGGCTCGAACGAAAAAATAAGAAAATAATAAATAAATAAATATATAAATAAAAAAAAAAACAAGAATCCTTTTTTCACTCCGGTATACGTGACGACCTTGGGTGTAGCTTCTCTCCATGATTTTTCACACTCACTCCAGAAAAATGCCGGTATGTTTTTTAATACCCCAACCATATACCCTAGTAATTAAAATTGCTCAGTAGATTACTACAACCACCATTATATCATCAATGGAGTCGTGAAAATCCAATTCTTAAGCTGTATATATTAGATTTTCAATTAAGTCTTTAAAACAATCAAATTCAGTAATCTCCTTCGATTTATCTATTAAAATCACGTATTCATCAAAGAAACAACATGTTCAGTAAAGAACATATAGCCTACATTCTCCTAAATTCATGGATATTGTTATAACTCTTTGTCCTTTTCAAGGAGTGTAATTGAATGTTGGTTGTATCAGCTTGTTGAAATACAACGTGCTATACGGATATTAAACATGAATATGAGGTGCCCTCTGCTAGTGCTACCTCTGTAAAAAAAATTATTCAATTCGATTTCACCGTGTTTGAATTGATATGGGGAAGAGATTTGCACACATGCATGGCCGCTATCTGAAAACTATTGGGCGGATGACCTTGTAGTTCAGTCAAAAGATGCTTCCCACAAAACGGTATGTTGTTGCAAAATTTGGTAGAGATCAAATGATTAGGTTGGTCGTAATTTGATTTAAGCTTCTAACATTTGGGTGGCCGCCATTCCGTTTCCGTCAAGATGGTGGCGATATAATATATGATACTGAGGTGCCCTTTGCTAGTGCTGGGTTGGTTATTTGCTAAGGAATAACCCTCCCTAAGGGAAGATGATGAAAAAAAAAGAAAGGGAAGAAGTGGGTTTCGGAATGGAGAAAAAGTATGGATAGATGGGACGAGAGTCCATTATAACTCATAAACGTAAACTAAAGTAAACGTTTAATCACCATTTTCACTGCTCGAGCCTACGGGATACCTTAAGTGGGTATAGACTTGGACACAGTTAACGGGAAATGCGGCTGGAGCTTGGGCTATTTGCAAGTGGCGATCGTACTTTCCCTTCCCAGCCAATTTTCCATACTATGGGGAAGGGTGGTAGTCTGGCAAGACAAAGAATGACAGATTTACTGTATATCCTTTCAAAGGAGTTAAGTTTAAAAGAATGTTTTGAAAGACGCAAATAATTTGAATTTGCCGTGATGATTTTAGTTCTTGGAACTGTAGGATTTCCCGAGAATGGCTGAGTATTCCCAGAAAGGGTAGCGATGAAGCAGTTATGCTTTTGGGGATAATTTTGTTGTTTTCTTGAATAATTTAGGTAAGAAAAACAATAGTTGCATTTAAGAATAGCTAAGATTTTACCCAGCAAAGTGCCGACTAAAAGTTTAGACCAGAAGAAGAACTTAAATTTTGAAAACGAACCACAAGTTATAGAGAAAATCTAAACAAGCAGGAAGCTTGCGGAGCTAGCTTTACTTGCCTTACTGGCTCATTAGAATTAGCTATAGCAGCTAAAAGATGCTATGAAAAAGATGATACTAGAAGTTTTCGTTCAAATGCAACAAGAAGCAAAACTTTTATTATTTTAGTACCGGTATGTGATTTTCTTAAAGAGAGCATAAACCGATGGGAAGAGTCAGGGAAAATAGGGTCCTGCCTAATCGTTATTCTAAGACAAGAACCGAAAAATATAATCTGATTTATTTAACAATGCGTGGAGGTATAATAATTTTAACACATATAAAAGGTAAAATTTAGGTTTTAACCTTTGAAGTCTCAGACCTCTAGAATGTTGAAGTTTGCACTCGGCAATTAACAATTTTTAGGTTTGAAACCTCTTATTAGCACTAAAATCTGCATAAGATTTTAAAATGGTGCTAAGATTAACAAATTCGAAGTTTAACGACAATTAACGCAATTAAAGCTTTAACAATAAATAAGGTATTATGTGGGCACTTGAAGAATTCCTATATGGAAATCATGAAAGTAAGAACAAATAACAAATTCGAAATTATAACAAAAGAGAGAGAAATTAAGAAGAAGCCTCTACAACTTCTTATGTTTATACAGGGATCACGAGGAAAAATAGGCTAAGTTACCCTTTCGTGAAACCTGGAGAAGATAGTTAAATAACTCAGTTGTGAGTAGAAAGAATGAAATTCCTTAGTTATAAAGAAAAACCAAGGTGGTTTTAAATGTGTGCTAGACACGGGTTATACAGAAATTACTGATGAGATATGAAACAATGTTGGGAGGGCACCTGCTGAGAGGTGACACCTCATTGAAAAGGACCTAAGTTTAAAAATTAACCTAATTTGTTAGTCAAGGTGTTTGGGAAGGAGGAAATGGGAATTTTAGGAGAAAGTTCTCGGCCGTATTTATTGCTCTCACAAACGCGACGCGGTTGGTGGTCTAATGGGCACTGTTTTCACTATAGTCTATTGTTGTATTTGAAAAGTTCGCTATTGTAGCACAGAAAGTTCACAAAGAGAAAAGGTTTGCAATTATGTAAATCACTAGTTGAATTTTAGCTTGAGAGAGTTTATTGCGTCGTATTTTGTAGGTTGCAGTTGAATGCAGCGGAAAATCTCCAACGAAGGAAGACAAATATGTTGATTAGAGGGTTATGCAACATAAATTTCTCACTGAGGAAAATGTATTCCCATATTTGAAGGAATTCTAGGCTATTTTACTTGTAGAAAGATAGTTCGATGTCGAAAGTTCTGAAGTTATGATAACAGTTGAAGTGGGCAATAGGTCCCACGGAGGAAAAGCTAAGTTTTTATAGACAGTATTTCGTTTAATATGAATCCCACGGTGTGAGAACTCATTCTCAGTTAATTTGTGCAAGAAGCACTAAATTTTTAAGTGGAAAGTCAGCTTAGATAGTTAGAGCATGACTAGAAAAATCCCTCGAAGGTAGTTATTGTACTGCATTTAGCAATTTCACACAGTCTATAAAACAAGAATTAAAAAGCATTTAGCTGTTTAAAACCAATTAAAATGCGGTGAAAACCATTGAAGATGTACTTAGATCATTGTTTGTAGAGTAGATGATCCATGGCGACCGTTAGCTTAAATCCACAACATGGCGTAGATATTTAAAAAATTGTCTCGAGTTGACAGGAGACAAGCCTTAGATAGGCTCCAACTGTAAGTGTTGACGTCTGACACACAAGTGAGAACCGCTCAACGAGGCACGAAGATACCAAGGAGGGAGGAGGGTGGGGGAAACAGACAAAGGAACATACATAAGAATTACAAACATGACAAAATTTAAGTACCTTGATGAAGTGGTCTTCAAGTAGTTGATAGCAGGCGTCAATAGCGAAGCCTGGTGGATGGGACGGAGAAGAAGTCCTCTTCAGCATGGAGATGTTAGCTGACTATGACGACGACATCTGGTGGCTTGACTTGTAAGGAAGTCCTCTTGAGAGTGAAAATGTTGAAGAACTTCAGTGGTTAGCTGCTAGATGCCGCTAGGTTGATCATGGAAGATACATATCTATAACAGACTTACAGACGAAGTAAGCAAGGTGCACAAATAAAAGAAAAAAGTAAGAAATCACGGTTGGTGTTTGCGAAAAAGGAAGGAATGAATTAAAGCAAAGAGCAGCAAAAGCTAACTCTGTGTTACCGTGTATTAAAAAGAATACACCAAGTGCTACCTCTGTAAAAAAAAATTCGTTCGATTCCGTTTGACCGTGTTTGAATTGATAGGGGGAATCGATTTGCACACTTACATGGCTGCCATCTGCATACTGAAGGGCTGATGACCTTGTAGTTTAGGCAATGGACGCTCGCCATAGAAATATATATCGTTGAAAAATTTGGTAGAGATCGGATGGTTAGGTTAGTCGTAATTTGATTTAAGCTTTGAACATTTGGGTGGCCACCATTACGTTTCCGTCAAGATGGTGGCGATATAAAACATGACGCTGAGGTGTCCTTTGCTAGTGCTACCTCTGCACCAAATTTCGTTCAATTCCGTTTCACCGTGCTTGAATTGATAGGGGGAATCGATTTGCACACATATATGGCCGCCATCTGCAAATTATTAGGCTGATGATCTTATACTTTGGTCAATATATGCTTCCCACATAAAGGTATGTTGTTGTAAAATTCGGTAGAGATCTGATTATTAGTTTGGCCGTAATTTGATTTAAGCTTTTAACATTTCTGTTACGTGCAATGGTCGTCCCAATGTTTTTAAAAATCCATCTTCCCTGTATTCTGGTGTTCCTTGACATTTTGAATCGACCGCCTGGTGACTTGATTCCGTTTGTGAACACGAGATGGCAGCTGCTGTCGGACTTCGGGGTTTCTTCACGTGGTTCCTTCTTCTCCACTAGAGTGTGTTAGTTGTGCCTTATAAAACTCATCCTATTCAAGTCATGTTTGAAGGCTATTTATTATATTCTACGTCATGAAACAAAGGAATGTGTATGCTTGATGCCGCCAAATTAATTGCTTAATAATGACATTGTTGCTTGATGTGTCAAGCTGTGATTGGACAATTAAATTAACATGTATGCAATGCTGTTTTTGACGCACGATTCTCCGCCATCTTGTGGGAGTTCATTGTCTGTCGTCTAAGAAGCAACTGGCCAGCTGGTGTGACAGAGTATCTCTTCGTGGGCTGGGGGGACCTTGGCCCCCAGCTTATACAAAATATGAATACCAATTCTACTAAGAAATTGTCTGTGCTCTTCAGGGTATTATTTCATCGTTTCGTAGTGAAGAAGTACGAAATGAAAAACGCATCTCGATACAGACCAGTGCTTGTGATACCAAAACGAAGCATGTGCTGGGTGGGCCATTTTCAGGCAATATAGTGCCGTATTACGTTATTTGGTTTGTGTGTGAATTATTTTATTTTTATTGTGTCTCCACTGTGAAGTTTTAAGGTACGTTTTTTATTTATTTTATTTTGGGAGCTCCAATATGGGCCTTGTATGAATGTTTGATCTTGTGTTTTGTTTCGCCTGGTAGGTCTAAAATTTTGTTATGTTTTAATAATGTTTCCATATATATATTAATTTTGTTATTTTTTTCTTTGTACCTTCTGGAGACACATTTCTAAGTTTATTTTACGTTTTAAATTATTATTTATTTTCTTTTGGCAATCTTGGGCTTGGCATATTATTAATCTGTTTTACGATCCGATGCTCCACACTCATGTTAATAGTATTTTGATGTAATTATTTTCCTCATTTCATTTCTTTCCGGTGCTTTTAAAATTAATTTAATGCTAATTCTTTGCCATAATTTCGATTTGACATGCGGTCTCCTGTTTTTGTGGCCATGTTTGTTTTTGTTTTGCCCAAATGCATTCTGGTCTTGGAGTGCAGTCTCTTGGCGCCGACCGCGAAACTCAAACGTGTTGTGGTGTTAACTTAATATGTTTTTTATTAACCTTGTTGGTTTAACTTTGTGTTTTTGGTGAATGTTCCTGTGTTTTTCTCAGTCATGCAAATTATGGATTAATTTTCTGTTCCAATTTTATTTTATTTATTTAATTTTAATTTTTTCGTTTTATGACATGGCCTTGGTCTCTGCATGTCCGGTCGGTATTGCGTCCTACTAAATTATCAAGCCCGTTCTCATTTAATTATGCCTGTAATTTTATTTTTATCTTTGGGCTTTAACATTTTAAATTTAATTTAATTCTTTTCCTTTTTTGCGTTGCAAGCAAGCATGTTAAGCCGTCTCTTGCCTATTTTTGTAATTTAATGCTGGATGATGCATGTTCTGTTTTCTGGTGGAGGTGCTCTTTTAACTTTTAACATTAAATTTTTATTTTAAATTTTTAAACAACTGTTGTGGCATTTTTTTCGTCGGCAGCAGTTCTGTTGGTTATTGGGGGGTGTCTGTAGAATAGCCTGTGCGTTCCCCTTCTCCACCTTCCTTCTACTCCTTTTGGTGCTCTTCTGTTGGGGCATGTCTTCTGGAGGTGATTTTGCTGTGGAAGCGATGCAGACCTCTGAATAAACGGTAAGTTGGCCCATCCACCCTGGCCGTCCACGTGTCATCTTGGTAGCAGACCGAGCTCGAGTTCGCTTCCGTAACTATCCCCTCCTCTATACCCGCAGGCTCGTTTTATGGACCCTTCTGATGCTGATGGAGCGGTTGTTGATGGGATCTGTCATAGCAGTGCACTTGATGTTATGTAAAGCTAATCCTTGTCGTTTGTTTAATTTCATGTTTGCCTCTGAATGTCCATGTGATGAGATGTAAATATCCTGTTCAAAGCGAGGTGTTTGATGCTGTATGTTATCCAGGGCCGGATTTACCCAAAGTTACGCTATAGGCACCTCTCCATTGAGCGCCCTTCCTCACTTGAGCACCCCCACCCCCACCCCCCATTTTTATGATAAGGCATAGCCACTCGCATGAAGTAAGGTTCGGAAAAAAAGGAATAAACAGATTATGGCTGACAGCATAAGTTTATGCTTGAATTTTTACGCAGGGAAAACATAGTCAATTCAATTTAAAAAAACTGCTTGGATTAAAACTACATGAAACAGTTCAACTTTTATGCAACAAAAACACTTTATGAATACCCTTTCCAAAAATAATGACTAGCCTTGATTCATACAACAAAAATGAAGAGTAGCTTCAAAAATAAAAAACATAATTTACTGCTGTAACTGAATGAACTGCGGTAGCACGAAATATATTTTTAAAAAAAGTAGGACACACACTATTTTTAAAACGCATGAAGAGCAGTGGTACGAACGACATTTTAAATTGAACAAAGCGCCTCTAAAATACAAATAAGGCCAACTGCATATCTTCCTGCAATATCTTTTAGAGAAATTAAAGTGCAGATTAAAAACATGAATGAAGACATAACGGGGCCTGCCTCAAACACAACGAGAACTACTTCGAAAGTTTCCTTCTTGCCTTCTTTTCGGCAAATTCATTAATTATGGCACCGCAGTTCAAGTTTATCGTCATATCTTTATCAATCGCTAGGAGGGCAATAGAGTTTAATCTTTCTTCTTTAGTGACTGACCGCAAATAGTTCTTGACGCGATTCAGTACCGAAAATGATCTTTCTCCAGAACAATTGGTCACTGGAATGGTGAGAAGTATCCGTAAAGCAATGTTTACGTTCGGGTACATATCGTGCACACCTTTTTCATGAAGGAAAGTGCTGAGCTCAGAGGCTGACTCACCTTTAAAATCTGCAATTTTTAAATGTGCCTTTAAATGCAAGCACTCGTCAGCCAATGCACTTTCTAAGTCAAGCACATACTTTTCTGAGAGATCGTCAGCGATTTTTTTTTTATCATTGGTCCATCTAGGACTAACAGGTTTTCTATGTAGAAAATAAAATCTATTATGGAGGACTTTGTAAGCCTCACTTCGCCTCTTCAGCTCAGCACTTAGTACATCCAGAATTACATAAAATACATTGACGCGAAAATTGTCTGAGCCCTCTGACGGTACATATTCTCCTTGCTTTGTCTCATCATTCCTAGTCCTTCGTTCCGGTCTTCTCTTTAGTTCGTAGGAATACTGAGCAATACCGCTTAATTCATTGGCTTCTTTCTCAAAGACATCGAAATTATCTCTTAAACTTTGCACAAATTCCGCTAACGAAGCGTAACATTCTACCACAGTGCTCAAATCAGTGCTAACGTTTTGGAACTTCTGGCTGACAGTGTTAAATCTTTTTAGAATGGTACTCCAAAAAACAACTAGGAAAGCATATAAATAATTCATGCTTTTGGGCTAATGCCGTGTGTATTTTGATTTGAACCATACGTTTCGGAGGAACCTTGCCTCCTTTTTCAATGGAAATAAACAATGTGGCCAAAGAAAGTATATCAATGAGATTACAATATATATATAAATTCCTCTGTTCGTCACCAGAGAGCAGCTGCCAGAAATTACTGTATGGACCATGGTAGAACGGCGGACAGAGTAGTAAGTAACGAGAAGGTAAAGGGGGCGGGGTGAAAATATAGAAACTGCTCGAAGAATGAGGATGTCCAAAAGAAAAGGGGGGGAGAGGGGGAAGGGTTAAATGGATATAGGTAAACATAAACAAAAGGGGAAGTGTATCTGAACGATACCTAACGTCATACAGTCAACGGCGAAAAAACAGATGGAAACTCCTCCAGTGACGAACAAAGGAGATCAACTGACAAATCAGCTATAGCTGAACATGCCCTGTCTTCAGAGCACGATGTATGTTTCAAGAATGCTCATGCGCTTGCCCTTGTTAAGCACAACTGGTCTAGAATTATAAGGGAGGCAGTTGAAATTCGTAAAAATCCCAATAATTTTAACAGAGACACTGGATATCAGCTAAGTGACACTTGGCTACCAGTTATTAAGGATCTAGGGAGATAGTTCCTCGCAGTCTCTCTGTTCTTCACCTATTTAAAATTGTACTTTTTCCCTCTATGGCTGCAGAGCCTGGATTTGATCTCCTTTGTTCGTCACTGGAGGAGTTTCCATCTGTTTTTTCACCGTTGACTGTATGACGTTAGGTATCGTTCAGATACACTTCCCCTTTTGTTTATGTTTACTTATATCCATTTAACCCTTCCCCCTCTCCCCCCCCCCCTTTTCTTTTGGACATCCTCATTCTTCGAGAAGTTTCTATATTTTCACCCCACCCCCTTTATCTTCTCGTTACTTACTACTCTGTCCGCCGTTCTACCATGGTCCATACAGTAATTTCTGGCAGCTGCTCTCTGGTGACGAACAGAGGAATTTATATATATATTGTAATCTCATTGATATACTTTCTTTGGCCACATTGTTTATTTCCATTGAAAAAGGAGGCAAGGTTTCTCCGAAACGTATGGTTCAGATCAAAATACACACGGCATTAGCCCAAAAGCATGAATTATTTATATAATAATCCGGGCTGTGAAAGCCTTAATATGCAAACTAGGAAAGCAGTTTATAATTGTAGGATATTGCTTTTCACTTCGAGTGTTTGCCTTTTGATTACTGTATTCGCGAATACTCGCAAGAGCTGCCACGACGCCACACCAGCCTTCCCTCAGAGCTTGACAAGCGTCATATAGTGCCGACCACCGAGTCACTGACGGGCTTTTTTAGTACGCGCGCAATTAAGTTCTTTACAATTTCCATCGGTAGGTCGAAGCAGTAAAAAAGTTGTGCAGTTCTTGAGCTGTTAAAAAATACCTTACAGATGCTGAACAAGATTCAGCGGCAAGAGTTCCAACCAAATTTAGTGAATGGGGTGAGCATGGTGCATAGAGAGCTAAGGGATTCAAGGCCGCTATTCGAGCTTGCATCCCGGAATATTCGCCGGACATATTACTTGCGTTATCGTAAGATTGGCCTCGAATATCCTCCACTTTCAAATCCAGATCTTCCAACTTAGCCTTTGCTGCATCAAAAAGCTGCTCTGACTTGTGCCCGATGCTCGCCATAAAACCTAGAAACCTTTCTTTTGGTTCACCATTGGCCGTAACGTTTTGTTTGTCCGCTGAGGCTATCTCCCCCTAAGGTGTCATTCGAATTACATGCAGGCCTAGAATTGTCATTCTTTTTCATCAATTTTGGCTTGTTGGAGCTGAAAAGGAAAATCCCGTATTAATTAGAGCATTTAAAACATAGTAAATTTTAAAAGAACAACTTTTAATATACTCTGCAGGCACGGTACGGTTTCGAGGCCAGTCTGAGTTTTTACGTATGTAATTTTGTGCAACAGTGTATCAAGCAATCGCCTATTGGGAAAGGCCTACTTTGCGTAAAGTAATTCGTGTATGGTAGCTTACCTCAAGTTGCTGAACTCCATCGCAGTCAATGTCGTGAACCGTGTTATTGTTATCCGAATTTGTCGTTGGAGGTGTAGGATTCACACGGGCACTAAACATCTCATTTATTTTCCGACATTTTGATAGTGTAACCTCGGCTTTGCGGACACGGCTTTGGTAACCAGACAACTTTTTGCTGCCCATAGTTTAAAACATTTACTTGCAGATCACAACACAACGCAAGCTCGAACTCGCACACAGCACTGGCAAGGGGGTGGGGCGCGGGGCTCTTCGATGCTACTACAATGCAAGCAAACCCAGCTACCGCAACAACAGCTCCGCTCGCCCGCCTCCCCGGCCCTCTCACACTTGTCGGGACGACAGGGCGTCGAGCGGCATAACGAAGAGCGAAGTGGAAGGGCATGCGACAAAGACACGATATTATTTCTAAATGTCTCTGCTCATTTCTCAATATTTATTTTAGCAATATACTGCCATAATCCTAACTTAGCACATTTAAAGCCGTAGCAAAGAGGGCGCCTAACGGCGGTGCCCTTCGAGGCGCCTCCAGTACAGATCATTGCCGATTGCCTGACCGAAGGCGCCCCTAGGCACGTGCCTATTTTGCCTTACGGTAAATCCGGCCCTGATGTTATCCTGTGTGTATACAACATCCTCACTGAAGAAGAAGCTCGGTAAGTGGCTGGCATGTGTTCTTGGCATGGGAAATGTGGATTTGTTAATATTCTGATAGCCTACATGCTACGAGTGAAGGCATCCTGGAGCCCTGTCTGTAGCTGTTCGCCATGTGTTTTGTGCAAATGTTTGTAATTTAGCTTCCTGTTCTCGAGCCAAGCAGGCGGTGACGTATGCAGTTCTGGGCAGCATTGTGCATGATCTTGTATAATATGGTGTTGGTAATTGGTAGTTATGGTATTGTTGTGAAAGTGTAAACTGTCCTCGTAATTCCTAAAATTTGTTTCCTTTTGTATTGTCTGTCTGCATTCTGTGTTTTAAAAAATGGCCGACAATATTAGTGTTTTCGATTTAATTGACTTAAGAGATAACCTTGTGAATTTGGAGAGTTCTTCTGGGGTTGAACGTGAATCACCACTGTTTACTAGGTCTGAGGTTTTGGGATCGATTTCTAGTAGTGGTTTGCCTGCCCCTCTATTGTCTGGCTCTGGCTCGTCCATACCACTTAACCCTGCATACGGTCATTCTTCTCATGTTAGGTCACCTAATGATTTCCTGGGTACTGCCGACCCGTTGCATCCCAGTTCCTTCTCTAGTAATGTAAATGTTTTGTCTCCTGTCGAGGGTGTGCGAGCGGGCTACCCTGGTAACAATGTCTCTTTTCCAAATGCTACATTCTCGCCTACCGTTAATTATGGGTCGATTCCTCATCCTATTTCTGGTTTCTTAACTAAGTTAAAGAGTTTCAACCTAGATGACGTTACCCAAGTGGTCCTATTTTTAAAGCAAGTGGTCGAGTTGGGTAACCATGCCTCGATTTATGGGATGTCGGAAATTCAGATTTTCCAACTTTTGTATCCTGTTGCATCCGGTATGCTGCGCGATAAGCTAATTGAAGCTATCCACCTCCGCATGTCCTTAGCCATGTTTATTAGGGAAGTGTTGTGGTTTTTTGTCCCTGCGAGTGCCCGTAGTGCTCTCGAGCAAAGGTTTTTATATCGTGTCCAAAGGTTGGACGAGTCCCTTAGCGACTATGTCAGTGACATCAAGGTGTATGCCCAGGTATTTGCATCCCCTTTAACTGAACGACAGTTGGTGTCATCGATTGTAAATGGGTTTTCGCCTCAATATAGGTCATACATGACTATGTGTACCAGGCCTTCGTCATTTGTCGAGCTTAAACAGGTCGTTATAGAGGCTATGGCTGTGAAACATGCAGATTACCTTCGTGTAGCTAATGTTCCTCCTCCTTCTTTGATGTCTCGTCCCCCTCCTTCCTTGATGTCTTGTCCCTCTCCTTCATTGATGTCTCGTTCCCCGCCTAAGGTTATGTTCCACCCAAGATCCAATATTAAGTGCCACACGTGCGGTGGCGTGGGACATTTTAAGAAGGTGTGTCCGAGTAACCAGGTTGTGTATCGCCAATGACGGGATGTTGTGGAGACCAACTCGGGTGTTACTTCTAAGGATATTTCTGTGCATGTGAATTTGGGGAAACCCTGTGAAGTTTCTGGTCGCCCTACTAATGAAAGTCTTGATAACTCGTTGAAAACTAAATCTTCACGTGCTAATTCTGCTTATGTCGCTGACCTACCTAACCTGTCGGTGATCAATGTCGTGGCAAGTCAGCCTAATTCTAAACATGATGTGAAACCTGTGGTGTGGGTGACCTCGTCATCTACTTGTAATCGTTTTAGAGTGAAGAATGATTTTGGAATTTCTCCTGTGGCTAAAGGAATATCCCCGTTTATTGAAATTTGTGTTAATGACGAGCCCGTTTCTGCATTGCTTGATTCTGGTAGTGTCGCATCATTTATAAGCGAGGACTGGTTTTTATCTATGAAGAGTGTTTGCAAATTACCTGAGTTAGAGCCTAACAATGAATCTTTTATTTCGGCAAATTGTTCAAACTTAAATATTTTGGGTAGTATGACAGTCAAAATCCATATTCTAAATTTTTCTTGGAAGTTTAAATTTTTTGTTGCCAGAAATCTTTCTTGTTCTGTGGTCATTGGAGCTAATTTCATGTCACACGTTGGTATGCTTCTTGATTTTGGTGCTCGCAACTTATGGTTTAAGTTTAATCTGCAAAGTAAATTATCATTTAACCCGGTTTTATCTTCTCCTGCTGTCAATTCTGTTAGTGAACCTATGACTATTGAGGATCTCGATCTGGAAAATTTAACGAGTCTTCAAAAGGATGCCATTAAGAAGTTATGTCAGGAGTATAGTGATGTATTTACTGACAAGTTGGGTGTAACCCATTTGATGGAGTACAAGATTGAGCTAACTGATTCTGTGCCGGTGCGTTCCAGCCCATATCGCCTTGCCCCGCCCAAGATGGCTGAACTTCGTAAGATTATCGATAAGATGTTGGAAGAAGGTGTAATCCAACCTTCTATCTCTGCCTACTCATCCCCTGTATTCCTTGTGCCAAAACATAACGGTGGTTTTCGGCCGGTGGTCGACTATAGGGCTCTTAATCAAAAAGTTGTTTTGCAATCCATCCCTTTGCCGGACCTTCATACTTGCTTTAGTTGGTTTCGCAACGCGAAGGTGTTCACGATCCTCGATTTAAATTCTTCTTACTTCCAAATTCCCCTCTCTCCGGAATCCAGGCATGTCACTGCTTTTTCCACTGACTGGAACCTGTTTGAGTATGCCCGTGTCCCGTTTGGTCTATCCACCGGAGCCGCTGTGTTGAGCAGACTTCTGGACAAGGTGTTTTCAGAAATTAAATTCAAGTTTGAGTACCACTACCTTGACGATGTGGTGATCTATTCTGAGTCCTTCGAGGAACACGTTGATCATCTGAAAGTTGTACTTGATCGGTTGCGTGACGCTGGCCTTACCGTCAAATTGTCCAAAGTTTCCTTTGCCAAGCCCAAAATTTCCTTTTTGGGACATATTGTTTCCGAATCTGGTATCTCCGTGGACCAATCTCGTACTCAGGCCATCAGAGATTTTAAACCACCCAAGAACGCCAAGGGTGTTGCTCGTTATATTGGTATGGTGAACTTCTTCCGTAAGTTCATCAGTAACTTTGCCGACGGTGCTGCTCCTCTAAATCAATTACGCAAAAAGGCTGTGAATTTTGAGTGGGGTCCCTCTCAGCAGGCAGCCTTCGAAGATCTTAAGCTTGCGCTCTCTAACGCCCCTGTGTTAGCCATTCCGGACTTTGGGAAGCAGTTCATTGTGCAGACTGATGCGTCTGGTCGTGGTGATGGTTGTGTCCTACTGAAAGAATCTGATCTGGGTAGGCAACCCGTTGCATACGCTTCTCGTACCTTAACGGACGCAGAGAGGAAGTATTCCATATACGAACTTGAGGGTTTAGCTGTATTGTTCGCTCTAGAAAAATTCCGTATGTATCTTGAGCACACTAAGTTTCTCCTTGAGACCGATAACCAAGCCTTGAGCTGGGTCTTAGGGAAACCCCGTAAAACTGGTAGGATTGCCAGATGGGCAACTAGGATTCTGTCATTCCAGTTCACTGTCCACCATATTCGTGGGTCCGAAAATGCGGTAGCTGATTCATTAAGCCGCATGTATGAGGAAACAGCCGAAGAGGATATTCAGGGATGTGAACCCGTAAACCTTGTATCACCTGTAAATTATGTCAATGTCATTCTTAGCAATTCACCTGTGCTTTTTGAAGATGTGAGGAGATTCCAGAAAGAAGACCCCTCCTTATCTAGCCTAATTGACCGAATCAATTCTGGTGAAGTGATCAAGCCCTACTCTCTAAAGGATGGTGTATTGTGTTGTTCGTCTCGTCATGGCCGTCTACCTAAAATTGTGCTCCCGTCGGTCCTCATACCGGAAATCTTTCGTTACTATCACGAATCTCCTATTGGTGGCCACCTTGGAGTATTCAAGACCCGAGCTAAAATCAGACAGTTTTTCATTTGGCAAGGTATGGTGGCGACATCAGGAGGCTCATTAGAAATTGTGCTGCATGTAGTATTAGCAAACCTCCGGTTTCTACTAAGGTTGGCCTGTTGTCATCTGAACCGACATCTAGACCCATGGAGAGGCTTTTTATCGACCATGTTGGGCCGTTCCCTCGCTCTGGTCGGGGAAACCAATTTGCGCTTGTTTGCACTGACGGTTTCACCCGGTTTAGTTGGATTTTCGCCACCAGACAGGCTACGACCAGTTCCGTCATAAAGTGTCTTAATTCCATCTTTTCATCTTTTGGGCCATGTCAGTACCTGGTATCTGATAATGCCAAGTGCTTTGTATCTCATCAGTTCCGTCAATTCTTGTTTGATTATGCTATTTCTCATGTAACCACCACTTCCTACTTTCCTAACCCGTCTCTCGCTGAGCGAGTCAATCGTAATCTCCGTTCTGCTCTGATTGCTTTCCACCACGACGACCATTCCAAGTGGGATTCTAATTTGCATTGGCTCAATTTTGCTTTCAACACCGCCGTGCATGAGAGCACACAAGCCACCCCTTTTTCGTTAATGTTTTCCTTTATGGCTAATTCTCCGTTGTCTAATCTGTGGAACCTGCACGATCTCCTTCCAGACAGTTTTACGCCCGAGGATATGAGGGCGAAATTCGTCAAGGCTAGAGAGAATATTAAGGTATCGCATGACCAACTTGCCAAGCGACACAATGCCTGTCGCAAGCCGACTGATTTGGAAATTGGAGATGTTGTGTCTGTCCGCAATGTCGAGCCCAAGGGCGTCAGTAATCTAGTTTCAAGCAAGTTGACACCTCGTTTCAAGGGCCCATGTTATGTAGAGGCATTCTTGACTCCCGTTACTCTGCTTATTATAAACCCCAAGGCAAACAAAATTTCCAGAGTGCATCTGTCGCACATTAAACGAGGTTGAGAGGTTTCTAATGAGGAAATGCTACCATAAATTTTGTAAACTGATTTTGTATAATGTAGAGTATCCCTAACCTTCATTGAAGCCTTCAGGCATCTGTTCCTTCTGGAATTTTGAACTGGATATGAAAACTCTGCTGGGATACAAACTGTAACTCTTGGGTAATTCCCATTTTATGGTAAATTGTAAAATTGAAACTAATTTTGATGTTTTCATAAAAGATGCTAGCATGTAAGTTGGACTCGGTGGGAGACCTAACCCATGAAATCTTGAAAGGTACTTCTAGTCTGTAAAAAGGTAAACTTGTTAATGAAATTTTGAAAGCACGGATCTAGGGCATGGTCAGAAATATTTTCTTCATTTAAATTCAACTTTGTTTCTCTTTTGTAAAATGTAGTAAGAAATTGTAATTTCTGTAAACTTTTTTTTGAAATAACATTAACTTCTGTTTTGTAAATGGCTGCCCACGCGTCGAATGATATCTGGCACGTTGCTTCCACCTACTTCATCTAAAGCGAACTACATTGGACTTATTGAAAATTTTCTTAACGTGGCTCGGACTATGAAAGCACTGCTGGTGCTAGTGTTCTGCGTTTCTGAAGACTTATGAACACAGTGAAGCTGTTAACTAAGTGGTTTGCGAGGTGATCAATTATCCCTTCACTGATAATCTGACCCTGCACTCTTCCTAACCAAAACGATGCGGTTTCGTCCATCAATTGGAGTTAACTAGTGAACATTATCTTCTGTAAACATGCTTGGTGAATCGACGAGTGTTGGAGTACTGCCTATGTCCAGGCATATTCGTGAACGGTGTTCACGCTTAAGGGAGGGAGACTGTTACGTGCAATGGCCGTCCCAATGTTTTAAAAAATCCATCTTCCCTGTATTCTGGTGATCCTTGACATTTTGAATCGACCGCCTGGTGACTTGATTCCGTTTGTGAACACGAGATGGCAGCTGCTGTCGGACTTCGGGGTTTCTTCACGTGGTTCCTTCTTCTCCACTAGAGTGTGTTAGTTGTGCCTTATACAACTCATCCTATTCCAGTCATGTTTGAAGGCTATTTATTATATTCTACGTCATGAAACAAAGGACTGTGTATGCTTGATGCCGCCAAATTAATTGCTTAATAATGACATTGTTGCTTGATGTGTCAAGCTGTGATTGGACAATTAAATTAACATGTATGCAATGCTGTTTTTGACGCGCGATTCTCCGCCATTTTGTGGGAGTTCATTGTCTGTCGTCTAAGAAGCAACTGGCCAGCTGGTGTGACAGAGTATCTCTTCGTGGGCTGGGGGGGGGGGGGAGGCCTTGGCCCCCAGCTTATAGAAAATATGAATACCAATTCTACTAAGAAATTGCCTGTGCTCTTCAGGATATTATTTCATCGTTTCGTAGTGAAGAAGTACGAAATGAAAAACGCATCTCGATACAGACCAGTGCTTGTGATACCAAAACGAAGCATGTGTTGGGTGGGCCATTTTCAGGCAGTATAGTGCCGTATTACGTTATTTGGTTTGTGTGTGAATTATTTTATTTTTATTGTGTCTCCACTGTGAAGTTTTAAGGTACGTTTTTTATTTATTTTATTTTGGGAGCTCCAATATGGGCCTTGTATGAATGTTTGATCTTGTGTTTTGTTTCGCCTGGTAGGTCTAAAATTTTGTTATGTTTTAATAATGTTTCCATATATATATTAATTTTGTTATTTTTTTTTCTTCGTACCTTCTGGAGACACATTTCTAAGTTTATTTTACGTTTTAAATTATTATTTATTTTCTTTTGGCAATCTTGGGCTTGGCATATTATTAATCTGTTTTACGATCCGATGCTCCACACTCATGTTAATAGTATTTAGATGTAATTGTTTTCCTCATTTCATTTCTTTCCGGTGCTTTTAAAATTAATTTAATGCTAATTCTTTGCCGTAATTTTGATTTGACATGCGGTCTCCTGTTTTTGTGGCCATGTTTGTTTTTGTTTTGCCCAAATGCATTCTGGTCTTGGAGTGCAGTCTCTTGGCGCCGACCGCGAAACTCAAACGTGTTGTGGTGTTAACTTAATATGTTTTTTATTAACCTTGTTGGTTTAACTTTGTGTTTTTGGTGAATGTTCCTGTGTTTTTCTCAGTCATGCAAATTATGGATTTATTTTCTGATCCAATTTTATTTTATTTATTTAATTTTAATTTTTTTCGTTTTATGACATGGCCTTGGTCTCTGCATGTCCGGTCGGTATTGCGTCCTACTAAATTATCAAGCCCGTTCTCATTTAATTATGCCTGTAATTTTATTTTTATCTTTGGGCTTTAACATTTTAAATTTAATTTAATTCTTTTCCTTTTTTGCTTTGCAAGCAAGCATGTTAAGCCGTCTCTTGCCTATTTTTGTAATTTAATGCTGGATGATGCATGTTCTGTTTTCTGGTGGAGGTGCTCTTTTAACTTTTAACATTAAATTTTTATTTTAAATTTTTAAACAACTGTTGTGGCATTTTTTTTCGTCGGCAGCAGTTCTGTTGGTTATTGGGGGGTGTCTGTAGAATAGCCTGTGCGTTCCCCTTCTCCACCTTCCTTCTACCCCTTTTGGTGCTCTTCTGTTGGGGCATGTCTTCTGGAGGTGATTTTTCTGTGGAAGCGATGCGGACCTCTGAATAAACGGTAAGTTGGCCCATCCACCCTGGCCGTCCACGTGTTAATTTCGATGGCCACCATTTCGTTTCCGTCTAGATGGCGGCAATATAAAACACGACACTGAGGTGCCCTTAGCTAGTGCTACCTCTGTACCAAATTTTGTTCAATTCAGTTTCACTGTGTCGAAAAGATAGGAAGAATCGATTTGCACTCATACATGGCCGCCATCCGCAAATTATTGGGCTGATGACCTTGTTGTTTGATCAAAAGATTTTTCATACAAAAAGGTATAATGTTGCAAAATTTGGTAGAGATCTGATGATTAGGTTGGTCGTAATTTGATTTAAGCTTTTAACATTTGGGTGGCCGCCATTACGTTTTCGTCAAGATGGCGGCGATATAAAACATGACACTGAGGTGTCCTTTGCTAGTGCTACCTCTAATCCAAATTTCATTAAATTCGGCTTCACCGTGTTTGAATTGATAGGGTGAATCGTTTTGCACACATACATGGCCGCCATCTGAAAATTATTAGGCTGATGACCTTGTAGTTTGGTCAAAAGACGCTCGCCATATAAATATATGTTGATGCAGAATTTGGTAGAAATCGGATGAATAGGTTAGTCGTAATTTGATTTAAGCTTTGAACATTTGGGCGGCCGCCATAACGTTTCCGTCAAGATGGCAGCGATATAAAATACGACACTGAGGTACCCTTTGCTAGTTCTACCTCTGTGCCAAATTTCGTTCGATTCGGTTTCACCGTGTTCGAATTGATAGGGGGATTGTTTGGACAGACATTCAGAGTACACACTCACACACACACACACACACACGCACACACTCACACACAGACGCACACACACACAGACACACAATTTCTGGCCCTGTGTAGTTCTCATAAGTCTACTTTCATTTTTTTGCAAAAATCGAAAGTAGGCTAAAAATGCCAATCTATGTTTGTGATTTCCAAAAATTCCTTGTCACTATGTGAAATCAAAATCTCTATTATGTCATGGTCTTAAATATTAACGATGTACTGTCCCCGTATATTCTAGAGGCGGTCTGTTGGATATCCGAAGCAGGGCTGGATTCGTAGACCCTGACAGCTCCGGCGCAAATACTAGTCAAGGATCCACCCCAATAAGACCCTCATGAATATACGTGGCGGAAATTACGACGGAACTGTGAATTACATAAAATGCACTTAGCTCGAAGTAGAACACCTACCTTTCATTCTCGGGGATCTCGTGGTCAGCCTCTGGACCTATAATGGGTTTCCCAGTTGCATCTCCTTATATCTAAAATAAATCAAAACGACGTGGCTTCTAATAAACAAAACAATTTAATAACAGAGGTGTAAACTAAATCTAAACATTCATACAGTAAATAAAAACACACTCCCTTTCTTTCTTTCTTTCTTTCTTTCTTTCTTTCTTTCTTTCTTTCTTTCTTTCTTTCTTCCTTCTTCTTCTTCTTCTTCTTCTTCTTCGTCACATTTACGCCACTGCTAATACTGCATTCCAAGAACGCTGTGACAAATTTTGGGGTTGCTTGGGTCATTACAACAAGCTATACATCAATTAAAGACCCCTGTGTATTTTACATTCCTCTGGCGCGCCTCACAATGAACATCTGGGCGCTAAGAGCACGCGACCTTCGCCACGTGTCGGATTACATAACAAACTCCGTTACATTCCCAGAGCTGGCTGGTTTAAAAGCTGCTTGCCTGTCGGTCCGCAACAACTCTCTACATTTGTGCGCGGCCGATCAGTGGCCTTGGATGAAAACGAGTTTTAAACAGAACCCTCGCTATTCCATCCTTGCCCACAAATACACCTCTCCATCGAATCACAAGCTATGTTAATATGGAACGGATTAACGTCAGACAAATACGCGAATCATACACACATCCTACACGTTAATAAAACAAAACTTCTATACACTATTACTTTCATACTCTCGCATTGTGACGTCCCAATGGAGTTCATTTCATTCACACTGAACAAGAAACAAACCACATCCAGTCACATCAACATTCATACCCTAACCACTACGCTAAACAATCACTAACCTTCCTATACCTAACATATCATACACTCGATTGGCAAATAAAGAAAGTTAATACCGAATGAATTTACAATGACACTAATAGCATAGGCTATAATCCTTTAAAATAAATAGTGTCTATATACATATGAGCCTGAGCTCCGATCTCACAGTTATGTCAAATACAATTAACTGGGATCCTCATAAGCTTCTATAGCTTCAGAAATACTACCACCATTCTCTCCTTTCTGATCTGGTGTCATAATAGATTAAATACGTTCGACCACTCAAGGTGAAACATATGTCGTTACATACTTGGGTTTAATAATCTTAATAAGAGTACAACATAACAGATGTCAATATCCATTTCCCGTTTCAATTTCAATCGTGACCCTCCTGTCTTCTCTAATCCAAAGCCGTGTATAAAATAAGGAGTACTGTCAACTCACACCTTTATGCCTTGCCAAACCTAGTCATGCCCACGCAATGACTGTAATATAAAATGCGGAAACACCTTCGCAATATCCTCGTATGCCAACTACACACGGAATTACATACATATATAACCACTATCAAAAGGTTATCACCTTCACTTCTTTCAAACTGGCATTCCTTAAAAAGGGCATAATTCCTCAGCGTTGTCACACCAATCGCTGGTCTAATGAACGATAACATCAATTGTTAAACCATTAAACTATACATGTTAACGACCTTTGGACTAATCGATACAGACCTCCTCACTATTACTTTTGAAACGTTACTCAGATAAATTTTAACTGTTGTGTATACATTTAATAAAAATACTGAATCTTAACTTCACACTTCTGGGTTCAACTTTTACCGATGTAGGAATATGATGTCTACAACGTGACATTATATTATTCCTCGTAAATACTTAATCAAAAAATTATATATGTGTGTCCAACAAGAATCGATCACGACGAGGATATCAAACAAGAACTTCCCTAACGTCGGATAATAATAAATCTTCCAGGAAGATTCTAACTTCAAATTATTTTAAATGACTGAAAGTTCATTGCTTTCTTCAATAAAACATACAATTAGTCATATTCGTATTATCTCCACTCTGAACGAATGTCTATGAGTTCTGACGATAATAATCATTCCACGTTAAATGTTTCTCTTCCAAATGATGCCATGATATTTCACAATATATCACTACCAATATCTTCTCTCTTGATGTCTCTTCTTGACGGATAAAATGCCCAAATTAAACTAATAAAAATAATTTAATCGGTAACAAAGACGAAAATGTCTATCACCTGAATTCAAAATGAATTCATAAACGTCGAAAATAAATTACTATTCCTTAAAGGAAATGACAAAATGCTTGTTCCTCGAACAAGAAAAATCTCAGTCCAAAAACTGGATTTCAAACAGACAAAGCTAAAAGCGTCGAAAGACGATCACTACAAATAATCTCGAAGAATAAAATGACTATGCATGGAGTACATAAATATTGTGTCGAAATATGGATAAAGGATTTGCTCAAAAATGTCACTACAAAGCTCTAACTACTAGGTTAGTGAACACTGCTACCTGGTCTGGAAGTCTAGAAGCTCAAGATAGAGTATTACAAAATACTCAGTTGTTACATCTTCCAAGGATCCGGGTTGGATCCTAGCTCGTCTCCAAGAACTCGTGACCTCAGGAAAGGAACGAATTCCCCTACTGGAAAACAGCAAGCTTCGACCGGGATCGAACTGTGGGCCTTCAATCATCATCTTCATTGTGACCGGGTTTAACCTGGACCTCTTGATAATCTTCATGTCTCTTCTTACTCCGCCACAGTACAGTTTCATCAAAACAACGAGCAGTGTCAAAAGTTCTTCTTCCCATTTCGAAAGACATTCGAAAAGAAAGTCGTGGACCTCACTCGCATCACGAACATTCATGTAGATGGAATATGAACATAGTTCTGTAGTCGCTGGTGTTAATGTCGATCTCATGTCTGACAATAATGCACTAGAATACAGTTGTACATCAAGTCTCATGTTCTCTCATCAAGTAGACATTCATGAACAAACTCCTTTAACGAAGCTCCAACGCTGACTATATCCCTTCTATCTGCTTATATCCCTGGCGCACATACTAATTTAGTCCATAATTAACTTCATATTAGCAGACTTAATAATGTTCTTCAACATAGAATACATCTTCATCCTATTGGTGTTGTTATACAGTTCCACAAAAGCAATGCTAACATTCACTCTTACTCACTTGTGTCTGGTGCATGCGCTGTAGTCGCTCGAACAAAAGTGTCTTATCGCGCTGGAAACAAACATTTTTCTCACGCTTCACAAAAACGTTTATATCTTCTGAAATACTCTTCTCAATTTTCTCAGAGTTCGTAATATACTAAATACGATAGCAAGCTACAATCTGTAGTCGAAATAATGTCTCTGAAGTGGATCAGACCGAAGTAATTGCGGCATATAAGTTCATCGCAACTTCACTTAGTTTCAAGGCGCGGCAATCTCCTAATTCTCGCCTCGCTTATGCCTTGTCTCCACGAGTCAACCTTCTACAAGCTCGGTGAAACACTCGGAACTCCTCTCTCTTCCGGCAAAACACGTCTGACCTCTCTAACATTCAGATAATAAAGAGCCGATGCTTGGCTTCTCCCCTCCAAGTCCACCGATTCTGGCCGCCTTTTTGCGTTCCCTCTCAAATTCGCGCGGGCTCTAGCAAATCGCTTATTCCTTCCAATAGCGACCTGCTATTGACTTATTCTTCTCTTTACCATTATATAAATTCACTCTCAAGGGGCTTAAATGTGTTAAATATCCATCAAAATTTAGTTGCTGGAACTCCCGTCTTCTCTAAAACTTCTTCTTATTGGCTGTAAGCTCATATCCAATCGGATAATTTATAACAATGTTTAAACAATTCTTGGGATTATTCGCTGTTGCTAGGTCGATTCTAAGCTTCTGGAAACTTCCATTGCGCAATACAATCACGTGACGGAATTTCCCTCCTGCTCAACATCGCCTCTAGACTGGTTTCTGCCAACTTCCAACCTCAATATTGCTTGGTTAAATTTTATCATGGACTTCGAAAAAATATTCCCATTTTCATCCAAAATAATTCATTTTACGGGGGCAGTACGAGTGCATTTACACAAACAAACAAACAAACGATAGCCCTTGCCAGAACTGTGTCGCGTTGAGCCTGCGTAACAGTAAAACTTGACGTTGGTTTAACTTATACGAGATTTCTCTCACAGGTCATCTAGTTATTAGTTTAAACATCAAGGTAATGAGTACATGCAGCATTCCCAATTTCCTCTCATTCAACTGAGGCTAGACCCTGAACCTATTTGAGAAAAATTAGCTCGATCGGTAAGGGCTGGTTGTTCTGCTTGAAACTCTGCTATAACCTGTGCACGGTGACACCATTTTATGAGTTCTCCTGTACTTGTGAGATCGTTGCTGCGATCAGATTAAACGTGAACACATTAGAGAACACACTTTTTATATTAAAAAAGGTCAAGTTAACAAGACGATAAAAAAGAAAGAAGCGAAACTGTAACCTTAAGTCTAAAGTAATGCTAAACACAACGCTTATCGCCTACTTTACAGCACCCGACATCTGTTATGATGGGGTGGAAGGAGGGGGTGCCCTACATTAAGTGGCTCCAGTTTGGAACTTGGAGCGTCGCGTCAGATCTGATTAGCTCGTAAGACTCTCTCTCTCTCTCTGATTCTCACCTCAGTCCCCTCCCCCACATCCCTCCTAGCAGTGCAACAATTAATCGATGAGCACTTTAGTACCCTCACTCTGATAACACACCGCTCTTTTACTAACGCCAGCTTATAACCCTCGAAACATGCTGGGAACTTTGCCACTATGTTATTGGAAAAGTATAAACAAGTAGTAATATTATACGGAACGATTTGAGAGATTACGTTTGAAAATATGATACTAAAAAGAATCCCTCTTTGGTTGTCGAGCATGCAATATTGGGAAGTCAAATTCGAACCGTTCAATACTGGGCACCACCGTACTTTTAAGCAGTTATCATCATTATGTTTCTCATTATTTTCCAAGAACGCTACAGAGCAATACTGGGACAATGTTTCAATTCAAATCCAGGCGCACGTGCCTGAAATACAGCTTCAAATAAATAAACGTACTCTTTCATGTATTCGTACGAACACAATACGAAATGTCATCAGACAAAATTCTCTCTCACACGCTCGAATGTATAATAATAATAATAATAATAATAATAATAATAATAATAATAATAATAATAATAATAATAATAATAATAATAATAATAATAATAATAATAATAATAATGCCAGTGGTGGCATGCTGTACTGTACAGTCCTGGATTTGGGCTCCTCGCATTTCCGCTTTTTATGTAAGTTTTACACGTTTATATGGTTAGTTTACGATTGCTATGGTGATTTTTAAGGACTCTTGTCGAAAACAAGTGTGTGCTATAGTGCTTGTGGATATATCAACGTCATAATCATGAAAATACAGCTGCAATATGTTTGTTTACATTCATGTTGTGGTTGCTACATCGTTAGTTACAGTGTCTTATAACCCCAAATGCCTTCTCGAAATGGGTGATCTACGGAATTGTGTGTGAAATTGGGATGTTTCAAGCCCATTTATTATATAATTCATATCATTTGTGGAGGTAATCGGACTGTTTTCGTGTTAATATTACAAATGGTGAAGTTTACATTTGCTTAACCTACAAACTTAGGTTACACGTATTTGCTACATATATTCTTGTACGTATTCCTTCTCTGTTGTCATTTGCACGTAAATGACGTCAACTGTTGTAATATAAGCAATATCCCTGCAAGATAATTATACCGTACTGGATATCTAATGTGAGTTGTGAGAAATCTGCAATGACAAGGTATGTGCTAACCAGAAATGACGAGATATACTAAATGGGGTAGGCAGGACTCCTGAGCTGTAGTGAAGGCAACCTGCCTAGGAGATGGAAAACTCCAAAATTAAACCTTCAATGGTAGCGTCTGACCAGGAACGGGTGGCTGCCAACAGCGTCTGTATCCCATGTTAGGGACGGCTGATAACAAAACCTGGCTGTAGGTATAAAAGGCAAACCCATCTAATGCATGATGGAGAAATTAACGAGTAATGCCTCGGATGAAATGCCGCTGCCTGGGGAGCGCCAGGGCACGTTTGGAGCCGGTGCTGGACGTGACAGTATGCGAGCCGCCGGTGGTAGAGGGCTGATCAGGCGGGCCCCTAACGGGCAAGATCACGAAATCATTACAGCCGACAAGCGTTTGCAAGATGAGCCTGAGCAGCGAAGTGAATCATTATCTACTACTTCACCTGCTGAAGGTGCTGCACAGGTAACTCAACCTGTGCTCACCCAGGCAGGACTGCCACGACAGCGTTTAAATGGACAAATGTCATGAATGAAACCATAATACGCACTTATTTTAGGGTTACTGACTTCGGGCAGAATTCAGTTGGTTATAGGCAACGCTTACATTCTGAATTTCGGTTGCATTACCCTGAACTAACTGTAACCGAACAGAGAGTATCTGACCAATACAGGGCTATTCTCCGGAATAATCTTATCCCTGAAGCCAGGATGAACACCATTAAAGAAGTGGTACGGCGTGAGAAGGAAGGTGTGAATGGAGATACTCAGAACAGTTTTCCTGAATAACTGGAGTCGGCACAAGCTGATAGGCAGAACCTTCAAGAAGTAGATCCAGTTTCCATGCAAATTATCTATCACCACAAAATTGGAAAGTTGAAGAATGAAATGATGACTAAAGTCATAGAGTTTTATGAACTGATACGAATTGCAGGCCGAAAATACCGAAAGTCAATGATTCAAGAAAGCTGACAAAGATACTGAGTATCATGAATCGGGATGTTTTGCCGGAACATGTTGAGGCATCTGAAAATCTGGAATCCCTTCATACTATTATTTACTGTGGTGCAGTAACTGTTGTGAGAGCTATGGGTATTGGAAAACATGAACGGAAAACGCAAATGCCATCGATGCCAAACTGAGAAAGAAGACTTGTTGGAAGGATTGAACAGCTCAGGGCAAATATTGCAAGAATTACACAATATGTTCGTGGTACAAGAACAAGAAAAGTACTGAGGAAAGTTGAGCATATAATGAGACAAAACACAGACCACACACAGCGAGATGTACCGAATTCAAAACCTGAAGACTGCTCAGATACCTTGAAACAAAGGCTTTCTGTTTTAGCCGCCAGACTTGCAAAGTATAGCGAGAGTATGAAGAGGAAGAAAGATAACTTCCTTTTCGCCAACTCAGTGATTCTATCAGACTCTGGGTAAGATAAAGGTTTCTGCGGACAAAAACTATCCGACTAAAGAAGAAATTCAAGAATTTTGGGGCAAACAACTGTCTACACCATCTCATCATGTTTATATAACTGCGTCAAACTACTGGCTCACTTCAGGAGAGATCTTTCCAGAAACTGAAGATTTTATGCTTGCAATTCAAGACCAAGTCATCCCTACAATGAACTTCCTCAAGTTCATTGTAAAAGATCCCGCTGTACCAGATGATAAGTGCCGCTACGGCTGTCAACAGTCAGAAACTATACAGCATGTTATATCTGCATGTAGATATTTCCTGGCGACGGAGCACAAACAAAGGCATGATGCAGTTGCTAAAATCTTACATCAGGAGTTGGCTGATAAGTTTCAGCTTCTAAAACGAAAGAAAGTTCCATACCACCAATATCAGCCAGAGTGTGTTCTTGAAAACAATGAATACAAGCTGCATTGGGACCGAACTATTTTGACTGATCAATCGGTATCACACAACACGCCGGATCTGGTGGTTGTAAACATGAAAACTAAGAAAACTACCTTGATTGATGTTGCGATTCCTAACAACAAGAATCTCCAGTCAAAACACATAGAAAAGATCAGCAAATACAGCGAGTTGGTCGACCCTATCAAGAGACAATGGCATGTAGAGCGGGTAAAGACCATACGGTACCTATCATTGTCTCAAGTACGGGCGTGATCCCAAGTACCTTGCTCCAATGCCTTAAAGAACTGGATTTGGATACTCGGCTGTACAAACTAATGCAGAAGGCAGTAGTTCTATCAACAACCAGAGTCGTTCGGAAGTTCATGGGTAGCGAAATTCCAGTTTAGAAGTTGCTGTTTCAGTAACTATACTTTGGTTCACTGAAGCCCATATAGTTACGTTGTAATGTACCAGAAATATGTTATATGTACTGTATAAAAAAAAAATAACAGTAAAGTATGCCCCTGAAAGTGTTCTGGAAAATGACAGCTTTACCTCGTTCTGGGATCGTACTGTATTGACAGACCAGTCAGCCGTGCACAACAGACCTGATTTGGTTCTTGTTGATAAATGTATGAAGTACACCACCTTCATAGATGTGGCAATCCCAAACAATGGTAACACGCTAACAAAACATTTTGAAAATCTGTCAAAGTATAAAGAGCTTTCAGAACTGATCAGAAAGTAATGGCACATGGCACAAGTCAGGAAAGTCCCTATTATCATCTCCAGCACTGGCGTGATTCCGAACAACTTAAACGAGTCTCTCACAGAGTTGAAATTAGACCCAGGCTTTTTTAAGATTATTCAGAAGACAGTCATACTTTCGAAGTTTCGCATAGTGAGGCTGTTATTGGCTAATCAAGCCTGGAGGTTTGAGGGAAAAGTGTAGATCTGCTACGGAATACAGTCACAGAGAATTTGCTCATTATGATGTATATCTGGGATTGTATATGTTTCCTTCCCTGCAAATATCCTGAGAATGTGTAAGCGCATGCGGAAAATAAATAAATAAATAAATAAATAAATAAATAAATAAATAAATAAATAAATAAATAAATAAATAATAATAGTGATAATAACAAGTAGTTCCGTGAAGAATTATACAGCCTATTTTCATATATCCTACTTATGTTAATTGCCACTATCAACATACAAAATTTCAGTTTGATTGCTGTAATAGATTCGTAGATATTGATAACCGACTAAATATTTCGGATGGTCGCCATGTTCGATTTTATATACGTAGCTCCTAGAGTTATGTACTGTTACATGAAGATTATTGTGTACGTGTAGCATTCAAACTTCAATCGCATGATTAGGACACAAGACGTAACAAGGAGATTTTACTTTTCGCTCAGCTGCCATCTCGTGGTTATGGAAGCAATTGAAATAAATTAGATGCCAGTGGATTAACATTCGTATAAGCATTTATTGTACCAAGTTTCACTGCACTCGGATGGTTAAATTGCGAGAAACGTCCATGTAAATATTTATACTCCTTGTCGCCACCATGCTGGATTTGTGATCACCAGGTTATTTAAAGTCCTATATGTGAACTTAAGATCATAGCCCCTATGAACATAAAAAAAATCAGTTTGATTGCTATAATAGATTCGTAGATATTCAGAGCCGTCTAAATATTTCGGATGGTGGATTGTTAAATGTATAGCCCATAGAGGCATGTACCATTAAAGGAAAATTATTGCGTAGGTTCATTATTCAAACTTTCACTTCGATCGCATGACTACGACACATGAAATAGAAACTTAATTTTAAAATACGCAGAGCCGCCATCTTGAGGTTATGTACACAATTGAACTAAATTAGATACCAGTGCATTACAATGTGTATAAACATTTCCTGTTTCAAGTTTCATTGCGTTTGAATCATTAAATCGCGAGAAAGGTCTATTTAGAATTTTCAAATTCGCTTGGCCGCCATGTTCATTTTGTAGTTAAGCGGTTTTTAAAGTCTTATAGATGAACTTCCAGTAGTGCCCTTTATCTCCGTACAAAATTTCAGGGTGATACCGCTAATAGTTTCAGAGATATAGAATGCCGGTGAAATATTTCGCACATCCGCCATCTTGTGGTTATGTTAACAATTGAGCGAAGTTAGATGTCGGTGCATTACAATGTGTATAAACATATACTGTACCAAGTTCTATTGCGTTTGGATGGTTAAATCGCGAGAAACGTCTATTTAAAAGTCGCATATTCGCGTGGCCGCCATGCTGGTTTTGTAGTTACCAGTTTTTTTAAAGTCACATAGGTGAACTTCTAGTAGTTCCCTTTATCACCATAAAAATCCAAGGTGATATCGGCAATAGTTTCGGAGATATTGAATG
Source organism: Meconema thalassinum (assembly GCA_946902985.2). Taxonomy (NCBI): domain Eukaryota; kingdom Metazoa; phylum Arthropoda; class Insecta; order Orthoptera; family Tettigoniidae; genus Meconema; species Meconema thalassinum. The sequence goes on along the minus strand of OX336388.2, from coordinate 1,324,787,396 downwards.
CTGGTGAAATATTTCGCACAGCCCCCGTGTTGGATTGGTGAGACGTAACAAAATTTGAAGGGCACGGTTGGGGTCGTCCGGAATAGTGCTATGAAATTACCGAGTTTCATTGAAATCACTCCAGCCGTTTAGAAGTTATTAGGGGGACACACACACACACACACACGGACAAAAGGTGATCTCATAAGCCTATTTTTTCAAAATTGAAAATAGCCTTAAAAATAATTGGAAATCAGGGAAAGGAAATTTTGAGGAAAACCTTAGGTCCGGTTAAAGAAAATGCTGAGTTATGTAGACGGCACAACCAGGATTTATATACACTCGTGGAGAAAATGACTGACGTGATGCGGAAAAGACGGATTACGTTTCATAAGCACGTGGCCCGAATGACGTAAACACGATTAACCTATCGCATTTTCACTTTTCTCCAAGAGAAAAAGACAAAGGCAGCCTGGTTCAGTGAGATACAAAAAGATCTGCATGAGGTTGGGATCTCATGTGGAGATATCCAGGAGCGTGACCAACTTACGAGATACATTTTCGTACATCGGAGTTTCCAACCTAAGCCGACGCTGAAACCTGGAAAGGCGTGGACAAACGAGAGAAAACAACAAAACCGTCTACGAATGAAGGATACTGGGCTCATCTTAAAGCAAAAAGGACAGAATTGAAATGAAGTCGTCCTTAGTTCACCGAAATGAAACATAATAATAATAATAATAATAATAATATTCAGCATGCTTAAAAGATCACTGACACCTTCAGGAAAACGCGATTTAAGTTCTACGGCCACATTCTCAGAATGAACAATGACAGGATCTCTAAAATGATTCTCAATCTTGCTCTCTCAATGAAAGTCAACCGGGTGAGTTAGCCGTGGCTGCAGGCAGTCGCTCACATCCGGGTGGCGAGGAGGTTCAAATCCCCCCACCAGCAACCTTGAAGATGGTTTTCTGTGGTTTCCCATCTTCCTTCCAGGCAAATGCCGGTATTGGTCCCTAACTATAGGCCACAGCCGCTACCTTCCAATTCCTAGTCCTTACATTCACACTTTCCTCTCCAGACAACACTCCACACGCGACGGTACTTTTAGCTCACCCCATGGGTGTCCGCATAGAAGCAGCTACAAACTCTGGCGAGCCGAACATGTCCTCGGACACTCCCGGCACTAAAAGCCATACGCTAAAATAAAAAGAAATAATATGAAAGTCAATACAAACTGGCTTAATGAAATAGGAGAAGACCTTCAAGAAATTGGCATTACAGAGGAAAGTTTACTCCAGTTCAGAACATTAATTAACAACCATTATTTCTATGATAAATGATGATGATGATAATTGTTGTTTTAAGGGGCCTAACATCGAGGTTATCGGCCAAAAAAAAATCCGATAACCTCTCTGATAAAATTTGGACGGAAGAACCGAGGATTTTCAGTGCCCAGAGGTGGAGATTTTGAGAGACGAAGAAACATCATTAGGAAAATACTGTAAGTTATATCGCGCTCCACAGATGGGCTTAACGATGCAAATAATATTAATAATAATAATGATAATAATAATAATAATAATGGTTTTACGTCCCTTTTAACTACTGAGGCTTTTAGAAACGCCGAGGTGGTGGAATTTTGTCCCAAAAGGGATCTTTAATATGCCAGTAAATAGAGGGTTAGCACAAATGATTTAAGCGATTTGATGTACATGTATCATTGAAAGTATATAGCTTACAGCATTGACACATATACAAATGAAAATGTAAACTCACCAAGTTTTGTCTGAAGTTTACTGCGGAAAGGCTTAGTACACTGGTCGGCCACTAGGTGGTGTTATCCACTCAGTGTCAGGCAAGGAGCGTGCATATTGTGTTCTTGAATTTCACTCAACTAAGTGTGTAAGCACTGTTCAAAGACAATTCTACACACGATTTCAAAAGTAACCCCCAATTAAAATAATATACGTGCATGGCATTCAAAATTTGTAACCACAGGATGTCTGTGTAGGAAAAAACCACCGGCCGCCCGTCTGCCTCCAACGAAACTGTTGAGCTCTCCCAGATCTCCACCTTGCAGTGCGCCACTATGTTAAATGAACAACTTCCTGAACGTTGGATTGGATGGACCTCGATCATAGGTCAGTGTCTTATGTGCTGGCCTCCCCGGTTGCCTAATCTGACCCCGTGTGATTTCTTTTTAAGGGAGTTTTTCAAAGATGAAAATCATGTACCACCCATTCTTGTTAATATTGTTCAACTAAGGCATCGAATCCACGCGAATGTAGCTAAAATTTACCAGGATATGACCCAGCATGTGTGGTCGGAGACGGACTATCGTATCGATATTTGTCGTGTGTCGCGAAGAAGGCAGATCGAGCATTTGTAGCAAGCAGACTCAAGAACTTGACGAGTTTCTCTTTTAATTGGTATAATGTGCCAATGCTGTAAGCTGTAACACTTACAATGATACATGTATATGAAATCACTTAAATTATTTGTGCTAACCCTGTGTATTAACACGGCTCCCTCAAAATCGTGCACCCTCAAATGCCAACTGACTGCTCCAGGATTCGATCCTACAACCTTGGACACAGCAGCCGAGAACGTTACCGCTGCGTCACGCACGAGTGTACATGGAAATACTAATAGGCTAATAATAATAATAATAATAATAATAATAATAATAATAATAATATCGTATGGCCTCGGGTGCCGTGTGAAAGCTTTGTTATTTGACACCCAGAGTGTAGCTTGCATGTCGAATTTCGTTGTTCCTTGAAGCACTATGAAAGTCAAGGAGGTTAGATAGTTGGTTGGTTGGTTCTTAAGTTTAGGGGCTGCGACAACGCGGTCATGTAGCCCCGTGTACTTTGGGTGTGTGTAGAATCTGTCTGATAACCGGTGTTAATTGTGATGACTGTATTAGTGTGTGTTATCTGTTATTTTAATTTAAGTACTGCAACTTAGAATTTTTCAAATAGTTCCTACTTTTGCAGCCAAGCGCCACCGTCAACGACTACTAGGCTAAGTTCACAACTCAGCTGCTAGACGCCACCGCAGTCGGCTCTTGGCAACGAACTTAGAAACCTAAGAGCGTTGTTTACAATAACCTATCCAATTTAGCTTCACACAGGTGCAATTAGTAGAAGGTTCTTTAACATGCCATAAATCTATGACATGGGACCGCCGGCTTTACTTCCCCTCCGAAGGAAGGCATACTGAGGGATTTTTAACGCTCTTAAAAAATCCGACGGCTTCGGCCGGGTTTGAACCCGCTATCTTGGGCATAGAAACTCAGCATGCTACCGACTACGCCACCGAAGCCGCAAAGAGGTTAGATATATAAGCTTCTTGAACACTATAGCGCTTTCTAGTAGAGAAATGAGGAAGTTTGTGTTGGTGGAAACTCCCGAGATTAATTTTGCCATTATGAACACGGCCTACTTAATTCAAATGGGTTCTTTGACATGCCAAGATCGTATGATGACATGCGTGTCGTAAATGTTTGCCGCCATTCAAAAATCACTTACAAAGGCCAGGAGCGAACCTGCAAGCTTGGGGTTAGTAGGCCGACACGATAACCACTCACCCACCGTGGCAAGCTACATGGAAGTGATTGTTGATATTGCTACTTTTCAGTCGGCCAAAACAAAGAAAATCCAATTACAGTAATATGCGAAAAAATAACCTGAAATTACTACATGTGATGAAATATATACAGAGTGTAACTAAATATGTGGGAAAGCTCCAGGGATTCGATATAGGACCTAACAACAAGCAAAACATGTCCTGTTAACATATGGTGCATGTGCGTTCGTTGCCGTGTTACAACCATTGTTTGTGGTGTGCATAACACAGACGGCGGCACGATGCTAGTTGGTCAATTGTGGAGGGCACACAAGCCACATGAACGTTTCGTCACTATTCAAGTCTGTGTGCATTTGCTTTGCATTCAGGGATTGACACCGTGGCCTGCTCGTTCTTCCGATCTCAACCCATTAGACTTCTACTTATGGGGTCATTTAAAGGCCATTGTGTATGCCACACCTATTCGTAACTTGGACATGCTGCGTCAGCGAATAGAGCAAGGATGCCAGCAGATACGTTAGACGTCGGGAATATGGAATATGGAAGCGTGTGAGACAGTCAATGATGCGGCACATAGACGCCTACATTACAGCTCGTGGTAGCCATTTTGAGCATCTTCTGTAGAGAATGTTAAAAATACTATACCAAAAATAATTCAAAAGTATATATGTTCAATAATATAAGCCTCCGTGGCTCACCGCTGAGTCCGTGGTTCAAATCCCGGTCACTCCATGTGAGATCTGTGCTGGACAGAACGGAGCCAGACAGGTTTTTCTCCGGGTACTCCGGTTTTCCCTGTCAAAATTTCATTCCAGCAACACTCTCCACTATCATTTCATTTCATCTGTCATTCATTTAATCATTGCCCCAGAAGAGTGCGTCAGGCCTCGGCAGCCGGCACAGTTCATATCCTCGCCGCTAGATAGGGGCTTCATTCATTCCATTCCTGACCCGGTCGGACACTGGAAGCAGGCTGTGGATTTTCATTTTTCATATGTTCAATAATATAATTAATACTGTAAGTAGTAACGCACACTTAATCAACACAAATGACCAACCTGCATAGTGAAGCGGTCTGTGTTATGTACACCACAAACAATGCTTGTAACACGGCAACGAACGCACATACACCAAATGTTTACAGGACATGTTTTGCTTGTTGTCAGGTCCTCTATCGAATTCTGTACAGTGACGTAACTGATTTTTTTTTGTGAGAAACTGCATTTAAAGATTTAAAGACAGTTACTAAACTGCGGATTATTTAAATAATGCCAAGGAGAATTGGGAATGTATTACTTCGCTACAGATGAGTGTGACAGACGGCAATGCAATTAGAAAGTATCGGTGTTCTTGATACAATTGCAATCTTTTCGGAAACTGGCACAACGAATTATATAGTCTCTCGCTGCCAAGAATAACGTTAAATAAGTGTCGATTTAATCAGTCTATAAAGAATATTTTCTAGCACTACATGGACGAAAATGTTAAAAGAGTACAGATTTCCACTGTTGCAGCAAATGAGCGTTTTTTGTGTTCTTTTCTCCTTTCTTGGGCTGTTTTTGTTGGTGAATTTATAAATTATTTGAGGCTATGATAGAGTTTTCTCCCTTTTTTCAAGCTTATTTGTCCCAGTAATTGGGATTATTTTATTTTAGACCGATTGGAAAGTTACAAGATCACTTGCCAGTAAGGCAACACTGAAAAATGGCTTCAAAGCTATCTAAATGGAAGTAATGATATAAAGAAGAAATTAAAATTCTTGTGCTCATCGTTGCGTAGTGGCTAGCACTCTTGGCTGTCACCGCGGAGGCCCTCGTTAAATTCCTGGCCCTGCCAAGAAATTTAATTCTGTTCTAGAGGGCTGGAACTGGGTATACTCAGTATCGTGAGGCAAAACTGACAAGAGGTGGGTTCGATTCCCACCCCAACCATCCTAGAGGTGGTTTTTAGTGGTTTAGAACTTCTACTTCATGGGAATGCCAGGATAGTTCCTAAATTAAGGCCATGGACGCCTCTTTCCCAATCCTCATCTGACTTTCAAATACACACACTAATGCAGCTATTACAATAACACAGGTCATCAGACATAAAAATCCTTCAGTATACCTTCCTTCGGAGGAGAAGTAAAGCCGGCGGTCCCATGTCATAGATTGATGGCATGTAAAATATCCTTCCACAGACTAAACATGTGTGAAGCTAAATTGTTAGGTTAGATTTCGTCGGAACGCTCTATCAAAGTTCAAACGTTCACCACTAGGTATCATTGATATCTGGCGGCGAATAATGGAACTACTTGAAATTGAAAGGAACTTGTAGCTCACCCTAAGGGTGTCCGCTGGAAGCAGCTACAGACTCAGGCGAGCCGAACATGTCCTTGGACACTCCCGGCATAAAAGCCATACGATAAATAAATAAATAAATAAATACATAAATCAGACATATTTCATACACACCCAAATACTTGGGGCTACATTACCACGATGTCGCAATGCCCCTAAATAAATCAATAACAAAACATTTCTTGGTCCATACCACCACCATCACTATCATAGATTAACCTCTGATTGTGTGCTCCAATTTCAATGTTTTTTCTCTGGTGCTAGTATTGTTTCCATGCATTTATTTTTATACTTTAGCTAACATCAGTGCTGCCAACTATATCTAATGGAATATACCAACCTTACGATCACTCTGTGCGTGATACAGCAACGGTCAAGCTACTTACCTTCCACCAAGGCTGACTGGGTTCTGTTTCCGATTAAAACATGTGAGATTTCTGAGGTGAAATGTCACGTCCGATGGATTTTCACTTGAAAACGAGGTCTCATATCTTGTGATCGCGATATTAATGGTCATGTAAGACTACAACCTTCCTTCCTCACGGTCACTTTTGAATTATCATAAAGTAAGTAATATACTTTTGATCAAACTTTGTACAAATCAGCACCCGCTACCAAGTCGTAATTTCTATGCTACGTTTTCGGACATGAGTTCCTCTTGCAAAAGAAGACTTCACGGGAAGAACGGGGTAACTCACATATTGTAGATTTTTCAGGAGAGCCAATTTAAACATTCAAAACTAAAAATAAATACTTAAAACACCCCAATTGAGTGTAAGCAATATAGTTATTTTGCCAATTTTTTTTCTTACTAGCAGTAGTGCCCGGCTTCGCCCTGTGGATTTATTTGTTTTATGGATGATAATGAATACTACTACAGAACTGGCACATGATACTTCAACTAACAGAAAAAACATATTTAAAAATATAACTTTTATGATGGTGGTGGTGGTAGTGGGGGTGACACGTAGTACAGTATAATGGACGTAACATTCGGGTCATTTTCCCGCAATGATAATGAAAATAATGAATAGGAAAACGGCTATTTACTAACTACAGCACTGACACATGTAATTTACAAACGAATTGAAAAATATGATTAGAAAGAGGAGTATGCAAAATAAAAGACACTGCCTAGGGCCTATATCTCATTGGCTGTTAGAAAAGTAGACATCAATAGTGTCGTCTTTTGTCGCATAGTGCCGTAGGAAAAAAAATTACAGTCAGTCTGAAAGACTAGACGTTATATCATTTCAAATGACGCATGCTACATATGCTACACATGTTAGAAAGGCTCAGGAGGGCTTCTTGCTTCGCTCGAAGCCCCAGGACTCTTTCAACAGACTCCATTACCCATTAACTTAGGTTTCCCGCGCGGGCACCTCTTAAGGGTCACCCTGTATTTGAGTCTGACATCTTTTACAACTATTTAAGGGTCACCCATTATTTGAATCTGATATCTTGCAAACCTCTTTAAGGGTCATCCTGTATTTGAATTGAATCTAACATACTGTACACCTCGTTAAGTGTCAACCTGTATTTTGCTCTGACATCCTGCACACCTCTTTAGGAGGCACCCTGTATTCTTATCTGGCATCTTGTATGTCTCTTTAGAAGTCACCCTGGATTCTTGTGTGACATCTTGTACACCTCTTTAGGAGTCACCCTGTATACTTGTCTGACATCTTGTGCACCTCCTTAGGAGTCACCCTGTATTCTTCTCTGCCATCTTGTACACCTCTTTAAGAGTCACCTTGTATTCTTTTCTGGCATCTTGTATATCTCTTTAGGAGTCACCCTGTATTCTTATCTGGCATCTTGTACTGTATTCTGCTATGCCATCCTGCACACCTCTTTAGGAGGCACCCTGTATTCTTATCTGGCATATTGTATATCTCTTTAGAAGTCATCCTATTTCTTGTGTGACATCTTCTACACCTCTTTATGAGTCACCCTCTATTCTTGTCTGACATCTTGTGCACCTCTTTAGGAGTCACCCTGTATTCAGCTCTGCCATCTTGTACACCTCTTTAAGGGTCACTTTGTATTCTTATCTGACATCTTGTATATCTCTTTAGGAGTCACCCTGTAATCTTATCTGGCATCTTGTACTGTATTTTGCTCTGACATCCTGCACACCTTTTTAGGAGGCACCCTGTATTCTTTTCTGGCAGCTTGTATATCTCTTTAGAAGTCACCCTGTATTCTTGTGTGACATCTTGTACACCTCCTTATGAGTCACCCTGTATTCTTGTCTGACATCTTGTGCACCTCTTTAGGAGTCACCCTGTATTCTTCTCTGCAGTCTTGTACACCTCTTTAAGAATAACCTTGTATTCTTATCTGGCATCTTGTATATCTCTTTAGGAGTCACCCTGTATTCTTATCTGGCATCTTATACTGTCTTCTGCTGTGACATCCTGCACATCTCTTTAGGAGGCACCCTGTATTCTTATCTGGCATATTGTATATCTCTTTAGAAGTCATCCTATTTCTTGTGTGACATCTTCTACACCTCTTAAGGAGTCACCCTGTATTCTTGTCTGACATCTTGTGCACCTCTTTAGGAGTCACCTTGTATTCTTCTCTGCCATCTTGTACATCTCTTTAAGAGTCACCTTGTATTCTTATCTGGTATCTTGTATATCTCTTTAGGAGTCACCCTGTATTCTTATCTGGCATCTTGTACTGTATTTTGCTCTGACATCCTGCACACCTTTTTAGGAGGCACCCTGTATTCTTATCTGGCATCTTGTATATCTCTTTAGAAGTCACCCTGTATTCTTGTGTGACATCTTGTACACCTCTTTATGAGTCTCCCTGTATTCTTGTCTGACATCTTGTGCACCTCTTTAGGAGTCACCCTGTATTCTTCTCTGCCATCTTGTACACCTCTTCAAGAATAACCTTGTATTCTTATCTGGCATCTTGTATATCTCTTTAGGAGTCACCCTGTATTCTTATCTGACATCTTATACACCTCTTTAGGAGTCACTCTGTATTCTTTTCGCTTCGCTTGAAGCCCCAGGTCACTCGACGCCCCAGGACTCTTTCAACAGACTCCATTAACCATTGACTTAGGCTTCCAGCGTGGCTCCATGACGTCACGCACTCACCGTCCATTACCCATTAACTTAGGCTTCCCGCGCGGCTGTATGACGTCACCGTCTCCGTCTCCGTAACGCATGACTTTTGACTCGAGCATAACGATGAAGTCGACAAGATCATTTGAAATGATAAAATAATCAGAGCACTTCGGATAACTTCGGCTGTCCCGAGCTCCTGAGGTAGCAATAGTGTCATTTATCGTCACATACCGCTCAAGGATAAGGATCAGAATAATTGAAAGTAAATTTGAAAGTACCAACGCTTATTGCAGCTGATAACCTCAATGTACTGCACGAACACCATCGCACTTATACGGAGGCATAATATTTTCATGATGATAACTGTTTTAAGTGGCCTAAGAAATTTTCTTGCAATAATTACTCCCCGTGACTCCAATGTATAGGCTAAGCAGCGCAAGATGTAACTATTTTCGCAATTCTAGTAGGGATGACGCGACGTGATGTAGCCCGCATTGCCAGCAAACAATAGACTTATTAAAATATTCTTACAATTACACTACTACGAACATGAATGGTTCTAGGACGTTAAAACGTGGTTTTCAAGTTCATTTTGTCTGTTGTTCTAAATGTAGGGAATGGCGAGAGTTGTTCAAAATATCAAGTGGACAGTGTTATCCGCAGGGTTCTAAAGGGTAAGTACATTACGTTTGGTTCAGATCGGTGAAACGGTGTAGATGTGTATAAATAACAGACAGACAGACAAACAAACCAACATTGAGCTTTATATAGACTACACCGCTCAGCATTGACCGTGTTTTATAGCACGCATTTGGGTTTTACTCGCTAACCGTTGGAAATACACGAAAAGTGATAAGGACCTTTCGGATAGAAAATTACATTTTAAACCTCGTGTGTGCCATCAAACGTTTGCTATTTCTTAGCGTTCTCTTTTTATTTGAAATGGAAATATGAAATTTTGAAACCAATGGGTGTAGTGACGTCACTAAAATGGTCGCCATCTTTAAATAGTGCAAAGTATCGAAATAAAAAGTAACCTATATGTTTACCAGGTAAATCAGCTACATCCATGCAAAATGTAATGTAAATCGGACCCGTGGTTCTTCTGTGATTGAGTAATACACAGACACACATACACACACACACACAATCTCTTTTTTTAAATATATCTCTACTTACGATAGTATAAAACAGGGGCAGATGACCTCGTAGTTCCGCCCCTTAAAACAACAGTAACTAACTACATAACTTAATATAAAACCAAGTCCCCGCTTCTTGGATGCCACGGGTAATCTCAAGAACCTCTGGATGGATTTTGATGCGGTTTTTACCATTCTGTAAAATATATCTTGAGGATTATTTCTGTAGAAAATTATTGATTTATGGTCAAAGGAAGCCAAGCAGTAACGATTTCGGTGAAAAAGTCGAACAAACCTTGGCGTCCGAGCGTTTTGTAAGGTTACGCTGAGCAAACCGTTAAACATATCTAAATACTATGAGTGTAAGACTTGTTCAGCATGGAAAGTTTTACAAAAAGTCCGCGAGAGCATATCTCTATCTTCAATACATCGCCCACCATAAGTGTTTTTACGTTTTCATTTCTTCCAACCATGTCCATTCAAATACTGAGGCGACAGTTTACGAGCTAGCTAAGGAAGAGTCTATCACCCCTGTTACATTTTAACTATCGGACGAACCTATTACCCCAGATACAGCCAGCAGCAAATTGTCGAGTCGTGTTGAGTTAAGACTTCAGAGAAGGGTGGTTGTGTTTGGAGTTTCCCTGGATGTGCAACTCGGCTTTTCTCCATTTCGCCTGTGAACTTTCCGTTCGGCAAAGTAAACAGTCAAGTTAGGATTGGACGGAAGGGGGATTTGTGTTTCATGCACCTCGCCATTCCTTGGAAGTGCAACTCTTTATTTCGCCTGTGAACGTTCCGTTCCGCAAAATACACAGTTACGGTAGGCTAAGATAGGACGGAAGGGAGATTTGTGTTTCATGCACCTCGCCATTCCTCTGGAAGTGCAACTCGGCTTGTCTTAATTCCGCCTGTGAACTTTTCGTTCCGAAAAATACACAATTTAGGATTGGACGGAAGGGGGATTTGTGTTTCATGCACCTCGCCATTCTTAAATTACGTCTGACAAGAATTCGCTATAATTAATAGTCCAGTCGGTGATTTTAAGCCATCATGCCGAGATGTAAAACCGATAGCCTATAGGTCATAGTTCATTGACATAAAGAAAAGCGCTTATCACGTAACAATGAAACAGAGCAACAAATAATTTCTTAACTGTCACAAGAGAAAGGAAGACTTCGTCCTCGGCTCCTTCAAACTGTTGCTCAAGAAGAACACCGTCTGAACCACGATCACAAACAAGCTTATGACACCATCATATCTAGCATCACTCAAAAGGAAGGTAAGATATGTTTTCTCGATGCCCCTGGTGGCACAGGCAAAACGTTCTTGATCAATTTGTTGCTCGCCAATGTGAGGTCTGGTGGTAATATTGCTCTTGCCGTCGCATCATCTGGAATTGCAGTCACTCTTTTGGAAGGGCGAAGAACAGCACATGCAACATTTAAACTTTCTTTGAAAGTCAACAGTAATGATGGAAGCGTATGTAATAGTTCTCGCCAGTTTAATCCAAAATTGTTCCTTAGTTATATAGGATGAGGCTACAATGTCGCACTAAACTTCCGTTGAAGCTGTAGACAGGACCTTGCGTGATCTAAGGAATCGGAACACACCTATGGCTGGCTGCACAGTTTTGTTTGCAGGAGAGTTTCGTCAAATCTTACCAGTTGTTACCAGAGGAACGAGAGCCGACGAAGTGAATGCCTCATTAAAAAGATCTTACATCTGGCCGGATATAACAAAATTGGCACTCAAAACTAACATGAGAGAACTCTTATCTTCGGAAGATAAGTCTGTTGGCTAATTTGTTACTTACAGTCGGAAATGGAGATTTACCGGTCATTGACGGGAAAATTACCCACAGTCACGATTTCTGTGTTTTAGTAAGCAGCATTCAAGAATTGATTTATCCTCAAATCCATGACCTATCTAACAAGTCTCGTTCATGGTCTAAAGAAAGAGCAATATTATCGCCGACAAACGAACAAGTTGTGAAAATTAATGATTTGGTGTTCTAAAATTCACTGCCCAGGCTCAAGTATTACTCATTAGACGCAGTAGTCGATAGTGAAGAAGCTGTTCATTACCCTACAGAATTCCTAAATTCTTTACTTCCTTCTGGCTTGCCACCACACAAGCTTTTTGTAAAAGTGGGAGTGCCTATTATACTGCTACGTAATTTACACCCACCAAAGTTATGCAATGGGACGTGATTGGTAGTGAAAACTTTGAAAAACTGTTCAATTGAAGCAACTATCTTAACTAGCTGTGGTACAGGAGAAACGGTCTTAGTACCCAGAATCTCTATGATTTCTTCAGATTTGCCTTATCATTTCAAACGAGTACAATTCCCAGTAAGAGTCTGCTTTGGCATGACTATAAACAAAGCACAGGGTCAGACACGTAGCGTGACTGGAGTTGATCTCAGTGGAGAATGTTTTTCTCATGGACAGCTTTACGTGGCTCTATCGCGTGTTACATCAAACCGAAATCTTTTCGTGTTCACTGCTGGAGGGAAAACGATTAATGTCGTATACAAGGGAATCTTATGAGACTTCGGTTAAAAGTAGCCTATTACCTTGCATTCATAACTGTTCCCGGGCGAAGCCGGGGTGGGCTGCTAGTTAGTATGATAAAGGAAGTACATGGAAAGCAAATAACAACTTAATTTACATTATGAAAAGAAGTGAGGAAATATGGGACGTTCTTTCAGTTTCCGCTACAAATAAAAACCCTCTGTATCTTGGTGACTTACCGTTTTATTTGAAATTAATTTCAACTGATCAGTAGTTACGATGGCTGACCACCAGAATGCGCCATAAACTCATTTCCGAAAAAAAAAATGGACTTACCTCGTTCTTTCCGTTCTGTCTTCAAATGTGGTCTACTAAGTCTTCTCTACTCCCCTACACGTGTGTGATAGGGATTCTGAATGTATCTGTATATACAGTACCCAGTCTCCCTGAACTCTTTATGTGTAACACATCTTTACATTCTGTTAAAGTGTCATGGACTTGGCTGGATTTATTGTGGAGATCTCTTTTGTGTTCTGAGGTTAACACTTTAATAGCAGAGCTAATGGCAACCGCGCAAAAATATGTAAGATTTAAAAAATATCCGTTTTATCTCGTCGTTTTACCCACTCGTTATTGTAACGCAGGTAGGCAAGCAGTCTTAATGATTATAACCGTGCTACCTGCTATAATCCTTTAATTAAGAAATTAATGACGGCCGAGAGGAGGCTCGGCTTACAGTGCGAGTCTCCCTTAAGCTGACGGCCAGCGTCATGGATATTACTGTACTGCTCGCTATTCACCGTAGTCTTTTCGCATTTAGACTCTGCTACCTGTATATATAAGGGTGTAATGCTGTGTAGGGGTGGTTTTTGTTACTTATTTCCAATATATCGTATAATAATAATTTAATTAAATTTTAATTTATTCCCAAAGTACATTGAATTCAATGGCAATATATCCCATGGATCGGTAATCCAAGCCAATTATCTGTGGGATATATTGTATTGCATTATATAATTATTATGCAACACACATGCAAGTGTTACTTATCTCTTTGTTAGTATAAAACAAAGTCCCGATTCTTGGATGTCACGGGTAATCTCGAGAACCTCTGGATGGATTTTGATGCGGTTTTCCCCATTCTGTAAAGGATATCTCGAGGAACGTTTCTGTAGAACATAATTTATATATGATCAAAGGAAGCCAAGCAGTAACGATTTCAGTGAAAAAGTAGAAAAGAAACCTGGCGTACGTGTGCTTTTTAAGCTTACGCTGGGCAAACCGTTAAAAATATCTGTATACTATGAGTGTAAGAATTGTTCAGCATAAAAAGTTCTACAAAAAAGTCCGCGAGAGCATATCTCTGTCTTCAATACATCGCCCACTATAAGTGTTTTTACGAGGCGACAGTTTACCAACTAGATAGGGGCGAGTCTATCACCATAGTTACAGCCTATCTAGCGGGCGAGCCTAATACCCCAAATACAGCCAGCAGCAAACTGTCGAGTCGTGTTGAGTTAAGACTTCAGAGAACAGTGGTTGTGTTTGGAGTTTTCCTGGAAGTGCAACTCGACTTTTCTTCATTTCGCCTGTGAACGTTTCGTTCCTCAAAGTCAAGATAAGATTAGACGGAAGGTGGATTTGTGTTTCATGCACCTCGCCATTCTTAAATTACGTCTGACAAGAATTTGTTGCACATGCATCTCCATGATAGTATAATTAATAGTCCAGTCAGTGATTTTAACCCATCATGCTGAGACGTGAAACGGATAAAGGTCGTGTTTCATTGACACCCAAAAAGAAGCACTTATCACGTAATGCATTCATAACTGTTCCCGGATGAAGCCGGGGCGGGTTGCTAGTTAAATTTAAAGAATAGAGAAAGTAACCCATACAACAATTAAACAACTGTCTGTTAGGTCATCAGCCCGAAGGCTAGTTGGATCCTCAAAAAGTACCGCCGTTAGGTTATGTGGGTAGATACCCACAAAAACGCAAGGCAGCGCTATATTGAGGCGTACTAGGCAAGAAGAGGAGTGAGGTAGTTTGCCATTGCTTTCCTCACTGAGTCAGAACAGCAGTACTAACCCTATGAGTAGGACCTTTCACAGCATTCACAGGCACTGACTGTGCCCTGAATGTCATTACTAAGCACCACCCATACCTCAGTAGCATCCATTTAATCACAGCCATGAGTGAGACTGAGACATCGGTGAAAAGCGACATGTTAATCTAGCCTGTGTCAAAATGACTGTTCTATAAATTGGAGACAATGATCTTATAATAATAGGTTAAACTCACCAATATTTCAAAAATGAGATCTGAAGCTCAAACTGAAAAGTCAATCAAAATAGATTTCTAGCACTTAACAAAGGTTTATGTTCATAGCTACTAGCTTCTTCTTAACTCTGAAAGACGTAACTCCCTCATATAAAGCTGTGACATGACTAAATTGGAAAAAAATGACCTTAAAAGGCCGATTTCTCAAAAATATGACAAAAAAATCTACCAAACTTTAAAAAATGCTCTTAAAATGGCAAAATAGCAAAACATGCAAAAAGCTGCAAAATAAAAATTACATATTTGAAGACGGGGTGGCCCGTCCGGAGTTTCTATGTACTTCAGCATTGGTTTAGACAGTTCAGTAAAAAGATGACATGTCATCAACATCCGGGCCCTAGTGAACACATAGCAACTGACATCATGCTGACTGTCCCTATCTGATAGGTACGATGACAGCTTGAGGGTAGCAGTGAACTGAGTTGCTAGTTGTACTACCAACTCGAAAAAACATACGTGCACACGATTACCCGCTGCGCACAATTACCAAACTTTCCCCATGATATTCAACAAGTTCGGATTGTATTCCAAAAACTATCCGCAAACTTACTCCAAACATTATCCGCAGCTTATCCGTCATCCGCAAAGTCATGCAAAGTATATCCGCATGGCGAAACATGTTGCGCATCCGCGCAGGGCTTTAGCTATAGCAGGCAAGAGAGATGATCCACCCTCCTCCTACATGCCATGACATGACATCATGTTACGCATCAATAAGTGTCCGCCACGATAGCTGGTCAGCGCGACAGCTGACTGCTGATCCGTGAAGCAGTCCTGTGTTCGATCCCCGTGACTATCCATCACTACTAATGGACTTCTTCCTGCCTCCCTTATCCTCGTCACGGATCGGGAAGCTTCATTTAAAAAAACACACAGTAGGATAGATGCTCATTATGCAGAACTAAAACTAACATTTCTGTACGCCAGCTTGGGTTTAGTGCAACGTGTGGGAACACAGACGCAGACAATCAAACAAAAAGTTGACCAGATTTATCTCCACAAGAGATCACCTCGTAGTGTAACGGTTAGCGATCTTGGCTGTTGCCCCCGAGGTTGTGTCCAGATTGCGTTCACCCCACTAGCAGTCCAGACTGCGGTCACCCTCATTCCAGGGAAGAACTAGAAACATTCCAGCGTCCACATTGCGATCACTTTTCTTGGGAGACAACTAGCAATTAGCAATTAAAAATAAGATAAAATAAAAATAATATATTAAAATATGTAATAACCAATTATACATTTCTTTACATTTCTATTTATTTTCTTAATTTAAATATATATATATATATATTTTTTTTTTAATTTTATTTATATATTACGTTTTCCTTTTGTTTTATTATTATTATTACTATTATTATAAATTTTATTTTATTATTGCTATATATGTTTTTTAAAAATTTATTTATTCATAAGATTGTAGAGGTGTTACAATACTCCTACTGATATATTCTTCTATATTCTGTGTAAAAGCATAATAATGATGACCGAGGACGTTTACAACAAAAAGTCAATATCCCTGAACGCAAAACTTAGGCATTATTGCACTGTCATACGACCAGAGGCTCTGTACGCAGCGGATTGCCTCACCATGAACAAGAAAGGCCTGGTAGAAAAATTGGAGATCAAGGAAAGAAAGATCTTGAGGAAAATTCTTGGCCCGATTAATGACAACGCTGAATATAGACGACGGCATAACTATGAGCTGAATATTCATGTCCAGAAGATCTCTGATGTAATGAGGAAAAGGAGGATTGCATTTTATGGCCACTTACTTAGAATGAAACCCACACGATTGACGAACCGGATCTTTAACTATCTTAAAAATAAGAAGACCAAGCCAGCCTGGTTCGGAGAGGTGGAAAGTGACCTGCAAGAGATGGAAATTACCCGTGGGGATATTCAAGAACGCATTCCCCTCAGGAAGAAGCTACACGACCACCAGGGTTTTCAAGAAAAAACGAAGTTGAAGACGGGAAAGATGTGGACGGAAGAAAGAAAAGAGCAACACCGGCAACGTATGAAGGAACACTGGGCAAAGATCAAAGCCCAGAGAAGCCAGTTGAAATAACGTGGTCCTTAGTTGGCCGATACGATTAAAGAAGAAGAAAGAATAATAATAATAATAATAATAATAATAATAATAATAAGAAGAAGATTTATAATAATAATTATAATATTAATGATAATAATAAAAATAATTTTTCATTGATTCATTTAGGAACTTCGTGACATCGTGGCCATACAGATCCGTGTATTTGGGTAGCCACCTCTTCTGAGTTCTGCCACAAGAAGCTAAGCGAAACCCGCTCCTACCTTCAGACTAGACTTACATTTCTTGGCACAGCCGAGAATCAAACCCGGACATCTTTAGCGACAGCTAAGAATGCTATCCGGTATACTAGGAGATGGAATAGATTACACTGTGAAGCCTACTCTTATACAAGAAGATTTTTAGAGTAAATTTGAGAACATACTGAACCAATCAAAGTTGTCTCGTTTTTCTTACACAATGTACAGTAGCAATAATGATAAATTCTTTTCATTCACTTCTCTAGCAGACACATTGATGGTTTTATTGCGACAAGCGACTGAACTAATTCAGCTGTTGTCTGTCGTGACAAGTATTGTGCGAAACGAGCAAGTGTCTTTCCACTTGTCAGAACAAGAGTGCCTCGCCTCTTTTAATAAGACTTGTCACTGCTCTCAGCATTCTCGAAACAGAAGGCCGACATTATACAGGACTAATCAACAGTATTGTCCACCTAAGAGTTTTCTGATTCGTTTTTGGGGCGTTTGAAAATTCCAGTACCGAAATTTCGGGGCATGCACAGTAATTAATATTATTGGTTTTACGCCCCTTTTAACTACTGCGCATTTATAGACGCCGAGGTGCCGGAATTTCTCCCCCAAGGGTATCTTTAACGTGTCAGTAAATTTACTGACACGGCTCCCACGCATTTGTGTACCCACAAATGCCAAATGGCTACGCCAGGATTCAATCCTGCAACCTTGGGAGCAGCAGGTGAGAACGTTACCGCTGAGCACGCAGCCAGTCGGCATGTATTTAAGGTCGTAAGGAAGCATTTGCCTGGAGTAGAAGTGGGAAACCATGGAAAAAACCTTCAGGATGGCTGAGGTGGGAATTGAATGTTTCTCTAAATTTGATATCGCTAAGTTCAGCATAGCGTTCTAGAGTAAATAATTTCAATGGAGTGTACCAGCGTTGTAGTAAGTGACATGCATCTAGCTTTCAAAAGTCTTATCTTATATATAAAAGTGAAAGTCTGTATGTATGTATGTGGGTGGGTTGGTTCCGTATACAAATCTACACCGTTTCACCAATCTCAACCAAATTCTGCATACACATAGTTTAGGACCCAGAAGGAACCGCTGGCTACATGAATTTTCGATAGTCTTTCTCATTCTTCTGATTTCGGCCCTTTTGCACTCAAGCACAGGCTAATCAAATCATAAAACAAGATGTTCAGTAAAGAACATATAGCCTACTTTCTCGTAAATGTATGAGTATAGTTATAACTCGTTGTTATTATCAAAGAGTATAATAGAACTATTCTTTGTTGAAGACCTTAGAAACGATTTACCTCTACCAAACGCCACAACCTAGATAAAAACTGCTACCATCATTGAAGAAAGAAAGATAAGAAGTATATCAAGAATGTTATGGATCTGGAGACATAATCGACCGGACTGGCTGCGGGGCTCAGCGGTAACGTTCTCGCTTGCTGGGCCCTAGGTTGCAGGTTCGTATCCTGGCGCAGTCAGCTGGCATTTGAGGGTGCACAAATGCGAGGGAGCCGTGTCAGTACATTTACTGGCACGTTAAAGATCCCCTTCGGGCCAAAATTCCGGCACCCCGGTGTCTCTAAAAGCAGCAGTAGTTAAAAGGGATGTAAAACCAATAACATTATTATTATTATTATTATTATTATTATTATTATTACATATACGACCTGCCGTGGGCAACATCCAACTTTGAGTTGAGGCATGTCTTTACACGTCTGGTTGTGCATGGCTTTCACAACCCTAATTGAATTCAAATAACATTTTCAAGTAACGCAAAATAGGCTGTTACAAACCCTTTAAAATAAAAAGTAAAAATGTATCGTAGTATCATCTTGTCATTCTTCAAATTCGATGCGCATAGAATGCCAATGGTGTAGTAATCAATGGAGCTCCACGTAGACTAGTCGTGACATCTAGTGGTGAAATATCGAACAATATAATCCTAACAGAGCGAGTGCATTCTAGCGGCCAGAAGAAGAAACTTTTCAATAAAATCTGGAAGTTAATCTAGTTACCTTTTTGGCAGCTAGATGTCTCGAGTAAATCTGCTGGCGAATTATGTTTTAATTAAATATATATTTTACACCATAATATGCACAATATAACGCTTAATTTTAAAACATCTGAGTCATTAGAAAACAATAAACATATAACATTTCAAGCAAAAACCTAGCTCTGATCGGGTTTGAACCATAGGCATTTGAGCGATAGGCTAACGCTCTACCACTTTTTTTTTTATTAGCTCTTTACAGAATTACAGAATTTTCAGATATGATAAATACCATACTAATACATCACAAGAAATCCAGATAGTGTCCATATTTATCGTACAATTGTCCATTTTCACTTAGCTTCCAACGCTCTTTTTGCAGGTGGTACCTGAGATCCTGGAACGAGAAATGTTGACCATTGTCCATCACGAAGTGTACATATTGGCCCATTATCCACACAATGGCAGTCTGTTTAATTTGGGGGAAGGCGGTCACCGACAATCGAATCAACTTCCTGTCATCAAGGTCATCCGTGGGCACATTTAATAGTTGACATACTTTTCCCTTACACCACAGCCACGTGGAGGCAATTCGCGTGCATGATGTGAAGCGGTGTATCGCCGTATCAGTTTGACCACATATAGTACACCATGGGTAAGCTTCAAGACAGATGGTATATCGCCGTAGAGCGGTTGGGATGAGATCGTTGAGGAAGATAAAAACCTGGGAGTGTACAGCAGAAGAAATGGTCATAGCCCCAAAATTTTTCCAAACAGTGGGCCAATGGACGTAGAGGGTGGTGGCCTCGATTCGCGGTTTGGAGTGTACCACTTGCCGCAACATGTTATAAATACTTTTCGTCGTTGGAACAGTCCCTGAAGGCATTTGGCGAACAGTTTCCAGAAGGTGCTGTTGATGGTCCCTAAATATCTTCGGCAAAGCTCTATCACAACCACGGGCTGTGTTTCGAATATCTTTGTATAGCGCTTTCGTAAAAGTGTCATGTTGGGAAAGAATGGTGATATCAGTCTTGCAGAGGAGTGCACGGCATTTCATGCCATGAGCTGTTAGCCCTAGCCCGCCTTGTCGGGATGGGAGATACAACTGTTCCCGTTGTACTCGGAACAAAAATCCTTGCCATATAAACCAACCTGTATATTTTGACAATTGGCTCTCAAACATTTTGGGAAGTGGGAAAAGTTGTGCAACATACCATATTTTAGAGAGCGCAAACACGTTGAGGATCATGACCCGTTGCACTATATTGAGGTTTCTTTGACCAAATTGGATCAGCACTCCCCTAACTTTGGCAATGACCTTTGTCCAGTTTGCTTGCATTGTGTCCAGAAGCGATTGCTTCCAGGTAATGCCAAGAATTTTCACCTCATTTACTATCCGGAACCAGGGCTGTTGGGTAATCACTGAGTTAGTATTGAGCGGAAGCAAAGCAGTTTTCTGGGGGTTCGATTGTGCTCCAGAGGCGATATGGTAGAGCTGAAGGGCGCTATCGATGTGGGAGATATCTTCATTATTGCGGATCAATATTGATACGTCATCAGCATAGGCGCACATTCCAAAAACATGTGTGGACAGTTTGTAACCCTGTAGCTTCACCTGGATAGTCCGAATGAACGGTTCAAGGCCAATGACAAAAAGTAGCATGGAAAGGGGACATCCTTGCCTAACTGATCGTTGTATTGGAATCAGAGGGGAAAGAAAACCGTTGACGAGCACTCGAGACGTAGCATTACAATTTATCATACGAATGTAGTCAACAAGGATTTCAGGAAATTCAAAGTGTTGCAAGACCATGTACAAGTATTCATGACTGATGCGGTCGAAAGCTTTATCAAGATCTAAGGTGAGAAAACTCATTGGCTCAGTGGGGAGCATTTCGGCTTTTAGGTGTAGGTCCCGTAGTATCGCTAAGTTTGTTAACAGAGTTCTTCCAGGAATACTGCAACATTGTTCAATACCAAGGATATCATGTAGAACAGTCTTCAATCGGCATGCAAGTACTTTGGTAAGGACTTTATAATCACTGCAGAGCAGAGTAACTGGTCGGAAGTCACCAACTGCCATGGGAGAGGATGTTTTTGGTATGAGGACTATGGTACCTTCGTGATGTGACTGACAAAGAGCACGACGTTGGAGAATGGTACGCAGGACATGACAAAATTCTTTGCCAATGAGAGGCCAGAAGTGTTTATACATTTCATATGGCAGTCCATCAATGCCAGGTGAGCGGTTGTTTGGGAGCTGCTTAACCACAGAGTGAATCTCTTCATCCGTAATATCCGCGCTGAGCAGAGTTTTGTTGTCCGGAGATAGTTGGGTACTGCAAGATGAAAGCAATAGGGTTACCTGCTGTGGATCAATTTCAGCCTTAGCGTAGAACCGTTGATAAAATAATGATATTTCACTACGTATAGCGTCAGGGGAGGTGACGACACTTCCAGTACTGGTGCGGAGGCGGTGGATATATTTACGTTGCCGCTCCCGTTGTCCTTTGGCGATATGGTATACACTTGCACTTTCGTCCGGGAGCACTGTACGATCTTTTAAAGCCACGTTTATATGAGCGAGCGTTCTTTGCTGTAGGGACAGGAGCTTGGTTTTAACTTCCCGAATCTGGTCATATATACGCTCCCCAGCATCAGATCTTTGCTGGAGCTGGCGAAGAACTCGATAGTAAAATTCAACTGTATCCCGTCTTTCCCGACCTCGTTGGTAGGATATGTTTTTAAAAACGCGGCGGATCCCTGGTTTAACTAAACTATCCCACCAGTCTGCGCAGTCGCGAAATTTGCATTTTTGTTGGACCCATCGAGTCCAGTGTTGTCTGAAAATATCTTGGCATTCCTCCTCCAGTAACAGCGAGCAATTCAGCTTCCAATAACCTCTTCCTATGTGAAATATGGGATGGGGGTAAGAGATTGTACATACGACAGCATGATGGTTAGTGAAACTGGCAGGTATCACTTCATATCGTCTAGGCTGGATAAGTTCCTGTGAAAAGTATATGCGGTCAATTCGTGATGAGGAGTTGTGACTTATACAGGTGTAATGGGGCAGGGGCACCCTTAAACTATCCACAGCATCAATGAGGTGTAGGGAGTTAAGAAGGGTCCTGAGAGCCGGGTTGATACCTTGGTATGAACTAGTGGAATCCTCTGGGCGTTGAATACAATTGAAATCCCCTGCAAGAATAAGTTTTTCCTTAACGTCGTGCAGATGAGGCAGTATACTCTGTTGAAAGAACATTTTCCGTTCCACACGCTTATTTGACCCGGATGGGGCATATACATTTATCAGGGTGGTATTGTTTATGTGTCCAGATATTATGCGTCCTGATGGATGGCATAGCACACCTTCGAGTGGGATATCATGTCTTATGAGGAATCCGGTCCCTCTATTCGTATAATCGGTATTGATGTATTGTTTGTAGAAGGCAGATATTGGCAAACAGGGTAGAGCAACTTCTTGAATGAAGGCAATGTCAATGGCTGCATCTCGAAGGAATCTCTCCAACAGTTGAAATTTCAGAGGGCATTCTATTACATTGATATTCACAGTGGCCACAGTGAGAAATTGCGCCATTAAGAAAAGTATAAAAGCTGTGCTAGACATACTGGAAGGTGGACTCGAGAAAAAAGAAAAAAAAAGACACAGGTGAGAATTATACTGGTGCACTATGTCAAATTAGGTTGAGATAGTTCCTTATGACTGCCATTCATAGGCCGGCTGTCAGCGTTTGAGAGCGTTCGTGGGTCCCTAGATGACGTAGAATGAAGATTTTGTTTCTTTTTCACAGCTGTGGAAACGTTTGTGGAGCCAGTTTGATTCTTCGGGGCTGGTACGGCAATCGAGGCATTTGTTTTAATCTTCTTAGATACATTTTCGGATCCCCGATCAACCTGCGTAGGTGAGTCTGTAGATACCAGAGAAGGTGGTGGCAGTGAAGACAAAATTTCTGTGGCAGCCTGTAGTGACGGCATAGTCGGTTCTAAGGCTGCGATACAGGTTGCCGATATCACAGGGGCACTCTGAGGCTCACTGCTCTGGTGAGGGCAAGGTAACAGTTCTGCGTCATATGTAACCGAGGTCACGTCTGGTGTTGTCCCAGCTGACTGATCAATAAGCATGTTTTCATATGACGTTTGCTGCGTCACAACTTCCGAGTATTGGGCACGTCGTTGTTGTGTTGGAGTTATACCGAGGGGAATCATTTTCTTTGGGCAGTTGATACGTAGATGGGTGGTAGCATTGCAAATTAAACAGGTCTGTTTCTGTCCATTATACGTTATATAGCCAGAATGGCCACCAAAAGTCTCAGTGGAGGGGATATCTTGTTTGATTTCCATATTGACGGCACGTATTCCATTATACACCGGGAACTGATAAGCAGAAGACCATTGTTCTTTCCTGACGTCACTCACAGTGCCATATTTCGACAGGACGGATTTGAAAATTTCAGGAGGAACTTCGAGTGGGACATTAAATATCCGCACTGTGGTAAAATTGGAATCCGCTGTGGAGAGCTTAACATTTGTCATTTCGCCTGAGTCATACTGAAATTTAATAGGATCTGCAAAAGTATTTAACAATTTCTGATAAGTAGATATACTGATTACCTTGATGTACATGGTTTTCTCGTGCGCATTTAACTGGATGGCTTCTACTTGGTCGACAGTCAACCGGAGGGTATCGCCAATCCAGCGGTGAATTTCTCCTGGTGAGGGGCGAGAACTCTGCCTGTCCCATTGGCAGCGTACGGTGTTCTTCCTCTGGTATCCGGACATGATTTACAGCGGGGTTTTCTGGGTTTCTGGTTTTGTTGTCCTATCTGGAACACTACTTGAAAAAGTATTGTCCGAATGACACACGGAAGGTCAGTACACACGTGGAACTAAGGAAGCACCGGTATTAGGAAACCGTACACTCTTCCAAATGCGGTCACACAGTGCGCACACACGTACCTCACTCGGCCACGACTAGTGACCACCACTGAGCTAATTGTGTCAACGAATATCGTTCTATATAAAATGACTTACATAGAACTTGTTAGCAAATAATGATTTATACTAAACGATTTCATCACTGGAGTATATTATTTATATATAAAGCATTTCATACAAAGTTTATTTATTTTGTATCAGTACGCTATATTGCATGCAATACTCAAATTAGTGAAATATAATTCAGGCACAAGATATCCGCTGCCATCTTGTCTTATTACTGAATCAGCTCAGCTTTTTAAAATCACGTCTGCACTATAGTAGTACAAAATAAACTTTTAATTTCGAACGTGCCTCTTCCTTTAGAACAGTTAAAACGATTCTCGGCTCGATAATCGGAACTGGTGGGTCCCATGATATGGATTATAAAGTTTGCATAATTCGCACGGCCGCCATCCTGAAATGGTATGGCGGACGACCTTGTAGTTTGGTCACAAGACGCATCCTATACGAAGGTATGTTGTTACCAAATTTGGTAGAGATCGGATGATTTGGTTAGTCGTTATTTTATTTTACGTTTTGAACGTTTGAGTGGCCGCCATTCAGTTTTAGTAAAGATGGCGGCGATATAAAACATGACACTGAGGTGTCCTTTGCTAGTGCTACCTTCGTTTCCCGGTCAATGCATGTGAGATTTTCGATGTGAAATGCCATGTCCTGTGGTTCGGATTCCACGTAAAAAGGAGGTCCTGTGGCTCATGATCTCGAGATTAACAGTCACGTTAAACTACAAGCTTCCTTCCTTTTTTCGCTAGTGCTACCTTTGTACCAAATTTCGTTCAATTCGCATTCACCGTGTTCGAATTGATAGGGGGGGGGGAAAGACATTCAGAGTACACACACTCACACACACACACACAGACACACACACACAGACTCACACACATACACACACACAGACTCACACACACACATACACACAGACAGACACACATTTTTTCGCCCTGTGTTGATCTCATAAGTCTACTTTCATTTTTTGCAAAAATCGAAAGTAGGCTAATATACTCACGAAGGAATGGCAAGGCAGATAGTTTCCATGGCAACATAGCTCAAGTCGAGACACGGCCGAATTGATCCGAGTTGCGCTCTGCACTACCGGTATAGAAAATGAGGAGCTTTACTTGAAATCCCGTTAGTTACTCAACTGCTCACACAGCACTGTCAACCGAGTTTAGCATAACAAAGACTTGACACTATCTACTAGATATTTGTCAAATAACACTCACTCACTCACTCACTCACTCACTCACTCACACATTCATCACGAAATCTCAGAAACCAACGATCGGATTGGAATGAAATTCGGTATGCAGCTTCCTCATGGGCCGCAAATGCCCACTAAGAGAGGATTTTTGGATATTCAGGTTCAAAGGGGGTGTTAAGGCGGTAGACCTGCATTTCATTGAATAGCAATATCTCCCGATTGGTTTCATTGGGGGATGTGATACTCGGCATAAAACACATCATTAACAAGATGTTCAGTAAAGAACATATAGCCTACTTTCTCCTAAATGCATGGGAATTGTTATAACTCTTTGTCCTTTTCAAGGAGTATGATTGAATGTTGGTTGTAGTAGCTTGTTGAAATGCAACGTGCTATAGGGATATTAAACATGAATATGAGGTGCCCTTTGCTAGTGCTATCTCTGTACCAAATTTCGTTCCATTCGGTTTCACCGAGTTCGAATTGATACGGGGAATCAATTTTCACACAAAGATGGCCGCCATCTGCAAAATATTAGGCTGATGACCTATTAGTTTGGTCAAAGGATGCTCCCTCCATAAAGGTATGTTGTTGCTAAATTTGCTAGAGATCAGATGATTAGGCTAATCGTAATTTGATTTAAGCTTTGAACATTTGTGTGGCCGCCATTACGTTTCCGTCAAGATGGCGGCGATATAAAACATGACACTGAGGTGCCCTTTGCTACTGCTACCTCTGTACCAAATGTCGTTCATTCGGTTCCACCGTGTTCGAATTAATAGGGGGAATCAATTTTGACATAAAGATGGCCGCCATCCGCAAACTATTAGGCTAATGGCCCATTAGATTGGTCAGAGGATGCTCCCTCCGTAAAGGAATGTTGTTGCAAAGTTTGGTAGAGATCGGATGGTTATGTTAGTCGTAATTTAACTTAAGCTTTGAACATTTGTGTGGCCGCCATTACGTTTCTGTCAATATGGCAGCGATATAAATCATGACCATGAGATGCCCTTTACAAGTGCTACCTCTGTACCAAATTTCGTTCCATTCGGTTTCACCGTGTTTGAATTAATAGGGGGAATCGATTTTGACACAAAGATGGCCGCCATCCGCAAACTATTAGGCGAATGACCTATTAGATTGGTCAAAGGATGCTCCCTCCATAAAGGTATGTAGTTGCAAAACTTGGCAGAGATCGGATGATTAGGTTAATCGTAATTTGATTTAAGCTTTGAACATTCGTGTGGCCGCGATTACGTTTCAGTCAAGATGGCGGCGATATAAAACATGACACTGAGGTGCCCTTTGCTAGTGCTACCTCTGTACCAAATTTCGTTCCATTCGGTTCCACCGTGTTCGAATTAATAGGGGAAATCAATTTTGACATAAAGATGGCCGCCACCCGCATACTATTAGGCTAATAACCTATTAGATTGGTCAAAGGATGCTCCCTCCGTAAAGGAATGTTGTTGCAAAGTTTGGTAGAGATCGGATGGTTATGTTAGTCGTAATTTAACTTAAGCTTTGAACATTTGTGTGGCCGCCATTACGTTTTTGTCAAGATGGCGGCGATATAAAACATGACACTGAGGTGCCCTTTCCTAGTACTACCTCTGTACCAAATTTCGTTCGTTCGGTTCCACCGTGTTTGAATAAATAGGGGGAATCAATTTTGACATAAAGATGGCCGCCATCCGCAAACTATTAGGCTAATAACCTATTAGATTGGTCAAAGGATGCTCCCTCCATAAAGGAATGTTGTTGCAAAGTTTGGTAGAGATCGGATGGTTATGTTAGTCGTAATTTAACTTAAGCTTTGAACATTTGTGTGGCCACCATTACGTTTCTGTCAATATGGCGGCGATATAAAACATGACACTGAGATGCCCTTTGCTAGTGCTACCTCTGTACCAAATTTCGTTCCATTCGGTTTCACCGTGTTTGAATTAATAGGGGGAATTGATTTTCACACAAAGATGGCCGCCATCCGCAAACTATTAGGCTAATGACCCAGTTATTTGGTCAAATGATGCTTCCTCTATAAAGGTATGTTGTTGCAAAATTTGGTAGAGATCGGATGATTAGGTTAATCGTAATTTGATTTAAGCTTTGAACATTTGTGTGGCCGCCATTACGTTTCCGTCAAGATGGCGGCGATATAAAACATGACACTGAGGTGCCTTTTATTAGTACTACCTCTGTACCAACTTTCGTTCCATTCGGTTGCACCGTGTTCGAATTAATAGGGGGAATCGATTTTCACTCAAAGATGGCCGCCATCCGCAAACTATTACGCTGATGACCTATTAGTTTGGTCAAAGGATGCTCCCCCCATAGAGGTATGTTGTTGAAAAATTTGGTAGAGATCGGATGATTAGGTTAGTCGTAATTTGATTTAAGCTTTGAACATTTGTGTGGCCGCCATTACGTTTCCGTCAAGATGGCGGCAATATAAAACATGACACTGAGGTGCCTATTTTTAGTACTACCGCTGTACCAAATTTCGTTCCATTCGGTTGCACCGTGTTCGAATTAATAGGAGGAAACTATTTTCACACAAAGCTGGCCGCCATCCGCAAACTATTAGGCTAATGACCCAGTTATTTGGTCAAATGATGCTTCCTCTATAAAGGTATGTTGTTGCAAAATTTTGTAGAGATCGGATGATTAGGTTAATCGTAATTTGATTTAAGCTTTGAACATTTGTGTGGCCGCCATTACGTTTCCGTCAAGATGGCGGCGATATAAAACATGACACTGAGGTGCCTTTTATTAGTACTACCTCTGTACCAACTTTCGTTCCATTCGGTTGCACCGTGTTCGAATTAATAGGGGGAATCGATTTTCACTCAAAGATGGCCGCCATCCGCAAACTATTACGCTGATGACCTATTAGTTTGGTCAAAGGATGCCCCCCCATAAAGGTATGTTGTTGCAAAATTTGGTAGAGATCGGATGATTAGGTTAGTCGTAATTTGATTTAAGCTTTGAACATTTGTGTGGCCGCCATTACGTTTCCGTCATGATGGCGGCGATATAAAACATGACACTGAGGTGTCCTTTGCTAGTGCTACCTTTGTACCAAATTTCTTTCAATTCGCATTCACCGTGTTCGAATTGATAGGGGGGGACAGACATTCAGAGTACACACACTCACACACACACACACACACACACACAGACTCACACACACACATACACACAGACTCACACACACACATACACACACAGACAGACACACTTTTTTCGCCCTGTGTTGATCTCATAAGTCTACTTTCATTTTTTGCAAAAATCGAAAGTAGGCTAAAAACAAGTAGTTCCGTGAAGAACTATACAGCCTATTTTCATATATCCTACTTATGTTAATTGCCACTATCAACATACACAATTTCAGTTTGATTGCTGTAATAGATTCGTAGATATTGAGAACCGACTAAATATTTCGGATGGTCGCCATGTTGGATTTTATATATGTAGGTCCTAGAGTTATGTACTGTTACATGCAGATTATTGTGAACGTGTAGTATTCAAATTTCAATCGCATAATTAGGACACAAGAAAAAACAAGGAGATTTTAAAATTTTTCACAGCTGCCATCTTGAGGTTATGGAAACAATTGAAATAAATTAGATGCCAGTGGATTGACATTCGTATAAGGAATTACTGTACCAAGTTTCACTGCACGCGGATGGTTCAATTGCGAGAAACGTCCATGTGAATATTTATAATTCGCGTCACCGCCATGTTGGATTTGTGATCACCAGGTTATTTAAAGTCCTATAGGTGAACTTAAGTTCATAGCCCCTATGAACATTAAGAAATGTAGTTTGATTGCTAAAATAGATTCGTAGATATTCAGTATCGTCTAAATATTTCGGATGGTCGCCATGTTGGATTGTTAAATGTATAGGCCATAGAGTCATATACCATTAAAGGAAAATTATTGCGTAGGTTCATTATTCAAACTTTCACTTCGATCGCATGACTACATCACAATAAATAAAATCTTAATTTTAAAATTCGCACTGCCGCCATCTTGAGGTTATGTAAACAATTGAACTAAATTAGATACCAGTGGATGTGTATAAATATTTCCTGTGCCAGGTTTCAGTGCGCTTGGAACATTAAATCGCGAGAAAGGTCTATTTAAAATTTTCAAATTCACTTGGCCGCCATGTTCGTTTTGTAGTTAACCGGTTTTTGAAAGTCTTATAGATGGACTTCCAGTAGTGCCCTTTATCTCCGTACAAAATTTCAGGGTTTTACCGCTAATAGTTTCAGCGATATAGAATGCCGGTGAAATATTTCGCACATCCGCCATCTTATGATTTTGTAAACAATTGAACGAAGTTAGATGTCGGTGCATTGCAATGTATATAAACATATAGTGTACCAAGTTTCATTGCGTTTGGTTGGTCAAATCGCGAGAAACGTCTATTTAAAAGTCGCAAATTCGCTTGGCCGCCATGTTGGTTTTGTAGTTACCAGATTTTCAAAAGTCACATAAGTGAACCTATAGTAGTTCCCTCTATCACCATAGAAAATGTCAGGGTAATATCGGTAATAGTTTCGGAGATATTGAATGCTGGTGAAATATTTTGCACAGCCGCCATGTTGGATTGGTGAGTCGTAACAAAATTTGAAGGGCACGGTCGAGGTTGCCGGAAATAGTGCTATGAACTTTCCGAGTTTCATTGAAATCGCTCCAGCCGTTTAGATTTTATTAGGGACACACACACACACACACACACACACACACACACACACACACACGCACACACACACGGACAAAAGGTGATCTCATAAGCCTTTTTTTTTTCAAAATTGAAAATAGGCTAATAAGAAGACACGTGTCTGAGGGTTTTTCGATGAGGTGTATATTATGAGGTGAAAGGGGTGAAAAGTGGGGATTGAAAGATTCCTAACGGAGCGTGTATATCTTAAACGACATAGACGAGGAGTTTGAAACTCAGCGAAAAAAATCAACATAAAAAAGAAGTAAATATGTGTTTGACCGTTTTATCATAAATCCAATTTAAGGGGCCCATGGGGAGGGGTGAAATTCTGGGGGGAAAAACAGGAAAGAAAGTGTCTTAAGCGATTGACTCACTCGCTCTTCAAACTCAGGGGGGAAAACTGCTTAAAAATAAGTAAATATGTGTTCGACAATTTTTTTGATAAATCAAATTTAAGGGGTGCATCGGGAGGGGTGAATTTCTGAATAAAAAAATGAAAGAAAATGTCCTGACTCACTCACTCATCATCGCCCAGCCAAAAATATTGAAGTTGGAAACATGGCATTTTCGGGATATGTTCGTTGTATGTCAAAACCATACACTAAGGGAGGATTTTTGAATATCCAGGTTCTAAAGGGGTCTTAAGGGGGTTAAACCTGCATTTCATTGAATAACAATATCTCACAAGTGGTTTCATTTGTGGATGTGATACTCGGCATATAAACTGATCATCTAATATATAAAAGTGAAAGTCTGTATGTATGTATGTATGTATATATGTTGGTTCCGTATACAAATCTACACCGTTCCACCAATCTCAACCATATTTTGCATACACATAGTTTAGGACTCAGAAGGAACCGCTGGCTACATGAATTTTCGATAGTCTTTCTCATTCTTCTGATTTTGGCCCTTTTTCACTCAAAAACAGGCTAATCAAATCATAAAATATACTCATGAAGGAATGGCAAGGCAGATAGTTTCCATGGCAACATAGCTCAAGTCGAGACACGGCCGACTTGATGCCAATTGCGCTCAGCACTACCGGTATAGAAAATGAGGATGTTTACTTGAAATCCCGTTAGTTACTCAACTGCTCACACAGCACTGTCAACCGAGTTTAGCATAACAAAGACTTGACACTATCTTCTTTCTACTATATATTTTTCAAATACCACTCACTCACTCATTCATTCATTCATTCATCATGAAATCTCAAAAACCACCGAACGGATTGGAATGACATTTGGTATGCAGCTTCCTCAAGGGCCGCAAATGCCCACTAAGAGAGGATTTTTGGATATCCAGGTTCTAAAGGGGTGTTAAGGGGGTAGACCTGCATTTCATTGAATAGCAATATCTCCCGATTGGTTTCATTGGCGGATGTGATACTCGGCATATCAACTCACCTTTAAAAATAAGAAGACACGTGTCTGAGGGTTTTTCGATATGGTGTATATTATGAGGTGAAAGGGGTGAAAAGTGGGGATTGAAAGAATCCTAACGGAGCGTGTATCTCTTAAACGACATAGACGAGGAGTTTGAAACTCAGCGGAAAAAATCAGCATTAAAACTAAGTAAATATGTATTTCACAGTTTTTTCATAAATACAATTTAAGGGGCCCATGGGGAGGGGTGAAATTCTAGGGGGGGGGGGGGCAGGAAAGAAAGTGTCCTAACTGATTGACTGACTCACTCACTCATCAAACTCAAGGGGGGGAAAATTGCTCTAAAGTAAGTAAATAGCTGTTCGACAGTTTTTTTTTCAAAAATCAAATTTAAGGGGTTCATGGGGAGGGGTGTAATTGTGAAAAAAGGAAATTGAAAGAAAAAGTCCTGACTCTCTCACTCACTCATCATCGCCCAGCCAAATTTATTGAAGTTAGAAACATGACAGTTTGGGGATATGTTCATTGTATGTCAAAACCGTCTACTAAGGGAGGATTTTCGGATATTCAGGTTCTAAAGGGGTCTTAAGGTGTTTAAACCTGCATTTCATTGAATAACAATATCTCCCGATTGGTTTCATTGGGGGATGTGATACACGGCATATAAACTCATCATTAAAATGTAAGAAGACACGTGCCTGAGGGTTTTTCGATGTGGTGTATATTATGAGGTGAAAGGGGTGAAAAGCGGGGATTGAAAGATTCCTAACGGAGCGTGTATCTCTTAACGACATAGGCGAGGAGTTTGAAACTAAACGAAAAAAAATCAGCATAAATATAAGTAAATATGTATTTCACAGTTTTTTCGTAAATCCAATTTAAGAGGCCCATGGGGAGGGGTGAAATTCTGGGGGGAAGGGGGAAACAGGATAGAAAGTGTCCTAACTGATTGACTGACTGACTCACTCATCAAAATCAGGAGGAAAACTGCTTTAAAGTAAGTAAATAGCTTTTCGACAGTTTTTTTGATCAATCAATTTGAAAGGGTTCATCGGGAGGGGTAAAATTCCGAAGAAAAAAAAATTGAAAGAAAATGTCCTGACTCATTCACTCACTCATCATCGCCCAGACAAAATATTGAAGTTGGAAACATGGCATTTCGGGGATATGTTCGTTGTATGTCAAAACCGTCTACTAAGGGAGGATTTTTGGATATTCAAGTTCTAAAGGGGTCTTCAGGGGGTTAAACCTGCATTTCATTGAATAACAATATCTCACGAGTGGTTTCATTTGTGGATGTGATACTCGGCATATAAACTAATCATTCAAAATAAGCAGACATGTGTCTAAGGGTTTTTCGATGTGGTGTATTATTATGAGGTGAAAGGGGTGAAAAGTGGGGGTTGAAGGATTCCTAACGGAGCGTGTAGGCCTACCTCTTAAACGACATAGGCGAGAACTTTGAAACTCAGCGAAAAAAAATCAGCTTAAAAAGTAAGTAAATCGGTGTTCGACCGTTTCTTATAAATTAATTTAAGGGGCCAATGGGGTGGGGTGAAATTCTGGGGGAAAAAGGAGAGAAAGTGTCCTAACTGACTGACTAACTCACTCACTCATCAAACTCAGGGGGAATAGACAGCTTAAAAAAATAAGTTAATAGGTGTTCAAGCGTTTTTTCATCAATCCAATTCAAGGGGCCCATGGGGAGGGGTGAAACTCTGGTAAAAATAATTGAAAGAAAATGTCCTGTCTGGCTCATTCACTCATCACGCCCAGCGAAAACTATTAAAGTTGGAAACATGAAATTTTGGGAATATGTTCACTCTATGTCGATAACGTCAACTAAGGAATGATTTTTGTTTATTCGGGCTTTAAATTGGTGTTAAGGGGGTAAACGTGCATTTCATTGAATAACGATATCTCATGATTTGTTTCTTTGGGGATGTGATATTCGGTATATAAACTTATCATTAAAAATAATCAGACATATATCTAAGGGTTTATCGATGTGGTGTATATTATGAGGTGAAAGGGGTGAAAATTGGGGGTTGAGGGATTCTCAACGGAGCGTGTATCTCTGAAACGACATAGGCGAGAAGTTTGAAATTCGGCGGGAAAAAACATCTTAAAATAAAACTAAATAGGTGTTCGACCGTTTATTCATAAATCCAATTTAAGGGGCCCTTGGAGAGGGGTGAAATTCTGGGGGGAAAAACAGGAAAGAAAGTGTCCTAACTGATTGACTCACTCACTCACTCATCAAACTCAGGGAGAAAACAGCTTTAAATAAGTAAATGGGTGTTCGACCGTTTGTTTCATAAATCCAATTTAAGGGGTTCATGGGGAGGGGTGAAATTATCAAAAATAAATGAAAGAAAATTTCCTGACTGACTCACTCACTCCATCATCGCCCAGCCAAAATTATTGAAGTTAGAAACATGAAATGTTGGGGATATGTTCGTTGTATGTCGAAAACGTCCACTAAGGAAAGAGTTTTGGATATTCAGGTTCTAAAAAGGTGTTAAGGGGGTAAACGTGCTTTCCATTGAATAACAATATCTCACGAGTGGTTTCATTTGGGGATGTGATACTTGGCACATATACTAATCATTAAAAATAAGCTGACACATGTCAAATGGTTTTTCGATGTAGTGTATATTATGAGGTGAAAGGGATGAAAAGTGGGGGTTGAAAGATTCCTAACTGAGCGTGTATCTCTTAAACGACATAGGGAGGAGTCTGAAACTCGGAGGAAATCTGTCAGCTTAAAAATAAATAAATAAATAAATAAATAAATAAATAAATAAATAAATAAATAAATAAATAAATAAATAAATAAATAAATAAATAAATAAATAAATAAATAAATAAATAAATAAATAAATAAATAAATAGGTGTTCGACCGTGTTTTCATAAATGCAATTTAAGGGGCATATGAGGAGGGGTGAAATTCTGGAAGAAAAACGTCCGCTAAGGAAGGATTTTTGTATGTTTGCTCTCATCGACCAACCAAAACTATTAAAGTTAGAAGAATGATATTTTGTGGACATGT
Source organism: Meconema thalassinum (assembly GCA_946902985.2). Taxonomy (NCBI): domain Eukaryota; kingdom Metazoa; phylum Arthropoda; class Insecta; order Orthoptera; family Tettigoniidae; genus Meconema; species Meconema thalassinum. The sequence continues at coordinate 1,324,752,706 of OX336388.2, read as the reverse complement.
TTGTTTGTTGTGTGTCGAAAACTTCTACTAAGGAGGGATTTTTGGGTATTCAGGTTCTAAAGGGGTGTTAACGGGGTTAAACCTGCATTTCATTAAAAAACAATATGATACGACTATGACGCGAGCGAAGCGAGGCTAAAATTGAGATGGTGTGTGTCTGTGTATTACTCAATCTCGCAAGTACCACTGGTCCGATTTACGTGAATTTTACATAGAAGTAGCTGATTTACCTGGTTAACATATAGGTTACTTTTGATTTCAATGCTTTGCACTATTTAAAATGGCGACCATTTTAGTGACGTCACTACACCCTTTGGTTTCAAACTTTCATATTTCCATTTCAAATAAAAAGAGAACGCTAAGAAATAGCAAACTTTTGATGGCATATGCGAGGTTTAAAATTACATTTTCCATCCGAAAGGTATCTGCAACTGTTAGCGAGTAAAACCTAAATTTGTGCTATAAAACACGGTCAACGCCGAGCGGTGTAGTTGGACAAAATGTTCCATCCTTAATCTCCCTCTGCGCAGCACCTCGCCTATCCCCTGTTTTAACTGTCACCTTCACATTTTAATTTATTTATGACGCGTAGCGAAGCACGGGTACTTCAGCTAGTTAAAAATAAGCAGACATGTGTATAAGGGTTTTTCGATGTGGTGTATTATTATGAGGTGAAAGGGGTGAAAAGTGGGGGTTGAAGGATTCCTATCGAAGCGTGTAGGCCTATCTCTTAAACGACATAGGCGAGAAATTTGAAACTCAGCGAAAAAGAATCAGTTTAAAAATAAGTAAATCGGTGTTCCACCGTTTTTTCATAAATTTATTAAGGGGCCAATGGGGTGGGGTGAAATTCTAGGGGAAAAAAAGAAGAGAAAGTGTTCTAACTAACTGACTAACTCACTCACTCATCAAACTCAGGGAATAAAGACAGCTTAAAAATATGTTAATAGGTGTTCAAGCGTTTTTTCATCAATCCAATTTAAGGGGCCCATGGGGAGGGGTGAAATTCTGGTAAAAATAATTGAAAGAAAATGTCCTGTCTGAGTCACTCACTCATCACGCCCAGCGAAAACTATTAAAGTTAGAAACATGAAATTTTGGGAATATGTTCGCTGTATGTCGAAAACGTCAACTAATGAATGATTTTTTTTTTCGGTTTTTAAAGAAGTGTTAAGGGGGTAAACGTGCATTTCATTGAATAACGATATCTCATGAGTTGTTTCTTTGGGGATGTGATATTCGGTATATAAACTAATCATTAAAATAATCAGACATATGTCTAAGGGTTTATCGATGTGGTGTATATTATGAGGTGAAAGGGGTAAAAATTGGGGGTTGAGAGATTCTTAACGGAGCGTGTATCTCTTAAACGACATAGGCGAGAAGTTTGAAATTCGGCGAGAAAAAACAGCTTAAAATACAAGTAAATAGGTGCTCGACCATTTTTTCATAAATCCAATTTAAGGGGCCCTTGGAGAGGGGTGAAATTCTGGGGGGAAAAACAGGAAAGAAAGTGTCCTAACTCACTCACTCATCAAACTCAGGGGGGAAGAACAGCTCAAAAATAAGTAAATAGGTGTTCGACCGTTTTTTTTTCATAAATCCAATTTAAGGGGTTCATGAGAGGGGTGAAATTCTGAAAAATAATTGAAAGAGAATGTCCTAACCTACTCACTCACTCATCATTGCCCAGCCAGAATTATTGAAGTTAGAAACATGACATTTTGGGGCTATGTTCGTTGTATGTCGAAAACGTCCACTAAGGAAGTAATTTTGGATATTCAGGTTCTAAAGAGGTGTTAAGGGGGTAAACTTGCATTTAATTGAATAACAATATCTCCCGATTGGTTCCCTTTGGGATGAGATACAGGGCATATAAACTCATCATTAAGAATAAGAAGACAAATGTCTGAGGGTTTTTCGATGTGGTGTATATTATGAGGTGTATGTGTGAAAAGTGAGTGTTGAAGGATTATTAACGGAGCAAGTATCTCTTAAAAGACAGAGGCAAAAAGTATGAATCTCAGGGAGGAAAATCAGCTTGAAAAAGTAGTAAATAGGTGTTCGATCGTTTTTTTTTCATAAATCCAATTTAAGGGGCTCATGGGGAGGGGTGAAATTCTGGAAAAAGAAGTCCACTAAGGAAGGATTTTTGGATATCCACTCATCATCCCCCAGGAAACCTATTGCAGTTAGAAACTTGAAATTTTGGGGATATGTTCTTTGTATGTCGAAAAAGTCCACTAAGGATGGATTTTTGGATATTCATGTTCTGAAGGGGTGTTAAGGGGGTTAAACTTGCATTTCATTGAATAACAATATCTCACGAGTTGTTTCATTTGGGGATGTGATATTCGGCATATAAACTAATCATTCAAAATAAGTAGACATATGTCTAAGGGTTTATCGATATGGTGTATATTATGAGGTGAAATGGGAGAAAATTGGGGGTTGAAGGATTCTTAACGGAGCATGAACTGTATCTCTTATTCAACATAGGCGATAAAGTTGAAATTCAGAGGAAAAAGCAGCTTAAAAAACAAGATGTTCAGTAAAGAACATATAGCCTACTTTCTCCTAAATGCATGGGTATTGTTATAACTCTTTGTCCTTTTCAAGGAGTATGATTGAATGTTGGTTGTAGTAGCTTTTTGAAATACAACGTGCTATAGGGATATTAAACATGAATATGAGGTGCCCTTTGCTAGTGCTACCTCTGTACCAAATTTCGTTCATTCGGTTCTACCGTGTTCGAATTAATAGGGGTAATCAATTTTGACATAAAGATGGCCGCCATCCGCAAACTATTAGGCTAATGATCTATTAGATTGGTCAAAGGATGCTCCCTCCATAAAGGTATGTTGTTGCAAAGTTTGGTAGAGATCGGATGGTTATGTTAGTCCTAATTTGATTTAAGCCTTAAACATTTGTGTGGCCGCCATTACGTTTTTGTCAATATGGCGGCGATATTAATCATGACACTGAGATGCCCTTTGCTAGTGCTATCTCTGTACCAAATTTCGTTCCATTCGGTTTCACCGTGTTTGAATTAATAGGGGGAATCGATTCTGACACAAAGATGGCCGCCATCCGCAAACTATTAGGCGAATGACCTATTAGATTGGTCAAAGGATGCTCCCTCCATAACGGTATGTAGTTGCAAAATTTGGTAGAGATCGGATGATTAGGTTAATCGTAATTTGATTTAAGCTTTGAACATTCGTGTGGCCGCCATTACTTTTCAGTCAAGATGGCGGCGATATAAAACATGACACTGAGGTGCCCTTTGCTAGTGCTACCTCTGTACCAAATTTCGTTCCATTCGGTTCCACCGTGTTCGAATTAATAGGCGGAATCAATTTTGACATAAAGATGGCCGCCATCCGCAAACTATTAGGCTAATAACCTATTAGATTGGTCAAAGGATGCTCCCTCCATAAAGGTATGTAGTTGCAGAATTTGGTAGAGATCGTATGATTAGGTTAATCGTAATTTGATTTAAGCTTTGAACATTTGTGTGGCCGCCATTACGTTTCTGTCACTATGGCGGCGATATAAAACATGACACTGAGATACCCTTTGCTAGTGCTACCTCTGTACCAAATTTCGTTCCATTCGGTTTCACCGTGTTTGATTTTCACACAAAGATGGCCGCCATCCGCAAACTATTAGGCTGATGATCTATTAGTTTGGTCATAGGATCCTCCCCCCGTAAAGGTATGTTGTTGCAAAATTTGGTAGAGATCAAATGATTAGGTAAGTCGTAATTTGATTTAACCTTTGAACATTTGTGTGGCCGCCATTACGTTTGAGTCTCAGATGGCGGCGATATAAAACATGACACTGAGGTGCCTTTTGTTAGTACTACCTCTGTACCAAATTTCGTTCCATTCGGTTGCACCGTGTTCGAATTAATAGGGGGAATCGATTTTCACACAAAGATGGCCGCCATCTGCAAACTATTACGCTGATGACCTATTGGTTTGGTCAAAGGATGCTCCCCCCATAAATGTATGTTGTTGCAAAATTTGGTAGAGATCAGATGATTAGGTTAGTCGTAATTTGATTTAAGCTTTGAACATTTGTGGGGCCGCCATTGCGTTTCCGTCAAGATGGCGGCGATATAAAACATGACACTGAGGTGTCCTTTGCTAGTGCTACCTTTGTACCAAATTTCGTTCAATTCGCATTCACCGTGTTCGAATTGAAAGGGGGGGACAGACATTCAGAGTACACTCACTCACACACAGACACACACACCCACACACGCACACACACACACATACACACACACAGACTCACACACACATACACACACACAGACAGACACACATTTTTCGCCCTGTGTTGATCTCATAAGTCTACTTTCATTTTTTGCAAAAATCGAAAGTAGGCTAATAAGTAAATAGGTGTTCGTCCATTTCTTCATAAATCCAATTTAAGGGGCCCATGGGAAGGGGTGAAATTCGGGGGAAAAAACAGGAAAGAAAGTGTCCTAACTGATTGACTCACTTACTCACTCATCAAACTCAGAGGAAAAACAGTTTTAAATAAGTAAATAGGTGTTCGACCGTTTTTTTTTTCATAAATCCAATCTAAGGGGTTCAAGGTGAGGGGTGAAATTCTCAAAAATAAATGAAAGAAAATGTCCTGACTGAATCACTCACTCATCATCGCCCGGCCAAAATTATTGAAGTTAGAAACATGAAATTTTGGGGATATGTTCGTTGTATAGCGAAAACGTCCACTAAGGAAAGAGTTTTGGATATTCAGGTTCTAAAGAGGTGTTAAGGGGGGTAAAAGTGCATTTAATTCAATAACAATATCTCACGAGTGGTTTCATTTGGGGATGTGATACTTAGCATATATACTAATCATTAAAATTAAGCTGACACATGTCTAATGGTTTTTCGATGTGGTGTATATTATGAGGTGAAAGGGATGAAAAGTGGGGGTTGAAAGATTCCTAACGGAGCGTGTATCTCTTAAACGACATAGGCGAGGAGTTTGATTTTCTCCGAGATTCAATCAGTTCAAAAATAAATAAATAAATGAATAAATAATTAAAATAAGTAGGTGTTTGACCGATTTTTCATAAATCCAATTTAAGGGGCATATGGGGAGTGGTGAAATTCTGGAAGAAAAACGTCCACTAAGGAAGGATTTTTGGATATTCACTCTCATCGACCAACCAAAACTATTAAAGTTAGAAGAAGGGGATATGTTTGTTGTGTGTCGAAAAAGTCTACTAAGGAGGGATTTTTGGATATTCAGGTTCTAAAGGGATGTTAACGGGGTTAAACCTGCATTTCATTGAACAACAATATGACACGACTATGACGCGAGCGAAGCGAGGCTAAAATGGTGTGTGTCTGTGTATTACTCAATCACGCAAGAACCACTGGTCCGATTTACATGAATTTTACATGGAAGTAGCTGATTTACCTGGTTAACATATAGGCAACTTTTGATTTCAATACTTTGCACTATTTAAAGATGGCGACCATTTTAGTGACGTCACTACACCCTTTGGTTTCAAACTTTCATATTTCCATTTCAAATAAAAAGTGAACGCTAAGAAATAGCAAACTTTTGATGGAATATACGAGGTTTAAAATTACATTTTCTATCCGAATGGTATCTCCAACGGTTAGCGAGTAAAACCTAAATTTGTGCTAGAAAACACGGTCAACGCCGAACGGTGTAGTTGGACAAAATGTTCCATCCTTAATCTCCCTCTGCGCAGCACCTCGCCTATCCCCTGTTTTAACTGTCACCTTCACATTTTAATTTATTTATGACGCGTAGCGAAGCACGGGTACTTCAGCTAGTAAGAGATGTAACTAGAACGTGAATGCATTTCTCAGGACTGAAATTGACCTTTTAACTCAATTAATGCTGGTATTTGAACGTTTCATTGTTGTTGGCAGCAATACCAGATAAGGTCACGTAGAAAAGTGTGCTAACCTCTATAAAACCTAAGTCCATAAACAGTTTGTTTGTTATTGTTGTTGACCTTGCCAGACGCAGTAGAATGGCTCAACGCTCTCAGCCACTAGTGACGTGTCGAGTCTCAATCCGGAAGCTCTTGCTAATACGTCTCACTGATGTTCAGTTACGTGACTCACCCTAATATGCTTCACAAAAGGTAGATAGCCTACTTGTGTTACCTTGATACCGAAAAATACTGCATTCAGTTCTAACGTTAAATCATATTCAAAGACTCAAAACAAAGAACATGAGGAAGTTGCAATTTCAGATTGAGACATATTTTCCTACAGGACAGGCCGAAACGCAATGTTGAATCATTCTCTATGTTCTGTTTCCAACGCCAAGAAACATGATAACAACATCACAAAAAACCTGTAGCTTTATTCCGTGGGGTGATTAATACCTGCCGGCCCCGATGTGTTGGGGTAGAGCAACTGCCTCTCACTCGGAGGCCCCGGGTTCGATTCCGGGCTCCGTCAGGGAGTTTAGAAACTGACGTGAGGGCTGGAACGGGGTGCACTCAGCCTCGTGAGGACAATTGAATAGCTGTCTGACAGTGAGGCAGCGCCCCGATCACGAACACCAAGATTAACGACCGAGGGGACCAGATGCGCCGATCACGCGTCACCCCAATATCTGCAGGCCAAATGGCTGGGCAGCGGTCACTTGGTATGCCTAGGCCCTTACGGGCTGTAATGCCAGTGGTTATTACTATTATTATTATTATGATTAATACCTAGTGGCGTATCATGTCTATAAGCTTAAGAAGACATATACCGATTTCTACCACCGTACAACAGTTCCTAATACAAACTCAGCGATGTAATTATTATGAAAAGTGGGTGAGTACATTTGAAGAAAAACAAGTAGTTCCGTGAAGAACTATACAGCCTATTTTCATATATCCTACTTATGTTAATTGCCACTATCAACATACAAAATTTCAGTTTGATTGCTGTAGATTCGTAGATATTGAGAACAGACTAAATATTTCGGATGGTCGCCGTGTTGGATTTTATATATGTAGGTCCTAGAGTTATGTACTGTTACATGAAGATTATTGTGTACGTGTAGCATTCAAACTGCAATCGCATGATTAGGACACAAGAAGTAACAAGGAGATTTTAAAATTTCGCACAGCTGCCATCTTGTGGTTATGCAAACAATTGAAATAAATTAGATGCCAGTGGATTAACATTCGTATAAGGATTTAATGTACCAAGTTTCACTGCACTCGGATGGTTAAGTTGCGAGAAATGTCTATGTGAATATTTATACTTCGCGTCGCCGCCATGTTGGATTTGTGATCACCAGGTTATTCGAAGTCCTATTGGTGAACTTAAGTTCATAGCCCCTATGAACATAAAAAAATCAGTTTGATTGCTATAATAGATTCGTAGATATTCAGAGCCATCTAAATATTTCGGATGGTCACCATGTTGGATTGTTAAATGTATAGGCCATAGAGTCATGTACCATTAAAGGAAAATTTTTGCGTAGGTTCATTATTTAACCTTTCATTTCGATCGCATGACTACGACACAAGAAATAAAAAAATAATTTTAAAATTCGCACATCCGCCATCTTGAGTTTATGTAAACAATTGAACTAAATTAGATACCAGTGCATTACAATGTGTATAAACATTTCCTGTACCAGATTTCATTGCGTTTGGAACATTAAATCGCGAGAAAGGTCTATTTAAAAGTTTAAAATTCGCTTGGCCACCATGTTCGTTTTGTAGTTAACCGGATTTTGAAAGTCTTATAGATGTACTTCCAGTAGTACCCTTTATCTCCGTACAAAATTTCAGGGTGATACCGCTAATAGTTTCAGAGATATAGAATGCCGGTGAAATATTTCGCACATCCGCCATCTTATGGTTATGTAAACAATTGAACGAAGTTAGATGTCGGTGCATTACAATGTGTATAAACATATACTGTACAAAGTTTTATTGTGTTTGGTTGGTTAAATCGCGAGAAACGTCTATTTAAATGTCGCGAATTCGCGTGGCCGCCATGTTGGTTTTGTAGTTACCAGTTTTTCAAAAGTCACATAGGTGATTTTCTAGTAGTTCCCTTTATCACCGTGAGAAATTCCAGGGTGATATCGGGAATAGTTTCGGAGATATTGAATGCTGGTGAAATATTTCGCACAGCCGCCATGTTGGATTGGTGAGACATAACAAAATTTCAAGGGCACGGTCTGGGTCGTCTGGAATAGTGCTATGAACTTACCGAGTTTCATTGAAATCTCTCCAGCCGTTTAGAAGTTATTAGGGGGACACACACACCTCACACACACACACACACACACACACACACACACACACACGCACGCACACACACACGGACAAAAGGTGATCTCATAAGCCTATTTTTTCAAAATTGAAAATAGGCTAAAAATGCATGAAATCTTGTTTCTTTTAGTAGTATTTACTTATGGTCGATTTCCAAGAAATCAGCAATTTTCTGAGTTCTTTAGCAATTTAAATATATTCTTGTAAAGTCACCATCTCGTTGAATAACGGCTAGCTTTCTTGGCTGTCACCCTGGAAGTCTGGATTTGATTCCGGGATCTGCCAAGAAATTTAATTCTGGATTGAGGGCTGGAGCGGGGTACACTGAGCCTCATGAGGCAAAACTGAGAAGAGGTAGTTACGATTCCCACCTCCGCCATCTTGGAAGTTGTTTTCCGTAGTTGATCACGTCTATTCCAGACAAATACCGGGATAGTTTCTAACTTAAGATTACTGCTGCGTTCCCCACCCAAGCCTCAATTAGGTCTACAAATACACAACAACAGCAACAACAACAACATTTCCTTCTTCCAAGTAATTGTATGCTAGGAGCGTAGACGTAGACATTTGTGAGCCACCCCCAGCTGGCCATTCTCATAACATGTTTCTCTTGCATGCGAGCTACTGTAACATAATGCGATCACCGTGCGAATCTTTGTCTGTGCAAGGTTTGTGTGTGTGTCACTCTGTACCAGACAGCAGTGCAGTGAATGCCTGACATTCCCTTCAAGGGACCTCAAGCTAGGCTCTGCAATTGGCTCTACAAGAATAGTCTTTTCATCTCGCCGATCGATTTTAATCAATCAAACGTCAGAAAGTAATGGTTCCACAGCCTGTTGTATGTTGCTCAGGTAACCCGCTGACCCATACGATGGGAAGAAAGTGAAATGTACACAACATAACTTGCACAATTTGTGGGAAGCATTCATCATGATGCACATACATTAGCTCAATTTAGCTTACTCTTAAGATTTTCAAATACGATTTTATTTTAATTAAACTGTATCTGTGAAATGTTCATCAAATAAATTCTATCAAACAAGATTTAATGATCCATTTTATTTTTAAATATAACATAAATACACACACGTTTTCCAGATATATCAAGGACAGAAATTTTACCTGTACGTATAACGTACATAATAATACCGACAAGTGCCAATGAGATATGAATACATTTAGTACGGTTTTAAGACGATAAAGTTTCCACTACAACCAACGTATTTAATGGGCGTTTTTCCGTAAACAACCCAGTGTGCCATAAGATCTAAATCGGAAGATGTTATCCATATAGATGATTGGATGCACTATATTTTGATAATTCAAGATATCTGATATATATGACTGCACGTAATTTTTGACAATATTCATCAGTCTTTGACATCTTTAACTCAATTCAAATTTATATTGCTTCAATTCATTTTCTATTTTTTTTAAATTAAGGATATCCATTTATTTATTCACAGTTTAGTAATTTTTACTAAACGTTTTAATTAGAATAGATATTAAATTAGATTTAAGCTGAAGAAGACTCCATCGAAAGGTCGAAACATGAACATTTTAATAGATGTTTAATGAATTGTATTGATAGGCGTTCTTGCTGTAAATGCGCAATTTCGTGTAAATCACTGGTTGATAGATGGTTAATATTAATATCTCAGTAATTTAGTGATTTAAGTTATCTTTGATATAAAAAGTAAACATAAACTAACGAATTATTTTTAGCATTTCCACAAAGGATATTACAGAGGATAGTGCACAAGAGACGTCAGTTGTGAAGTCTAAAAAAGTAATAAGAAAAAGGGTTGAAGAATGTTATATGTCTACAGGCCAATTACTGTGCTGAGAAATTAAGTGTATCACTGTTTAGGCGTGGGTTATAGTGGCACAGTATTAGGCTACGTGTCATAGGGTATTGCCAGTACATGACGTGCAACAGTCAAAACCAAAAATTCTACTCAATTTAACTGAATAACAATATCAAAATATATTATTTTCTTATTGAATTAGAAGTAGGCGATTTGTTCTTTGTGGAATATCTTCTTTCTAGGTCAAATTTCTGCAAAATTGTGCCTTAATAGGGGCAAATGTTATTGATGTTCCACTCATAAAACAGCAATCGCCACCACCTAACTCATTACTTTCTGGAGACTTCTTCAAATCCATCTCGTGGCGTAGTGCATATCACCGCGGAGGTCCGGGTTCGTTTCCTCGCTCTGATATTAAATTTAATTCTGGTCCGCAGGTTGGAATGAAGTTCACTGCCTCTTTAGGCAGAAATGAGAAGCGATGGCTTTGATTCCTACCTCATCCAATCTAGGGTTGCTTTACCGTGATTACCCCACTTACTGGTGAATGCAGGGATAGTACCTGAATTATGATCACAACCGACTCGTAGCCAATCCCAGCCCCAATTACAAATACACACAATAGCACAGCAATCACAATGACACAGGTTACCAGACGCATTTGACACACAAGTGCATGGGGATACACGACTTCGGTGTCACAAAGCCTCTAAATGGAACAACAACAACAACAGGTTTTCTCCTTCACTTTAGTTCAGGGATTTTAAAGGTATCCTTTATGACATGAAATAATAACTTCCAGCAATTGGATTCATGATGATGTTAATGATGATTATTGTTGATTTAAGGGGCCTTACATCTACGTTATCGGTGCATTTCGATTCATGACCACATTTATGACCAAGAAGGCTTTTTTCAGCTATTAGGTAATGACGTGTTCATTAGGATTACATCACTAATTTTATGATTGCTATTGTTTCGTTTAGAGGCTTGGGACATCGTGGATATCAGTCCTATGTAATACATGTGAGTGAATCTCTTTAATAACCTGAGTTATTGATTTGACTTCACTAGTAATCAATAATAATGATAGTATAATCATAACTCTTTAGAAGTTTTAAACCTCCTCGCCACATAAATGAATTAGAATATCACCAACTTGCAGCAGAATGTCGTTTAGGATTACTTCCAGACTTCTGTAACAATAGGCGTGTATTTAGGAGTTAATAATAATAAAGATAATAATAATAAAGATAATAATAAAGATAATAATAATAATAATAATAATAATAATAATAATAATGTTGTTAAACATCAGCAAATCTTCTAGGTTTGTGTACTTGCTGAGTTTTAATTACTTGTTCGCCAAAGCCAATATGCTAATAATAATCTATACTAATATAATAAAATTGAAGAGTTTGTGTGTTTAAACGCGCTAATCTCTGGAACTACCAGTCGGATTCGAAAAATTATTTTTTTATATGATAGCCATATTACTCGGAGATTTTAAAGCTAGAGTGGGCAGGGAATGTTTGGAATGGTGTCATTGGTAAGGAGGGAGTTGGGAGCGAAAACTCCAATGGTATCAGACTGCTCTCCAAATGCACTGAACATGAATTGGTAATCACCAATACTATCTTTCACCAAAAGAATCGCTTTAAAACATCATGGCAGCACCCTAGATCGAAGCACTGGCATCTTATTGACTATGTGATTGTACGCAAGAAAGATTTACGAGATGTTCTTATCACCAAATCAATGACAGGAGCCGATGACTGTTGGACAGATCACCGGCTTATCAGATCAGTTATGCGTATACCATTATCCACACAGAGGAGGAAGCAACAGAAGAGCTGTAGGCATATTTTTGATACCGAGAAGTTTGGTAAGTCAGAGCATATCTCCCAATATAAAGAGTTGCTTAGCCAGACACTGCCACAGGAATACCATCCAGATGTAACACTGCACTGGGAGAGTCTGAAGACCGCTATTCAGAATGCTTGCAAGGAAACGCTGGGATATAAGACCAGGAAACATCAAGACTGGTTTGATGAAAATGATGAAGAAATTGAAGCATTAATCTCAGAAAAGAGAAAAGCCTTGCAAACTTGGAGAAAAGATATGAACTCCCGTACTAAGAAAGAAGCATTTTGTCTTGCGAAGGCAAATGTCCAAAGAGGAACTCGTGCGCTCAAAAATGCATGGTGGACATCCAAAGCTAAACAGCTGCAATATCTAGCCGACAAAGATTCGCGACAGTTCTTCCAAGCCACAAAAGCGATTTATGGCCCCTCCACGTTTGGTAGAAATCCACTTTGGTCCAGTGACAAAAGTACGCTTCTAAAAGATCAATACTCCATCATGAATAGGTGGAAGGAGCATTTTGAAGACCTCTTGAACCAGGACTCAGTTATTGATGAGCAGGTGTATGATATATTACAACAAGCACCCATCAAGGAAGAACTCGGTACCCTGCCAACACTAGATGAGGTTCAGTGTGCTATTAATCAAGCAAAGCGACACAAAGCCACTGGATGTTATGGAATACCGGCGGAAGCTCTCAAAGAAGGAGGTGAGGAACTCATAAACCACATACATGATCTTATCATTAAAATTTGGAGAACTGAAAAAATGCCTGCTGATTTCAGAGATAGTCTGATAGTTCCCATATTTAAGAAAGGTGATCGTGCAGACTGCAACAACTATCGTGGTATATCTTTGTTATCATGCCTTGGAAAGCTTATTGCTTGTATTTTGGCGAATCGTATTCTATCCCTGGTGGAGAAAATACTCCCAGAGAGCCAATGTGGTTTCAGGCCTTCTAGAGGAACTGCAGATATGACATTCACTGCTCGTCAGCTTCAGGAGAAATGTAAAGAGCAAAATAGACCTCTTTATATTGCCTTTATAGACCTCAGTAAGGCATTTGACTCGGTAAACCGTGAAGCCTTGTGGAAGATTTTAGCATTGTATGGTTTTCCACTGAAATTTATTACCATCTTAAGACTACTCCACACTGATATGAAGGCAAATGTCATTGGTAACGACTCTATTGGAGAACCATTTCATATAAATACCGGTGTTAAACAAGGCTGTGTGATTGCCCCTACATTGTTTTCTCTGTACGTTGCCACTGTCATGCAGTTAGTCAAAGATGATCTTCCTACAGGTATACAGATAACTTACAGGATGGATGGGAAGATCTTTAATTTGAGCCGTCTAAAGGCAAGGACTCGAACATCTCCTGCTGCATTTGTTGAGTTACAGTACGCTGATGATAATGCAGTAGTAGCTCAATCAGAGGACGAACTTAGGAAAATCCTGAATGCTTTTTCTTCAGCATACAAAAAGATTGGGCTGAAACTTAACACCAGTAAAACCCAAGTCCTCTACCAACCAGCCCCTGGACAAGGACAAAGAAACATCAATGTCACCATCGACGCAGCGAAGCTTCAAGAAGTTAACACCTTTTCTTATCTTGGCAGCACCCTGTCATCAAGTGCAAATATAGATTCCGAAATCCAACACAGGATTAACCGTGCTGGGGCATCCTTTGCAAGATTGAGGTCTAGAGTTTTTGACAACCATGATATCAATGCTGCAACGAAGATCCTTGTGTACAACTCGGTTGTAGTTCCCACCTTACTTTACGGATCTGAATCCTGGACATGCTACAGACGTCATTTTAAAAAGCTGGAGCAATATCACCAGCGTTGTTTGAGGAGAATTCTTCGTGTGACATGGCAAGACAAACGCACAAACACCAGCATTCTCGAAGAAGCACAGACTACCAGTATTGAAGCCATGCTTTTAAAACGTCAGCTGCGATGGACAGGACACGTAATCCGCATGCCCAATAATCGCATTCCCAAGCAAGTGTTTTGCTCTGAACTAACTGAGGGCAAGCGCTGTGTGGGAGGTCCGAGGAAGCGATTCAAAGACGTACTAAAGGCTAATATGCAAATGTGCCATATTGATATAAAAAACTGGGAGACCTTAGCTCTTGATCGCTCATCCTGGAGATCAATTGTTCATCGTGGTGCGATACTTTTTGAAGAAAACCGCCGACGTATGATAGAAGATCGGAGGCAGCGCAGAAAGAACAGAGTGTTCATTAGAAGACAGGGAATGAATGCGGATGTCTCACCTGGACCTGATACTACCTGTCATCACTGCGGGAAACTGTGTCTCTCCCGCATTGGGCTTTTTAGTCACCTCCGGACTCATCGATGAAGAGTCATTCAGCATTGGAAGGCCAACCTACTCGAGACGAGTGTTTGCTATCATCATCATCATCAAGAAGAATAGTTTAGGCTATGTTAAATTTCAGACAGACCACCCCATTCCCTGCATTTAGGACCTTTGGCTCAAATCTACACCGTTTCACCGATCAGAACCAAAATTTGTATACGTAGCCTTTGGAACCCTGCGAGTAACACTGTCTGAATGAAATTTACGACAGACCGGTCCATTCCCTGCATAATGCCCTTTGTCACAAATCTACTCCTTTTCACCGATCTGAACCAAAATGTGTATACTTAGCCTTTGGAACCCTACGAGTAACACTGTTTACATGAAATTTCGGACAGACCAATCCATTCCCTGCATGTATGCCCTTTGGCTCAAATCTACACCGTTTCACCGATCTGAAACAAAATTTTTATACCTACCCTTTGGAACCCTGCGAGTAACACAGTCTACGTGAAATTTCGGACAGACCACTCCATTCCCTGCATTTAGGCCCTTTGGCACAAATCTACACCGTTTCACCGATCTGAACCAAAATTAGTACACACACCCTTTGGGACACTGCGGGTAACACTGTCCACTTTAAATTTCGGACAGACCACTCAATTCCCTGCATTTAGGCCCTTTGACACAAATCTACACCGTTTCACCGATCTGAACTAAAATGTGTATACATACCCTTTGTAACCCTGCGAGTAACACTATTTACATGGCATTCCGGACAGACCACTCCATTCCCTGTATTTATGCCCTTCGGCACAAATCTACACCGTTTCACGAATCTGAACCAACATTTGTATACTTACCCTTTGGAACCCTACGAGGAACACTGTCTGCATGAAATTTTGGACAGACCACTCCATTCCATGCATTTAGGCCCTTTGACACAAATCTACACCGTTTTGCCGATCTGGACCAAAATTTGTATACTTACCATTTTGAACCGTGAGAATAACACTGTCAGCAAGAAATTTCGGACAGACCACTCCATTCCCTGCATTTAGGCCCTTTGGCACAAATCTACACCGTTTCACCGATCTGAATCAAATTTCACATAGCCTACTTACACTTTGAAACCCGACGAGTAACACTGTCTGCTTGAAATTTCGGACAGACCACTCCATACCCTGCATTTAGGTCCATTGGCACAAATCTACACCGTTTCACCGATCTGAATCACATTTTGTACACTTACCCTTTGGAACCCTGCGGGTGACACTGTCCACTTTAAATTTCGGACAGACCACTCCATTTCCTGCATTTAGGTCCTTTATCACAAATACACACCGTTCCTCCTAATTGCACCAAATTATACATACACTTTGAAACCCTGCTAGTAACACTGTCCACTTGATATTTTGGACAACGCTCTCCATTCCCTACATTTAGAATAACAAACAAACTGAACTTGAAAACCATTTATTAAGGCCCTAGCATCATTCATGTCCGTAGTAGTGTAACTGTAAGAGTATTTTAATAAGTCTATTGTTGACTGGCAATTCGGGGTGCATCACGTCGCCCCTACCAGTGTTCTGGTGCAGAATTGCGAAAATAGTTAAAGCTTGCGCTGTTTATAAATTGCAGCCACGTGGAGTAATTAGTGCAAAATGATTTCTTTTGCCCCTTAAAACAGTTATCATCATGAACTTATTATGCATCTGTATAAGTGTAATGGTGTAGGTGCAATACATTGAGGTTATCAGCTGCAATAAGCGTTGGTGCTTTCAAATTTACCGTAATTTATTCCGAAACTTATCGTTGAGCGCTATGTGGCCATAAATGATAGTATTGCTACTTCAGGAGCTCGGGACAGCCGAAGTTTTCCAAAGTGTTCTGATTATTTTCCTAAGGCGCTATGCGACAAAAGACGACACTATTGGTCTCTCTACATTTCTAACAGACAATGAGATATAGGCCCTAGGCAGTGTGTTTTACTTAAATTACTCCTCTTTCTAATAATTTTTAGAAAATTGTTTGTAAATTACATGTGTCAGTGCTGTAGTTAGTAAATAGCCGTTTCCCTATTCATTATTATCATTATTATCATTAGGGGAATGATCTAAATGTTACGTCCATCATACTGTACTGCTTAGCACCACCACCACCACCACCGCCAAAACAAAAAGTTATATTTAAATATATTTTTCTGTTAGTTTAAGTATCATGTGCCAGTCCTGTAGTAGTATTCATTATCATCCATAAAACAAATAAATCCACCAGGATATGTTTTACAATCCAAAATCTGGTTTCGAAACCTCTGCTTGACCATGATGAAGTCGATTTGGTAACGCCCTGTATCTCCTGGTCTCATCCATGTGTATATTCTTCTATTGTGGTTATTGAATAAGGTGTTAGCTATGACCAATTCATGCTCGGTGCAGAATTCTACCAGCCTGCTTCCTCGATCATTCCTTTCTCCTAATCCGAAATCTCCTACTATCTTCCCTTCTCTCCCTTTTCCTACCACAGCATTCCAATCTCCCATTACTATAACGTTTTCATCACCCTTGATATACCTCAGAATTTCGTCTATTTCTTCGTAGACCTTTTCAACATCCTCATCATCAGCTTGACTGGTAGGCATATAGACTTGTACCACTGTGGTGCGGGTAGGTTTAGTATTGATTTTTGCTACAATAATCCGTTCACTATATTGCTCACTTGCTGTCCAAGTTTCCTACTCAATATGAGGCCAACCCCCGCTTGGCCATTGTTTGATTTAGTGCTAATGACCCTATAGTCTCCTGACCAAAAGTCCTGTTCTTCCTGCCAGCGCATTTCACTAATCCCAACCAAATCCAACCTCAACCTATCCATTTCCTTTCTAAGTTTTCTAACCTTCCACTTCCTAGCAGACTTCTAACATTCCACGCTCCGATCCGTAGAATGTCAGATTTCCTCTTTGCCACTTCTGTGATGTTAACCCCCTCTCGAGTAGTCCCCACCCGGAGATCCGAACGGGGGACTAGTTTACCTCCGGATTGAAATTTTACAAGGGAGGAGGCCATCATCACATGTAATTATGCATAGAGAGGTGCATATCCTCGGGAATAGCATACGGCCGTAGTTTCCCGTTGCTTTCAGCCGTGCAGCAGGACGCAGTGTAGCCATTATTTGGCTTATATTATCAATATCTTAACCGTCTATAAGACTAGTAAAGAATTGATTTATTCTGAAAGGCTGCTACTCCCTTTCAGAATAAGTAAAGAGCAATTCTACTAACAAAAATACTAACCTTCTACCGTACTAACAATTAAATACCAATATTCTACTAACAAACAAAAAAAATACTAAATTTCCACCAACAACAAATACTACCACTAAAACAGTCTGTCACCAGGCACACTCACATGCACCCTCACACATCACAGTCTACTGAAACAATGAACTATAACAAATAAACAATGCAACTGCTACCAGGCACACTCACACACCACAGTCTAATAGAACAATGACATATATCTAATAGACAAACTAACTACCTACTTACAACTAAAACTAACTACATACTTACTGTACTGTTGACAATATTTACAAAATGCAATTTAGATAGAAAATACTTACAAAATGTAATTTAGATTCAAAATAGTCACAAAATGCAAATTAAGGGGGACGTATGCAAAATTGCACTCCAGTAAAAACAAGTAGTTCCGTGAAGAACTATACAGCCTATATTCATATATCCTACTTATGTTAATTGCCACTATTTAACATACACAATTTCAGTTTGATTGCTGTAATAGATTCGTAGATATTGAGAACTGACTAAATATTTCGGATGGTCGCCATGTTGGATTTTATATATGTAGGTCCTAGAGTTATGTACTGTTACATGCAGATTATTGTGAACGTGTAGTATTCAAACTTCAATCGCATAATTAGGACACAAGAAAAAACAAGGAAATTTAAAAATTTTTCACAGCTGCCCTCTTGAGGTTATGGAAACAATTGAAATAAATTAGATGCCAGTGGATTAACATTCGGATAAAGATTTACTGTACCAAGTTTCACTGCACGCGGTTGGTTAAATTGCGAGAAACGTCCATGTGAATATTTATAATTCGCGTCACTGCCATGTTGGATTTGTGATCACCAGGTTATTTAAAGTGCTATAGGTGAACTTAAGTTCATAGCCCTATGAACATTAAAAAATGCAGTTTGATTGCTAAAATAGGTTCGTAGATATTCAGTATCGTCTAAATATTTCGGATGGTCGCCATGTTGGATTGTTAAATGTACAGGCCATAGAGTCATGTACCATTAAAGGAATATTATTGCGTGGGTTCACTATTCAAACTTTCACTTCGATCGCATGACTACACCACAAGAAAAAAAACTTAATTTTAAAATTCGCACTGCCGCCATCTTGAGGTTATGTAAACAATTGAACTAAATTAGATACCAGTGGATTACAATGTGTATAAATATTTCCTGTACCAGGTTTCAGTGCGCTTGGAACATTAAATCGCGAGAAAGGTCTATTTAAAATGTTCAAATTCGCTTGGCCGCCATGTTCGTTTTGTAGTTAACCGGTTTTTGAAAATCTTATAGATGGACTTCCAGTAGTGCCCTATATCTCAGTACAACATTTTAGGGAGATACCGCTAATAGTTTCAGAGATATAGAATGCCGGTGAAATATTTCGCACATCCGCCATCTTGTGATTATGTAAACAATTGAACGAAGTTAGATGTCGGTGCATTACAATGTATATAAACATATACTGTACCAAGTTTCATTGCGTTTGGTTGGTCAAATCGCGAGAAACGTCTATTTAAAAGTCGCAAATTCGCTTGGCCGCCATGTTCGTTTTGTAGTTACCAGGTTTTCAAAAGTCACATAAGTGAACTTATAGTAGTTATCTCTATCACCATAGAAAATGTCAGGGTAATATCGGTAATAGTTGCGGAGATACTGAATGCTGGTGAAATATTTCGCACAGCCGCCATGTTGGATTGGTGAGTCGTAACAAAATTTGAAGGGCACGGTCGAGGTCGCCGGGAATAGTGCTATGAACTTTCCGAGTTTCATTGAAATCGCTCCTGCCGTTTAGATTTTATTAGGGACACACACACACACACGAAACACACGCACATGCACACTCACACGGATAAAAGGTGATCTCATAAGCCTATTTTTTCAAAATTGAAAATAGGCTAAAAAATAATAATAAGGTTTGTCCACCAAATGTTAAGATTGGAAAAAAATGCTCGACTAAATTGTCCCGCCTTTGCAGATGATCTAGCATTATTAGCAACTAGTATCGAAGAAGCTAAATTTCAGGTCGAGGAATTGGAACGATTAGCAGCAATGGTTCAGTTGAAAATTTATGCTTCGAAAATTTATTTATCTAAGGAAGGGTGATTTGTGCCATTGGGAGAGGCACAGGTATCGAACCCCCACTTTTACTTCAGAAAAAGAAGAGATATTATAGGTTACTGAAGGGTTAGTAGGAAAGAGCCCTAGTAATGACGCATGGAGTTGGTGATGCAAAGCGAGGTAAAGCTTGCAGCTGGGGTACAAGATCACTTCGATAGCTCAGCGATAAAGGGTTACGCATGGGATGGAAACAGCTCAACGAAACTTTCTACTCTAGACAGAGAGAAAAGATACAGTGATAACACTGTCGTGGAGGCGTGGCCAAGAAATTGGAGAAATAATTGAAATTAGCCAGTTACGAGCAATAATCTGAAGAAAGCACTTCGCCAATGTTATTTATCCTGGAGGATAGAATTTTGAGAGCAAGAAAAGTTAATAACAATTGCACCATATATAAATGCCATGTCAGCACTACGTAATCAAGAGTTCACCAAGCCAGGAGTTAGTAGTGGTGGAAAAAACGAAGGCACCACCTACACAATTCAGGAGCTCAATTTAATTAATATTTTATAATCCTACGATCGGTTTTTAGAAAATTTGATATATTTTTGACATTTAAGCTGTGAGCATTCAGGAGGTATTTTTTTTATAATCGTGCGACGATTACGTTAGAAGTTAGATCTGGAGAAGAAGCCAAACTGATCTTTCTGTAGCAGAATCAAATATAAACCCTGGGTGCGCCAGGAAATTCATGCAGTTTCATCTGACCGTGAAGGGTCACATTGCATCACAGCGTATGCAGTCTACCGTACTCCTTGACGGGAGACACTGCATCGCAACATACATGCAGTCTTACAGTCCGCTTGGGCGGAAGTGCTACATCACGTCGTAGGCAGTCTAAAATACTCCGGGAGGGGAGACGCCGCAATTATTCAGTTTACCAGACACGCCTGAGAGCGTGGTACCGTTTCGCAGTACATGCAGTCTTCATCAATCCCGTAGGACGTTATACTGTGATGCCGACGTATCGCACCCCATCAGGGGAGTTGCTGCTCCAGTAATTATTCAACAGTGCCGCCGTGCATTTGAAGCGTCGTAATCCTTATTTGAAGTAAAAGTACTGTCAAGCTTCGAATTTAAATGTTAATCTACAGACTTAAGCAAAGTAGTATACTTTGACTTTAAATACTTTGGCCTGCGAGGGCATTTAAGCCGTATAAATTCAGTGAAGTAGAAGCATCGCAATATCTCAAAGTACAAGAGACAACGATAGAGTAGTGAACTCTATACATTTTTATACAGTACATTAAGTAACCGAATTAGGGCAAACGTAGGATAAATGCCTAATTTTCCAGAACTGAGGAGATTAGAGCAAGTGACGATAGATTTTTAGGAATCTACATTCGAGGCATCATTAGCCCAGTCAAAAAGCAGTAAGACTTTGGAATCAATTCCAGAAGCAAAGACTATATTCGTCAGGAGTAAAAGTCCAGACGAGGACCATAAGAGAAGCAAATACTAGATCGCCGTAGTAGCAGACACCGCGAATCTAGAAGTGAACGTCAGTTATAAACATTTGCTAGACGAACATTTGCGCATTAAACGAGATACAACATCGTGCAGTAACTGTAAGGGTGCCGATAGTCGAAATAGACCAGATAGGAGAATCAGCCATACCAGTAGAGGGTAAGAGCGAACAAGACTTTCAATCACCCTGAGTAGGAGTAGGAAGTCGACGTGAAATACTTGCAACCTTTGGAGGCGGAAAAGAAAAAAAATCACGTGTATAAGGCAAAAATTAAGTGCCGAAAGTGAAATTTCTAAGTTCAATATAATATTTGTGAAAATTTAAGTGTTAATAATTTTTTGTGATTTTTAAATGGTAACAAAGGGGTGTAAGGGGTAGAACCTACCCAAAAGTCATCCTCACCTGCACGTGGTGCACCCTGCTTTAGACCGACGAGGCTCTGACGACCGAGTGACTCCCGGGATAAGGAGTCCACCTCTACCCGGTCAACGGCTCTCTAGGGAGGCGGATGAACTGGTGGAGGTTGGGGCACTCTCTTGCCCTTGGGGTGGGAAACTTCCCCTAAAGGCGGATGAACTACTTGTGGTCAACGGCGTAGAAAATGCAGCGTCTGTTCTCCAGGTTAGGGGCGGCTGCGCAAGGCGTCTGTACTCCAGAGGAGCGGCCTTATTATCACCTCTCTGGATCACATCCAGAGTTGTAACTCGGGACCTAGTCCCTCATCGGTGTTACCGTGACAGTCAACCATGGAAAGTCTTTCAAGGAATACTCCACCGGCTGAACCTAGAGTTCAGAGAAAGCAGCATTCGGATCCAGTGGGCTGCAACCTAGGAGATACCGTGATGTCGGAGGCACGGAAACATCCCAGTACAACAAACGCGAATAAGACGAGATCAAGAATCAAACCAATGCAGATAACTTACTTCTCTACACATAATGTGAACTCCCTCATGCAAACTGGTAAGCTAAAGGTGATCACTGACATAATGGATCAGCACAAAATTCTTATCATGGGATAACATGAATTGAGGAACACTGACCAGGATGCTTTGGAATCTCAAGGGTATCGACTATATAAGGGTATACCGGGGAAGAGAGTCATGAAGAATGTTCCACAATTTGGAACAGGATTTCTGATCAACCTTAAAATTATAAATTCAGTTCAAGAATTCTGCTCACCATCTCCTCGAATCTCAACACTCACCTTTAACACATCTAATAAGATTTATACTATCACAAATGCCCATGCTCCCACTAATGATAAAAACACTTCCCTCAAAGACCGTGAAGAAACAGAAGAATTTTGGGAACTACTGGATCAAACCATAGATAACATCCCCAAACACCATGTTAAATTATTAATTGGCGACTTGAACGCTCAGCTAGGTAGAGAAAGAAAATACCGTGACATCATCGGAAAATGGCCAGCACACAATAGAACAAATAAAAATGGAGAGCGACTAGTTGACCTGTGTCGAAACCATAACTTAATCTCAAAATCTACATGTTTTAAACGAAAACCTCAAAAACTTAAAACATGGAAACCCCCTGATTACACTAAGGGAGAATGGCAACTGGGCCACGTGTGCATGGATAAACACCACCATAAAGAGATCTATAACGTCAAAGTCCTCCGCGGAATTGACACAGGTTCTGATCACTACGTAGACAAAATTAAAATTAAACTCACGCCCCAGAAGAGACAACAAAGGAAAACCCCCAAAACTAAACGAACAATAGATCCTATCCAGTTAATCAACAGTGAACAGTACCAAAAAGCAACTGGAAACATTAAAATAACTGATAAACTCGAAAACTTGGTTCACAACCTACAACGAATAGCAGAAGACCTGGCTCCAATTAAACCGCGGAAAAAACATCAATGGTGGAATAATGAATGTGATGAGATGATTGAAAAACGACACCGAGCGGGGTTATTACACCAATCCCAAAAATCTGAAACATCTTTTCAAAATGTAGTTACACAACGAAAAGAAACAACTAAAACTTTAAGAAGAATAAAACGGCAATATCATACTGACACCCTACAAACAATTGAAGAGGAATTCAAAATTTCACAATCGAGGAATTATTACAAAATCTTTAAACAACATCTGAAAACAAGATGTTCAGTAAAGAACATATAGCCTACTTTCTCCTAAATGCATGGGTATTGTTATAACTCTTTGTCCTTTTCAAGGAGTATGATCGAATGTTGGTTGTAGTAGCTTGTTGAAATACAACGTGCTATAGGGATATTAAACATGAATATGAGGTGCCCTTTGCTAGTGCTACCTCTGTACCAAATTTCGTTCAATTCGGTTTCACCGTGTTTGAATTGATAGGGGGAATCGATTTGCACACATACTTGGCCACCATCTGCAAACTATTGGGCTGATGTTCTTGCAGTTTGGTCTGAATATGTTTCCCACATAAAGATATGGTGTTGCAAAATTCGGTAGAGACTAGATTATTAGGTTGGTCGTAATTACATTTTAGCTTTTAACATTTGGGTGGCCGCGATTACGTTTCCGTCAAGATAGCGGTAATATAAAACATGACACTGAGGTGCCCTTTGCTAGTGCTACCTCTGTACCAAATTTCGTTCCATTCGGTTTCACCGTGTTCGAATTGATAAGGGGAATCGATTTTCACACAAAGATGGCCGCCATCCGCAAAATATTAGGCTGATGACCTATTAGTTTGGTCAAAGGATGCTCCCTCCATAAAGGTATGTTGTTGCTAAATTTGCTAGAGATCGGATGATTAGGCTAATCGTAATTTGATTTAAGCTTTGAACATTTGTGTGGCCGCCATTGCGTTTCTGTCAATATGGCGGCGATATAAATCATGACACTGAGATGCCCTTTGCTAGTGCTATCTCTGTACCAAATTTCGTTCCATTCGGTTTCACCGTGTTTGAATTAATAGGGAGAATCTATTTTGACACAAAGATGGCCGCCATCCGCAAACTATTAGGCGAATGACCTATTAGATTGGTCAAAGGATGCTCCCTCCATAAAGGTATGTAGTTGCAAAATTTGGTAGAGATCGGATGATTAGGTTAATCGTAATTTGATTTAAGCTTTGAACATTCGTGTGGCCGCCATTACGTTTCAGTCAAGATGGTGGCGATATAAATCATGACACTGAGGTGCCCTTTGCTAGTGCTACCTCTGTACCAAATTTCGTTCCATTCGGTTCCACCGTGTTCGAATTAATAGGGGGAATCAATTTTGACATAAAGATGGCCGCCACCCGCAAACTATTAGGCTAATAACCTATTAGATTGGTCAGAGGATGCTCCCTCCATAAAGGTATGTAGTTGCAAAATTTGGTAGAGATCGGATGATTAGGTTAATCGTAATTTGATTTAAGCTTTGAACATTCGTGTGGCCGCCATTACGTTTCTGTCAAGATGGCGGCGATATAAAACATGACGCTGAGGTGCCCTTTGCTAGTGCTACTTCTGTACCAAATTTCGTTCCATTTGGTTTCACCGTGTTTGAATTAATAGGGGGAATTGATTTTCACACAAAGATGGCCGCCATCCGCAAACTATAAGGCTAATGACCTAGTTATTTGGTCAAAGGATGCTTCCTCTATAAAGGTATGTTGTTGCAAAATTTGGTAGAGATCGGATGATTAGGTTAATCGTAATTTGATTTAAGCTTTGAACATTTGTGTGGCCGCCATTACGTTTCCGTCAAGATGGCGGCGATATAAAACATGACTCTGAGGTGCTTTTTCTTAGTACTACCTCTGTACCAAATTTCGTTCCATTCGGTTGCACCGTGTTCGAATTATTAGGGGGAATCGATTTTCACACAAAGATGGCCGCCATCCGCAAACTATTACGTTGATGACTTATTAGTTTGGTCAAAGGATGCTTCCCCCATAAAGGTATGTTGTTGCAAAATTTGGTAGAGATCGGATGATTAGGTTAGTCGTAATTTGATTTAAGCTTTGAACATTTGTGTGGCCGCCATTACGTTTCCCTCAAGATGGCGGCGATATAAAACATGACACTGAGGTGTCCTTTGCTAGTGCTACCTTTGTACCAAATTTCGTTCCATTCGGTTCCACCGTGTTCGAATTAATAGGGGGAATCAATTTTGACATAAAGATGGCCGCCACCCGCAAACTATTAGGCTAATAACCTATTAGATTGGTCAGAGGATGCTCCCTCCATAAAGGTATGTAGTTGCAAAATTTGGTAGAGATCGGATGATTAGGTTAATCGTAATTTGATTTAAGCTTTGAACATTCGTGTGGCCGCCATTACGTTTCTGTCAAGATGGCGGCGATATAAAACATGACGCTGAGGTGCCCTTTGCTAGTGCTACTTCTGTACCAAATTTCGTTCCATTTGGTTTCACCGTGTTTGAATTAATAGGGGGAATTGATTTTCACACAAAGATGGCCGCCATCCGCAAACTATAAGGCTAATGACCTAGTTATTTGGTCAAAGGATGCTTCCTCTATAAAGGTATGTTGTTGCAAAATTTGGTAGAGATCGGATGATTAGGTTAATCGTAATTTGATTTAAGCTTTGAACATTTGTGTGGCCGCCATTACGTTTCCGTCAAGATGGCGGCGATATAAAACATGACTCTGAGGTGCTTTTTCTTAGTACTACCTCTGTACCAAATTTCGTTCCATTCGGTTGCACCGTGTTCGAATTATTAGGGGGAATCGATTTTCACACAAAGATGGCCGCCATCCGCAAACTATTACGCTGATGACTTATTAGTTTGGTCAAAGGATGCTTCCCCCATAAAGGTATGTTGTTGCAAAATTTGGTAGAGATCGGATGATTAGGTTAGTCGTAATTTGATTTAAGCTTTGAACATTTGTGTGGCCGCCATTACGTTTCCCTCAAGATGGCGGCGATATAAAACATGACACTGAGGTGTCCTTTGCTAGTGCTACCTTTGTACCAAATTTCGTTCAATTCGCATTCACCGTGTTCGAATTGATAGGGGGGGACAGACATTCAGAGTACACACACTCACACACACACAGACACACAGACACACACACACACAGACTCACACACACACATACACACACACAGACAGACACACTTTTTTCGCCCTGTGTTGATCTCATAAGTCTACTTTCATTTTTTGCAAAAATCGAAAGTAGGCTAAAATATGAAGCACCTACCTTATTGTTAAAAGATGAAAATGGTAAATTGGCCCACAACAACCAGGATAATGCACAAATTATGGCTAAATATTTTAAGACACTCCTAAACTGTGAAGAACCCATAGAATTTCTCCAATTGGAGAAATAAATCAACCGGGCGAAGCCGGGCACTACTGCTAGTGTTATTATATTGTGTTAACGTTCCTTTGTACTGTTGGTGATTCAAATACGCCTGGATGCATAAATGAGAAGTCGTAAGCAGGAATTGAACCTGCAACCCCGCACATGTCTTCTTGATTAGAGTGTTGATTACCAGGCCACGTTAGCTATTATGATAGGGCATAGATGACCAAAAAAAAGGGTGTATATTAACTATATTACATAATAATACTGTACATGGCTTGTACTGTTCTTTATAGAGGTGTAATACCTGGCATTTCGCATAACAAGCCATGTTTTTCTGATTGTTGTGCCATTCTGTCCATGAATGAGAGCGGTCAAAGCTGGTTATAATTCTGTACTTCAGAATTTAATGGCCTGGTGTTGACTTTGTATAAAGGCACGTTTCGGAAAAAAAATAAAAAAAAATAAAAAGTTTTGTCCGCTATTTCCAGAGGCTTAAGTCAGCAAGTTTTATGTGCCCGCAGGAATGTAAAGAGGAAAGGCGGAGTTTTTTCTTCTTTTTTCAAACTTTTTGAATGTGACACTTCACCTTTGAACTTTGTGGTACGGGATTAAAGACCATAATTTATGCTGTTGACGACATTCACGAGATATTTTCTTCAAAGTTCTGTGCCATATTGCATGTTCAATGCAGGGTGTGCGATATGAGGGATTAAAATTAATGTAGTACCGGTACCAAATTGGTACATAATCCATTTATTCCATCGAAGTCAGTGAAATATTTCATTTGTTGAAAATTACGTAATCAAAACGTACAACGTTTGACCATATTATGGTTTTCCTCAGCGTTAGAATATGAACAATTAAAATAATTGTGTGATAAATAGTATATTAAGAAAATAGCACGTTTGACCTTAATTGTAAGTAATAGTGGAGAGGTATATTGGCTTTCACGGCCGGTGAATTAAAACTCAGCAATTCTTCTAGGTTTGTGCCGTGTCTTGTGTGGGGTTTCACCTAGGACACCAAGCTGGCTCATCGGCGGGCTCTTCGTGTCCCCGCCCGGACCCCCACAGGAGTGACGAACTGAGCGCCACCTCCCTTTATATTAGGTGCCAGCTTGGTGTCCTAGGCGAAACCCCACACAAGACACGGCACAAACCTAGAAGAATTGCTGAGTTTTAATAGTGAAGAGTATTATCGATAAAAAGCCAAGATGTTCACGAAAGAACATATAGCCTACTTTCTTCTAAATATATGGGTATAATAACCCTTTGTCCTTATCTCCTCCTATTTTCTTCCTATTCGAAGTGCAAATTGGCACACTGGATTCGAACAGCGGTGTTCAAGCCATAGTTTATAATTTACCCCAGTATTTTGCAATTTCATCAGCAAACACTCAAAACAACGTAGGAATTCAGTATATTAACACCGACTACCAACAATAATTGAAACTTCGTTGGGCTACTCTAAACGTGTCACTGGGAGAAACATATTTAATATACCTACTGCACACCTAATTTTTAATCGCGCCTATCCTTGGCAGTTCGCTCTATCGGCAACAAGAGGATATTTTCAATTACACCGTAGGCATGGGTTCACTAACTGGCCGGTATAGAGCGCAGATCGCATCTAGTAGGCAGTGGATAGCTCCCACATTCTGTAGTTCAGCTGGTTGCTAGTAGATGTCACTCCTGCAGATCCGTTGGATGACTTTGTTTTAATTAAATATATATTTTCTATTGCAAAACGCACAACATAACGCTCAATTGTAAAACGTCTCAGTACTCAACAAAACAATAAATATAAAAAAATCAAGCAAAAGAATACAATTTTGTTAGGATTAGAACCCCAGCCGGCCGTGTGAGAGACCAAAAATGTCCTCCCAAGTTCAACGTTATCAATTGATTTAGCAACGTCTTAGCAAATAATGACTTTGACTAAACGATTTCTTCACTGGAGTATATTTCAAACAAAGTTCATTTCATACAAAGTTCCTGTTATTTATATCTGTAGGCTATAGCCTATTGCATGCAACATACTCAAATTAGTGACAGATAGCCCAGAACGAGAGATCAGCTGCCATCTTGTCTAGTAACCGAGACGGCTCAACTTTTTAAAGCCACTTCTGCAGTATAATATTACAATATAAACTTTTAATTTCGAACGGGCCACGTCCTTTAGAACAGTTTAAACGATTCTCGGTTCGATAATCGGAACTGGTGGGTCCCATGTTATGGCTTATAAAGTTTTCATAATTCACACGGCCGCCGTCCTGAAATGGTACGGCTGATGACCTTGTCGTTTGGGCTCAAAACGCGCCCCATTTGAAGGTATGTTTTAACCAAATGTAGTAAAGATCCGATGATTAGTTTGGTCGAAATTAAATTTTAAGTTTTGACCATTGGAGTGGCCGTCATTACATTTTGCTAAAGATGGCGGCAATATAAAGCATGACACTAAGGTGCCCTTTACTAGTGCTACCTCTGTACCAAATTCGTTCAATTTCGTTTCGCCGTGTTGGAATTGATAGGGGGGGGGGGCAGACAAACAGCGTACACACACATACACACTCACACACAGACACACAAACTTTCGGCCCTGTGTAGATCTCATAAGTCTACTTTCATTTTTTGGAAAAATAGAAAGTAGGCTAATATGATACTGTGTTGTAAAGATTGTCATGGAAAAATTAATCAGTCTAAAACTCAATATTCAGAAAAATATTACGTACGAACAAATTAACTATGGAAACTTTACCACGAGTTTAGAATGCATATGGCCCCAAGATAATCTTTACATATCGCAGTGTGCCTGTTTGCCATTGGCACCTCAGTGCAGTGACATTTATTTTTGTGTGTTTTATAAGTGTCACTCGAATCTCGTCTAGGAACGACCGCTGGTCACATGCTATGGCTCTCCAGACCGTCACACCAGACGTTTGTACACTGTATAGCTCTAAGGCGTTCAATTCAAGGCAACCAAAATGGAGCAAGATCGCCTTAAAAAAAAAAATATTCACATGAGCTTAAACTTACAAACACACAAAAATAAATGTCACTGCACTGATGTGCCTATGGCAAACAGGCACACTGAGTCTTGGTCTTGGAAAGACAGAAAGACTTGGTACACGTACAAGAACAGAAAATAAATGTCATTCAACATTGAAAAGAAATGTTACTTCGAGAAAGCAGGTTCAAGGAAGTGTCTTGTTGGAGATGTACTTCCAACGTTCTCGCCGGATATACTGGATGTAGGCTGGCAGGTTCAGGTGCTGGGGGGTGGATCGTTTCTCCAATACGTAGTGGATCAGTGCTGCCAGAAGCCATATGACCGCGGTGCGCAAAGGCCTGGTACGACAGGTGTACTCCACTGATAGAAGGGTTTTCTTACTGGCACTGGCAGTCCGGAGATTCGTGCGATTGTCTGGCATGTCCATTCTCATAGACTGGATGGTCCGGTACAAGCAGCGATACGTTGTTTGAGCGTATCTAATGAGTTACAAATGCCACATGAGGGGGTCAGAGTTCGGATGTAACCAAACATTTTTTAGCCTATTTTCATTTTATGAAAAAAAAAATGCTTATGAGATCACCTTTTGTCCGTGTGTGTGTGTGTGTGTGCGTATGTATGTGATGTGTGTCCCCTAACAACTTCTAAACGGCAATGAAACTCGGCAAGGTCATAGCACCATTCTGCAGACTCCGACCGTGCCCTTCAATTTTTTTACGTCTCACCAATCCAACATGACGGCTGTGAGAAATATTTCACCACCATTCAATAACTGCGAAACGATTACCGATATCACTCTGAAATTTTGTACGGAGATAAAGGAAACGACTAGAAGTTCACTTATGTGACTTTCGAAAACCTGGTAACTACAAAACCAACATGGCGCCCAAGCGAATTTGCGACTTTTAAATAGACGTTTCTTGCGATTTAACCAACCAAACGCAATGAAACTTGGTACAGTATATGTTTATACACATTGAAATGTGCCGACATCTAACTTTGTTCATTTCTTTACAATACATAACCTCAAGATGGCGGCTGTGCGAATTTTAAAATTAAGTTTTTATTTCTTGTGTCGTAATTATACGATCGAAGTGAAAGTTTAAACAATGAACCTACGCAATAATTTTCCTTTAATGGTACACAACTCTATGGCCTAAACCTATAACAACCCAAGATGGCATCCATCCGAAGTATTTAGACGGTTCTCAATATCTACGGATCTATCACAGCAATCAAATTGATTTCTTTATGTTCATAGGGGTTATGAACATAAGTTCACCCATCGGACTTTCAATAACCTGGTGATCACAAATCCAAATGGCGACGACGCGAAGTATACATATTTAAATGGAAGTTTCTCGCAATTTAACCATCCGAGTACAGTGAAACTTGGTACAATAAGTGCTTATACGAATGTTAATCCACTGGCATCTAATTTATTTCAATATCTTCCATAACCACAACATGGTAGCTGTGCGAAATTTTAAAATCTCGTTTTTACTTCTTGTGTCCTAATCATGCGATTGAAGTTTGAATACTACACGTACACAATAATCTTCATGTAACAGTACATAACTCTGAAACCTACATATATAAAAATCAAAACAGGGCGACCATCTTAAATATTTAGTCGGTTCTCAATATCTACGAATTTACTATATAAATCAAACTGAAATTTTGTATGTTGATAGAGGCAAATAACATAAGTAGGATACATGAAAATAGGCTTTAGTTCTTCACGGAACTGCTTGTTCTCTGGTCGGTATAACTTCTTTCACGTAGAAATAGAGTGTTTCTCGCCACTGTAATGGAAGCCATTTATTGTGGACCATTGTCCATATTTGCGTCCAGATCCGGTGTGGGTACTTGGCTTGAATGGGGGAAAGGGGGCTAGTAGTTTCCTTGGCCACGGAGTAAAGCTGACGTGTGGTAATGACTCGGCCTGCATGTCGTAAAACAGAGGAAGTTGATCTATGAATCGCAGGTTGCGTTTGAGAGAATGCAGTAGGGTAGCATTACGTGGCTGGGTCGTCGGTGGACGTGTTAAGTCGTGAAGAACTACTTTGGCATTCGTCTGGCGATCCGAGTGCTGCACTTTGATAATATTTGGGGCTAGAAGCGCTGTGCCTTCCCATTCCACGGATGTTAATCCCAGTCAACCAGTGGTCAAAGGTTGGTACAATTGAAGTCTGGCAACTCGATTTGGGGGTGGGGGGGGGGGTGGGGGTGGGTGGGGGGGGGGTGGAGGGGGGGGGGGAGGATTTGTGCTGTGTGCCAAACTTTACTGAGGGGATCCATACGTTTTGAAGAATAGTGAGATTCCGGGTGGTTTGTTCTAAGATGATCGCACGGGTTGTATTCAGTATGCGATTCCAGTTACGAGTAAACATATCACTAAAGTTGGAACAGAACAGTATGCCCATTATTTTATGTTCTTGAACTACTGGTATCCATGTGTCGAGAGTAGGCTACTTTCCAAAGGGTAGAAGTGCTGATTTGTGCACGTTGATGGTGGTTCCTGAGCGCAATTCATATTTATAAATGAGATCTTGTAGAGTTGTTTTGTGCCGTCGATTACTTAATATGTGGATTACATCATCCGCATATACTTGTAGGTTG
This sequence comes from Meconema thalassinum, assembly GCA_946902985.2. Taxonomy (NCBI): domain Eukaryota; kingdom Metazoa; phylum Arthropoda; class Insecta; order Orthoptera; family Tettigoniidae; genus Meconema; species Meconema thalassinum. Next base: position 1,324,720,602 of record OX336388.2, on the reverse strand, counting down.
ATCGATGTGGTTCCCAGGGAGACTCCAGGAAGCTGAGTCGGGACGTGTCTCATGAAGGGTTCCATACTCCAAGCAAAAAGTATTGTAGACTGGGGACAACCCTGTCTTATGGATTTCTGGATAACAATATCCTTTGTGAAGAAACCATTCACTTGAATTTTTGAGGTGGCATGGCTATAGAGCGTGCGTAGGGAGGCCATAAGTCTAGGCGGAAAGTTGAATCGTTGCAACACGGCCATAGGTAGGAATGACGTACTCGGACAAAAGCACGTTGAAAATCTATACTCAATAGGGCGGCCTCTGTGGCTGTCGTGTAGGACATATGCAAGAGAAAGCTTCGTAAGTTCGACAAACAAGCAATGATGTTGGACTGTTTTAAAACACTGTATTGCTCCTGATGGAGGATGTCTGGGAGAAAGTTCTCAATTCGCATGGCGAGAAGACTGGAATATAATTTATAGTCCGTGTTCAAGAGCGTAATGGGGCGATAATCCGCCAGGGTTCTAGGTGCCTTGGTTTTCGGGACTAAAACGATGACTCCTTGTGCGAAAGATATGTCTTGTTCTGGGTAAGAGAGCAATTCTCGAAAAACAGTCAATAGCTCGTGTTTGATGTAAGGCCAGAAGCGTTTATAGAACTCGAATGATAAACCATCGAGTCCTGGTGACTTATTTTTATTCGCGGATTTAATGGCGGTCTTCAGCTCGTGTTCCAGTACATCGCCGTCGAGTGTAGCTGCATCTTCGATGCTAATGTGACGTTGCAAGGGTTCGAGATAAGGCGCTAATGGTGGGGTAGTATCACTCGGGTCGTGGGAAAAGATGGCGGTAAAATGATCCGTGGTTTCTTTCAGTATATTCGACAGTCCGGTAATACGGTGATCCTCTTTCTCCAGTTCGGTGATGTATTTTTAGCCTACTTTTCACATTTTGCAAAAATGAGGAAAAAGTAGACTTATGAGATCGATCCGGGCAAATGTGTGTGTGTGTGTCTGTCTGTCTGTCCTTCTGTCTGTCTGGCTGTGTGTGTCCCCTCCTATCAACTCCTAAACGGCTGCAGCAATCGAAACAAAATTTGGTAGGAGTAAAGATCTATACCTGAATATGTCAATGCCGTATTTGAAAGTTATATCAGTGCTACCAACTGCTGAAAAATCGCAATTGAAATTTGAGCTTCATGTTGGATATCTTGGAAGGTATCAATGGGAGCTATTTCAAAATTGGCACACGTATAGATAATAATATTTCAGTTTAATTTCCATGAGGCCATACATGGCAGTGTTGCCAAAATTATTCTAAGCCTGCTGGTAGGTCCAATGTTTAAATGCATATAACTTCTACACTATCAATTGGAATTCAACCAAGCTATGTGTACATAAACAGATATGACTGAGCGTATTCTTAAGATCCACCAGGGCTGCCAACTGTTAATAAATGCTCTCAATTTCTTTTATCCAAATACCAATATATTAGAGAGTATGCAAGCCGACAGCTTTAAACTATGTACACGTATAGTACCTGACATTCTATATTAATTTGTAGTAACTTATATACGTCTGTGCTACCAACATGATTCTAAGCCTGCTGAGAGGTCCGAATTTAAATACATGTAACTTCTATACTATCATTTGGATTTCAACCAAATTTCGTATGTGCTATGTGTACCATAACAGATATGACTATGCGTATTCTTAAGGGCAACCAAGGCTGCCAACTGTTAATAAATGCTGTCACTATTTTTGTTACCCTAATATCAATATATCAGAAAGTATGCAAGCCAATAGCTCTAAACTTTGCACACGTATAGTACCTGGCATACTAGATTAATTTGAAGTAACTAATATACGTCAGTGCTGCCAACATGAATCTAAGCCTGCTGATAGGTCCAATTTAAAATGCATGTAACTTCTATACTAGCTAATGGATTTCATTCAAAATTGGCACAACAATAGATCGCATTATTTCAGATTATTTTTGACCAATACATGCATGACATTGTTGCCAACATGATTTTACGCGCGCTGTTAGATTCAATGTTTAACTGCATGTAACGTCCATGCTATCCATTGGACTTCAACCAAATTTTGTATTCTGTACTTTAAGAGATGGAACTAAGAATATACTCAGTCACTAGGGCTGCCAACTGTAGTGCCATATTAGGCTACATTATGCCCGGTATACAGTATTTCGAACTAATTTGAAATTTCTATATTACCAACATAATTTCGTCATTATTCTAGATTGATCCATATAGATTATTCATTGGCTTGAATCTTAAATTTTAAGAAAAGTAGGCTCTTTAGTTCGTCACGGAATTCTTGTTTCCTCTGTTGTTGTGTCTCTGTTGAAAGCTGATAAGTGGAAGTCCGTTCTTCCTCTTCCAGATTTGGGATGTGGATCCCGTGTAGTACTCCTTGCAGGGTAAGTCTTGTTAAAGAAGCGAAAACTTGTTTGATTTCAATCATTTTATCCTGGACCATGTGTCCCTGCTGTTGTAATTTAGTGTAATCATAGAGAGCTTATTCATAAATGACTATCGTGCGGTGGCGTTCCGTTGCGCTCTGTATAGATATGTTGCGAAAAAATCGCTGTAAGGCGGGTTTTGCCGCTTTAAGCCACCATTGTAGAGCAGTAGGGTATTGTGGTTTTCGTCGTACTTGTTGGTTCAAAAATATTGAGAACGCTTCTCTGGCCACGGGGATCTGAAGTATAGCATTATTTATTTTCCTATTACCTCTTCCCAAAACGGGGACAGGTGTACCAGCTTGTAAAGTAAATACTACCGTGTGATGGTCACTAAACGGCAGAGGGTGCACTGCGATATTATGCAGGGAGTCGATGAGGAGGTTAGATATGTATACAGTGTCCACTCTTGACGTGGACGAGCCTCTGTAAAAAGTGAATTCAACCTTGTGTCGGATTTCCCAGGTGTCCTGGAGGCGTAAGTTTCGGGTTATTCCCCTTAAAGCTTCGGATATATTGGACGTTTGCCCTAATTGATCTTTTGAATGGAGGACACAGTTGAAATCACCTGCAAAGATAATGTGCGTGTCTCGAGCTAAATGTAGCGGTAATTTGGTTAAGAAGAAGGCTTCTCTTTCCAGTCTGCGATGGGTTCCGGATGGGCTATAAGTATTCACAAGGACCAGGTCTTCATTTATAGCCGATAAAACTCGTCCAGTGGGGACAGCTAAGACAGCTGTAATGCTTAACCCAGGTCTATAAACAATAGCAGTTCCTCGGCCTCTTCACCTGGATTGACAACATATTCAAATGGGGATAGGACATCAAAAGTTGTTCTGCACACCTCTTGGAGCAATAAAATATCGACATCATTGTCGGTGATGAACTGTTTAATTAACTTAAGTTTTCCAACGTTTGTGATACCATTGATGTTGGCTGTGCCAATTGTACGTAGAATCATGAGGAGGACGGTAAGGTAACAGAGCGAGCTGTTAACCTGGCGCGACCAACCACGGTTATAGACTGTTTGCCGTTGCCACCATGTATGTAACCTCCGTAGAAGAACATGTACCAGGACAGCATCATGTAATGGGCGGCCGCGAGGGACACGGGGAGAAGTTCCACAAAGCAAAAGTTCAGTAGAAGGCATGTTGGTGCTGTGGACTCAAATTAAGTTCCGTTAGGACCGGGGTTAACTGTAAATCAAAAGTTTGTAGTGACTCTATGGAGTGGGTGCGGTATTTGGCACGCATGATTTTTATGAATTTGGGGAGTTGTGCGAGTTGTCCAGTTTGAGAACACACTTGCAGAATTGAAATGATTGGCCCCGGGCTGGGAGTGGTCGTCATTTTGCATAGGTCTTCCATCATCCGTTGCATCTCCTGAACGTCGGGGGTGGTAGGGGTAGCCGCTGGGGTAGTGCTGCAAACGGGAAAGTTAGGGCCGGGATGTTCGTGTAGTCGTAAGCGGGGATCTTTGTCACTGGCATGTGACTCGATTTTCTTCTGCTTTCGAACTTTTTGCTTAGGCTGACGAGGAGGCACGTTTTCGGTCGCTGTAGTAGCATCTGATTCGTCGGAGAGAGGGCTGACTACCATGTCGTCTGAAATATCGTCGGACCATTTCGGTTTCTTATATGAACCTGGATTTTCATGTGTGGGGCTGGCGGGGTGTAGGAGGCCGAGTGTGACGTGAGGAGGGGGGAGGGGTTGGTGGAGGGGGAAGGTCAATGGCCGGGGCAAGTTGTTGCGGCACAGCCGAAGTAGTGTCCGTGGCGGAGGTGAGTTGTCGGGCGCACACATGTTGGCTGGGAATGTCCCTCGCCTTAGGCGACTGGTCAACTAGGAGATAGCTCTCTTCATATTGCTCACGCGAGGCAGTTAGGTTGTGGCCTGGTGTTTCGTCGATAGAACAGTAGTGTGGTAAGGAGAGAGCTGCCTCACTTAGCAAGTGGTGAGCCCCTGCGACCTTGGAATGGAAGGAGCCATGCTAGGAGGGCGTGCTTGGATTCGTTTATTTCGCCTCGTTGTGCTCTTTACGGGAATGTCGGTGTCGAAAAGGTGAAGTTAGGGTTTTGGGTCAAAACATGCGTTTTTCACATTTTTGCCGATTTTTGGAAAACGGGCCATGCTAGGAGGGCGTGCTTGGATTCGTTTTTTTCGTCTCGTTGTGCTCTTAACGGGAATGTCGGTGTCGAAAAGGTGAAGTTAGGGTTTTGGGTCAAAACATGCGTTTTTCACATTTTTGCCGATTTTTGGAAAACGGGCCATGCTAGGAGGGCGTGCTTGGATTCGTTTTTTTTCGTCTCGTTGTGCTCTTTACGGGAATGTCGGTGTCGGAAAGGTGAAGTTAGGGTTTTGGGTCAAAACATGCGTTTTTCACATTTTTGCCGATTTTTGGAAAACGGGCCATGCTAGGAGGGCGTGCTTGGATTCGTTTATTTCGTCTCGTTGTGCTCTTTACGGGAATGTCGGTGTCGAAAAGGTGAAGTTAGGGTTTTGGGTCAAAACATGCGTTTTTCACATTTTTGCCGATTTTTGGAAAACGGGATCATGCTAGGAGGGCGTGCTTGGATTCGTTTATTTCGTCTCGTCGTGCTCTTTACGGGAATGTCGGTGTCGGAAAGGTGAAGTTAGGGTTTTGGGTCAAAACATGCGTTTTTCACATTTTTGCCGATTTTTGGAAAACGGGTCATGCTAGGAGGGCGTGCTTGGATTCGTTTATTTCGTCTCGTTGTGCTCTTTACGGGAATGTAGGTGTCGGAAAGGTGAAGTTAGGGTTTTGGGTCAAAACATGCGTTTTTCACATTTTTGCCGATTTTTGGAAAACGGGTCATGCTAGGAGGGCGTGCTTGGATTCGTTTATTTCGTCTCGTTGTGCTCTTTACGGGAATGTAGGTGTCGAAAAGGTGAAGTTAGGGTTTTGGGTCAAAACATGCGTTTTTCACATTTTTGCCGATTTTTGGAAAACGGGCCATGCTAGGAGGGCGTGCTTGGATTCGTTTTTTTCGTCTCGTTGTGCTCTTTACGGGAATGTCGGTGTCGAAAAGGTGAAGTTAGGGTTTTGGGTCAAAACATGCGTTTTTCACATTTTTGCCGATTTTTGGAAAACGGGTCATGCTAGGAGGGCGTGCTTGGATTCGTTTATTTCGTCTCGTTGTGCTCTTTACGGGAATGTCGGTGTCGGAAAGGTGAAGTTAGGGTTTTGGGTCAAAACATGCGTTTTTCACATTTTTGTCGATTTTTGGAAAACCGAAAACGTGAGAATGACGTGTGTGATAGTATTTATTTCGTCTCTTTATTCTCTTTACGTGGATATAGACATGAAAAAGGTAAAAAGCTGGAAACATGGTTTTCTTATGGAAAAGGTGTTTTTTTTGTTCATTTTCGCGTTATTTGGAAAACGAATGAGGCGATTTTTATGATGGGCATGTCGATGTATTTGTGTCGTTGTTCAGTTTACGGGAATGTAGGTATGGAAAACCTGAAATCATGGTTTTCGTCATTTTTTTTCGAGATCGTTGAGGAAAACGGGGAAAAAGTAAGAAACCAGATTTGAAGTCACGTTAGGTTATGCGCTTTGATGTTAATAAAACACTTATGCATTATTATTATTATTATTTGTCTTGACTGGTCAGGACTCACACGCAGAGAGAGAACTTGCTTAATGCAATGAGAATTGAAAGCATTGAGGCTGACCCACGGCGATCCAGACAGACACAGGTCTTATCATCGTACGTGCCTCGCAGCAGAGAGAGATAACAGCCTGTTGTTCACATGCAGGTGGCTGTTATCTGACCCAGACGTGTTACCCGATATCTCGATGAAGGACAAACAGCTCTGTCGAAAAGCTGATCATTGCATTCTCACGCATACTCATGCAGAGATTGCAAAAGCTTGTGAGAATCGGTCTGACTTGTGCGCTCCATGACATCCTACTCATAGGAACAAAAAAATAAGTAAAGTGTTAACTTTGCATCTTGTTGAGGAGACATATATGTTCTGAGGGTAAGAGAGACTCATCATTCTCGTGTTCATCTTTGAAGGTGACGGATGCAAGTGCCTTATGCTCTTTGTAAAATATTACGTGAACCGCGGCCATACTTGTGCTAAGGTAGGTTCATTATTGTTAATTATGGCATGATTGGTTTTATTGTTATTTTGTGTATGCATGAAAAGTAAGTTAGTGACTGATGGTATTTTTGGGGGATTTCGTTTGTTGCAGATTTTTAAAAACAACATTATTAAGTCTGGGAAAGCAGACAGAGAGAGAGACAGTGACAGTGACAGTGACAGTGGCGGCAAAGAGCACATTTGCTGAAAGTATTATAATTCATTATATGGTGAGTACATGTTGTTCCATTACTTTTATTGTTGTTGTTGTTGTTAAATGCATGTCATTTATTTCACGGAAATTTATATACTTATGGCGTGTATTTATTATTGTTTCAGAATGAAGATATATATGGAGTGAATAGGTTTTAACTACCTTGACGCTTTCGATATTAAAAAAAGAGGTGAGTCTTTGTAAATGACTTTGTTATTTTCGAGTGAGTGTCTTATTTATGTGTGCACACTTGAAACCTTTTGTTTTTAGCAAGTCTTATGAATGAATGAATGAATGAATGAATGAATGAATGAATGCACATGTTTAATGTATATAACCATGACTAATAACGGATTGTATTGGTTTGTTTTTCAGATAAATCATTGGAAACAAAAAACAAGATAAACCTTGTCGTTGATATTAAAACTATATCAACTTTGTTGGTGATCATTTCCTGCTGGGGGCCCAAATTACTACAACCATTGTCTACCTGTGAACGAGATTGTGTGTGCCAGTCAGTAAAAATCGATAAGTGTGGTCGTTTGGAATTGCAGATTTTGGATTAACCTATTTTAAGGTAAGGGTTGCACGTTTATTAGTCCATTTTATAATCATGTCTATATCAGAGAGTGAAGTGTTAGTCTGGCAGCCTTTGGCCAAATGTTTCAAAACGCGAGTATGCTCAGGCCGAATTTACAATGCGATTCACTGTCTGTCGCCTAAAGATTTTGTGGAATTATGTTTTCCCATTTTTTTGAGTGAATGTGAACAAGGCTTAAGATTGCATCAGGCTTTAAAAATAAACTTCGAACTACTATGTGAATTTACGTTGATAAAAAATAATGTTGAAGAGAAACACACCTTCAACCTTTGTACAAAAATGGAGAAAGTACTGATAGCCGATAATTTGGAAACGTGGTATCAGGAGAAAGCTATTCAAGCGCTTATCACTAAATTTGATAAGTTGCAAGAGGGTCCCAGTGGCTTGGCCCTCAATAGCATTGCCTATTTGCAAATCAATATTTGTAAATACAATCCATTGAATGCAGGAAGTAGCTATATTGCCACACCGAGCTTTATCGCTTCCAGAAAGGCAGTGATCAACATACGCAACAAAGACGATTACTGCTTTTTGTGGAGTATAGTGAGCAGTCTGCAACCCTGTCAAGACAGAAATGGTGATAGACCAGGGAAGTACAAAGAATTGTTTAACCGCATGAAACAAACTCTCAATCTCGAGCGTGTTTCATTTCCCATGCCTCTAGATAAAATTCATTTATTTGAGAAAGATAATCCAAATTTCTCTTTCATGGTGTATGGCATCGAAGGATCCAACATTGTGGGCCCCTTGTATGCCACCAAACAGGTAAAGCAACATCACATTCACCTGCTTTTCCTGTCTGATGGGGATAAAAGCCATTACTGTTGGATAAAGAATTTAAGTAAATTGGTGAGCAGCCAAGTGTCTAACCATAATGGTAAGACACATATTTGTGAGCGCTGCCTTCAGTATTTTCAAACTGATGAACTTTTGAAACGACATACAGAAGACTGTGAAGGGCAGACGGCAGTAAAGCTAGTCTTGCCCGAAGGGAATGACGCAGTCTTAAAATTTAAGGCCACTAATAAACAAGAGATGGTACCATTTACTGTTTACGCTGATTTTGAGGCCCTTACTGTTCCCATTCAGGGATGTGAACCAAGCCCCCATACAAGCTCAACCTATCCAGTGCAGAAACATGAGCCTTTTGCTGTAGCCTATTATGTTGTCTGTCACTATGATAATTCACAATGTGAGTATGTAAGTCATAAAGGTCAGGATTGTGCGCGGTGGTTTGTTGATCAAATGGCGGCTTTAGCAGGCAAAGTAGAAACTATTTTGAACAACCCTGTACCAATTCAGATGAATGACGTACAGCAAAGAGAATATGATCAAGCCACCACCTGCCACATATGTGAAAAGCCAATCTTAGGCGGAGAAAAAAAAGTAAGAGACCACTGCCACAGGACAGGTCATTTTAGAGGTGCTGCCCATAACGAATGCAATTTGAAGTACTCTACACCTCGCTTCCTCCCTGTCTTCTTACACAATTTCTCCCGGTATGACCTTCACTTTATTGTAAAACAATTTGCTCATGTAGATAAGAGCAAATTCAATATTTTGGCTAAAAACCATGAGAGCTTTACCTCACTTTCATGGAGAAAAGGAAGCATGAGCATTCGCTTTCTCGACTCATTCAAGTTTATGTCTAGTTCGTTGGATAGTCTTGTGAAAGGCTTAAGCGAAGATGAGTTGAAACATACCCATTCCCACTTTACGGATACAAATCAATTTAAATTGTGTGTTCGTAAAGGCCATTTTCCATACGATTATGTGGAAAGTTACGAAGTGCTTGAAGAAACGACTTTGCCGCCAAGAGAAAAATTCTTTTCTCAGTTAACACAAAGCACTATCAGTGAAGAAGACTATGCCCACGCACAGCATGTTTGGCGAGTGTTTGGCATAGAAACCATGGGCCAGTATGCTATGCACTACTTAAAATTAGACGTGTTGTTGTTGACCGACGTTTTTGAAACGTTTCGTCAGCTATGTCACACGATTTATGGCCTTGACCCCGCCCACTACTATACCAGTCCAGGGTTAAGTTGGGACGCCGCCCTCAAATTTACCCACATCGAGCTTGATTTACTGACGGATCCCGATATGGTACTCATGATGGAAAAAGGGATTCGTGGGGGATTCGTATCGCTCAATCAGCGACATGCCAAGGCAAATAATCATTACATGCCTGATTATTGTCCCGAAGAACCAGAATCCTATCTAATGTATTTCGACGTAAACAATTTATACGGTCACGCTATGAGTCGACCACTGCCGTACAGAAACTTTGTTTGGCTGTCTGAGGATGAAATTAAAGATTTCAATGTGCATAGCGCTAGCAAGCAACAGGACGTAGGGTATGTTCTTGATGTCGACTTAGCTTATCCCCCCTATCTCAGACAGCGTCATGGTGATTTCCCCTTTTGCATAGAGAAAATGGTGCCGCCCGAGAGTAAGGGCAATCATAAGAAATTGATGGGTACCTTGTATGATAAAAATCACTATGTGTTGCATATTGACATGCTGGTAGAATGTTTAGCTCAGGGCTTAACCCTGAAAAAAATCCATAGAGGTATTTCTTTTTGTCAGAAACCGTGGTTGAAACCATACATGGATTTAAATACCAGTCACAGACAAAGTGCCACTCAGCCATTTCAAATCAATTTTTTTAAACTGATGAATAATTGTATCTATGGCAAGAGTTTGGAAAATGTACGGCAGTATAGGGACATAAAATTGGTCAATACATGGCATGGCAGATGGGGGGCTCAAAAATATATTGCAAAACCAAATTTCAAATCTTTAAACATTATTGATCATGATCTACTGACTATTGAACTTGCCAAAACTAAAGTGGTCATGAATAAGCCTATCTATTTAGGCCAAGTCATATTAGATTTTTCAAAATTGCACATGTATAAATTCCATTATGGTTTTGCAATACAGCGATTTGGTACCATTTCCTTGTTATATACAGACACGGATAGTTTTATTTACCATATCCATGACTGTGATCCGTATGTCGTTATGAAACAAAACCCAAAATGGTTTGACACGTCCTCGTTTAGTGACAAGAACGTGTTCGATATCCCCCGTCTGAACAAAAAAGAAATTGGTTTAATGAAAGATGAGTGTTCAGACACCATGATGACTGAGTTTGTAGGTCTCGCTCCGAAAATGTATAGTTTTCGACAGGTGGATCGATGCGAATCTATGCGAGCCAAAGGGATTAGCCAGCATGTGGTTAAACGACTCTGTGTGGATGATTATTTACATGTCCTTCAGACCCACACAGCCATGGCACATAGTCAGTTTAGGATTCTCTCAAAAAATCATGATTTATTTTTAATGAAGCAGCGAAAACAAACACTCGCTTTGTTAGACGACAAGAGACAGTGGTGTCAGGATATGATGACAAGCGTCCCATTTGGTTACAACCAGTAGTGGTTGTAGCTATTGTTGTTGTACAACACGGCAAGTGTTTGGTTTGGTTGCTATCAAATGCGAGATGCCATCTTGAGCCTCGGAATAAAAAAAAAATTGTAGTGTATCATATAATTTTTGTTTTTTAACCTGCGTGCATGGGTGTATGCATGGATGTGTGAATGCCTGTAAATAGTTGTACATAAACTGTATGTCTTGTGCTATTTGCCTGTCAACGCATAAAGAGAGCCATGCATCAACGTTTCCATGGTTCACTGTGCACAGGCTAGATTAAAAACATGTTGACTTCTTTAGGTTAGGTTAGGAAAAAAACAAACAAGTAGCCACCCTCACTATTGTTGTCGCTTAGTAGGCCTCATGTTTCGGCAAGGTGACCATTCACCCTCAGTAGGCATGCGGCTTAATAGGCCACACTAGGGTGTGGCTTAGTAGGTCTCATGCAAGAACAAAAGAATAATAATCTGCTGCTTTTACGGAGGACAAAACTCTCACTTTATGGCTAGAGTTATGAGTGGTGATATATTTGAAATATCTGAACAGAAATTGTTTCTTTAACCTGTTACATGTTTTTTTCCTAACCTAACCTAAAGAAGTCAACAGACAGATGGTTATTTATTTGTGTTTTGCTTATTTTTTATTTTATTTTTGCCATTGACTTAGGGGACAGACAGTGTATATAGTACATAGTATTTTTATTTATTCACTTAGTAAACGGCAACGACTACTTTTCAGATTCAATCATGATCCACGGTGAAGATCGTTTTATCGTCACAAAACACACCACGTTCAATGAATATGCCACGATGATGTCTCATAATCCTCGACGTGTGGCCTATCCTTCAGAATATAGAAACACGAAAGTACGCATTGATACCATGTTTTATGACATCATTATGGATGATGACATAGTTTATGATCCAGGGCATCACTTTTGTAAATCCTGTATGCTAAATTTTGGCTTTGAAAATAATGTATCCACTCAAGTGATTCATAAAGCATGGTACGGTTTAACCATGAATCAAGTGATTGTTAAATTAGCTGACGAGGATCATTTTCCAGATTTCTGGTGTACAATATGTACAAAACCCCTGTTTAATGTTTATTTTCCAATAACCTCTCAAATGTTTTGTTTTCATTTTTATAAATTTCCTGCTGAGGAAGCAATCACTTCATATCGACAACAAGCATTTCGCCAACTTTGTCTTGGCTTACCTATGAATCAATATTCGCCTCATAGAATGAGATTTGTTAGAAACTAGCCACATGATGTCATGATTATCGCTTTTTTTGTTTACATTCGGCTTTCAGGTGCATACTTGACGTTTAGAATACATTTGGCTATTTTGTTTGTTTGTTTGTTTGTTTTAGTTTATCGTGTATACACGTTGATAAACACATACACACTGGTTTAAATTTGTAGTTTTGAACTTTGTTTTGTTGGATGTAGACATGGTTATTAAATGCATAGCGTGTTAACTTTGCCTTTTATAGGTTACCAAAAAAGCATTCCATGTTTGCTCTTAGTATTTGTTGATACTATTTATTTAACAGAATGTTGTGTGAATTTGCACAACAACAGAGCAAACGAATACAAGTCATTCGAATAGGGAATGATAGGCTAATTCCCATTCACAACAGAGACATGCATTTACCTCCAAGAGAGAGAGATCTTGAAAATGATTCACACACTTAATTTTGATAAAACATTTCCTATTATATAATTTCCAAATGTATGTTTTGACTGAAAAAATGATACAAACATTATTATTATATTTTTATCCAATACTATCTATCTACAAATTCAGGTCATAAACACTCAGGATAAAAAAAAAACAACACACTTTGATGTACAAAGTTATTGTTGTTGTAATATAAGAACGAGAGTGTTAGAAAGTAACACTCTTTTCTTTGGTTATAGACAACCATGGACGCCTTGAACGCCATTGGTCAAGATTGTGGCTTTGCACGCAAGAAAATGAGTGAATTGCCTACGCAAACACCCTTTCGCATACATAAAATTCAAAAACTGATAACCAAATTTGGTGAACGAGCTCTTTGCATTTGTCAAGACTTTGAGACATTTCTTCCCACACGATTTAATAACCTACCTGATAATGTTATGGAAGATGTCAATTCCAGTATTCACCCTGTCTATTTAATTTATGAGGGTGAAAAAAATAATCGATGCATGGTTCGTTTTGTAAAAATTGAAAACGAATAATCATTGTACGCTAGCCGTAACTTTTATAATAATAATGAAACTATTAGTTAAAATGATGGACTTTTGTCCTTTTTTATTGTTTGTGATTTAAAATAGCATTTATAGCAATTTTTAAGCAATTTTTATTATAATTTATAATGATCAAATTCTAGTAACATGTTATTTTATTCAATAATAATAAGCGTTTAACAAAAAAAAAACTGGTTCTAGAGTAGATAAAAGATTTCGTGCTGTCATTCGTTCTGCTAGACTGCCATTTGAAGCTGATGAATAATGATGGACTTTTGTCCTTTTTTTGATTGTTTGTGATTTTAAAAAAATAGGTTTAGTACAATTATCATGTATATATAATTTTTTATAATAATAATGATGAAACTATTAGTTAAAATAATGGACTTTTGTCCTTTTTTATTGTTTGTGATTGAAAAAATAGATTTACTACAATTAGTAATATTTTTTAACGATGCACTGCTGTCCCTTTTTTATTGTTTGTCATTTATAATTATAATAATGAAACTATGAGTGAATAATAATAATGGAAAAAAACACAACATGGACTCTTGTCTTTTTATTTATTTTTTTGTCATGATAACAGTGATACTATACATTTTTTTAAATAAAATCATTACGTTAAAGTCCATATCTAGATAAAAGTAATTTGCTCTTCATAGCACCAATCACTATAAATGCTGCCATTCGTTCTGCTAGACTGGCATCTGAAGCTGTTAATCGTTGCTTGGCAATGCTTAACAAGACTTTGTCGGCAATGCGTCTTAGTGTGGGATCACTGTTTTCATAGGCTTTATCGTGATTAAGGCATGCATGATCCAAAGCATTGATTCCCATATCCCCTCTCCTCAAACGATCTTGAAGACGAGTACCAGGGCCGCAAAAGCTGTAAGCAGGTAAGTGAGCTTCGAATGGTAAGTTTTTAATAATGTTATCAATAATTCCACGGCCAGTACACCTGGGACATAGAGGTTTCAATCGGTGAAAAACACTTTTTTTGTTGTTCTTCTTCTTCTTGTTCTTGTTCGTGTTCTTGCTGTTGTTGTTGTTGTTTGTCGGCGGCTCCTGACGAGCATGGTAGGTGGTGGTTGTTTTCCGCATGACAGCCATGGAATGATGAAACAATGTCTTTACACTGAGTTTTATGACCATGATATAATTTCATTAATTGGCATGTGGCACACTGTCGAATGGAAGGTATTTTTGCCATGGTTAATTGCTTGTGATGGGAAAAATGACTGCATGGTTGTAGTTCACTCAATACAGAGTCGTTAGTCCACTCGGCAGGCGCCTTTTCCCAAATTTCTTTGACAGCGTTGGCAGCAACATAAAAAAGAAATGATTTAGGTAGTGCTAATAATTCATGTTGTGTAAAGCTAATCAGTTTTTTCTTGCACACAAAGAACTTTCCAATAGCCTTGTCGATTGTAGTGGCGTCCATGTCTATAACGTAGATGTTTTCACCTCACGTGTACACGTCTCACTGCTATCATTGGACGATACACTTTCAGTTTTAATTTTATTGAACAACTCCCAACATGCACTCGTGGTGAGCCAATGAAACAATTGCCATGCATGCGCTAAGGCTTTATTCTGAATATTGTCGCAAGGACAAGTGTCCATGAGCGTTTTCAGGGATGGACAACCCAGATCTAAAAGGTCAATACATTGACAGTGAGAGGGTAGAAATGGTTGAAGCCACTGGCATTTTTCACTCCCTTTAACAAATAAGACATTGGCCGAGGACAAATGGGCTTTCATGACAATGTCAAGATACTTGTAAGAAATATCACCCTGGTTCCATGCTAACTGCAAATGATTTTCAATCCATTGGCTCTGTTTTTTATCTTTTTCACTAAGCAACTCGAAAGCATAGGGAGGTTTAAACACCAAATGAATAGGGTTAGACACCCAAAACGTACTACAATCGATAAAAGCGACTTCCTTAAATATAAATTTGTTGTCTGCAATTTTAAACCCCTGACAATCCACGATGAGTGTACGCATCATTCTTTTTTTATTTTTACTTGTTACCTCATTGACGTCTAATCAACAACTAACCCATGCCATGGTTTAACATGGCAAAGTCAAAGGACTTTAGGGGAAAAAAGGAACAAATGAATTGAACAACAGCTAAATATTTTTTTGAGGTTTTATTCATATAAAAAAAAAACACTTACACTTTTATTACAAAAGTTTTTTGGCTTAATTTGGAACAGCATTCAGATGAATAGTTTGCGCATATGGTCCACAGCTATCTCCTAGTTTTGCAGTGTCTGGTACAATAACAGGATAATTCAAACTCCATGGAATATTGCCCACATCATAGCGATTGAGGTAAGGGCAGGATGGACTCCATCGCTGATGATCGCTAAAGGGTCGATCCCCTATTTCCCAGTTTCCAATTTCAATGTTGCAAAAAATACACTTGACCACATCCCCACGTTTTAAGTAATAAAATCCGCTCGCAGCCATTTCTCCACAATCCATAAAGGGAACTGTCCATGTTTCAAAAGTTTTCAAACGATTAAATTCACATTTTAAATTCCATGGTTGGTCTGTCACGTTGTTGTTGTTGTTGCTGTTGCTTATTGAGGGACACATGATGTTTGTTGTTGTCGTCGTATGTGGGCACAGTGCCAGAGCGCAACAGATACTGTGCATGCAGTCGCTTATCATCAATCCTATGAATGATGATCTTTTTTTTGTTTTCATTCGACCACAGATGGCTTACATGCTGGTGACATAATTGGACAAAGGATGATATTTCACTTGTCTAGCATGAATTATCAAACAGTAGGCACTGGTATGGTCTGGGACATTTTCTTGTGTTTCAAAATCTATCCTTAAATCAATGGTGGTGATTTTCATAGATTCTTCTAGATACGAACAGTCGAAAACAATCAGTGGTGCTTTTGCTTTAAACCCTTGTGGCGACAACATAGGACAATCCTGTTTTTCATAATAAGACGATTGAAATTTAGCGAACATGTCATAAAGGGGACCAAACTTATTTTTTGAAAAATTGAGTTCCAACCCCTCATAGGGAAAGCAAACATTATTTAAAAATAGTCGTATATTTCTCAAGTGAATGTGATCAAACAAGGTGACATCTTTGCTTTGTTGGTATTTTCTATTGGTTTGAAAACCAATAATAACATAAAGGGGTCTCTCGGTAGAGCGAGCCGATTTGACACTCCAACTATGAGTGTCAGTGGTAGGTAGCAAGGGGTATTCATGTAGACACCAACTTCGAAAGGCGATAGGCAAGGCTTTATCTTTTTGCACTAAATTTAACATGCTTAGCTTTTTACGATCCGATAGCGTCACATGGGGCACTTTCCATAGTAATCGAAGCAGTTGAATTTTTGAGTCTATCACTTGGTCAGAGGCTCCTTTCAGCGCATTATAATCACTGCGGTCTCTCACCAGATACAAACTTTGTCTTGCGTTTAAAATAATACGCTTGTGATCTTCGGCAAAGCCAAGGAGTAATTTTAAGGGTAGGAAGCCTGTAAAAGTGCCATCGGTATGAACTAGCCAGTTATTGCTACTGTTGGGACACCATCCTGCCATAGAAAGCGTTTTACTTTCCTCCTCGCTATAGGATGGATATAATTTCATAAGACTAGTCATGCCCACATTTCGAGTCATATCTATGACTATATCATTTATCACATAACGTACTTCAGAAAACAGAAAAGCCAAACCATGATTCGCCAACGCAGACGTTGTGGGCGTACTGCCATCTGCTTTCATCAATTTACCCTCAATTTGAAGGACACTTTCATGAGGTAGAGTAAAAATATCTTGATTGTTAATGATGAATTGAATCTCGTCATTGTTATTCAGTCCTGTTGCTTGAGGTTGATAGGAATGCATATCAATGCGCACGACGCCATCTTCCACTTGTATGGGATTTAACACTTGCAACAGCTCTTTGTTCATGATTGGGGTGTAGCGTATAACCAAGGCGTTGTAAGCGTTGTCGGTTTACTCGTGTCAACCGTTTCATACACGGCGGGCAACTAACCGACCTCGTAGACGTTGTTGTTGCTTTATAGATAAATTTCATAGCGTCTTTAAAACCAACTTGTAGGTCACAGGGGTGTTGGCGTCCAAAGCAATCAGTTGTTGGTTTCTATTCACTAAGCGTAAGGTAATATTACTAATATCACTGACACACACAGGATGATAGAGAACCACTGAAGGGTTTTCACGAATAATATAGCCGCAAGGAGAGGTGACAATAAAATCATACAGGGAATGGCTTTGTTCTTGATTCGTAAATACGTCTCTAATAATATTGCAAGTTACAGAAATGTGATGGTCCTCGATGAATTTCACTGGATAATCTGATTCATGGGGTAGCTGAGCTGCCAACACTCTTGGTTTAAATCCTAATAAAGGACCAATAGAATGAACTTGTGTTTCAAAGTCAATGTTAAACGTAGAGAAAATACGACAGCGATGAGTTATTGTATTGGCTGTAAGTTCAAATTTGTGTGTCCCATCCGCAAATGGTTTGACACCAAATTGTTTTATCATCGACACGCTAATGGCCTCATGCACGTCGTCTATGGTATAACCTCCAGGGGGTAGTGTCAACATATAATCATCATAATAAAATTTGTCATTAATATCCAGTTGAATATTGTAAATTCTGTTGTAACTTTCCAAAGAAATTAATCCTAGCACATAGGATTGTTCTGATTGCAATTCAATGGGGGGAAAAAAATCCAGGGACACTTCAGGCCCGCGACTGTGCACGGTAAAGGTCTTGACGTTGACATTCATAATAATGAAACTCTTGGCTTAACGCGACCTCTTATATAAAAAATGTAAACTCAAACGGCCACACTCTTGACTGTCAAAGGTTTGTTGGCGATTCACATTATAGAATATCTTTACTCGGTTTCCCAAATAACGTAGCAACTCGATCGGGGGTGGTAAATTTCCATAACTGTCAAAGTACCATACTGTGGAACCTTGTTTCACATAGGCTACAAAATGGGTTCCTGGGCCTGCATCATCATCTAAATTCATCATGGCTCGTTCTTCTTTCCACGGTGCTTTAGGTAATTCATTTCGCATAAATACACCTCGAAAATGAGAAATCTTTAGTTGTTTGGCATAGCTTTCCACTTCTTCATGGGTCATGGCATGACGAGGCAGTTGGCTTAAGCGCTTATCGATGATGGACATTTTTTTTTTCTTTTCTTAAACGGTAGGCCACTACCTTGTGGATAAAAGACTGGCTTTAAAGGATTGCCATTTCTAGCTCCCATCGCAATGGCTTCTAACGTTTTATTGTGTCGCTCGCTTTCTTTGAGTTGTTGCTTGCCTTGCTCGACGGCTTTTATGGTTTTCGCTACAGCGCTGGCACCACCCAAAAGGGACCCCAAAGCTGCCAACCCTGCAAATAAAGCCGGCAAAAAACCCCCACGCTTAGCAACAGGAATGACTCGCCCACGTTTTTGCTTTCTTTCTTTTCTTTTTATCGATACATAATGCTGCGATTTCGGAGCTGTAGACAATCGCACCGCTTGTAAAGCTTTTTCGATAGCCACTCTTTTTAGATTTTGTTTAGTTTTTTTACGTTTTAACACTGGGTGTGAGGCCGATCGACTTGGTTTCCGACCTGGCTTTTTTCTCTTTTTGAGATTTGATTTTTTCATGTTCATAGCATATCTTTTTTTCACCATGCTGCTACTTGGTGAACCTTTCACAGCAAACATTCGATAACAACTAACGTAGAGAACCTTATTTCATAGCAGTATATTCCAATTCTATATAAAGCGGGAAATCATTCACCGTTTTCCCAGCTTCCTTTTCCTCAAACGTAAGCATAAGATGAAAGGATAATTCATCTCCCACATTTACTCTTTGATGGTTGTGGGCCAACACTCTATCACCGTTTAGTTGTATTTTTAAATGTTTCTCATCAGGCATGACATATTTAATATGAATGACACCATCATAATGCAGTCGATAACGACTTAAACCGGAAGCAAGCATATAGGTAAGATCATCATTCACCAGTGGTAGTGGTGGTGGGGAATGGTTTCTGTCATTGTCCAGTTTTTGATTTGACAGGTACACTAAAAATACAGATGGGACAAATTTATAAAGCCTTTTCATTTGATAGGTCACATAACGTTTCGTGCAGACATCATTTTCGTCTCGAGGCTCTTGCACATCAATAATACGATGATGATTGGCTGAATAGCCCTCAGCGGTTAGTCTCGGGGCCATGTGATAGACACTTTGCACTTTGCGATCGACATAGCTTTTTGTTGCCACCTCTCGTGACAAAGAGGCGGCCGTGGCCATGGTTACACGAGCTCTCCCAAACACGTCCATGGTGATAGACGTTAACTAACCTATCCTACTCACCGCTTGCCTATATATATAAACCTTATACACACATGAAAAAAACTCAGTCATCGACACAATGGAATTAATGAAACAACCCCATGCTTTGCCCGTCTCTGATTTGGTTTCAGAGCTATCACTGTCCGTGTGCGAACCTAAACGTCATGGCACCCTATTCCCATCTACCGTTCGATGTATTATGGTAGGGCCTTCGGGTTGTGGAAAGACCAATGTTTTGCTGAACATTATTACCGCACCTCATGGCCTACGATTTCAAAATATTTATATTTTTGCCAAATCCTTGTACCAGCCTCTGTACGTGTATCTGGAACAAATTATGTCTTCGTTAAATAAAGAAGCCATGGGCTATTTTACATTCACCTCACCTCAAGATGTCATTCAACCAGACCGCATTCAACCAGATTCCATTATAATTTTTGATGATATTGCCACTCAACGACAGGCCATTATTCAAGAGTATTTTAGTATGGGACGCCATAAACAAGTGGATTGTTTTTATCTGGCTCAGACCTATTCCAAAATCCCCAAACAGTTGATTCGTGACAATGCCAATCTCATCGTTCTCTTTCGCCAAGACTCTAGAAATCTCTATCATATTTTTCAAGATCATGTGAATCCAGATATGTCCTTTACAGCTTTCACGCAATTGTGTGCTTCGTGTTGGAACCATCATCCCCATGCCTGTTTGGTCATAAATAAACAGAGTGAACGATGTGAGGGACGTTATCGCTTGGGTTTTGATCATTTTATTTCTGTTTAAAAAGACCTAGGGCTGGACATTTCCTGTTAGTGTGTCTTTACCTTTACCATGGCGAACGCCATAGGGTACAAGAAACATGTTCAAATCATGCAGCGTATTATTGAGGCACGAAATACGATTCGACATAAATTTCGTGAATTGCAACGTTTAAAAAACGTCAATCCTTTACCCATGATAAAACATGCTCCATCATCGGTTGATCCCATGAGATTTAAACCTAATGCTTCTGCTGCTACTGCTGCTGCTGCTGCTACCTCTCAAACCAAACCCATAACAAGTTCAAAATTTACTCAAACAGAATCCACACGACAGGTAAAATCCTCCTCTTCCTCCTCCTCTAATGTTAGTGAACAAGAACATCAAGAACATGAAAAGGAAGAAAAAGAAGAGGATGAACAAAGTGAAAGTGACAGCGAAAGCGTATTTAGTCCTGAAAGAAAAAAGAAATCGTCACCCCTTCAACAGTTTCTAAAAACAAAACAAAAATCTTCCGTCATATCGGCAACACCGTCTTCCTCCACATCGTCTCCGTTTTCACAAGTCTTGGCAACCCCTCAAAATAAAGCTCAACTCAAAAACATTTTAATCAAACATTATGGGGCAACCCTGGAACCGTATTTGACCCTTCTATTTATTGGAAAGACAGATACCACGTATGGTGTTCGCTATGAGAATGATAGTTTTAAAATTGGGGATTCATCCATTAAATTTGCTCGTACGAAAGCTGTCATTAAAAAGATCAACTATAAATTAACACCAGGTCTGTTAAAGCTGCTATTTTCTCGCACCCCCTCGACACAAGATTTTACGTCCGAGGACCTTGCTAAATATAAATCCATTTTATTAGACACCAACGCTCACAAAAGAAACTATAAATCCTCTCAGCAGGTCAATGCCAATATATCCCAAAAATATAAGACCATCATTGCAAACATCTTTGGTAAGCAAAAACATCACTCTGCCTCTGGTGTAAGGTTTAAGAAATTAAAACCCTACCTAGATATAACCTTTTGGAATAATCCCAATCAGTTAGTAGAGCGCTTATACTTGCTTCATGCATCAAAACAAGCTGGTCACACTGGACATGAGGCGGAAATCGCTCACATTGAACAACAACTCCGAGATGCTAAAATTATCATATAAGCCATCCCCCATCAAAGTGGGCATTGCTCATGAATTGCATAAACCAGCCCGACGCATTTATGAACGTCGTCGTGTCATTTCCAAAGGAATCGATGAACTTTGGCAGGCAGACCTGGTTGAAATGATACCTTATTCTGACGTTAACGACGGTGTACGCTATATGTTGACTGTCATTGATGTCTATTCCAAAATGGCTTTTGTTCAACCAGTAAAAAATAAAACTGGTATCTTAGTCACAAAGGCCTTTCAACATATTATTGAACAATCAAAACGTCAACCTCACTTGTTACAAACAGACCAGGGGAAAGAATTTTTCAACAAGGATTTCTCCAGTTTTCTCAAATCTAAGGATATTCACCATTATGCCACCTATAGCAATCTCAAAGCTAGTGTAGTTGAACGCTTCAATCGAACATTAAAAAGTTATATGTGGAAAGAGTTTACAATACATGGTTCCTATCGATGGATAGACTGGTTACCTCAACTTGTGTCTCGCTACAACAACACCATTCATTCCACCATCGGCATGAAACCTCGCCTCGTCACCAAGAACCTACCCAGACTCAATAGACTGTTTAACCCTATAAAAAGGGTAGACCCAAGGCGACATCGCCTTAAAATTGGAGATTTTGTTCGCATTAGTAAACATAGAAGTGTGTTTTCAAAATCGTATACTCCACAATGGTCGACAGAAATTTTTAAAATTCGCCAAGTCAAGCTAGGTCAACCAGTGACGTATCTCTTAGAAGATCAGAGCGGTCAACCCATTCAGGGACGATTCTATTATGAAGAAGTGCAAAAAACATTATATCCCAACGATTATCTCATTGAACGAGTAATTAAAGTCAAAGGTGCAAAATATTTTGTAAAGTGGTTAGGTTTTCCTTCCACGTATAATTCATGGGTCAATAAACATAATTTTTTGTAATAAAACCCTATTTAATTATTTTGAAAAAAAAAATGTATCATATGACCTTTCATTATTCCCACCCTTTTGTTTATTACATGTCCAATAACCGCTTTGTTCGAGCCCATGCCAATCTGTTATCATGATGTTATACACTCACTCATTGTTTCAAACTTTGCGTTGCATGATGAGTCCATAATGAACCTAGGCTATGACATACACAGTATAAATCCGCACACTGTATAATGACACCAGCCTCTTATCTCTCTCTGCTGCGAGGCACGTACGATGATAAGACCTGTGTCTGTCTGGATCGCCGTGGGTCAGCCTCAATGCTTTCAATTCTCATTGCATTAAGCAAGTTCTCTCTCTGCGTGTGAGTCCTGACCAGTCAAGACAAATAATAATAATAATAATGCATAAGTGTTTTATTAACATCAAAGCGCATAACCTAACGTGACTTCAAATCTGGTTTCTTACTTTTTCCCCTGTTTTCCTCAACGATCTCGAAAAAAAATGACGGAAACCATGATTTCAGGTTTTCCATACCTACATTCCCGTAAACTGAACAACGACACAAATACATCGACATGCCCCATCATAAAAATCGCCTCATTCGTTTTCCAAATAACGCGAAAATGAACAAAAAAAACACCTTTTCCATAAGTAAACCATGTTTCCAGCTTTTTACCTTTTTCATGTCTATATCCACGTAAAGAGAATAAAGAGACGAAATAAATACTATCACACACGTCATTCTCACGTTTTCGGTTTTCCAAAAATCGACAAAAATGTGAAAAACGCATGTTTTGACCCAAAACCCTAACTTCACCTTTCCGACACCGACATTCCCGTAAAGAGCACAACGAGACGAAATAAACATATCCAAGCACGCCCTCCTAGCATGGCCCGTTTTCCAAAATTCGGCAAAAATGTGAAAAACGCATGTTTAGACCCAAAACCCTAAGTTCACCTTTTCGACACCTACATTCCCGTAAAGAGCACAACGAGACGAAATAAACGAATCCAAGCACGCCCTCCTAGCATAACCCGTTTTCCAAAAATCGGCAAAAATGTGAAAAACGCATGTTTTGACCCAAAACCCTAAGTTCACCTTTCCGACACCTACATTCCCGTAAAGAGCACAACGAAACGAAATAAACGAATCCAAGCACGCCCTCCTAGCATGACCCGTTTTCCAAAAATCGGCAAAAATGTGAAAAACGCATGTTTTGACCCAAAACCCTAAGTTTACCTTTTCGACACCGACATTCCCGTAAAGAGCACAACGAGACGAAATAAACGAATCCAAGCACGCCCTCCTAGCATGACCCGTTTTCCAAAAATCGGCAAAAATGTGAAAAACGCATGTTTTGACCCAAAACCCTAACTTCACCTTTCCGACACCGACATTCCCGTAAAGAGCACAACGAGACGAAAAAAAACGAATCCAAGCACGCCCTCCTAGCATGGCCCGTTTTCCAAAAATCGGCAAAAATGTGAAAAACGCATGTTTTGACCCAAAACCCTAACTTCACCTTTTCGACACCGACATTCCCGTAAAGAGCACAACGAGACGAAAAAAACGAATCCAAGCACGCCCTCCTAGCATGGCCCGTTTTCCAAAAATCGGCAAAAATGTGAAAAACGCATGTTTTGACCCAAAACCCTAACTTCACCTTTTCGACACCGACATTCCCGTAAAGAGCACAACGAGGCGAAATAAACGAATCCAAGCACGCCCTCCTAGCATGGCTCCTTCCATTCCAAGGTCGCAGGGGCTCACCACTTGCTAAGTGAGGCAGCTCTCTCCTTACCACACTACTTAGAACTGCTGGTATTGGGGGAAGCGGAGGTGGCAGGGTCAGTTTGAGGGGAAACGTGGGTAAGACGGGACATGACATTGAAACGGCGAGGGCAGTCAATGCGAAGGTAGTCTGTGGCATGATAAAAGGCACAAGTGCAATCCTGGTCATCATCCGCGACTTGACCACGGTGTCCATTAATGGTTATAAAGGAGGGTATGGGGTTGCTTGCGTTCTATGTGAATTTGCCGGATCCCATTTTCTACAGGTAATTTATAATATTGCGACCAGTATTCATTTGTAATATTTTTAACTGTGCCAAATTTGGGGAAATGTAGACGTATTTTGTCAGCGGATACTTCCGGGGGAATATTAAACAAACGGACTCGGGTAGCTTCCACGCTTGCTGCAGTAATTTCTACGGGGACCGTGTCTCCATTAAGCTGGGCGAGTCTGTTAGCTCCAGCGAATTTACTTAAAAGTCCTTCCATAATAGTTGGAGAGATTACCTCGATATAAACAGAGTGGATGGTGCGTCTAGTTGTAGTGCAGCAAGTTGGTCCACCGTGATCTTCAGGGTGTCTGCCACAAAAGTATGTATTTCTGCTGCTGTGGGTCGCGTTGCGTTTCGTTGGAAAGAGCATTTCAAGGTACTTTTCGTTACATGGTTATTCCTGGGTGAATTCCGTGTAGAGAAACTAAAATTAAAACCACCGAGTGGCGATATCTGCGCACTTACTGTACTGTCCGTCCACCAGCTCATGGTCTTAGGGGGCTGAAGGGAAGAGAAGAGGAATTCCAGCTGCGTTGATTGAGTGGACGAGCCGCTGCAGGTATTGCCAACTCAGCACCGATGTTATTCACGCTATGGTTACTCACTGCTACTTTCGTTTAGTTTCAATTGTGAAATCGTACGGGTCAGTAGTAGGTTGGCACTATTGCCGTTCATGCAGAGGCCAGCTGTCTCCAGTTGACTCATTGCATTCCTGCCACTGTTCTTAAGCTTGTGGACGGACAGTAGTTGTACTCGGGACACTGGAGTTAACTGGGGAGAGCAAACTTGCTGTCAGAGCCCGCTTGAAAACACGTCCACACTGGTTTGTATTCCGATCACAACTGTCCTTTCGCCCTCCTTGCACACAATTTCACCGTCCAGGCAAAGAATGTTAAGTTGTTAATTTATCTGCTTTACCCAACAATCAATTATTTTAACTCTAGAGCATTGGTAATACCTCGACTATTACAATTATTCGCACACTCAAATATTTGAATTATACGAATTTCCAACCTATTCGATTAATAATACCTTAATAAATTCTTGTTGTCAGTATATGTCCCTGGCTGAAAATATCCGACAAATGAGGCGACAGGAATTTGTTACTAGATAAACTGGGGCTCCACCATTATCTGCTTATCAGTCTGTAGAAAGCTGTCATTTTGGAGACGTTCGTCTGTTCTTCAGGGTACTAACATAAAGAACTCCACTCCATCTTACAACTATTGTCGATTAAATGGTGTATTACACTTAATGATAGGCGGCTTCGATGGCATAGTTAGTAGCATGCTGAGCTGCTATGCCCAATGTCGTGAGTTCAACCCAGGCCGAAGTCGTCGGATTTTTTAAGAGCGTTAAAAATCCCTCAGTATGCCTTCGTTCGGAGGGGAAGTAAAGACGGCCGTCCTATGTCATAGATTTATTACATGAAAAAGAACCTTCCACTAACTACACTTGTGTGAAGCCAAACTTTGTAGGTTAGAACTGATAACGCTATATTAGTTCCAACGTTCGCCACCAGGTGCTGAATGCGATTGCATCTTTGTAGCCAAGTGCGCAAGCTAGGTGACGTGGACGGTAGCATTTGGTAGCGAAAGTAGGAACTACTTGAAATTATGGTCTGCAGTCCTTACTTGAATTACAACAGGTAACACAGTAACTAACACAGCCATCACAATTACCACCGGTTATTAGACAGATTCTACAAACACCCAAAGAACACGGGGCTACAGGACCGCGTTGTCGCAGCCTCTAAACTAAGGAACCAACCAACACCTAATGATATGGTGAACTAGCGAATAATAATAATAATAATAATAATAATAATAATAATAATAATTTTTTCTTCTATTTCAGTTATTCGAGGGAAACCGTGGGGAAATCGTCAAAAGGCAGACTGTAAGTTTCCGGACTTAAATCTGTGCAGGATTCTTACCTACTAAATCCCCACAAACACTATACTTGGCTGGAAGACCACCCTAGAACTACCTGTTCAATCTTACTTGAGGGTGGAACCACTGTTACGACCACAGATCTTAGTCAATTTAAATTACTTCGATGATACTGGGTGAGTTAGCCGTGGTCGTTACGGCATGGCTGCTGGCAGTCGCTCACATCCGGGAGGCGAGGAGGTTCGAATCCCCCCGCCGGCAACCTTGAAGATGGTCTTCTGTGGTTTTCCATCTTCCTTCCAGGCAAATGCCGGGGTTGGTCCCTAACTATAGGCCACAGCCGCTACCTTCCAACTCCTCGTCCTTACATTCACACTTTCCTCCCCAGACAACACTCCACACGCGACGGTACTTGTAGCTAACCTAATGGGTGTCCGCTTACAATCAGCTACAAATTGGCGAGCCAAACATATCCTCGGACACCCCCGGCACTAAAAGCCATACACTAAAAAAAATATATATAATAAAAAGAATCTTCGATGATAATGGAATTATTCATCATCCTCACTGTCTACAGCAACCAATCATCTAGATTCCCCTTCCTTTTTTTTGTTTTTTAGCAGTTCAGAGGTGTAGACAGCAATCTGTGCCCAATTATCTCTGCTGCGGAGCATATTATCCACCACATTGTCTGGTGTAATGATTCCAACTTGTGCCTCTAGAAGTCTTCAAACATTTCTCCACCTCATACGTACAAAGAACGTGTGCTGAACGTCATCCCATTGATCACCATAATATCGACACCGTGAACTCGGTGATATTCCCATTCGATGGAGGTATGCTATAATCACCATGCCCAGAGAGAAACATGGCAATGTAATAATTAACCTCACCATGTTTCCTCGATAATAATAAAATAATAATAAAATAACAATAATAAGTATTAATAATAATTAATAATAATTAATTTGTCGTCACCAACAAGACAATAGCTGCCAATAAACTACACGTCATTGTCGTAAACTCCCACACCACATCTAAGACTCACGAAGAATGCAGCAAATATATGGAATTTGCGACAGAAACCAAACGCCTTTGGAAAAAACAACAACAACAACAAATGGTCACTTTCATTCCAATAGCAATCCCTGCCACAGATGTAATACGTATCCAAAGTAGCTCAAAAACTGACTAACTAACAACGGAAGATGTTTCCAGTAATCAGATAAGTGATTCATTTCAATATTAAACAGAGCTAACAATATGGAATAATTAAATAATAGACTTTTAATAAAACAGAAATAATAATGATGATGATGATAATAATAATAATAATAATAGGCTAATAATTACAATAATAATTTATATAAAAAATTACGAGCCTTACAGTAGTCGCATATGATGTGTAACATCTGACATAGAAGAAACCTCACGTGAAATTGTAGATACACCGGTATTTTATACTATTATTGGCACAAATATTAATCTATTGTAAAAGGGAGTGTTTTACATATTTTGTAGTTTATAATACGGAACTCATTTTATTAGATGATTTGTAGCTTCCATGAGCACTGCTCGCTGGATCGATCAATCGAGCGAGCAGTGTATACTTCCGTTTTCCACCACTGCCAGCTAGTACACTTCCGTTCGATCGATCGAGCGGGCAGTGCATACTTCCGTTTTCCACCACTGCCAGCTAGTACACTTCCGTTCGATTGATCGAGCGGGCAGTGCATATTTCCGTTTTCCACCACTGCCAGGTAGTACACTTCCGTTCGATCGATCGAGCGGGCAGTGCATACTTCCGTTCGATCCACCACTGCCAGCTCAATCGTTCCGATCAACTTCCGTCCCCAATTTTCAAAATCATTCCCAAAAAAACTATCCAGCAACCGAGCGGAAAGATGTTACAGATCAATAACACGCGATAATTAAAGGACGGACATAAATAAAGTCTAAAGAATGTATTGTATGCACTGTGCAGAAGTTTAAGATAGGCTACATATCTTGTTTAAGAAAAAAAAACCTTAAGTGAACAAAATCTGATGATGTTCACATGACGACGAACGATACATGTCGTCCAATTAAACTCTTAAGTTAGAAAAGTGTAAGTACCTGTAAAAGTGTATAATTAATCCATGTTATTGTTTCCAGGTCAGTACTTGTGATAAATATGTTTATTTTCCGACCAATTCAATAGATAACTTTAATGTGTTGACCGACAGAAAAGTAATTCCTTTTATAAGATACTGAAAGGCAGCTATCGGTTCTGAGTGGTGGGTTATGTTGATATGGAGCTGTGCGCTTAATCCAGGGGATATATTTCAAGGTGACGAGACGTTTTATGCTGTTCGCTTAGTCCAGATAATATATTGAAAGGTGACGAGATTTTCGGAACTCTTTGCTTAATCTAGAGGATATATTTCAAGGTGACGATACATTATATGCTGTTTGCTTAGTCCAGAGAATATACACACATCAAAAAAAGTTTTGCATCACCTCGGTTCCCAGATCTCCGGCATATAGACGTTGACTGTGTATATTGTATCCAAGATACAGTCCCTTTGACTGTTCATAGATGTCACTAAAACTGCTCAAAGATGTAAACAACCATGCATGAGCAGGGCCTATTAGACGGAGGGGGTACGACAGCCGATCAGTTCCAGTCATTCCACCAGGACGAAGGTACGCTGCTCATGTTGTCTGTAGTTCTACCATGCCTAGAAGGTCAATACCGCAGTTCGATCGCGTCCGCATTGTTACTTTGTGTCAAGAAGGGCTCTCAACAAGGGAAGTTTCCAGGCGTCTCAGAGTGAACCAAAGCGATGTTGTTCGGACATGGAGGAGGTACAGAGATACAGGAACTGTCGATGACAGGCCTCGCTCAGGCCGCCCAAGGGCTACTACTGTAGTGGATGACCGCTACTTACGGATTGCCGCTCGGAGGAACCCTGACAGCAATGCCACCATGTTGAATAATGCGTTTCGTTCAGCCACAGGACGTCGTGTTTCAACTCAAACTGTGCGCAATAGGCTGCATGATGCGCAACTTCACTCCCGACGTCCATGGCGAGGTCCAGCTTTGCAACCCCGACACCATGCAGCGCGGTACAGATGGGCCCAACAACATGCTGAATGGACCCCACGGAATTGGCATCACGTTCTCTTCACCGATGAGTGTCGCATATGCCTTCAACCAGACAATCGTCGGAGACGTGTTTGGAGGCACCCTGGTCTGAACGTCTTAGACACACTGTCCAGCGAGTGCAGCAAGGTGGTGGTTCCCTGATGTTTTGTGGTGGCATTATGTGGGGCCGACGTACGCCACTGGTGGTCATGGAAGGCTCCGAAACGGCTTTACGATACCTGAATGACATCCTCCGACCCATAGTGCAACCATATCGGCAGAATATTGGAGAGGCATTTGTCTTCATGGACGACAATTCTCGACCTCATCGTGCACATCTTGTGAATGCGTTCCTTCAAGATAACGACATCGCTCGACTACAGTGGCCAGCATGTTCGCCAGACATGAACCCTATCGAACATGCCTGGGATATGTTGAAAAGGGCTGTTTATGGACGTCTTGACCCACCAACCACTCTGAGAGATTTACGCCGAATTGTCGTTGAGGAGTGGGACAATTTGGACCAACAGTGTCTTGATGAACTTGTGGATAGTATGCCACGGCGAATACAGGCATGCATCAATGCAAGAGGACGTGCTACTGGGTATTAGAGGTAGTGGTGTGTACTGCAATCTGGACCACAAATGCTGAAAGTCTAGCTGTATGATGGTACAACATGCAATGTGTGGGTCTCATGAGCAATAAAACGAGCTGAAATGTTGTTTGTGTTGATCTCTATTCCCTTTGTATTTAACGGTTCCGGAACTCTTGGAACCGAGGTGATGCAAAACTTTTTTTGATGTGTGTATTAAAAGGCGACGAGATATTCTGAGCTCTTTGCTTAGTCCAGAGAATATATTAAAAGGAGACGAGTTATTCTGAGCTCTTTGCTTAGTCCAGAGAATATATTAAAAGGCGAAGAGCTATTTTGAGCTCTTTGCTTAGTCCAAAGAATATATGTTAAGGTGACGCGATATTATGAGCTCTTTGTCCAGCCCAGCCCAGCGAAGATTTTTGTTGTTATTTATTAAAAGGCGGCTAGATGTTGTTATTTCATTTGGAGCCTTGGACATGGTGTTTATTTCATCCCCGTGCACGTGGGCATTTGTAGACTTTGTAAAGTTTTGAAGCCATTCTTTCAGTGTTGCTTGTACAAACTACCAGTTTCAACTCTTCAGTTGGTCAACACAAATGATATGGAACTCTGCTGAATCCAGAGAATGTATTAAGAGTTGATGAGATGTTCAGAGCTCTTTGGTTAGTCCAGAGAATATATGAAAAGGTGACGGACGAGTTATTCTGAGCAACGAGGGTGTGTTGGTCGACTGAAGAGTTACAACTGATTTGTCTGATGGTTATTGTGCTATTATGGTGTCTGTAGTGTGTGCATCTGTAACTTGTGAGAATTGGGAAGGAATTGCCTTTGCATGGAGGGGGGAAACCACGGATAACAACTTCTGAAGTCGGAATCGAACTCTCCTCTTCTCAATTTTGCCTCATGAGTCTGAGCGTAACCTGTTTTAGTCCTCAGATCAGAATTACATTTCTTGGTAGAGTCGGAAATCGAACCCGGACACCAGGGGTAACAGCCAAAAATGCTAGCCACTACTCCACGAGGTAGTCTCGGCGAGATGCTATGTTGATATCCAGCTGTATACCCAGTCCAGAGAAGAGTTGCGTGGTTAGTTATTAAATACGACGAGATATTCTGAAATGAAGCTTGCGGCCAGAGTAAACTGGCGATAATGTTGTTGTCCACTTAGCTGCTGGTTATCTATCAACCATCTCTCACTTGATTAATTAACTCCATTAGCCGAGTTAGTTCACACATTCCCACTTGGGCATGCGCTGAACGTCACAGTGCCATAGTCTTATCTACATTACATCTTGCAGAGAATTTACCAAACACCAATTTAGAGGGGCAGTTGTAATCCTGCGGCTCGAGGTAATCAGAAGTGGAGCGACCTCCGGATAGAGTGCGACACGTGCGGAGCGAGATGGAATATACTCATTAGCCTAGTTACGCTGAATCCTCAGCTAACATGTTTGGCATCATGTTTGTAAAGTAGCTATTGTATATCTCGCTGAACATTGCTGGAATAATCTATATGCTCCGGCTATTTTTAACCCTTTCAGTGCTAGGTTCTCTATGTAGACCTACTCCCTCTGTGCTGTTTTTTTTCCTCAAGAATATGCGATTGTTGAAAAATAGCTTTATTGTATCACGACATTTCCAACCTAATATTCACTGTCACTGTCATCCAGAGAGTCATTATCCGAGTCATTATCAACTAAAAACTGTTCAATTTCATCATTTGCAAAGGCATCTCCCCTATCGCGGCGCAGCCATTTCGGTTGTTGTGGTTGGAGCCACAGTAGGTCTATATGTCGTCTCTGCTAGGAAAGAATAACGTAAATACGCGGAAAAAGTGAACTATCGCTACTTGAGAACTTTCTTGAAATTCTGGCGCGGCTTGAACAAAGTGAGCACAGCATGAAAACGTATATTTACGGGTTTAGCACGAGCGTCTTGTTATCGCATAACGGGTTTAGCATTGAAAGGGTTAAGTAAGAGCCGTTTGCCAAAACAGGCAAACTCAAATTGTTAGGGGATGTGAAAACAAATTCGACTTATTGACAATTTGAGTTATGGAAAAATGTTAAATATGTGAAATACTGGTCACAAAATACAATGTGCAGTCTGTAAATAAACTGACGTAACAATTAAACGCAACAATGCGCTCTGTAATGAACCTGGTGGTTTGAGCAGAAAGCGGCAACAATTGAAAGAACGTGAACTCAACACAACTCAACCCTAGGCAACTTACCGTTTTGAAATGAAGCCAATACTGTATCATTAAAGGTTATACCTTCGAATAGGTAAAATGAATCATCCAACTTATAGTCAATAATGTTGGTTGGTTCCTTAGTTTAGGGGCTGTGACAACGTGGTTATGTAGCCCTGTGTACTTGGGTGTGTGCAGAATTTGTTTGATTACCGGTGTTAATTGTGATGGCTGTATTAGTGTGTGCTATCTGTGATTCAGGCAAAGACTGCAGACGATCAATTGTCAGGTAGTTCCTACTTTTGTTACCAAATTCTACCGTCAACTATATCTAGTTGCGAACTTGGCTACTAGATGCCATCGCAGCCAGCACCTGACGGCAAACGTAGCAACTAATATAGCATATAGGAAACAGTTATATAACTACACATCTGGACTCAGAGCATCCCATATAGAACTGTGGACTAGAATATAGACACTCTAACTTAATAAGGGTCATGAATTGGCCCATGTTTGTAAGCAAACACAATATACCTGTTTCCACTACATTATTGACCATAAGGTGGATCATTCATTTTATCTATTTATAGGTATAATCTTTATTTTATACGTCAATTTGGACAAATACATGGAATTGATGAATATCATTTCAATAATACTGTTTCAGTAAAAAATGGCGGATGCTCTGTGCTGAACATTTTTGCCATATAAAAGACGTAAAAGAGAAACCACAGTAGGCTACATGAAATACAAAAGAAAGAAAATAAATTATCTAGTAAAAAGAGCAATAGAATTCGGCTTGCAGTACTTACCAAATTTAAGAAAACCGGTGAGTTTAACATGGAGACTATCAGCGCCTCCGCCGTTTTGGGCCAATCTGAGATTCTATCAATATCAGAGTTCAGTATAGAAGTTGCTCACGATTCACTCAACTACAGTTATTGGTGGAAAATTTGAATTAGAGCCTTCGAATGAGGCAAGCTGCACTGTACAAAATACGTTAATGTTCGGGGGCAGATGACCTCGTAGTTCTGCCCCTTAAAACAACAATGTTCGAGATAAAGAACAGGTTTAGTACTAGGGATACAATTTGAGCTTAGATATATCAAATAATTCGAGTTAGTGAAATTCGACTTAAAGAGAAAAGTAAACATGTAATTTGAAGGACGAGATTTTCGGTAAATAATAATTACTACTAGTTATCAAAAATTCGATTAATAGAGTTCCGAGATGTCGAGAATCAAATGTAAATGCGACGCATTCATGGTCATTTGCATGCGCACGGAATTTCGACGTCCGTTGTGCAAAAGCGTACACGATAACAGTATGCATTCTTAATATAGTGTGACTGCAATGTTTAAAAGGCAATCGAATAGTCTACCTACTAGCATCGTGAGGAAAACTGAGAAGAACTGGGTTCGATTCGCACCACAGTCATCCTGGAAGTGGCTTTCCGTTGTTTCCCCACTTCTACTCTATGCAAATACTTCTAGGATGGAGGGGCAAATGTCCCCGCCGTTCCGCCCCTTAAAACATCAATAACTAACTTCTAGGATGGCTGAAAAATGAAACAAATCCATCTTATCATCGTCGGAGTTCCTTCCGGGCACGGAGAGAATCTGTCAGTTTATGCGGATTAAGGATAGGTACCCATTCGTACCGTATGAGAAGGATTGACCCTACACGTGGAGCCGTATTCACCGTGGCCCATATTTAAGCGAAGTCTGTGGATATTACTGATCTACGAAGAAACCTTGGTGTACAGGACACACTCAATCTTGTTTCAGCCAATGACGGGTTGGCTGATGATCACGTCATCCGCTTTATAGGAGAGAGTGTGATAACGCCAGCAATCTAAATTTTCCAGTTATTTTCTTTTTATCTTTTAGTTTTATTTAAATTAGGCAAATTTCACCTTAAGGCATCCATTTCAAATTTTGTATTTTGACTGTGATACAAGAGGCAGAATGTTCCGTCCCTTAAAATAACAATCATCATCAATATCTCGTGAGTTTTGAGTATAACTCATTCCAACCATAGGACCAAAATTAAAATTCTGCGCAGAGCCAAGTTTTAAACCCAGGACTTTCTTGACCGGAGTCTCAAAAAGTTCACCTAGGCCACAGAAGACGGCTGTTTACGAAATCAGATAGCAGCGTGATGCAGCGGTAATATTCTCTCTTGCTGTCCTCGAGGTCGTGGGATGGAATCCAGTTCAATTAGTTGGAATTTGAGTGTCCTTGAATGCTAGTAGACGCGTGTCAGTAGGTTTCAGAGCAAATCTCCATTAGCCCGACGTCACTAACAGTTGCAGTAGTTAAAAGTGTGGGTTTGAATCCCAGTGCAACCTGCTGTCATTTAACAGTGCTTACTTGTGAGGGAACTCTGTTAGTAGATTTACACGCATGCTATATCCTTCAGGCAAAATTCTGGCACCCCGGCGTCTCAAAAATCCTCAATATTTGAAAAGTAGGCTTCGTAAAACTATCATCATCATCATCATATATACCGGGTGAATCAGCCGCCCCTAGTAATATTGTTTTATGGAACCCAACTAACACGTGTTGTTTCCCTACATCGAGGGAAAGATAATAGTGTTCAGTAACGTTTGTGAGATATGCTTGCAGTGCATTAGGCTCCGTTCATACTAAGTCGATTTAAGATAAGCGATATGTCGTACGCGATCTACGATACGCCACACGCACAGACAGATACGTGAAATGTAAAGGGAGGCGATGAAAAAATTTCACAGCCGCGCGATTGCACAACATATCGCAAGTGACATATCTCTTGAAGTACCGCATGCTGGTCTCTTGAGCGATTAGTGTCGTACGATAGTTCGAGCTGTAAACATGATGACGGGAAGAAGAGAGAGCAATACTAATTCTGTAATTCCTTTCATTAATTCCTCGTGACAGGAGGCTTTTCAGGAAATGAAAGTTTTCAGGATTCATTCGATAGAATTCCCTGAATTTTGATTCATGTTGAGACAGTTCTCGAGCTATGGTGCACGTTGGTGAGATTAGGGATATACGCAGTATTACCTTCTTCTTCTCCTCTTGCTATGCCACTACAGTATCTTCCTCACTTGAGTTCATATTTGTAACTGAAGTAGTGAGAATTGTGTTCCCAATTTTTTATCGGCCAGGTCGCGCCGATTTATCGCCCGCTGTCTGAACCTTCCTAGCAATAAATCGTAGCAGTATATTCCTTACGACATATCACTTATCTTATATCGCCTTAGTATGTACGGTGCCTGAGCACCATACGGGGCGAAAGTAAAGAAATATCGACCTGCCCGATAACAGCGCTAGTTTGGCTGCATAAAACAATATTATTAGGGGCAGCTGATTAACCTGGTTTATTTATTTATCGTATGGCTTTTAGTACCGGGTGAGTTATCCGTGGTCGTTACGGCATGACTGCTGGCAGTTGCTCACATCCGGGAGGCAAGGAGGTGCGAATCCACACGCGACGGTCCGTGTAGCTCACCCATTGGGTGTGCGCCTCGCAGCAGCTACAAAACTGGCGAGCTGAACATGTCCTCAGACACTCCCGGCACTAGAAGCACTACGCTAAAAAAAACGGCTTTTAGTGCCGGGAGTGTCTGAGGCTTAGGTTGAGCTACAAGTTTCGATCAATTTCAAGTAGTTCCAACTTTCGCAACCAGATATCAATGATACCTAGTGGTGAACGTTCGAACTTTGATAGAGCGTTCCGACGACATCTAACCGAACAATTTAGCTCACACAAGTTTAGTCTGTGGAAGAATCTTTTACATGCCATGAATCTATGACATACGCTAAGGCGTAAGTTTCACAAAACTAAGCTCTTAAACCAGAGGAAGCTAGAAGATGCGGTTTGTACCAAAATCTTCCTAATCGTCTTAATAGTACAGAAAAAATCTTGTATTTCAAGAAAGGTCTACGGAAATATATTTGCTTATATATAACGTGATCTTAAACTGTATCGTGTCCAGCCCGCATAACAATAAAGCTGGATGAGTAGTATATACACATGATGCGCTCACAAGTAACTTATAATAATGTTATTGGTTTTACGTCCCTATTAAAACTATTAGAAACGCGGGGGCGCCGGAATTTTGCCCTGAAGGGAATCTTTAACGTCCCAGTATATAGAGGCCTAATAATATCGTTTGGCCTCGGGTGCCGGGTGAAAGCTTTGTTATTTGACATCCAGAGGGTAGCTTGCATGTCAAATTTCGTTGTTCCTTGAAGCACTATGAAAGCCGAGGAGGTTAGATATCTAAGCTCCTTGAACACTGTAGTGCTTTCTGGTAGAGAAATGAGGAACTTTGTTTTGGCGGAAACTCCGAGATTAATTTTGTCATTATGAACACGGCCTACTGAATTCAAATGGATTCATTGACATGCCAACTTCGTATGACATGGTGTCGTAATTTTTGCCGTCTTTCAAAAATCACTTACCACGGCCAGGAGCGTACCTGCAAGCTTGGTGTTAGTAGACCGACACGATAACCACTCATCCACCGTGGCAAGCTAACGTACCAGTGAATCTACTGGCACGGCTCCTTTGTATTTGGACACTCTCAAATGCCTAATGACTGCATCCCTGGGAACAGAAGACGAGTACAAGTAACCGATTGTAACAAATGAGGATGCAAATGAAAGATAATTACCAGCAGCAGTGAATAATTGCACTCTGATTTCATAAATACCGACAATTTGTTTTAAAAGTGCGATAAGTCAACAATTAAACAAGAAGTGTGTAGCATGGAGCCCACATACCAATAAAGCCGGTTGGGTTGTTCATACAAACACGAGAGTTCCCGCATGGCTCTGCTACTTATCATTATTACCAATAGTAGTCATTAAAAGGGACATACAATCCACAACATTATTTTTATTAACCTATTTTCATTTGTGAAGAAATAGGCTTAGGAGATCACCTTTTGTCCGTGTGTGTTACGGCCGACCCCGATCGTGCCTTCAAATTGTATTACGTCTCACCAATCCAACATAGCAGCTGTGCGAAATATTTCACCGGCATTGTAAACTCCGAAACTCTTACTGATGTCATCCTGAAATATTGCATGGTAACAAAGGGCACTACTAAAAGTTCATCTATGTGACTTTCCAAAATCGGTTAACTAAAATACGAACATGGCGGCCAAGCAAAGTTGAAACGTTTAAATGAACGTTTCTCGCGACTTAACCATCCGAACGTAATGAAACATGGTACAGCAAATGTTTATACACACTGTGTTGCACTGGAGTCTAATTTAGTTCAATCGTTCACATAACCTCAAAATGGTGGCTGTGCAAAATTTTAAAATTAAGATTTAATTTCTTGTTTCCTAGTCATGCGATCGAAGTCAACGTTTGAATAATGAACCTACGCAATAATCGCCATCTAATTGTACATAATTCTATGGCCAACTTATATAAAAATCCAACATGGCGACCATCCGAAATATTTAAAGTAGACGGTACTCAATATATATTAATTTATCACAGCAATCAAACAAAAATTTTGTAAGTTGATAGAGGCTACAAACATAAGTCCACCTTTGGGAATTTCAATAACCTGGTGAGCACAAATCCAACATGGCGGCGACGCGAAATTTAAATATTTTAATTGACTTTTTTTGCGATTTAGCCATCCATGCGCAGTGAAACATTGCACGGTATACTCTTATACAAATTTTAATCCACTGGCTTATAATTTATTTTATTTGTTGTCATAACCACATGACGGCTGCTATGCGAAATTTTAAAATCTCGTTTTAATTTCTTGTGTCGTAATTATGTGCTTGAAGTTTGAATAATACACCTACACAATAATCTTCATGTAATAGTACGTAACTCTAAGGCCTACTATACATATATAGCAATTCAACATGGCGACCATCCGAACCATCTCAATAACTACGAATCTATTACAGCAAACAAACTGAAATTTTGTATGTTGACAGAGGCAATTTACTTAAGTAGTGTGTATGAAAATAGGTTATTTAGTTCTTCACGGAAATACTTGTTATTGTGTTATTATTATCATTATAATTGTTTACGAAATAAACCCCTATCCCCTGTGGCAGGCGTACTCGTGAATATAAATGGCGTGCGTTCAGCGCTAAAGCGAGGGAAATTATATCGAAAGTCAGCCTGTGAGGGAACTTACAAGTTAGTTAACAAAATCGACTTCTATTAAGATTGATAGGCAGAATAAATTAAATTCTTTGTTACAGAGTTCTGTATGGAGCGTGCTATTTTAAAGTTAACTCAAATTGACGAGGAGAGAGGAGTTGGGAATCAATAATGAGCTGTTCGTATTGATCATCATCAGTACGGCACAGAGGCTGGGTTCTTCCTCAAGCCCTTCACTCAGTCATGTAGAGACAGGTGGTGTTGGTAGTCAAGAGGACGATGTGGTCATCAGTACGGAACAGAGGCTGGGTTCTTCTTCAAGCCTTTCACTCAGTCATGTAGAGACAGGTGGTGTTGGTAGTCAAGAGGACGATGTGGTCATCAGTACGGAACAGAGGCTGGGTTCTTCTTCAAGCCCATCACTCAGTCATGTAGAGACAGGTGGTGTTGGTAGTCAAGAGGACGATGTGGTCATCAGTACGGAACAGAGGCTGGGTTCTTCCTCAAGCCCTTCACTCAGTCATGTAGAGACAGATGGAGTTTGTAGCCAAGGGGACGATGTGGTCATCAGTACGGAACAGAGGCTGGGTTCTTCCTCAAGCCCTTCACTCAGTCATGTAGAGACAGGTGGTGTTGGTAGTCAAGAGGACGATGTGGTCATCAGTACGGAACAGAGACCGGGTTCTTCCTCAAGCCCTTCACTCAGTCATGTAGAGACAGGTGGTGTTGGTAGTCAAGAGGACGATGTGGTCATCAGTACGGAACAGAGGCTGGGTTCTTCTTCAAGCCCTTCACTCAGTCATGTAGAGACAGGTGGTGTTGGTAGTCAAGAGGACGATGTGGTCATCAGTACGGAACAGAGGCTGGGTTCTTCTTCAAGCCCTTCACTCAGTCATGTAGAGACAGGTGGTGTTGGTAGTCAAGAGGACGATGTGGTCATCAGTATGGAACAGAGGCTGGGTTCTTCTTCAAGCCCTTCACTCAGTCATGTAGAGACAGGTGGTGTTGGTAGCCAAGGGTAAAATGTGGTCATCAGTACGGAACAGAGGCTGGGTTCTTCTTCAAGCCCTTCACTCAGTCATGTAGAGACAGGTGGTGTTGGTAGTAAAGAGGACGATGTGGTCATCAGTACGGAACAGAGGCTGGGTTCTTCTTCAAGCCCTTCACTCAGTCATGTAGAGACAGGTGGTGTTGGTAGTCAAGAGGACGATGTGGTCATCAGTACGGAACAGAGGCTGGGTTCTTCTTCAAGCCCTTCACTCAGTCATGTAGAGACAGGTGGTGTTGGTAGTCAAGAGGACGATGTGGTCATCAGTATGGAACAGAGGCTGGGTTCTTCTTCAAGCCCTTCACTCAGTCATGTAGAGACAGGTGGTGTTGGTAGTCAAGAGGACGATGTGGTCATCAGTACGGAACAGAGGCTGGGTTCTTCTTCAAGCCCTTCACTCAGTCATGTAGAGACAGGTGGTGTTGGTAGTCAAGAGGACGATGTGGTCATCAGTACGGAACAGAGGCTGGCTTCTTCTTCAAGCCCTTCACTCAGTCATGTAGAGACAGGTGGTGTTGGTAGACAAGAGGACGATGTGGTCATCAGTATGGAACAGAGGCTGGGTTCTTTTTCAAGCCCTTCACTCAGTCATGTAGAGACAGGTGGTGTTGGTAGCCAAGGGTAAAATGTGGTCATCAGTACGGAACAGAGGCTGGGTTCTTCTTCAAGCCCTTCACTCAGTCATGTAGAGACAGGTGGTGTTGGTAGTAAAGAGGACGATGTGGTCATCAGTACGGAACAGAGGCTGGGTTCTTCTTCAAGCCCTTCACTCAGTCATGTAGAGACAGGTGGTGTTGGTAGTCAAGAGGACGATGTGGTCATCAGTACGGAACAGAGGCTGGGTTCTTCTTCAAGCCCTTCACTCAGTCATGTAGAGACAGGTGGTGTTGGTAGTCAAGAGGACGATGTGGTCATCAGTATGGAACAGAGGCTGGGTTCTTCTTCAAGCCCTTCACTCAGTCATGTAGAGACAGGTGGTGTTGGTAGTCAAGAGGACGATGTGGTCATCAGTACGGAACAGAGGCTGGGTTCTTCTTCAAGCCCTTCACTCAGTCATGTAGAGACAGGTGGTGTTGGTAGTCAAGAGGACGATGTGGTCATCAGTACGGAACAGAGGCTGGCTTCTTCTTCAAGCCCTTCACTCAGTCATGTAGAGACAGGTGGTGTTGGTAGACAAGAGGACGATGTGGTCATCAGTATGGAACAGAGGCTGGGTTCTTTTTCAAGCCCTTCACTCAGTCATGTAGAGACAGGTGGTGTTGGTAGTCAAGAGGACGATGTGGTCATCAGTACGGAACAGAGGCTGGGCTCTTCTTCAAGCCTTTCACTCAGTCATGTAGAGACAGGTGGTGTTGGTAGACAAGAGGACGATGTGGTCATCAGTATGGAACAGAGGCTGGGTTCTTTTTCAAGCCCTTCACTCAGTCATGTAGAGACAGGTGGTGTTGGTAGTCAAGAGGACGATGTGGTCATCAGTACGGAACAGAGGCTGGGCTCTTCTTCAAGCCCTTCACTCAGTCATGTAGAGACAGGCGGTGTTGGTAGTCAAGAGGACGATGAGGTCATCAGTACGGAACAGAGGCTGGGTTCTTCTTCAAGCCCTTCACTCAGTCATGTAGACAGGTGGTGTTGGTAGCCAAGGGGAAAATGTGGTCATCAGTACGGAACAGAGGCTGGGTTCTTCTTCAAGCCCTTCACTCAGTCATGTAGAGACAGGTGGTGTTTGTAGTCAAGAGGACGATGTGGTCATCAGTACGGAACAGAGGCCGGGTTCTTCCTCAAGCCCTTCACTCAGTCATGTAGAGACAGGTGGTGTTGGTAGTCAAGAGGACGATGTGGTCATCAGTACGGAACAGAGGCTGGGTTCTTCAAGCCTTTCACTCAGTCATGTAGATACAGGTGGTGTTAGTAGTCAAGAGGACGATGTGGTCATCAGTACGGAACAGAGGCTGGGTTCTTCTTCAAGCCCTTCACTCAGTCATGTAGAGACAGGTGGTGTTGGTAGCCAAGGGGAAAATGTGGTCATCAGTACGGAACAGAGGCTGGGTTCTTCTTCAAGCCCTTCACTCAGTCATGTAGAGACAGGTGGTGTTGGTAGTCAAGAGGACGATGTGGTCATCAGTACGGAACAGAGGCTGGGTTCTTCTTCAAGCCCTTCACTCAGTCATGTAGAGACAGGTGGTGTTGGTAGTCAAGAGGACGATGTGGTCATCAGTATGGAACAGAGGCTGGGTTCTTTTTCAAGCCCCTCACTCAGTCATATAGAGACAGGTGGTGTCGGTAGTCAAGAGGACGATGTGGTCATCAGTACGGAACAGAGGCTGGGTTCTTCTTCAAGCCCTTCACTCAGTCATGTAGAGACAGGTGGTGTTGGTAGTCAAGAGGACGATGCGGTCATCAGTACGGAACAGAGGCTGGGTTCTTCTTCAATCCTTTCACTCAGTCATGTAGAGACAGGTGGTGTTGGTAGCCAAGGGGGAAATGTGGTCATCAGTACGGAACAGAGGCTGGGTTCTTCTTCAAGCCCTTCACTCAGTCATGTAGAGACAGGTGGTGTTTGTAGTCAAGAGGACGATGTGGTCATCAGTACGGAACAGAGGCCGGGTTCTTCCTCAAGCCCTTCACTCAGTCATGTAGAGACAGGTGGTGTTTGTAGTCAAGAGGACGATGTGGTCATCAGTACGGAACAGAGGCCGGGTTCTTCCTCAAGCCCTTCACTCAGTCATGTAGAGACAGGTGGTGTTGGTAGTCAAGAGGACGATGTGGTCATCAGTACGGAACAGAGTCTGGGTTCTTCTTCAAGCCCTTCACTCAGTCATGTAGAGACAGGTGGTGTTGGTAGCCAAGGGGAAAATGTGGTCATCAGTACGGAACAGAGGCTGGGTTCTTCTTCAAGCCCTTCACTCAGTCATGTAGAGACAGGTGGTGTTGGTAGTCAAGAGGACGATGTGGTCATCAGTACGGAACAGAGGCTGGGTTCTTCTTCAAGCCCTTCACTCAGTCATGTAGAGACAGGTGGTGTTGGTAGTCAAGAGGACGATGTGGTCATCAGTACGGAACAGAGGCTGGGTTCTTCTTCAAGCCTTTCACTCAGTCATGTAGAGACAGGTGGTGTTGGTAGTCAAGAGGACGATGTGGTCATCAGTACGGAACAGAGGCTGGGTTCTTCTTCAAGCCCTTCACTCAGTCATGTAGAGACAGGTGGTGTTGGTAGTCAAGAGGACGATGTGGTCATCAGTACGGAACAGAGGCTGGGTTCTTCTTCAAGCCCTTCACTCAGTCATGTAGAGACAGTTGGTGTTGGTAGTCAAGAGGACGATGTGGTCATCATTACGGAACAGAGGCTGGGTTCTTCTTCAAGCCTTTCACTCAGTCTTGTAGAGACAGGTGGTGTTTGTAGCCAAGGGGAAAATGTGGTCATCAGTACGGCACAGAGGTTGAATTCTTCCTCAATCCCTTCACTCAGTCATGCAGAGACATGTTGTGTTTGTAGTCAAGGAGAGAATATGGTCATCAGTACGGCACAGAGGCTGTGTTCTTCCTTAAGCCTTTCAATCAGTCATGTAGAGACAGATGGTGTTGCGTCCTGAAGGTCGCTATTCAGTGTTTATGTATTATGTTTTATGTCGTATTTCTCAACTTAATATCTGCTTGTTATAGTTAGTCTGTGGACCAGTGTGTAGTGGCTTCCGCCCTCGAGCGGGAGAATTTGGTATCATAGCTAATTTGGTTTCATTGCTATTGTGTTCTTGTAAGCATGGCAACACCATGTTTTCAGGCCTGAGCGCCAGTTGTTGTGATTTTAGCAAGCATGGCATGACACCATGTTTGAGGATATAGCGCGATCGTTAATAAAATAGTATACAGTCCACTTTTAATATCGAGAAAAGATTATGTTTATTTTGAAGAGCTACCAGGTAGTGTAGCCGATACTACAACCTACAGATGGAGTTTATGGCCAAGGGGACAATGTGGTCATCAGTACGGCACAGTGGCTGGGTTCTTCCTTAACCTTTCACTCAGTCATGTAGAGACAGCTGGAGTTTGTAGCCAAGGGGACAATGTGGTCATCATCACAGCACAGAGGCTGGGTTCTTCCTTTAGCCTTTAACTCGGTCATGTAGAGACAGGTAGTGGTTGTAACTTTAAGGTGTCTCTGGTTGTTTCAAACAGCGGGAGAGCTTCCTGGTTACCAGTAGGGGGCGTTATTTATAAGCACATACAGTTACAGTATAGTTTAGATTTCAATGTTGTAGATGATTTGCCAACTTTAAACTGAAACGTAAAGCGTAAAAGTTGATAGATGGGACCATCTTTGGCTGTTCAGCCCAAGTTCTCTGAATGTAAC
Source organism: Meconema thalassinum (assembly GCA_946902985.2). Classification (NCBI taxonomy): domain Eukaryota; kingdom Metazoa; phylum Arthropoda; class Insecta; order Orthoptera; family Tettigoniidae; genus Meconema; species Meconema thalassinum. Next base: position 1,324,676,925 of record OX336388.2, on the reverse strand, counting down.
TGAGGTACGTTGTAACAAGTTAGTGTTTGTCATGAATGATATTAAGTTTAAGGGGGATATCAAATGGAGGGGGAAGAGAGCAATTGCACCCCCTCCCCTCTCTCTCCTGAATTCACTCCTGGCTGTCACCCCAGAGGCCCAGGTTCGATTCCCGGTTCTGACAAGGAATTTAATTCTTGTCTGGAGGATGGAACGCAATGCACTCAACCTCGTGAGGCATAAACTGAGAAGAGGTAAGTTTGACTCCCACATCAGCCAATCTTCCCGTGGCATACCACTTATAGTCCAGACAAATTCCGGGATGGTACTGAACTAGAATTAAGCCCAGCTTAGGACCTTTGACCGAGCCGAGGTTCGAACGACTTGTGCACCATTGGAAGGAAAAATTGGAAATTTGAAATTAAAATAATTTAATAAATATATATGTATTATGGGATGCAAATGATACATAATGAAAGTATTTTGGAGAAATTTGAAGCATTTTGAGGAATTTATTATTTGGAAATATTCTGGTGAATGAGATTTAACTAAGGAAGAGCTCGATCATTCGAAGCTGGATTTTGTACAAAGCTTCATGTTTGGCACGAGAAAACCAGTTTGGTTAGCAAGGCTATCATAACAAAGCAATGCACACGACCCGTGGAGAAGAGGCTAGACCCAGGAGCCTTTTTCAGAATATTCCAACAGCCAATCAATTAATAGCACATAATTTTTGTGGGAATCGCTTTTATATACATTTGGCAGATATTAAGAGAAATAAGCACATCTACAGGCGTAGAATGCAAAATGAAATTTATTTGGTTGAAAAGAAATATAAATTATTGTATAATAGAGTGAATATGAGTATATTTCTATTAATATACATGTGTTGGAGGCTAGCGAAGCTAGGCCAGGGCTGACACGCGCCGCGAAGGAGAAGCGTGGCTAAACACTCTCTCATAGCGACTGGCCACGAGCAGACGCGTTTCACGCACACGCACAACAAAGAAGCAGTTTTGAACACAGCATAAGCCCGGACGATAAACACCGTTATACCATCAAACAACCAAGACATCGCCGAGGAAGTTGGGAAGAAGGGCCGGCGAAACGGATTTACATAATTGGAGAGAACAGCGAGTATAAAAGCATCACAATTTTAGAACGAGACTTTGCCTATAAGCAGCACTTCACGCAGGGGAAATAATTGAGAGCATTACCTACAGAAAGCAAAGATATTGCTCCAACTATTCTAAATATATAAATATACACCAGTATTTCATCACAAGCTACATCACAGTCTACATGATGGCAGAAATCATAAGTCGGGGAGGAGAAGCTTATTATACGTCTATTGAAGAAGAGATTATGGAGAACTAAGTAAAGTGAAAGGAGGTTAATTTATACCATGGATTGGGAGGTCAGAGTGACTCGGAAATTCAAGGATCGACACAGCTACAACTGCACACCAAATCGCAGTTTTCAAATATGAATTTCTACACCACAAGCGAGATGTCCAACTTCACCAGGACGAGATGTCAACCCAGGACTTGCGGGTCTACAATGGCGAGACCACTCTGCAGGACAGATATAAGAAGACGAACACCATTTGCAGCCGATCGAACTGGGAATCGCAGTTTCCAGGCCACCGGCCGAGAAAATGACGCAGCTACCGTTAGCAGCTTAAGCCGTGTTGGAGAACAGGTGGCAAGCCAAGTGAGTAGGGGTCCACCGCAGCTGACGAACGAGCTTGGCAGTAACTGGTTTCGCTGGGAGACGAACGATGACAGCTTCGACGCAACATCTAGGACAGCTGACATAGGTATTCCCTGGCTGTAGAAGACGTCTCAAGGGAGAACAACCGTTTGTTTCATGTCTGTAGTTTTGCTGTAGTAGTAGAGGTCCATTTTTGGAGTGACCAACATCATATGTAGTTATTCTTATCTTTATTCTTTGTCTTTTAATAGCTTAAATTGATGAGTTTCATTGTAATTTTTGATACGTCATCATGTGTCGTATAAGACGTTATTTAATTCACATTTCAACTTAGATTCACGTATTCTTGTGTTTTATTCTAAAGGAAACGTTGTATGACCCTCACTTTTGAACGATACTCGTTTTATAAAGGAATGCTTCGATAAGGCTTAGATAATTCGATAATGCTAAGATGCTTCGATAAAACTAAGATAATTCGATGATGCTAAGATAATTCGATCATGCTTAGATTAGTCGACTGTTCGATTACATTTTATTTTGGTGAAGAGCGTAAATATTGACAAATTGTAAGAACATTTAAACATTATAATTGTTATTAACAATTTCTATGCGTAACAGCGAAAGTATTCATTGATATGTATATAATGCATTGTTATCAAGTAAAGCATAATTGTGAGATGCTATAATTTTATGTAACAAACATTACGATGTTCATATACATCTAATATAATCATTTATAACAATTGGTGTGTTATAAAATTCCTATAGCGGAATACAACTTATTAGACAACTAAATAGTCTTAGACTATTATATTACGAATATACACTATAAATTAGGATCATGGTATTGACAATTGAGGTCAAATGATGCCTATATTTATTAACAATTAAAGTATAAACATTGTTTAACTGAGATGAACAGACCAGGAAATATGTTAATCTACCTGCGGTCTTATATGTTAAAAACAACTTAAATATGATTTGTTCATATATTTAAACTTACACCAGAAGCGGGAGGATATGAATTTATTTTTATTAACAACTAAAAGACGAGCGAACTACTAAGTAACATTGTTAACGTTTAGTAACGTGAAAGAACAAGTTTATTATGGATCATAGAGAACGAAGAGCGCTAATGAAAGGAATGAGAAGTACTTTGTGAATTGTAATAATGTGAACGAACATGTAATTGTTGTAATTTGATGCACGAGGTTTAATAATTTAGATAGGAGATGAAAGTTAGGAGTGCATTCTGAACGGTAACATACTCTAGTGTAGTTATCTAGTAAAATCACTAATTCTTCTATAAGTGTATAGCAAGATGGGTTTTTCAAGGAAGTAATGCCATGCGGAGTTGTGAAGATTGTTTATAAAGAGGAAAGTAAGAATCTATGACATATTTAGAGCGTAGTAAGACGCCTTTGATAAGTATTGTTCACTGTATTGCGGAAGGAATATATTGCAACGAATTGTTACAGGATGAGTGAAAGCGCTAACACAGAGGTTAATGTTTGAATTGTTTATGTTTGAGAGTATTTGTAAATGATCCACGTGATGTATAAAGTCTTTAAGTAGTTTCGCATCGATCTTTATACTATTGTTTTAATTATTGACACGACATTCCAAGCTGTATTTAACTTAATTGTTTGATACTCAGGCTTATTTATTATGACACACCACTAGAAGTACCTGAGAATTGTATCGTTGGTAGAAGCATTGTTGGAGAACTGTATTTTGTATAACAGAGACACTATGAAGCTGTCAGAGTGCGACTGACAGTGTTAATGGTAATTTTTGAACCGTGTGAAGCACGAGATTTGTAAATAATGTAAATATTTAAACCATATATTATTAATAACAATTTTATTAGAGTAGACAGTTACATTCTACGCACACCGTGTATAATGTAGGGTTTTGAATTGTTAATTTCATTTTTCATGAGGGAACAGCTGATTTTAGCAGACCATTTTCAATAACACAGCCACAGGGTGACTGTAAAGTTATGTAAACATTTTATGAAATTTAATATCGTTACATTATTGTAACAAGAAGAGTTCAGAATCACTTATTCTACAAATAGTAGATTTATTTGACGTGTGTATTAGTTAAATTTAACATGATTATCTATTCATGGTGATAGGGATTGTTTTATTTAATTATCTGTATTTGTTTGGAAATAAATCCCAGGCACTAGATTTTGTTTGCCTGTTCGTTTTTAGCCTACTTTTCACATTTTGCAAAAATGAGGAAAAGTAGACTTATGAGATAGGGCAAATGTCTGTCTGTCTGTCTGTCCTTCTGTCTGTCTGTCTGTCTGGCTGTGTGTGTGTCCCCATATCAACTCCTAAACCGCTGCATCAATCGAAACAAAATTTGGTATGAGTAAAGATCTATACCTGAATATATCACGGCCATATTTGTAATTGATGTCAGTGCTACTAACTGCTCAAAAATCGCAATTGAAATTTGAGCTCCATGTTGAATATCTTGGAAGGTATGAATGGGAGCTATTTAAAAATTGGCACACGTATAGATAATAATATTGCAGTTTAATTTCCAGGAGGCCATACATGACAGTGTTGCCAAAATAATTTCAAGCCTTCTGATAGGTCCAATATTTAAATGCCTATAACTTCTACACTATCAATTGGATTTCAACCAAATTTTGTATGTAATATGTGTACATAAACAGATATGACTGAGCGTATTATTAAGAGCCACCAGGGTTGCCAACTGTTAATAATTGCACTCTCTATTCTTTTATCCAAATACCAATATATCAGAAAGTATGCAAGCCGACAGCGTTAAACTATGCACACCTATAGTACCTGACATTTTAGATTAATTTTGGAGTAACTTATATACTTCAGTTCTACCAACATGATTCTAAACCTGCTGATAGGGCCAATTTTTAAATACATGTAACTTCTATACTATCAGTTGGATTTCAACCAAATTTCGTATGTGCTATGTGTAACATAACAGATATGACTATAAGTATTCTTAAGAGCAATCAGGGCTGCCAACTGTTAATAAATGCTGTCTATATTTTTTACCCTAATATCAATATATCAGGAAGTATGCAAGCCAACAGCCCTATACTTTGCACACGTATATCACCTGACATTCTAGATTAATTTGGAATAATTAATAAAAGTACCGGGTGAGTTAGCCGTGGTCGTTACGGCATGACTGTTGGCAGTCGCTCACATCCGGGAGGCGAGGAGGTTCGAATCCCCCCGCCGGCAACCTTGAAGATGGTTTTCTGTGGTTTCCCATCTTCCTTCGAGGCAAATGCCGGGGTTGGTCCCTAACTATAGGCCACAGCCGCTACCTTCCCACTCCTTGTCCTTACATTCACACTTTCCTTCCCAGACAACACTCCACACGCGACGTTCCTTGTAGCTCACCCATTGGGTGTCCGCCTCGAAGCAGCTACAAAACTGGCGAGCCGAACTTGTCCTCGGACACTCCCGGCACTAAAAGCCATACGCTCAAAAAAATTAATATAAGTCAGGGCTGCCAACATGAGTCAGTGCCTGCTGATAGGACCAATTTTAAGATACATGTAACTTCTATACTAACGAAATGTTTTCATCCAAAATTGGCACAACAAGATATCATAATATTTCCGATTATTTCTCACCAGCATACGCATGACATTGTTGCCAACATGCGTTTACGCGTGCTGATAGATCCAATGTCTAACGGCATGTAACGTCCATTGGACTTCAACCAAATTTTGTATTCTGTACCTTCAGAGATGGAACTAAGAATATATTCAGTCACCAGGGCTACCAACTGTAGTGCTCTATTAGGCTACATTATAACAGGAATATTTCGAACTAATTAAACATTTCGATATTACCAACTTAATTTCTTCATTATTCTAGATAGGTTCACATACTGTAGAATAATCATTGGCATGAAAAGTAGGCTCTTTAGTTCTTCACGGAGCTACTTGTTATAAATCTGATCATCATTTCATTCTTGCGATCGACATGCGATAATACTGCGATTTAGTTACTTGAGTTCAAGTTAGTCTCAACGTTCACCGTTCACACCCGAGAGCCGAGATTCTCCTCCTACCATTTTGTGTTTAGGATAGTTTATTTCTATGTAAATGTGTAACTAATCGGTAGTGTTATTGCATGACCGGTATGCATCGAGGGTTCCCTAGTCATTATCCTAGTAGGGTAGCGTTGATCTACCTGGCCTGGTATCGACCTCCCTACAATCCTTTTCTATCTTGGCGGATATAGGCTATGGCTATGCGGGATTCGGGTGCATATAGGTGGTAATTTCTTGGCGCCCGAACGTGTTTTGGCATCGATTGTGTCGAGACAGTGTAGTCTGCAACGACAACCGTACAAGATATTTGTTAGATTTTGTGTTTATTTAGAAATGCCGATCCCAAATTTTTGGAAAGTTGTTTAAGTGAATAAACACTGCCAAATTTGAGGAGTTCAGTTTGTTAGAGGCATGTTTGTTTATCCATCTAATGACATTTTGGTCATATTACAGTCAAATTTAGTTAAATTCCTGTTGTCGAAACGTAATATTAGTTAGGGATTGCGGAGTGAAGGAAGATCCGTTTATTAGAGTAAGATTAGATAAGATTGTAGACGTTAAGTTATTGCATTTTAAAACGTATGTCGAAGTATTCCTTTGTAGTATTTAAATGAGTTGGTCACTCTGACATGTCCATGAAGTAGTATAAATGATACCTCCTTATTTCTCAAGTGTGAAATTATTATGTCTTCGGGAGATATGAGCCATATCAGGGCTATTCTGAAGAAGATCCAGGAAAGGCAGCAGCAGTTAACAGGAGATGTAGATGCCCTCCACAAATCCACACACGATAGTACTACGAAGTTAGATAGAGAGATAAAGCAGTCAGCAGCCACAGTTAAGTCTGAGGTGAAAGGAGAGTTAGCATTAACTCAGTCAGTTACTAAAGCTAGTATATCCTTAGTTCAGGAGGAGTGTAGGAAAACTCAAGAAGAAAATAGAAAGATTCAAGAGAAAGTCCAGGAAGAAATAAGAAAGGCACAAGAAAAACTCAAGAAGAAAATAGAAAGGCTAGAGAAGAAGACAGAGCAGTCCGAGAGGAAGCTAGAAAGGTTAAGAAATTATAGGAAAAGCCCAAGAAGAGGCCGGATTAGCACAAGAAAAGGCACAAGTAGAAGTGAGACAGATACAAGAGGAGGCGAAACAAACGCAGGAAGAAATTAAGAAAGCCTTAGAGAAAGCCCAGAGGAAGGAAGATTAGCTCAGGAGCAAAGCAAACTAGCGCAGACCGAAAGTAGAATTTCTATAGACGAAAGCAGGAGAGCTTTGGAAGAGACCAAATCAGCTTTCGATCAGGTGAAAGAAGATGTGGCCTCTACCAAAATGGAAATAAGCTAACTTAGAGAGAAAGTTAGCCAGAAGGTAGTAGAAGCTAGAGTCCAATGTAATGACAACATTATAAAGCTAGAAGGAAAGATACAGGAAATCATAGGGAAAGCCACAATAGAGCAGCTTAAATACAATGATTCCTCGCTAGGTTCCCAGAAGAAGCTCACTGATAAGCTCAGTGATCTGAACACCACTGTGGTAACTTAGAAGGTAAGTTGAAAGACCAACAGAAGCTGATAACAGAGGGTATAAATGTTGACATTGAATCTTGTATAACTAAATCTGTTAGAAAAAAAGAGATGATGTTATTAAAACAAATAGGGATTACATGCATGAACTGCATGGTCAAATATTGCAGGATGTTGGCCAAATAGAGAAAAATGCTAAGATTCACAGGGATAATTTGAAATTAGAACTGTATAAGCAAATAGAGGAAAGTAGAAAATCGAGCATTACCGAAATGAGAGGTATTGTAAATAAAACAGAATCGGAAAAAAGTGAGGAATTGAACGTTATCCGCGAGACAGTTAACGAAATAAATCTTGATCTCGCGAAAGTAAAGTCTAGTCAGGAAAGCGAACTACGTGACATTAGCATCAAACTCAACGCACTTACTTTGACAGAACCATGCGACCATGAGGGTTTGAAGGAAGAGTTAAAACTAGGAATGCAACGGGATATCACTCAATTTTTCCTAAACAGAGAGGAGAGATATAAAGAAGAATTAGGAAGTCTTAGTAAACCAGAAGAAAGAGTTGAAGACGATACTGAAAGCATCTTTAGTCGAAGGCAGGAGCGGCCACACATGATGCAAGAACCGGAACGTATTCAGAGGGAATATGCAGGACTGGGGGGATTTTATGACCAAGGAGGCCATAGAAATAACCCGAACGTTATCGTAATAAGAAATATTGACGATAAACCGACTCGTTTCAGCGGAGTAGGAAACATCACAGCAGTCGAATTTCTTAGGGACATGCGACATTATCTCGATGATAATCGCATACCAAGGGACCGAGAAATGCGTGTAGTTGAGAAACATCTTGAATCCGAAGCTTTAAATTGGCACAGAGATATCAAATACACATACACCAACTTTGAAGAGTTTGCGGACGCTTTACAACGCAGATTTTGGAGTTTAGAGATGCAGCAGGACATTAGAGCTGAGGTATACTCTAAAAAATATGCGTACTCTACCCCTACGCGTTATGTAACGTTCTTTACATCGCAGCTCGCCAGACTTCAGTATTTGGATCCACCATTGGCTGAGACAGAATTGATTCATGCGATATCGAGACAGATGCCAAATGATGTCAGAAGACATTTAATTGCGGCAGATGTGAAATCTCTGGAAGGCATGGCAGAAATATTGAGGAGATTAGATCATGCTAGTTCCACACCGAATGCAACGCCTAGTAATAATACTAGAGGAAGACCGGAGCCTAGAGAAGTTCATACCGTGCTAGTAGATCAGACACAGCAGACGGAGGAGAACCGTAGTAGACCAGGTACTAGCAGAAATAATGCGTATGGGAGGAACCGTTATGAACCGCCGTATCGCAGATTTCGAGATGGAAGGCCATACCAGGAAAGAACGTGGAATAATGGTCAGAGAAGGACTGGATACCACCGGAACAATGACGCACGGAGGTACGACTATTACGACCGGAACAATAGAGGCACAGCGGGAGGATATCGCCGATATAAAAACTGGAACGACGATAATTATGCCCGCCAACAACAACAACAACAACAGCAGCAACAGCAACAAGAGCCTAGACAACAACAACAACAGAGAGGTTGGCGCAACAACGACAACGTTAGGCAATATTATCAAGATCGTGACAGAGAAAGTCAAGACTATAGGAACAACCATATGACAAAATGAGGCAAGAAATAGCCAAGGAAGAGAAGAGGTACAACCTCAAGCCTCGAACTCAGGAACACAGGAACAGAACCTGAGCGGGGTACAAAAAAGACTCCGATTTGAAAACGGAAGTAGAGGGAAGAACAGTGTTCACCAACGATAGGCATGAGATCGCCGTGAACGAATTCTATCAGGTACAAGATGAAGACTTATTATATGAAAGAGAGGAGCCTGAGAGAGGAAAAATGGCTAGTTTACCTATTTTGCAAATTACGACGGAAGGAGAGAATTTAAGGACACTCCTAGATACGGGAGCGAATGCATCTATCTTGTCAGAAAGTTGCTATAGTAAATTGAAAGATGGAAAGTCTATAATATCAAGGCCAGTTTCATCTATTAAAGTTCGTGGCATATTCAACGATAAGACGATGAAATGTAGAATACAAGCACTCATAAAGTTCACTATAAACGGTCATGCTTATGAACAAATCTTTTTAGTACTGAATAAAATTAATTTCGAAGCTATACTGGGGATAGATTTCATCACTAAGACAGGTGCAGTGATAGACCTAAAGAATGGCATAGTGAAGTTAAACGAGGGGAACAACGGCGAAGAAAATAAAGACAGAAATGAATACGTAATAGAAAAGGAAACCACGGAATTTTTTTTGGAGAAAATTATTTCGGAAGTCGAATTAGAAAAGACAGGACATTATAGTTTGAAGATAGACGATTTTGAGGTCTATGAAGGCAGATTGGAAGCATTAATCCAGGAATATTCCGATGTCTTCGATGATAAACCAGGTCTTATCAAGGGATTTAAATACGAAATTAAACTGAAGGACAATACACCATTTCAGAAGAAGCTATACCCTATTCCTGAGAAATATCAAGCAGAGGTTGCTAATCTCATTAAAGGAATGGAAAAGGATGGGATAATCCGAAAACAAGCAACGCCTTACTTGAAACCAATCACGGCAGTGAAGAAAGCAGACGGGAGTCTGCGGGTTTGCCTAGATGCAAGGGGTCTCAACAGCCTCATAGAAAAAGAACACGACCGACCGTCTAAGATCAGAGAACTATTGAGAAAGTTCAAGGGGAAGTCAAGCTTCAGTGTTTTGGACCTAACTTCATCCTTTTATCAGATTGAACTAACTGAGATGAGTAAATGTTACGCAGGCTTCGTGTTCGAACAGAAAAGCTTTTGTTTTGAACGTGTCCCGTTTGGGCTTATTAACTCAAGCCCGGCTTTAATTAGAGCATTGGATAGCAAGCTCACAGAAGAAGTGAAAGCTAACGTCATATGCTACGTGGATGATTTAATTGTTTCATCAGAAAATCCCGAGCAACACCTGATTCATTTAAAGAAACTATTGGAGAACCTGAGAGAGGTAAACATGAAAGTGAAGTTCAGTAAATGTCACTTCTTCCAACAGAAGATTAATTTCCTGGGGCATGCAATTGATCAACATGGTTACCATCCAAACCAAGACAAAATTGATGCTATTTTAAGATTTCCTCGACCGAAGAAGATTCGAGACGTGCGAGCTTTCGCAGGTCTCTGTCAATTCTTTAGCAGCCACTGTCCTCGTTATTCCGAAGTTATGGCACCATTGCACGAGTTATTGAAGAAGAATAACCGTTGGAAATGGGGAACAAAAGCTGAGAATGCATTTATTTTGGCAAAGCAGATGCTCAGATACAATATTAAGCCCGAGTATCCGGACTTTGAACGTTCGTTTATTGTTGAGACGGACGCTTCAAAAGTCGGAATCAGCGCAATTCTGTACCAGAAGGACCAAGAGGGAAACTATCATTATATTTCCTTCAACAGTAGAAAACTGAAATCTCAGACAGAACTGGAGGCTTTAGCAGTGATAAACGCTCTGCATCACTGGAAGAAAATTTTAATTGGACACCAGATCATTATTAGGACAGATCATAAAGCTTTGGAATTCATGCTCAAGTCAGATTTATCTAGTGACAGGATGACTAGATGGACGTTGTTTCTACAACAATTTAACGCCACAATAGTTCATGTTCCTGGGAAGTAAAACTTGTTGGCAGACATCCTATCTAGAAATCCAACTACAGAGAGGAGCGTGAATGTCAATGTAATAGAACTGGACGATGAAGATCAGGCAGCATTAGAACGTCTGAGGAGGATAGCCATCAGTCAGAAGAGGAATACCATTTTGAGAAATTTGTTCAGATTCTTGTCAGGAAAGATGCAGAATGACGATGGGGCATATGAAGAAACACGGAAGAAAGCTACTCAGTATGTATTAGTAGAAGGCATTGTATGCAAGTACGCAGACACTGACCACAGGAAGGTGAGAATTGTAATTCCACCTAGGTTGAGAGTGCCCATAGTTTGGTTGGTTCACAAATCTATTGGTCACGGAGGTGTAGACAAGACGTACAGTACTGCACAGGAGAAGTTTTATTGGAGTAACATGCGGGAATCCATATCTGTTATTATCAGAACATGTGAACTATGCCAGAAAAATAAGAATAATTCTGAGCTTTTGAAGGAGAAGCCAAACGCCATAATACCCACTAAACCTTTGGAATTATTCAGTCAATATATTTTCGGCCCAGTTCCTAAGGGTAGTAGGGGAAACAAATACTTGCTAGTCACTATGGATGTTTTCGCTAAAATAGTTATGATGAATCCAATGCAGAAGGCAACTATGAAAACTCTATTGTACCACTTAGAGAAAAACATAATTCCTAAGTTAGGAAAGCCCGAACGTTTATTAACCGACCATGGAACACAGTACACTTGTACAGAATTTCAACAGGCTATGGGAAGACTCGAGATTGGACATATATTTAGTTCCATTCGTAGTCCACAGACAAATCCTATTGAGAGGACTATGTTAGAGGCCTCAAAATACATAAGACTCTTCAGTTCAGAGAACCACGCTAATTGGGTAAGCGTAGTTCCAATAATGGAGTTTTGCATTAATAACACAAGGCATGAGAGCACGAACCAAGTTCCAGTGACACTTCATTACGACGAAAAACCAGTTAGGCCGTGGGACGGAATCTTCAATGTTCCGGAAGATGACGAACCATCGTTGGAACAACGAATAGAAACCGCCAGACAGCACTTGAATAAGCAAGCGGAGAAACGACTGAAGACAGGTTTTGGAAAGAGGTACGGTAGACCACTGATACTCGGAGAATTAGTTCTCGTTAGGATGCCCGTCAAAGCTGACGTTTTGAAGAAGACATATGTCAAATTTGCAATCGTGTTCAAAGGCCCGTTTAAGGTTGGAAGAGTATTCAACAACAATTGCTATGAAATCGTCAGGATAGAAGACGAACGACCCATTGGGAAGTATAACCACTCAAAATTAAAAATATTTTATCCAAGGATTCTTTAAAGAAGAATTCGATTTCCAGTATTTAACAAGTCGAATGTTAAATAAAGTCTGTTTTACACTTTATTTATAAGTCGGGTGAGGATCTGAACTCGAATTCAGCCCAGCTTAGGACCTTTGACCGAGCCGAGGTTCGAACGACTTGTGCACCATTGGAAGGTAAAATTGGAAATTTGAAATTAAAATAATTTAATCTCTTATATATAATCCAAAATTGACTCATCACCGCAGGGCTCAAACGACTAGACCTAGAAAGCTGAAATTTTGCATGTTGGTTGATCCGAGTATGTAGAGGCTCACTAAGGAACGGTTTTTGAACATTCAATTTGTAAGTGACTTTTTTCGGCCCTTTGCCATCGAGCATCCAAAATTGACTCATCGACGCAGGGCTCAAACCACTAGACCTAGAAAGCTGAAATTTTTCATGTTGGTTGATCCGAGTATGTAGGGGCTCACTAAGAAACGGTTTTTGAACATTCAATTTGTAAGTGACTTTTTTCGGCCCTTTGGCACTGAGCAAGGACAGTCGGAACAAAGATCTGATTTAGCTCATTTTAAGCCGCCAGATACGAGAAACAATACTCGGAGGTCCTGTAGGGACCCAAACACACACCTTTTAAGTTCCTAAAATGAACGGTTTCGGAGATATTCCCAAATAACTGTGTTCCCTCTGAGAAATAGATCAACGTTACTATGGCAACCGCTGAAATTTCGCAGACCGGGGATAGTTTTCTGACAATATCTCGAAAATCGTTCGTTTTAGGGCCTTAAAACGCGGGGTTCGTTTCCCACTTCAGAAGTGGAAACCACGAATATTGCTCCTCGCATTGATACGCGCAAAATGATATATATTTTATTTATAGAGGTGGTTTCTGGGGTCGGATACGATCGTGATTTTGTGTCTAATTTTATACTCGTTGAGCTGGTTATTGTAAGCGAGCTTTCAAATCTTTACTCTAATTTACAGTGTTAAGATGCATTATATTTTGCACGGTATGCTTTCATTTTCTTTAAGTATTTGTTTTTTTGTTAACTGAATATTTCTGTTTGCCAATATTGATCTGCTCTTTTTCGTTTTTTACAATGATCAGCAACCCATATTCATAGACGAATGTGTCGTATCATACCGGCTGTCACGTTAAATTATTATTTTTTCTTAATTACGGTACTCTTACTGAGGAATTGGGCAAACTTATTTCAATAAAGTTGGTATTTTGTCTTTCACAGCCATTTAATCCCCGCACAAGGCGCGGCTTAAACATAGAAAAGTTGCTGACTTGGACTAATGGACTAATGGTGCAGCAGAAAAGAGGAGAATTGAAGATTTTGAAATATGGTGATACAAGATAATGACGATCAGATGGGTAGATAGGGTAACAAATGAAGAGGTATTAAGACGAGTGGGAGAGGAGAGATGTTTCTGGCGACTGCTAATGAAGAGAAGAGATAGGAGGGTAGGACACATATTAAGACACCCAGGAATAGCAAGCTTAGTTATGGATGGGATGGTCGAGGACCAGAACTGTAGGGGTAAACCAGGGTTAATCAGATTGCCTCGGATGTAGGGTGTGGTAGCTATGTAGAGATGAAACGATTAGCTCAGGAGAGGGAGACATGGAGTTCTGCATCAAAACAGTTAAAAAACTGAAGACTCAAACAACAACAATCAGGAATTTTAATTACTTATAGAGGCATGTGAGGCAAAAGGGTTGTTGGAGAATTTCAATCCCTGGAATGTAACACTGGAAGAGACGCATAATGTACATCAGCGGCCAAGGTGAGAGATATTTAACTATAGTTCTATTAATAGCGATATGTTGACGTTCAAATCATCAATAAGTATGGTCAAATTACATCCAGAATTGCTTAAGTAAGAATACTTTTAATTCCTCATATTCTGATAGATTTGCTATTCCAGTGTGCAAGAATGCAGATCCCTCTTCAAACAATATTTCCAATTTCTTTAACAAAGCGCAATGACACACACTTAACAGTAGCACGTGTACATCTAGACAAAACCATTTTTTCCCATGGGCAACTGTATGTGGCGTGCTCGCGAGCATCCGGACAACAAAATCGTTATGTCCCAGCAGAAGCTGGCAAAACCAAAAACGTAATTTTAAAATGTGTTAACATAATGTAACACCGAACCCTGCAGACTTTCACAGCTCTATAAAATTCCCACTTTGCTGCTCATATTAATATACTGTATATACCAGAATATTCAGAATTAGAATGGACTCACCTGTAGCCGCGATTGCTGTAATAGAATAAACCAATTATCAACAATAATGCATCGTCCCCATTGTCTTGATCGCGGGCGAAGCCGCGGGTACCTGCTAGTAAATATATATATGTATTATGGGATGCAAATGATACGTAATGAAAGTATTTGGGAGAAATTTGAAGCATTTTGAGGAATTTATTATTTGGAAATATTCTGGTGAATGAGATTTAACTAAGGAAGAGCTCGATCATTCGAAGCTGGATTTTGTACAAAGCTTCATGTTTGGCACGAGAAAACCAGTTTGGTTAGCAAGGCTATCAAAACAAAGCAATGCACACGACCCGTGGAGAAGAGGCTAGACCCAGGAGCCTTTTTCAGAATATGTCAACAGCCAATCAATTAATAGCACATAATTTTTGTGGGAATCGCTTTTATATACATTTGGCAGATATTAAGAGAAATAAGCACATCTACAGGCGTAGAATGCAAAATGAAATTTATTTGGTTGAAAAGAAATATAAATTATTGTATAATAGTGCGAATATGAGTATGTTTCTATTAATATACATGTGTTGGAGGCTAGCGAAGCTAGGCCAGGGCTGAAACGCGCCGCGAAGGAGAAGCGTGGCTAAACACTCTCTCATAGCGACTGGCCACGAGCAGACGCGTTTCACGCACGCGCACAACAAAGAAGCAGTTTTGAACACAGCATAAGCCCGGACGATAAACACCGTTATACCATCAAACAACCAAGACATCGCCGAGGAAGTTGGGAAGAAGGGCCGGCGAAACGGATTTACATTATTGGAGAGAACAGCGAGTATAAAAGCATCACAATTTTAGAACGAGACTTTGCCTATAAGCAGCACTTCACGCAGGGGAAATAATTGAGAGCATTACCTACACAAAGCAAAGATATTGCTCCAACTATTCTAAATATATAAATATACAGCAGTATTTCATCACAAGCTACATCACAGTCTACATGATGGCAGAAATCATAAGTCGGGGAGGAGAAGCTTATCATACGTCTATTGAAGAAGAGATTATGGATAACTAAGTAAAATGAAAGGAGGTTAATTTATACCATGGATTGGGAGGTCAGAGTGACTCGGAAATTCAAGGATCGACACAGCTAAAACTGCACACCAAATCTCAGTTTTCAAATATGAATTTCTACACCACAAGCGAGATGTCCAACTTCACCAGGACGAGATTTCGACCCAGGACTTGCTGATCTACAATGGCGAGACCACTCTGCAGGACAGAAATAAGAAGACGAAGACCATTTGCAGCCGATCGAACTGGGAATCGCTGTTTCCAGGCCACTGACCGAGAAAATGACGCAGCCACCGTTAGCAGCTCAAGCCGTGTTGGAGAACAGGTGGCAAGCCAAGTGAGTAGGGGTCCACCGCAGCTGACGAACGAGCTTGGCAGTAACTGGTTTCGCTGGGAGACGAACGATGACAGCTTCGACGCAACATCTAGGACAGCTGACATAGGTATTCCCTGGCTGTAGAAGACGTCTCAAGGGAGAACAACCGTTTGTTTCATGTCTGTAGTTTTGCTGTAGTAGTAGAGGTCCATTTTTGGAGTGACCAACATCATATGTAGTTATTCTTATCTTTATTCTTTGTCTTTTAATAGCTTAAATTGATGAGTTTCATTGTAATTTTTGATACGTCTTCATGTGTCGTATAAGACGTTATTTAATTCACTTTTCAACTTAGATTCACGTATTCTTGCATTTTATTCTGAAGGAAACGTTGTATGACCCTCACTTTTGAACGATACTCGTTTTATAAAGGAATGCTTCGATAAGGTTAAGATAATTCGATAATGCTAAGATGCTTCGATAAAACTAAGATAATTCGATGATGCTAAGATAATTCGATCATTCATAGATTAGTCGATTATTCGATTACATTGTATTTTGGTGAAGAGCGTAAATATTGACAAATTGTAAGAACATTTAAACATTATAATTGTTATTAACAATTTCTATGCGTAACAGCGAAAGTATTCATTGATATGTATATAATGCATTGTTATCAAGTAAAGCATAATTGTGAGATGCTATAATTTTATGTAACAAACATTACGATGTTCATATACATCTAATATAATCATTTATAACAATTGGTGTGTTATAAAATTCCTATAGCGGAATACAACTTATTAGACAACTAAATAGTCTTAGACTATTATATTACGAATATACACTATAAGTTAGGATCATGGTATTGACAATTGAGGTCAAATGATGCCTATATTTATTAACAATTAAAGTATAAACATTGTTTAACTGAGATGAACAGACCAGGAGATATGTTAATCTACCTGCGGTCTTATATGTTAAAAGAACTTAAATATGAATCCCTATATCCCTATATATATTATAATTGTGAAAGTCTGTGTGTGTGTTAGTTTGTTACCTCTTGTCACTAAAACGGCTGGACGGATTTGGATGAAATTTGAAATAGAGACAGCTTATAACCTGGGATAACATATAGGCTACCTTTCATCCGGAAATTAATCATTGTTCCCATGGAATAGGCAACATAACTGATAAGTCACCAAAAATACTCAACCGGGACAAAATATCGAAGTTGTCGCATAAATACCGGACAAAGCTCATTTTACGCCCCTCGATGCAAGAAAAAGTACTCGGTATGTCCCTACGGGACACCGAAAACCACATTTTAAGGCCCTAAAACCAACAGTTTCAAAGATATTCGCAGAAAACTATCTCGCTCTGATAAACTCATGAACTAATGGCTAGTCTGTTTCTAAGGCAGCAGTAACGCAAGATATGACATCCGTTTTTCTATATATCCCTATAGGAGGCAATGCCAATCCATTTATTATCTTTTTCAAGATATATATTAACACAATAACAACAGGGCAGCGCGCCTGCCTCTCATCCTGAGGTCCCGGATTCGATTCCCGGCTCCGTCAGACATTTTAGTCACTGACGTGAGGGCTGCAACGGGGTACACTCAGCTTCGTGAGGACAATTGAGTAGCTGTCTGATAGTGAGGTAGCGCCCCGGTCACGAAGAACAAGATTAACTGCCGAGGGGACACGATGCACAGACCACGCGTGACCACAATATCTGCAGGTCAAATGGCATGGAAGCGGTCGCATGATAGGCGTAGGTCCTTCATGGGCTGTAGTGCCAGGGGTAAAAAAAATTAAGGAAAGCGACTTCTAATACCACCTTTAATTTTTAAACACTACAGTAGCGGCTACTAAATAAAGGTAGCGGTATAGATACGTTCAATTTCATAAACACTGGGCTCACAAATCCCGTATAGTTAAGTACAAATATCAGTCTGGTCGTTACTTCAGTAGCAACGAAGCTCTGTGGCGGCTATTGCCGTTTCCGTAACACTTAAGGCATCCCGCCGTCACATACCTCACATACTTACAAAATTGTGAACCAGTCTATTTTATTGAAAAGAATTTCTACGAGCGAGTATCCACTCCGGTAAAAAAAAACACACTCACTACCTTTTCCAAAATGTACTTAATACATGATTTTTAAAACACTCTTCTGTATGTTGAGGTACAGAGATATACCACATGGAAAGATATAATAAAATGTTGGCAAATCTGAGTTCAAGGAACTGCTGTTCAGAATAGGCTTTGTGTTAAATCTGCAGAAGCTTTAGGTACAGGTTATGCGGCCCATGTTCGTAACATGAAATGTTTTCCTTTGACAATGCATCTACACCATGTGCGAGGAAAACGCATTTCAAAGATCTCTAAGAACACAATAAGAGGAAATTAGAGAAAAAATTAAAGCGGGAGCGAATATTCAAGGAGAAATAATTTCAACTCTGAGATTTGCTGATGGCATCGTCATCTTTGGCCGATAAGCCAGGGGATTTGAACGAGTTTTTGAATGGTATGGACTCTGTCTTGAGGAAAGAATTCATGATGAAAATCAATAAATGTAAAACAAAAATATTGGAATGCAGCCGAAATAAATCAGAAACCTCTATGGACATCAAATTGGCTGTTGAAACGCTACGGGATGTAGGAGACTTCTGTTACTTAGGAAGCAAAGTATCCAGTGATGGACGAAGCAAAGGGGATATAAAAAGTAGGTTGGCTCAGGCAAGGAAAGCATTTCTACAGAAAAGGAATCTGTTGACATCGAATATAGATTTAGGTGTTAGGAAGTCATTTTTGAAGGCATTTGTACGGAGCGTGGCGCTCTATGGAAGTGAAACATGGACTATTGGTGCAGCAGAAAAGAGGAGAATTGAAGCGTTTGAAATGTGGTGTTACAGGAGAATGATGAAGGTCTGATGGGTAGATAGGGTAACAAATGAAGAGGTATTAAGACGAGTGGGAGAGGAGAGATGATTTTGGCGGCTGCTAATGAAGAGAAGAGATAGGTTGGTAGGAAACATATTAAGACACCCAGGAAGAGCAAGATTAGTTATGGATGGGAGGGTCGAGGACAAGAACTGTAGGAGTAGACCAGGGTTAAACAGATTGCCTCGGATGTAGGGTGTGGTAGCTATGTAGAGATGAAACGATTAGCTTAGGAGACGGAGGCATGGAGGGCCGCATCAAACCAGTCAAAAAACTTAAGACTCAAACAGCAACAATAAGGAATTTTCATTATTTAGAGAGTCATGTGAGGCAAAAGGGTTGTTGGAGAATTTCAATCCCTGGGATGTAGGCTTAACACTGGAAGAGACTGCATAATGTACTGTACATCAGCGGCCATGTTGAGTTATTTTACTATAGGTCTATTAATAGCGACATGTTGACGTTTAAATCATCAATAAGTGTGGCAAAATTACATCCAGAATTGCTTAAGTAAAAATACTTTAAATTCCCCATATTCCGATAGATTTGCCATTCCAGTTGGCAAGAGTGCAGTTCCCTCTTCAAACAATATTCGCAATTTCTATTAACACACTTAACAGCAGTAGGTGTACATTTAGACAAAACCATTTCTTCCCATGGGCAATTGTATGTGGCGTGCTCACGATTATCCGGACAACAAAATCGTTATGTCTCGGCAGAAGATGGCAAAACCCATAACGTAATTTTCAAATGTGTTCACATAATGTAACAACGTACCCGGCAGACTTTCACAATTCTATAAAATTCCCACTTTGCTGCTCATATCAATATACTGTACGTATCAGAAATTTTCAGAAATAGAATGGACCCACCTGCAGCCGCGATTGTTGTAATAGATTAGACCAATTATCAGCAATAATGCATCGTCCCCATTGTCTTGATTGCGAGCGAAGCCGCGGGTACCTGCTAGTTGTTCATATATTTAAACTTACACCAGAAGCGGGAGGATATGAATTTATTTTTATTAACAACTAAAAGACGAGCGAACTACTAAGTAACATTGTTAACGTTTAGTAACGTGAAAGAACAAGTTTATTATGGATCATAGAGAACGAAGAGCGCTAATGAAAGGAATGAGAAGTACTTTGTGAATTGTAATAATGTGAACGAACATGTAATTGTTGTAATTTGATGCACGAAGTTTAATAATTTAGATAGGAGATAAAAGTTAGGAGTGCATTCTGAACGGTAACATACTCTAGTGTAGTTATCTAGTAAAATCACTAATTCTTCTATAAGTGTATAGCAAGATGGGTTTTTCAAGGAAGTAATGCCGTGCGGAGTTGTGAAGATTGTTTATAAAGAGGAAAGTAAGAATGCATGACTTGTTTAGAGCGTAGTAAGACGCCTTTGATAAGTATTGTTCACTGTATTGCGGAAGGAATATATTGCAACGAATTGTTACAGGATGAGTGAAAGCGCTAACACAGAGGTTAATGTTTGAATTGTTTATGTTTGAGAGTGTTTGTAAATGATCCAGGTAATGTATAAAGTCTTTAAGTAGTTTCGCATCGATCTTTATACTATTGTTTTAATTATTGACACGACATTCCAAGCTGTATTTAACTTAATTGTTTGATACTCAGGCTTATTTATTATGACACACCACTAGAAGTACCTGAGAATTGTATCGTTGGTAGAAGCATTGTTGGAGAACTGTATTTTGTATAACAGAGACACTATGAAGCTGTCAGAGTGCGACTGACAGTGTTAATGGTAATTTTTGAACCGTGTGAAGCACGAGATTTGTAAGTAATGTAAATATTTAAACCATATATTATTAATAACAATTTTATTAGAGTAGACAGTTACATTCTACGCACACCGTGTATAATGTAGGGTTTTGAATTGTTAATTTCATTTTTCATGAGTGAACAGCTGATTTTAGCAGACCATTTTCAATAACACAGCCACAGGGTGACTGTAAAGTTATGTAAATATTTTATGAAATTTAATATCGTTACATTATTGTAACATGAAGAGTTCAGAAACACTTTTTCTACAAATAGTAGATTTATTTGACGTGTGTATTAGTTAAAGTTAACATGATTATCTATTCATGGTGATAGGGATTATTTTATTTTATTATTTGTATTTGTTTGGAAATACATCCCAGGCACTAGTTTTTGTTTGCCTGTTCGTTTTTTTAATAAATCTGATCATCATTTCATTCTTGCGATCGACATGCGATAATACTGCGAATTAGTTACTAGAGTTCAAGTTAGTCTCAACGTTCACCGTTCACACCCGAGAGCCGAGATTCTCGTCCTACCATTTTGTGTTTAGGATAGTTTATTTCTATGTAACTGTGTAACTAATCGGTAGTGTTATTGCATGACCGGTATGCATCGAGGGTTCCCTAGTCATTATCCTAGTAGGGTAGCGTTGATCTACCTGGCTGGGTATCGACCTCCCTACAATCCTTTTCTATCTTGGCGGATATAGGCTATGGCTATGCGGGATTCGGGTGCAGTACCTAACGTAAGCCCCCGGCCGTCTCCTTCCAAATCTTTACTTCGTTTACAAGTACACACACTAATACAGCCGATGCACCTCGTGGTGTAGCGGGTAGCATTCTTGCTGTTGACCCCCCAGGGGCTCACATCTAGTGTGACGTGGGTTGGCGACCACTGGACCCCAGCTGAGTCCATCATTGCTTCCACTTACTTGTACCGGTCTCCTCCCGTCTTCTTTCCTGTCACCTCTCTTGGTCAACTTTGTTCTCTTTCGACACCGAGGGTATTAGGGTATCCGAGGCCTAGGGAGTCTTTCATTTTCACGCCTTAATTGGCCCGTGTCTCATCTTTCCATATCCCTCATTCTTCGAGGGGTCAGCCTTCTTTTTCTTTTCATGTTATCTCATGCCTTCTGAACAACGCCCTCATGAGGGCAAGGTGTATGTGGCCCCACCACTTCTAGTGCACCCTGGATATTGCTACACCCTCAGGGGCTCACGACTCTTGAGTTCGGGAGTTGGTGACCCAAAGGGATTCCTGAGCTGGGTCCGCTTTGTCCCGTTTTTCTCTGACCTTTTTCCCTTTCTTATCTGCATTTCATGGTTCTCCTTCCTTCCAAGTCCCTCAATCCTCATTTTCGAGGGTTTAAGGGCATTTCTTTTCTTCCTGTCCTTTATTTGCCTTATCCTTTCTTTGTTTACCATTTTTTCTTTCAGTATTTAAGTTTGTGGTATGTATTAGGGGCCGATAACCTAGATGTTAGGCCCCTTAAAACAAACATTATCATCATATCATCATCATCTCGCTGTTGACCTAGAGAAATGTATCTCTTGTCTGAAGGCTAGAATGGAGTATACTCTGTCTCGTGAGACTGAACTCAGAGGAGGTGGGTTTGCTTCCCACCTCAGTCATCCTGAAAGTGATTTTTTGTGGTTTCCCACTTCTACTCCAGGCAACTAACTTCCTAACTAAAAGCCACTGCCACCACCTTCCCTTACCTCACCTGCATTACAAACACACACTCACTATCTACTATAGGAATCGCAATAACACAGGTTATTAGACATATTCTACACATACCCAAGTACAAATGACCACGATGTCACAAAACCCCTAAATGAATAAACAAACAACAAGAACAACATGAAAAAATTCAGCCATCACAATAACACCAGTTATCAGACAAATTCCACACACATCCAAATTCACGGGGCTACATGCCACGATGTCACAAAGCCCCTAAATAAAATAACATCAATATCTTCATGAATTACAAGCACTGGAGGTAAAGATGAGAATCTAGGAAGCGGAAAAGCTGCCCCCACTCGAATATGATGAAGTAGAGACTATGAGTGGGATGTTACATTCAGTGATCCGTAAACGGCAAGGCTTATCCAGGCTTAGAAGATTTGAATATTGGTGGAATCCTGGGGATTATATAGCTTCGTGTAGACCAGTTCGACGACATTTATGGAAACTAGTCCTATATTATCCTTCTGGACCAATATTGGACGTGGGAGTTAAGTTCACGAGCGAATGTAGTTCTAGGAATTTTGTTTGCGCTATTGTGGTATTAGCAGTCTTGTTGTGTAAGGATGAGAAGTTAATGTGGGGATGGACTGGCAAAGTTATGTTCACTCTATAATTGTCTTCTTAATTTAGCAAAGTGGCGTACGGGAATGGATATAAACAATATATTTTGTTGTTGGAGAAGAAATAAATCAATCAAAACAAGTAGTTCCGTGAAGAACTAAAGCCTATTTTCATATATCCTACTTATGTTAATTGCCACGATCAACATACAAAATTTCAGTTTGATTGCTGCAATAAATTCGTAGATATTGAGAACCGACTGAATATTGCGGATGATCGACATGTTGGATTTTATGTATGTAGGTCTTAGAGTTATGTACTGTTACATGAAGATTATTGTGTACGTGTAGCATTCAAACTTCAAACGCACGGTTAGGGCACAAGAAGTAAAAATGAGATTTTAAAATTTCGCACAGCTGCCATCTTGTGGTTATGGAAACAATTGAAATAAATTAGATGCCAGTGGATTAACATTTGTATATGGATTTACTGTATCAAGTTTCACTGCACTCGGATCGTTAAATTGCGAGAAACGTCCATGTGAATATTCATACTTCACGTCACCGCCATGTTGGATTTGTGATCACCAGGTTATTGAAAGTCCTAGAGGTGAACGTATGTTCATAGCCCCTATTAATATAAAAAAATCAGTTTGATTGCTGTAATAGATTCGTAGATATTGAGAACCGTCTAAATATTTCGGATGGTCGCCATGTTGGATTGTTATATGTATAGACCATAGAGTCATGTACCATTAAAGGAAGATTATTGCGTAGGTTCATTATTGAAACTTTCACTTCGATCGCATGATTAAGACACGAGAATTAAAAGCATAAGTTTAAAATTCGCACAGCCGCCATCTTGAGGTTATGTGAACAATTGAACTAAATTAGATACCAGTACATTACAAGCCGGCCCCGCGGTGTTGGGGTAGCGCGCCTGCCTCTCACCCGGAGGCCCCGGGTTCGATCCCCAGCTCTGTCATGGATTTTAAAACTGGCGTGAGGGTTGGAACGGGGTGCACTCAGTCTCGTGAGGACAATTGAGTAGCTGTCTGACACTAAGACAGCGCCCCGATCACGAAAACCAAGATTAACGGCCGAGGGTACCCGACGCGCTGATCACGTGTCACCCCAATATCTGCAGGCTGAATGGCTGAGCAGCGGTCGCTTGGTCGACCTTAGCCCGTCATGGGCTGTATAGTGCCAGGGATTGTTTTGAGTACATTACAATGGTTATAAACATTTGCTGTACAACGTTTCATTGCGTTTGGATCATTAAATCGTGAGAAAAGTCTATTTAAAACTTTTAACTTCACTTGGACGCCATGTTCGTTTTGTAGTTAACTGGTTTTTGAAAGTCTCATAGATGAAATTCCAGTATTGCCCTTTATCTCCTTACACAATTCCAGTGCGATACCGGTAATAGTTTCAGAGATATAGAATGCCGGTGAAATATTTCTCACAGCCGCCATCTTGAGGTTATGTAAACAATTGAACGAAGTTAGATGTCGGTGCATTACAATGTGTATCAACATATACTGTACCAAGTTTCATTGCGTTTGATTGTTTAAATCGAGAAACGTCTATTTAAAAGTCACAAATTCGCTTGGCCGCCATGTTGGTTTTGTAGCTACCAGGTTTCCAAAGTCACATAGGTGAACTTCTAGTAGTTCCCTTTATCAGCGTACAAAATTCCAGGGTGATATCGGTAATAGTTTCGGAGATATTGAATGTTGGTGAAATGTTTCACACAGGCGCCGTGTTGGATTGGTGAGAAGTAACTAAATTTGAATGGCACGGTCGGGGTTGTCCGGGATAGTGCTATGGATTTACCGAGTTTCATAGAAATCGCTCCAGCCGTTTAGATTTAATTAGGGGGGACACAGTCACGAATCACACACATACGCACACACAGACATACACACGGACAAAAGGTGATCTCATAAGTCTATTTTTCATAAATGAAAATAGGCTAAACATCAAAAATACAAACCCCGTGGTGCTACAGCCAATGATGGGCTTAGGCCTACCAAGCGACTGCTGCCCAGCCATTTGGCCTGCAGATTAAGGGGGACGCGTGGTCAGCGCGTCTGGTTTCTTCGATCGTTAATCTTGATCTCCGTAGCCGGGGCGCTGCCTCATTGTCAGATAGCTGCTCAATTGTCCTCACGAGGCTGAGTGCACCCCGTTCAAGCCCTCACGCCAGTTTCTAAAATCCCTGACGGAGCCGGAAATTGACCTCGGGGCCTCCGTGTGCGAGGCATAGGACCTAACCAACGTGAACAGAGAATGTACTACAGACAGCAAAGGCTACACGTGGCTAAAGCAAGCAACCCCCACTCCATCGTTACCGCCAAGTCAAGTCTGGCCATTTCCCACCGTGTTAACTCACTGTGTCTTCTGCAATTCGCTGTAGTGATTGACAAATTCCTGTGTGGTCTGTGATGTTAATGCGCCATTTCTGCATAGACGAAAAGCTATTCAAGCTGGAAAAGAACTCAGGTTTATTAACTAAACCTACCGGAAAGCCAATGCTGGCGAACCAAGTGATCAACTCATATGTGGGCCGAAGAAATCTCATGCCCAGCGCCATTTTCTTGAACTTGGCCTTGACAAAAAATATTTTAATTTATTTAATCAGAGCTGTGATCGAGAAATATTTGAATATCAGGTTATATCATAATTCGAGATGCACTAAAAGTGCAATTCGTCGAAAATATATTCGTCAGCTGTTCAACAAGCTCGTACTTTTTAAGAGCCAGTAAACAATCAGAAGAGACAGTATAGGGCCACGTGCGATGTAGTGACTGTCGATGTTTTTAAAATGATTTATATATGATAAGAATATCATTCTGCCTGTCTCGGTAGCACCTAGAAGCTAAGTACGCGGCTAGGTGTCGTTGACGGTAGCATTTGGTAGCATACGTAAGAACTACTTGAAATTGATCATCTGCAGTCCTTACCTGAATTACAGATAACACACACTGATACAGCCATCACATTTAAAACCGGTTATCAGACAGATTCTACACACACCTAAAGCACACGGGCTACATGACCGCGTTGTCGCAACCCCTAACCTGAGGAACCATCCAACCAAACCAACCTGTTTAAAATGTAATTACTGTGTGTCACAAATATTAATTTCCTTAATGTCGATTTTATCAAGGGAAATAAAATCTCAGCTGAAAATCAAGAAAAGAGCAGCCCAGAATTCTTCAAAACTTTCCACTCTATTCACTGTAGAGGAAGTCAGAGTCGCCATCACAAACATGAAACTTGGGAAAGCAGCTGGATTCGACGGAATCTATCCTGAATTATTCCTCATTCACTGTGGACCAGCTACAATTAAATGGCTTACTACCTTCTTTTCAGATATCCTTAATACTGGAAATCTCCCTGTATTATTCAAGAAAACAAAAATATTAGCGATCCTCAAACCGAACAAAGATCCGACAAAAGTTGAAAGTTATCGCCCCATAGCTCTACTAAGTGTCACTTTCAAACTACTTGAGCGACTCATCTACAACAGAATTTTTGATACTATTAACAACCACATCCCCATAGAACAAGCTGGATTCAGGCCTGGCAGAAGCTGTAATGATCAAGTGTTTGCATTAACAACTCATATTGAAAATGGGTACGAGAAGAAATCTGTAAGCCTAGCTGCTTTCTTGGATCTATCTGCCGCTTATGATACAGTATGGCGAGAAGGCCTCCTTCTGAAACTTGTAAGCATCATTCCGTGTCTCAAACTCACAAACCTAATTAACAACATGCTGTGCAATAGACTTTTCCAGGTTTACTCTGGCAATGATAGAAGCAAGTTCTTCAAATTAAATGATGGATTACCCCAAGGATCTGTCCTAGCTCCTCTCCTTTTCAGCTTGTACATATACGACCTGCAAGAAACTTCTTCAAGGAAATTCATATATGCTGATGACATCTGTTTGGTAACCCAGAACTCCAACTTCACCGATGCTGAAAATACACTAACTGCCGACTTGGAAGTCTTGGACACATATTTCAAGAGTCGGTGCCTACGCCTAAATGATCAGAAAACGGTTGTATCCGCATTTCACTTAGCAATAGGTTCTCTAATTACAAACCAGAAGTCAAATTCAGAGGACAAACTTTGCAGTTCTGCAGCATGCCTAAGTACCTTGGGATAACACTTGATAGGTCCTTGACCTTCAAACAACATCTCACGTTCGTGGCCGCAAAGGTGAAGACCCGTAATAGCATCATTCAGAAGCTTGTTGGTACCTCCTGGGGTTCCAGCGCTCAAACTTTACGATCAACTGCTCTGGCACTGTCATACTCCGTTGCTGAATACTGCTGCCCATCTTGGCTAAACAGTGTCCACTCCAAGAAGATAGATGTGCAACTTAACCAGACAATGCGACTGATTACGGGCTGTATACGTAGCACACCCACTATATGGTTACCTGTTCTAAGTAACATCCAACCTCCAGCTCTTCGAAGATCAGAGGCTCTCCTGCAGATCTGGAAAACCATTCAGAAGAACCCCCAGCTACCCATACATACTGATGTAGCAAAAGCAGGCAATCAACGGTTGAAGTCAAGAAAACCACCTTGGCGCTCTGCAGTACTTCTTGAAGACTCTTCATTTAACATCTCAGAAGCATGGAAAACTATGTGGGAAGAATCATCAGTATTCAATGCACATCTGATTGAAAACCCTTCCAACCGGGTAGAAGGTTTCAAACTCCCCAGACGCCAATGGAGAATTATTAACCGGATCCGTACAGGACAAGGCAGATGTGGATTCCTGCTTCACAAATGGGGGTGGGTTACTTCTGCTAACTGCGATTGTGGAGCTACCCTGCAAACCATCGGTCATATTGTTGGTGAATGTCCGCAACGAGCGTTCCAAGGATCAGTAGGTGACATTCATCATGCATCTTCTGAGGCACTTCAGTGGGTTGATGGCCTGGACTTAGAAGTTTAAACCAAGAACTTGTGTTTATGACTATGTATATAACTGTATACATAACTTTATATGTAGTGTATGAACTTTTATTTTAACTCTGTATCATCATACGATAAATAATAATCAAGTGTTTTTAGATATCGGGGAATTTATCAAATTAAAAAGAATTCTTGAACATGAGGGCAAATAAAAAGCTACATCAAATATATGCTGAGTTTTTGTAAGAAATAAACAATACCCCCAAGGCATTTCGGTTTAACTATATAACTTTTTGTTTAATGCATTGCCTATAACTATTCTTGAAAGGCGAAACCATGCAGGCAGTTGCGTAATTTATGTTTATCACATTTCATTTCACGCATATATATACACGTATATGAAATTCATGGAATGCTAAGTCGTAGATTACTAAATGAAAAACACACCACTTAGAGCTTAATGCTTTTCTTTTAAGTGCTTTTTACTCTCTGTTCAAACCCAATAGCTTGAACCTTATACATGAATCAGTTAATAGTGGCAATGAAGTTAATGTATAACTGCAATCTTAGCAGTAATACAGTATAAACTTCATCGCGGACTATGCAGATGTGCTCGCACTGGCTGCTTGGTCTCTTAGTGGTGGGGGAAACAGCCTACTTGCTGCATCATGTGCCACACAGGCACTCGCTACACCTTCTTGTCTCCTCTATTCTCGTTGGTGCAAACCCAACACCACGGGGCTGGCATATAAAAATGAAGGTCAGACATACAGTAATAATACTTAAATTCTTACTGGCCTAATTTAGTCGGGAAAATCTATTCTAGGACCAAGTGAGAGAAGTCTCCCTGTTTCATTACAGATATATGTGTAATTTGGAGATCAATCATTCTATCAAATATATTTAATGTAGCCTATGTAAATAATGTCGTTAAGATCACATTTCTGACATTTTATAATTGTTGTACACATTTCGAGAGAAATAATAATGATTTCCTCCTTGACGAGAACCGCATTGATGCGTTGCATTTTCCACTTAAGTGGCGATCATTCCTTGAGAGTTTACACTAATAATGATTTGAAGTATGGATGCCCAAAAGCGATGAAGCGGGTTAAGTGGCTCGATTTCACTCCCATCTTACCACCAGATTCTGTCCAATTCCCCTCTTTCCCACGTCACAGGTTCCGTGGAATGTCTGTCACTTTTCCTCGTTTCTTTAATTCCCAAGCTAGGCCACGAATACTCTCGTCTCGTTCGGTATGTTGACTCGATTAACTAAAGCAAATTATGATTGTATAATTCTTGGAAGAATAAGGAATCATAAGTAAAATACTATGAGATTTATTACATGTATACACCTTAGTCAATAAATAGTTTTGAAAATATAATATACTAGCTATTTTACCCGGCGTTGCCCGAGAGGTGTTTTTACTTGTTATAGAAAGATACATGCCAATATATTTTCGCAAAGTATATTCACTTTGCCCCTACGTGAGTTTAAAACATAGTTCTCCTGGGCTCTGAAATTAATCAAGTGCAATATTAACTCACTGTAAATCTAGGCGAAAGGTACTGTGGAATACAATAATGTAGTAGAGAATGCATTTATAACACACACACACAAAAAAAGGGCTGCATATGCACATTTCTCAAGGACCTAGTCTCACAATTACAGTACTTTCCTGATAATGTTCATTTTTGTTTTAATGGGTGTAATTTAGACTTTTTATTCACATAATGCTCTTTAATTTTTAAATTGTTGCATCTACCTTTTTGAAAGGAACCAATATTTAAATTATTCAATGTTTGGAATATAAAGTCATCATTCTGGATTCAAATATACTTACGATTTTTAACCCCGCACAAATGGTGTGATTAATGAGAAAAGGCTTATTCATGTACATAAGTCAGTGTGTAGCCTACTGTAGCTGCATATTAGGGAATAGTATTGCTGTACATTTCCATGCCTATTATCTCATATTGGGAGGCTTTGGTGGCGTATTTGGTAGCATGCTGAGCTTCTATGCCTAAGGTCGCGGGATCAAACCCGGCCGAAGTCATCGGATTTTTGAAGAGCGTTAAAATCCCTCAGTATGCCTTCCTTCGGAGGGGAAGTAAAGCCGGTGGGTCCATGTCATAGATTTATGTGGTGTAAAAGAACCTTCCATTAACTACACTCCTGTGAAGGTAAAATTTGTAGGTTAAATTTGATTATCGCTATTAAGTTCCAACGTTCACCGTCATATTGTAGTTGCGGTGGTATCTATTAGCCAAGTTTGCAGCTAGGTGTCGTTGACGGTAGCATTTGGTAGAAAAAAATTAGGACCTACTTAAAACTGACTTATCTGTAGTCCTTACCTGAATTACATATAACACACAATAATACAGCCATCACAATTAACACCGGTTATCAGGCAGATCCTACACACATCCAAAGTACACGGGGCAGCATGACCGCGTTGTCGCAGCCCCTAAACAAACAGAGGAACCATCCATCCTATCTCACTAGTTAAAGTAAATGCATCAACGTATAATCCCAGTATAATGTTAAATAAGATGCATTGATTGAGAACACATTGGGCTTCTTTAGCCCCTAAAGTATTTCGTAAGAGAAGAAATATATTCTCTAAACCCATACCGTAATGATCTCTAAAATGCTATGGCAGAGTTCAGGGAATTCGTGAGAACTACACCTTTACACAATATCATTCGCCAATAAGCACTAAAATGGCTAATACATAGGAAATCAGCAAAATGTGGGATGAACACACTTTTTATTTGAAGAAATAAGAGATCAGATACATGTATAAAGAACAGCACTCGTTTGTCAATAAGCCATGTGTAGTCATGGCTACCGCTAGCCTTAGTCAACATTTGATTTATATCCTCTTTGGATTGTCTCTGTTCATTGCGGTACCTGGTGTCATTCTGTGTTACCACCGCCACATCGGTCCTGGTGGCAAATTGTGTTTCTACCACCGTAGCTACTGTTTGGTCCTTATCATCCAAAATCGAATCACAAAGAAAATAATGCTACTTTAAGAACAATCTGCAATACTATGTCGAATGCAGGGTTTGCCAATGTATTTCTTTTTAAATTTAATTTTCCTATTACGACCCCTGTTAATAAAAGAGATACGGTTTCAGATTTTTATTGCGTTCAGATTTCTAATGATTTTATCGTACTTTAGATAATAAATGGTGTGGCCACTGTCTGCCCATTAAACGATTACAGTATTGGTTTATGCGTACAACCTCGTTTCGAAATATAGACGCTAAGAGCTGCACCAACCCACTGTGTTCACCACTTTTTCAAGTCACTATTACAGACATTTGTTTTGTATTGATGTTAATGGTGAAGTTGTGTTTTGTATATTATGATGGCGTATTGATGTGTGTGCTTTTGTAAATCAGAACAGGTCAAGTTTGAATGCCGAGGAATCTCATTACATGAGTTACCATCGGACAATTCACTTGACTTATAAATACACACACTAATACAGCCATCACAATATGATGGGTTATCAGACAAATTCAACACACCACCAAGTAGCCGGGGCTACATGAGCACGATGTTCCAAAGCCCCTAAATGAATCAACATCCCTCTCTTCGGCGGCTGGAGGCATTTCTTTTCCCTGTCTTTTATTGCCCTTATTCTTTTCTTTTCATCTCGTCTAGTATGTAAGTTAGGTTTAAATTAGTTGGAAGTAGTTGTATTTTTATTATCATCCGTACCGGGTAATTACGGGCAAATGAGCTAGACATTTCGCCCCTTGAAAATAATCTCCTCCACCACCATGTATATTTCGCTTTCCTTTCAATTGGAAATTTGCCCGTAAGTATGTGTCAAAATTAATATCATGTTTGCAACCGCATTGCCCATCAACAGCTGAAAGTGAACTTCTGCCAGCAAAGAGTCAAGCACGATTTCAGCCCTAAGTATCTTGGCATCACCTTGGACCGTTCCTTAACCTTCAAGAAACACTTGGAATACATAAGCCAAAAACTCAAATCGCGGAACAATATCATGAAGAAATTGGCTGGCACAACATAGGGTGCTGATGCAACTTCATTACGCATGACTGCCCTCTCCATGGTTTATCCTGTAGCAGAGTATTGTGCCCCAGTGTGGCACCGTAGTGCTCATACTAAAAAGATCGATGTACATCTGAATGAAAGTATGAGGGTCATAACAGGTACACTGAGATCCACCCCCAACTCCCTGGTTACACACTATCAGTAACATATCACCTCCAGAACTAAGACGACAGGAAGCAACAGTACGTGAGTGGAGAAAGCTACATCAACAAAATCACCTACAGGATCTCCCAATTCATGAAGTTCATAATGATCTTCCCTCCACTCGACATAGATCAAGGATCCCAATATGGAATAACAAACCTGACATTAATTGCACGGAACAATGGCGCCAAAACTGGAAGTCTGCTCCTGTGAAACATGAAGGTATTCTAGATCCTACTATAAGACTTCCGGGATTTAACCTGAAGAGAAACCAGTGGGTAAAGTTAAATCGCCTAAGAACAGGTCAAGCCAGATGTAACGCCATGCTACATAAATGGGGACTTCATGATTCTCCCGCCTAATCAATACCTTTATTTTGATAAATAATCACTTGGTGGTCATTGGGTACATGTTTGGAGGCCTATTTGTTTTGGCCCCTTCATCAGCCGATATAGATTTAAATATCAAGGAAAACGGGTGGTAGGGAAGCTTAACACAAAAAACATTCCCATCAATAACCCTATTATGGTGCACCATAATGGAAAGGTGGAAGATGCTTACCCCAACGATACATTAAAAATAAGTGACTGAATATAAAGAAAGAAAGAAAGAAAGAAAGACAGAAAGGAAGTAAGAAAGAAGTAAAGAAAGAAAGAAAGAAAGAAAGAAAGAAATAGTTGAAATTTGAAAACCAAAACACAATATGAACAAACTCTAAAAGGGGGCAGATGACCTCGTAGTTCCGCCCCTCAAAACAACAATAACTAACTACCAGTAACTGAACTCTGTATTGTGCACTCTTAGTTTGGGAAACAGTCATGTGTTCTTAATTCTTCCGAAAAACATGCGGCGAAACAATTACAAATTTGAAGACAAACACACGCTGTATTGTGGTTTGCCGACGCCAACGAAAGGGTAATGGTTCACCTCTGTATCAGTACTGCCTCATTGCGGTCTGCAGACGTTAACCGAGATACAATTTGGTTCCTAGCAGTACTCGAGATGATGTCAACATGTCAAATAGAATCACCAGTGACAATGGAAATGTATTGTAATGAATTTAATACTTCGCCAGATGTAGAACTCTAAAAACGATGAAGCCGCAGTGCCGAAATAACATCTTACAAAGAATGCTCTGGAATTACCTGTGATGAGATATTATCTGGTTTATCAATATTTGAAATATAATAAATTACATTTTCAACTTACTTGAGGATAAACTATAAGTTTGTGTCGGCTCTGGTCTCTCTTTTGTTACACGTTGTCATATTTTATGGGTACAGCAGAAACTCATTACTCAGTTATATCGTTTATTAAATCATTGGAATGTCAATTATGGTATTAAATTGAGTGGAGTGTTGCGATCTAGCTGGCAGTGGGTGTAGCATGGCCTCTTACCCAGATAGATGGAAGCTTGGTGGTCATGGAGATGGCCGGCCTTGCTATTACTTCATCAGTTTATTTCCACACTAAATTAGCCTTTGCTCGAGTGCAAAAAGGCCGAAATCAGAAGAATGAGAAAGACTATCGAAAACGCATGTAGACAGCCGTTCGTTCTAGGTCCTAAACTATGTGTATGCGAAATTTGGATGAGATTGGTGAAACGGTGTGGATTTGATTACGGAACAAACCCACTCACCCACCCACATACATACAGACTTTCACTTTTATATATAAGATTATAACAGTTTCGGCCACATTGTGAAAATATTTAGTAACTGTCTTATAAAATTAATTAAAACAAATATAATTACGAGCAAAGTTGATTAATATTTACCTTGGGGTTTCCCTTTCCTTGATAACAATTTTGCATAAAAAGTATTAAAATCAGATCTGTAACTAAGTGTACTTTAAAATTGATGATACAGTACTATAACAAATAGTTCCGTGAAGAACTATACAGCCTATTTTCATATATCATACTTATGTTAATTGCCACTATCAACATACAAAATTTCAGTTTCATTGCTGTAATAGATTCGTAGATATTGAGAACCGACTAAATATTTCGGATGGTCACCATGTTGGATTTTGTATATGTAAGTCCTAGAGTTATGTACTGTTACATGAAGATTATTGTGTACGTGTAGCATTCAAACTTCAATCGCATGATTAGGACACAAGAAGTAACAAGCAGATTTTAAAATTTCGCACAGCTGCCATCTTGTGGTTATGGAAACAATTAAAATAAATTAGATGCCAGTGGATTAACATTCGTATAAGGATTTACTGTACCAAGTTCCACTGCACTCGGATGGTTAAATTGCGAGAAACGTCCATGTGAATATTTATACTTCGCGTCGCCGCCAGGTTATTTAAAGTCATATAGGTGAACATAAGTACATAGCGCCTATGAACATTAAAAAATTCAGTTTGATTGCTATAAAAGATTCGTAGATATTCAGAGCCGTCTAAATATTTCGGATGGTCGCCATGTTGCATTGTTAAATGTATAGGCCATAGAGTCATATACCATTAAAGGAAAATTCTTGCGTAGGTTCATTATTCAAACTTTCACTTCGATCGCATGATTACGACACAAGAAATATAAACTTAATTTTAAAATTCGCACAGCCGCCATCTTGAGGTTATGTAAACAACTGAACTAAATTAGATACCAGTGCATAACAATGTGTATAAACATTTCCTGTACCACATTTTATTGCGTTTGGAACATTAAATCGCGAGAAAGGTCTATTTAAAAATTTCAAATTCGTTTGGCCGCCATGTTTGTTTTGTAGTTAACCGATTTTTGAAAGTCTTATAGATGAACTTCCAGTAGTGCCCCTTATCTCCGTACAATATTTCAGGGTGATACCGCTAATAGTTTCAGAGATATAGAATGCCGGTGAAATATTTCGCACATCCGCCATCTTGTGGTTATGTAAACAATTGAACGAAGTTAGATGTCGGTGCATTACAATGTGTATAAACATATACTGTACCACGTTTTATTGCGTTTGGTTGGTTATATCGCGAGAAACGTCTATTTAAAAGTCGCGGATTCGCGTGGCCGCAATGTTGGTTTTGTAGTTACCAGTGTTTCAAAAGTCACATAAGTGAACTTCTAGTAGTTCCTTTTATCACTATAAAAAATTCCAGGGTGATATCGGGAATAGTTTCGGAGATACTGAATGCTGGTGAAATATTTCGCACAGCCGCCATGTTGGATTGGTGAGATGTAACAAAATTTGAAGGGCACAGTCGGGGTCGTCCGGAGTAGTGCTATGAACTTACCGAGTTTCATTGAAATCGCTCCAGCCGTTTAAACTTTAATAGGGACACACACACACACACACCCCTCACACGCACACACACAGACACACACACACACACACGCACACACACACGGACAAAAGGTGATCTCATAAGCCTATTTTTTCAAAATTGAAAATAGGCAAAAATATTTCTGAAAAATAGCCTATGTAGATCTGAAATATCTAGTGATGGTTTTCAATAGGATGAAATAAGGCTCTTTAAAAATTTAAATCTATTTATAAAATAAAACTTTGCCATCACCAGATATTTTAGTTCTGCATATTTTTCACCTGATAACAATTTACACGAGATTGATAAATTCACTTGAATGACCAGTTTCGATCGTCAAGCGATCATCATCAGATCTTGTACACTTAGGGGATTGTTGCGTGGCTTAGTGGCAACGTTCTTGCCTGCAGTCCCCAAGGTTTCAGGATTGAATCCTGGCGCCGACAGTTGGCATTTGAGGGTGCGCAAATGAGAGGGAACCGTATCAGTAGATTTTCTGGCAAGTTAAAGAGCTCCTTCGGGGCAAAACTCCGGCTCTCCAGCATCTCTTAAAGCCGCAGTAATTTAAAAGAGACGTAAAACAGTATTATACTTACGACGATCGTAACTAGTCATGAAGGGAATCTATTAATCTCATGTAAATTGTTTTCTGGTTTAGGGAAACACTCATTACAATTGGATACAATCGTGTTGACCGACTGAAAAGCATTCATTTCGTGCAGGTTACTTAATATATTTTTATTTTACATGATCATATCAAGGGTATATATACAGTATAACGTTAAGGAGTATGTTTCAGAAACCCAAGTTCTTAAACCAGAGGGAGCAAGAAGGTGCGGTTTGTGCAAAAATCTTCCAAATCGTCTCAATAATAGAGGAAACGGTCAAGGAAATATATTTATTTGTTTAGCCTATAACGTGCCTTTAAACAAATAAACAAGACGATGGTCCCTGTAACATAACAGTATAGCCAGGCCAATGGTCTATTCACGACGGGCGTACTCAAGTAACCGTTCGTAAGAAATAAATATTCAAAAGAAAGAGAGTTACCCACGGTGGTGAAGAATTGCACTCTGATTTCATAAGATCAGAATCTGATGATGACCACTTGAAGGTCGAAACGCGTAATCCTAAACTTTACAAATTATAATAGCCTAGTGATCATAACTAACACGTGTAATTTTTTCCAGGAATGTTATTTTACTTAATATTCATACATTATATGTACTGCTCGGGTCTAAGCTGCGTGAACCTGAGAGGAATGTGCATCGTGGATTATGAGAAGTGGTGTTGACGAGTGATGAGGTTTCTTGGTTCGTGCATAGTACAGAACCATTCACTCATTCATTCGTAACACCACAGCGGTTTGAGCAACGGCCGTATGTTAGCAGTATTGGAATAGAAAGAAATACCAGATATCACGGTGGGCTGTTGATAGACCCTTCTCTTCTCGCATGACCCTTCCCTGCTCTTTCCCCTCACCCCGCAAGTTCACAGAGCTGGGACCCGAGCAGTACTGTACCCCGCCCAGTCATTGGGTAAATTCGTGTTGACCGACTGAAGAGTTACAACTGACGATATTTCTTTCTCCACAAGTTGCTAGAAGACCTCAAATATTGTATCAAAATGTTGTCACTAACATTATCGTCTAGAATTTGCAATTTAGACTAAGCTTATGTGAGTTAGACGTGGGCGCTACTATTGGGACACCTTGTGTATCAGCTACTGATTGCTGTCAAAGATCCTCATTAAATATTGTGCCCTATCTTATCCCTTCATGGTATGCAGGAGAATTTTTCCGTAGTAAACGAAGAAAAGGTTATTTGTTCCTTCAGAATATAATTAAGAGATCTCCATCAGGAAACATAAAAGGTTATGCAACACTTTAAAAAGTTCTTGAAGACATCTTCATTCTTTATTCATTCAGATTCATATTAGTTTTCTCATCCTCCAGCAACTTCTTATTTGCTTCTTTAAGTTCTTTTTAATCACGGCCTCATTTAAATGCTGGGCATGTAGATTATTCTTTTCATTTAGAATTTGTTCCCATCACGCTTGTCTGTCTTCATTTGTTTTCTTGAAGTCTTAGGAGAGAGAGGAGGTTTATAATATAGTCTGTCACTCTAGAACTTCCGGCCTATGCACCTTGTCTCTGCTGCCTGCCACTACTGGCGCTAGTTTCTATGCTATGACGTAGAAACATCAACAACTCAAAGTAGAGGAACGCTTCTCTACCGCCGTCTCTCTTGCGAGGCGACGAGAATCAAACAATAGCTGCAATTTAAACTTTAAAGATACTTCTCAATTCCAACGCTAAAATCTCGCTCAATACTTCTCTGTAATTATTATCGGGCCCCTTTGTTTATAGTCGTCTAGAACTCCATCTTCTTACACTATCCTGCCAGCAGTGAAAAGGAAATGCAAATTTATGAGTTTCTCAAGCAAGCAAGAAGAGAGTCTTATACCTATGAAATATGAACAATGAATTCCCAACAACTTATCATATGAATAATGAAATTGAATTAAAAGATGTCATAAAGGGATTTCGAAATTCAACATCTCGGCAAGAGGAAGTTGAGATGTACCATTCTAAGAGACAAGGAACTTCTGCTTTATTGTTTCTGCCGCGTGGCTGTGAGATTAAGCATACCTCAAATTCTTATTATATCGTGGAGCATGAAGCCATTCAAATTAGAATATAATTCGAACTCACATATCGTTAAAGCCTGTTGTTGTTGTTTCAGTTACAGGTGTTTTGACAACGTGATCATATTTCCCGTGCATTTTGGTGTGTAATCTGTCTGATAACCTGTAACATTGTGATGGCTTTAGTAACGTGCGTTGTTTAAATCGCTTATCCTCCCATCTCGGCTTCACCCACGGGCTCTGTGAGGGATCATTCTCTACCGTCGCAAGGATGGTGTTTGGGAGCTGAACATATTTTGTCATCAGATACAACTGGGGATGGTGACAAGCCGACCTCTAACTTGGGTCTAATTAAGAAACGGTCAGGGAAGGGATTTTGGAAGGAAGTTGGCCGTGGACCTGTTGACAGAAAACGTCCCGGCATTCGCCTCGTGGTGAAAATGGAAAACCATGGAAACCATTTTCTGTACCGCTGAGGTGGGATTCGAACCCATACTCGCCCAATGCTAGCGAGGCATGAGCTAGCGCGTTAGCGTGTCTTATAGGTGGCCTCGCTGGCGTTAGTTGGTAGCATGCTGAACTTCTATGCCCAAGATCGCGGGTTCAAACCCGGCTAAAGTCCTCGGATTTTTTAAGAACGTTAAAATCCCTCAGTATGCTTCCTTCGGTGGGGAAGTAAAGCGGTCCCATGTCATAGATTTATGGCATGTTAAAGAACCTTCCACTAATTACACCTGTGTGAAGCTAAATTATATATAGGTTAAACATTTGACTAACGTTCTTAGGTTCCTACGTTCGTCGTCAAGAGCCGACTGCGGTGACATCTGGTAACTAAGTTCTGAACTGGATGGTCGTTGACGGTGGCGTTTGGCGGCAAAAGTAGGAACTACTTGAAAAAATTCAATGTCTGCAGTCCTTACTTGAATTAAAAAAGATACACACACTAATACAGTCATCACAAACAGACAGATTCTACACACACCCGAAATACACGGGGCTACATGACCACGTTGTCGCAGCCCCTAAACTGAGGAATCAACCAACCAACCAGCGTGTCTTAACATGGACATGTTTTTGGGCTGGGGGTCTCTCTGGAATTAGCGTGGACAGTTTAGTTTTGACAAATTTCCGACACCTAGTTACCATGGCTACAAGAGCAAGCGCACTTAGTTCCCACTCGTTCAAGCGTGTGCGATATTTATAACACGAAAAGACGAATAAAATATATCCATGCTTTGGTTCTGCACCATCATAACTTTATATTTCTGTAATTGAGGCTAGAATTGGGGAGGAGGCGGTTACGAATCGTCCCGGTATTAATCTGGAGTAAAAGTGAGAAACCATGGAAAACCACATCTAGGATGGCTGAGGTGGGAATCGATCCCATGTTTCATCAGTTTTGCTGCATGGTGGGGAGTGTGCCCCGTTCCAATCCTTAGGCCAGAAATTATTGGCAGAGCCGGGAATCGAACTCAACGCTCAGGGGTGACAGCCTGGAATGTTAGCCACTACAGCACCAGGTGGTCAATAGTGGAAGGATTATTGGCTCACAAGAAACAGTCACCAAATTGACGTCTCTGATTTCAGTGAAACTTGATATGAAGAATCGTTGCAGGTAAGACTGCTGTTCACATTTCACGCCGTTCATATTGAAGAGTTTGAATGTTTGCACGCGATACTGATGTCTTCACTCCTTGTCTTCCACAAACTACACTAGCAGTAGGCTGCGGGAGAAGAGGTAAGGGCAAGGCCAGCCGGTTGTAGTAAGCCGGGCGGGCATCAATTCCACCCGGGAATTCCAGTCAGGTAGCCAGGGTTACCTCAATTCCACCCGGTCCTCCAAGGGACCCAGAAATGAGTTCCTCAACTCCACCCAGGCTTTTCCCCAATGACGTAAACAAATGTCATAACCCTCCTACTCGCATACCAAGGGCCGGGGTTATAGTTTGAAATGAAGTAAAGATTTATGTGATTTTAAGATACTGATTTTTCTTATTTTATTATTTTCCTGCCCATATTTTTATTTAACAACAGTGATTAATATCTAGCTCTTTATGTATTATGTTTATATCTGATTTAACGAATGAGCGGACTTGACTTCAGAGCGTTTGACCGATGGCGTGGTGGTGTTCGCGAGACATTGTTGTGCCATTGGTCAACCGCTCTGACGTCAAGTCCGCTCATTCGTTAAATCAGGTATAAAGTGTTTGGCACATTATAACTTATATGGCAGAAAATACAAGTGATTTAAAATTAATCACAATATTTTTTTAAATAAGTCTGCCAAGTTTTCTATTTTTTTCTACAAATTTTATACATTGTTTTTAACATGTGCATAATTAAATGTTTGTATGTTTTTGGACCTCGTCAGACATTATTAAATTAAATTTAGATAATAATAGGTGTATAATTTGAACCTAAAAGAATAGTTTCGATATCAACTGTGGATGTTGAAAATACTGTTTTCCAGACTAGAACGGAAAAATCAGCTGCATTCAAGAATTCACTC
This sequence comes from Meconema thalassinum, assembly GCA_946902985.2. NCBI lineage: Eukaryota > Metazoa > Arthropoda > Insecta > Orthoptera > Tettigoniidae > Meconema > Meconema thalassinum. The sequence goes on along the minus strand of OX336388.2, from coordinate 1,324,636,316 downwards.
ATGCGCTGCATAAGGTGTTAGACCCGGCCCTTGGTATGCGAGCAGGAGGGTTATGACATTTGTTTACGTCATTGTGGTTAACCTCTTTGCCGACCCCTTGTCAAAGCCTGAGCGGAGTTGAGGAACTAATTTTTGGGTCCCTTGGAGGACCGGGTGGAATTGAGGAAAATCGGGCGGAATTGATGTTCGACCAGTAAGCCGACACGTGGTATGGTGCCAAAAGTACGTCATTGTTTCTAATATGTCCATAAATAATAATAATAATAATAGTAATTATTATTATTATTTAGTTTCATCTTAGCCTTGCATGGGCCACGCTTGACAGTCTTTACATTATGGTTTGCCTTCTCTGCCTTGACTCTCTGCCGGTATCTTCTCATCCTTTCTCCTACTTCCCTCTTCTGTTCCTCTGTGAAGGTTCTTTTCTTTGTCAGTGGCTCCTCCCACATCTCCTGGAAACCTCTGTGCTCTTTGATTAGTCGTCTAAATGTCTCCCTATCTGTTGTGTCGTCTTCTTGTACTCCTATCTTGGCTAGGTCCGGTCTCACTTCTCGAAACTATTCGAGCTCAGTCTTTCTCTTCCTCAAAAACTCAAAAATTATTTTTGTCAGTCTGTTGTCATCCATTCTCAGGAGGTGTACATAGAACTGTAATCTCCTCTTCTTCATCAGTTCAACCACACCTTCAGTTTTCTGGTACAATTAATAATAATAATAATATATATATTGTTTCTTTGCAATGTATGACTTTAGTACCGGGAGTGTCCGAGGACATGTTCGGTTCGCCAGAGTTTGTAGCAGCTTCTATGTGGACACCATGGGGTGAACTACAAGTTCCGTCACGTGTGGAGTGTTCTCCGTGGAGGTAAGTGTGAATGTAAGGACGAAGAATTGGAAGGTAGCGGCTGTGGCCTATAGTTAGGGACCAACCCTGGCATTTTCCTGGAAGGAAGATGGGAATCCAAGAAGACAATCTTCAAGTTTGCCGGCGAGGGGATTCGAACCACCTCGTCTCGCGCATGTCAGCGGCTGCCTGCAGCTATGCCTTGACGACCACGGCTAACTCACCCGATAATAATAATAATAATAATAATATTAATAATAATAATAATATTTTTTTTTTTTTGTTTTTTTTTAGGGGAAGAAATGCATTTACGCAGAGAGTGTCCGGCTCCTGAGTAGCAGACTACCGTCTAAAACTCCCCCGTTACTTCTGAACACTAGCCTGAAACCGTTTATCACATTACTTCAGGCTAGAGTCATTTTATATTTGCCCGTAGGGCACTCTTCCGTAATGAATCATATTCAGTGGCGATCCAGTTCAGTCTTCTTTGTTCGGAGGATATCTTCAACAAAATTTGCTACCAGTTTCCAATTTTCCTCATTTTGTAACATCACTGCAACAATATTGTCCGGAGATATCTCTACATCAATGTGATCTTGAAGAAACTTGAATAATAATAATAATAATAATAATAATCGAATTATTCTATATCAAAGACAGCAAATGGAATTAAACTTAAACTCTTCTTTACCCACTAGTGTAGGAAAGCTGACTTCATGGTTGGAATAGGTGACTGCAGGTTCGGGGAACTGAATGACCATCTTGAGCGAGGTATTTCCATGCACACTATGCTCACATACGGGGGCGTGATGATCCGGTGGTCAAGCTGGTCAAGGCGGACTGGGTTTGACTCCTGATCGATGCATGTGAGATTTTTGAAAACAAGATAACACATACCGTGGGTCAGATTCCACGTAAAAATGAAGGTCCTCATGATCACGAGATTAAAGGTCACCTAAAACTACAAACATCCTTTTTATATTACGCATGCAATTTGTGGATTACCTAGCTGATTTTAGCCCATAAAGGAATCATCAACAGCAATTTCTTGTGTAATAACTCTCAGAAACCTACTTTGAGGGCATAAATAAGAACATTAACATGCTATCATACAGCTCTAATCCTATACACGTACCCCGCAGCATAACCGCGTGCCTTAACTCACTCACAACGATGGCGATGGAGTGCTGCAGCAAATCCGGAAATCGGAGGTTCGATTCCTGGTACTGACAGCGGCTATCCTAAGTGCGGGTTTTCCACACTCGTTCCAGGAAAATGCTTGGATTGTAACATATTAGGTGCAACACAGTGCATTCATGAAGATATTTTGGGAGGGTAAGAGGATGAAAACCACCAGGTCAATTAACAAGTTAAAACGCGCTCTCTCCAGGGGCATAACGAACAATATTAATAATAATAATAATAATAATAATAATAATATTAATAAAATCCAGGCAAGAAATTTACTCGAGGATAGAGAAGATCACAGACACAATGCGAAAACGCAGAGTTTGCTTCTACGGTCATATACGACGAATGATCGACTCCCGATGGACGAAACGTATTTTCAGTATATTCGACTCAAAACCAAAAACGACAATGCCATGGTATGTTAACGTCCAGAAAGATCTGAAAGAAATGGGGATACGAGCAAAAGATGCACAAGACCGAAATCTTTATAGAGCAGCCATCAAGACGTTTGGGACTTTCCGGGACGAAAAACGGATAACTGGTGCGAAATGGACAGAGGAACGTCGTGCTAAACACAGTGAGCTCATGAAGACAATGTGGATCAAGCGAAAAATGAGCAAATGCCAAATTGTAAAATGAGGCTTATCGTGGTCCCTAGTTGGCCGATTAGCGAAATTGAATGAATTAATAAAAGTAATTCAAATAATAAAGTTATTGGTTTTACGTCCTTATTAACTGCAGCGACTTTTAGAGACGCCGGGGTGGCGGAATTGTGTTCCTTACAGGATCTGTTACGTGCCAGTAAAACTACTGACACGATTCCCTTGCATTTGCGCACCTTCAAATGCCAAATGACTGAGCCAGGATTCGATCCTGCATCCTTGGATACAGCAGGCGAGAACGTCACCGCTGCTTCACGAAGCCAGTCAAAATGCAATATATTAAACCCGTATAAACTGGATCTTGGTTTGCTAACATGCCCGCAGTGATAATGCAAGATTGGGTAGCTAAGAGGGCCTGCAGATGATGGTGTAATAAGTTGGAATGTGAAGCCAGGATAATAGAGGATGGGAAAGAAGGCAGAAATGGTAGCTTACACTCAGTCATGAATCATGAGTGAAATCATGTAACTTACGTGGTTGGCATGCAAAATATTGGTTTAACGTCTGCTAGAAGATCCAATAAGGGTGGAGGGTTGTTTCATATGATCAGTATCTGATGGTACCTCACTTATCTGTACTTTATCCGGCTTTACTCGTATATATCTTCAAGACGTCATGCGTTCTCTATTGACATATAGCCTAGTTCACTCGGTAGTAATGTAGGCCTATACGTTGCAGTGTATATGGTGCCGTCCTCGACCATTATAGGCGTAGTTTAAAGGGTCTTAAAACCAATAACATTATTATTATGGACAATATATTATAACCAATACTAATATAAGCCCCCCACCCATGACAGCCTGATTAATTATTATATATGAATTGCAGCTGAATGTTTGATTGAACGCCCGAAGGCTCCCAACAAGTTCAATTTCAAGTAGTTCCAACGTTGGCTACCAGATGCTATTGTCACTAATACCTAGCGGCGAGCGTAGATGGAGCGTTGAAATAACCTACAAATTTTGCTACACACCACCCATTGGAATGGTAGATTCTTTTACTGTACGTGCCATAAATCTATAACATGGGCCCGCCGGCTTTACTTCCCCTCCAAAGGAAAGCATACTGAAGGATTTTAATGCTCTTAAAAATCCGACGACTTCGGCCGGGTTTGAACCCACGATCTTGGGCATAGCAGTTCAGCATGCCACCGACTACGCCACCGAAGCCGCTTTGATTAAGGCTATTAATATTAATTGATTTGTTAATGTAGACATCATTTGGCTGGATAGGGTTCAATCTGGTGGAAATTATAAATTGCCTGGAAATATATTGAAGAGTTGGTTGAAATAAAATAATCTGTTGCTAGTTTTTCCCTCTAACATGTTGAACTTAGGAGCAGCCGTTCAGAAGAAAGAGACCATCGTGTATTCTAAATATCCGACAGATTTACTTGCTCCCATTTTGGAACGTTTTTATATTAAGTGCGAGTTGGACAGCGACATTCCAGCCGGCGCGAAGCGTACATTGCATTTGTAGTAAATACATATATATCAGTCCCGAGCGGACTGCTGTTTAAATTGTCCACTCTACTGAAAGTAGGCCAGGACTTGTCACCCAGACGGTGGAGCAGTTCGCGCTATGGAATGTCAGAAGATATCTCAATATCCTGTCACCCAGTGGAATTTAGCTCATCTCCCAGAAGAGTCCAGGAGCAGCCGGCAATATATACGAGGAATATAGTGAACTTTTCACAGAGTGTTTCACGATAAAGTACAGTGAAATCTTACTTATACATTACTACTTTGCCTGCTGGTTTTGATTTATACGTTGCATTATTCAGTTCCCTATATCATAAATGTTTTATTTTGTATGTTATCGTAAGAATATCAATTTCAAAAGTACTGAATGGTCATAGCCTGGATCGACGAGTGTACAACTTATGATGGTAAATTTACATCATCATGTAGGAAGCAATTTTTCAGTGTATTAGTAATTGAAATTTAATGTTTTTCAGTCGATCAACATGATTGTACCTACATTTAATGGGTAGTTACGTAACCTTAAAAACACACATGAGTTTTATAAATACATTAATATATATAAATAATTTAATAAATAAATAAATAGCTTAAATAAATCCAAGTTACGTCAATTATTTTCAGGATTAGGGAACCACCCATTACAATTGGATACAACACGATAATATTTACGGCTAGTCAGGAAAATCGTGAAGCCAAATGATTAAAATCACTCAGACAAGACAATTTGGTTTAAAAAATGCACAGAATTGAATCTAACCGCCAAATACGTACCAATAAAAACCATACCGAAAACAGGAGCGGCGATAATTTCAACAAAACAAGCCAAAGGGCTATGGATAGGAAACGAAATAATGTTCACTTAAATCCAAGTTTATTATCTTCATGTAATTTCTTTTCAGGGTTAGGGAACCACCCATTACGATTAGGTACAATCGTGTTGACCGACTGGAAAACATTAAATTTCCAATGGTACATTTCTTGTTGATTGTTGTGGTTAATTCAGTTTAGGGACTTGGGAATTCTTGGTCATCAGCTCCGTATAGTTAGGTGTGTATTGAACTTGTCGGATAACCTGTGTTTATGTGATGCCTGTAGTAGCGTGAGTAGATGTATTAGGGCAGGGATGAGGTAGATGACCCAGAACTTTAAATAAAGTACTATTCTGGCATTTCCATAAAGTGAGTGTGGAAAACACTGGTAAAACCACACTCAGGATAGCTACTGTCAGTGCCGGGATTAGAACCTACGATCTCCGAACTTGCTGCGTCTGCCCGCGCGGTCGTGGTGCATAATTTAACGAGCACGGCTACGCTGCAGGACGGTACATTTCTGAAAAGGACACAGATGTAACAATGTTTCGTCTCACCCGGAGGCATGGTATGCCTTAAGTGTTTAGAAATGTGTGTGAATTAAAGAAGTAATAGTAGGCCTAATAAAAAATGTGCGTCGGTCAGCTCCTTGCGTCATGAAGAAGAGGCTATCACCGCGGAGGCTCTAGTTCGACTCCCGGTCCTGCCAAAAAATTTAATTCTGGTCTGAGGGCTGGAACGGGGTTCACTCAGCCTCGTGAGGCAAAATTGAGAACAGGACGGTTCACTTCGTATCTCAGCCATCTTGGAAGTGGTTTTCCGTGGTATGCCACTTTTACTTCAGGTGAATTCCGGGATGGTACTGCGCCCGAATTCCTCTAGAGCACAGTCCCAAATCCGCCCAGATGGTAAAAGGATCGTGAGAATGTCAACACCCGGCTAAGAGTTAACAACCCTCACCGGACTGATGACTAGGGAACCCTAGGAACACACATATACATCTCTAACTATACTACTAACTAGTTGCATACAGTACAGAAAAAATATACAAATAAAAGTAGAGCACTAACGAGTAACTCGTCTCTCGGGCGTTAAGATAAGTTGTCGATCATCTGTCTGCATCTAGCTAGCGGTATCGTTCTAGTGTAATTAAGCGTTGAATCAAAGAAACAGTTCTAAAAAACTCAGCAAGAATAAAAATAGTCTTGCCATTTATTGACAATAAAAATATAACATGACAAAAATTATGTTCCCTTCACCAAGAATAAAATAAAATATATATCTGTGCCTCACTTAGGCCTGATGCGCTTAATAAGTGTCTTTCTTGCATCTTTTCACGAATACAACATGTATCTCTTGCTTGATAATATATTTACTTAAATACATAGTTTAATTAACGGCAGTAGTGTCTGTCCTACTTGTTTACTGAAGTTATGCTTTAACGTTCATTAAAACAAACATACTCCCTACGTAATACAATCGTTAAAGTCTTCAAATTTAAGATCTCAAGTTCTTAAATATAATAAAAGAAATAATTAATACTAGAATAATAACGTATTTACATTTTATACATGATCGCGACCCGCACGATATCAAAACAACTGTCTCTAATTTATTAGAGTTCATTCCACCACTTTCCTCCTGTCTCATCATCTTTCTTTACGTGTATCACCATCATTCTCCGTGTCTCACACAATAAACTAGTCAAAATAGGTGTTTTGTGTCAATTCCATGTGAATCATGAATACAAACAGTGAAGTTAATATTTTATCACTAAAGTGTACAACTCTGGTATTTCAATAATTAATAATAAAAATAAAACTAACAATGCGGCTCCGGGAATTAACCTGGGGGGAGTCCTTGTGGCTCCGGGCAAATGGGAGTGAAATGCGTCGTTGCCAGACATCTGCAACATAACATATTGGATTCAGCAAGAGCATCCAACTAGCCTCTTTCACTCCAACTTCAGCACATAACCTACAAGAGGTGTCCCTGTTAAGCTGAGCAACCCAGTGGAAGGTTGGGTAATCAATCCCAGCGGGAAGCTGGGTCAGTGAGCCGATCAGTGCTGGGGGCTTCAAGGCTTACAACCTTGATAGTTAACAATTCGTTACCTGTGGGTAACCACCCTAAACACTTTTTCTTATCTCTTGCAACATGAAGAAAACGAATAACGGTAAAACTACCCCAGGTGGTACAACATTTAGAAAATCCACCCCTGCCTTTGGTGGGGCAAGCAAGCCTTCGGAGTCTGGGGAGCTTGCACTTTCATGTGAAACTAAGAAACGTTTTAAATATTTGGCAACCATCAACATCAACTCCCTCCTTGAGACAGGAAAACTAAAACATACATTAGATGTTTTAAATGACCACAATATCCTGATAACTGCCCTACAAGAGACCAGATTCTTGGATGACGAGCCAATCGAATCACAGGGATACAGGATCTACAAACGGCAGCCAGGTGAAAGAGTGATGAAGAATGTGCCTCACTTGGGTACAGGCTTCATAGTCAACAACAAAATGATCAACTCCATCATCTCCTTTTCATCTCCAAATGGCAGAACGTCCACTATAGCCTTCAGAACTCTCAACAAAGCATACACAATTGTTAATTTCCATGCACCTACTAATGACACCAATAGGAAAGATATTGAGAGTGTGGAAAACTTCTGGAGGGTACTCGAAGAGACAATGGACCGGATTCCAAAGCACCATGTAACTATTTTAATGGGGGACTTTAATGCTCAGATTGGTAGAGAACGGAAATTTCAGGCCATAGTTGGAGAATATCCAGCACACAAGAGGACCAACAGGAATGGAGAAAGGCTGATTGACCTGTGCAGAAATTAAAACTTAGTCCTCAAATCTACAGCTTTCAAACGCCTTCCTAGAAAAGCTATGACGTGGAGATGTCCTAATCCCATGCTTGGGGAATTCCAACTAGATCATGTAGCCATTAGTAGAAGGAACAGCCAGGAAATATTAAATGTCAAAGTATTGAGAAGTGCGAACATTGACTCGGATCATTATCTTTCTTTGATCAAAACCAATTTCATCCCTCTTAAAACAAGCAGAGGAATCCATTGCATCAAGTCGCGAATTCCAAGGTTCAATCCATCTAAGCTGAGAGACAGTGATGACTTCACCAAGACCCTAGCTAAGAACAAGGAAAAGAAGGGCTGGCCCCAACTACAGAAGGCACTAGTAGATGCGGCGACAATAACTATCCCGGCAGTCAGGAAGAATAAACATCCGTGGTGGACAGCTACATGTGACAAGGCAATAGAAGAGAGAAAACAAGCATGGCTGAAATGGAACCGTAATAAAAGTGTGGACAATCATGATAATTTCTCAGAAATTCGGAAAACTACTGCCAAAATTATCAGAACAAGCAAGAGGCAGCATAATAAGGATATCATTGACCAGGCAGAGAGGGATTTCCAGCGGAACAACACTAGAGACTTCTACCAGGCTTTTAAATCACAAATAACACCCTATTCAGCTCCTACACTTCACCTTCGGGGAGCTGTCGGAGATCTGAAACTGAACAATGAGGAGTGCACCACAGCCTTAGCAGAGTATTTCAGCGACCTTCTTAACTCCGAGGAACCCATGGAAAAGCTACCTTTTGAACCCAAGAACGTTGCTAAGCCACACTCTTTCCCTCCAACAAAGGAAGAGATCCAGAAAGTCATTTCCGAATTAAAGTCCAATAAAGCAGCAGGCGAAGATGGGATCATTGCAGAGCTCTGGAAGTATGCTGACGAGGAGTCGATACAGAGTATCCATGACATCATATCTAACGTCTTGTTGACAGAACAATTACCTAGTGACTGGACCTCAGCTATCATTCACCCACTACATAAAAAAGGTGACAAATCAGATCTCAACAACTACAGAGGGATTTCCCTGGTATCAGTGACGTACAAGATACTCTCCAAAGTATTGCTCACAAGATTAGAGGTTCAACTGGATTCCTGCATTGGAGAGTACCAAGCTGGGTTTCGAAAGTCAAGGTCATGCACCGAACAGATTCTGAATCTCAAAACCATTCTCACGTACAAAAATCTAAGTGCCTCACCTTATGTTGCAATTTTCGTTGACTTCCAAAAGGCCTATGACTCAGTAGATAGAGAGTCACTCTTTGAGACACTGGCTGAATTGGGGCTAGATAAAAAGACCCTGAATCTAGTGAAAGCGACTCTCACTAACACCACAGTCAAAGTCAAATTCAGAGGGGAACTGTCCATGAGCTTCGAGGTCAGAACTGGTGTTAGACAAGGGGATGGCTTGTCTCCCATCCTCTTCAATTGCCTACTAGAAAAAGTAATTCGTGAGTGGACGAAAACTCTGAAGGATGATTCTGGATTAAGAATAGGCTACAAGAAAGACAAGTTAACAGTCCCCTGTTTAGCCTTTGCAGACGACCTTGCACTCCTAGCGTCCAGTGTGGAGGAAGCTAACCATCAACTATCCTCTCTGAACTATATAGCAGCTAAAGTAGGCTTAAAGATCGCCATCAACAAAACACAGTTTATCAGCAACATCAGAGATGCGCCCGAGTCAATCCCACTGGGGGACAAAGTAGTACAAAGGACTAACTCCTTCAAATACCTAGGAGAATGGATAACCCCAAACATCAATGAAGACCTGGCCATGAACGACAGATGCATCAAACTGGAGAGAGCCTACCACCTATGCAAGAATATGTACAAATCCAAATCCCTCTCAATGAATTTCAAACTCAGACACTACAGTGCTGTAGAGACCATCAGTACTATATGCCTCAGAATGCCTAAATATCTTCAGAAAAGGACAACTCCGGAAATTGGAGCTGAAGGACCGGAAGATTCTACGAAAAATCATGGGCCCTATTAAAGAGGAAGGCAAGTATAGAATCAGGCACAACAATGAACTCTATGAACAAGTGGAGAGCATTACAAGAGCCATGAGGAAGAGGAGGCTGATCTTCTATGGTCATATTGTGAGAACGGATAATCAGAGGCTCACCTCCAGAATTGTCAACACTGTCTCTAGAGGGAAAGCAACTAACGCCAAGTGGTCGAAACTAGTCAGAAAAGACCTTGAACAATTGGATATTGACCCCAGTAACATCTATGACAGGAATAAATACAGGACTTTAGTCAGAACATCAGACTCTCTCCAGTCACTAACAGCAAAAGCAGTGCGTCCAGGAGTAGGTGTGAAATGGACTCAGGAGCAGAAGGACATTCACAGTGCCAGAATGAAGGAATACTGGGCTAGGAGGAAAGCTGCCAGAGATAAGAACCACGTGGTCCACAGCCGGCCCAAACGTAACTAAAAAAAAAAACTAACAATGCACGACTGTTCAGATAAGCTCTTCAACCAAAAATCGAGTGTGTGTGGCATGAATCCTCACTCTCACACTCCTCCCTTCTCCAAATACAACTTATGACTTCTCTTACTCACCACAAATATTACAAAATCTTTCTTCATAAACTCACGTTGCATATTATCGCGTATCTAGTTATGCCTTCATCAATACAAATGCATTTCATCAACCTTTCTTCTCTTAGCACGTTCACAAAACTTCTACCGTTCCATATCAACTACTTTCATCAAAGTATGATATTTAGTATTCCTACTAGAAATTACAACTGCAATAACGTTCATGAATACGTCTCACTTCCTCCTACAAACTCCTCTATCGATTATACATCTCGTGCTATGTTCAAATACTTTCCACATACTTCCTCCTTCGCTTCACATATTTCCTTTTTACAATTTATCGCTTAATTCTGGGTTTGAAGTCTGCTTGTGTCTGTTGTAAAAATAACAATAACCTTCCCTCACGTTTATGTTCACAATAAATGTTTATATCTTTCCTTCCATCTTACAGTATCGATTTATGATAAATACACATCCATAACATTTTATAATAACGTTTCTCGTTCAGTTATGCCTTCTACTATCGCATACTGTTCTTTTCCGTACATCAAAATTCTGGGTTTTACAATGTCATTACATTTCTTGCATACAAGTGTTCCTTCAATGCCAATATTGAATACTCCTGTTAACTATTTCGTTTTATACATCTTATTTCGTTCCTGAAATGAATAAACTCTTTGCTTATAGGATTCTCTGTCCTTCCTTTCCTCACTTCAAGTAGTAAACTATTTACTTCCGTCAAACACATGACTATATTCTTTCTCTGATACATTGTTCATTTATTTCTCACAAAGTTGTGCTTCATTTCTCTTGTTTCAATACATATATATTATCGTTCTTCAATATTTCCACAAATATACAAAATTCTCTAATATTTCATCAAATCTACGGAGTTCTCCAGTGTTACAACAAATCTACGGAAGATACGCTCGCAATCCCAATGAAATCGTTCGTAAGTAAAATTTGATCGCTCTAAAATGACAATGAAAAATACTAACGATGTATAATATCATCGATCAAACCTTCAAAATACGTCTAAGTGACGTATGAAAATAACTATCGCAATTATTAAAATTTTCTAGAACTTCCAAGACAATACAATAACATAGGTTATAAATGCAAATATGTTGGTCAATATTCTGGAATAACGTGAACAAAATCTAACTACAGATATGAAAAGTGCACTCCTCTGCCTTCTTTCTGAGATCGTTGGTGACAGACCTGTTGACTCCTGTGTCCTCGTAACCTCACCGTGTGGTTGCTGGAATGCTGCGTGTTGCTCCAAACTGGCTGCATTATGTCACCTCGGCCTTGAGTGGACTGCAGTAAAGGTGAACGACCTGGTGTGCTGTCTCGAAACAGGTTACCAGCTGGCTCCCCGCTTGTCGACCCAGTCCTCTCGTACAGGATGATGACACGATCTCGCCTCCGCTCTGCTTGCCTCGCGTCCACCAGTCCTGGGTTCCTCGCCGTCTCCATCACGAATCCGCTCGTCTTCTTCTTCTCATATCTAGATGTTCTTTGAAGTCGGTAGTTTGCATAGTTCTTTCCATCATGAGAAATCACCCCCATGTCGTGAATTTCTCTTGTAGTAGCTTGCAACGTTATGTGTCAGCGAAAACTGCGGTGGTCTGCAGCTCGCTATTCATCTATTCATACACTTATGTCATCCTGGTCATCTCTGGATCTCACCGGTTCAGTATAGTTCTATCTTCCCATCATGGTGAATTTAAAGCATCATTCTCACCGCGCAATTGTTTGTAGTCGTAGTATTTCCCCTCCAACCTAAATTCTTATTCATTCTTGTCTAGTTTGTTGAATTTCCAATAGTTCAAGTCTCCCTTCTTCAGACTTTCCTTCTGCGTAGTTACGTGTTCGATGTTCAGTCTGTAACTTGCAGTGTTTTATCTCGTCGTAGATTTCTTCCTTAAATACGATGAATAACTTTTCTCAATACTGTTGACTTGTAATATTAATTGATCGTTTCTATTTCTACTTGCTTCTTCTTGAAGTCTCTAGTTCACAAAACCTTTGTCTAATACTTTTGAAGAGTGAATACAATTTACGTCTTGTCTTCTCAACGGTCCATGTAGGGTCTCCTAGCCTCCTCGGTTAGATTTCCCTCGCAAATCTGATCAACTAGCCTCCAACCGCTATGAATATTGACAAATTCATACATAACTTCTCTCTCAGTCTTTTAATTTAAAATCTGTTTTGCCAATTAAATTTCTTTTTCTCAGCTGGTGAATTCAATATGCAACACTCTTATAAAATATTAAAATAAAGATTTTAATATTTGTTCCTTCCTCAGTATTCAAACTATTTTCTTATTGGTTCTCACCTAAAAGTGGCGCGCTTCAGACACGCGTTCGCTTCTCCCACTCTTGATACTGGCGTGCGTCTGACCTCTGGTCCACCTTCGCTCTCCCCTCGGATCAAAACTGGTTTCTCATCACGAATCTCGCTAAAAGTGTCGACTATCAGGACAGTATTTCTTTCATTCACTCATGGTTAAAAATTTACCAGATCATAAAATCTCCATTATTACATGAAATAAAAATATTTCTTCAGACGAAAATTTTCCCAAATGCTTGTATTAATGTTCTCTTCCTTCCGGACTGCTAATATAGTCGAAAATTCCAAATTTAAAATATGCAATTTTCCTGAGGTGGTCCTTGGTTCATACCTCATCCTGTCTTCTCCTCTCTACTAGACATAATTTCGAGCGCAGTACATTACTTAAGGTCATGGCCACTTCTTCTTCTTCCTCTTCAAGTGCCTCGTCCTCCAAGAACATTGGCGATCAGTAGCATGATTTGCTGTTTGTCCATAGCTGTTCTAAACAGTGTGTCTGTATTAAGTCCGAACCACTGGCCACTTAATACCCAAATACTTCCTCAATTACAAATACACACATTAGTAAAGACATCACAGTGACTCATGTTATCAGACAAATTCCACACACACACCCGAGTACATAGGGCTACATGACCACGATGTCGCAAAGCCCTTAAACGAATCAACAACAACATAGCACATGTAAATTATTACAGGAAAGTTTGTTATATTTATAGTTACCCCACCTTATCTAATTGGACAAAAGCGTATTGACCAACTGAAAAGTATAAATTCATGGAGGTCAGGTTGGGACTTCACACGGTAAGAGAGTAGCTGATGCCAGTAAGGTCACTGATTGAGATGTGCCCCAAATAAGCAGCCTCATTAAGACTATCGTAGAGCAAGAAGCTTTAAGGTTCGACACACTGAAATTGGACTGGAAAACTGCAGTACAGAAGCAATGATTGACAGAACCTGGACATCGGTAAATCTTGAATTGCAGTGTGTAGTGTTCTTGTACTTTAACTAAATAATGTACTAGCCTAATTTCATTTTCGACGGGCTTCACTTTCGGTATCGTCAAGGGAAATTATACCGTAGTTTGTCGGAATTAATGTATTATATGGTGGAAGAACAAGTCATATTTAACATCTTAACGAATTAATGACTTTAAACAAAGTACTACTTTAAATCACCATTAAAATAACTAATTTTGGATTGCTGACTTCCTATGGAAAAATTTATGTGTTGGCTAAGTCACAGAATAGCTTCATCAGCTATTATACTAAAACAAGTATGGGGGAAAGTGGTACATTGTTGTATCTTGCAAGTGTCTTAAGACAATAGGTCCCGTTTCAAATTTACTTCCAATGCTGGTATTTCTCACTACTCCGCCAGTCTTAAACAACACCCACCTTGGAAAGATTTCAATTCCAGGGGAATAACGGACTAACAGGGTCCAATACCCTTTGTATTCATTGGACTATCAGAATCCAATTTTATGTATTTTCCAGGTTCCATGAAGGCTCAAAATGTTGTAATTATTATTATTACTAGCGGACCCGTGCGGGAACTCAAGCATAATGGGTTGTGTACGCCCCATGTGTATAGACTACCCGCCCGACCCTAGTGTAATGCGGGCTGTATGTGGCAGAGTTCTGGCAGGGTCTTGTTTATTTGTTTAAAATGCAAGATTTTTCCTGTACTATTGAGACGATTTGTAAGATTTTGGTAGAAACTACACCTTTTAATTCCTTCTGGTTTAGGAGCTTGAGTTTTGTGAAACTTACACCTTAGCGTGTATATAGATTGTTATAATTATTGTTGTTACTATTATTGATAATACCTAGAATTAGGTATAACTATTTTATTCCACCCGAGTCAATACACAGAGGAATTCAAATTATGTTGAATTCAAATTTGTAGTACTAATTTCGATTATCTCATCTCATAGACGAGGCTGTACTTGCATGGTTTTAATCATCAGCTATGCACAAAAAGGATATTCCATACCAAGTAGATAATACTCTGTCGGAAAACGTGTGAACGTTACCACATTGAACTACTGACAAACACTGATCAGTGAATACGCAAACGTTTGTGTAAATAGAAATAATATTTGATTAACTATATTATGCAGTACCGCATATATTTTCGTTCTGCACATTTCCTTTAATAGATTATTAAGGCTATATACACGCATATAATAATATATACAACGTTCCGATCACTGAACGAACTAAATTAAATGAAAACTAGATGAAACCCGTCAAAACATGACGGACAATGGAAAACAAATTTACTGAAGAAGCTTCTTATATAAGTTACATTCTTTGTACGATTACTTTTTAGCACTATTGCAACTTTAAGGGCGTCAAAAGATAGCACTCTCAGCATTGCAACATATTGCTGGTCATGATGAGGTCATCATCATCTTGCACAGTTTCCAGCCACTGGCCGGGTCTGTTTGGAACACAAGCCTCTCCAACGTCTTCTGTCTTCCCACCATCTCTCAGCCTCCACCCTTGTCCAGTCTTCTCCTCTCTTCTTCACGCTTTCTTCCACCCCCTTCAGCCACCTGTCTCTCGGTCTCCCTCTTGGTCTCATTCCTTCCCACTTCGTCTCGTGTATCCTCCTGGGTATCCTCTTCTCCTCCATTCGTTTTACATGTCCATACCATCTAAGTCTAGATTTATCTATACCATCCTGTAATGGTTCCTCCTTCATTAATTCTCTGGTCCTCTCATTTCTTATTCTGTCCCTCTTTGTAGCTCCAATACTGCTTCTCAAGAACCTCATCTCACTGGCCTGTATTTTGCTCTTCTCCCTTCCTTTCATAACCCAGGTCTCCGAGGCATACGTCGGGATAGGGACATAGTACGATATATGATCTACTTGCTGTTCTGAGGGACATCCCTGCTCCATAACATGCTTCTCACACTCCTC
Organism: Meconema thalassinum; assembly: GCA_946902985.2. Lineage (NCBI taxonomy): Eukaryota > Metazoa > Arthropoda > Insecta > Orthoptera > Tettigoniidae > Meconema > Meconema thalassinum. The sequence goes on along the minus strand of OX336388.2, from coordinate 1,324,620,611 downwards.
CGGAATGCTTCTGCCTGTCTCCCCCGCTCATTTATTTCTCTACCGTTTCTTCCATTTTCTTGTATCAGGCATCCCAGATACTTGAAACTCTCCACTTTCTTCAGCTGTTCCCCACCAATTGTTATTCCCGTTGTGGTCCTTTCCTTCTTCCTTGTTGTGATCACCATCTCACTCTTATTTATGCTAAATTTCATCCCATATCCTTGTATTATTCCTTCCCACACGTCCAACTGTTCCTGTACCTCCTCCTCCTTGTTTCCACAATCATCAAATCATCCGCAAACACCATTGCTTTCATCTTTCCTTCCCCAATTACTTGTGCCGCTCGGGTCATTATGTCATCCATCACCACAATGAAAAGTAACGGTGCCAGTGCACTTCCTTGTTTCAGGCCGTTTCTCTGTTCCACCCAGTCCGATCTCTCTCCTCCCACTTTCACACAGCTCACGCTTCCCTTGTACATCTCTTTTATCCTCCTTATAGTCCATTTTTAGCCTACTTTCGAATTTTGCAAAAAATGAAAGTAGACTTATGAGATCAACACAGGGCGAAAAAAGTGTGTCTGTCTGTGTGTGTGTATGTGTGTGTGTGAGTCTGTGTGTGTGTGTGTCTGTGTGTCTGTGTGTGTGTGAGTGTGTGTACTCTGAATGTCTGTCCCCCCCTATCAATTCGAACACGGTGAATGCGAATTAAACGAAATTTGGTACAAAGGTAGCACTAGCAAAGGACACCTCAGTGTCATGTTTTATATCGCCGCCATCTTGACGGAAACGTAATGGCGGCCACACAAATGTTCAAAGCTTAAATCAAATTACGACTAATCTAATCATCCGATCTCTACCAAATTTTGCAACGACATACCTTTATGTGGGGAGCATCCTTTGACCAAACCAATAGGTCATCAGTGTAATAGTTTGCGGATGGCGGCCATCTTTGTGTGAAAATCGATTCCCCCTATTAATTCGAACACGGTGCAACCGAATGGAACGAAATTTGGTACAGAGGTAGTACTAACAAAAGGCACCTCAGTGTCATGTTTTATATCGCCGCCATCTTGACGGAAACGTAATGGCGGCCACACAAATGTTCAAAGCTTAAATCAAATTACGATTAACCTAATCATCCGATCTCTACCAAATTTTGCAACTACATACCTTTATCGAGGGAGCATCCTTTGACCAATCTAATAGGTCATTCACCAGATAGTTTGCGGATGGCGGCCATCTTTATGTCAAAATTGATTCCCCCTATTAATTCGAACACGGTGGAACCGAATGGAACGAAATTTGGTACAGAGGTAGCACTAGCAAAGGGCACCTCAGTGTCATGTTTTATATCGCCGCCATCTTGACGGAAACGTAATGGCGGCCACACAAATGTTCAAAGCTTAAATCAAATTACGATTAACCTAATCATCCGATCTCTACCAAATTTTGCAACTACATACCTTTCTCGAGGGAGCATCCTTTGACCAATCTAATAGGTCATTCACCTGATAGTTTGCGGATGGCGGCCATCTTTATGTCAAAATTGATTCCCCCTATTAATTCGAACACGGTGGAACCGAATGGAACGAAATTTGGTACAGAGGTAGCACTAGCAAAGGGCACCTCAGTGTCATGTTTTATATCGCCGCCATCTTGACTGAAACGTAATGGCGGCCACACGAATGTTCAAAGCTTAAATCAAATTACGATTAACCTAATCATCCGATCTCTACCAAATTTTGCAACTACATACCTTTATGGAGGGAGCATGCTTTGACCAATCTAATAGGTCATTCACCTAATAGTTTGCGGATGGAGGCCATCTTTATGTCAAAATTGATTCCCCCTATTAATTCGAACACGGTGGAACCGAATGGAACGAAATTTGGTACTGAGGTAGTACTAGCAAAGGGCACCTCAGTGTCATGTTTTATATCGCCGCCATCTTGACTGAAACGTAATGGCGGCCACACGAATGTTCAAAGCTTAAATCAAATTACGATTAACCTAATCATCCGATCTCTACCAAATTTTGCAACTACATACCTGTATGGAGGGAGCATCCTTTGACCAATATAATAGGTCATTCGCCTAATAGTTTGCGGATGGCGGCCATCTTTGTGTCAGAATTGATTCCCCCTATTAATTCAAACACGCTGAAACCGAATGGAACGAAATTAGGTACAGAGATAGCACTAGCAAAGAGCATCTCAGTGTCATGATTAATATCGCCACCATATTGACAGAAACGTATTGGCGGCCACACGAATGTTTAAAGCTTAAATCAAATTACGACTAACATAACCATCCGAACTCTACCAAACTTTGCAACAACATACCTTTATGGAGGGAGCATCCTTTGACCAATCTAGTAGGTCATTAGCCAAATAGTTTACGGATGGCGGCCATCTTTATGTCAAAATTGATTCCCCCTATAATTTCGAACACGGTGGAACCTAATGAACGAAATTTGGTACAGAGGTAGCACTAGCAAAGGGCACCTCAGTGTCATGTTTTATATCACCGCTATCTTGATGGAAACGTAATCGCGGCCACCCAAATATTAAAAGCTAAAATGTAATTACGACCAACCTAATAATCTAGTCTCTACCTAATTTTGCAACACCATATCTTTATGTGGGAAACATATTCTGACCAAACTGCAAGAACATCAGCCCAATAGTTTGCAGATGGTGGCCAAGTATGTGTGCAAATCGATTCCCCCTATCAATTCAAACACGGTGAAACCGAATTGAACGAAATTTGGTACAGAGGTAGCACTAGCAAAGGGCACTTCATATTCATGTTTAATATCCCTATAGCACGTTGTATTTCAACAAGCTCCTACAACCAACATTCAATCATACTCCTTGAAAAGGACAAAGAGTTATAACAATACCCATGCATTTAGGAGAAAGTAGGCTATATGTTCTTTACTGAACATCTTGTTCTACTCCTCTATCCTCCAGGGACTTCCATACTTTGTTTCTGCATACACTGTCATATGCTTTCTCAATGTCCAGGAAGGCCATCAGTAGATCTGTTCCATACTCATAGTGCTGTTCTTGTAACTGACTTACAGCAAAAATCAAATCCACTGTGGACCTTCCTGCTCTGAAGCCATGTTGTTCTTCCCTCATCCCTCCTTCTATCCTTGTCCTAATTCTCCTTTCTAAAACTTTCTCAAACATCTTTGCACAATGACTCATCAGTGTTATTCCCCGATAGTTTCTGCATTCTGTTCTACTACCTTTCTTGAAGATCGGGACAATTATTCCCTTTTTCCAGTCCTCTGGGGTCTTCCTTTCCTTCCATGCTACCTTCATCACTCGGTACAACCATTGTATCCCCACCTCTCCTGCTGCTCTCACCATCTCCACACTCAACTCATCCACACCCGGTGCCTTCCCTCCTTACATCTTCCTCACTGCATCTTCCACTTCTTTCCATGTTAAGTCCTTTTCTGTTTGCAGTTCATCTACTGTACCTCTTCCCCGATTTCTTCTTCCTCGCCGTGGTTTCCATTTGGGTTCAGGAGTTCTTCAAAATATTCTTTCCACATTTTCTTCAGTTCTTCCCTATTTTCTATCCCTTGTCCCCTTTTGTTCACCATTCTGACATAATCCGTAGGATCCTTCCGCCTCTTATTCTTTACCATCCCATACAGAACCTTTTTTGTACCTTCACTATCCTGCTGGTCATGACTTAAAACGTGATGAGGTAAATAGCCCAATACGTTCAAGAGATTCTCCTTGAGCTTGATTGATTGTGATAAAGTAGGCCGAGCGAATAGGACATTGTTGCCTATTAAAAGAAAATGTACTGTACCTGCAAGTGTTTTATCGGAAGGTGTTAAATCAAGTCGTAGGATTTGAGCTCTCTGCCTAATATTACTGCACCTATTATATCCGAATCCAAGCACTTTCTTACATATTTCTTACAATTAATATATTACCATATATGAGTCCTTGGGAAACGTTCAGATTTCTAAGGAGCATAACTATGACTCAAACGTTCGGAGTATGTGGAGGCGTATCACTTAATTCCAAGGAATTGAAAAATTCAATAATAGGGAAATGAAGTAGCTGGCTTTCATCTTCAGTATCCAATCTGTTAACGCTGATGTATGTGTTTGAACAACAGGATATAAGTTCAATGACTTTTAAATTAATATCATTACATTGTTGCAGCTTGGCAAATATTTTATATTCCAGCAGATCAATTTTACCCTCACAACAGTAAAGACCAAAGTAACCACGCATAGATTTTACGCAAGAGAAGTACAATGTAGAACAATGTTTAAATTTGATCGTCAAAGACCTTACAGTACACTGTACTGCATAATATCTGGAATTGTTTCTGAAATGGCCTATTTATATTGGATTTTAAATGTGGCTTCGTATTATTCGATAACACTATAGTGTCCTGCAATAACGGAGCCGCTAAATATTACATGGCAAATAATACTTCCATTGCCGAAATCAACTGCGTAGTTAGACTCAGTACTCTAAACAAATAATCATTAAACAATTGTCTTATACAATGAAGTTCAACATGACCGTCCAGAGACTTTCATACTCAAGTTGGTTGGTGAGGAGAATGTGATGAGACTGATCGCTTAAAATAAATTCCTTATAATTGTTCCTGCCAGCGAAATTTTTTGCGATAGCTTGAAAACGCAGCTCAGAATGACGTTCTTCATTTTGTTATAAACAGTACGAAACTGCTCTAAATAAGCAATTTCCATCACCTGTTATAGGTTATGACAGTATATTTTTCAGGGGAACATAGAATCACTTCGCCAACCACTGGAACGACCATAGGCCTATACTCAATACTCACTTCGGCAGTCACCCTAATGGAGGCAGTTTTTGAATTGTATGTCCCGTGCATGTCAAAAATCGTATTAACACATGGAGGCCCACCTATTCTTGTCTATCGCCCCGGAGACCCGGGTTACATTTCCTGCTCTGCCAAGAAATTGAATTCTGGTCTGAGGGCAAAAACGGGGCACATTCAGTCTCTTGAGGTATAACTAAGAAGAGGAAGGTTTAATTCCCACCTCGACAATCTTGGATGTGGTTTTCCGTGGTTTCCCACTTCCACTTAAGGCAAATACCGGGATGGTTCCTAACTTAAGGCCTTGGCCGTCTCCTTGCCATTTACCACCTTAATTACAAATACACACTGTAATGCAGCCATCACAATAACACAGGTTATGAGAGAAAAGTCACACATACACACCCAAGTACACGGGGCTGAGTGACCACGATGTCGGAGCCCTTCAAACGAATTATGTTTGCCAAGTGTCTCTTATGGCGAAAGCAATTGTGGACACGCGCGAATGCCTGGAAAACTACTTTTTTCTTTAATAATTTAAGAGTATATCGACGATGCATAATTATAACTTTTAGTCTAGGACGCTAATAACTTGACCACCGAAGCATTGGGAAGAAATTGCAATATTAAGGTACATAAACAACATAGCCTACACATTCAACTGTCGGTTAATGTTCCTCAAAATTTCCCTTCTTAAATATTCCCCTCCTTTATAATTCTCCATCACGTGAAAACGTGCCATGTCTTGGGTTTTAAATATATCGATGCAATGGTGCTGCCATCTGCTGTCAGTTACTGGAACTATATGGGCGATGTACTGCCATCTGTTGTCAGTTATAGGAACTGATTGCAGATATTTAAACGGCGTACTGAGGACAACAGTTTGCTCTTTTGATCACATGCTGTAATGCAATGGTAAAACGGAAATAAAACGTATTGAGAGGTAATGTAGAAATATGTATCTTTTACAGACATAAAACCTTACTAATACTCCTTGATTAAACAATATTTCAATGGCAAAAAAAAACATATATCGGCGAGGGATGGGATCGAACCGGCGAACCTAGGAACCACAGTCTGTCGCCTTAACCACATAGCTACTCGCGCAATCTTGTTCAGCAGCAGACGCAGCCATTCATTATCTTCAAAAGCTGCTGTCTGAAGGAAATAATCCATTTCATTATGCGAATAAATCAATGTTGCACATTCGTATACGTTCATACTGTTATTATATTTTATTGCCAGAACTTGGTTAATGTATGTTTTCAATTACATGGAAGCTTATTAAATAACTTACATTTTCATGGAATTCTCACCGCCATTTTGTCATGACCTCAGGCGGATTGTGCGCATGCGTGAGGGGCAAGAATTCTGCTATTTTCTATATTAATTCAAAAATATACCGAGTGGGAATGTAGAAATATGTATCTTTAACAGACATAAAACCTTACTAATACTCCTTGATTAAACAATATTTCAGTGGTAAAAAAAAATATCGGCGAGGGGTGGGATCGAACCGGTGAACCTTGGAACCACAGTCTGCCGCCTTAACCACATAGCTACTCGCGCACTCCTGGTCAGCAGCAGACGCAGCCTTTCTTTATCATTAAAAGCCGCTGTCTGAAGGAAATAATCCATTTCATTATCCAAATAAATCAATGTTGCACATTCGTATACGTTCATACTGTTATTATATTTTATTGTCAGAACTTGGTTAATGTATGTTTTCAATTACATGCAAGCTTATTAAATAACTTACATTTTAATGGACTTCTCACCGCCATTTTGTCATGACCCCAGGCGGATTGTGCGCATGCGTTAGGGGCAAGAATTCTGCTATTTTCTATATTAATTCAAAAATATACCGTAATATATTTGTTTATTTTATAGACACTCTGCAAATCTAGAGGCCAAGAGCTTTCGTTAGAGTGCTCTACGAAGTAAATCGGTTCTGTCGTTCTCTCAATCTCGTGGTAACAAAAATCACCTTACTGTTTTAAATATATAGATAACCAAGCGTGAGAATTATCGTTGCAGCTTACGACTGTTATCTTCAGCTCTGTCAGCCATGGCGGCTTCGGTGGCGTAGTCGGTAGCATGCTGAGCTTCTATGCCCAAGATAGCGGGTTCAAACCCGGCCGAAGCCGTCGTATTTTTTAAGAGCGTTAAAAATCCCTCAGTACGCCTTCCTTCGGAGGGGAAGTAAAACCGGCGGTCCCATGTCATAGAATTATGGCATGTTAAAGAACCTTCCACTAATTGCACCTGTGTGAAGCTAAATTGGATAGGTTAAGAATGTAAACAACGCTCTTAGGTTTCTACGTTCGTTGCCAAGAGCCGACTGCGGTGTCGTCTAGTAGCTAAGTTATGAACTTGGCCTAGTAGTCGTTGACGGTGGCGCTTGGCGGCAAAAGTAGGAACTATTTGAAAAATTCCAAGTTGCAGTACTTAAATTAAGAAAAAAAAACAGATAACACACACTAATACAGTCATCACAATTAACACCGGTTATCAGACAGATTCTACACACACCCAAAGTACACGGGGCTACATGACCGCGTTGTCGCAGCCCCTAAACTTAGGAACCAACCAACCAGCCATGATATGACGACATTTCAGTCAGTCAACACTTACTAATGCCCAAATATGTTCGACAGAAATTTATTCTGGTTTGAGGGCTGGAACGGGATACACTCAGCATCGTGAGGTAAAACTGAGAATAGGTGGGTTCGATTCCTACCTCAGCCATCCTGGAAGTGAACTTCCGTGGATTTCCACTTCTACTCCAGGAGAATGCCTGGATGGTTCCTATCATAAGACCACGGCCGCTTTCTCGCCTTAATAAACACACAATACTAAAGACACCACAATAACACAGGTTATCAGACAAATTCTACACATACCCAAGAACACGGTGCTAAAAGACCTAAATGTGCAAGCCCCTCAAATGAAACAGCAAGATGTTCAGTAAAGAACATATAGCCTACTTTCTCCTAAATGCATGGGTATAGTTATAACTCATTGTCCTTTTCAAGGAATATAATTAATGTTGGTTGTAGTAGCTTGTTGAAATACTATGTGCTATATGGATATTATACGTTGATTGATTTAATCCTCACCTGAATTATATATACACACACTATTACAGCCATCACAATAACACAGGTTATCAGACAAAATTCAACCCTCATCCAAATACATGGGGCTAAATGACCTTGATGTCCATGCATCTCAAATGAAACAACAACAACAGCTTCCTACCCAAATCCTTCCTCGTATGAATGTACACGCACTAGTGAGCCTACAGACATCACAGTGACACAGGTTATCAGACAACTTCTACACATTCCCAAGTACATGGGGCTACAAGACCATGATGTCGCAAAACCCCTAAAGAATCAACAACAAAAACAACAATAGAATCTACCGCGGATCAAGGACAAAGAATTAAATCGCTGTAGTCGATTGTTGAAGTATGAGGTGTTATAAGTATACATATAATATTTACGATGCTTAACGTGTGAGTAATTACAAATCAACAAATACAAAAAAATCATCGAAGTAAAACAATTTGAACCTACTGGGATTAGAACCACAAACCCCCAAGCTGTGAGTCAGAGGGGCTACCATTACGCTATACACTCGCAATACTAACATTGCGTTAATACCAGCTTTAGTATAACTGCCTAGAATTTTTTTTTCTTGCAATGAACGATTTCATTAGCGTTTTCTGTCGTTTTTATAAACCATTTGATACTAAATATGTATTATTTTGTTCAGTACATTCCTAAAAGGATATAAACTTAGGAAGTTACGGAAATATATGGATTTACGAGCAAAACATAGCCGCCATTTTCACTCAATGGGACGGCACGGACAAGCATGATATGACATGGTCAGCCTGAACTGTTAGTCACTAGTGCGGTTACATATTCTATTTTATAATGCTAATATCCTACCGGTCACCTCCTTGGGGACAGTTTAAACCTCCCTATGTACGATGAGCGTATTTGGTAAGGCAATACCTTGTTGAATCGTAAGTTACGGTTAGGCTATAATACTTGCATGATTCATACATCTGCCATCTTGAAACTATTCGGCTGATGACCTTGTAATTTGGGCAAAAGACGCTTCCCACATTAAAGTATATTGTTGCAAAATTTGGTAGAGATAGGTTGATTGGGTTATTCATAATTTGATTTAAGTTCAGAACATTTGGGTGGGCGCCATTTCTTTTTTGTTATGATGGCGGTGATAAAACATGACACTGAGTTGTTCGTTACTAGTGCTACCTCTGTATCAAAGGTGGTTCGATTTGGTTTCGTTGTGTTTGAATTGATGAAGGGAATCGACTGGGATATATACACGACCGCCATCTTCAATCTATTGGGTTGATGAGATTGTAGTTTGGTCTAAAGACGTTTCCTATATGCAGGTACGTTGTTGCAGAATTTGGTAGAGATCAGATGATTAGGTTAGTCGTAATTTAATTTAAACTTTGAACATTGGGGTGGCCGCCATTACGTTTCCGTCAAGATGGCGGTAATATAAAACATGACACTGAGGTGCCCTTTGCTGGTGCTACCTCTGTACTAAATTTCGTTCAATTCGGTTTAACCGTGTTTGAATTGATAGGGGTGGGGACAGACATACCAAATCACAAAGACACACACACAATGTTTGGCTCTGTGTAGATCTCATAAGTCTTATACAACTATAGTTTCAGATGAGTGACCTGAAATATTTAATTCTTCAGTTCATCGCTATGTACTGTGACCGTTTAGAACTTTGGGACCAAACCTAAGAAACCTCTGCTAATTGGTAGCTGTTAATAAACCCCTGTCATACCACGCCTTACACCATGTCGTTTTACATAATGGGTTTTGAGCAGCAGGAAAATAGGATCAGTGCTCGTTTGCGGTTCATATTGAACGTGTTATAAGACATGATGAAAATCGCAACAGGTAAAATCACTGTATTGTGGAACATTTATTGAACGAAAATTAAGGTATTCATATACTTGGATGGAATTGTCACCTGTTTCCACATGAAAGTTTAATTCTTCTATTTTAATAAAATGTATTGTTTTTACATGCTTCATGCATAAAGTATGTGCTTAGAAAAGTGATTTAAATGAACCAGGGCGCACTTGTCTAATCATAATGCAAAACTTTACACTTAATTTACCCAGTAATCAAAATTGTTGACTGACTGAAAAACATCAAATTTCGATTACTAAGGTAACACCAAAAAATGGCTTCAAACACCATAATGCTTTCTCAATAACTAAGAATTTTATGTTTTTTACAGGTTCAAACGTCAATAATTAAAAAATTCCTCTCGGCACACCGGAAGGCAAACTAGGGAATAGGCGAAAATAAGCAAAATATGCAGGTTTTCGTAGAAGGATCAGACCTCATTAATTGCGAGAAAGTATTTTATAATTGGAGCTTAATTAACTTTGTTTTTCGTCATTTTATGCATATTTTAAACATTTTATTGCCTTATGGGAACGGTAACTTTCTCGTCATTTGGGGTCCATTTTTATACATGTGGTCACTCTGTCCTTATGCAAGGTTTGGACACTGATGTGTAACTATCTAACAGTCTGTTACTTCTTCACGCAAAATTTTAGCTCCCGCAGAGATTTTCGTTGGTTCCTCAGTTTAGGGGCTGCGACAACGCGGTCATGTAACCCCGTGTACTTGGGTGTGTGTAGAATCTGTCTGATAAACGGCGTGAATTGTGATGGCTGTATTAGTCTGTAATTCAGGTAAGGACTGCAGACGGTCAATTTCAAGCAGTAGTTCCTAATGTTGCTACCAAATACTACCGTCAACGACACCTAGCTGTGAACTTGGCTACTAGATGCCACCGCAACCAGCAACTCGCAACGAACATTGGAACTTCCCCTTCAAAGGAAATAATACTGAGGGATTTTTAGCGCTCTTAGAATATCCGACGACTTCGGCCGGCTTTGAACCCGTGACCTTGGACATAGAAGTTCAGCATGCTACCAGTTACGTCACCGAAGCCGCTTCACACTTAGTCAGATGGAAAACTGAATGTGATCTCGTGCAGGTGCGTTGTCATGGCAACGTCTGATGGCTCATACCTCATCAATTTAGTAGTGTTGTCAAGGCAACATCTGATGGCTCTTTGCATTTTCTTATAATTCCGAAATAATTTTTCTCATCCCTTGGCGTAATGGTGGGTCATATCAATAATTCTTTCAGACAAAAGTTTTAGGTAATTATTAGGGGAATATTGTCCATTTTGTACGGTTTTGATATTGTGCCTATTAAGAGAGATATGATTAATGATTCCCGAAAAACCCACTTTTTCCCACCCCTTTGGTCAATGGTTGGTGCTGTCAAAAACCATTTCAAACATAACTTTTTGGGCCTTATCCGATACATAGTATGAACTTAAAATGGATTCGATATTTCAAATATTAAGAGAGTTATAGCGATATTTCTCTTTTTCGAAAAAAGCCCCACATTTTCACCCCCATCGACCGATTGTGCCCATTAACGACCTCGACCGAGATTTTATAGGAATACATATTATGAAAAAATTTCAAAGTGATTGGTACAAAATTGCTGTAGTTATCTTGTCCACAAGAAAGTGATATATATACAAACTGACCCGGCAGACGTTGACCTGCCAATCAAAGAAAGTGTTGTAAATTTGTTTCTTGAAGTGCTTTTGGATCCACAATATATTTTTCAATTTCTGTTCACTGCCTCTAAACTATCGTGAAATGAATTAACCATTCTAGAAACATTCGTGGGAGCGTGCACAACAACTCTCCAAAGTTTCATCGCAATCGGATAAATGGCATATAACGCATACGGCATTTTGTTTAAATGATTCGTGTGCTGACACTCATTTGTTGAATCTACCCGTGCTCTACCAACTGTGAAATGGATTTACTAAGTTAGAAAGCTTCACGTAAGTGTACACAACAACTCATCAAAGTTTCATCGCAATCGATGAATAGTATATGAACGCGTACGGGATTTTGTTGGAACGCTTCGCACGTCGTCACTCGTTTGTTACATCTACTCGTGCGCTACCAAAATATTAAAACGGATTTACAAAGTTGAACACCTTCCCTGGCGTGTACACAACAACTAATCAAAGTTTCATCGGAATAAGATGAATGCCATATGAACGCATACGGGATTTTCTAAACGATTCGCGTGTCGTCACTCATTTGTTGAATCTACTCGTGCTCTACCAACTGTGAAATAGATTTACTAAGCCTGAAACCTTCTCTGGGGTGCACTCAATGGATTCATCAAGGTTTCATCGCAACCGGATGAATGATATATGACCGCATACGGGACATTGTGGAAACGATTCGCGCGCCGTCGCTCATTTGTTGAATCTACTCGTGCGCTACTTATTAAAACTGGGTTTACTAAGAATGCAACCTTTCCTGGAATGTACACAACAATTCACCAAAGTTTCATAGCAATCGGATAAATGGTATTTGAACGCATACAGGACTTTGTTGAAACGATTCGCGCGCCATCGCACATTTGTTGAATCTACTCGTGCGCTACCTATTGTAAAATGAATTTACTAAGCCAGAAACCTTTACCGAAGTGTACACAACAATTCACCAAAGTTTCATCGCAATTGGATGGACGGTATAGGGACGCATACGGTACTTTGTTGAAATGATTCGCGTGCCGTCACTCATTTGTTGATTCTACTCGTGCGCTACCTATTGTAAAATGAATTTATTAATGCCAGAAACCTTCCGTTGGGTGTACACAACATCTCACCCAAGTATCATCGTAATCGGACGAATGGTATTTGAACGCACACGGGACCTTATTGAATCGCTTCGCACGTCGTCGCTCATTTGTTGAATCTACTCGTGCGCAACCTCCTGTGAAATGGATTTCCTAAGTTAGAAACCCTCACGTAAGTGTACACATCTCACCCAAGTTTCATTGCAATCTGATGAATGGTATATGAATGCATACGGGACTTTGTTTAAACGTTTGCGCGTCGTCGCTCATTTGTTGAATCTACTCTAGCGCTACGTATTGTAAAATGGATTTACTAATCCAGAAGACACCCATGGAGGGTACACATCATCTCACCCAAGTTTCATCGCTATCGGACGAATGGTATTTGAACGCATACGGGGCCTAGTTGCAACGCTTCGCACGTCGTCGCTCATTTGTTGAATCTACTCGTGCGCAACCTCCTGTGAAGTGTATTACTAAGTTAGAAACCTTCACTAAAGTGTACACAACAACTCATCTAAGTTTCATCTCAATCGATGAATGGAAAATAAACTTATACGGGATTTAGTTGAAACGCTTCGCGCGTCGTCACTCATTTGTTGAATCTAGTCGTGCGCTACCAATTGTGAAATTGATTTACTAAGCCAGAAGCCTTCCATGGAGTGTACACAACATCTCACCCAAGTTTCATCGCCAACGGACGAATGGTATTTGAACGCATACGGGACCTTTTTGAAACGCTTCGTGCGCTATCTATTGTAAAATGGATTTACTAAGCCAAACACCTTCCCTGGAGCTCAATCAATATATCACCCAAGTTTCATCGCAATCGGATGAACGGTATATGAACGCATACGGGACTTTGAAACGCTCTAACGTGCAGAGACAAAGAGTAGAATTCGACATCACTGCCACATTTGGTATAAAACCCAACTTTCCGCCACAGGCGGAGTGTGTCTAATGGCGATAGTTGCACAGGTTGCGACCAGGTGGCTCTAACGTGCGGAGACAAACCGTCCAAAGACATCAGCTTTCACGAAGGCCAAGGCTAGTGGTTTCCATGACGACTGTTTTTGACTGTATATTGTGGTTCTAAAATTGCGTGTAAATTGTGGTTCTGAAATTGTGTTCATTCCACCTACCGGGTCAGATTGTGAATCTAAAGCATACATGGACCCACCCTAATATACATACCAAATTCCATCAAAATCGGTCCAGTCGTTTAGGAGGAGTTCAGTCACATACACACGTGTCGAAGAATTATATATATAAAGATATACTAGCTGACCCGGCAGACGTTGTACTGCCAATCAAAGAAAGTGTTGTTACTTTGTATCTTGAAGTGCTTTTGGATATACAATACTTTTTCAGTTTTTGTTAACTTCCTCTAAACTATCGTGGATTGAATTAACTTATTTAGAAACATTCGTTGGAGCGTGCACAACAACTCTCCAAAGTTTCATCGCAAACGGATAAATGGCATTTAACGCATACGGGATTTGGTTTAAATGATTCGTGCGCTGTCACTCATTTGTTGAATCTACTCGTGCTCTACCAACTGTGAAATGGATTTACTAAGTTAGAAAGCTTCACGTAAGTGTACACAACAACTCATCAATGTTTCATCGCAATCGATGAATAGTATATGAACGCATACAGGATTTTGTTGGAACGCTTCGTTGTCGTCACTCATTTGTTACATCTACTCGTGCGCTACCAATTTTGTAAAATGGATTTACCAAGTTGAGCACCTTCCCTGGCGTGTACACAACAACTCATCAAAGTTTCATCGGAATCGGATGAATGGCATATGAACGCATAAGTGATTTTCTTTAAACGATTCGCGTGCCGTCACTCATATGTTGAATCTACTCATGCGCTACATATTGTAAAATAGATTTACTAAGCCAGAAACATTCTCTGGCGAGTACTCAATGATTCACCAAGGTTTGATCGCAATCGGATGAATGATATATGACCGCATACGGGACATTGTGGAAACGATTCGCGCGCCGTCGCTCATTTGTTGAATCTACTTGTGCGCTACTTATTAAAAACTGGATTTACTAAGACAGAAACATTTCCTGGAGTGTACACAACAATTCACCAAAGTTTCATCGCAATCGGATAAATGGTATATGGACGCATACGGTACTTTGTTGAAATGATTCGCGTGCCGTCACACATTTGTTGAATCTACTCATGCGCTACCTATTGTAAAATTGAGTTATTAAGCCAGAAACCTTCCGTAGGGTGTACACAACATCTCACCCAAGTTTCATCGTAATCGGACGAATGGTATTTGAACGCATACGGGACCTTATTGAAACGCTTCGTGCGTCGTCGCTCATTTGTTGAATCTACTCGTGAGAAACCTCCTGTGAAATGGATTTACTAAGTTAGAAACCCTCACGTAAGTGTACACAACATCTCACCCAAGTTTCATTGCTATCGGACGAATTGTATTTGAACGCATACGGGACTTTGTTGAAACGCTTCGCACGTCGCCGCTCATTTGTTGAATCTACTCGTGCGCAACCTCCTGTGAAATGGATTACTAAGTTAGAAGCCTTCACTTAAGTGTACACAACAACTCATAAAAGTTTCATCTCAATCTATGAATGGAATATAAACTTATACGGGATTTTGTTGAAACGCTTCGTGCGTCGTCACTCATTTGTTGAATCTAGTCGTGCGCTACCTAATGTGAAATTGATTTACTAAGCCAGAAGCCTTCCCTGGAGTGTACACAACATCTCACCCAAGTTTCATCGCTATCGGACGAATGGTATTCGAACGCATACGGGACCTTTATGAAACGCTTCGCGCGTCGTCGCTCATTTGTTGAATCTATTCGTGCGCTATCTATTGTAAAATGGATTTACTAAGCCAAACACCTTCCCTGGAGCTCACTCAACATATCACCCACGTTTCATGGCAATCGGATGAATGGTATATGAACGCATACGGGACTTTGAAACGCTCTAACGTGCAGAGACAAACAGTAGAATTCGACATCACTGCCACCTTTAGTATAAAACACAACTTTTCGCCACGGGCGGAGTGTATGTAATGGCGGTAGTTGCACAGGTTGCGACCAGGTGGCTCTAACGTGCAGAGACAAACCGTCCAAAGACATCAGCTTTCACGAAGGCCAAGGCTAGTGGTTTCCATGACGACTGTCTTTGACTGTATATTGTGGTTCTAAAATTGTGTGTAAATTGTGGTTCTAAAATTGTGTTCATTCCACCTACCGGGTCAGATTGTGAATCTAAACCATACATGGGCCCACCCTAATATACATACCAAATTCCATCAAAATCGGTTAAGTCGTTTAGGAGGAGTTCAGTCACATACACACGTGTCGAAGAATTATATATATAAAGATAGATAGATACATATATACATAAATTATATATAAACGTTTTAACTGACGGTGGTTTTGGGGTCTAGGGGATGTGAAACGCGAAGATATGTCGAATTTTTCCGGAAGTCCAAACATGGTACCCATTGCAATAGTTAGCTTTCTAATGAAATCTACCTAAAATCTAATTCACATAGGAACCTCAACAAGGACTCAATTAAATAACATAAAATTAGGAATGTCCTGTACTAAACCCAAGGAAAAAAGTCCTCTCGGCACGCCGGAAGGCGGAGGTATATTTCACCGGGCAAACTTGGGGATAGGCGAAAATAGGCAGAATAAGCAGGTTTCCATAGAAGGATCAGACATCATTGATTGCGAGAAAGTTTTTTTTTTAAATTGGAGCTTAATTAACTTTGTTTTTCGTCATTTTATGCATATTTTAAACATTTTACTTTCTTATGGGACGGTAACCTTCTTGTCATTTGGGGTCCATTTTTATGCTTGTGGTCAGTGTCCTTATGCAAGGTTTCGACAATGATGTGTAACTATCTAACGGTCTGTTACGTTTTCACGCAAGGGGCTGCGACAACGCGGTCATGTAACCCCGTGTACTTTGGGTGAGTGTAGAATCTGTCTGATAAACGGTAAGAATTGTGATGGCTGTATTAGTCTGTAATTCAGGTAAGGACTGCAGACGGTCAATTTCAAGCAGTAGTTCCAATTGTTGCTACCAGATACTACCGTCAACGACACCTAGCTGTGAACTTGGCTACTAGATGCCACCACAGCCAGCAACTCGCAACGAACGTTGGAACTTCCCCTCCAAAGGAAAGCATACTGAGGGATTTTTAGCGCTCTTAGAAAATCCGATGACTTCGGCCGGTTTTGAACCCGCGACCTTGGGCATAGAAGTTCAGCATGCTACCAGTTACGTCACCGAAGCCGCTTCACACTTAGTCAGATGGAAATCTGAATCTGATCTGGTGCATGTGCGTTGTCATGGCAACGTCTGATGGCTCATCCCTCATCAATTTAGTTGGGTTGCCATGGCAACCTCTGATAGCTCTTGGCATTTTCTTATAATTCCGAAATCATTTTTCTCATCCCTTGGCGTAATGGTGGGTCATATCAAAAATTATTTCAGACAAAAGTTTTAGGTAATTATTAGGGGAATAGTGTCCATTTTGTACGGTTTTGATATTGTGCCTATTAAGAGAGATATGATTAATGTTTCCCGAAAAACCCACGTTTTCCCATCCCTTTGGTCAATGGTTGGTGCTATAAAAAAACTCTTCAAACATACATTTTTGGGCTTAATCCGATACATAGTATGAACTTGGAACGGATTCGATATTTCACATATTAAGAGAGTTATAGCAATATTTCACTTAAAAAAAAAAGCCCCCCATTTTCACCCCCTTCGACCGATTTAGCCCAGTAACGAACTCGACCGAGATTTTATAGGTATACATATTCTGTAAAAAATCAAAGTGATTGGTGCAAAATTACGGCAGTTATCGTGTCCACAAGAAACTGATATACATACAGTGTGGTCCACCCGCTCCTTATTATTTAGTTTTATGAAACCCAACTAACATCGCATTTCTCCCGATGGTCGATATTGCTCTGCGCTCTGACTGTGTGACAGCAGTGTAATTGGGTCATGGGTCTAGCAAAGAAAAACCGACCTTAAACTTTTCCACGCCAAATACTATGGCCCATTCTACTAACATATGACTTACTGTTCCTTGAAATAACACACATACACGTAATACGATCGAATTAATAGCTTACGCCACGTGATCTGTAATAGTAGAAAATTAAGTCGACACCATAAACCGTGATTGAAGACTTTGAGATGGACATAAACGTTTGAGGTGGGACGGCTACAGTAACTAAAGCACGATTAGCCTGCAGTTTCTACTATGTGTTTGTGGCTGAGAGGGTGGAGTTGGTCACTAGTCGTGGCCGAGTGCGGTACGTTTGTGCGCGCTGTGTGACCGCATTGGAAGAGTTTACGGTTCCTAATACCGGTGCTTCCTTAGTTCCACGTGTGTACTGACCTTCCGTGTGTCATTCGGACAATACTTTTTCAAGTAGTGTTCCAGATAGGACAACAAAACCAGAAACCCAGAAAACCCCGCTGAAAATCATGTCCGGATACCAGAGAAAAAACACCGTACGCTGCCAATGGGACAAGCAGATTTCTCGCCCCTCACCAGGAGAAATTCACCGCTGGATTGGCGATACCCTCCGGTTGACTGTCGACCAAGTAGAAGCCATCCAGTTAAATGCGCACGAAAAAACCATGTACATCAAGGTAATCAGCATATCTATTTATCGGAAATTGTTAAATACTTTTGCAGATCCTATTAAATTTCAGTATGACTCAGGCGAAATGACAAATGTTAAGCTCTCCACAGCGGATTCCAATTTTACCACAGTGCGTATATTTAATGTCCCACTCGAAGTACCCCCTGAAATTTTCAAATCCGTCCTGTCGAAATATGGCACTGTGAGTGACGTCAGGAAAGAACAATGGTCTTCTGCTTATCAGTTCCCGGTGTATAATGGAATACGTGCCGTCACTATGGAAATCAAGCAAGATATCCCCTCCACTGAGACTTTTGGTGGCCATTCTGGCTATATAACGTATAATGGACAGAAACAGACCTGTTTAATTTGCAATGCTACCACACATCTACGTATTAACTGCCCAAATAAAATGATTCCCCTCGGTATAACTCCTACACAACAACGACGTGTCCAATACTCGGAAGTTGTGACGCAGCAAACGTCATATGAAAACATGCTTATTGATCAGTCAGCTGGGACAACACCAGGAGTGACCTCGGATACATCTGATGCAGAACTGGTACCTTGCCCTGACCAGAGCTGCGAGCCACAGAGTGCCCCTGTGCTATCGGCAACCTGTATCGCAGCCTTAGAACCAACTATGCCGTCACTACAGGCTGCCACAGAAATTTTGTCTTCACTGCCCCCACCCTCGCTGGTCCCTACCGACTCACTTAAGAATGTTGATCGGGGATCCGAGAACGTCTCTAAGAAGATTAAAACAAATGCCTCGATTGCCGTACCAGCCCCGAAGAATCAAACTGGCTCTACAAACGTTCCCGCAGGTGTGAAAAAGAAACAAAATCTTCATTCTACGTCATCTAGGGACCCACGAACGCTCTCAACCGCTGACAGCCGGCCTATGAATGGCAGTCAAAAGGAACTATCTCAACCTAATTTGACATAGTGCACCAGTATATTTCTCACCTGTGTCTTTTTTTCTTTTTTCTTTTTTCTCGAGTCCAAATACCAGTATGTCTAGCACAACTTTTATTCTTCTCTTAATGGCGCAATTTCTCACTGTGGCCACTGTGAATATCAATGTAATAGAATGCCCTCTGAAATGTCAACTGTTGGAGAGATTCCTTCGAGATGCAGACATTGACATTGCCTTCATTCAAGAAGTTGCTCTACCCAGTTTGCCCATATCTGCCTTCTACAAACAATACATCAATACCGGTAATACGAATAGAGGGACCGGATTCCTCATAAGACATGATATCCCACTCGAAGGTGTGCTATGTCATCCATCAGGACGCATAATATCTGGACACATAAACAATACCACCCTGATAAATGTATATTCCCCATCCGGGTCCAATAAACGTGTGGAACGGAAAATGTTCTTTCAACAGAGTATACTGCCTCATCTGCACGACGTTAAGGAAAAACTTATTCTTGCAGGGGATTTCAATTGTATTCAACGCCCAGAAGATTCCACTAGCTCATACCAAGGTGTCAACCCGGCTCTCAGGACCCTTCTTACCTCCCTACACCTCATTGATGCTGTGGATAGTTTAAGGGTGCCCCTGCCCCATTACACCTGTATAAGTCACAACTCCTCATCACGACTTGACCGCGTCTACTTTTCACAGGAACTTATCCAGCCTAGACGATATGAAGTGATACCTGCCAGTTTCACTAACCATCATGCTGTCGTATGTACAATCTCTTACCCCCATCCCATATTTCACATAGGAAGAGGTTATTGGAAGCTGAATTGCTCACTGTTACTGGAGGAGGAATGCCAAGATATTTTCAGACAACACTGGACTCGATGGGTCTAACAAAAATGCAAATTTCGCGACTGCACGGACTGGTGGGATATTTTAGTTAAATCAGGGATCCGCCGCGTCTTTAAGAACATATCTTACCAACGAGGTCGGGAAAGACGGGATACAGTTGAATTTTACTATCGAGTTCTTCGCCAGCTCCAGCAAAGATCTGATGCTGGGGAGCGTATATATGACCAGATCCGGGAAGTTAAAACCAAGCTCCTGTCTCTACAGCAACGAACGCTCGCTCATATAAACGTGGCTTTAAAAGATCGTACAGTGCTCCCGGACGAAAGTGCAAGTGTATACCATATCGCCAAAGGACAACGTGAGCGGCAACGTAAATATATCCACCGCCTCCGCACCAGTACTGGAAGTGTCGTCACCTCCCCTGACGCTATACGTCGTGAAATATCATTATTTTATCAACGGTTCTACGCTAAGGCTCCCATTGATCCACAGCAGGTGACCCTATTGCTGTCATCTTGCAGTACCAAACTATCTCCGGACAACAAAACTCTGCTCAGCACGGATATTACGGATGAAGAGATTCACTCTGTGGTTAAACAACTCCCAAACAACCGCTCACCTGGCATTGATGGACTGCCATATGACATGTATAAACACTTCTGGCCTCTCATTGGCAAAGAATTTTGTCATGTCCTGCGTACCATTCTCCAACGTCGTGCTCTTTGTCAATCACATCACGAGGGTACCATAGTCCTCATACCAAAAA
Source organism: Meconema thalassinum (assembly GCA_946902985.2). NCBI lineage: Eukaryota > Metazoa > Arthropoda > Insecta > Orthoptera > Tettigoniidae > Meconema > Meconema thalassinum. Next base: position 1,324,599,786 of record OX336388.2, on the reverse strand, counting down.
CATCCTCTCCCATGGCAGTTGGTGACTTCCGACCAGTTACTCTGCTCTGCAGTGACTATAAAGTCCTTACCAAAGTACTTGCATGCCGATTGAAGACTGTTCTACCTGATATCATTGGTGATGAACAATGTTGCAGTATTCCTGGAAGAACTCTGTTAACAAACTTAGCGATACTATGGGACCTACACCTAAAAGCCGAAATGCTCCCCACTGAGCCAATGAGTTTTCTCACCTTAGATCTTGATAAAGCTTTCGACCGCATCAGTCATGAATACTTGTACATGGTCTTGCAACACTTCGAATTTCCTGAAATCCTTATTGACTACATTCGTATGATAAATTGTAATGCTACGTCTAGAGTGCTCGTCAACGGTTTTCTTTCCCCTCTGATTCCAATACAACGATCAGTTAGGCAAGGATGTCCCCTTTCTATGCTACTTTTTGTCATTGGCCTTGAACCGTTCATTCGGACTACCCAGGTGAAGCTACAGGGTTACAAACTGTCCACACATGTTTTTGGAATATGCGCCTATGCTGATGACGTATCAATATTGATCCGCAATAAAGAAGACATCTCCCACATCGATAGCGTCCTTCAGCTCTACCATATCGCCTCTGGAGCACAATCGAACCCCCAGAAAACTGCTTTGCTTCCGCTCAATACTAACTCAGTGATTACCCCACAGCCCTGGTTCCGGATAGTAAATGAGGTGAAAATTCTTGGCATTACCTGGAAGCAATCGCTTCTGGACACAGTGCAAGAAAACTGGACTAAGGTCATTGCCAAAGTTAGGGGAGTCCTGATCCAATTTGGTCAAAGAAACCTCAATATAGTGCAACGGGTCATGGTCCTCAACGTGTTGGCCCTCTCTAAAATATGGTATGTCGCACAACTTTTCCCACTTCCCAAAATGTTTGAGAGCCAATTGGCAAAATATACAGGTTGGTTTATATGGCAAGGATTTTTGTTCCGAGTACAACGGGAACAGTTGTACCTCCCATCCCGGCAAGGCGGGCTAGGGCTAACAGCTCATGGCATGAAATGCCGTGCACTCCTCTGCAAGAACGATATCACCATTCTTTCCCAACATGACACTTTTACGAAAGCGCTATACAAAGATATTCGAAACACAGCCCGTGGTTGTGATAGAGCTTTGCCGAAGATATTTAGGGACCATCAACAGCACCTTCTGGAAACTGTTCGCCAAATGCCTTCAGGGATTGTTCCAACGACGAAAAGTATCTATAACATGTTGCGGCAAGTGGTACACTCCAAACCGCGAATAGAGGCCACCACCCTCTACGTCCATTGGCCCACTGTTTGGAAAAATTTTGGGGCTATGACCATTTCTTCTGCTGTACACTCCCAGGTTTTTATCTTCCTCAACGATCTCATCCCAACCGCTCTACGGCGATATACCATCCATCTTGAAGCTTACCCATGGTGTACTATATGTGGTCAAACTGATACGGCGATACACCGCTTCACATCATGCACGCGAGTTGCCTCCACGTGGCTGTGGTGTAAGGGAAAAGTATGTCAACTATTAAATGTGCCCACGGATGACCTTGATGACAGGAAGTTGGTTCGTTTGTCGGTTACCGCCTTCCCCCAAATTAAACAGACTGCCATTGTGTGGATAATGGGCCAATATGTACACTTCGTGATGGACAATGATCAACATTTCTCTTTCCTGGATCTCAGGTATCACCTGCAAAAAGAGCGTTGGAAGCTTAGTGAAAGTGGACAATTGTACGATAAATATGGACACTATCTGGATTTCTTGTGATGTATTAGTATGGTATTTATCATATCTGAAAATTCTGTAATTCTGTAAAGAGCTAATAAAAAAAAAAAAAAAGAAAAAAAAAGAGGGTTAAAGCCTGACTATACGTGGTGGGGAGAGCGGTTAGAATGCTGCTTCGAATCCAGTAGCAGGCATATATTTTTGAACGAAAGCCCACATTCCATTTTAGTCGGGATGTAACTACATTGCCACATTTATTGCCTTACGACGTATTTTTGTGAAGAGTACGTTGAATTTTGATGATTTATGAAGAGAAAACGATCGAATTGGTACGTTATGCCACGTGACCTGTAATGGCAGAAAATTAAAAAACTGGCATGAATATTAAAATAATATATCGAAGTGTTGCTCCGGAGGTCCGGGTTCGATTCCCAGATGTGCCAAGAATTGTAATACTTGTCTGAGGGCTGAAATTGGGTACACGTAGCCTCGTGGAGCAAATATGAGAAGAAGTGGGTTCGATTCCCACCTCAGCCACCCTGGAAAAGGTTTTCCGTGGTTTCCCACTTCTACTCCGGCCAAATTCCGGGACGGATTCTATCTTAAGGCCACGGCCGCCTCCTTCCCAATCCTTAATTGCAAATACACACATCATTACAAGCCCGCAATAACTCGGGTTATCAGACAAATTCTACACACACATCCAAGTAAACGAGGCTAAATGAGCACGATATTCTAGCCCCTCAAATGAAACAAAACAACAACATATCGAAGAATATTCTGATCGCCAGTGCTTGCATCGAAGTGTACGTATTCCTTAGAAATTCCCATGGTATTATTAGCATACTTTCGATTTTTGCAAAAAATGAAAGTAGACTTATGAGATCTACACAGGGCCAAAAATAGTGTGTCTGTGTGTATGTGTGTGACTGTGTGTCTGTGTGTGTGAGTGTGTGTACTCTGAATGTCTGCCCCCCCCCCCTATCAATTCGAACACGGTGAAACCGAATTGAACGATATTTGGTACAGAGGTAGAACTAGCAAAGTGCACCTCAGTGTCATGTTTTATATTGCCGCCATCTTGACGGAAACGTAATGGCGGCCACCCAAATGTTCAAAACTTAAATCAAATTACGAATAACCTAATCATCCGATCTCTACCAAATTTTGCAACAACATATATTTATATAGCGAGCGTCTTTTGACTAAACTACAAGGTAATCAGCCCAATAGTTTGCAGATGACGGTCATGTACGTGTGCAAATCGATTCCCCTTATCATTTCAAACACGGTGAAACCGAATTGAACTATATTTGGTACAGAGGTAGCACTAGCAAAGGACACCTCAGTGTCATGTTTTATATCGCCGCCATCTTGACGAAAACGTAATGGTGGCCTCCCAAATGTTAAAAGCTTAAATAAATTACGACCAACCTAATATTCTGATCTCTACCAAATTTTGCAACAACATACCTTTATTTGGGAAGCATATTTTGACCAAACTACAAGATCACCAGCCCAACAGTTTGCATATGGCGGCCATGTATGTGTGCAAATCGATTCCCCTATCAATTCAAACACGGTGAAACCGAATTGAACGAAATTTGGTACAGATGTAGCACTAGCGTAGAACACGTCAGTGTCATGTTTTATTACGCCACCATCTTGACGGAAACGTAATGGTGGCCACCCAAATGTTCCAAGCTTAAATCAAATTACGACTAACTTAATCATTTGATCTCTACCAAATTTTGTAACAACATATACTTGTATGGCGAGCGTCGTTTGACTGAAGTACAAGATCATCAGCCCATTAGTTTGCAGATGGCGGTCAGGTATGTGTGCAAATTGATTCCCCCTATCAATTCAAACACGGTGAAACCGAATTGAACGAAATTTGGTACAGAGGTAGCACTAGCCAGGGGCACTCCAGTGTCATGTTTTATATTGGCGCCATCTTGATCAAAACGTAATGGCGGCCATCCTAATGTTAAAAGCTTGAATCAAATTACGACCAACCTAATAATTTGATCTCTACCAAATTTTTCAACAACATACCTTTTTGTGGGAAGCATCTTTTGACTGAACTACAAGGTCATCAGCCCAATAGTTTGCAGATAACGGCCATGTATGTGTGCAAATCGATTCCCCATATCAATTCAAACACGGTGAAACCGAAAAGAATGTTTTTTTTTTACAGAGATAGCACTAGCAAAGGGCGCATCATATTCATGTAGAATATCCGTATAGCACGTTGTATTTCAAGAAGCTACTACAACCAACATTCAGTTATAATCCTTGAAAATGACAAAGAGTTATAACAATACCCATGCATTTAGGAAAAAGTAGGCTATACGTTCTTTACCGAACATCTTGTTTTGTTATTAAATTTTAACAAAAAGTCTTACCATATCTTTAGGCCCGTATCACACGACACTCGCTTGAAGGAAGCTGCTGTGATCGCTGGTACAAAATCCTGTAGGATTCTGTTCTCTTCGTCAGTACACCTGCTTGTATGACCGAAGTGTATCACACGCTAGCATTTTGTACGCTACGTTGTATGAAATAAAACCGTAGGGCTGTCATTTGAGGGCATTATTTGCAGTTCTTTCGCCTTATTAACGCAAAGCGGTCGCGAAACTTGCTTTAAGTATATTAGAAAACATGTCAGGTACTGAATGAATGCATTCCAATCAATATTTAGGATCTAACTGAAATAATTGAATATTTTACCATACGCGTTAATAAGAAGCGCAACAAAAACCTCGAGAGTGTGTTGGAAATGTGTGTAAGTAATATTGCGCCCGCTCGCACTTTCGAAGATCCCGGGTTCAAGACTAGCCATCGGCAGAATTTTAAAATTCTTTTTTACTATTTTATTATACCCTCCCTACCTCGTACAGCAAGATTTCAACTTGGTTTTGTTCACATTATCCACGAAGACGATAGGGAAATCTATTTTCTTGTCTCCTTTAAATGGTTATTTTCCCTAAATACTGTTCAAAACCATGGATAGATACTATTAGTTATAATTATTATTTTTTAGTCGATTTTACCCTCCAGGTTAGGTTTTCCCACGGACTCAGCGAGGGATCCCATCATAACCGCCTCTACGGGCAGTGTTCTGGAGCTTGAAACATCTTGTCTGCGGGATACAACTGGGGAGGTGGAATCAGCACCTCGCCCAGGCGGCCTCACCTGCAAAGCGAACAGGGTCTTCATGAGGGATAGGAAGGGAGGGGACGATCGGGAGGGATAGGCAAGGAAGAGGGAAGGAGGCGGCCGTGGCCGTACGGTAGGTAACATCCCGGTATTTGCCCGAACGCGAAGTGGAAAACCACGCAAAACCACTTTGAGGATGGCTGAGGTGGGAATCGAACCACCTCTACTCATTTGGACCACCCGAGGCTGAGTAGACCCCGTACCAGTCCTCATACCTCGTTTCAAATTTCGTGGCAGAGCCGGGAATCGAACCCAGGACGTCCGGGGTGGCAGCTAATCACGCTGACTACTACGCAACGGAGGCGACTCTATTCGTGATAATTAGAATTGTATTAGTTCAATATTTATCCCAGAATCATAATATGACACGTTCTGTAATTACTGCCTTGATACGAGGCTCAGCGGTAACGTTCTCGCTTACTGGGCCGAAGGTTGCAGGTTCGTATCCTGGCGCAGTCAGCTGGCATTTGAGGGTGCGCAAATGCGAGGGAGCCGTGTCAGTAGATTTACTGGCACGTTGAAGATCCCCTTCGGAGCAAAATTCCGGCACCCCGGCGTATCTAAAAGCCAGAGCAGTTAAAAGGGACGTAAAACCAATAATGTTATAACTATCTGTATTTACTGTATGTTTGGGGCAGACGACCTTGTAGTTCCGCCCCTTAAAACCTCACTAACTATTTATTACTGTAAGCGTATAGGAAGCGCTTTTCGCACAGACGACGTTGAAAGAAATTATAGTTTCGGTCTGATGTATTTATTCGTGAGCCTACCCACTACCCACATAACAAATCTATTTGTTACGTGGGTCGTCTGAGTGAGTCGGAGTTTCCTTTAAACAAAGGTGGTCAAAATTTCGAACACTTGCTACCTTGAATATACAGGATACCTTGCTTTCGTTCTACAGAACATTATGTCGTCGTCCAATCTGGCTGCGTTCTTTCTTTCTTTCTTAGTCGTTTACCCTCCAGGTTGGTGGAACCCACGGACTCAGCGAGGGAACTCACCACTACCGCCTCTACGGGCAGTGTCCTAGAGCTGGGAACATCTAATCGGAGTGGATACAACTGGTGAGGTGTGATTGGCACCTCGCCCAGGCGGCCTCACCTGCAAAGCGAACAGGGGCTCATGAGGGAAGGTAATGGATGGTCAGGATGGATAGGCAAGGAAGAGGGAAGGAGGCGGCCGTGACCTTGAAGAAGGTACCATCCCGGCAATTTCCCGAAGACGAAGTGTGAAACCACGGAAAACCACTTCGAGGATGGCTGAGGCGGGAATCGAACCCCCTCTACTCATTTGGAACACCCGAGGCTGAGTAGACCCCGTTCCAATCCTCATACCACTTTTCAAATTTCGTGGCAGAGCCGGGAATCGAACCCAGGACTTCCGGGGCGGCAGCTAACCATGCTGACCGCTACGCTACGGAGGCGACCAATCTGGCAGCGTACCATCGGATAAGTACGGTCCTTTTGAGGACCAAATAAAAAATCACTCGTTGGAACAGATAGGTATGCGTCCATAATACATCCACAATAAACGACATTAAGAAAAAATAGATGCACTAGCTCAAGGTTCGAACCTACTACAATGCGACTTCGTTGACGCTACTCTAGCACTTATTAATTTAGCCACCTTAGCTACCGAGAACCATGGTTTATGCTGGCACGTATTGAGTCTATTCGTAGACACTGCCTGTCCAAATGTAAGAAGGTGTCATTCGGAGCTCTGATAGTTTCAATCATGCTTTATATTTGAGGTCATTGAAAGAACACTGCCACTGTTGGTTTCTACTATATTCGCGAGGATGTACTCAACGGTAAAGTTGTACAATGGACGTAAAGGAGCAGGTACTAATGTTTTTAGGATGACTGTGATATACGCGTTAGTTGGGTTGCCTTCCTCCAAAAAAATAAGGGGCTGGTGGACCACACTGTATATACAGGGTGTATTTGATATGATGGAAGTCCTTTACACTGGTGATAGAAGATGGTATTCTAAGCAAACATCTTCATGAAATTAAGTCGGATCTTAATTAGTGTAGGTGGAATTAAATCACAAAAATCGTCGGTCAATGTCTTGGAAACGAGCTTTCACTTCGTTCCCCTCAGCAGCACAGCTGACTTCTCCCCGTCACCCTCCCCTCCAGCGCTAAGGCATGTTGACAAGAGTCTGAAGTTGAGTGACCTCCTCGTCTTGTCTGCCAATGACATTGAAATACACAAACCGAGTCTATGAACAGCTGTTTCACACCTTCATGGGGAGTGGCTACATGGCTAGTGATGGTGGATCTGTCTAGGATTTTGCCAGCTTCATGGAATATGCATAGAAAATAGAAATCCTAAAGATTTGGTAAATCAATTTAAGGAACTGTTGGTCTATCTTTGTGTGAAGATAGTGCAACAACTGTAATAAAAATATTAATAATACTAATGATAGTAATAATAGGCTTTTAGACACACTAACTTCTTTTATGTTTCTTTTTGGTATGTCGAGTTGCCAGACTTTAATGTACGTAGGATTTCTTGTACGTGCCATGAAATCCATGGACATGATCGAATTAGATCCCATTCATTTACTACATGGCTGAATGTAGATCGCACCCTCGGGAAGGTTAGCACTCATCCACCGGAGCTACACATGCTGGCTCTTATTATTATTATTATTATCAGACTAATATTATTATCCTATTATTATTATTATTATTATTATTATTTATTTATTTATTTACATATGTTACGCCCTCATTGGAGCACTTAACCAAAACAAGTATATACATGTCTCAAAAAACAATATTAAAGATTCAGCTTTTTATTTTTCTTCTTTTCCCAAAACATTTTTATTCTAGTCGACCTTGCCGCTCTCTCTGCATCGCTTATGGTGTAAGTTTTGCGGGTAAAGGTTTTTAAGGGTAGTCGGATGTTCTTTTTTTTTCAAGATATTCTTCTCATCTTTGTTAGCAATTTGGGACATTGTCAATCCGAGTTCATCCCGATCATTTTGAATTTCCATAAACCAAGAGTTCTTTGTTTTACTTTTGAAAAAATAATTAAATAATACTTTTAATTGTCTGGTATCTGGCAGGCGTGAGATATGACAAAAAAAAGCAATTCGCCTTTTTCGCATAGTATCGACTATAGACTCAGTTTCTTTATAAACCACTTCATTTGGTAATAGAAACCATTATTATTATAACACTGTATTATAACAATGTACTTGTATTTTATTTTCATTTTCGTGTATTTTCATATGTATTTACATTGTTGATAGACCAATTAATCAACCCCCCCCCCTCCAGTTTATGGCCACCCCAGGGCTGGAGATGGAATGGGTTAATTTACAATATGAACATGTGGTACCATACTAGTATTAAATTTTGGAAGTAGTTTTCCATGGGTTCCCACTTCTACCCCAGGCAAATGGCGGGATTGTTCCTAACTTAAGGCCACGGCCGCCTTCTTCTCAATAACCATAACCGCTGGCAGTGCAGCCCATGAAGGGCCTAGGCCTACCAAGCGACCGCTGCCCAGCCATTTGGCCTGCAGATATTAGGGTGACGCCTGGTCAGTGCATCGGGTCCCCTCGGCCATTAATCTTGATTTTCCTGACTGGGGCACTGCCTCACTGTCAGACAGCTACTCAATTGCCCTCACGAGGCTTAGTGCACCGCGTTCCAGCCCTCACGTCAGTTTCTAATATCCCTGATGGAGCCGGGAATCGAACCCAGGGCCTCCGAGTGAGAGGCAGTTGCACTGCCCCAACACCACAGGGCCGGCGTCTTCTTCCGAATCCTCACCTGAATTACAAATACCCACATTACTACAGAAACCACAGAAACACAGGTTATCACACAAATTCTACCCACACCCAGCTACTTGGGGCTAAATTACCAAAATCGCCAAGCCTCTCAAACAAAACAGCAAGTATTTTACTTCCGTCTTAAATGCCTAGTTCTGAACAGACTACGGGATGTCGGAATTTTGTCACACTGTATTTCATTAAGTGAATGTTTTTAGTATTTTCAGAAACTAGTCAACAGAAGGTCCGACACGGACGCCAATGTTACACCAGGGCTGAGTATCGAAATTAATTTATACATGAACACTTACAAAGTAGGCTACACAATACTACCGGCCCTAACGTCCCAAGCCATTGCGTGCGTTGTCAACAACAACAACAACAAGAACAACGGCAATGCACATTTTCTTACGAGAAGGAAGCGCGTATCCTCATAACAGCTGATAGCCTACCACCCCTCAAGTCAACCGGTAAGGTCAATGCTCCGATTACGTAACAACTTCCCCTCGGCGTGTCGTCACACCTGGCTCCGCCTCGTTTCCCCAGCCTGCCGAACCACTTTCTGCTTGATTAGTTTCTGAAAAAACTAAAAACATTGACTTTTTCATGATTAATTATCAATTTCAAGATAGGTGACAATTTTTTTACCTAGGAAGCTTAGAATAGTCTCTTCTATCACCAGTGTAACGGACTTCCATCATATCAATTACACCCTGTATACATAAATTATATATAAACTTTTGAACTGACGGTGGTTTTGGGGTCTGGGGGATGTGAAATGCGAAGATATGTCGACATTTTCCGGAAGTCGAAACATGGTACCCATTGCAATAGTTGGCTTTCTAATGAAATCTACCTAGTAAAGACACTTATAGTGGGCGATGTATTGAAGATAGAGATATGTTCTCGCGGACTCTTTTGTAAACAATTCTTACACTCATAGTATATTGATATTTTTAACGGTTTGCCCAACGTAAGCTTGAAAAGCGCACGGACGCCGGGATTTATTTCGACTTTTTCACTGAAATCGTTACTGCTTGGCTTCCTTTGATCATAAATCAATGCATTTCCTCGAGATATCCTTTACAGAATTGTGAAAACCACATCAAAATCCATTCAGTGGTTCTCGAGATTACCCGTGACATCCAAAAATCGGGGATTTTGTTTTATACTAAGTAGAGATATTCTATACAGTACATTGTACCCAGCCCAATCTTAGGGCAAATTTATGTTGACCGACAGAAGAGCTACAACTCATAGTTTGTATAGGCGACACACCAGATGATTTGAATGATTTTTTAAAATGGTATGGATTCTGTCTTGAGGAGAGAATTCTTGATTAAAGTTAACAAATGTAGAACAAAACTTTTGGAATGCAGCCGACATAAATCAGAAATTCCTATGGACATCAAATTGGCACGTGAAAAGCTAAAGGAAGTAGAAGATTTCCGTAACTTAGGAAGCAAAACCAGTGATGGACGGGGCAAAGAGGATATAAACAGTAGGTTAGCACAGGCAAGGAAAGGATTTATACAGAAATGGAACCTGTTGACATCGAATTTAGATTTAGGTATTAGGCAGTAATTTTTGAAAGCCTTTGTCTGGAGTATAGCGCTCTATGGAAGTGAAACTTGGACTGTTGGAGCAGCAGAAAAGAGGAGTATTGAAGCGTTTGAAATGTGCTATTACAGGAAAATTATGAAGATTAGATGGGTAGATAGGGTTACAAATTAAGAGGTATTAAGACGACTGGGAGAGGACAAAGGGAAGAGATAGGTTGGTAGGACACATACTAAGGACTCCCAGGAATAGCAAAGTTAGTTATGGAAGGAAGGGTCGAGGATAAGAACTGTAGGATGAAGGGTGTGGTAGCTTTGTAGAGATGAAACGATTAGCACAGAACAGGGAGGCGTGGGGGGGGGGGGGGGCTGCATCAAACCAGTCACAAAACTTAGGACTCAAAGAACACAACAACTACACTGAAAAATGGCTTCAAAATTTTACATTACTCCTTAATTTGGAAATTAACCATTCTGATGGCCTAACTGGCTTTAATTTACAGTTTAGTTAACCACAAAAAGGAAATCAAAAAGTTAGGTTAAAATTATGGAGATTTTCTCTTAAAACGTATATTAATACGTGTATGCGTTGCACAAGTTGAGTTTGCACTACATATTGTACAGCTTGAAGGTGGAGAATTGCCTTTACGAGAGACCAGAGCCATAGAGAGCGAGATTGGGCCCTAGATCTAATATTTCTTGATCATGCTTCTCTCGGCAAATCCCTCTAAATTCAAATTCAAATTATGCGTGGAATTTTCTTCTATAAAACTGGTCAATCCTTTGTTTCTGGACTCTGCTTTGTTGACTAAATTCCCCACCTAAAATATTTTGAATTCTTGCTCTATATTTTCTATAATATTTCATAATGATTTCACTACTACTTCAGTTACACATTTGGAGAGTTGTCCCTCTAAACAGGTCACTTATCTCAAAGACACAAAATGAAAAATATTCTGGAACAGGTATTATTTTTGATGGATGTTTAAAAGTTTGAAAATCTCTAAACAAAACAAAAACAGAGGCTCAAAATTCTCATAAAGACAATTTTATCTTATAAATGATTATAAAATGTTTTCAATCCTCTCCAAATTGAAATGAAGCACCTTTTAATATTTTACAGGGACTTTTACATTTACATTTATATTTCGTCTCACAAGACAATAAACAACACTTAAGTAAACGACTTCACGTTCTCAGTGGACCCGGGATATCCGGGCCCCAGGGCTGCAGCCCCGTCTGCCCCTCCCTCTCTTCGGGCCTGCGAGAGACTGCCACTGTTCATCTCCATGTTTTAGTTGCTCTGTTCTACAGTTTATAAAATACACCGCTACTCGTACAAAGAAATGTATATCCAATAAGTATAATGGGAAAAAGTCCCGGTTACTTTGTTCTGCATCCACACATGACAATAGCTCGCGAGAAATATCCTGTCAAGTTATAATTTCACGAGCCTCTCTCTCCCATTATCTCGTGTAGAGAAGCGATGTGTCGTTGCAGTAGCTGGATATGTCATCGCCTGGAGGAAGTTGCGTCTCCTTTGTGTGGCTGTCTCTCGACCACTTCAAAGCTCTTCCCAGTACCGCGTCTCTACAGCAATTATAAACCGTCAGCCCGGCAAAAATTATACAGCGTGTCGTACCATCACATTTCCTGTGCCTGTTACCAGCTTCCTTGCTGGATGTCTACCTCAAGAGCCGGGGGATTCGATCCCCAGCTGAGAAAATTGGACTTTTGTTTGTTGCTACTACATTGAGGGGCTTGAAACACCTTGCTAATCAGCCAGGCATACTTGGACGTGTTCCTGTCTTGACTTTAGTAATTTGTGTGACGACAATTTCTAGGGACAAGAATTAAGAGTGGGCAGGTGTGTCAGTACTTAAAGTGAGGTGCCACCCAGGGATTTGAAAAAGGAAGGAAGCTTGTAGTTTAACGTGACCGTTAATCTCGCGATCATAAGCCACGGGACCTCCTTTTAACGTGGAATCCGAACCACAGGACATGGCATTTCACAACGAAAATCTCACATGCATTGACCGGGAATCGAACCCGGTCCGCCTTGGTGAGAGGCATACAGCTTGACCGCTGCGCCACCACGCCCCCACCCAGGGATTTACCTGGAAGGACTGTGAGAAAAATACCTGGTGAAAAAAAAACCTTTGAAAGACCACTGTCAGTGCTGGGATTTGAACATTCAATCCCTTAACTCCCAGCTCTCCCTTTACGGCTATTAAGGGACTCCAGAATGTCTTATATTGTCCATGCTAATTTCAAACTCTTTATTTACCCTTTTCTCAGAAACGAATCGAATTTTTTCACGGATGCTCTTCAAGACTATCTCCTTACTTTGACACAGGTTTTTTGAATATGAACGATCTTTTTTTCAATTTTCATGAATCTTTTAAAAAATTGCTTAATTTTATCAGCACTTTCATGAACTTTTTCATCAGACAAAATTAAACTAATGTAAATTTTGAACATGCCATTACCATAGGATTCTTCTTCTTCCATTTGCATCCATTTTGCTGTTGTTCCATTTTCCCTCGCTTCTAACACGCAACCTCTTTTTTTTTTGTATCAATCGTAGACACTTTGGTGGGTTTACTAGTAGGACGCACGATTGTGGGAAAGTAGTGTCTTGACTTGACTGACTTAGTTCCTGTTGCTTCACTAGGAGCTAGGGCTTCCGTGGAACACTTCCATCGGGTCCTGTTGCTGGCCATCCCTTCTCTTCGCTCCATGTCTTTCCCATTCCTAGACACTCCTCCTCAACTGTACTTTTCCAGGTTTTCTTTGGGCGACCACGTTTTCGGATCCTTTGTGGATTCCAATCCAGTGCTGCCTTTTCGAAGGCTCCAGTAGGTTTCCTTAATGTGGCCAATCCAACGCCAGTTTCTCTCTTTTATCTGGAGTTCGATTTGCTGCTGGTTCGTTTCCTCAGGAATGAAATATGAAAAATTATGTGTACCGTTAGAAAGTTCGTAGATTAATATGGTACAAAAACTTCCATTTTGAAAATTTTGACGATTTTTGGCATCCGAAGCTCCTTTAACGAGAGTTCTCATGCTCGGTTACGTGATTGAGTAGTCGTTTTTGAATGATGGAAGAAATCCATGATTTTAGGATTACCAAATGCATCAAAAGAGGATCAACGTGCTGTTATTCTTTTCTTGGCAGCCGAAGGACAAACATCGGTGGACATCCACCGGTGAATGGACGAATATGTATGGGGCAACATGTATGCCGAAAACCACCGCTGTAGAATGGTTCTGTACTGGTCGCGTTTCGACCCAAGACGCCGGTCGATCTGGGAGGCAACACTGGAGAAATTTCACAGTGCAATTGAGACGAAACGTCTGGGGAAACTGCGACAAGGGGTGCTGCTTCATGATAACGCACGTCCCCATACCGAAAAGGTTGTAACGCAGAAGGTACGCCAACTCTAGTGGTAGACACTCGAGCATCAGCCCTATAGTCCTGATCTCTCCCCATGAGTTTATTACTCCTTCGGTCCCTTAGAAAAGGCCTTGAAGGGCCGACGATTCCTGTCGGACGAGGATGTTCAGCAAGTGGTTACAGACTTCTTCACGCAGCAGCACACAGTGTTTTACCACACGGGGATCCTAAACCTGGTGCGTTGGTGAGATGAGAGCCTCAATGCCCACGGCTAGTTTGCCTGATTGGCATACCGATTCTGGACTGGAGAGCCGTCAAACGGAAACTTGTTGATCACGTCTTATATATTATTTTATTTATTTATTTATTTATTTATCGTATGGCTTTTAGTGCCGGGAGTGTCCGAGGACATGTTCGACTCGCCAGAGGCTGTAGCTGCTTTAAGCGGACACCCATAGGGTGAGCTACAAGTTCCGTTCAATTTCAAGTAGTTTCAACTTTCGCTACCAGATGTCACTGATACCTAGTGGTGAACGTTGGAACTTTGATAGAGCGTTCCAACGAATTCTAACCTAACAATTTAGCTTCACACAAGTTTAGTCTGTGGAAGGATCCTTTACATGCCATAAATCTATGACATGGAACTACCGGCTTTACTTCCCCCTCCGAAGGAAGGCATACTGAAGGATTTTAACGCTCTTAAGAAGTCCGACGACTTCGGCCAGGTTTGAACCCGTTATCTTGGACAGAGCAGTTTAGCATGCTACCAACTACGCCACCGAAGCCGCTTCGCCTTATATATTATGAGCTAGGGTTATCGTGGTCATTATTCCAATATATGTAGGGCCTATGTGTGCGTGTGCTGAATGTTACTGTACTTCCTGTCGTGAAGCTGCTGTTGAGCCAGCCTGTGACTGTCCTGGGGAATCTCCGTCATCACAAAGCGCGTCTCCCAGGTTACATGCGGAAAATTGTCGGGGTTCTTTTTCTGGAGTGTGGGTGACAGCCCTCATATGGAGTCGCTTGATTGTTATGTTAAATATGTCGTTAGGGGGAAGAACTTCCTCTCGATTGTGTGGGGCTTGACAGTGATTTCAGATATCAGCGCCGCATGTTCCATTATCGTGTAAATTACTATAAGAAAGGAGTACTTTTGTGAAGAACAGATTATGTAGGATCACGGCATGTTATCCATCAACCAACATTATTCTTTGCGTAGGAACACCCACAATATTGTGTATACTTCAAGTTTCTTCCTGTATCGCACCGTATTCTTTCGTAACAGCGGAAATTGCTTTATAGTAAGAGCCTGAGGAGAGATTCTGGAAATCGTGAGGAGCTTTAGGTAGGCTTCCCAGATGTTTCCAGGAAAAAATGGGACATAATTATGTTATTTTTTAAGTAAACTAACATGTGAAAAGAAATAACCATTCGTCATTTATTAAAGTAAATTATTTAATACGAAGAAGTTTCGTAAAGGACTTACATACCCATTTTCTTTCCATACATAAATCCCGTACATGTTTTACAATATTTTATTATTTGGAATTTAAGATACAATGCCAATATCTGATTCGCATGTTCACTTACTTCTAATGGAAGCTCTATTTGCACCCCAACATCTAGAATTAATATTGTACATTTTCAATAAGGTTGCTGTGTCTAATATTTAACAAGATAGTCTAGTGAATTGAGAATGTATGGCCATTTAAAATAGATCACTTCGTGGTGTAGTGACGAGCATTCTTGGCTGTCACCCTGGAGGTCCGGGTTCGATTCCAGGCTCTGCCAATAAACTTAATTCTGTTTTGATGGCGGAAAAGGGGCACAGTCAGCCTTGTGAGGCAAAAATGAGAAGAGGAGGGTTAGATTCCCATCTCATATATCCAGGAAGTGGTTTTCCATGGTTTCCCACTTCTACTCCAAGCAAAATACCGGGATGGTAGCTAACTTATTAGGCCATAGAGTTTTGTACCATTAAAGGAAAATTATCGCGTAGGTTCATTATTCAAACTTTCACTTCGATCGCATGATTACGACACAAGAAATAAAAAACGTAATTTCAAAATATCGCTCAGCCTCCATCTTGAGGTTATGTAAACAATTGAACTAAATTAGACGCCAGTGCAGTACAATATATGTAATCATCTACTGTATCACATTTTACTGCGCTCAGATGGTTAAATCATGAGAAAAATCTATTAAATGTTTCAAATTCGCTTGGCCGCCATGTTCGTTTTGTACTTTACAGGTGTTTGAAAGTTACATAGATAACCTTTTAGCAGTGCCCTTTATCACAGTGCAAAATCTCACGGTGATATCTGTAATAGTTTCGGAGATATAGAATGCCAGTGAAATATTTCGCACAGCCGCCATTTTGAGGTTATGTAAACAATTTAACTAAATTAGACGCCAGTGCATTTCAATGTGTATATACATTTGCTGTACCAAGTTTTTATTACATTTGGATGGTTAAATCGCGAGGAAAGTCTATTTAAAAGTCTCAAATTCGCTTGGCAGCCATGTTGGTTTTATAGTTACCAGGTTTTTGAAAGTCTCACAGGTAAACTTGTAGTAGTGCCATATATCACCGTACAAAATTTCAGGGTGATATCTGTAATAGTTTCGGAGATACTGAATGCTGGTGAAATATTTCGCACAGCCGCCATGTTGGATTGGTGAGACACAATACAATTTGAAGGGCACGGTCGGGGTTGGCCACAACGGTGCTATGATCTTACCGAGTTTTATTGAAATTGCTCCAGCCATTTAGAAGTTATTAGGGGGGACACACATACACACGAATCACACACACACGCACACTGACACGCGGACAAAATGTGATCTCATAAGCCTATTTTTTCATAAAATGAAAATAGGCTTAAAACGCACACTGGTGCAGACATCACAGTGACACAGGTTATCAGACAAGTTCTACACTCACAAAAGTACATTGGGTTACATGACCACGATGTCACAAAGCCTCTAAGGAATGAACAACAACGCTCGTTAATACTTTTAGCTGTTAACAATTCTTGTTAAAATAAGTTTTGGAGCAACTTATTTACAACAGTGGTAATGAACTACAGTGTGGGTTCTTGGTGGTACTCGTGGGAGTTTTCTCGTGTATCTGTTGGACAAATACTACTGTTGTTACTATTGTGGTCATCCTCCCTGTGTACTTGAGTGTGCGTGTATGATTTATCTGAAAATCTGTTTTTTTTTTAGATATCTGCAGTGGTATGTGAATTTGTTGTGACCTTAAGCCAGAAACAATCTTGGTATTTGCCTAAAGTAGAAGTGGGAATCTCTAGGACTGTTGAGTTTTGCCTCACGAGACTGAGTGTAGCCTATTCGAACCCTGGGCCACGATTCAATTTCTTGGCGGATTCATGAAGCAAAAATTCGGGCATTGGAGGCCGTAGTTTCAATTTATACCCTGAGACTACAACATTTTGCTTATCCACTGAATCGATGAATATGCCAAGAGAAACGAACCAAATACCTTCTTGTTCTTTCTATGTTGGAATAGTTTGGTGCACCAATTGGACAACTATCTGTATTTAACCGGTTCAAAAGGCTGCTATGATAGAAAATATGTACCGGTAGTTGGACGCTGCTGCGTTGGCAGTACAATTAGTGGTTTCTACTTTGAACAACACAGTGACCATTCCAGTAATTGAATTCTAATTAACTCGCAAAGCTGTTGTCAAGGCCAATGGAAATACAGGGGAAAAATGAACCGACCTGTGTGGAATGCGAGCGGTTGTTAGTGTGTTGCTATTTCGACAGCACAGTTTCAGCTATTGAACGTTTATAATTAATTTGGCTCTGTTGGCCAACGGATACAGCAATAAGGAGATTGAGCGAGCCTCGCATCCCAGGCGCCGGGGCACGAGGAAAGGATCTGAGAAAACTCCGGTGGCCACCGCATTCCTGCCGTACGTGAAGAAGGTGACGGACAGGATAGGCAATTTACTCAAAACCTATGGGGTGAAGACGGTTTATAAACCCACCGCCAAAATCCGGGACTTGCTGCGATCCGCTAAAGACAAGCGCCACCCACACTCCACTGCAGGTGTCTACAGAATCCCGTGTTCCTGTGGGCAGGTGTACATAGGAACGACGAAGAGGAGTGTGACCACCAGACTCAAGGAACATAGCAGACACAGCAGCCTGGGTCAAACTGAGAAATCTTCAGTCGCTGAGCATTCTCTCTTGCCCGGTCATGATGTACAGTACGGGGCGTTGCCTACGGTATGGAGACACGGAGATACTCTCCACGACCACACACTACCACGTCAGGCTGCAACGGGAAGCCATAGAAATATTCAAACACCCCGACAATTTCAATCGAAAGGAAGAAATTCGAACGTGTACGTAATACATGGATCCCGGCCCTTAGGAATACCAAGGCCAAGATATCACGCACACGTCAACCTGAAGAACCTTCCCGCTACAGCCCGGCAGTCGCCCAGAGAACACCTGACCCCCACAAGCTCGGTCGCCGAAGCCGGAGCACGCACTGTACCCCGCAACATGTACGCGAGACCAGACGACCCAGCCGGAATGCGAAGAGAAAGCTCGGCTCACCATGCTAATTTGAAGATCCAAAACTACCTTTCAGCCGTTAGTTCATCGCCAAGATCCACCCAGCCAACTGTCATATTCAAACAACAATACCCCCACTACAAACCGTTACCCATTATTTCAAGCCGCTTCCTCATTCCACTGCTGACCAAGGAAAGGAGCGGAACCCTTGATAATACCGGACGCAGTTTCCGGTGAAACGTCGGGAGATATCCTGTCTGGACCACGGCCTACAAGCCCGAAAAACTTGTGCTTAATTATGAACGCCGGCCGTGAAAGCCTAAGCTGTTATATTGAACGTTTGTTTGATAACCTGTTATTTTGTGGCGACTGTATCAGTGTAAGTGTAGGTTTTGGGCCCTATACCCTGCATTGTGGCCTGACGCCAGGGTGGGGCAGACGGGGCTGTAGCCCTAGAGCCCGGACTTGCTGAGGGCCCCGGAGTGGTAAAACGACCGAAAGTAGACAATTTCACTGAACGTTTCTTAAGATTCCTTAATTCTTTCTGACTGGCTGCGTGCCTCAGAGGTAACATTCTTGCCTGCTGTTTCCCAGGTTGCAGGTTCGTATCCTGGTGCAGTCAGCTGGCATTTGAGGGTGCGCAAATGCGAGGGAGCCGTGTCAGTAGATTTACTGGCACGTTAAAGATCCCCTTCGGGGCAAAATTAAGGCACCCCGGCGTCTCTAAAAGCCAGAGTAGTTAAAAGGGACGTAAAACAAATAACATTATTATTATTATTATTATTATTATTATTATTATTATTTAATTATTCCAACAAGGCTATACTAGTCAGTGTAACAGCAACTGGTGAATACTATGCAAAACATCATAAAGAGAACTACAATGGTTTTATGATAACCATGTTGGCAAAGTTTCCAGATTTATTGATTGAATGTATGACATATTGAATTTAACGAGTTGCTATAGGGCGGAAAGTTTCTAAATAAATATTTGAAAGATCGAATTATTTGGTATGATTCTGAAATGCGTCTTGCTTGTTCTTGTGGTGAATATAAACGGTCACATGCAACAAAAATGACTAAAATCCATATTGATCAAAATCATGAAGTAAAGTAAAAACAATCAATGCGAGACAATAATAGAGCTCTGAATAGCAAGGAAACTCATATTTAATTACAGTAGATATACTAAATTACACGGAGATTTCTTTTCTTTCGTTGGGGTGGGGGGTTGATACTTCCAGGGTAATGACACGGGACGAATACCAATTAAGGGGCCTGGTAGCTCTAGTCCTGGGACCAGTTCACTCTCTATGGCCCTGCCGGTATTTCAAAAGTATGAACGTGAAGGATATGGCGGGAGCTTGTATCAGATGAGCAGCATTGCTAAGTTTTTATTGTTCTTGTAAATCAGCTGATTTGAATAGTACACATTGCTACACTTCGAATGTTATTTCGGTACAATTATGCGAACTATATTTTAAAAGTAGATCTTGAGTCAACGCCGAGTACATTGAAATAGAGAAATACAGTACGAAAATGCTGGGACGGTTCTTAACGTTAGGCTACGGCCATCTCCTCCCCAATGTTAGCCTCAATTACACATACACTAACACTACAATAATACAGGTTATCAGATAAATTCTACACACATCCAAACCCACTGGGTGGATGAACAGGATATCCAAGCTTCTAAATGAAACAACAACAACTCATATTTCTTGTATGCAGGTTTAAGGCAGGAGAAATTAATTTCACCGTAAATTGAAACACTTAGGTAGATTTCATGAGCAAGCTACCTATTACAATGAGTACTATGCTGTAACTTCCAGGAATTTCCACATATCTTTGCGTTTCACATTCTCCAGACCCCAAAACCACTGTCAGTTCAAAAGTTTATATAATTTATATATATCACACATTTGGGGACACATAGCTGCCGTCATTGTCCACCAATCACATTCAAATTTATACAGAAAATATAGCCGTTTATAGTGACAGTCAAGTTCGTAAATGAGCAAAATCAGAGCAAGGGGGTGGATACGGAGGGCCTTTTTCGAAAAAGTGAAATATTGCTGTAATTGTCGAATCCATTCAAAGTTCATACTATTTTTGAAATATGAGCCAAAAACTTATTTAAGTGAAGCTTTTGATAGCCCCAACCATTTTTTCTTATCGTATGGCCTCGGGTGCCGGGTGCAAGCTTTGTAATTTAACACCCAGAAGGTAGCTTCCATGTCGAATTTCGTTATTCCTTGAAGCACTATGAAAGTCAAGGAGGTTGGATATCTAAGTCCTTGAACACTATAGCGCTTTCTAGTAGAGAAATGAGTAACTTTGTGTTGGTGGAAATTCCCGAGATTCATTTTGCCATTATGAACCCGGCCTACTGAATTCAAATGGGTTCTTTGACATGCCAACATCGTATAACATACGTGTCGTAATTTTTGCCGCCTTTCAAAAAAAAATCACTTACCACGGCCAGGAGCGAACCTGCAAGCTTGGGTTCAGTAGATCGACACGTTAACCACTCACCCACCGTGGCAAGCAGCCCCAACCATTAACAAAAGGGGTTGGAAAAAATTAAGTTTTGAGAGGGAAAAAATCATACCACCCTTAATAGACTTAATATCAACACCGTTTAAAATAGTTAATAGTCCTCTGAACATTACCTAAAACTATTATCTGAATGAATTTTTGATATGACCCACCCTTACGCCAAGGGATGGACATAATAGATTCGGTATAATATGAAGATGGAGCTTCTCGTATGCTAAGCACGTGGATCTTTTGTAGGTAAACAGCGATTGACAAATTAGTGAAATCGACACATTTTTCTTTGCCCGGCTAAATCTGCCTCCGCCTCCTAGCGTGTCGAGAGGGAGATTATAAATGTCTTTGCTTTACAATGTTTTACTTTCTAATAGTTATGTGTACACCTTGCTGTCCATTGGCCTCGTACTCCAGAAGGGAGATGAGACAATCATGACAAAAGTAACTAAACTGATCGCTTATTCTCTCCTAAACAAAGTGCGAAGCTTCACAGTGTCACTATGTACCGATCATTACACCTAAACTTTGTTGTTAGAATGATTTCATCCAAGTTAATCTAAAAAAAATGTTCTGGTGTAATATATTCATAGAGAGAGAAACCAGAAGACAAAACAAATTGATCAATGAAGGACACTGCCTTTCATTGCGAAAAACTCTTGTTTGCAGGTTTAAAGCAAACGAAGTGAATTTCGCTGTAAATTGAAACACTTGTCGCTTTCTACGATATATCATGTGTATGTTTCCTTTTTTTTATATTATTTTTGCATTACTGTATTTTCCTTTCTCGCCATGATCCTTTGTAACTCAAGACACACTCGTGCAAACTCAACTAAATCTCAAGAAAAAGTGAACAGCTTGGCCAAACGCGCTCACCAAGATTCAAGCAATTCTCCATTCCATACCCTCATCCCTTTATGAAACTATCACTCAAGTGGCTTCTCCGCACTCTTGCAGGCAGTCGAGCTCTCATCCAAGCGATAACAGGGGTTATAATGCAATACTTTATAGCCTAATTTTAAAAAGGCTGTTTTTCATAGTTTTAAGTCACGGCTTTTATTAAAGACCGGCGACTCGATAACTGACCTCAGTAGCTTCATACTTCTGGTGGCATCCCTCTAGCCAAAGTTGCCCTGAATTGCCGAAGGAATATCTGACGGCCATACACTACACCTCTTAGCAATTAATTTGTTCGTAGCATTACTGGTTTCTCAGCCCCGCGCAACCACGACCTCACGTTCTGGGGCAAAGACATTGACTCCTCTGATTAAAGAGAACAACCATAGACATTCGTCCATTTTTTGATGCTACGTATAGGAAGTGGTAAGAAACTTCAAGACCAACCTTGTGTTTTTGTTTGCATGGAAATAGATTCCGTCATTTGTAGAAACAAAGTGCTAAATGAACCATATACCAAAAGGCACTCGAGTCAAGGTGTAATTCTTATCACAAATGAAGGACTTTGTTATACCACATTGGGGATCACTTTTACTTCAAGAGCCTTGCTAAAATATTCATGTTGAACAGTCCAGCAATACATGTTCAATTGCTCAAAGAAAGAATGAGCACAATCTGTGTAACTACTTTGGCCCGGTCACAGCAGAGAGTTTGTTTACACAAGAACATTACATCGGTTAAAGGGTTATCGTTCTCAGCTCCCTCAGGGATTTAAGAAACTGACATGAGGAATGGAACGAGCTGCGCTCTCCCTCATGAGAATAATCGAGTAGATGTCTGAAAGTGAGGCAGCGCCTCAGTCAGGAACACCAAGATTCACGGCCGAGATGACCCAGCGCGCTAACCACGCGTCGCCCCGCAATCTCTAGGCCAAATGGCTGGGCAGTGATCGCTTGGTAGACCAATGCCCTTCATGACTGTGGTGCCATGGGGTTTGATTTTTGGTTTGGAAAGGGGATATAATACTGTATGTTGCGCCCATTGACGCATGTTTGCACAGGTAATAAAGACCAAGATCCATGCTGAAGAGTAACTGAACATACCCTGCGAGAGGCGGGAAGAATCTGAAGCAATATCAATTATAATACCATTTTCATACATCTTAGACACTCAATAAATCATTAATAATTTAAAGAATGTAACTCTGCTTATTTAAAGTACGGTCTACATCGCAGAAACGCGAAACCGTGAATTTAAGCGGCTAACTCATGTCTTGAGTGAATGCCATGCTTAGACAGTACCAGTACTTACTTGTCGTTTGTCGAGGCAAGATCTATGTGCAAGTGACGCACGAGTGAAGACACGTTCCGTGTATGAAAACCAAGTGGAATTGAAAAATCCATGTATATTTGGAGCATGGACAGCCATCAGGGCAAAATATACTAGTAAAGTGATTGTGGACAATTATTAACGTCTAAATAGTGTAATATTTTTTGAACTACAAAGTAGCAAATGACCGCATGGTCGCATGCGAAGTGCATTGTAAAACTGTGAAACAGATAAAACTGTGAATAATCAAGAAGTATTTTATATTTCGCCGAAGGGCAGATATTTTGATTTATTTTATTAGTGTAAATAATTAGTGCAAAGTTGCGATGATTAACGCCAGTGGCGGTGTGAAAAATGGGCAATTTTATTTACCGCACACTAGAATCAGTGTAATTTACTTTAAAATGTGCTATTATTTAACCAACGGCAACATCATGGAACTACTTAATCATCTACTTTGGGAATATAACCACGACCACGTGATGGAAAAGGATCATTAAGCCATGCGTGGAGAATAAATAACTGAAGGTGACCGAAACAATCATGAGATGATCTGAGACCAATGAGGAGACCGCTAATAACACCTCATGGTGGGTCTCGAACGAGTGTCGCTGCAATCTGTAAGTCAGATCATGTTTAAGTAGCTTCATGTAATGAGTTGGAACAGTAGATTAGTTTTAGTATGGTTTCATTTAAAGTGAACAACGTAGGTAGCTAACATAAGCACACGTGTGGAAAGTTACAGTTTCGTTATAAATTTATAGACGTCAAGAAGGCAATATTATCAATGTCCATTTCGTATCATTTCAAGACAGTTATAATCAACTTTTATTTTGTCTAGCTTATGACAAAGAAACTAGTTTTGCCAGATGTTAAATCAAGGCCAAGGTTACATGTGTATAAGCCAGACAGCTACACAGCACACTAGATTTTAGGCAGTGCATTATTCAATCGAGAAGGCTGTGAAATTCCTAGTATTATAAATCGGAATGCAGAGTTCCGTTATTCACACATTGTGGCAGATGAACATTTGAAAACAGGTTTATTTTATTAAGAGAAGCCAGACAGGCAATTAAAGAAACAGTATTTTGTAACCAGAGAACATAGGTTCGACCTTATTAAGGGAAGAGGCAATTTAATAAATGCACAATCTCACACTTTAGTTGTATCAGAAGTCTTCATGTTAATTAATTAATTTATGATCATCGTTTGAAATGTGTATAATTCAGGGATCCACACTAATTGTAACTAACGTTATTATTGTATCATTGAAATAAGTCGTAGAAGGTGGAGTGATACCTCCCACGTGTTATTGTGATTATTCCGGTGGTAACGAGCTACTGCAGTCGTACCAAACCGATGGCGCCAGGATTGACGAATCCGTAATTGAAAGAGTGAGACACAGGGTATCTAATAATGAAAGTAATGGTGGAGACACAGGATATGTATTAAACTATTAAATTATTATGCATTAGTTGGATACACACGTTACCTGAGTACACTAAACGCAATTAAAAGGTCCATAAACTGAACAACTATACTGTGAGGAATAAATAATTGTGTAAAACGTTAATAATCAAAGACAGGATTTTGTGAAACTAAACAAATCTCATAATTCCCCCTGAGACTAAATAAAAATGAATAAATACTAAAAATAAAATATTTTCAGGACCAAATGTTCGGCACTTAGTTATTGTTAAGTTATCTTAGATACATTTTGTTACATGTTTACACGATTAGTCGACAACCAATTGATGATGTGACAACTCGAGCACACACATCAGATTGGCAGCAATATGAGTCGATGTAATTGTTTAATTACCATCGCATTTGCAGGCTTTCCTATTTTTCTTACTTTCCTTATACTTTAACACTATGACAATTTGTTACAAACAGTAACAAATCGAGTACGCAGGCAGTGCTAATTGCACAACCATAGGAGTGCTGAATTGTTGTATGCATTTGTGTTGTATTAGGATAATTCTTTTTTTATTCAGCAACGTTGTGCACATAGTTTGATTTAACTTTGTAATAAACGCGTCTCGTTTATTAATTAATGATAGTTAGAACTAGTTAAACACGTAAATTTAAAGATAAATGTTGGAGATGGCACCATCATAGCATAGGACAAATTTTCCCTTTGCTATTAAATGTAAATATTCCTAGTATTTGTAAATAAGTAAATGTCTTGCGTTGCAGTAAATTCTTTTGAAGTTTGATCCTCCCGTAGTCATTTTCGATGTAATTGCTTAGGGCTGATCTTACGTGCCATACTCTTAGCGTGTTCGTTCTTATTTAAATGTTGTATTAGGACCATGAGAGTAACTTAGATCTTGATTAGGACTTTTTTATATTTTCTTTCAGGGCAGAATAGTATCGGACTAGCCGTTTGCAACTCTCATGCTAGGCTAGGGATCTATTCTCAATAAAATGTATTCGTGATTTTAACATAAGACTGACCTCTCTTTTCTTGCTTAGTTTTGTTATCGGTGCATTCCTCTGAGCTGGTTGAGAATCGAACCTCACCAATTCCCGATACCCCCGAGTGAAGACTTTTGTGCTACACCAGCCTATGAATGTGTTGTCCCCAATACGTTTGTGTTAACTGGAAGAGGGTCTCGGAAGGTTCATTTGAAACCGGTGGCTCCCCGAAACCTTCGGCCAGCGGGCACAATGTATGTTACCAGGTGTTTGCCTTCGGTTCGAGAATTAAGCAAGAAAGAAAGGAAGAAAGTAGGAAGGAAGGAAAGAAAGAAAGAAAGAAAGAAAGAAAGAAAGAAAGAAAGAAAAGAACATGTGTGCAGTTATGAAGAGAAACCTTTCTCTTGGAGTGACTGCAAATATTTTCTATGTAATATTTTAGATAGTTCATTTAGATTGTTGACAAATTATACAGCAGACTAGCAGATGATTGCATTAGAAGATGTTGCGCGCCATTCGTCTGGCGTACTCAAAAACTTGACTGTGGAATGCCATCGTAGGAGATTAAATTTTCTATCCTGATGAAAGAACGAGGAGCCATGAATTCCTTGTCACTGCAATTCCAAATGCTACATGCTTCCACGTAAATAACTTAGCATCTCATTTTCTATTTCTTCCAGGCGCACAAACTGAGAACCACACTCTGCGAGCACATTTAAACCGAGTGAATAAGAGTTGATTGAACAATTGTCAGCGGGAAAATACACACTAAAGATAAACTGTCAGGTGTTGCAAGGGAACATCACGAACGTGAACTTCCCGATCTTACTGACATTTGCATGCAGGTTGGTAAAATATGATGGTATTTCATCCTTAAATTCATGTAGGCCACCCTTACGGGACTCCAGAATGTCCTATGCTGCCCATGTTAATTTTCCGCAGAAACTATTTATTGGAACTAATTGATTTTGTTTTCGGGAATAAAGGTTATTTTTATATTAAGAAATATATTTTAGTGAGAACCGAGAGTTTAACTCTTTCCGCCAGCTGAGGAAAAGACAGCAGCTTAGGTTTTAGTGCGGGGTACACGCCAAACAATGTTTAATGTGTAATGGAGAGGAAAATTAAAAATATCTAAAAGAGTGGGTTTATTATTAGAAAAAGCTTTCCAGTTGGTCAACACAAATTGTTCCCAATTGCATTAGAAGGGAAAGCAAGTATTATACACCCTAACCTGAAAGAAATAAGATATTTATTACAAAATGGGGGTATTTTTTGTACATAAAAGCGTGCTATTATTATTAGTGATTTAAGCCCAGTAAGGAGCGCTTATGACTAGTGATTCTGTGACGCTTTCTTTGTTTTCCAATATCTCCCCAGTCCAGCCAATAACTTGTCCTTCCTCTCCTGTGTGAGGGGTAGTCGGGTCTTAATCACTTTGGGTGCTGGGGACTAAGAGTTAACACTATCACAAAATTTGGAACGGTCAAAATATCACAGTCTAAAATCCCAGCGTTATTCAGATCTTGTTTCACTTCATCAAGCCACAAGCTGCCAGTCTTGTAGCCATTAATCAAGATGAAGATCTTCTTGGTGATTCTATCGTTCCCCATTCGGAAGAGGTGCCCGTCGCATGCTAGTGGTGGTATAGTTCGGTGTTTACTTGAAGTTGATAAAAGCCATCTGGGAGCAATCTTGGTCCATGAATTTTTTCACACAGTTTTAGCGTGATTGGTAAGTTCAATTTAGTCTCTACGAGCTTACACACTTCTCGGCTTAAAAGTCAGCGGTCATTGACTCAAGAAGTTCTCCAATGCATTCAGTTAATTAAAACTAGATATGTGGGGAAGTTATTGTTGCTTCAGTTAGAGGCTTGGGATATTCTTGATCATCAGCCCCGTGTACTTGTGTACGGTATTTGTGTTGTGGTAGTGTGTATACAATTGTAATTATTATAATGTAGGTTTGGGGTAACAGCTTCTGACTAGAAAATATACACCATAGGCCTACTGGCATTTGCATGCACTTCTAAACAAAGCTTTCCAATCGGTCAAAACAAATTGTTAGGGGGGAAAAGTAGACTTTATACACCCTAACCTGAACTAAATATTACATAAGATATTTATTACAAAATTGCACTCTTTTATGTAAAAATCGAGGGGTTCTTACGCTGTACAAAAGTGTAATACATAAACATCGCACATTAACTAAGCCTAAGTGAGCAGAATCTGATGATGATCGCTTGACGATTGAAAAATGTCACCAATAGGCTACATACATGAGCCACGTATGTTTTTTGATTTTCTACACCAACTTCAAAACAACCAAGTGATTCTAAAAATGCTGAGTTTATAGCTTGTGCAAGATGCCGAGAAAATTACTGCTTTCCCTGTTTTTACGATGAGTATCACCACACCACGTATATCACCAAATGTAAAACCATAAATGTATCTAATGTAGGCTTTATACGACGCTCTCCTGTAGGCCTACGCCTTATTTGCAATACCTTCTTGGAAAGTAATTTGCCATCCGTAATTTTTCTTTGCCTTTCCGTTTCAAGATGTTTATGCAAGTATTAATATATACAATATATTGAGCATTATTATGGTTTACTTTCAGTGTAAGTAACGTATAAAAAAATCCCGCATAGGGACTTGACCCCACGACCGTCCTTTCTGTACTCATACCGCTACCTGGAAACTACGCTAACATACGTGGCTCATGGTTCGCCCAATACGTGCCAAAAATGCTATTTTATTAAACGCTTGGCCATTTGGAGCTCCCACTTCTATAACTTTCATTTCTGGTCAAGCCGTGCATCTATCTATATGTATAAAGCTCAATGTTGGTTTGTCTGTTATTTATACAAATCTACACCGTTTCACAGAGCTGAACCAAAATGTGTATACTTACTGTTTGGAACCCTGCGGGTTACACTGCCTATATGACATTTCGGACAGACCACTCCATTCTCTACATTTAGGCCCTTTGGCACAAATTTACACCGTTTCACCGATCTGAACCAACATTTGTATACTTACCCTTTGGAACCCAACGAGTAACACTGTCTACGTGAAATTTCGGACAGACCACTCAATTCCCTGTATTTAGGCCCTTTAGCACAAATCTACATCGTTTCACTGAACTGAACCAAACTTAATGTACTTACCCTTTGGAACCCTGCGGTTGACACTGTCCACTTGATATTTTGGACAACTCACTCCATTCCTCACATTTAGAACAATAGACAATATGAACTTAGGCCCTAGAACCATTCATGTCGGTAGTAGTGTAACTGTAAGAATATTTTAATAAGTCTATTCTTGGCTGGCAATGCGGGCTGCATTACATCGCCCCTACCATGTTCTGGTGCAGAATTGCGAAAATAGTTACATCTTGCGCTGCTTATAAATTGCAGTCACGGGGAGGAATTAGGGCAAAAAGTTCAAAAGGCCCCTTAAAACAGTTATCATCATGAAAATATTATGCCTCTGTATAAGTGCGATGGTGTTGGTGCAGCACATTGAGGTAATCAGCTGCAATAAGCGTTGGTGCTTTCAAATTTACTTTCATTTATTCAGATCCTTATCCTTGAGCAGTATGTGGCGATAATAATGACACTATAGCTACCTCAGGAGCTCGGGACAGCCGAAGTTTTCCCATAGTGCTCTGATTATTCTCCTACTGTGCTATGCGACAAAAGACGACAGTATTGACCTTTACTTTTATAAAGGCCAATGAGATATAGGCCATTGGCAGTGTCTTTTATTTCACATCTTTCTAATCATATTTTGCAATTCGTTTTTAAATTACATGTGTCAGTGCTGTAGTTGGTAAATAGCCGTTTCCCTATTCATTATTATCATTATGTCCGGCTCCGTGGCTAATTGGTTAGCGCTCTAAGCTTTGGCCCAAAGTGCCCGTTTCGATTCGCGGCCGAGCCATCAGGGATTTTAATCTCCTGGGTTTAATTCCCGTGGCTCGGGGACTAGGTGTATGTGCCGTCTTCATTATCACTTCATCCTCATTACGACGCGCAGGTCGCCCACAGGCGTTAACTAGAAAGACCTGCACTAGGCCTTTCCGGAGGCCACACGATCATTCATTCATTCATTATCATTATCATCACGGGAAAATGACCTGAATGCTACGACCATTATACTGTGCTACTTATCACCCCACTATCTCCACCACCACCAGCACCAACACCAGCACCACCACCACCACCACCACAAAAAGTTATATTTTTAAAATATATTTTTCTGTTGGTTTAACTATCATGTGCCAGTTCTGTAGTAGTATTCATTATCATCCATAAAACAAATAAATCCACCGGGCCAAGCCGGGCACTACTGCTAGTTTACTATAAATTTGGACGAAATCGGTGATGACGAATAGGCGCGGTCCCCTTGTTGTTATCTCCTAGGGAGGATGCTAGCGTGCTCTGTCCATCTGCGACTGGGACTATAGCGATTGATTTACCGTAATATCTGTATTGCTGAAACCAATCGCGACGTAACCAGCGAGTAGACTACCTTACAGTAAATCCTCTCGTTGTATCCTGGATGGCATATGTATTGCTGATATTCATACGGAAGCATATGAGAATGTGAAATCCACGTGCACGTGTGGTCAGACGAGCAGACATGACATGAGGTGACAGAAAGCAATATCGCTATGATTGTTGGTGGTCACTAGTGTGAGTGGAACAAAAGAAAATCCTTACCGAGAAATTGCGCTTCTCAATTCCCAAAGGATATATAAGAGAATGTTCCTTTATTTTTGTTTTCAAGATGGAAGAAGCATGGAATGCAAACTGGGATTCCCAATACAATTTCAAGTTGGTTCCGGGCGAGAGAGAGAGAGAGAGAGAGAGAGAGATCTTCAGATGCCAATCTCAAAGGAAAGTTGACGTTTGCTACAGCTGTCGGTTTGCTGGCCTAACTTGAAGGGTTGTTTAACAATTTGTAGCTTTGGCAGTGTCACCTATAGCCTACTGGTAGCTCTGCCCACTTGATCATGGAAGGAGAAGATGTCTATTGCAGCACTAAACCTACATGTAAAAATAATTGTCCTAGAAGGGGTTCATTCATTCATTCATTCATTCATTCATTCATTTATTTGCAATTGGGGTGTGTCCCCATTGGCAAATTGGTTATACATTAAAACAAGTTGTTCCGTGAAGAACTATACAGCCTATTTTCATATATCCTACTTATGTTAACTGCCACTATCAACATACCCAATTTCAGTTTGATTGCTGTAATAGATTCGTAGATATTGAGAACCGACTAAATATTTCGGATGGTCGCCATGTTGGATTTTATATATGTAGGTCCTAGAGTTATGTACTGTTACATGAAGATTATTGTGTACGTGTAGCATTCACTCTTCAATATCATGATTAGGACACAAGAAGTAACAAGAATATTTTAAAATTTCGCACAGCTACCATCTTGTGGTTATGGAAACAATTGAAATAAATTAGATGCCAGTGGATTAACATTCGTATAAGGATTTACTGTACCAACTTTCACTGCACACGGAGGGTTAAATTGCGAGAAACGTCCATGTGAATATTTATAATTCGCGTCGCCGCCATGTTGGATTTGTGATCACGAGGTTATTTAAAGTCCTATAGGTGAACTTAAGTTCATAGCCCCTACGAACATACAAGAAATCAGCTTGATTGCTATAATTGATTCGTAGATATTCAGAGCCGTCTAAATATTTCGGATGGTCGCCATGTTGGTTTGTTAAATGTATAGGCCATAGAGTCATGTACCATTAATGGAAAATTATTGCGTAGGTTCATTATTCAAACTTTCACTTCGATCGCATTATTACGACACAAGAATAAAAACTTAATTTAAAAATCGCACAGCCACCAACTTGATGTTATGTAAACAATTGAACTAAATTAGATACCAGTCATTACAATGTGTATAAATATTTCCTGTACCAGATGTCATTGCGTTTGGAACATAAAATCGCAAGAAAGGTCTATTTAAAATTTTCAATTTCGCTTGGCCGCCCTGTTCGTTTTGTAGTTAACCGGTTTTTGAAAGTCTTATAGATGAACTTCCAGTAGTGCCCTTTATCTCCGTACAACATTTGAGGGTAATACCGCTAATAGTTTCAGAGATATAGAATGCCGGTGAAATATTTCGCACATCCACGATCTTGTGGTTATGTAAACAATTGAACGAAGTTAGATGTCGGTGTATTACAATGTGTATAAACATATACTATACCAAGTTTTATTGCTTTTGGTTGGTTAAATCACAAGAAACGTCTATTAAAAGTCGCAAATTCGTGTGGCCGCCATGTTGGTTTTGTAGTTACCAGTTTTTCAAAAGTCACATAGGTGAACTTCTAGTAGTTCCCTTTATCACCGTAAAAAAATCCAGGGAGATATCGGGAATAATTTTGGAGGTATTGAATGCTTGTGAAATATTTCGCACTGCCGCCATGTTGGATTGGTGAGACATAACAAAATTTGAAGGGCATGGTCGGGGTCATTTGCTATAGTGCTATGAACTTACCGAGTTTCATTGAAATTGCTCCAGCCATTTAGAAGTTATTAGGGACACACACACACACACACACACACACATTCACGCACACGCACACGGACAAAAGGTGATCTCATAAGCCTATTTTTTCAAAATTGAAAATAGGTTAAAAAATTATTCATAACAATTCAATAACAATTAACTGGATTATTTACACAAATCGTCAGTCTTTTCTTAAACACACCTTCATGTTTGGGAACAGGCTCTAAGACTGCGGCAGGTAGAGAGTTCCATTTATCAATGGCACGGTTTACGAAAGAATATTTACCATAATTTCCGTGGTTATCCCACATGTACTGACCTTGAAGCAAATGCCGAGGTGGTCCTAACTTAAAGCCACGGCCACCTTAATTTAAAAATAAAACAAAAGTCATGGTTGTTGACAGGATGAACAATCGTCTGCAACACTCAGGGCAAGTAGCTGGCTTATAAGTGGGCAACAGGTTCACCTATTTTATTGATCAATGATTTCACACAATGAGGGTTGCTCAGAATATATCAGAAGAAGATTGGCAATGGTCCGAACAACAGCTGCCAGAATGACCAAAGTATGAAAGGACAGGATCATGATATTTCCCATTGCTACATATGATGCTGACACATGGTCCATCAAGAAAGCAGGCAAAGATAACATATAAGCGTTGGAATTGTGGGTCTGTTGCCGGGTCCTACGGATTTCGTCGATAATGTTCTGAACTAATACCCCTGTTCAAGAAGAGCCCCCCCCCCCCCCTCCCCTAGGGGCTCACATTCTAGTGAGACGTGGGTTGGCGACCACGGGACCCCAGCTGCGTTCAGCATTGCTTCCACATATTTTGGCCTCTCCGTCTTCTTTCCAGTCGACCCCACTTGGTCAACTCTTGTTCTCTTCCGACCCCGACGGTATTAATGTACCCGAGGCCCATGGAGTCTGTTCCTTTCCCGCCTTAATTGGCCTTTGTCTCATCTTTTCTGGTACCCTCCTTCTGCGAGGGGTCAGCCTTCCTTTTCTTTCCATGTTATCTCCTGCCTTCTGCCTAAGGCCGTCAAGGAGGCAGGGTGTATATATCCCCACCACTTCTGGTGCACCCTGGATATTCCTACACCCCCAGGGGCTCACGGTTGGTGAGTTCAGAAGTTGGCGACCCCGAGGTATTTCTGAGCTGGGTCCGGTTTTCTCCCTTTTATTTATGACCTCTGGGGCGGACCCTCTCCTCTTTCACTTTCCTATCTGCCTTTCATGGCTCTCCTTCCTTCCAAGTGCCTCAATCCGCATTCTTCGAGGGTTGAGAGCATTTCTTTTCCTCCTGTCCTTTATTTGCCTTATTCTCCTTTTGTTTTCCATTTCTTCTTCTAGTATATAAGTTAGTAGTTATAGTTAGTTATAGTTTACATTTCATTATCATTTTCACGATCACCCAAACCATTTTGGCCGATAACCTAGATGTTAGGCCCCTTAAAACAACAATTATCATCATCAATATCATCATCTAGAAGAGCTTCGAGTGGAGAGGTTCAGGGGAAGGACAGGCTCATGGTAAGAAATGGCAATGCCTACTTCGGTCAGATCTCACAAAAGCACGCTGCCATATAAGCATTGTAGATCAGGGGACGTAGAAGGAAGAAAACCACAGAGTACTGTCCGAGTCTAAGCTGCGTGAACCTGTGAGGAATGTGCATCACGGACTATCAGTAGTGGTGATGACGAGTGATGAGGTTTCTCGGTCCGTGCATAGTACAGAACCAAATACATTGGTCTGTGACTCACTCAGTCATTCCTAACATCACAGTGGTTTGAGCAACGGCCGAATGTTAGCAGTATTGGAATAGAAAGGAATACCAGATATCACGGCGGGCGGTTGACAGATCCTTCTCTTCACGCCCGACCCATCCCTGCTCTTTCTCCTCACCCCGCAAGTTCGTAGAGCTTGAACTCGAGCAGTAGGTGTCCCAGAAGGTGGAGTGACCAAAAGACCTTGGTTGGGAAATCACTCCATGGGGCGACACACCTGGCACAGGATCAGACTGGCGTCAGCCATCCTGGAAGTGGTTTACCCTACTTCTACTCCAGGCAAATGCAGGGATGGTTCGTAACTTATGGACCACGGCCGCCTTCTTCCCAATCCTATTCTCAGTTTCCAAATACATCATATTACCCTCCCAGCGGAGTAATAAGCTTATTTAAAGGAAAAAGTCTTATATTTTACTGATCAAAAATGCATTTACTGTGTATGCTTTTCCATGTCCATTTCACTCCCAGTATCTCACTAAGAGATAGCTAGATCGATAGACCACTTAGCTTTGGTTCAAAGGCCCCTAAGTTCGATTCTTGAACGGGTCGTGGGATCTTAACTTCGTACTCTTAACTTCTCTGACTTGGATACTTCATCATTCACATCATCCACATAACAAATCGCAGGTTACCCACGGGCCTCAACTTGAAAAACCACCACCAGATCCATCCAGAAGTCACACGTTATTATTTATTATTTTACAACATAATATAATATGGACTGCATATTAACAATCAATTTCTTTTGTGTCTGGATCTTGTTCTTCTACCAGCCTGACATCCTCCCAGTCCATTGATCAGTGCTTTCATTCGTGCTTCTGGTAGAGGCCCTCTCCATACCCTGGGCTCAGATTCCACTTTAACATTTTGATAGATTGAATCATTTGTCGAAATTCAAATCTGTCTTTTTCTGGAATTCCAATTTGCAACGAGTCTTTCTCACATGATTTGAACCATCTCTATTTGACTGCCTTTGGCTTTGTGAAATTCCAGATTTTCTTAGTCAGTCGGTCATCAGTCATATGCGAGATGTGACCGTAGAAAAGGAATCTTTTCTTTTTGCTGGACAACACTATTGGTTCTATCTTAGTACATAGTTCTTCATTGGATCTCAATCGTACCTGACCATCAACCCATCTGTTGCCTAAAACCTTCCGTAATGTCCTTCGCTCTCAATTTAATAATTTGTCGACTTGTCCTTGTCTACACAAAGTCAAAGTCTCCGATGCACACAGCCCTTCCGGTTAAGTACCGTGCTATAGTGCCGAAGCTTGGCACCTATGCGTACATATACTTATTATTATTATTATTATTATAAGACTATTATTGTTATTATTATTATTACTAGCGGACCCGTGCAAGAACTCTCGCATGTGTATAAACTACCCGCCTGGCTTTACTGTTATGCGGACTTCTATAATAGTACATTATGCAACGAGCCTATAATGGCTATAATTAAGACACGAGCATTTTTATAAAACGAGCGTATGCGAGTTTTATAATTTCCATACGAGTGTCTTAATTACCATTATAGGCGAGTTGCAGACGACTGTTTATGTTCGACGATAATTATAACTTTATTATATGTTTTAACATAAATATTCATAAATATCTGTTGAGAGTCAGCTACTTGAATTTTGTGATCGCAGAGCGAGCGTTGGGTATTATATCTCTGTCTTTCAAGATCTTTGAACGACTGACGTATGCGCTCTGTGTGCTTGCAATGCCATATGCAGGTCATATGTTTACATCTGCCGTCCCTCAGTAATATTTTCACCGGAGTCATTTGAAGACAATGCGCTGTGTAGAAATTAGTGTTGTTGATTTTAAGGTACAGTGCTATTTCTTGTTTCATATTCGCCAGTTTATTTACGCGAACATATGGACGGTCCGTATTTTATGTCGGTAATTTATTATAGCCTAGTTCGATGTTGTGTTTATGTCCGACATGTTGGATTTTGAGCGCATGCGCGAAGGTATCGTTACCTAATTGGTCAATGAACTGGAGAAATTGTATCATAATGAAAATCAGTGTTATAATGACCATCATTATGATACAGTTTTCTGACATATAATAGTGAGGGTCGAACATAAATATGTTTATTTGTTTAAACGCACTTTTTAAACAAATTGTTGATATTTATGAAATCAGAGAGCAATTCGTCACTGCTGCTGGTTGAGCAATGGGTTGTGTGCGCCCCATGTGTACAGACTATCCGCCTAGGTCTAGTGCTATGCGGGCTGGACGCGAAACACTTCTGCCAGGGGCTATCGTCTTGTTTATTTGTTTAAAGGCAATTTATAAACAAATATATTTCCGTTGACTTTTCAAGAAATGCAAGATTTTTCCTGTAGTATTGAGACGATTTGGAAGATTTTGGTACAAACCACACCTTCTAACTCCCTCTTGTTTAGAAGCTTGAGTTTTGTGAAACATATACCTTAGCGTATTATATTGTTACGAATGCTAGACAGCTTCGTCACTCGCGCGTGACTCAGGCCGCCCCAGGCTATTCCTGACTGAGTGTTACCAGCACCTTACGCAACGGGGCTGCAAGAACGAGGACATAGTCCAGAATGTTCTTGGCCGCCTAGTACTGGAAATCTCGAGGTGTAAACCCTGGTCTACTCTAGAAACATCCATTGAGTCACCAGCCCCCCTATATATAAAGCGACCTGGCCAGAGAGGGAAGGACTGTGTGTGTTTTTTTTTGAGCGAGTGTGTTTATACCAGTGCGACAGAGTATTGAGGCGAAGTGCCGTGTGGATTGTGAAATCAAGTGAGTATTTCTTCGGACAGCGATGCAGTGTGACTCATACATAGATCGTGTTTAAGACGAGCAATTAGTGGCGAGTGACAGGCAACCGCAAATAACTGTGGTTTGCGTATCGAGGAAGAGGTGCAAGTTATTTCTAGCGAGGACGGGCATAATTACAAGAGGATTAGCTGCTTGAGAACTGAAAAGGGGTGAGTGCTCTCCATAACGAAGCAAACTTGAGGAAGATAGTTAATTGTTTCTATTTGCTTATTGTGTGGTGTAACTCTCTAGACCTGTCGATAAAGCTATATTTTTAAAGGACCACTTGTGTTGTGCTTTTACCCACTGTAATCCAATTAACGAACTTGTCACTAGGGGGTAACACGTATCAATATACTGTATATAGATTATTATTTTTGCCATATCCTCACCAAGTATTTTAATGTATCAATAAAGGTGTTATTTGTTGTATATAAGTATAGTACGGATAATAATAATTTATGATGTAATGAACGCAGGCAGGGAGTTTAGTGAGATAAATGAAGGTAAGACCCAGGTACCTGCAAGACAAATCGCCCACTAGTGCGGTGATATCCTAAGTGCTCGGACCAGATCGATACCTAACACAACTTGCTCTCCAGGCTACATGGATGTCTTTGGAATACTTCATGTGAACTGAGCTTCGTTAGTAACCTGCTCGACTCGCAGAGAAGAGCTAGGGGTTAAACAGCCTCTGGAGGCTGCAAAGCTGAACTGTCCTGGACTTTGGATTTCCATTCAACCCGCAAGTATTCGGCGTATTCAACCCTCTTTACTCTCATTGTAGAGGGAATGCTAACGATTAAACAGAATGTAAATTAGATTAAATTGATTAGGCTCATAGATAATAATAGTAATAATAATTGTGGTAACAACGCTGGCAATAATAACAATAATTATTGCTATTTTAACAATGTATGTTCATCTCTTTTTATTCCTGTTTGTACGGGGTTGGGGATGTGACGCGATTTTTTTTGTGGGGAGTGGTTTTTGTGTGCGATAGCCCTTCATGACACCAATCTTGTGAGAGAAATTCATGAGAGATGAAATGAAATACGATGAAGGTAACGGGGCAAAGAGTTGGAAGGAAGTGTCCTTAACCTATTAGTTGATACCGTCCCGGCATTTGCCTGGAGTTGAACACAATAAACAGGGAACACGATTTCAAGGACGTCCGAGGGTAGGGTTCGAGCCCACTATGCCGAGTCCGCAGATAGCTTTGCCCTGTAATCTAGCACTGCGTCTTAGCGAACGAAACTATCGCTGTTTGCATTATTTATTATTTATTATAAATACTTATATTTTGATATACAGAATTAATAATATAAATTAATTATATACCAAGATAATATATGAGTTATCTACAGAAATTTATGGATAACTATGAGCCAAAGTCATACTTAAATATTCTTTGCCCAGTAGCGGGCGACGTCAACAGCATTAAGAGAAGCCGTGATCAAATCTTCCATTGTGCGTGTTGATGGGCCTGCTGCTTTTCACAATCACATAAGGATACCATTGTTTTAAAACTCTATTAATAACTATAATCGTAATAATAATAATAATAATAATAATAATATCGTATGGCCACGGGTGCAAGCTTTGTTATTTGACACCCAGAGGGTAGCTTGCATGTCGAATTTCGTTGTTCCCTGAAGCACTGTAAAAGTCAAGGAGTTTAGATATCTAAGCTCCTTGAACACTATAGCGCTTTCTAGCAGAGAAATGAGGAACTTCGTGTTGGCGGAAACTCCTGAGATTAATTTTGCCATTATGAACATGGCCTACAGAATTCAAATGGAATCTTTGACATGCCAACATCCTATGACATGTGTGTCGTAATTTTTGCCGCCTTATAAAAAATCACTTACCACAGCCAGGAGCGTACCTGCAAGCTTGGGGTTAGTAGACCGACACGTTAACCACTCACGCACCGTGCAATAACTGTTATTGTGTTAATAGGGATATCAGATTTTTCTGATTTATTAAACTGTGTATAATATTTAGAGTGAAAATAACAGACAACGATAGTTGTCAAGGCAGTTGAGATACATTTTTATTTTAAACTAGCGAACATATGCGAGTATATAAACCAACCACCTGGCTTTACTGTTAAGCGGGCTCGACGCGACAGAGTTTTGGCAGGGGCTAACGTCTTGTTTATTTGTTTAAATACATTTTATAAACAAATAAATATATTTCCGATGACCTTTCATGAAATGCAAGATTATTCCTGTATTATCGAGACGATTTATACGATTTTGGTACAAACCACACCTTCTAAGGTTTTGAACTGTTCGCCTTGGCGTTTTATATACCAGGTGAATCAGCTGCCCTTAATAATATTGTTTTATGCAGCCCAGCTATCGTTGATATCAGTAAGATCGATATTTCTCTGCTTGCATCCCGTATGGTACTAATGCATTGAAAGCATATCCTGCAAATGATACTGAACACTATTATTTTTCCCTCGCTGTGACTACAGACTAATGATTGAATATTAGTAATAAGATTCGTGATTACTGTAGCAGCAAATTAATAGTCATGATATAAAATAAATATCTTAAAACTTTATTACGTTTTGTCACATACGAGGCCTGTTTTTAAGTAATACCCGTTGTGATATTACGCCGATACAGCGCTGCGGTCGGCATTCCGTGCAGGTGCGCTGTGTACCTGCATCTATTGGCAAGGCTGAGACACCATTACGGCCACCACTGTCAGGCAAATTGCATATGTGGTCAGGATAACTCCTAAACATACGAAGTTCTCCTGGTAAGCAGGCAATTTGCCTGACAGTGGTGGACAAATGGCAGCATATCTTACAGGGGAGTTCTCTCTCACTCTCTTGTCTACGAGTCGGCGGGACTCGCGATCGGCGGTGCGATTTCAAAAGCTTGTCAACACACCCACACATGGGCGACTGTTGCCGTAATGGTGTCTCAGCGTTGCCAATAGATGCAGGTACACAGCGCACCTGCACGGAATGCCGACCGCAGCGCTGCAACGGCGTAATATCATAACGGGTATTACCTTCAAAACGAGCCTCGTATATAATGCTCATACGCATCTAAAGACTTTACCTCGAGGTCGGTGTTTGCTGGAAGTCATTTGTGAGATGAAGACCAACTTCATGGAATACAAAAGGAGCTTCATATTGAAGTTCCATGTAGCCAGTAACCCACACAATCTATGCAGGCTTGTCTGGGGCCCAAAAATGATCTCAACTAAGAAATAAAGAATAAAACACGTACCCACACAAATGTGTGACGGAGATTGAAAGGGATACAAGTGTAGCAATCAAACATAGAAATCACAAAATACCGATCATTCACTTCGCATCAGCCATGGAGTGAGTCCATATGCACGCTACCTGAACTTCTAAATCTAGTAGTGAATCCGAAATTTTTATTAGTTGAGATTTAATTAATTTTATCTCGTAATCACCAATGTCATCGTCGAACAGGAATTGAGTCCTTGATCTCGGCGCCATGAAGTGAACACTCTACCACGAAGACCATACTCTCCCATATTCACACTAATTGAAATATTGCTGTATGGATATTCATTAAACTGAAAAGTGATAATAACCACACATTCAAAAAAATCACACAAGTAACTTTGTTTTTCGATTGAAAATAACTTCCTCACAAGGGAAGTATCAGGTAAGACAGATCGAAATCTATCTTCAAATTTTGTGGACGCAATCGCTGTATTTTAAGAGGACAACGTGTGGGAAATCAGCCGCCAGATTGAACTGCAAGGCTCCGAAATCATGTGGTGAATCTCTCATATAAATCAATGGGAAGTAGCGAGTACCGTACATGTTGGAAGGGACAGCCCTGACGGCCAAAGCCCTCAAGGCCAGTGGGAAGTAGTCACACGCTTCAGTCAGCATATACCTCCCACCTCGCAACTACTCCGAGTGCCGCAGGGATGTCCAGCACAGCCAGCCGTCATGCCTGTGTAGAAGAATGTCAGGTACGATTTCGGAGCCTTGCAGTTCAATCTGGAGGCTAATTTTCCGCACGTTGTCCTCTTATAGTACAACGATAGCGTCCACAAAATTTCAAGATAGGTTTTGACCTGTCTTGCCTGTTACTACCCTTGTCAGTATGTGTTCTACTAAAATCTGAATTCGGTAAATTTAATCAACGTGTTCTCAATAATAACAACCCTCGTACGTTGTACCAGGCCCTACCTAGCGTGGAGGACACGAGTTACGTGCCCGTCAAGATAAGCCTACTGAAGGCCTTGAAGGCCAATAAAGGGTATTTTCTTGGGTCTCCTCTTTTTGTTTGTTTTATGGTATCAATCACCGAACATCTTAAACACACAACGTATATTATAATATCCACTGCTTCATTTCGCTAATGGCTGTGTGACATGTCAATTATTTATCAATTAGAGTACATGTCATACAAACATGTGAATGTGGACGACTAACGTAACTCATAAAATGTTGCAGTATGAGAAGACGTGGGATACCCAATGGGGCAGACAGAAAGAGAAACCACCGTGAAGAGCTGTGCTGAAAGATATCAGAGTTTACAGGCCTACCCACTCCCTGAAACCACAAGATTGTAAAGGATTGGTTCACAGGAAGACAAATCTGAATCCCTTTATCCGTTATTAAAGACTATGACGCCTTAGATGCAGACATTTTTGTTTGTAATTTAGAACAATCCATTGCAAATTTACTGCACTTACGAAGTGTTGATAGGCCTAAGGGAAAACCAGACATTAACATAATAAATAGAGGGAGTTTCTTTATAGATGTATAGCATCGATTCACAGTTTCATAAGAAATATCGCAAGTAATTTTCATTGTAAACATTCTCGATATTGCCCATAACATTTTGCTAAAGGATGGCACCCATTGATTTGACTGCATAATTGTATTTTATCATAAAAGTAATCGCCTGCTACTGGAAAAAAATGTGGATCATTTCTCTGGAATTCGACGTTATTATATTTTTGATACGGCAAAATATCCGGTACAGATTCGATTTCCATAGCACATTTGCAATAAAAGTTGAATAAAATGCATTTTTTTACATGTTTCCCATGTGTTCTGTATTTCCTACGTTTGGTACGGTACCTCTACTGTTATTTCCGATCAATGCGCTGTATTTGAGAATGATTTCTTTCAGGTCATCCTAAATGAAATACCATAAGAGACGTGGTATCTTTATTTGATTGAAACTGAAGTACATGTGATTGTTAATTCAATTTTATGTAGGAAAATTTGTGTCTGTAGAAATGTCCTTATTTGTTCGGATGTTATTACTTTTCCTTATAATTGGCATTTTGGTTATGTGCTAGAGAGTGAATAGAGTTTATATACCATAATGGGGGAGACAACGTCGATGCTCCGCCAATCAAAAGGACAATAGCCAACACCACATTTCATACTGATTTGTGTAGTTCATTGTCAAATAGCAATCTGTACTTAAATTACTCATTACCTGCATAGTCTTAGAGCCTTTCCCCAAACTATTGATGTTTCAAATTTTGTGTAAATACTCCGATGTAATTACTATAGTTCCCAAATCGCGATTTGTGTGCATTAAGTGTTTTTGATATTATTGTTGCTAATGTTCTATAAGTATACAATTTGCCACCAGGCAATTACCCCCATTTGAACATAACGTAAATGAATTAAATTAGAATGGATTTCTTTAGTTGTAGTCAGAGATTTCTTCATTCATCATTCTTACATTTAATTTAATACGAGGCGGCTTCGGTGGTGTAGTTGGTAGCATGCTGAGCTTCTATGCCCAAGATCGCGGGTTCAAATCTGGCCGAAGTCGTCGGATTTTTTAAGAGCGTTAAAATCCCTCAGGATGCCTTCCTTCGGAGGGGAAGTTAAGCCGGTGGTCCCATGTCATAGATTTATGGCATGTTAAGGAACCTTTCACTAATTACACCTGTATGAAGCTAAATATTATTACAAGCTACTACTTATCTGGCTGTCTTCCTCGCTGGAGCTACGAGCAGTTTTGTGTCCACTCTTACTCCAGGTGTGGTCGACTGAAAAGGGATGTTATCTCAACGAAACTGGTTTTTCCCTTTCTCCTCCCTGTTTCTATGTGCTGTGTGAAGTCAGTGCAATGTGTTTTTGTGGGATGTTGCCAAATCTAGATAAGATGTATATTATTGAATGAGGTAGGTCTACAACTATTAAAGACCGTGGAACAGTCCTCGCCACGCGTGGACCATTAGCCATTCATACTAACGCTGCCCGGACTTTGAGGACGCCCCGGCACCTTTAATACTGCCGCGAATACCGGCCTTGGTTTACTGCAGAAAAAAGTACATCGTACACCTAATGCAAATAACATTTACCTATTAAAACCCCCTAATTCCCCCCCCCCTTTTATCTAGCTTGGCTGTATCGCTAAATTGTGTCTTGTTTCCGACAGGGTGTGTTTTTAGTAGAGTGAAGAGGGGTGAGCTCTGCATAAAAGTGTGTTCATTTACATTATTGGGATTGTTTCGTTTGGCTAGGTGAATCTCGATTGCTTCCTTTATGTCAAGAGCTCTGCCTTTCGATTCGCGATGAATTATTTTTAGGTTCGTCACTATGTGAAGCTGTGCCCCACGTCACAAATATGTTCGCATACGGCTGAATGTGTTCCGTACCTGATCGCATTCCTACGATCATTATAACGTGTGTCTACTCGTCTTCTACTCTGTCCGATGTAATTAGCTTGACAACCAGTGTCTTGGTATATATACTACAATTAGCATACACCGACAGTTGCATTACCAATACTGCAACTAAATAATTGTACATATTGTAAATATTTTCACCTGAATTTTCAAACATAGATTTTATAGCCTAAGTGTAATGGATCTGATGATGATCACTTATTTATTCATTTATTTATTTATTTATTTATTTATTTATTTATTTATTTATTTATTTATTTATTTATTTATTTATCGTATGGCTTTTCGTGCCGGGAGTGCCCGAGGACATGTTCGGCTCGCCTGAGTCTGTAGCTGCTTCCAGCGGACACGCTAAAGGATGAGCTACAAGTTCCGTTCAATTTCAAATAGTTACAACTTTCGCCAAAAGATATCAATGATAACTAGTGGTGAACGTTGGAACTTTGATAGAGCGTTCTTGTTATCTTGAAAATAAGATTTATCTTAATTTAACCTTGGAGGTGTAAGGGAATTTTCAGGAAATTTATACGTGAAACTGCCCAGTAAATCTTTGAAAATTGCTCTAAGTGTAATGGATCAGATGCAAAACTGGTCATCCTAGTGTATTTATTAATCTCATTTAATTTATTTCAGGATTAGGGCATAACCCAGCTCTTTTGGGTACATTCGTGTTGACCGACTGAAAAGCACTAAACTTTTTTTTTGCTTACAATTTGTATCAACTACTGTTCCCGGAAGAAGGTTATAATATAACCAAAACCGGCACATTGTACAATTTATTGACTTACGGTATTATTTTCCTATTTCATTAAATTTTATTCAATATTATTAAGATTATTTTTAACTAGCTGAAGTACCCGTGCTTCGCTACGCGTCATAAATAAATTAAAATGTGAAGGTGACAGTTAAAACAGGGGATAGGCGAGGTGCTGCGCAGAGCGAGATTAAGGATGGAACATTTTGTCCAACTAC
The DNA here is from genome assembly GCA_946902985.2 of Meconema thalassinum. NCBI lineage: Eukaryota > Metazoa > Arthropoda > Insecta > Orthoptera > Tettigoniidae > Meconema > Meconema thalassinum. The sequence goes on along the minus strand of OX336388.2, from coordinate 1,324,555,530 downwards.
ACCGCTCGGCGTTGACCGTGTTTTATAGCACAAATTTAGGTTTTACTCGCTAACGGTTGAAGATACTTTTCGGATAGAAAAAATGTAATTTTAAACCTCGTATTTACCTTCAAAAGTTTACTATTTCTTAGATGGTCGCCAGCCTTAAATAGTGCAAAGTATTGAAATCAAAAGTAACCTATTTGTTAACCAGGTAAATCATCTACTTCCATGTAAAATTCATGTAAATCTTACAAGTGGTACTTGCGTGATTGAGTAATACATAGACACATCATCTCATTTATAGCCTCGCTTCGCTCGCGTCATAGTCGTGTCATATTGTTATTCAATGAATTGCAGGTTTAACCCCATTAACACCCCTTTAGAACCTGAATATCCAAAAATCCCTCCTTCGTAGACGTTTTCGACACACAGCAAACATATTCCCATAATATCATTCTTCTAACTTTAATAGTTTGGGTTGGTCGATGAGAGTGAATATCCAAAAAGCCTTCCTTAGGGGACGTTTTTCTTCCAGAATTTCACCCCTCCCCATAGGCCCCTCAAATTGGATTTATGAAAAAACGGTCGAACACCTATTTATTTTATTTATTTATTTACTTTTAAGCTGATTGATCTCCTCCGAGTTTCAAACTCCTCGCCTATGTCGTTTAAGAGATACACGCTCCGTTAGGAATCTTTCAACCCCCACTTTTCATCACTTTCACCTCATAATATCGCTTGCCACGGTGGGTGAGTGGTTATAGTGTCGGACTACCAACCCCAAGATTGCAGGTTCGCTCCTGACCATGGTAAGTGATTTTTGAAGGCGACAAAAATCACGATACTCATGTCATACGTTGTTGGCATGTTAAAGAACCCATTTGAATTCAGTAGGCCGTGTTCAATGGCAAAATTAATCTCGGGATTTTCCGTCAACACGAAGTTCCTCCATTCTCTACTTGAAAGTGCTGTAGTGTCAAGGAGTTTAGATATCTAACCTCCTTGACTTTCATAGCGTTCAAAGGAACGACGAAATTCGACATGCAAGCTACCCTCTGGGTGTCAATTAACAAAGCTTGCACCAGGCACCCGAGGCCATACGATATTATTATTATTACCTCATAATATACACTATATCGAAAAACCATTAGACATGTGTCAGCTTATTTTTAATGATTAGTATATATGCCAAGTATCACATCCCCAAATGAAACCACTCGTGAGATATTGTTATTCAATGAAATGCACGTTTACCCCCTTAACACCCTTTTAGAACCTGAATATTCAAAACTCTTTCCTTAGTGGACGTTTTCGGCATACAACGAACATATCTCCAAAATTTCATGTTTCTAACTTCAATAATTTTGGCTGGGCGATGATGAGTGAGTGAGTGAGTGAGTGAGTGAGTGAGTCAGGACATTTTCTTTCAATTTTCTTTTTTCAGAATATCACCCCCCTCTATGAACCCCTTAAATTTGATTTATGAAAAAAAAAACTGTCGAACAGCTATTTACTTACTTTAAAGCAGTTTTTCCCCCTGAGTTTGATGAGTGAGTCAGTCAGTCAATCAGTTAGGATACTTTCTTTCCTGTTTCTCCCCCGCCCCCCCCCCCCAAGAATTTCACCCCTCCCCATGGGCCTCTTAAATTGGATTTATGATAAAACGGTCAAACACATATTTACTAATTTTTATGCTGATTTTTCCCCGCTGAGTTTCAAACTCCTCGCCTATGTCGTTTAAGAGATACACGCTCCGTTAGGAATCTTTCAATCCCCACTTTTCACCCCTTTCACCTCATAATATACACCACATCGAAAAACCCTCCGACTCGTGTGTTGTTATTTTTAATGATGAGTTTATGTGCCGAGTATCACATCCCCCAATGAAACAAATCGGGAGATATTGCTATTCAATGAAATGCAGGTCTACCCCCTTAACACCCCCTTTAGAACCTGAATATCCAAAAATCCGCTCTTAGTGGGCATTTGCGGCCTTTGGGGAAGCTGCTTACCAAATTTCATTCCAATCCGTTTGGTGGTTTCTGAGATTTCGTGATGAATGAATGAGTGAGTGAGTGAGTGAGTGGTATTTGACAAATATATAGTAGAAGATAGTGTCAAGTCTTTGTTATGCTAAACTCGGTTGACAGTGCTATGTGAGTAGTTGAGTAACTAACGGGATTTCAAGTAAAGATCCTCATTTTCTATACCGGCAGTGCAGAGCGCAAATGGCATCCAGTCGGCCGTGTCTCGACTTGAGCTATGTTGCCATGGAAACTATCTGCCTTGCCATTCCTTCATGAGTATATTTTATGATTTGATTAGCCTGTGCTTGAGTGCAAAAGGGCCGAAATCAGAAGAATGAGAAAGACTATCGAAAATTCATGTAGCCAGCGGTTCCTTCTGGGTCCTAAACTATGTGTATGCAAAATTTGGTTGAGATTGGTGGAACGGTGTAGATTTGTGTACGTAACAGATCCACATACATACCCACATACATACAGACTTTCACTTTTATATATAAGATACTAGCTGAAGTACCCGTGCTTCGCTACGCGTCATAAATAAATTAAAATATGAAGGTGACAGTTAAAACAGGGGATAGGCGAGGTGCTGCGCAGAGGGAGATTAAGGATGGAACATTTTGTCCAACTACACCGCTCGGCGTTGGCCGTGTTTTATAGCACAAATTTAGGTTTTACTCGCTAACGGTTGGAGATACCTTTCGGATAGAAAATGTAATTTTTAACCTCGTATATACCATCAAAAGTTTGCTATTTCTTAGCGTTCTCTTTGTATTTGAAATGGAAACATGAAAGTTTTAAACCAAAGGTTGTAGTGAAGTCACTAAAATGGTCGCCATCTTTAAATAGTACAAAGTATTGAAATCAAAATTAACCTATATGTTAACCAGGTACATCAGCTACTTCCATGTAAAATTCATGTAAATCGGACCAGTGGTACTTGCGTGATTGAGTAATACATAGACGCACATCATCTAATTTTTAGCCTCGCTTCGCTCGCGTCATAGTCGTGTCATATTGTTATTCAATGAAATGCAGGTTTAACCCCATTAACACCCCTTTAGAACCTGAATATCCAAAAATCCCTCCTTGGTAGACGTTTTCGACACACAACAAACGTATCTCCAAAATATCATTCTTCTAACTTTAATCGTTTGGGTTGGTCGATGAGAGTGAACAGCCAAAAATCCTTCCTTAGGGGACGTTTTTATTCCAGAATTTCACCCCTCCCCATAGCCCCTTAAATTGGATTTATGAAAAAACGGTCGAACACATATTTATTTTATTTATTTATTTATTTATTTATTTATTTATTTATTTATTTTTAAGCTGATTGATTTCCTCCGAGTTTCAAACTCCTCGTCTATGTCGTTTAAGAGATACACGGTCCGTGAGGAATCTTTCAACCCCCACTTTTCATCCCTTTCACCTCAGAATATACACTACATCGAAAAACCATGAGACATGTGTCAGCTTATTTTTAATGATTAGTATATATGCCAAGTATCACATCCCCAAATGAAACCACTCGTGAGATATTGTTATTCAATGATATGCACGTTTACCCCCCTTAACACCTAGTTAGAACCTGAATATTCAAAACTCTTTCCTTAGTGGACGTTTTCGACATACAACGAACATATCCCCAAAATTTCATGTTTCTAACTTTAATAATTTTGGCTGGGCTATGATGAGTGAGTGAGTCAGTCAGGACATTTCCTTTCATTTATTTTTGATAATTTCACCCCTCCCCATGAACCCCTTAAATTGGATTTATGAAACAAACGGTCGAACACCTATTTACTTATTTAAAGAGTTTGGTGAGTGAGTTAGTCAGTTAGGACACTTTCTCTCCCCCTTTCCCCCAGAATATCACCCCACTCCATTGGTCCCTTAAATAAATTTATGAAAAAAACGGTCGAACACCGATTTACTTATCTTTTTAGCTGATGTTTTTTCGCTGCGTTTCAAATTTCTCGCCTATGTCGTTTAAGAGATAGGCCTACACGCTCCGTTAGGAATCCTTCAACCCCCACTTTTCACCCCTTTCACTTCATAATAATACACCACATCGAAAAACCCTTAGACACATGTCTGCTTATTTTTAATGATTAGTTTATATGCCGAGTATCACATCCACAAAAGAAACCACTCGTGAGATATTGTTATTCAATGAAATTCAGGTTTAACCCCCTTAAGACCCCTTTAGAGCCTGAATATCCAAAAATCCTCCCTTAGTGTACGGTTTTGACATACAACGAACATATCCCCAAAATGCCATGTTTCCAACTTCAATATTTTTGGCTGGGCGATGATGAGTGAGTGAATGAGTCAGGACATTTTCTTTCATTTTTCCCTTCAGAATTTCACCCCTCCCGATGAACCCCTTGAATTTGATTGATAAAAAAAACTGTCGAACAGATATTTACTTACTTTAAAGCAGTTTTCCCCCTGAGTTTGATGAGTGAGTCAGTCAGTCAATCAGTTAGGACATTTCCTTTCCTGTCACCCCTCCCCCCCAGAATTTCACCCCTCCCCATGGGCCTCTTAAATTGGATTTATGAAAAAAACGGTCAAGCACATATTTACTTATTTTTAAGCTGATTTTTTTCCGCTGAGTTTCAAACTCCTCGCCTATGTCGTTTAAGACATACACGCTCCGTTAGGAATCTTTGAATCCCTACTTTTCACCCCTTTCACCTCATAATATACACCACATCGAAAAACCCTCAGACACGTGTCTTACTTTTTAATGATGAGTTTATATGCCGTGTATCACATCCCCCAATGAAACCAATCGGGAGATATTGTTATTCAATGAAATGCAGGTTTAACCCCATGAAGACCCCTTTAGAACCTGAATATCCGAAAATCCTCCCTTAGTAGACTGTTTTGAAATACAATGAACATATCCCCAAACTGTCATGTTTCTAACTTCAATAATTTTGGCTGGGCGATGATGAGTGAGTGAGTGAGTGAGTCAGGACATTTTCTTTCAATTTTCTTTTTTCAGAATTTCACCCCTTCCCACGAACCCCTTAAATTTGATTTTAGAAAAAAACTGTCGAACAGCTATTTACTTACTTTAAAGCAGTTTTCCCCCTGAGTTTGATGAGTGAATCAGTCAGTCAATCAGTTAGGACACTTTCTTTCCTGTTTCTCCCCCCCCTCCAGAATTTCACCCCTCCCCATGGGCCCCTTAAATTGGATTTATGGTAAAACGGTCAAACACATATTTATTTATTTTTATGCTGATTTTTTCCCGCTGAGTTTCAAACTCCTCGCCTATGTCGTTTAAGAGATACACGCTCCGTTAGGAATCTTTCAATCCCCACTTTTCACCCCTTTCACCTCATAATATACACCACATCGAAAAGCGCTCCGACTCGTGTCTTCTTATTTTTAATGATGAGTTTATGTGCCGAGTATCACATCCCCCAATGAAACCAATCGGGAGATATTGCTGTTCAATGAAATGCAGGTCTACCCCCTTAACACCCCTTTAGAACCAGAATATCCAAAAATCCTCTCTTAGTGGGCATTTGCGGCCCTTGGGGAAGCTGCATACCAAATTTCATTCCAATCCGTTTGATGGTTTCTGAGATTTCGTGATGAATGAATGAGTGAGTGAGTGGTATTTGACAAATATATAGTAGAAGATAGTGTCAAGTCTTTGTTATGCTAAACTCGGTTGACAGTGTTGTGTGAGAAGTTGAGTAACTAACATGATTTCAAGTAAAGATCCTCATTTTCTATACCGGTAGTGCAGAGCGCAAATGGCATCCAGTCGGCCGTGTCTCGACTTGAGCTATGTTGCCATGGAAACTATCCGCCTTGCCATTCCTTCATGAGTATATTTTATGATTTGATTAGCATGTGCTGGAGTGCAAAAGGGTCGAAATCAGAAGAATGAGAAAGACTATCGAAAATTCAGTAGCCAGCGGTTTCTTCTGGGTCCTAAACTATGTGTATGCAAAATTCGGTTGAGATTGGCGGAACGGTGTAGATTTGTATACGGAACAGATCCACATACATCCCCACATACATACAGACTTTCACTTTTATATATAAGATCTATGTTCTGAAGAAGCATCCAACGTTGATGCAAAACATGCAGAAGCAAAGCCAACTCCGTACAGGCCATGGAGGCCCTGGGAGTAATGGAAGGTAGATGCTTCCACTTTTCGGGACATCGACACTAGATGGGATGGAGTTGTCAGCGCCATACCCGGCCGTCATTGCGTCCAGGAATTACCCTGGTACTCATTTCTGGTGTAGGCTGAGTGAACCCCAGGGTTATTTGCGTTTCCGAAAGTGGTAGTTTTGTTTATAAAATCCACTACCTGGGTGGGGATCGAACCCACTCCCTTTCAGTTAGAAGCTCAGCGCCTGTACCTACTGCGCCACGCTGCCCCCTCAAAACTTGCACACTTGTTCTTAATTGAATTTTGTGTCATTAAATGTATATTGATCGACGTATATAATGTATATGTAATGTTTCACATTTGCCAATAATTGGCTTGTAACCGTATTGGTCGACTAATAAGTTACAATATCAATTGCAAATAAGGAAACAGTGTAATATGGCTTCGAAGCTATCTATGGTTTGAGTTATTCAAGGTGTAATTCTATGAGATGCATCCTAATAATTACTAAAGCTGCCGACAGGCTTATGGCCAAGTGATCTATAAAGAGCTTACGAAATAAGTGGCTTTCCTTCCATCCGAGAAAAACATGGGGCAAAGAGTATTATAACATCTCCTTTAACGGGCATTGCAATATTCTTAAATCTTAATATTTGAAAGCATGAATGTTGTGTAATCTCAAATGACATGGTATTCTATTTTAGACAGAGAGCTGGTGGAGGGATCAGGTAGAGCTTTCTGCTGCAATCCGCTTAGTTGCAGCTCGGAGTGGTCTGCCGCTCACAGGTAGTAGGGGGGATCTCTTTCGTCAGGTCTCTAGGGCTGGAGTATAAACAAGCAGAAATCAGTACAGGCTTTGTGAGTCCAGGAACCAATCATGACGTGAACCATACTCAAACAGCAAGGGAATTCACCAAAATGTTTGGCCAAAGTTCTCTAGGCATTTGTGACATCAATGACGTTTCTTCAATTAATTATTTGCTTTTGGAAATGGAACTCTCTCGTCAGCTTTATATTTCACAGATTGGTACTCTTATTCTCCTAATTAATATTAACATGCGTATGCTATTGGGCTCGGGGTTTATCTGGAAATACCGCCATCAATTTCTCCACATAATGGTAACCATGGCAACCATTTTTCGTCAACTATGTATTGCAGGTCAATAGCGTCATCTTAGTTACATGGCTTAGCTACGTACTGTTTCGTCATCTATGCGTACTAGAACAATAACATCTCTTGTAGGCTATGTTGGTGTAAGAACACAAGCCCTTAGTTACAGTACGTGCCTTAGTAATGTACTGTTTCGTTATCTATGCATACTGGGTCAATAATATCACATATATGTTGCTTTAAGAACACAAGCCCTTAGTTACGTGTCTTAGTTCCTTATTGTTTGTTTCGTTACGATTGTATTCGTTTCGTTTAATGTTGAATGCTGAAAAGTGTAAAATCCATCGCTAAAGGAAACGTGCGGGGAAGGAAAAGAAAGAGTTTCAAAAAGTTATCCCCGATACGCTATTCTCCCCTACAACTACAGATGCTGAGAAATACAAAGTGTCTGAAGGATTCAAAGAAGTTCAGAAGTCCGAAAGTCGTAAACTTATTCATGATTCCATGTTGTTTTATGAAGCGGAGAAAATAGACTTTGGGTAAGCATACATCTAAACCCAACAAATATATTAATTTAGTGGTGAAGGGCGAGCATAAATAGACAACCGGTATTCGATCCGACCAGCCAAAACAGTCAGCTAATCAAGCCCACCTCATGGCGAGGTGGTTAGCATACTTGGCTGTCAGCGAGGAGATCCGGGTTCGATTACTGGTTCTGCCGAGAAAGTTAACTCTGGTTTGAGGACTTAAACAGGGTCTACTCAGCCTCGTGAGAAAGAACTGAGAAGAGGCGGGTTTGGTTCCCACCTTCGTCACTCTTGAAGTGGTTTACCGCGGTATCTGAATTGAGGGCATGGCCGCCTCCGTCCCCAATCCTATCCAATTACAAATACACCCACTAGTACAGCCATCACACTGACACAGGTTATCAAACAAATTCCACACATATACAAGTACACAGGGATGTATGACCACGATGCTGCAAACCCCCTAATTGAATGAACAAGTCTATTTCCATTATTGCAATTTAGGCTTATCGGATCGCCTTTTGTCCGTGTATGTACGTGTGCGTATGTGTGGGTCCCTCCCTAATAAAATCTAAACGGCTGGAGCGATTTTAATGAAACTTGGTAATGTCTTGCAGCTACTTTTTCCAACCTTCACCATCCCTTTTAAATGTTACTAAGTGTTACCAATCCAATATGGCGTCCGCGCGAATTATATCATCCATATTCAGTGTCTCCTAAATTATTACCACCATCAACCTCCATTTTCGTATGGTCATAGAGGATAATATACTAAATTTACCTGTATTAGCCTACTTACAAAAGGCTGATAAGTACAAGACCAAAATGGAGGCCATGCGGTATTCAAATATTAAAATGTACTTACCACACAATTTCTTCACCCATGTGCAGGGAAACCTGGCATCATAAATCTTTTTACAAGGCCTTGTTTACTGGCATCTAATCGAATTGAATTTTGAGAGGAATTCAATATGGTGGCTGTGGAAAATTTTAAAAATATGTTTTAATTTCGTGTCTCTTAACTAAACGATCGAAGTGAAAGTTTGTATAACGAACCACCCTAATAATCTTCATTATCTGGTATATAAATATATATACATATATGAATCTATGGCCTACATATAAAAACAATCCAATATCACCACCATAAGGAATATTTCACTTGATTTCAATGTTTATGAAACTACTACAGCAATCAAACTGAAGTTTTATGTGCTCGGTGGAGCCTATTAAAATAAAATCATGTATGTAACTGTCAATAAACTGATGAGTACAAAACCAACATGGCGGCCACGCAAATTTTAAATATTTTTCTCGTGACTTAATCATTCAGACGCTATGAAGCACGGTAAATCTTTATACAAATCCTTATATACTGGTGCATGATTTAATTCAAATTTAAGGGAAATTAAAGACGGTGACTGTAGAAAATTTAAAATTAACACTAGTCCTATTCAAGCGATCAAATTGTGCGCTTGTGTAATGAACTACCATGATAATCTTCATCTGCTGGTATATTCTGTACGTCTATGGCTTACATATGAAACAATAGAATATGCCAGGGATGAGAAATATTTCACCAGTTCTCAACATCTCCGAAATTTTATCATATTGGAAGCCATTTTCCAGTATTGCCTTAGTAATCGAAATTTAATGGTTTTCAGTCGGTCAACACGAGAGTACCCAAATGTAATGGGTAGTTCCCTAATCCATAAAAAATGGATGAGATTAATTAACACACTTGGATGACCAGATCGATCGTCAAGCGATCATCATCAGATCCTTAGGCTATTAAATCTTATTTTATAAGTGTGGGTTATGATATTTACCAAATAAAGACTTATTTAGTTGCAGTAGTAATTAAACTAGCACAACTAAAAAAAGACTTCCGGAAGTAAGAATACGAACACGTTTAATTGAGGCTGTTCGTACGAGCTGACTCAGATGTTGGGGTCATGTGTTGAGAATGGGGGAGGAGAGAGAACCTGGGATGTCAGTGAATTCATGTACAGTATAGAGAGCAAGAGAAGCAAAGGTAGACCTAGGAGTCAATGGTTAGATACAGAGTTTAACGATTTTAAAGTAAGGTGTGAAGAAGCACAGGAGGCCACAGTGCTATTGCTAATAGATCATATATGTGGCTCATTTGCTCACAGAGGTTTGAAGACTGGACTGGAATCTAAAAGGCCTAACAGTCCATAATGAAAATGAATGAATGGAAAGAAGGAAAGAAGAAGGAAGGAAGGAAAAATGAAGGAAGGAAAATGGAAGGAAGATGGAAGAAAGGTTGAAGGAAGGAAGCCGGAAGAAAGGAAGAAGGAAGGAAGAAGGAAGGAAGAAGGAAGGAAGAAGGAAGAAAGAAGAGAGAAGATGGAAGGAAATAAGGAGGTAGGAAGGAATAAGGAAGAAAGGAAGGAAGAAGGAATGAAGGACGAAGCAAAAAAGGAAGAAAGGAAGAAGGAAGGAATTACGAAAGAAAAGGAAGATGGGAGGAAGGAAGGAAGGAAAAAAGGAGGTAGGAAGGAATAAAGAATGAAGGAATAAGGAAGAAAGGAAGAAAGAAGGAACGAAGGACGAAGCAAAGGAAGGAAGAAAGGAAGAAGGAAGGAAGAAAGGAAGAAGGAAGGAATGACGAAGTAAAAGGAAGGAAGGAAGGAAGGAAGGAAGGAAGGAAGATGGGAAGTATGTCGGCCCCCTTCCATCAACTTCCGAATGGCTGTTCTGATCTTAATGGAACTAGGCGTGTTCAAGATGATTGTTTCGGACATGTAACATTGGAGCACCAGTGTAGTCTATTAAATGAAATAGAAGATATCAACGCCGAATAACGACTGAATCATGTTACTGCGTAGCAGCAAATCAATGGCTCCATAGCATTGTAGGATAGAGATCTCTCTCTGTATTCAGGTAATGAACCGCCAGCTCCATTGTGGAGTAATTAAAACTGTGGACCAAGATGAACTGAGCGGGAGGAGACCCTAAGGCACGCATCTCGCGTTTCATTTCTTCTTGCGGACAATTAACAGACCCGGGGCCATATTAATCTCGCTCTGAATCAGCCTGCTCTCACAGCCGTAAATATCCCGGAGAAACCAGGCGTAGAGATGAACAAGAAACAACGTACCTCGGCACGATCTCAAAACACACAGGGATTGCTTTGAGTAATAGGTCAATAGATTCAGAATTAAGGAGCGAAATACAACTTGAGGAACCAAATAAAAAAATTGAATCGGTTGGTTTAGAAATCCCGTTAGTCACCCATTTTGACAATTTCCTTTGATGTAACAGAATGAAAGTTGAATGATAATTATGCGTAGAAACACCGTGAGTCTGCTGTATGCAATGGTCGTGAGGGGATCGTAAATATATGTTCTTGTTTAGAAACACACTGGAAAGTCACTGAGGGGGAAATTAAAAGTTTTTGGAAGACTGTATATAACTGGAGCACCACTAACGAGTGAAAAGGATTTTTTTTCATTTTAGCCTACTTCCGATTTTTGCAAAAAATGAAAGTAGACTTATGAGATCACTACAGGGCCAAAAATTGTGTGTCTGTCTGTATGTGTGTGTGTGTGTGAGTGTGTGTACTCTGAATGTCTGCCCCCCCCCCTATCAATTCGAACACGGTGAAATCGAATTGAACGAAATTTGGTACAGAGGTAGAACAAGCAAAGGGCACCTCAGTGTCATGGTTGATATCGCCGCCATCTTTACCAAATCTGAATGGCGGCCACTCAAACGTTCAAAACGTAAAATCAAATAGCGACTAACGAAATTATCCGATCTCTACAAAATTTGTCTCCCACAAATCCAACCCCTCGTCCTCGTCGTGGGAGATGGGCAACGTAATGAAGTAGGGGATTGCCTGTAGGGGTGAAGTACAGTGGGGACTTTGTGTGCCTCAAGACCGCTATGGTAGCTGTGAAGGCCCTACAGGAACCCTGAAGAAATTACGGCTAACGGGGCTCTGGTGAAACAACTGCTGCCTTGTAGTTTGGAGTTGGTTCTTCAAAGGCTAAGGGAAGAAACCCTGACAGAAAATCAGCCTGGTGCCTCAGGCCTAAGGTGGCAGTCCCTCCATGGCACTCGGAGGCAGTGGGTTAATCACTTGCTCCTCTTAAATAAACTGATTACTGAAACTGAAGCGAAATAACAAAACCGGACGGATAACCTGATGACGACTTTTGGCATGAAAAGGATTACGAAAATCGGTTTTTGGAATGTGAGGACCTTGATGGAGAAAACCAGACTGAAACAAGTGACACGGGAGATGAAGAACTATGGGCTGGATATCCTAGGATTGAGTGAGGTGAGGTGGCCAGGATTTGGTGAAATACAGACAACAGATGGAATTACATTTCTCTATTCTGGGGGCGATGAGGAAGAACACAGGGATGGAGTGGGGTTGCTGCTCAACAGAAATGCAAAGAGGAGCCTTATGGAGTGGAAGCCAATTTCTAGCAGGCTCATGTTTGCTAGGTTCAAGACAAAGATCAGGAATGTGATCATCATCCAATGCTATGCGCCTACAGAACAATCGGAGCCAGAGAAGAAGGAAGAATTCTACCAAATGCTGCGAGATGCCACAAGACAAACAAGTAAGAAGGACATTCTCATTGTTATGGGAGACTTCAACGCGAAGGTGGGATCAAACAATGAGGGGTTGGAGCAGATCATGGGTAAACATGGCCTTGGTGAGATGAATAACAATGGGGAGAAATTTACGGAATATTGCGCCAGTCAGGATTTGGTGATGGGTGGCACGGTGTTTCCTCATAGGCGGTGCCACAAGGTCACCTGGTTGTCTCCTGATCAAGTCACAGAAAATCAAATTGATCACATCGCGGTGAGCAGGAGGTTCAGAAGAAGCTTGGAAGATGTTAGGAACAAGAGAGGAGCGGATGTCGGTAGTGACCATCATCTTATGGTTGCCAACTTTCGCATGAAGATCGTGGCAGTCCGCCGAAAGTTTATCACTCGGCACAACAAGTTTGATGTGGGCAAGCTTAAGAACCAGCAGAGATTGGACCAATTTAAACTGGAGCTCAGAAATAAATTCCAGGTGTTGGACTCCGAGACAGAGAAGGATGTAGAGACTGTGTGGAGCGAGGTAAAGAATATCTTTGTGGAGACCAGTGAGATGCAGCTCGGGTACAAGAACTACCTGCGGAAAGAATGGATATCCGATCAGACCTGGGACAAGATAAATTATAGAAAGGAGATTAAGGCTAAGCTCAACACCTGCAAGACTAGGCAGCAGAAGGCTCTCACACAAGCAGAGTATTCGACAGCAAACAGGGAGGTAAAGAGGAGTGTGCGGAAGGATCATAGGAGGTGGATTGATGAACACGCGGTGAAAGCAGAAGAAGTGGCAAGAAGGGGGGACGTTAAGGAGCTCTATGGCATCACAAAGATGCTTTCGAAGAAAGGTTTTAATAAAACTAGGCCTGTGAAGAGCAAGACGGGCGAGATCCTCACGACGTGTGAACAGCAGCTGACTAGATGGAGAGAACACTTTGCGGAGGTTCTTAATAGAGATAGAGGACCAGAAAGTAAGCAGCGAGGAGGAGATGAAGAGGAAGCAGAAAGTGACCCGGACATCACCCTCGACTCCCCAACTCGGGGCGAAATACGGACAGCGTTGAAGCAGATAAAGTGCGGGAAGGCACCAGGTCTGGATAATATTCCAGCGGAAGTATTGAAAGCAGACCTGGATATCACGATCAATCTGCTGCACCCGCTGTTGGAGAAGATCTGGAAGGAGGAGAAAATACCAACCGACTGGAGGAAGGGGTTGATCGTCAAGTTACCGAAGAAAGGGGACACCACAAACTGTAATAACTGGAGGGGAATCACCTTGCTGTCCATTCCAAGCAAAGTACTGGCGAGAGTCATCCTGAATCGTATAAAAGACTGCGTAGAAAAAAGGCTTCGGAAGGAACAGGCTGGATTTCGACAACATCGCAGCTGTGTGGATCTCATCAACACCCTCCGAATCATCCTGGAGCAGAGTGTGGAGTGGCGGAATACCCTTTACCTCACATTTGTTGACTTCGAGAAAGCTTTCGACTCCGTAAATCAAAGAATCATGTGGAAGACCCTCGAGGAATATAAAATTCCAACAAAGATCATCAGAATCATGGAAGAGATGTACGAAGGGTATGAATGCCAGGTTCTACATGAAGGCAAATTAACAGAAAAGAAAAAGGTCAGTTCCGGAGTGAGACAGGGGTGTGTCCTTTCCCCCACTTTGTTCCTGTTGGTCCTGGATAGTGTGATGAAGAAGGTAATGGGAGGACGGAAGAGGGGTATTCAATGGGGTATAAATGACAGGCTTGAAGATCTGGATTTCGCGGACGACATTTGTCTTATGGCACAACGGTACCGAGACATAGAAGATAAGCTGGGGAGGTTGCAGAGAGAAGCAGAACGTGCAGGACTGATGATTAACACCAACAAGACCAAAGAGATGAGGATAAATTCTGACGTCACGACTAGCTTGACAGTCAATGGAAAGGAAATTTTGCGAGTTGAGTCCTTCCTCTACCTTGGGAGTGTAGTCACAACTGATGGGGGAGCAGAGGAAGATGTTCGAAGCCGTATCAGGAAGGCAAATGGTGCCTTTGTCCAGCTCTACCCCATCTGGAGAAATAGAAACATTTCCAGGAAGACCAAGCTCCGCCTTTTCAATAGCAACGTAAAGTCGATTCTTCTCTATGGCTGTGAAACATGGAAAGTCACAAAACCGATCAACAACCAGCTACAGGTGTTCATTAACAGATGTCTGCGTCGCATCATGAATGTGAGGTGGCCGGACATAATCTCAAACGAAGATCTTTGGACCATCACCAAACAACAACCGATTACATCCAGATCAAGGAGAGGAAATGGCGCTGGATCGGTCACACACTAAGGAAGCCGGACGGAGCTGTTGAGAGGGCGGCGCTAGACTGGAATCCTCAAGGTGCCAGGAAGCGAGGTCGACCTAAGAAGACCTGGAAGAGGACGATCGAAAATGAAATTGCAGAGGAGGACAAGAACTGGAGTCAAGTGAAGAGAATAGCCAGGAACCGTACTGCGTGGAGAAATTTCGCCAAGGCCCTATGCTCCGGAAGGAGCGGCAGGAATTAAGTAAGTAAGTCTACAAAATTTGGTTATAACATACCTTCATATAGGACGCGTCTTGTGACCAAACTACAAGGTCATCCGCCGTACCATTTCAGGATGGCGGCCGTGCGAATTATGCAAACTTTATAATCCATATCATGGGACCCACCAGTTCCGATTATCGAGCCGAGAATCGATTTAACTGTTCTAAAGGAAGAGGCACGTTCGAAATTAAAAGTTTATTTTGTAATACTCTAGTGCAGAAGTGATTTTAAAAAGCTGAGCCGTCTCTGTAAGAAGACAAGATGACAGCGGATATTTTGTGCCTGACTTATATTTCACTAATTTGAGTATTGCATGCAATATAGCGTACTGATACAAAATAAATAAACTTAGTATGAAATGCTTTATACATAAATAATATACTCCAGTGATGAAATCGTTTAGTATAAATCATTATTTGCTAACAAGTTCTATGTAAATCATTTTATATAGATCAATGTTCGTTGGCACAAATGGCTCCGTGGTAAAGCGTTAGTCTGTCATTCATATGCCTATGGTTCAAACCCTATCAGAGTTTGGTTTTTTGCTTGAAATTTTACATATTTGTTGCTTTGTAATGACTCAGACATTTTAAAATTAAGCCTTATATTGTGCATATTACGGTGCAAAACATATATTTAATTAAAACATAATTCGCCAGCAGATTTGCTCGAGACATCTAGCAGCCAAAAAGGTAACTGTACGCCGGCCTACTTCCAGATTTTATTGAAAAGTTTCTTCTTATGGCCGCTAGAATGCACTCGCCCTGTTAGGATTATATTGTTCGATATTTCTCCACTAGATTTCACGACTGGTCTACATCGGACTCCATTGATAGTATACCATTGGCATTCTATGCCCATCAAATTTGAAGAATGACAGGATGATACTATGATACATTTTTACTTCTTATTTTAAAGGGTTTGTTACAGCCTATTGTGCGTTATTTGAAAATGTTATTTGAAGTAAAGAACAAAACGATTTCACATAGTAACTGAATTCTAGCCGCTGGTACTAGTTCAGGTTATTAATACTTTTATTTCAGGCAAATAGCAATCGAAAATATCCACATAGTTTGTATACACACGTCTCTGTAGGGACACGGGAAGATTTGTTAATTCAATTAGGGTTGTGAAAGCCATGCACAACCAGACGTGTAAAGACATGCCTCAACTCAAAGTTGGATGTTGCCCACGGCAGGTCGATTATGTAATAATAACAATAATAATAATGTTATTTGTTTTACGACCCATTTAACTACTGCTGCTTTTAGATACGCCGCGGTGCCAGAATTTTGGCCCGAAGGGGATCTTCAACGTGCCAGTAAATCTACTGGCACGCTCCCTCGCATTTGTGCACCCTCAAATGCCAGCTGACTGCGCCAGGATACGAACCTGCAACCTAGGGCCCAGCAAGCGAGAACGTTACCGCTGAGCCCCGCAGCCAGTCCGGTCGATTATGTCTCCAGATCCATAACATTCTTGATATACTTCTTTCTTTCTTTCTTCAATGATGGTAGCAGTTTTTATCTAGGTTGTGGCGTTTGGTAGAGGTAAATCGTTTCTAAGGTCTTCAACAAAGAATAGTTCTATTATACTCTTTGATAATAACAACGAGTTATAACTATACTCATACATTTACGAGAAAGTAGGCTATATGTTCTTTACTGAACATCTTGTTTAGTTTTCATTTGCATTGTCATTTTCATTTTCTCTGTATTTGTATTTTCAATTTTAATTGTTATTGCTATTTTTATTTGTAGACTATTAGACTGTTATTATTATTTTTTATTTTTATTTTTAACACTTTTGTTTTATTTTTGTTTTTGTTTTTGTGTTACTTTTATTTTTAATATTTTCTAATTTTTTAAATTACCTTTACTTTAATTATAATTTTAATTTTAATTTTAATTTTGATTTTGATTTTAATTTTAATTTTAATTTTAATTTTAATTTTAATTTTAATTTTAATTTTAATTTTAATTTTAATTTTAATTTTAATTTTAATTTTAATTTTAATTTTAATTTTAATTTTAATTTTAATTTT
This sequence comes from Meconema thalassinum, assembly GCA_946902985.2. Taxonomy (NCBI): domain Eukaryota; kingdom Metazoa; phylum Arthropoda; class Insecta; order Orthoptera; family Tettigoniidae; genus Meconema; species Meconema thalassinum. The sequence goes on along the minus strand of OX336388.2, from coordinate 1,324,538,546 downwards.
AAATTTAATTTCATTTAAGAAGCATACTCCGTGTATTAAAATATTTTATGTTCGACCCTGACTATCATGTGTCTGAAAACTGTATCTTAATGATGGTCATTATAACACTATTTTTTTCATTATGAAACAGTTTATCCCACCAAACACAGCTCAGGAAACAGTTGTTTGACCAATTAGATAAGGATACCTTCGCGCATGCGCTCAAAATCCAACATGTCTATATAAATTACCGAAAGTGCACCGTCCATATGTTCGCGTAAATAAACTGGTGAATATGAGACTAGAAATAGCACTGTACCTTAATATACCTAAATCCAATTTCTACACAGCGCGTTGATTTCAAACGACTACGGTGACAGTTTTGCTGAATACTGGTTCACGATCTTCACATATGGCATTGAAGCACACAGAGCGCATGCGTCGGTCGACCAGAGAGCTTGGAACACGGAGATATGCTACCTAGCGCACCACCCGATCACAAAATTCTAGTTACTGAACGGATATTTATGAATATTTATGTTAAAACATATAATAAAGTTATAATTATCGTCGAACATAAACAGTCGTATGCAACTCGCCTATAATGGTAATTAAGACACTCGTATGGAAATTATAAAACTCGCTAAAGCTCGTTTTATAAACATACTCGTGTCTTAATTATAGCCATTATAGGCTCGTTGCATAATGTACTATTATATGTCAGAGAACTGTATCATAATGGGGGTCATGATTTTCATTATGATACAGTTTCTCCAACCAACCAGAGCTCAAGATTTTCATTCATTGACCAATTAGGTAAGGATAGCTTCGCACATGTACTCAAAATCCAACATGTCGGACATGAATTACATGATTTGAAAGTTGACAATGTAGCCTATATTGGATCAACCATTGTTGTTACAATGCCAAACACAATGACAAAATCAGAACGAACCTTTTTGGTAACAGGAAAATACTATGAAATATGCAACAAATTTAGGAATCCACGTCCAGAAGTTTGCAACACCATCCTTCTAGCCATTACCGACATGGAAAGTGTGCACCGTCCCGAATGTTTGCACAAACAAACTGGGCAATATTGCAAAAGAAATAGCACAGTACCTCAATATCCGCAACTCCAACTTCTACACAGGGCATTCATTACATTCGTACAATTTCGCCGACAATTTTAGTGAATGCTTTTATTGACATAAGCTCACCAGAACGTCATGGAGGAGGCAGGTGTATGACGTTAGTTCCACGGAAAAAATAAAAAGGAAGGAAGGAAGCTTGTAGTTTAACGTGACCGTTAATCTCGCGATCATAAGCCACGGGACCTCCGTTTTACGTGGAATCCGAACCACAGGACATGGCATTTCACATCGAAAACCTCACATGCAGTGACCGGGAATCGAACCCGGTCCGCCTTGGTGAGAGGCATACAGCTTGACCGCTGCGCCACCACTCCCCACGGAAAAATAATCCAGTTCTCTGTTCAGTAAAGGGATTTCTTATGCGAAACTTTTCCGCCAGATGTCATTACTGTTCTATTTGGAACTCAATCGATTTGCCTTCCATTGACCTTCTATACGCATCGAATTTGAAGAATAACTAGTTGATAATACGGTACATTTTAATTTCAAAGCGTTTGTAACAGCCTATTGTGTGTTATTTGACCAAAATAACAAAATGATCCAACATAGTACCTGTGCGCTATCCTTTGGTGCTACGTCAGGATGAACAATGTTTCAAAGCTTTGGAATTCGTTATTGGGTAGAGATCAAATGCAGAGCCGACACAATTCCCAAAAAGAAGAAGTCAACCGACAGAATCTCGACAGATATTTATGAATATTTATGTTAGAACATATAATATAGTTATAATTATCGTCGAAGATAAACAGTCGTATGCAACTCGCCTATAATGGTAATTAAGACACTAGTATGGGAATAAACATACTCGTGTCTTAATTATTGCCATTATAGGCTCGTTGCAGAATGTACTATTTATTGTGAAAGGTGGGTGCTATTTATAGGTACCGGTACTGTAAATGTTTATTACTTCTTATACTCGAATAAAGTAGATACACACATCAATAAATCTTTTGAGTATGAATTCTGTTCTCTCTTTAATACAACAATAAAATGTTATTCATTTTGTTTTAAAATCCTGGAAGTGGGAGAGTTTTGAACTTATCTACATCAAATTTAATAAGTAGTAAAATATCATATCACATGTCCATGATTTCTTTCCATTTAGTATTAATTAGTATTCCTCAGATGCAAAACATATCACAAATGGTTGCAGGTTTATTCAGCAATCAGCAGTTATTTCTGTTTTCCTACACGTTTATATTTCGTGACTTACGGGTTTAAAAATTACCAATTCATTTCTTATATGATTGTGCCTCTCCTAGACAATGTAGGTTATAAAAACTACCGACATTTCCAAATAAACACAGACGTCTTAACTTTTCAGAATTCTAATCACAACTTTTCATATTCAATTTTCATAATTCTAATCACAGCTTTTCATATCCAATTTTCAAAATTCTAATCACAGCTTTTCATATCCAATTTTCAGAATTCTAATCACAGCTATTCATATCCGATATTCATAATTCTAATCACAGCTTTCCATATCCAATTTTCAAAATTCTAATTACAGCTATACTTATCCAATTTTTAAAATTCTAATCACAGCTATTCTTATACGAATTTTTGCCTATTTAAATTTATGAAAACATAGGCTTATGGGATCACCTTTTGTCCGTCCGTGTGTGTGAATCTGTGTGTATGTATGTGATTGTGTGTGTGAGTATGTGTTCGTGTGTCCTTAATAAAATCTAAACAACTGGATCGATTTCAATGACACTTGGTAAGGTATAGTACTATTTTGATTGACCCCGACCGTGTGCTTCAAATTTCATTACGTGTCACCAATCCAACATGGCAACTCTGCGAAATATTTCACCGGCATTCTATAACTCCGAATCTATTACTCCTATCACCCTGAAATTTTGTGCGGTGATGAAGGGCACTAATAGAAGGTCATCTATGTAAATTTCAAAAACCTGTTAACTACAAATCGAACCTGGCGGCCAGGCAAATTTGAGATATTTAAATTGACTTTTCTCGCGATTTAACCATCCGAGCGCAGTGAAATTTGGTACAGAAAACGTTTATGCACATTGCAATGCATTGACTTCTAATTTAGTTCAATCCTTTACATAATGGAGAAGATGACCTCGTAGTTCCACCCCTTAAAACAACAATCACTAACTAACCTTTACATAACCTCAAGATGGCGGCTGTTCCAAATTTTCAAATTATTATTTTTATTTCCTGTGTCCTACTCATGCGATCGAAGTCAACGTTTGAATAATGAACCTACGCAATAATCGCCATCTAATAGTATATAACTCTATGGCCTACATGTATAAAAATCCGACATGGTGACCCTCCGAAATATTTAGATGATTCTCAATATCTACTAACCTATGACATCATACAAACTGTAATTTGGCATGTTGATGAAGGCTGTAAACATAAGTTCACCTATGGAACTTTCAGTAACCTAATAAGCTCAAATCCAACATGGCGGCGACGCGAAAATCAAATATAGAAATGGACGTTTCTAGTTATTTAACCACCCGAGTGCAGTAATCCTAGATACGGTAAATGCTTATAGAAATTTTAATCATCTGACATCCAATTTATTTCAATTTTTTTCATAACCACAAGATGGTGGCTGTGCGAATTTCAAAATCTCGTTTTTATTTCTTATGTCCTAATCATACGATTGAAGTTTGAATAATACACCTACGCAATAATTTTCTGGTAATAGTTGAAAAATACACTAGTGGAGAGAAGCCTAAAGGAGCACGCACAAACTAGTTGAAGTACAAACAAAAATAAGTCATAACAATAAGATTTCTGACCTCTGCTTCCTTAAAAATGATTACAAGTGATGTAGAGGGAAGCGACTGGACCATATTGCAATCATAACCCGAGGTGTTTACTTTGAGAACTGACTATATAACCACGGACCCTGAAAAAATACACAGAATTCATTTGAAATACAACTCGTCTATTCACAAAACCATTTACAATAAACACAAATTAACAAATACATGCAAAGGTAAATAAACAAGATGTGGGTACCTGACTTAGAATACACTTACTTTCATTGGCTCCGGTGGCGTAGTCAGTAGCATGCTGAGCTTCTATGCCCAAGATAGCGGGTTCAAACCCGGCCGAAGCGTTAAAAATCCCTCAGTATGCCTTCGGAGGGGAAGTAAAGCCGGCGGTCCCATGTCATAGATTTATGGCATGTTAAAGATCCTTCCACTAATTGCACCTGTGTGAAGCTAAATTGGATAGGTTAAGAATGTAAACGCTCTTAGGTTTCTACGTTCGTTGCCAAGCGCCGACTGCGGTGGCGTCTAGTAGCTAAGTTCTGAATTAGACCTAGTAGTCGTTGACGGTGGCGCTTGGCGGCAAAAGTAGGAACTATTTGAAAAATTATAAGTTGCAGTACTTAAAATTAAAAAACAGATACACACACTAATACAGTCATCACAATTAACACCGGTTATCAGACAGATTCTACACACACCCAAAGTACACGGGGCTACATGACCGCGTTGTCGCAGCCCCTAAACTTAAGAACCAACCAACCAACCAACCAACCCAAATAATTCTCCTAGCTCTATTATTTCGATCCACATTAAATTAATATCAGTTGACTTGGTTAGCTTAAGGACGTAGGCCTAACCTACAAGACTCAACATTTGCATATTTCTCCAATTCGCAGTTACAGTCGGAATATCAATTCTTCAATAATATTTAATACCCGTCAATCAATAGGTAATGTCATAAGACATGAAATATATTAATTATTTTAATTATTTGAATAATTCCTTTCCTTAACTGACAGAACACGGAGCGAAATCTCAAGACGTCTAACTTTCTATCATGGCGCTACGATTCTCATTTCTTTATTCACAGCTGACGATCGAAGACAACATACATTTACAAGTTAACAGATGACGAACGCAAAGCCAGAAAATACGATCCCAAATCCCATTATTTTAAAATAAGATAAATAAATTCAACACAGGCCTCTGGTAGGCAAACTAACGTGGATAAAGAGAAAGGTTACATTTTAAACTGAAACAATATTGGAAAGCTTTATCCACACTGCTAAATGTATGTCAGCCAGCTACGTGAGCAAATCACGGTGGTGACGTTTAAGTTTCATGCACAAGTGTAGGCTACTCGTGTACAAATAAATATATAATAATCTACTTACTTCTTTTTGGAACATAATACCTTTCACCAAATACTTACAAATTCGCATCTAACCATACTTGGCCTCTATTCATATCCACATCATACTTGCTTGCTTTTAAGTTGCCTCAACAACATATTAAATAATAATGCAAAGGCATGCTATATTTCTTGTCGACATTCACATTTTAGGTATCCATTCCATACGTAGCACAAACTATTACACATCCAATGTGTACACGAGTGTTATAATTTGTCTTCTTAAAATAAATTCAGCTTCAATCTCGAAACCAAAGTTTATTGATTGATAAAAATACAAAAGAATATAATAGCTCTTGTGACATGACCTTTGCTTCTCGCTAATACCGCAATGTAAGTGTCTGTTGCCAAAAGAACAAAAGCCTGATACCTTTTTAAGAAAGGCACAGCCTTGTAGAAGTTGACCTAACTTTCTAGTGACTGTACTACAATCTCCCCCGGGAACATTTGAACATTGGCAAAGGGTGGAGATGTAAACGTGTCACAATTTTAATACTTATGATATATAAATTGGCATTCGTATTCCCTTAGGAAGGAAGGTATAATCACACTTCGTCCAGACCGTGTAGTGATGTTGGGTGCACGCACCGGCGTGCCTGAACTCTGGACGGCTGAAGCCCTGGGTACATGTGGGGTCATCTTGTCATATGGAGCAGTAATCTGGGACTGGGTAGATGTCGGACTGGATGTGACCTCCGGAGTGTTTGGAGTAGGGAGAAACTCATGGGCAGCATCAACCTGCTCAGTTGCTGTTGGGCATTGAGTCAATATAGGAGGTGGAGAAGGAACACCAGATATTAAAATTTGAAGAGGTTGCACTGGAAGTTGGGGTAGTTCTGAATCCGGGCTGACATCAACACCAGAGTGTCTTGGGCGTAGATGTGATGTGGAGATGTGTTTGATTTTGTCCCCCATCATGACCTCATAGGAGACAGATGAGACTCTTCTTGCGATGACGCCAGGGATCCATTTGAATATCTTATGAATGATAGACCGGACCCACACGGTGTCACCCTGTTGATAGGCTGTCACCTTGCCCTTGTTGGTTTCTATCATATTCTCTTGGACCTTCTTCATTTGACTGGACAGTATTGTCGCAGGATGGAGGAGTGATATGTGATTCCTAAGACGCCGACCCAGGAACACTTCAGCTAGTTGGGACTTGGTAGAAGTATGGGGTGTTGTTCAGTAATGCATTGAGAAATCATCAATTTTTCTTTGCATCTTGATCTAATAGTTGTTTGAGCAGAGCTGTTTTTGTTGACTCTAGCATTACTCTCACAAGTTCTCAGTCTGACCATTGGTGAATGTAGGAGTCTTATGCCTCGTTCCGTTAAGAACTTCTGAAACTCTTGAGAGGCAGAGGGGGGACCATTGTCGGTCACTATTTCTTCCGGCCACCCCAATCGCGCAAAATAGTAGATAATTTATTACAGACTTGTTCCGCTGAGGTGCCATCATGCATAGTTTCAATTTCAGGCCATTTAGAATGTGCATCAATGACAATCAGGAGGTGCGTACCTTTGAACTCAGCAAAATCTAGGTGAATTCTTTGCCATTTTCTTGTTGGCCATGGCCAAGGCATGACTTGTTCTGGTGGTATGGCCATATGTAGTGATTGGCATACTGTGCATGTTTGAACGAGTCGATCTATATCATCGTCCATGCGGGGCCACCATACGTATCCTCGGGCTCGAGTTTTCATACGTGACGTGCCGGGGTGCATTTCGTGCAACATTTGAAGTGCTACAGGTTGTAGCGCAGGCGGAATGAGAACTCTACATCCCCAGAGTATACAATCTTGCTGGGCGCTAAGCTCTAGGCGGCGGCGGTGAAATACACACATCAAAAAAAGTTTTGCATCACCTCGGTTCCAAGAGTTCCGGAACCTTTAAATACAAAGGGAATGGAGATCAACACAAACAACATTTCAGCTCGTTCTATTGCTCATGAGACCCACACATTGCATGTTGTACCATCATACAGCTAGACTTTCAGCATTTGTGGTCCAGATTGCAGTACACACCACTACCTCTAATACCCAGTAGCACGTCCTCTTGCATTGATGCATGCCTGTATTCGTCGTGGCATACTATCCACAAGTTCATCAAGACACTGTTGGTCCAAATTGTCCCACTCCTCAACGACAATTCGGCGTAAATCTCTCAGAGTGGTTGGTGGGTCAAGACGTCCATAAACAGTCCTTTTCAACATATCCCAGGCATGTTCGATAGGGTTCATGTCTGGCGAACATGCTGGCCACTGTAGTCGAGCGATGTCGTTATCTTGAAGGAACGCACTCACAAGATGTGCACGATGAGGTCGAGAATTGTCGTCCATGAAGACAAATGCCTCTCCAATATTCTGCCGATATGGGTGCACTATGGGTCGGAGGATGTCATTCAGGTATCGTAAAGCCGTTTCGGAGCCTTCCATGACCACCAGTGGCGTACGTCGGCCCCACATAATGCCACCCCAAAACATCAGGGAACCACCACCTTGCTGCACTCGCTGGACAGTGTGTCTAAGACGTTCAGCCTGACCAGGGTGCCTCCAAACACGTCTCCGACGATTGTCTGGTTGAAGGCATATGCGACACTCATCGGTGAAGAGAACGTGATGCCAATTCTGTGGGGTCCATTCAGCATGTTGTTGGGCCCATCTGTACCGCGCTGCATGGTGTCGGGGTTGCAAAGCTGGACCTCGCCATGGACGTCGGGAGTGAAGTTGCGCATCATGCAGCCTATTGCGCACAGTTTGAGTTGAAACACGACGTCCTGTGGCTGAACGAAACGCATTATTCAACATGGTGGCATTGCTGTCAGGGTTCCTCCGAGCGGCAATCCGTAAGTAGCGGTCATCCACTACAGTAGTAGCCCTTGGGCGGCCTGAGCGAGGCCTGTCATCGACAGTTCCTGTATCTCTGTACCTCCTCCATGTCCGAACAACATCGCTTTGGTTCACTCTGAGACGCCTGGAAACTTCCCTTGTTGAGAGCCCTTCTTGACACAAAGTAACAATGCGGACGCGATCGAACTGCGGTATTGACCTTCTAGGCATGGTAGAACTACAGACAACATGAGCAGCGTACCTTCGTCCTGGTGGAATGACTGGAACTGATCGGCTGTCGTACCCCTCCGTCTAATAGGCCCTGCTCATGCATGGTTGTTTACATCTTTGAGCAGTTGTAGTGACATCTATGAACAGTCAAAGGGACTGTATCTTTGATACAATATACACAGTCAACGTTTATATGCCGGAGATCTGGGAACCGAGGTGATGCAAAACTTTTTTTGATGTGTGTAGTTGCAATTCAGCTGACTCTATATTGTCAGGCCAACCTGAGATGACGTAGTGCAGAACTTGTTTTAGGAGAGGGTCTGCTCGAGTCTCTTGAGCAATATGGATTGCTGACAGAGGTCCAATACTGCTTACATCTACTCGATTTATTGCCGACTCCACTTCTGTTTGGTCTGGGAGTGGGTTGCGGCTGAGATAATCTGCATGGGGTATCTCGTTGGATTTCTTGAGTACGATCTTGTACCTGTAAGCTGACAGTAGAACGGACCATCTCTGTAAGCGTAAAGCGGTGAACTGTCTCAGGTGTGATTTTGGTCCAAATATTGTGATAAGCGCCGAGTTGTCTGTATGGAGTTCAAATTCTCGGCCATATAAATACTTATGGAATTTCTTGAGGCCCATCACAATGGCAGCAGCTCCACGCTCATGTTGCGGATATTTATGTTCAGCAGACGAAAATGTCTTCGATGTGAATGCTATGGGACGCTCCTCTCCATTGGGCATCACATGCGATATTACAGCCCCAGCACCATGCTGAGAAGCATCGCATGTTGGGCGCAGAGGAAGTTCGAGGCTGTATGGGATCAGAACACAATCACTGGTAAGTGTATGGATGCATTTGTCATAGGCTTCACTCTGTTCTTCTCCCCATTTCCACTCGGCGTCCTTCTTGACTAATTGGTATATGGGGGCAAGGACTTTGGATATATTTGGAATGAACTTATGATAAAACGAGACTAAACCAATGAATTGTTGAAGTTCTGTTGGGTTGGATGGAGCTTTGGCTCTGTAAATGGCATCAATCTTCTTGGTATCTGGACGGAGACCTCTATCATCCAAGATGTGTCCGAGGTATTCTAATCTATTGACTAGCAGTTCTCACTTATCCCAGTTGACGGTTACGTTGTATTCCTGGAACCTTTGATGCACCTCTTCCAGAAGCTTCATACATCCTTCATAGGTTTTGTGAGCTCCCATGACATCATCCTGATAAATAAACACATTCAAGGAGGCAAGTATTTGTGTCATTATATTTTGGAATATAGCAGATGCTGAGGCCAGACCATATGGTAATCGCAGACATTTATAAGATCCATAGGGTGTTGTGAGTACCAAAATGTCTTGGGATGAATCAGCCACTTGGAGTTGCTGATATGCCTGGGAGAGATCAAGCTTAAAAAATATTTTCCAGCTACAATAGATAAGTCATCTATGTGAGGAAGTGGGTAGTATTCCATATCCAGCTGGGGGTTAACCGTGACACTAAAGTCCCCACATATGCGAACTGTGTGGTCTGGTTTTGGGACTACAACTATTGGAGTTCCCCATGATTTGGACATGGTTTGCTTGATTTGACCATTCGCCTCCATGGCATCCAGACATTTCTTGGTAGGGAGACGGAATGGTATGGGAATGACCCTTGGTCCATAGAATACAAGAGTAGCACCTTTTTTAAGAACTACATTTACCTCAAAGTGTTTGATTTCACCTGGTTGTTTTTTGAATACAGAGGAGAATTTATTTTTTAAAACCTCTGTATCTTGATTTACCTGGAGTACGGTAAGGCGAGGAAATATTTCCTGCCAATCCAGTGTGAATTGCCAGAGCCAGGGTAGGCCCATCAGTGAGGGAAATTTTCCTTTGGCAACGATTAATGTAAGGGTTGCTTTCTGGCATTTATACTTGACCTTGACCTCCAGTTGTCCAAGTAATTCCAGATGGTGTCCAGTACATCCACGGAGAGATTTGGTGGGTTTGAGTGAGAGATGTTGAAAGTGTTGCAGGTATAATGGCTCACCAATTAAGCTTACACTTGCTGCTGTGTCCACTTCCATCTGTGTGGGTACTCCTTCCACCTGGACACATATCGATGTCCAGGAACTGGTGTTACGATTAGATATACTGTATAAGTCTGAGGTAATTAGATAGGTCATGTCACCTGGTGATGGTGTTATCTGTTGGTCGTCTTCGACTGACTTTACCTTACCACTGGAATAATGTTTATTTCTCTCAGATTTCTTTCTACATGCAGCAGAGATGTGTCCTTTGATCCCACAAGAGTGACATTCAGCCTCTAGGAACGGGCATGACTTCCTGGCATGATTACCAAGACAACCAGAACATTGATTGGATTTGTTCTTGTTGCTGGATGTTGACTGCCGGTTGTTGGGTGCAGTGTGTTTGGTATCCTTGAATGGTCCTGATTTGCTTGATTTGTGGTATTGAATAGCGTTGACACTGGAAACAGTTGGCACACTTTCATATCTTTGAGCAATGGTAAGCATGGCATTAAAATTACCTTCCACATCCTATATTCGGTCCCGTGTGGTTTCACTGGTGATGCCTGAGTAGAATTGGGTCTTCAGAGCTGAATCCAGATATGTGCCAAACTCACAAGTTGCTGCTAGGTGTCTCAGGGCTATGGCATAGTCTGCATACGATTCCCCTTGAGCAGGACGGCGATTGTGGAATTTGATTCGTTCCTCAAATACGGAACGCGATGGTGCGTAGTGATTTTCCAACTTGTCTCGAAGTTGTTGGAAAGTACAATTTCCCGGACTATGAGGCGAACAGAGGTCTACTAATATTTGGAATGTTCTAGGACCCACACTGCGTAGTAAGAAAGCTTTGCATATTTGCAGATCTTCAATTTCCTCCGTCTCAAAAAAATATGTGAGGCATTGAAAGTAAGATTTGATATCTTCAACCCGTGGGTCGAATGGACGAAAGTCTTTCGGCATTTTGCCAAAAAATATATATACAGGCAGTACTTACTGGCCGCAAGTTGTCTTGGATATTACAACCTAGGCCGCAGGGAACTCACTATTGTCCGCGAGTTATTTCGTGTAAGTTCGTTTCTAAACTTCTCGTCGCCATTTGTTATAATTTGTCTTCTTATAATAAATTCAGCTACAATCTCGAAACCAAAGTTTTTGATTGATAAAAATACAAAAGAATATAATAGCTCTTGTGACATGACCTTTGCTTCTCGCTAATACCGCAATGTAAGTGTCTGTTGCCAAAAGAACAAAAGCCTGATACCTTTTTAAGAAAGGCACAGCCTTGTAGAAGTTGACCTAATTTTCTAGTGACTGTACTACAACGAGAACTATCACCTTTACTGACATTTACAAGATAATTAATTAAAAGAAAAGAAAACTATTCCATTTCGATTCATATTTTGGTAGAGCCAACCTCGACGAAGTACTATGAAGTAAGTCATCCGCAGCTACTCAGTATTCAGTAAATTCAGTAGACTACATGATTTTACGTCGGCTTATGATCGTGTCCCAACACATAATAATAATCGTAGCGAAAATTATAACAATTGTCACTACAGGTTACCATGTTTTAGTTCACAAAGGAAAACTTTCATTCTACGCGCGGACAAGACTACTGATTCCGCCATCAAGCGAACTTGACCAAGTTACAACCTTCATCCAGGCGATTCTGCACTCTAATGGAGACTAAGAGCACTACATCGTCACAACTCGAGAATTGTTGCATCCAGCTGTCAAAATTATGTGTACTGATGGGCGAAGCTAGTTAATATTGTCTCAGAACTCCCTCCCTTGAAGCTTGACGTCGATTAAGAACCAAGCCAACGTAATTGTCAAAACTGGAAATGTACATGCACAAAATACAAATCTTCCATAAACAAAAAATGCTTTTGTTTAGGCATGCACAGAATGAGAAAGTAGAAAATGAAAAACTTCTTCATAAAGTTCGTTCTAAATCCACCACCTCAAGTTTGACTACACACAGGTCGATGATTGTTCTTACAGTATTCAGGGTCACAAATGGTATTTTCCTTTTCATTCTAAGAAATATGTATCTTACATAGAACATGATTCGTAAGGTACTGTAGCTTGTACAAATAATATTACATCAGAGTCGAGAAGGCTGTGACGAGACAATGTTCACGAGGTTCGTGCTGCCGTAGTTACATCTCATTTGGAGAGGTTTTTGGATATCACATTGGAGTGCGAATCGTATATCAAAGTATTCTAGATACCTACAACACTTTTGTAAGTATTATTCCTAATATTTGTGAACCTTACCGTAAGTAACGTGAAGTGGAAAATACACAACCTAAAACTCTGTTCTGATCAACACAACATGGCCGCCGCCTCTGTTGATAGAGGTCGGCGTCTCTTAACGAACACAACGAATGATAAAACTTCTGACGTATCAACCCACCAAGTACCAAACCAACCAATGAATTATTATAATACTGTAAATAACCCTGATTTTAACAACAGTACATCTGGCACCCAAATGACAACTACAATAACTACCGGTACCAAAGAAACAAATCCAAGGTCAAGCTATTCTGCTATAGCTCAATCTCTCCCCTCCAAAGAACAAGCTATCGTAATTGAATCCCAAGATGGAATCAGTATCAAAGATTATGTGCTAGCTGTAGGAAAACTCACTAGCCCTAGCAACATTCGTTTTGTTTCACGAATATCGAATGGACGAATATGCATTTTTCTTTCTAGCAAGAAAGTTGTTGAAGAGTTAATATTAGCAAACCCCAATATCTTAATAAACAATGTATCTTTGGAAATACGACCACTCTTAACAAAAAAAACAAGCGCATTATATTATCAAACGTTTGTCCTGTAATATCCAACTATGTAATTGAAGAGGAATTGTTAAACATTGGTGTGAAAATCATGTCTAAAATTACCCCTATCAGAGCAGGCTTATCCATCCCAGGTTTTTCTCATATTTTGATCTTTCGAAGACAAATGTACATCCAAAATGAAGACTTCGATAAACTCCCTGCATCTCGCCAAATTGAATACGATGGCACTAACTACTGGATTTACCAATCATCTGACTCACCCACCTGCTTTATTTGTAAAACTGAGGGACATTTGGCCAAAGACTGTCCTACTAACAACTCAGTTCCAAATGATCAACCAACCTCTCAGCACGACATTCATGAAATTGACAAACCTAACCTCTCCAAATTTCCTAAACTACAAGAGAAACCACAAACCACAGAGATAAACCCCAAAAATGCAACCAGTACTTCCAACCTTCCTCCAACAAATTCACATGATGCAACTTCATCAGCTATCCTAAACTTAACTCAAAACCAAGATTGTAATGGTATTTCTCTATCCGAAATTCCAATAGAAAGAACAGTGCCTGGACATAGTGAAACATGTCCTGCCTCAACAACTGGACATCTCCCTGGATTTAAAAGACCAATGTCACACGCCAGCAGTGAAAGAACTGACCAAAATATTTCTATTAGCAACAGACCCAAAATCGACTCTTCTGAACAAATTGAGAATCACAAGGTAAATCACACTTCTAAGAAACCCAAGAAAGAACCACAAAACCAACAATCAGCGATATGCTCCTTTCCGTGAAACAGGTTTTGGAAGCTGATCCATCACTAGCTCCTCTCAGTTACACACAAATCCAATCTTTTCTCGAAAACTCCCAAGGTGTCAAGGACGTGGTGGCAATTGCTTTCAATTACACCCAAGACATAGAAGGACTCGCTAAAGCCCTACAGAAGCTATACCCTTACTACACCGATAAAATCATTAAAAACCGAAGCTCTCGGATAGTGAAGAAATTACTGAAGTTCGTCAACCTAAGCGAAGACCAAATGGATAACAATGTTTCTCTAGACTATTCTAGCGATGACTAATCTCTCCCTCTATAATAATGGAAATGGATCTTTTGCTATCCCTTATCATACTTATGGCAACAACACTACTACAATGGAATATCAACAGCTATCGATCCCAGTTAGAATTCCTACAACTCCTAATAAATAAACACCAACCACCCATTATCTGTCTCCAAGAGACCAACTTTCGGAACGATTTTTTCTGCTAATCTAAGACTTTACAATATGTATCATAAAAACAGAACTAATGTAAGTCATGCAAGTGGAGGAGTAGCTACCTATGTCAAAAACAATATATACCTTAAAGAAATTTCTTTAAACTCCGATTTGGAAGCTGTAGCCGTCTCATTGCATATACCTCCCTCTCTGTGTATCTGCAATATTTATATAACAAACAGTTATCTATTTCACGGAGATGATCTACGAAATCTTATCCGTCAGCTACCTAAACCATTCATTCTAGTAGGCGACTTCAACAGCCATAACACGTTATGTGGCAGCCATCACTCCGATGCAAGAGGGAAGGAGATAGAAAAGATACTAGATGAATTTGACCTAATTCTAATGAATTCAACTGCTCCAACTCGTTTCGATATTGCTCATGGAACCTATAGTAGCATAGACCTAACTATCTGCACTCCGGAGATAGCAACTGGTTTTGACTGGTCTGTCTATTCGACGCCCCAAAGAAATAGTGACCACTTCCCCATACTGATCAATAACGACAACGCTTCAATCAACGCCCCGATACCCCAAACCCTTAAATGGAACTTAAATAAAGCAAATTGGACGCAGTTCAATCATATAGTCAACAACCATTTAATTGGCCTAACCCATCCACATGACTTCCCTTCCAAACACATCAATGATATTGTTCAAGATTTTACAGAAGCAATATTTCAATCTGCAAACCTTAGTGTTCCGAAAATAAAGATAAACCCGTGTAAGAAGACAGTACCTTGGTGGAACGACGCATGCAAGGAAGCTCTAAAGAATAAAAACCTTGCTTTCTATGTCTTTAAGAGAAAACCAACTCCTGAAAATAAAGCCCAATTACAGAAATGTAGAGCAATCGCCCGAAAAGAAATTAAAGATAGCAAAAAGAACTCGTGGCTGACATTTGTTTCTTCACTAAATTCTCAAACTCCACAAAAAGAAGTATGGAATAAACTCAAACGTGTAAATGGTAAATATAACCAGTTCCACATTACTTCTCTCAGAAACCCGAATTATGGATCCTTCATAACCAACCCTCAAAACATTGCTGATAAATTAGCTGACACATTCTCTGAGATTTCTAGTGACCACAATTATGACCAACATTTTCTCCATATAAAGAAAACCAGCGAACCTCTTGATCTAAAAAGAACCTCCTCCGACTCCATTTCTAATTTAAATGAACCTTTTCAATCCAGCCCTGGCCCAGATACGGTCCCTTATGAGTTCCTAAGACAGCTCCCACTAAACGCATTAAATTATCTTCTGGCTATTTTCAACTACATATGGACCTCTCAGACGTTCCCTGATCAATGGCGCAGAGCCATTGTTGTTCCAATACTCAAGCCATGGAAGGATAACTCAATTGCAGAAAATTACCGTCCAATCGCCTTAACAAATGCAATGTGCAAATTATTGGAGAAAATTGTTAACAGGAGATTACGATGGTATCTTGAACATATAAACTCTTTTTAGTGATGTACAAAGTGGATTTCGTAAAGGACGTTCAACTGTCGATACTCTCATAAGTTTGGAATCTGAAATTAGGGAAGCTTTCCTAAACAACCATCACCTCATAGCAGTTAGTCTAGATATTGAAAAGGCATATGACATGGTGTTCAAAGACCATGTACTTACTGTCGGGGAAATAAGTATAGATACTCGAGTTTAGAGGTCAACAAAACCTTTACCCGTAGTCTTACATAAGAACAACCTACATCAAAATTTTCCTTGTTTTATTGGTCGTTTAACGATATAGAGTAAATAATTGCATTGTATCTCGTTAAAATTTTATAGCAGATTGAACAAAAAAAGTACCGGTTTTTCTTACCAAGTTCACGGAGCGGTCACTTAGAAAGATGATTACGTTAAAAGTATTGATCTGATCGTAACGAAACTTTAATACCTCTTAAAGGAACTTGTTGTCAACGCGTATATGAAGTTTTAATCTGATCTGACGTTTCTTAAAATAGTTGTTGTGAATTTTGTAAAACAACTTTTTCTCGGGCCTGGGTGGTCATAGCAGTATGAAATGTGGCTTGTTATGAGGCTCATAGCAATGCAAGGCTTAACTTAAAACTACATTTTATCTACTTGTGATTATCGATTTTATATGGATTGATATTTAATCGGATCATTGTGTGCAGCGATAGTACCGTAGTAGCCTGGCAATGTTGCCAGTTGACTACCGTATTTCGAACTCGCCGCGCGCTCGTTCCTGCGTACACCTTTGTTCTTCTTCGTTGAGTCATTAGCAGCTAGCAGCAACTGTCACTGTCTGTATAAGCTATTGTTTGCACATCGATCAAGATGCCAGCCAAACCGCAGTTAACGGAGGGAGAATTTGCCATGATTATCAGTGCAATATGTTTTTTCAGAAGCGAGAGAGAAAGTAATAATGATTAGAGGTATCCGGTTTATCAGAAAGTATCCAAGTGTATTGGAAGGTCGATAGCCACGGTGAAGAGATGTGCCGCTGCAATGAAAGAGAATGATGCGGGATGTGGATCGAGCAAGAAGAGGTGTGTGAGGACGGGACGCCCGAAAGTAAAGCTAGACGAGTTTACACTTGGCGTTATTAGGAGGAGTATACACGACTTCTATCTAAACAAGATGTTTCCTACGATAAAAAAATCTCCATCCGAAGCTTATTGGAACTCTGACTGATTTTCCAGGAATGTCAAAAAGAACTCTCTCAAGCATCGTCAACAACTTAGGGGTTTCTTTCAAAAATCTAAACCAGAAACCAAGTCTGATGGAGTCGGTGGCAGTAGCTGCTTCACGGCATACATATTTAAGGAAACTGAGATACATGCGCTCGGAAGGATACAGCATATTCTTTACCGACGAAACTTGGTGTGGCCAGAACCATGCAATGAAATATGAATGGACAGAAAATATCATAGACGACTTAAACAACAGTTTTGAAAACTATAACCAATACAGAGGATGCATACAGGAAATTTATGGGAGGCGAGGCGGTATCAATACACCATCAGGAGCAGGGAAACGTGTAATAATACTTCATATTGGAAATGAAGACGGGTTCTTACCTGACGCAGAACTTTGTTTCATCGGAAAGAAGAGCACCGGCGACTACCATAATGAAATGAATTCTTCACATTATCAAGAATGGTTTCAGAAAGTGTTGACAATTTTGCCAGAAAAATCCGCTATTGTAATCGATCAGGCTCCGTATCATACAATGGTAGATCCTGACACTAAAAACCCAACAATGTCTTGGAGGAAAGATCAAATTATATCATGGATCATAGCTAGAGGTATTCCTCTTCCTCCCAGAATCCAAAAGTATGAAAGTATGACGAAAGCAGAGCTAATTGTTCACGCTAAACCTCACTTCAGGACACCTAAAAAGAAGCTGGAACAGATAATCAAGAATGTTCGTCCTGACGTCGAACTCGTCTGGTTGCCAATTGCTCATTGTGAGCTCAACCCCATATAGCTGGTTTGGGCTTACGTGAAAAATAAAATAGCTAAAGTGAATATGAGTAACCAGGCGGAGAGAGGAAGATCAATGGAGGTGATGCGAGATCTCTGTAAAGAAGCCTTGAGGTCCGTAACACCGGAGCTATGGAAAAAGTGCATCGAACACACCAAACAAATAGAGCAACATTACTGGGAAAAGGATGGACTAACAGAAGACGTCCCCATTGTTGAACCACTTGTTATAAACTTAAATGACAGCTCATCTGATTCATCGGGCAGTGATTTTTCAGACGGTTAATAAGGGAGCAGTTTTATAATCTTATTATCTCAAAGTGTAAATTACTTCAAACATTTAATCTTATAATAACAGCTTTTCAGCTGACACACCATTTTTAAACCTGCCAATGGAGGTCCAAAGCCCTAATTAAAAAAGGTGATGGGAAATGTTTCATTTCTTGCGGAAATGAAATAAGACACGTTTCTCTAACTTGTAGGTAAAATTAGCAGAGGCTATAAGCGCTGTACATAAGGGACGCATATTTCAGGATATAAAGAAGAATTAAATAGTTAATGATAGTGTATTTTATATTATTTTTTCTTTATTTTTTTCTTAGTCGTATTACCCTTCAGGGTTGGCTATTCCCTAGGACTCAGCGAAGGATCCCACTTTTACCGCCTCCAACTTGAAAATTCGGGATAGGGGATACAACTGGGGAGTGTGACCAGCACCTCGCCCAGGCGCCTCACCTGCAAAGCGAATAGGGACCTTATGAGGGATGGGAAGAGTGGGAGGGTTGGGCAAGGAAGAGGGAAGGAGGCGGCCGTGGCCTTACGTTAGGTATCATCCCGGCATTTGCCCGAAGACGAAGTGGGAAGCCACGGAAAACCACTTCCAGGATGGCTGAAATGGGAATCGAACCCCCTCTACTCATTTGGACCACCCGAGGCTGAGTAGACCCCGTTCCAGACCTCATACCACTTTTCAAATTTCGTGGCAGAGCCAGGAATCGAACCCAGGACCTCCGGGGTGGCAGCTAACCATGCTGACCGCTACGCTACGGAGGCGACATAGTTATTAATAATTAAATATTAATGTCGTTTTTCAAGTCCTCGTACTGTAGCTCCTTCGCCAATATTTTACTCGTTTAAAATAATATCTTCCTTGTCAAGTGAGCGAACCATGGTTTAACCCATAGTCATTCACTTCATCTTTCCGTTCCTTTAATATACCGGTATTGCCACCACAGAATTTCAACTTCCATAATACAGTTTAGTGAACAAGGAACTGTCCTTCATCCATTTTGCTGAACTATGATAAAATATTTGATGTAGTGTATTGGTGTGATGATTGCTTTGTATAACTGTGATAAAAGTTCAGTTTTATAAAATATTTTATAAAATTTATTTGACACATTTCTTTGGTAGTGTGATACTGGCCTAACACAAATTACAAAACAACAACAGAAATTCACAGACCTTACGGCTTGGAACGCGCGAGCATTATGTTTCACAGGGCAACGTCGCATGAGTTTCCTCGACCGAGCGCATTGTTCCCGTCGCTTGCTACGATACTTTCTTCTCATATAACCACCTGATTAAATATCAATCGATGTAAAAACAATAATCACTCGTAGATAAAATGTAGTTTTACGTTAAGCCTTGCATTGCTATGAGCCTCATAACAAGCCACATTTCATACTGCTATGACCACCCAGGCCCGAGAAAAAGTTGTTTTACAAAATTCACAACAACTATCTTAAGAAACGTTAGATCAGATTATAACTTCATATACGTGTTAACAATAAGTTCCTTTAAGACGTATTAAAGTTTCGTTACGATCAGATCAATACTTTTAACGTAATGATCTTTCTAAGTGAGCGCTCCGTGAACTTGGTAAGAAAAACCGGTACATTTTTTGTTCAATCTGCTATAAAATTTTAACGAGATACAATGAAAATACTTACTATATATCGTTAAACGACCAATTAAACAAGGAACATTTTGGTGTAGGTTGTTCTTATGTAAGACTACGGGTAAAGGTTTTATTGACCTCTAAACTCGAGTATCTATACTTATTTCCCCGACAGTAAATCATTGATGGAATGTATCATTTCAGAAAATATGCTCTATTTCATCTACAACTTCCTCAAAGATCGTAGAATTCAAGTTAAGACAAATGGCATTTTGTCACAGGAAGTTACAATCGACAATGGAGTCCCTCAAGGATCAGTTATCAGTGTTACTTTATTCCTAGTCGCAATAAACGGAATTGTATCCAACATCCACTTGCCAGTAAAAGCTTGTCTTTTTGCCGACGATTTGATCATATTCTGTGCTGGAAGAAATAGTTCAACTACTCAACAACTACTTCAAGAATCACTTGAAAATATTCAACAATGGGCCAAGATTACTGGATTCAAGTTCTCCAAAACAAAGTCCAAATGCATAGTATTCTCTAAAAACAAACACTCTGTACCAGATCCCGAGCTCAACATAAACAATCATAAAATTGAGACAGTATCTACTCTTAAAATCCTGGGAATTCTGTTTGATAGTAAATTAAGTTGGATTCCATACCTGAAAAATCTCAAGGATGAGTGTCTTCAACGGATTAATTTAATGAAGATTCTCGCAGCAAAAAAACTGGGGAGCAGACTATCAAGTGCTCATGAATACTTATAGATCAATTATTAGGGCCAAATTAGATTATGGCAGTATAGTATACAACTCTGCAACAGTGTCTTCCCTCAAGATCCTTGATTCTATCCAGTCAGCTGCTCTTCGAATTGCTCTGGGAACTCTCCGCACCAGTCCAGTAACCAGTATGCAAATAGAAGCCAATGAAGCACCTCTTGCAATTAGACGTCAACAACTAAGTTTATCATATGCACTCAAAGTATCAACTATGACTAAATCACGCATTCCCTACTAACAGCCACACAAGAACAAACACTGAATCAAGACGACAACCTTCGCCCTTCAATGTCAGAATATCCAAGTTCCTTGAAGAATTAAACCTAAATATTCCTCCCATACAACTCTCAGACCATTCTCTTGATATCCCACCATGGACAATTACCATACCAACAGTCAACTTCGAACTGAACAACTTGGTTAAAAACCAAACTGACAGATCACAGTACAATCGATTATTTCTTGAAATCTCCAATAGATACCCAATGCACAGTGCTATTTATACTGATGGTTCGAAATATGACGAACGAAACGGTTGTGGGATAATTTATCCTGACCATACCATGCTTTTTCGACTTCCTGAATCTTTCACTGTCTATTCTAATGAACTCTTTGCTCTTAAACAGGCCATGAAATACATTTTGAATACAGCCAGCTGCAACAACTCATTTATTATTTACTCCGATTCACGAAGTGCATTAAACGCAATAGAGAATCTATCTTCGGCAAACGTCCTTGTACAAGAAATTCAACTGATATTCAATAAAGTGGTGAAGCAAGGTAAACAAGTCATATTTGTGTGGGTACCCTCTCACAGAGGCATTCATGGCAATGAATCTGCCGATCAAGCAGCTAAAGAAGCCACACTTGTACCTTTATGTGATCCTACAATAGCTACACCTCATACTGACATCATTTCCTACGTCAAAAGAAAAGTATTCCAACAGTGGAAGAATCATTGGCTTAGAACTTCTACCAGTAAACTCCATGAAATAACATCAGGAACCACAGAACAATATCTCCATCATAAACTTTCCAGGCAAGATCAAGTTCTAATATCACGAATAAGAATAGGTCATACCAACATCACCCACAGCTATCTCCTCGAGAAGAAACAACCCCCCCATCTGCTCAACGTGTATGAGCGTACTGACTGTGCAGCACATAATCTCAGACTGTGCTCTCTACAACCACTGGCGCTAGCACAACAGCATTCCCAAGAAGATATGTGAGGCCTTCTCATCTCTTTCACAGCTCAAAAAACTCATCAAGTTCTTCAAAGACTCAGAACTTTATTTCAAAATCTGATTGATCAACTCATAGTAGTGGGACTTTTCTTTATTTCTAGCGTTCATTTTATGATTTATATAGTGTATTCAATTCAATGTATTGTATGTATTGTATTGTATAATGTAAATCTACAGTGAAAGTCGCGATAAGACTTTCCAAGTTAAAGCGACTATAAATTAATCTAAAAAAAAATTACATAATTTTATACATTGGTCATCATATCTTCCAAAGACAAGTACAGATTCGCTTTAGCTTCCGTATAATAGTTCCACTATCCGGGCCCATGGACACCTTCACCATACATAAGGAATCTTCTAAGCAGACAGGTCAACGATGATTGTAGCTGAAACAAAATTCGACTAGGCGAGTATCGTTTTCAGGGAATAGTTTACACTAACGTTTGACATTAAACAATTTGTAACAACAATATCATTACATTTATCAGAAATATGGCATTTGTTTTCCTAAAGCAGAACCTATCTCAGAATATCCACACCTTTTACAATAAATAATTAACCTTACACATCTTTTAAATAAACAATTACAATTAGTGATGAGTACTCAATGATAATCATGAAAATGTAGAATTGACAACCCAAATTCATAACGTTTAAAATGAAACAACCATATCCCAAATGAAAAATGAGTTCTTTAGTACCAAAAACAAAAATATCCCCAATGAACGTTGGCATAAGTTCCTTATCACACATCTGTTTTAACTCATTTAGACGACTATCAGGAAAACTCAACCAAATTGAATCCACAAACTGACCAATAACCCAAGAAAATTAAAGAAATAACAATAGAAGACTTTAATAAACGAAGTATCAACAGGCTGACCACACGTGCAGACCAAAGAAACACACAACCTCTTAACATACTTTTCATGCATAACCTCAAAATTCCCCAAAAGTACCAGTTACCACCCACACAATCTTCAAAATTTCCACCAGAATATAATTAGGACCCTGTAATTACACCGACACATACAACAAAATACCCTTAAATAAACATTTACCTTTATACTGTCTCGGATAATGAATCTCAGCATATTCACTTCAATGAAACAACAACAATTACCAACTTAACATCACAACATACAAATCACCTGTAAGTACTTACTTTCCCGAATGAACAAGCGATTATAAAGTGAACAAGGTCACTACTCGGAGAATCATTTAGGAACTCTTTGTAAATACCTACCATTTAAACACATTATCATCTAATGCCACCCAATACGCCAGTCCCATACCTCGATATATATTAGGATCGTAAGCCGAACAAAGTTATTTTAACGAAAACCCATTTATATATTCGGCTGCCCATTAAATAATTTAAACAATTAAATGAAAATAAACCCTAACCTTACTTTAAAACAAGAAGCAACAACAACAAATATCTCACCCAAATTACAAGACAAATATATATTCACATTCGTACTGAACTCGAATTCGGTTTGACTCAAGGGATTGATTGAGGCAAGGATCGAACCGACTTGCGTCCTAAATTTATGCACGAAATAGAAATTAAGATTGGAACAATATTTTATTCACATAACTATTTTATGATGTAAATGGAACATAGTGATGAGTTTTTGGAGACATTTGCAGCATTTTTAAAGAATTAAATATTGGAAATATTTCAGTGAATATTATTTTAACCAAGGGAGAGACCAATCTATAGACACTGGAATATGACCAAAGTCTCAAGTTAGCTCGTCAAGGTTGGGTTTATGTTCGCCGAGTCGACAAAAACAAAATTTTGCACACGACACTTTGAAAAGAGGCTAGAACAATGAGTTTTGCTTGATAACTCAAGAGCCAATCAGAAAAAGCTACATAAATATAGAGGGAATTGCCATTATATTTTATTCTGAAGAATAGAACGATATAAGCACTCCTACATTTAGAGAAGACGAAATGCTATTTTCTCATCGAAACATCATTAAAAAGTAATGAATACGAGAGAAGATATGAGCGACTTACAGAAATTATGACTGTGTTGGAGGCTAGTCCGCCATTTCTGACATTAAGGAGCGTGGCATTGGAGAGCGGGTCCATTCTTTGCTTTACTGCGAGAGGTTCAGTGCAGACCTGTGTAACTGTTCGTCCGAAAGAAGCATATACGCATATACGAGGTACGGCAAGAACTGAAGACTTAACCGGAGGAGACGCAACACTCACCGAGGAATGATAGGAGATGCCGGTGAAGAAACAACAGCAGTATTTTAAACTTGAAACGACAGATTATAATACGACGTTTATAAGGAGCAGTCTACATTATTGAAAATAAGATACTACTACATCATTAAGAGTAGTCAGTTATACATCGACTGTCATAGTGAAGAAACCATAAAAAGTATATTTATTATTTATACACGATGGAAAAGAATTCAGATCAGGGGGGAAGTTCCCAATGTGAATATATTTTGAAGATAGACATGCAGTACTAAATCTTGGAGGAAAGTTAGTCTACATTTACGGAGTGGAATTCAGAGTGGACCAGACAACAATGAGTTCATCATTCTACGACTGCAATACCAACAGCAGTATTCTGAATTACCAACAATGATACTACAAGAATTTCCATTTCCAACTTGGAAAATTCTACAAATAGACATTCAATCTACAATAATGAGGCATTGCGACGAGAGAGCAGCCGTTCGAATAATTCATTCAACCAAGCTACGGGAGTCCAGATTGCTAATCGTGAAGCAAGAAGACCTTTTGACGCGAGCGGGATCCAAGCAGCCAGCTGCAGGCGGCGAGAAGAGAGCCGACCAGCTGATGACATGCAGGCCAAGGGAAACTCGTTATTCAGCGTGCAATGGCAGAAACACCTTACACGTCCAGCCAGGTATCGCGAGATCTGAGCATCATGAAGGTGGACGAAAGATTGTCATAATATCTTAGTAGTTTGTTGTATTTTGGGGGTATTTCAGACGTGACCAACTTTATATATAGATTTTCCTTACTCATAACTCATGCTATTATGTTGTTAGTTGTTCATATTTAATTTTGCTGATACGTTTTCAATTAAACTCATTTTTAAACGAAACTGTTTTATACGAATGGAATGCTTCGATAGAATGCCTAAATGCCTATAATATGCGTCAATGTTGCTGGATCACATCGACTAATAAATTAAATACGTTGAGGTATGAATTATAATCATTTTAATATGTAACAGAACATGGGTAATAATTATAAAATATTTTCTGAAGTATAATCATTCCATAACGGCATGTATTAAGAAACATGACATTGTTATAGTCATTTGTTATTAACACGATATAGAAATGAATGACATTAGGTTCATATCGTTGACAAAGTCAAGATGATACTGTACCCATGTGAGTAATCTCCATGGAAAATATGCTTCCGCCTCCAGCTAGCGTCAGGTCTCAGGCGTGTACCGTTCCCCCATTGAGCAGTTGCATATTTTGGATTCGAGACTAAAAGGTATCAACTCTACAATGATAAGGCCCAACTCTATTCTTAAGATTTTAATTCAGTACTAAAATCATGGCTTCAAACATATAAAACAATCCCAACAAACATAAAAAAAATCAAACAAAAATTACTTCCACAATCCATTAATATTAACATAATATTATCATAATAAACTCATATCATAACTCAAACCTTTACCCTTATATTGACTTCACACTTCACTCTAGTGCGCTGATGCACATACAACTTTCATAAACAAAACTGTAATTTTACTCTTCTGTCATCTTATGTGACTTCTTTACTTTCACAAAATTACTTGTTCCTTAAACCTCGTCTTACTTTGACAATTATGTGTACCGTGTGTGTTTGGTCTCTCTCTTCCCACCAAATGCTTATCATGCATTAGCCTATTCAGGTGTTGCACATCAAATCTCCGTGCAACTCCAGAATTAGGTAAATATCCCCTACACTTCTCTCTATTTATAGTTCCACTGCATGCCGTTGTGATTTCATCTTCAAAACTTTCGTTATCGCTGTGTTGGATGGTATTATTAAGCTACCCTTGCGAGCGTAGCCTGTGGCGTCAAGTGCCCAACTTCTGAAATCCGTGTCAGTGACAGTAAAAATGCAACTTCCAACCATTCGTTAGATTGCTAAAATCTTAAACCATCAGGGTGATCTATAATTACCAATGTGTTCTTACACCACATGACTTCATTACTCAATATAACAATGTTTCCTTTCATGTTACTAACAGGGTCTTAAATCTGCCCTTTTCTTAAACCTTAACTTTCACGGTTCGCTTGACAGTTCAGCCCCCTTCCGAGCGGCTTGTATACAATGGAGTGGAGGGAGGTTACCGCAGTAAACCGTCCCTCGCCTTCCTGCCTCATGGCTTATATCTCCCCAAGCAGAAGTACGATTTTAAAGACAATACCGTGGTCACAATGACGCACGTATTCCAATGGATTTAAACTGAATGGTAAGCAAATAGGTACTGGATGAGCTTAACATTTATTCCTACCCTGAGGATATAATAATAACTGGCACCCATTGGACCATTTCAACATGAAGGCACGAGATTCATAAAAACATTGGTCGATCTGGATAACCGGTATCTTAATAAATGATGCGGTCAGCCACATGCTGCCGTCCATAAGATTCGCTTCAAAAGAGCCGAATCACTCAATAGTAAGTTCTCGGGCGATCAGATAGGGTGCAGAGGTGTCCATTGTTCTCCTCTCACCTATCACAGGTTTCGAACCCGGACCATTCCATATCCATCATCAGAGTTAGGGTCCAATCACTAATTACACTCTGGCACAAAGTACATATCTCAGTATGCCCACGGCTATACGAGATTTCATACGTCGAATAGATTACCTGGCTTCCTGACCTGATGCTATGATCTTCGTCCTTTAATTATTAAGAGAAATCTATCAATTACTCTATAAGCTTTTACACAAGCTGCAAATTCAATTCAGTCTTAAGCTCTTCCACTTTCTTGCATAATTTATATTCCCATTAATACAATATATTCTGATATTAAACTCTTTTCTCATCCCTTAATGTAATCCTACTGCTTAGATCGATAAGTCCTCCAATTAGCGTAAATATTTCATGCTTACAACATTTTACCTGATGTATTCATTCATACCTTTTATTATTTATTATTATTATTATTATTATTCTTACTGACATAAATTACCATAATCCGACACAACATAACCATCTTAATAATCGAACATCCGTGTTCGTTACGTTGTTTTACATAACTGATTTGCCATTTTATTAATAGTGGTAACGATTAATCCACTCACTGATGTATAACAACATCTCGACTCTACTAAAATCAACACAACAACAATTAAACCTGGAGGGTCTATCTCCTACTACTGATTCTTACTGGCATATTTATAATTCTGAAATCACATTACATGCAGTGGGCTATCTTTATATATATAATTCTTAGACACGTGTGTATGTGACTGAACTCCTCCTAAACGACTGGACCGATTTTAATGAAATTTGGTATGTATATTAGGGTGGGTCCATGTATGGTTTAGATTCACAATCTGACCCGGTAGGTGGAATGAACACAATTTTAGAACCACAATTTACACACAATTTTAGAACCACAATATACAGTCAAAAACAGTCGTCATGGAAACCACTAGCCTTGACTTTCGTGAAAACTGATGTCTTTGGACGGTTTGTCTCTGCACGTTAGAGCCACCTGGTCGCGACCTGTGTAACTATCGCCATAACATACACTCCGCCCGTGGCGAAAAGTTGTGTTTGATACCAAAGGTGGCAGTGATGTCGAATTCTACTGTTTGTCTCTGCACGTTAGAGCGTTTCCAAGTCCCGTATGCGTTCATATACCATTCATCCGATTGCCATGAAACGTGGGTGATATGTTGAGTGAGCTCCAGGGAAGGTGTTTGGCTTAGTAAATCCATTTTACAATAGATAGCGCACGAATAGATTCAACAAATGAGCGACGACGCGCGAAGCGTTTCAAAGAGGTCCCGTATGCGTTCAAATACCATTTGTCCGATAGCGATGAAACTTGGGTGAGATGTTGTGTACACTCCAGGGAAGGCTTCAGGCTTAGTAAATCAATTTCACATTAGGTAGCGCACGACTAGATTCAACAAATGAGTGACGACGCGTGAAGCGTTTCAACAAAATCCCGTATAAGTTTATATTCCATTCATAGATTGAGATGAAACTTTGATGAGTTGTTGTGTACACTTAAGTGAAGGCTTCTATCTTAGTAATCCATTTCACAGGCGGTTGCGCACGAGTAGATTCAAAAAATGAGCGGCGACGTGCGAAACGTTTCAACAAAGTCCCGTATGCGTTCAAATACCATTCGTCCGATAGCAATGAAACTTGGGTGAGATGTTGTGTACACTTACGTGAGGGTTTCTAACTTAGTAAATCCATTTCACAGGAGGTTTCGGACGAGTAGATTCAACAAATGAGCGACGACGCGCGAATTGTTTTAATAAGGTCCCGTATGCGTTCAAATACCATTCGTCCGATTACGATCAAACTTGGGTGAGATGTTGTGTACACCCTACGGAAGGTTTCTGGCTTAATAAATCCATTTTACATTAGGTAGTGCACGAGTAGATTCAACAAATGTGGGACGACACGCGAATCATTTCAACAAAGTACCGTATGCTTCCATATACCATTTATCCGATTGCGATGAAACTTTGGTGAATTGTTGTGTACACTCCAGGAAATGTTTCTGTCTTAATAAATCCAGTTTCTAATAAGTAGCGCACGAGTAGATTCAACAAATTAGCGACGACGCGCGAAGCGTTTCAAAAAGGTCCCGTATGCGTTCAAATACCATTCGTCCGATAGCGATGAAACTTGGGTGAGATGTTGTGTACACTCCAGGGAAGGCTTCTGGCTTAGTAAATCAATTTCACATTAGGTATCGCACGACTAGATTCAACAAATGAGTGACGACGCGCGAAGCGTTTCAACAAAATCCCGTATAAGTTTATATTCCATTCATAGATTGAGATGAAACTTTGATGATTTGTTGTGTACACTTAATTGAAGGCTTGTAACTTAGTAATCTATTTCACAGGAGGTAGCACACGAGTAGATTCAACAAATGAGCGGCGACGTGCGAAGCGTTTCAACAAAGTCCCGTATGCGTTCAAATACCATTCGTCCGATAGCGATGAAACTTGGGTGAGATGTTGTGTACACTTACGTGAGTGTTTCTAACTTAGTAAATCCATTTTACAATTAGTAACTCACGAGTAGATTCAACAAATGAGCAACGACACGCGAACTTTTAATCAAAGTCCCGTATGCGTTCATATACCATTCATCCGATTGTAATGAAACTTGGGTGAGATGTTGTGTACACCCTAAGGAAGTTTTCTGGCTTAATAAATCCATTTTACAATAAGTAGCGCACGAGTAGATTCAAAAAATGTGTGACGGCACGCGAATTATTTCAACAAAGTACCGTATGCGTCCATATATCATTTATCCGATTGCGATGAAACTTTGGTGAATTGTTGTGTACACTCCAGGAAATGTTTCTCTCTTAGTAAATCCAGTTTCTAATAAGTAGCGCACGAGTAGATTCAACAAATGAGCGACGGCGCGCGAATCGTTTCCACAATGTCCCGTATGCGGTCATATATCATTCGTCCGATTGCGATCAAACATTGGTGAATCATTGAGTACACGCCAGAGAAGGTTTCAGGCTCAGTAAAACTATTTTACAATAGGTAGCGCATGAGTAGATTCAACAAATGGGTGACGGCACGCTAATCGTTTCAAGAAAATCACTTATGCGTTCATATGTCATTCATCCGATTCCGATGAAACTTTGATGAGTTGTTGTGTACACGCCAGGGAAGGTGTTCAACTTGGTAAATCCATTTTACAATATTGGTAGCGCACGAGTAGATGTAACAAATGAGCGACGACGCGCGAAGCGTTCCAACAAAATCATGTATGCGTTCATATACTATTCATCAATTGCGATGAAACTTGGATGAGTTGTTGTGTACACTTACGTGAAGCTTTCTAACTTAGTAAATCCATTTCACAGTTGGTAGAGCACGAGTAGATTCAACAAATGAGTGACAGCTTACGAATCATTTAAACCAAATCCCGTATGCGTTAAATGCCATTTATCCGTTTGCGATGAAACTTTGGAGAGTTGTTGTGCACGCTCCAACGAATGTTTCTAAATTAGTTAATTCAATTCACGATAGTTTAGAGGCAGTTAACAGAAATAAAAAAATATTGTGTATCCAAAAGCACTTCAAGAATCAAAGTTACAACACTTTCTTTGATTGGCAGGACAACGTCTGCCGGGTCAGCTTGTACTTCTATATAATCATAATTTGTGGGGTACTCACATATCGGCTTATCCTGGTGGCTCCAACCACTCATATTCTCCAATGTCGCCTGCCATTTGTAGAGTTAGCGCGACATTTGCATACTGAATATACACATCTTATAACACATTTCTTTCACCAAGCACACGGCACATTCCATTTCTATGATCAAGCTATTGCTTCCTAAACACATGACACTTTATGACACTTATTATACCATTAATTTAAAAGATATTTCACATATGATTTCTACATAAGACACGTCACTTTTTACACTTTTCATTGGTTGAAATTCCCTGGCAATATATCAGAATTACAGGTATTGACGGCATCCACCATGCTCCTACCAACTCCTGATTGAAAGTCTGGATTATCTGCCTTCGGATTCACCAACAGTCTATCAATTATCCTACGATAAACTTCCTGCTTTGCATAAAGATGCTTACTTTCGTCCTGAGCGTTACTATTTGGTATTCTTAAGACATTTCACCAAATGCATCATAAAATTTCTCCCAGCGCAGTCCGACGTAATAAGACATGTATAACCAATCCATATATCATACACTGCGCTTAACGTTGTACATAGACTTTACACAAATTATTACTTTCAATGTTCTGCAACTTATATCACACGGTACTTCCTATGTGAACATTAACCATTGCTCCTACTGCCGCCTATACACATGCAGCACGACTGTCCTTAATAAAAGCCTTCTTAAAGTTTTACTGCACGACTTCCCAAGTCGAAGTCCAGGCCTCCTTCCTTGACTTCGGCAATACGCATTTCACACAATCAAGTTCGTTGATTACCGTACTTATTATTACTTCATGACCATGCATGATTATATTATCACTTGGTGCATTACACTGCACGGCGAATATAATGATTAACACTAAAGTGTTCAAGTCTTTGTGTGAGCGTCCTTCCCTGAGCCAGAGCGACATACGTTCCGCGCTCGAGTCTGTTCCAACACTGACTTCCTGACTGGGTCCACACTCTTATATCCGTTTCACACGAAAAAGTAGACCTAGAATTCCCGCGCTATATCAACTCCTCTCCCAGGATGATTCTGGTCTCGAAACAATGCTCATCGGGTTCCTTTTTCTTCACCGGTCCCAAAACTATCTGCGTGCTGAAGGATCGATCGGCCAATTAATTAATATTAATTGCCTTTGCCATAGCGTGGGGACGCGGTTTCCAGTGGAAATCCCCGGTGACATAGTCAAACCCTGCCGCGAACATCCATAGTCCTGTGTTCTTACGCACTCCATTAAATATGCCTTGATTTCGCAGTTTAATGGCTCTAAAATTAGCCTCCTGGCGAAGGATTCACCTGTGTGCAACTCTCATGTCATTGCGTTGCTCCAATCACGAGTAATCAATGATTTTCCTTGGGATCTCTCCCCTCTCTTCTCGGTTTTATTCTCAAACGGGGAAGAACTGAGTCATTATTCAACCCCCGACCTCTTCCAGACGACTTAAGTAGGTCAACGAGATTGACAGGGCTCCATGAGTCTCCTCCCACAATTCTGGGGCTATTAGTAAACTGTCAAACTCTGGAACTTCTGTGTTCCAAGTCCAGCATAGCCTACTCCATGTAGTCCACTAATGCTGTATTCCGCTAATTTCCCCTGCATTATTTCACTAAATAATGCCAGTATCAACTGATATCACACCAGTGATTAAACATATACTTTCCTCTAGGGGTTTTTACAACGAAACTCCCTCAACAGATCTCGGGTTCGTTCCCTAGTGGAACCTTCCTTCTGAGCTCAACTTATCTCCGAGATCCACTTTCGATACCAGTCAACATGACCCCCTCGGGTTCAATACCTAAAGATATAAACAATTTTATTGATGTAATTGGTTATTACGAATATATAGACCAGGTGATTTGTAGATCAACCTGAGGGTTATTTTAAAATGAAACACATATGTACATGAATAATTAATTCATTGAGAAATACCAGGAAGGGAGGAAAGGATTTATTCTTATTAAATGCGAAGACGAGCGGACTAAAGTCTTATTAAGTTTATATTTTATTGCAACGTGGATAATTTTATAATATGAAGGTAATTAACGGAACTTTGTCAGTTGAAGCAATGTGGAAGATCGTACAACAATGTAATTATGTGAACAGAAATAGTATTGGAGTATAAAGAGCACGAAGGTAATAGTTTGTGGAAGAGAGTTGTTAGACTGCATCATGAAAGATATTCCACATGTTAGTGATTATCTAGTAGGGCCACTGAATCTTATACATGTTTGGAAATGTATCAAGATGGGCTTTTATTGTAGAAATACCATGCATTATTATCGTCGGACGGAAAGGATTTGTTGAGAAATTTATGCGTAATGCTAACGCACTATTGAGGGTGCGAAAATGTGCGGGAGCCATGCCAGTAGATTTACTGCCACGTTTAAGGTCCCCTTCGGGGCAAAATTCCGACACCCCGGCGTCACTAAAAGCCACAGTAGTTAGAAGGGACGTAAAAAATTAACATTATTATTATTATTGTTTCTTGCTTTGCGAGGCTTACAATGAGCCTAGATTTGTCCTTTATGAAAGTTTATAAGTATATTGCTAGTGAAAGCAATCGTTCGGTACAGTATGTAGAAGAAGTTAACTGACATATAAGTGTTTATTTGTGTTATGCATGTCAGTGTAGAGTAATTCCACAATCCACGAAGCTTATTAAGAGTAATAAATTAGTCTCGCATCGTACTTCCAGTATATCGAATTTTATTCTTTGATAATGGCATTACAGAGCCGTAATTAGCTTTTTTTGCTCATTACGAAGGTTCTATTGATTGTGACAAAAACATTAGATACAAGGTGAATTATTGGTTGTGAATTGTATTGGAAGAAATGTTTTAGTGAAAGGAAACACAGCGAGATAGGTAGATCACGTAAGATCTTGTAAATATTTTGATAGAATATCCTGCTGGTCATGGTAATTCGATCATTGTAAATACTTCAATAATTTAATATTTTTTATTAACATAATGTTAATGTGTCTTAGGAACGATAAATGTATTATTTAGGGTCTTATATGTTATTAAAAAGCTAATGATAACAGCTGATCATTTCAGGCTGTTCTTGAAACCAAGTCACATGGTGACCTTCGAAAAAGACTTTCAGTACCGGTATTATTATTATTATTATTATTATTACTATGCGAACAATTTTGTTTCTCGAATTCTTTTGCATGGACAGTCAATATAGGTAGAATAACTATCTACATTTTATGTTCAAATATTTTATTTTAATTTTTTAAATCTTAATATTTATGTTAGGGACATCTTTTAGAGTATGTTAATTTTTTAATAAACTTACAAGCACTTTTTAGTTTGCTTGCCCCTTTTTTATAGAAACTGATAATCTTTTCGTTTTGCAATCGATGTGCGGTGGTACTACTAGTTGGATACTAGAGCTCGCTTAGTCTCATCTTCACCGTTCAGGCTCGAGATCCGAGATTCTCGTCCTACCAATTTGTTTTAATTGTTTGATTGCTAGTAAATGTGTAACTAGTTAGTGGTACTATTGCATGGCCGGTATGCGCCGAGGATTTCCTAGTTATTCACCTAGTAGGGAAGTGTTGGTTTATCTGGCTGTGTTTCAACGTCCCTGCAATCCTTTCCATCTTAGCGGATATAGGTGGTGGCTATGCGGAATTCGGACACAGTACCAACACAATTCACTTACACATAATTATACTTCATTCCACGAGTTGTCGCACACAATTTTGAAAATTCAAAAATGGTCAGATTACTACAAAACACGCACCAACCTAATGCATCATGCAGCTCATACACAATCTTGAAAATTCAAAATTATCACCTTATACAAAACACAAGTCACTTAAACACAATATACTTCTTTCAACTAGTTGATCGTACACAATTTTGATAATTCAAAAACGGTCACATTACTACAAAACACGCACAAAATAAATGAGTCGTGTGGATCATACCCAATCTTGAAAATTCAAAATTATTACCATTGTACAAAATACAATTCCTCTCCATACCAACAAAATGTCAAACGCAATTTAGAAAATTCTAACCTGTCACTTTAATACCAACTTGACTCAAAACTAATGCGTCACTTTGGTCATATACAACATAGAAAATTCCGAATAGTGATATTTATACACAATTACACTCAAGATACATTGATACTTGACATCTCTTTGGTCACACACAATTTTGAAAAATTCTAAATTGTCACATTTATACAAACACACTGAAATTAACACCGGTTATCAGACAGATTCTACACACACCCGAAGTACACGGGGCTACATGACCGCGTTGTCGCAGCCCCTAAACTTAAGAACCAACAAACACTCAAATTCATTCAATCCATATGTGTTACTCTGGTGATGCACAATTTTGAAAAATTCAAAATCGTCACATTTATACAAACACACTCAAAATTCATTCAATCTACATGCGTTATTCTGGTCACACACAATTTTGAAAAATTACAACACACCAACAGTATCTTCAGGAATTATGATTCAATCTGGCATCACACCAACGTCTAATGTGGTTATATGAACCACACAAGTCGCACCGCTTACCTTGATATGTACCACTCTCACTGTATCTCCGGTTGGTACGCACCTGAAAATTATTGTATCGCCCAGGATCAGGAGAAAGGTCCTGGCATACATTTCCCTGAAATAAATAATGATTATATCCATGAACACGTTGCCTTTCTCAAGGATGAACAGCTCTCGTCCACTGAAAAGCAGGTGGAGAAACAATTTGTCCAATGGTACCATGAATAGCGGGGCATGGTAGCGATGAATTTCCCATGCGTACGGAATCTGCCTTCTTAAACTTCTCAGCAGCAAGAATAACATCATAAAATTACCTATAGGTTTTCGGTTTAGCATTCATGGTCAGACACAATATATAAATGGGGTTAATTCCTTCGACCAATGAGGCAACGATTTGTTCTTCGGTCAACTGAACTGCAAAAACCTTTGCATAGTACCTAATATCAACAAAGTAATCGTTTCATGTTTCATCCATTCTTTGACCTCTGAACAAATAGCTTCTGTGTAGATCTGACAACGTATACGGGGTTATGAAATAATTTAAAACATCCATTTGAAAATCAATTAGGGAATTACCAGCAGACATGTTATTAATTAAAATTTCCCTAAGCCTACCAGCAGTGCATGGAAACACTATTCTGAATATTTGACGTTCAGACAGTCCAAATACCACAGCACTGTTTTTAATTCAACACATTTTCTTATAAATTGCACTAATAAATAATTTTCCATTCCATTGCAAATGTGAAAATTCTTTAAAACCATAGCTTAAGGGTTAGGTAACGTTGAATAACTAACATTGCAATCTGACATGACATTTCCAGGTTCCATCAAATGAGAAGAATTACCATAATTCAAATTATGCGTCAGTAAATTATGCTCGACTACATCAGTTACATTAACCAAACTTCCACTAGTGTGTACCGACTTAACACAACGAGAGATTCCAGAAGTTAGGTTAATTGAGGCATTCGCACTATTTCCTTTCCATATAGACGCAGGTGACGAGGTGCATCTTTTATTAAAACTTGCCTGATCAACAGGATAAGGCCTAATTAAACATGGCATATTACTCGGAGGCTGAATAGACGACCATTTCTGATTCTGAATAACAGCAGGACTACTAAACCGTAAATCATTCATCGACAACACAGATCCAACATTTTCAACAAAATTACTATCAACATTCACTTAACACCGATTACTATTCTCAGAACACACACCGTTTGACGACACCACAAATTCACTTTTATTGCCACTGTTTAAACCAGAAAACATACGATCATAAACTTCAGCTAACCTAGCACGTAGACCTGACAATTCATTCGTAAATAATATATCAACTTTTGACCAGGTATTAATCAAATCGGTTAACCTCAATAACCAATGAAGTGCACGCCACTTTATTTTATTTATCTGATATGCAGACGGATCGACAACACTTTCCAATAAAGCACAAGCATATAATAAGTCAGAAACAGATGTAGTGACAGTAGACTTACCAATCGTCCAATAATCGTTGTCAACAGGAGGGATATTTACAGGAGCATATTTTAATGACCTCAGCAAGGCTAAGTCAGCATCCCTATTACCATGTGGAATCCGTCCACGAATTACGATCTCGAACTCCTATTCATCCTTCTTTAAATATTATATCACAGGAATAACTCGTTTATTCATTATATGGTAGGTTTGGATACATGAAACACAGAAAACACAAGGATTAGCAACATTTTAAGAATACAACTTTTATACCTTAATCACAGCTTAGTTTTAGTGTACCACTTCAAAGACTTAATTACGAACAGTTCCCAAAATAAACATAAATGTGGCAAACACGTAAACCACGCTCTGCTACCAGTGAAAAATGCACCTATGGAGAGAAGCCTAAAGGACCACGCACAAACTAGTTAAAGTGCAAACACAAATAAGTCATAACAATAAGAGGTCTGACCTCCGCTACCTTACATATTATTACAAGAGATGTGGAGGGAAGCGACTGGCCAATATTGCAATCATAACCCGAGGTGTTTACTTTGAGAACTGACTATATAACCACGGACTCTGAAATAATACACAGAATTCATTTGAAATACAACTCGTCTATTCACAAAACCATTTACAATAAACACAAATTAACAAATACATGCAAAGGTAAATAAACAAGGTGTGGGTACCTGACGTAGAATACACTTACTTTCATTGGCTCCCAAATAATCCTCCTAGCTCTATTATTTCGATCTACATTAAATTAATATCAGTTGACTTGGTTAGCTTAAGGACGTAGGCCTAACCTACAAGACTCAACATTTGCATATTTCTCCAATTCACAGTTATAGTCGGAATATCAATTCTTCAATAATATTTAATACCCGTCAATCAATAGGTAATGTCATAAGATATGAAATATATTAATTATTTTAATTATTTGAATAATTCCTTTCCTTAACTGACAGAACACGGAGCGAAATCTCAACACGTCTAACTTTCTATCATGTCGCTACGATTTTCATTTTTTATTCACAGCTGACGATCGAAGACAACATATATTTACAAGTTAACAGTTGACGAACGTAAATCCAGCAAATACTATCCCCAACCCAATTATTCTAAAATAAGCTAAGCAAATTCAACACAGACCTCTGGTAGGCAAACTAACGAGGATAAAAAGAAAGGTTACATTTTAATCTGAAACAATATTAGAAAGCTTTATCCACACTACTAAATGTATGTACAATCAGCTTGATTATTCATGCTTCAAAGATCCTGTCAAGAGTAATTTACAAAAGGATGGAGAGCCAGATAGAAATGGAGTTGGGTGAAGTCCAGTTTGGTTTCAGGAGAAATGTAGAAACAAAGGAAGCTGTACTAAGTCTTAGGCTGATTTTGGAAGGCAGAATAAGGAAATATAAGAGAACGTTGATGGCATTTGTAGACTAAAAATAGGCTTTGGATAACGTTGATTGGACTAAATTGTTTGACATTTTGAAAACTCTTGGAATAAAGTACAGGGATAAGAGGGTGACCTACAATCTATACAGAAACCACACAGCAGTCATTCGAGCTGAAGGACATGAGAGAGAAGCTGGTATTCAGAAAGGTGTAAGGCAAGGCTGCAACTTATCACCCTTACTTTTCAATCTTTACATTGAACAAGAGATGAAGGAAATTGTAGATAAATTTAAAGTGGGTGTGAAGATTCAAGGAGAAATAGTTTCAACTCTGCGATTTGCCGATGACATAGTCATCTTGGCCGACACGCCTGAGGATTTGAATGCGTTTTTGAATGTTATGGACTCCGTCTTGAGGAAAGAATTCATGATGAAAATTAATAAATGTAAAATAAAAATATTGGAATGCAGCCGAAATAAATCAGAATCCTCTATGGACATCAAATTGGCAGGTGAAAAACTAAAGGAAATAGGAGACTTCTGTTACTTAGGATGCAATATAACCAGTGATGGACGAAGCAAAGAGGGTATAAAAAGTTGGTTAGCTCAGGCAAGGAAAGCATTTCTACAGAAACTGAATCTGTTGACATCGAATATAGATTTGGGAGTTAGGAAGCCATTTTTGAAGGCCTTTGTCTGGAGTGTGGCACTGTATGGAAGTGAAACTTAGACTAATAGTGCAGCAGAAAAGAGGAGAATTGAAGCGTTTTAAATGTGGTGTAACAGGAGAATGATGAAGATCAGATGGGTAGATAGGGTTACAAACGGAGATGTATTAAGACTAGTGGGAGTGGAGAGAGATTTCTGGCGACTGCTAATGAAGAGAAGAGAGAGGTTGGTAGGACACATAATAAAACACCTAGGAATAGCAAGCTTAGTTATGGAAGGAAGGGTCGAGGACAAGAACTGTAGGGGTAGACCAAGGTTAGAATATGTCAAGCAGATTGCCTCGGACGTAGGGTGTTGTAGCTATGTAGAGATAAAACGATTAGCTCAGGACCGGGAGGAATGGAGCGCTGCATCAAACCAGTCAAATGACTGTAGACTCAAACAACAACTGAAGAAAAGAATTTACATTTACAAAAGCAAAAAAAAAAATACAAAATTAATAAAATAATTTTCATAATACTCATCACTTTACTGCTTGCTCGGTGTCAGGATACCATCCCATCACCATCCCAGTTCGCAGCCTTGCCCATCATCATCTTGACAGAGCTTGCTGAGATATGTGGCTTCCTTCCTTCGGAATCGTTGGCGTACATCTTGCTGTAGATACAATTATTATTATTATCACACGAATATCTATTATCTAAACTGCAGTAATGGTTACTCGACTCGCCAATATATTGTCCTATGCAGTTCGCATTTTTTCCCTATCAAACTGTGGCGTGATTTCCAACTAATAAGCACTGAATTTACAACAACTCTTGTTTGCCGCACACAACTGTAAATTACTATTATTATTATTTATTTGGATTTATTGTGCTTCTAACAGGCATATGCCTAATAAAAAGAAACACATGTACATTTGGTTACACAATTCTATCAAATTATAATATAATTGACAGACATAATGCTGAGATTGTAATGCAAATTAATTCTACAACTAAATACGAAAATATAATAATACTGTGCAGGTAATTGGTAGGTGGAATGTACGAGTTCATGTGATCGCACAGCAGGCAGAAACAAAGGAACTATATGTGTAACTGAATAAGTCGAGGTTGTTTGCTATTGAATGTTCATTGTATAATTGAATAGCACTTATTATTGGGGAATGTTTATGCTGTTCAGTTCTAGTTCTTGGGCAGTAAAATGTAATAAACTTAGGTCGAGTTGATGGAGGTGGGACACGTAAATTAAACTGTGATATTAAATACGGACTATACAAAAGGTTATTGAATACTTTGAAGACAAAAACAAGAATTGCAATTTTTCGTCTGTTAGCCAGAGATGTATAATTCAGGTAACTTAGAAGATTTCCATAGCTATCATATTTCGGATAAATACCCGTCATTTTATACTGCAGATATCTTAGGAATTTATTCTGAACCATTTCAATTTCACTAATGTGGTTCAAGTACCAGGGATTCCAGATGCTGGATGCATATTCTAATCTGCTTCTAACAAAATGATTGAACAATAATTTTATACTTTTTGGGTTGACGAAATCTTTAGAATTTCTTCTTATAAAGCCTAGCATTTTATAAGCACTAGCTACCATTTCATGAGTGTGCAATGAAAATGTTAGCTTTGAATCAAAATGGACTCCTAGTATAAGTGCTAGACAATTCACTGCAATAAAAATATTTAAGTACGACGAGTATTCATGTGTCACACAGACACGCAAAATTTCACCCTCAACATCAGAATGAGAATGAACGAATGAATCTTCAGAAAGAGTTATGCCTCTTCAATACACGTAGCACTATTTACATGATTTAACCATAAAACTTGGAGAAGGGGAATGCGCTCCACGATTAATCGAAATAATTGTCCTACAGACTTCACAGACCCCTCATTTTACTCGTGGAACTCTGCACGTCACGAATATATCAGCGTGCTTCAAGTTCGATCATACAGTTCCTGATGACATGATTCGGGGGCAAATTCACTTCGCACCAAACCACGATGTTGTATTCTCAGATTGGTCGGACGTTTAAATCATCGTACGCGTGGGTCGCAGAACTTCCCCACTTGGTGTGATTGAAACCTATCTCTTTCTTTGTCGCTCCCTGCTTCCCTCTTATTCTACAGACTCCAAGACAAGGGAAAATAAATGAAGCAAGTGTCATGACTAGGTGATGCTTCTACAGAGTGTGCACCTGCCTCAATGGTTTTCAGACTGGTTAAAATTACCTTTGACTTTTTTTTTCACAGGGAACGGTGACGACCCTCTCGTGCCCACTGGACTACCCGCTCTTGTGAAATATGGGCAACTGTTTCCTTAACTTGTGCTGGATTTCAAGTAGTAGAATATAAAATATATGTGACATTAATATGAATCAATATTAAGGACTCATCCACCCCCTAATTGGTGGAAATTGAAGTCAATATTCTCATACATCTTGCAGCATCAATAAGTGGCTGACCACCTCATATTACAAATTTCCGTTCGCCCCAGCTGTTTTCAAGTGCGTGTTCCCTCGCTGCTAATTAGCACATTCCACGTTGCTCGTTGCCTCAGGCAAGACTCGCCTCGCTCCTCTTCGCTCTCACTCACTCATGTCAACTCTGACTCAGCGTGACGTGCTCTCAAAACAACTTGTAAACAAACTCGGTGTTTACATTCCCAATCAGTTGCTTGCTCTAGTGGCCCCGTGTAGTTGGTGCACTAGTCCTCTCGTAGAAGATTTGATGCAGCAGCATTGTTGTTTCTTGGCTCCCACGGCTCTCGTTGATAGTATAGTTTCATGTTAGCGATATAATACACAGACATCGTACCAGTGCTCAGCTGTCGCACTCGATATGCGTTGTTACCTAAGTTCCTCACGATGCTGAACGGGCCAACGTAACGCTCGCGGAACTTGTGGAATACTTTATT
Source organism: Meconema thalassinum (assembly GCA_946902985.2). NCBI lineage: Eukaryota > Metazoa > Arthropoda > Insecta > Orthoptera > Tettigoniidae > Meconema > Meconema thalassinum. Next base: position 1,324,497,228 of record OX336388.2, on the reverse strand, counting down.
CGAAGGATCAAATATCGGTGGCTTTTTAATTAAACCAAGCTCATTCTCAACCAACTCCCGGTGGAACCTCTTTCCACGTACTCTCCTCAGTCGTCTATCCGCCTGACACCTCATGTGTATGATGGTATTTTGGATCCTCAAATCGTGAGTTAGCATAGGATCACGTGGGCAATTGACAATATTGTCCCATGATCTCTCTGGGTATGGGTTATGGTGCAATACCATAGGTATCTGTCCTGTTGACTCGTGTTTAGTTAAGTTCATGCAGACCTCAATATCCTTTACTCTGTCTACCCACTTGTGATATTCGTGTGGTACAAAAACTCAGAAAAACATTGAAATATTCCTCATCACGCGTTCGCTTGGATTAGCGGAAGGGTGTCTTATAGATGATAGGATGTGTTTAATTCCTAAGTCTTCCATCCCTTTTTTGAACTCTGCACTGGTGAAATAACTGCCGTGATCAGACAGAATAGACCCTGGCCTACCTAGTTTTGGAACCACCTTGTTTCTGATTCTACTCAAGAATAGTTTGGAAGTGGTTTTCTGTATGGGACACAGAACCACGAATATAGAAAAGACATCTAAGCATACACGTAAATGTCGGCATCCTCTTCTCCCCTTTGGAATCGGTCCGAACGTGTCAATAGTAACAAGCTCACATGGCTTCTGTGCCAACAATGGTTTTGGATATTGCTTCATTAAATTATTGTTTGGTTTAGTGCGCTGGCAAGCATCACATATCTTCACCCCCTTGAATATAGTTGTCCTCATACGCGGCCAAGTAAATGTTTCTGCAATTGTTGCTTCTGTTTTGTCAATTCCAATGTGCCCCAAGGTTTCATGCACGTGCCAGGTTAATCCACGCTGCAATGAAGCTGGTACCAGAATCCGTAGCTTGGTGTGTTCCTCATCTATGAATTTGTGCAGTAGGTTGTTTAAATACAAATATTTGCCTTCTTTAGATCATGCTTCACGATGAGCGGGTGTTCCAGGCTGTAGCTCTCCTTTTAAATAACGAATCGTCTGCAGCATCTGCGGTTCAGCTTCCTGTTCTCTAGGTATTTCTATCAGTTCTTCTAGAAACTCACGATCTTTTGTAGTCAAGTTCTATATGCTGTATCATGGCTTTCTCTTCAACATCTGCTTCAGGATTTCTGCTGAGTGCATCCGGAATAACGTTCAATTTCCCCGGGCAGTGTTCAATTACGATGTCAAACTGTTGTATATAAATGGACCATCTCGTAATCCGTGGTCTTGAATAAGAACGTGATCCGTCCTTATTATTATTGGGTAGCCAAATACAATCTCTCTCCATCGTTGGAGAGCATGGAGTATTGCCAAAAGCTCCAGCTCTGTAACGGTGTAGTTACGCTCATTTTTGCGCAATTTGCGACTTACAAATGCTAGGTAAGACCAGTTCTGAAGGTTGCTCGGATCTTCCTGATACAGCGTAGCTCCAATGCTAATAAGTGAAGCGTCTGCTTGAATAATGAATTTTCGGCCGAAATCTGGGTATCCTAGTTTTATATAATTTTGAATCAAGGGTTTCGTTGCTTGGAAAGACTTGTTACATTCGTCATTCCAGAACCATTTGTTACTCTTTTTAAGTAATTCCTGCATAGGGGCTACCGTATCAGTGTACCCTGGGCAATTTTACTTGAAAAATCCCGTCACTCCTAGGAAAGCACGTACATGTTTTACTCTCGTAGGCGTGGGGGAAATTCGTAATCGCTTCGATTTTGGCAGGGTTTGGTCTTACTCCCACCTTATCGATTATATGGCCCAAATACAATATTTCATCTCTGAAGAAGTGTGACTTTTTGAGGTTGATCATAAAATTTGAAGTTCGGAGGTTGTCTAATAATTTGTCCAGGTTATTCATATGTTCTTCAATTGTGTCAGAAGCCAGCAAAATATCATTGATGTATCCGACGGTCATTTCTTTAACCTCATCAGTTAGGTTTCGATCTAAGGCTCTAAGGCACAACCAGCTGTTTTAACCCCGAATGACATTCTCTAAAATGTAAATGCTTGATTTTCAAACAAGAAGCCAGTCAACAATTGTGAATTCTCGTCTAATTCAATGTGGCGAACGCTCGATGTTAAGTCAACGCTAGAATTAATGCTTTTTCCTCGGAATCCTTTTAGGACGTCTCTTATTAACGGCGCTTCGTCATATTCTGGTAACAATCGAAGGATGAGCATTCTTGCATCTAGGCACAGCCTAATGGACCCATTTGGTTTTGCAACAGCCACAATTAGGTTTAGAAAAGGTGTGGGCGTCTTCTTAATAACCCCTGCCTTAGCTTTCCGTCTATGATCTCTTTAACTTGACTATGGTGTTTTTCCGGTATCGGGTACAACCTACTTCTGAATGGGGACCAGTCATCCACTTGCATCGAGTATTTGAAGTTCAAAATCTTGCCTGGTACAATATGCTTCGCTCCGAGTCTACAGACTCCAAGACAAGGGAAAATAACTGAAGCATGTTTCATGACAAGGTGACGCTTCTACAGAGTGTGCACCTGCCTCAACGGTTCTCAGACTGGTTAAAATTAACTTGGCATTTTGTTTCACAGGAAACTGTGACGACCCTCTCGTGCCCACTGAACTACCTGCTCTTGTGAAATATGAGCAACTGTTTCCTTAACTTGTGCTGGATTTCAAGTAGTAGAATATAAAATATATGAGACATTATTATGTTCCAATATTAAGGGCTCAATACTTCATTTAATATATTTGTGAGGGCGGTTTAAAGGTGTTATATTGTTGTTGTTTGAGTCTTGAGTCTTTCGACTGGTTTGATGCTGTTCTCCATGCTTCCCTGTCCTGTGCTAATCATTTCATCGCTACATAGCTACCACACCCTACATCTGAGGCAATCTGTTTAAACATATTCTAACCTTGGTCTATCCATGCTGATCTTATCCTAGACCCTTCCTTCTATAACTAAGTTTGCTATTCCTGTTATTTTAGAATGTGTCCTACCATTCTATCTATTCATTAGCAGTCGTCAGAAACATCTATCCTCTTCCACTCGTCTTAATACCTCTTTATTCGTACCCCTATCTACCCAACTGATCTTCATCATTCTCCTGTAACAACACATTTAAAACGCTTCAATTCTCCTCTTTTCTGCTGCACCAACAGTCCACGTTTTACTTTCATAGAGTGCCACTCTCCAGACAAAGGATTTCAAAAATGAATTCTTAATACTTAAATCTATATTCTATGCCAACTGATTTCTTTTCTGTAGAAATGCTTTCCTTGCCTGTGCTAACCTACTTTTTATATCCTATTTGCTTCGTCCATCACTGGTTATTTGGCTTCCTAAGTAACAGAAGTCACCTACTTCCTTTAGCTTTTCACATGTCAATTCGACTTCCATAGGGGTTTTTGATTTCCTCTGACTGCATTCCAATATTTTTGTTTTACATTTATTAACTTTCATCATGAATTCTTTCCTCAAGACAGAATCCATAGCATTTATATCCTCATTCAAGTCCTCTGGTGTGTCGGCTAAATGGCATTAGCAAATCTCAGAGTTGAAATTATTTCTCCTTGGATCTTTACTCCTACTTTGAATTTTTCTCCAATTTCCTTCATTGCTTGTTCAATGTATAGATTGAAAAGTATGGGTGATAAGTTGCAGCTTTGCCTTACACCTTTTTGAATACCAGCTTCTCTCTCATGTCCTTCCGCTCAAATAACTGCTGTCTGGTTTCTGTATAGATAGTAGAGCACCCTCCTATTCCTTTACTTTATTCCAATCGTTTTCAAAATGTCAAACAATTTAGTCCAATCTACGTTATCAAAAGCCTATTCTTAATCTACAAATGCCATGAACGTTCGCTTATCCTTCCTTATTCTAGCTTCCAGAATCAGCCTAAGACTTAGTACAGCTTCCCTTGTTCCTACGTTTCTCCTGAAACCAAACTGGTGTTCGCCCAACTCTATTTCTATCTGTCTTTCCATCTCTTGTAAATTATTCTAGTCAGGATCTTTGAAACATGAGTGATCAAGCTGATTTTAAGGTAATCTTCACACCCGTCAGCTCCCACTTTTTTCGTTATAGGGATGATAACATTCTTCTTGAAATCAGAGGGTACCTCACCTGTCTCATAAATCCTACACACCAAGTGAAATAACCTGATCAGACCTTCATCACCTATGCAGCTTAGCAATTCAATCGGTATATCATCAATGCCTGGTGCTTTGTTCCTGCTTGAGTCTTCCAATGCTCTGTCAAATTCTGATCTAAATATTTAAAAAATATCCTTTTTCTTCCTCATCAATTTACTCTTCCCTTTCCATTACATGATTCACTATCTCCTTTCCCTTATACAACCACTATGTAAGCTTTCAATCTCTCAACCTTTTATTCCCTATCTGTTGGAGGTTTTCCATCTGACTCCTTAATATTACAGCACTTGGTTTTCTTTTCCCCAATAGTACTCTTTATCCTTCGATAAGCTGTATATACCTTTCCTAATTTCGGACAATTTTCTATACCAGGACATTTCTCTTTCAACCATTCTTCTTTTGCTTCCTTGCACTTCTTGTTAACCTAATTCCTCAGACGTTTGTATTCTGCTTTTTCCCTTTCATCTCTTTCATTCTAGTGCTTCCGCCGTTCGTCCATTAATTCTAGTGTATCCTCCGTGACCCACGGTTTTCTACCTATTCTTTTTTTCCTACCAATGTTTGCGGAGATAAATGTAACGTGAGTTTTCTTGCTTTATTAGTTCTGGACATCTAAGCTTTTTCTTCGTAGACCTAGTTAAAAGAAAATCGATTTTTGGTTTTGAAGACTGTTCGGCTCAGAAAATTGAGGTGATGAAAATGTTGTAGTAATGGGAGATTGGAATTTCTTTGGAGGAGCTATATAATATGTAGTATGATACAACCAATGCGACGTAGAAAAGGCAAAAGAATATTTCCTTTTATATAATTCTTCACATATATCTCAAACAATTTTTAATAGCACAATTCATATACTTCATCTATTCCTTTACAAAGCCTTCCTCCCATTGTCTCTCACACCTCTGGAATCCACAGAGCAGACTCTCCCGCTCGGCAAGTTCCAGCAACCCTCACTCAAGTGCTCCAACGCCACGCTGGCCATCTTGCATGTCCTCCTAACACAACAACTCTACTTCAATCTCACGCCACCTCCTAAGAACACTAAACATACCATAGACAGACGTATCACAGCCTACAGGATTTCAGGAAACGGGCCTCCAAACCTTGAAGTAAACCGTATGCGCTATACATTCCACAGAAAAAGTATGTAGATTTAATTAATAAATCATAATAGTTTTCAACAAATATGATATAATCAATATTTTCACACCAAAGAACGACAACTTGAAGATGATTTATTGTAGGAATATCCTTAATGGGGCCTCCAAACCTTGAAGTGAACCGTATGCGATGTTTTCTCTTACACATTTACGTCCCATTTCCGTGCCCGACATTACCCGAATGCTTACATTACTGTAAATAAGAATACAGCAAAAGTATGAAGATTTAATAAATCATAATTGTTTTCAGCAAACATGACATAATGGATATTTTCACACCAAAGAACGACAACTTGAATATGATTTTGTGTAGGAATATCTTTAATGGGGCATCCAAACCTTGAAGTAAACAGTATGCGATGTATTCTCTTACACATTTCCGTCCCATTTCCGTCCCTTTTCGAAAATCACTCCCACAAAAAATATCCATCAACCGAGTGGAAATATGTTACATATCAACAAGAGAAAATCTTTTAAGAAAGAGGCTGTGTTAGAAGCAAGGACAAAGGGACATACAACAACAGCAAAACGGATGCTGACCACAATCTGGTTGTTATGGAATGCAGACTTAAGTTGAAGAAAAGTCAAAAGCCAAAAAGGTGGGCAATAGACAGACTGAAAGAGAAGGACATGGACTAACGATTCAAGACGAGTATACAGGAAGGACTAATGAAAATCCTTGAACAAGCTACAATTGTTGAGGAATGGGCACTTTTGAAGAATGAAATAACAAACTCCGCAGAAGAAGTCAGCATCGGGATATGTTTTGCAATCCAAAATCTGGTTTTAAAATCTCTGCTTGACCATAATGAAGCTTTTATCATACAATACCATTCCAGAAACAAAACTAGTGTATATCGCCAGGTTGAGGTTGAGGTTGAATTTCAGAATCGATGACTCATAATGTCGGAATTAAGACCTTGTACCGTTTGAATAGTGACTTAACTCTTTTACACCAGGTATTAAAACACCGTCTTCTCATATGAATTATCTTACGCCCTTTATACCACCTGAAATAGATGAAGTTCTGAGGTATGTCAAGGGTGATATTTCTTCTCGTTCTAAGGACAGTGTACGATTTCAATGGTAAATTTGGTTCATATGTATAAGATATCTTACATTTTATAGTTCAATACTCGTAGTTTGTTAACCTTCTCTTATTTCTTTTTTCACCTTATTATGATAGTTAGGTCTGTATGTTAGCAGCCTTGTAAGTCGGGGAAGCATAAGAAAGTAGTCTCGTCTCATGTCGAAGTATGTTGAAAGCTTTTCTTGCTGTAAGTAGACTGTAGAGTAGAAGGATGATTACTGAACAAGCATGGTGAAATAATTATCTTGCTTGTAATACAGTACAGCCTGTAGTGCAATGCCGCAAGAAAAGTGGATGCCCTACATTATTATATACTGCGAGCAATGAGTTGCATTTGTAATGCGAATTAGTGGTGGAGGTCTGACCACAAACTACAGCAGCAATCCCTTATTTATTGAATCCGCAACAACCACGACGAGATGCAATTATCACAATGGAACTATTTAATATTCCATAATATGTTGTGAATGAGAGATGGGGGATTTACCATTAGAGATACTCACATATTCAGATCATAATTCAACTGAATCTTTCCTTGAATGGAAACAGTCGGATCGCATTACAAGATCTACAGTTAAAACTTCAGCAAACCTTTTAGGTTATTTCTGTGTCTGTTGCGGGGTTTCGCCTTAGTGCACAAAATTAGACTCATCATTCTTTAGGCATTCATACGGTTAACTGAAGAGTAGTGTAGTATTATACAGTAAGATTAGTAATTTATTAGTATTATACTATACAGTACTGTATCTTAGCACCAACAGAAGAACATGAGACAGTCTGCTAGTATACAAAGCTTCTTGTAATCTGTAGCAAATACCTTTTAATCCCACGTTTTTTTTCTCTTCAATATCCCCTTGAATTAGGATTGTACTCGTGTTGACCAACTGAAAATGACAATATCAATCTGCCAACGTCAGTAACACTTAATGCGGAGTGTACATGCCTTTCCTCTTGCCCCACAATAGCCTTTTCGCGTCGATAGACAAATCTGAACAATTCACGGCAGAGACTCCTCAGACGGGTAATACCTCAATGGTGGTCCGGACAGGGTGTACCAAGAGCATGCTGATGAGCCTGACACGATGTATCTAGGGGAAGCCCCATACCAGACATGGCGAAAACCTAAGTGATTTGTTGAAGTTAAAATAATTAACCTTGAAAGCCAGTATTTCATCTTTAAGGGGATGTGGAATGTCTTATTTTATCCATGCTAATTTCCAACCTTTTATTCACCTTTTGCTCAGAATTTAATGAAGAGCAACACACAGCTAAAATAGCCAGAACAAAAACAACTTTTATAACTGTGCCTGTCACAAATCTTGTAGAACAATTATATACATTTCCAAAGACACACACTCAGTTTTAAATTTTCAAAATTCAAATCTTAATCAATTTTTTTCCATTTATCAAAATTTGGTGTCTTGTGTGTTGATCGTCACCGTTTCTCTCATATCTCCAATGCTTACACCGCCTTATGTGGCGAAGTGCTGCAGCACATTGTTTTATTTGAAAATTAACTTCTTTAATAATATTATCTACTATCAAATTCAGTGCATTAAAAAGATGTATGTAAAATGATCGGAAATATATAGATTCCCGTCACAACGAGGTATCTAGTCGTGCGCTCCATTTCCCGTCCGGCACTGGCTGTGTAGATCGCAGCTCAGGGAGAATTTCTACGTTTATTGCCAGCAAACATGAAATCTGCCTTTTGCGCATGCGTGCCGACCTTTTCCGTTGTGCTGTTGCGACAACAGCCAAGACCACAGGTCAAGACAATACAGAATTCCTTCGTTCAAGCACACAGCGGCAGCACTGGTCACATGAAATGAGAACTTAGCAGGTGGCTCATTCTAGACTCTGTGCCAGCATTTTAGAGGGAATCGCTCAAAGCAAAAGGTGGAAAAAAAAGGAAGCCATCAGCTGTTCCCGCCAGAAGGTCTTTTAATACTCCCAACTTACCTATCCTATAGCCACATTTTGTAAATCAATGGACTATAGTTTGTTCAGTATGAAAACTTCAGTGAAGAACCTCTTGAGTGTTACTGAGGGACGGTTTCTATAAATTGTGTTTCTAAACAGAGTATATTTATGTTTTGGAGGGGATATGGGTTACATACAGCACACAACTGTTTTTCTGCACCAGCCGCCACCGGGTAGGTTTGGACTTTTCTTGTTTTAAAGTGGGTGTTATACCTTCAACTACAAATTGAAACTCACTCAAACCTTTGAGGTTGTAATTAGTCTTTATACGAAATATTAAAATATTGTTTGAGTTTTCTCAAACTGAAATAATAACGCTTAATTAATTCATAATGTGGAAAATAGTGAGATTCAGTTTATATCTCAAGATTAAACAAACACTTAAAAAAGTAGTTCCGTGAAGAACTAAAGCCTATTTTCATATATCCTACTTATGTTAATCGCCACTATAAACATACAAAACTTCAGTTTGATTGCTGTAATAGGTTCGTAGATATTGAGAACCGACTAAATATTTGGGATGGTCGCCATGTTGGATTTTTATATATGTAGGTCTTGGAGTTATGTTCTGTTACATGAAGATTATTGTGTACGTGTAGTATACAAACTTCAATCGCATGATTAGGACACAAGGAGTAAAAACGATATTTTAAAATCTCGCACCGCTGCCAGCTTGTGGTTATGCAAACAATAGAAATAAATTAGAGGCCAGTGGATTAAAATATGTATAAACATTTGCTGTACCAAGTTTCATTGCGTTTGGATCATTAAATTGCGAGAAAAGTCTATTTAAAACTTTCAACTTTGCTCGGCCGCCATGTTCGTCTTGTAGTTATCCGGTTTTTGAAAGTCTCATAGATGAACTTCCTTTATCTCCTTACAAAGTTTCAGGGTGATACCGGTAATAGTTTCAGAGATATAGAATGCCGGTGGAATATTTCGCACAGCCGTCATATTGAGGTTATATAAACAATTCAATGTAAACAATGTCGGTGAATTACAATGTGTATAAACATATACTGTACCAAGTTTCATTGCGTTTGGTTGGTTATCGCGAGAAACGTTTATTTAAAAGTCGCAACTTCACTTGGCCGCCATGTTGGTTTTGTAGTTACCAGGTTTTCAAGAGTCACATTGGTGAACTTCTAGTAGATCCCTTTATCATCGAACACAATTCCAGGGTGATGTCGGTAATGGTTTCGGAGATATTGAATGCTGATGAAATATTTCGCACAACCGCCATGTTGGATTGGTGAGACGTAACAAAATTTGAAGGGCACGGTCGGGGTCGTCCGGAATAGTGCTATAAACTTACCGAGTTTAATTGAAATCGCTCCAGCCGTTTAGATTTTATTAGGGGGGGGGCTTACACACACACACACACACACACATGCAAATACGCACACACTGACAGACACATGGGCAAAAGGTGATGTCATAAGCCTATTTTTTATAAAGGAAAATAGGCTAAAATGAAAATTGCAAATATTCCTATAAACTTGGGAGATATGAGGGATACGGTGAAGATCAGGACAAAGCAAGAACGAAATTTTTAAAATTCAATAAAAACCGTTATGATTGGAATTTTGGAAATTTAAAACTTTGCTTCTAATAGCGCGTGCGTGTTTCCTTGGAAATGTACATACTTGTTGTGGAAGATCTATGAAACGTACGGTAATGATATCAAAATCATTATTGCTTTGGCTCTTCATGCTGTTTATTCCCCCTTAACAGGATCTATTCTAATTTTTACAGGTATGTTCTTCAAGACGCATTTCTTAATATGACACAGGATTTTTGAAATTAAAATGAATTTTAGAATTTTCATTAATCTTTTTAAAATTCTATAATTTTAACAGCACGTTCATGAACATTTCTATCTGGCATTAATTAAACAAAAGTGATTTTGGGAACCAGATGTGTTAAAATATAGGAAGAATTCCATCTAAGAATTTCAGCGTTGTATGTTGAAAATTTCCGGAAAAAAAGTGGAAATGTTACATCTAGAAAAATATTTTAGTGATAAATTGGAATCAAAGATTTGTCCAATTTTTAGAACAGGCCATTTCCATAGGTTTCCTCGTATTTTATTTGAAGCACTAGCATCCGTTTTGTTGTTATTGTATGTCCCTTTGTCCTTGCTTCTAACACAGCCTCTTTCTTAAAAGATTTTCTCTTGTTGATATGTAACATCTTTCCTCTCGGTTGATGGATATTTTTTGTGGGAGTGATTTTCGAAAAGGGACGGAAATGGGACGTAAATGTGTAATAGAAAACATCGCATACGGTTTACTTCAAGGTTTGGATGCCCCATTAACGATATTCCTACAATAAATCATCTTCAAGTTGTCGTTCTTCGGTGTGAAAATATTCATTATATCATATTTGCTGAAAAACAATAAATTATAATTTATTAATTAAAGCTTCATACCTTTGCTGTGGAATGTATATCGCATACGGTTTACTTCAAGGTTTGGAGGCCCCATTAAATATATTCCTACAATAAATCATCTTCAAGTTGTCGTTCTTTGGTGTGAAAATATTCATTATGTCATGTTTGCTGAAAACAATTATGATTTATTAAATCTTCATACTTTTGCTGTATTCTTATTTACAGTAATGTAAGCATTCGAGGTAATGTCGGGCACGGAAATGGGACGGAAATGTGTATGAGTAAACATCGCATACGGTTCACTTCAAGGTTTGGAGGACCCATTAAAGATATTCCTACAATAAATCATCTTCAAGTTGTTCTTTGGTGTGAAAATATTGATTATATCATATTTGCTGAAAACAATTATGATTTATTAATTAAATCTACATACTTTTTCTGTGGAATGTATAGCGCATGCGGTTTACTTCAAGGTTTGGAGGCCCGTTTCCTGAAATCCTGTAGGCTGTGATACGTCTATCTATGGTATGTTTAGTGTTCTTAGGAGGTGGCGTGAGATTGAAGTAGAGTTGTTGTGTTAGGAGGACATGCAAGATGGCCACCGTGGCGTTGGAGCGCTTGAGTGAGGGGTGCTGGAACTTGCTGAGCGGGTGTGTCTGCTCTGTGGATTCCAGAGGTGTGCGAGACAATGGGAGGAAAGCTTTGTAAAGGAATAGATGAAGAATATGAATATTGTGCTATTAAAAATTGTTTGAGATATATGTGGAGAAATATATAAAAGGAAATATTCTATTGTCTTTACTACGTTGCATTGGTTGTATTTTACTACAACATATTATATAGTTCCTCCAAAGAAATAAAATGATGGAATGAATGTGAAAGCGATGGATGCGATAAATTGAAAATGCAATAATATATAATTTTGACTGTGTTACTGACTAAGTATATTTCATCCCTTTCTTCTTCCAAAAAGTAAGTTATATATCAATGAACTGTAATTAAATTGCAGTTAGGTATAAACTTGCCTTGTTCACTGAAGTGTCCGGGTTGGTGTTCGAAACACACCATCCCTTGAGAAAGAAGAGTTCTTGTGTTCTCTATTTATACAATATTTATTTAATCGTTCATAGTTTTCTATGTATGAACTGGTGCCAGACCGGATATATTTCAATGACCAACAGAGTTCAATGCTAACAAAGGATTTGCGCTCCCGGCAGACACATAGTAGGATAACATGTCACATGTTACACATCATTATGCGACTACAGTAAGTCTCGTATAGAAAGATAACTATTGCAATGGGTACCATGTTTCGACTTCCGGAAAATTTCGACATATCTTCGCGTTTCACACCCCCCCCCCCCCCCCCCAGACCCCAAAACCACCGTCAGTTCAAAAGTTTATATATAATTTATGTATATATGTATATATGTATATATATCAGTTTCTTGTGGACACGATAACTGCCGTAATTTTGCACCAATCACTTTGAATTTTTAATGTAATATGTATCCCTATAAAGTCTCGGTCGAGTTCGTTAATAGGCAAAATCAGTCGATGGGGGTAAAAATAGGGGGCTTTTTTTTTCGAAAAAGTGAAATATCACTATAACTGTCTTAATAAGTGAAATATCGAATCCCTTCAAAGTTCATATTCGGATAAGTGCCAAAAATTTATGTTTAAAAAGTTTTTTGATAGCACCAACCATTGGCCAATGGGTTGGAAAAAAGTGGGTTTTTGGGAAACATTAATCATATCTCTCTTAATAGGCACAATATCAAAACCGTACAAAATGGACGATATGACCCTAATAATTACCTAAAACTTTTGTCTGATTATTTTTTTGATACAACCCACCATTACGCCAAGGGATGAGAAAAATGATTTCGGAATTAGAAGAAAATGCCAAGAACCATCAGAGGTTACCATGACAACGCTTCTAAATTGATGACGGATAAACTATCAGAGGTTGCCATGACAACGAGATCACATTCAGTTTACCATCTGACTATGTGGGAAGCTGCTTCGGTGACGTAGCCTAGCTGGTAGCATGCTGAACTTCTATGCCCAAGGTCGCGGGTTCAAAGCCGGCCGAAGTCTTCGGATTTTCAAAAAGCTCTGAAAATCCCTCAGTATGCTTTCCTTCAGAGGGGAAATCCAACGTTCGTTGCAAGTTACTGGTTGCGGTGGCATCTAGTAGCCAAGTTCACTGCTAGGTGTCGTTGACGGTATATTTGGTACCAACATTAGGAACTACTACTTGAAATTGACCGTCTGCAGTCCTTACCTGAATTACAGACTAATACAACCATAACAACCAACACCGTTTATCAGACAGATTCTACACACACCCAAAGTACACGGGGTTACATGACCGCGTTGTCGCAGCCCTAAACTGAGGAATCAACCAACATCTCTGCGGGAGATAAAATTTGACGTGAAGAAGTAACAGACTGTTAGATAGTTACACATCAGTTCCAAACCTTGCATAGGGACGGTGTGACCACAAGTATAACAAGTAGTTCCGTGAAGAACTATACAGCCTATTTTCATATATCTTACTTATGTTAATTGCCTCTATCTACGTACAAAATTTCAGTTTGATTGCTGTAATAGATTCGTAGATTTTGAGAACCGACTAAATATATCGGATGGTCGCCATGTTGGATTTTCTATATGTAGGTCCTAGAGTTATGTACTGTTACATGAAGATTATTGTGTACGTGTTGCATTCAAACTCAAATCGCATGATTAGGACACAAGAAGTAACAACGAGATTTTAAAATTTCGCAAAGCTGCCATCTTGTGGTTATGGAAAGAATTGAAATAAATTAGATGCCAGTGGATTAACATTCGTATAAGGATTTACTGTACCAAGTTTCACTGCACTCGGATGGTTAAATTGCGAGAAACGTCCAGGTGAATATTTATACTTCGCGTCGCCGCCATGTTGGATTTGTGATTACCAGGTTATTTAAAGTCTGAGCCATTTTTATGAGATATATAAGTTACTCCTTTGTGCCATTTTTATCTGACGTGATCAATGCACGCCTTCGTGAAACCTTGGCTGTGAAGCTATTAATAGCCCTCTGATGTCTTAATACCATATATGGACATGTCTGCATCTTGTCCCCTTATTGGTCAGTGATTTATATATTGGAAGGGGTCGTGACCAATCAAATTTTACCACGCAGTTACCTTTGTGTTGCGTCGTCATTTGCTTTGTTTCGAGGCATTTTTTCTTGCAGCCAAGTAGGCTAGACGTATTCCCATATTCTAGGGAAAGTGCCCGCGTTCAAGGTGAAACCATGGCGAGGTGTCTGTATGTCGTAATCAGTAATTGCTTTACTGTAGTTCAGTTTCATATTTCGGCAATTTAAAACTCTATTTCTGTGTTATTTTCTTTTGGTCGCGTGTACTTGCCCCCTCCCGATAATTTCCCTCCACCCTTTGTGTGCGTGTAATTGCTGGTGAGTTTTGTTTTGTATGGTAGTGTTATTTTCATTTATTTTGATAACGTAGTTTTTGTACTTTAAGGGTTGAAAGTTATGTATGTGGGCTGTCTTTGTTTTACTCTGGTGTGCGTGACGGTGGGTTTGCCTACCTTGTAGGGGGCACCTTTGGGTCTGTCATCCAGAGTGTATCTTATCGTAGAACAACATAACGGGATTGGAGATTATTTTTCTTGCTTCCCGTAATGCTTTGTTCTTTATCTTAAAGAGTTCACAAAAGGAGGTCTCGCCATTGCTATTTGCTGGTGACCTAACCTGTGATATTCTTGTGTCTGTGAATGACCATATTTTGCGCATCACATATTTTCGTCGTCTTTGTGTGCCCTTATCTCCTACGCATACTTTCAATTTTTAAAGTATATTTTTGGCTTTGCCGATAATTTAATGTAATTTTTCCTTTTGTCTAATTTCCTACTTTTCTCGTAACTCACTCGTTCTTGCATGTGCCTCCGCGTCTTTCTTCCTCACTCCTCCCCTCCCTCTCACCCCTCTCCACCCCGTTCTGAACCATTGTACACCCTCCTATTTTGTTCATCCCTTTTGACACGCTTTGTCTAAATTTTGAGAACGTATCTTGACTTCGTTGAGTGTAGTCGTTTCTGTGTTTTGTCTTTTTTATCTAATTGCGACATACTTACATTTAGTCATCGTTTCATCTTGCCTTAAACACGTTACCTTAACTTATCTTATTTTATTTCATTTTAATATAATTTAATTTAGTATATTTTCGATTTTCTTCCTAATTTGTATTTTTCTTGCGGTAAACTAATTTTGTGGTTAATTTGTTGGTCATTTCTCTTCTTGCTTTTAATATCTCTGGGATCGTTGTGCATTGTAGTTGTTATTTTAATACATTTTATCTTTGCCTAAGTATCTCTGCTTTTTCGTCACGTCTTATTTTAATTTTAGTAACCTTCTTCGAGTTTTGTCTGGTTTTTGCTATATTTCGGTTTGTCGGTCTTATTAGCGTACTTGTGACGTTAATACGGCCTACACGGCCTCTGATTTAAATTTGTTCATCTTTGGATTTTACCGTAGTTTAATTTTATTTAGCTTTCCCCCTTCCTTTTGGGATTGCTTTCTGGTTTGCCTTTTAAAATTTGGGCCCAGCGAAAGCCAAACAAGACTGCGATCTCCCCGTTTTTCTTTCTTCTATTTTATTTTATTTTATATTTCTTCGGGGATAGGGGAAGAGCTTCAGCTACGTTTCCACTGACGTCTGCTGCGTACGTAAGTATATGTTTATTTCTATTACTTCATCTAAGTTGCGTACAAGTCCTATAGGTGAACTTAAATTCTTAGCCCCTATAAACATTAAAAAATTCAGTTTGATTGCTATAATAGACTCGTAGATATTCAGAGCCGTCTAAATATTACGGATGGTCGCCATTTTGGATTGTTTAATGTATAGGCCGTGGAGTCATGTACCATTAAAGGAAAATGATTGCGTAGGTTCATTATTCAAACTTTCACATCGATCGCATGATTACGACACAAGAAATAAAAACTTGATTTTAAAATTCGCAAAGCCGCCATCTTGAGGTTATGTAAACATCTGAACTAAATTAGATACCAGTGTATTACAATGTTTATAAACATTTCCTGTACCAGATTTGATTGCGGTTGGTACATTAGAACGCAAGAAATTTCTATTTAAAATTTTCAAATTCGCTTGGCAGCCATGTTCGTTTTGTAGTTAACCGGTTTTTGAAAGTCTTATAGATGAACTTCCAGTAGTGCCCTTTATCTCCGTACAAAATTTCAGGGTGATGTCGCTAATAATTTCAGTGATATAGAATGCCGGTGAAATATTTCGCACATCCGCCATCTTGTGGTTATGTAAACAATTGAACCAAGTTAGATGTCGGTGCATTACAATGTGTATAACCATATACTGTACCAAGTTTTATTGCGTTTGGTTGATTAAATCGCGAGAAACGTCTATTTAAAAGTGGCAAATTCGCGTGGCCGTTAAGTTGGTTTTGTAGTTACCAGTTTTCCAAAAGTCACATACCGTAGGTGAACTTCTAGTAGTTCCCTTTATCACCGTAAAAAATCCAGGGTGATATCGGGAATAGTTTCGGAGATATTGAAAGCTGGTGAAATATTTCGCACAGCCGCCATGTTGGATTGGTGAGACGTACCAACATTTGAAGGGCACGGTCGAGGTCGTCCGGATTAGTGTTATGAACTTACCGAGTTTCACAGAAATCGCTCTGGCCGTTTAGATTTTATTAGACACACACACACACACACACACACACACACACACACACGCGCGCGCGCGCGCGCGCGCACTCACATACGGACAAAAGGAGATCTCATAAGCCTATTTTTTTAAAATTGAAATTAGGCTAAAAATCGACCCGAAATGACAAGAAGGTTACCGTCCCCCTAACACAATCAAATGTTAAAAATATGCATAGTAAGACGAAAGAAAAGTTAATTGACCTCCAATTATATTGTAAAATACTTTCTAGCAATAAATGAGGTCTGATCCTTCTACGAAAACCTGCATATTTTGCCTATTATAGCCTATCCCCTAGTTTGCCCGGTGAAATCTACCTCCGCCTTCCGGCGTTGCGAGAGGAATTTTTTTCTATCGTCTAGTAGATGTAGCAATGCACTGTGGTGGATTTGTTAATAGGACGCACGATTGTGGGAAAGTGTAAGGAAAGTACAGTAGTCTCAGTAATGGGATACGAAAAAGTTCTTGCACCGCTAGAAAGCATAAGGTCCGTAGATTAATATGGCGCAAAATTAAAATTTAGAAAATGTTCAATTGGATGACATGTTTTGATCGCTTAGATTAGTTTTGACGGGTAGGTGAAAATATCTGATGATAACATGACGATCGAAAAATTGTCATTGAATTAAATAATCCTCCCCTTCTTTCTTTATGAAGAATGTGTGATCAGTAATTTTTATGACCAAAATCAATAATATAAAGAAAAAGTAATGGAATGCAGACGAAAGAAATCAGGAACCCCGATTGACGTCAAATTGCCGGGTGTAAAGTATAGAAGTAGGAAACGTCTGGTAGGTTGGCCCAGGCAAGGAAGGCATTTCTAAGGAAAATAAATCTGTTGACATTAAATATGAATTTAGGTGTTAGAATGTCATCTTTTAAAACTTTTGTTTGGAGCTTGGCAGTTTAAAGAAGTGAAATTTGGGTTGTTTGTGCAGCAAAAAGGAACGTTTAAAATATGCTGTTACAGGAGAATGATGAAGATAAGATGGGCAGATAGAGTAACATATTAAGAGGTATTAAGACGGGTGAGAGAGGAGGGATGTTTCTGGCTTGGTAGGACACATACTAAGACACCCAGGAATAGCAAAGTTAGTTATGGAAGGACAATAACTGTAGGGCTAGATCACGGTTAGAATATGTTAAAAAGATTGCCTCAGATGTAGAGAAAAAACGATTAGTTCAGGAAGGGGAGAATGGAAATCTGCTTCAAACCAGTTGACTGAAATTTCAAACACACATTTCATGTTATATTTCTTTCAGGTTTGGGTGTTTAAATGTATGTACTCCCCGCCTAATATAATTGTTGTTGATTCTTTAAGGGTGTTTGTGACATCGTTTAGCCCTGTGTACTTGGGTGTGTGCAGAATTTGTCTTATAACCTGTGTTACACTGATGACTGTACTAGTGTGTGTGTGTACGTATTTGTAATTGAGGTAGGATTTGGGTAGGAAGCGGCCGTGGCCTTAGGTTAGGTACTGTACCCGTAAAAATCAAGGAGTTATTCGTTGGACATCCAAAGCACAGCTAGATTATAAAATAGTGAAAGTCCCGGCTGAATTATGTATCACAATCTCGCCAACGAGCTCTCCAAGATTATACACAGTAGGCATGAAGCATGTCATGGATAAAAGAAACTACCTTCTTTTCTCGGGGCTTTGTTGGATAAAAAGACATCCTATCAATTTTAGACTGTTCCATAACACGTCTTCATTTAGAGAATAATTAAGGTACACCGAACAAGACGTATAAAAATATAAATTTATTAATAAAACTAAATAACAATCACAAATAAATAACACCCTATAATAAATATCCATTTACGCCACTGAAGCTGTTAAAACTCCTCACATTCATACTAACATAATCTGTTATAAAATAAAAATATTCTGCCGTCTACAAATTTTAAAATTAGATCTAAACAATCTACTGGTGTTCTATTGAGACGGGCATTCCATTTTAAATTATCGACATTCTTTGTCGCGTGCCTGTCTGCATAGTTGAACTGGTTATTATAGAATGGCAACGGCTTGATCGTCAGCCCCTCACACACACAGCTGTGAGAACTGAGCTTATTTGTTTCCCCGACCTTGCTATGAACGGGACTTGCTTGTTCGCCACCTACTATGTTCTCTGTTCTTAGCATACAAAATGCGATAAATAAAACGCGATGAAGCATCTCTTGTTTCAAACAATAACCTTTACTAACTTGATTCTATTTATGCTAATTCTCATTTAAACACATCCATACTCCAAATCAATCTTACTAACACTCGCTACCGTCGTTCATGACCAACGAAGCCTTCATACACATAGTAATCATAATTATTTAATAAAGCATTGGGCCCTCAGCCCGCCGCTCCTCGCCAGGCGGCTGCGCCCGTACTGCTCGGCTTCGCCCTTTTTACACGCCTGTCCCGGCTGTGTATAGGGCGAAGCCGAGCAGTACGGGCGCAGCCGCCTGGTGAGGAGCGGCGGGCTGAGGGCCCAATGCTTTATTAAATAATATATATACATTGCAGCCAGAGAACAAAAAGGAACAAAGTCCCCCGAAGGGGAGAATAAACATACTGTGACCGTTTAGTTGATGTCAACAACCACGATGACTCAACTAACGACACATAAATCAAATAAAAATATACCGTGAGGATCAGGTGACCTTCCATAAAGGCTAAAGCGGCACGAGAGTCCGTAGTCCACAGGGATCGTGGTACATGGTGACGATGGTCATAGACCGCCTAAGGAAAGGTTCACCTTAAAACTAGACTGAGAAAATAAACATCCAGACTCATGTAAAACACCGTGAAAATTTATTAAAATTCACAAGCCCCTAGCCTAGTTCGGAGGGTTATAATCGGCTAGTCCGCAAATTAATAAATAAACAAAGATAAAGAACAGGTCCCCTACCTGAGAAGTTACTGAAAACCCTCACGAAAGATCTAACTCACAATGATAAAGCAACAACAGCAACGCTAGGAATATGGTACGACGCAAGTCCCTAGTTCAAGTTACAAGATCAAGCTAATATCTGAATTTACATTTAACAGGGTAGCAAAACAAATCTAGGTTAGGATGGTACCATTTCGACATTTAAATTTAACATTAATTCAACTAGCTAAGTCCTATCAATTAACAAAATTTACGGCGATGACGTCCGTAAAAGAAAACAATTACATCCAAAAGCTAAGTGTACAGCCATGAAAAACAAACAAATTTAATTATGCTTAATAACTATGTGCTAACAGCACACAATAAAGTAACATGTAGGGTTTAATACACTTGACATCATAAATTAATAACGAAATAGACACAGTAGTTTATTAAAAATTCCTGCCTACACCTTGGTTTACTCTTTGTAAACCATAGTCATCTAATGTGTATGGTTACGGTGACGAATGCGCAGTTGAGACCACGTCTGACATCGCATGGCCTGAGCTCCACAAGCTACGAACTCTAGGTTCGCACATGCTTCAGGTCGCTACAAAAATGTCAACTATCCTAGTCATTTCCTCACAAGGAAATTATCTTCAACTGCACGGCTATGTCAACAGTTCCAGAATGCAAAGAACAAAGTTAGATAGAAAGAATCGTTAGTTAGGCTTGTTTTACAACAATTATGCGTCTTATTATTAGGATGTCGGTTTATAGGTTTATCGTAGGTTTATGGCGAATAACATTGACAATAGCCTGGGCACGGAGTGTCTCCAACTGAGATCATTCTCCACCAAAAAGCCTCGACTCAACAGTCGGAATATAATCAACGAGTATAACAACTCGGACACACAATAACACGGGTTACCAGCGGCGCTAAGCTCGCGTTCAATAACTCTGGGATAGGCCTGTACAACAGTTACCTTCCAATATAACATCTGGTCAACGGGATCATCCCCGGACAAAGCATACAATAACATCCTGCTATAACAGGGTAGACTTCACCATCCTATAGAAAACCTTACATAACTGTACCTGTTATACGACAATACACGCAACAGAGCGTTAAACTAACAAAAACCGATCCATAAAACAAGTGATCAAATACAAGAGTGGAAACTGATTTCCATAAGCAAAATAGCAATGAAAGGAAAAGCGAATACAAATTGTACTCTGTCCTCGTCTATAGTAGTTTTGTCTCACAAAGAAGCAGGCGTGCTCTAGGTCACTGGGTTACATAACCAGTTTATTCAAGGCCGGCGATTTAATCAATACAAAACCTGCACCTGGCCGGTACATAAAAAATTTTACCATAGGTTACGGATCTCTACAGAGTCCGTGTATCAAATGCACGCTATAAATCTGAGTATAGTAATACACTTCCGTCTTTCTACCAAAGACGTCTAAATGAAAGTAAACTTACAATAACTGAAGCTCTTTGCTTTAAAAATGCAACTCAGTAGTTGCTAGAACATCAAATAAAAACGTGTCTCACACGACACAAGAAAAATATGATAAATGTGGCACAGATTCACACACTAGATCTGCTTAATGATACGTTGGGAACCGCGTTCGATGCTAGGCAACGAAACATTCCTTCTAGTTGTTAGGTTCAAACATGACCAAGAATAGCTTCTGAGCTTATTCAAAATGAAATATAATGCATTTACAAACTGGTAGTTACTGTCGACTACCTAAATGATACGACCGTTCTAACGACAGTCAGGGGTGTAACAAAGGATGGGTGCCAAGGATGCAGTCAATTAATAACCAAGGCATCTGATTGCCATAACTACAGTCAGCAAAGACTTGAAAATTACCCCAAGTAGGGTTGAACAAAATAGCCTCAAAATGACTACGATCAGGTTCAGCAAAAAGGTAGGCATTGACGTTCCACGACGTTCACCAAGCTGCACCAGGGCTGACCAAAATGTCTGACCCCAAGGGTGTCTCACTCTAAACTGAAATAAATGACATCTAACTAATCTAGTTACATCCCTACCTAGAAAAATGGCTGACACTGAGTGTGGTTGATTCACAAACTACATTAAAACTACTATACCACCAGAAACTAGAACAAAGAAGGGGTGTGACAAAAACTCACGAAATGGAGGAGCTCTCACTCAGCTCTCTATTCCACAACAAGGGTTGTACATAAACCTCTCTGGCTCTCTGGATCGGTATCCTCCTCATCAGGATTCCCATCTGGACTCCCCCAAAGACCAGGGTTCGATTTGTCCCTGTCGACATCTTCGTGGATATGCCTGGAAATGGCATTTTGGCTCCTTCCCTCTCGTTCATCGTTCTGGAAGTTCCACCATCATGCGGGTCCCTGTAGAAACGTCACCCCCCCATACTGGGATGGTATTAGCCCATGGTGACTGCTTCAACCATGGTGAATAAAAGTCCAATCACGTGGGTAACAAAATAAGTTGCGTGATTATTCATCCTCTCACTTCCAAAATTATAATGTCCGTCGTGACTATTATAGGCTTCAATTATAAAATACGACACAGCCTTAATCTTGCAGATGTGGATTAGCATGTGAGCTAATACTATATTATAATGCTGCACGTGCTAGTGACGCTACTTTTGTATCACGCAGCATCCGTGAATTATACGACGTTTCAAAGATGAAATTTCCACTTTGGCAATTTAAATATCTCATACAATTATAATCACACTTATTCAGGATAATTGTAACACTATTACCTGTATATTTCCACTAGGCATCTGCCCTCCACATACGCGTGGGTAATATGTGATGTCACAGCAATGTTGTGCAATACACTATACTTGCCAATAATTATTTCCCAAGCTTCTTATTTAATTCACTGGACTTCATCGACAGTGGATATTAGTATTTGCTTGCTCGATGGCACCTTATTATCACTTTTAACGCTAAACAGCGGATATTCTTCTACGTCTCGTAGGACAAATGTAATTCCACGCCTACACAAGGCGGATTCTCAAGACGCAGTGCTCCGGTACTGGGTGTCTCTAGAAAGTAGGTCGTCAAAACGAAAACGTTGAGCGACTACTTACGTTCCTTTTTGCGTATCTGCAAGGGTATTACCTTACCTAAAGTAAAAATAAACATTCTCCAAAATGTTTTAATAATGCAGCATGACGAAATGGAATATTCTGAGTCTCGTAGGAAAGATAAAAATAATTAATAAGACCTCAGATAATAATTAGCAGTTTACACCAAAGTCAAAAGTGCGATTCACCGCTACTTCAAAGTATCGCGTGATCTCTCAGCTTCACGAGGCTTCCTGGGTGTGTTCAAAAGTACAACATCCCATCATAAATGCTCTGTCATAAAAAATATCACATGAACCATAGCTCAGCGGGTTCATCTGCCTCTCTGTCGTTTCATATAAAATGTTGGGATAACATTTTTATTTGCCTTGAAATTCATTCAAGAGTGATATTTTTTAGATTGGCTGCATTAAAGGTTCCAATGCGTTCTCCTGTCCTAATGTCTTCTATCACATAACTTCCATTGTTTAAAGGCTGTCGGATACGACTAGGGCCATAATACAAGGATAGAAATTTCCCATATATGCGGTCTATAGGACTAGAAATTCCGGGTCTCCTTATGAGGATAAGGTCTCCTTCTACTAGTGGTTCTCTAAACCTCTGGCGTCTAGTTCTTCTCAAGCGCTTGGCAGCTTGTCTGTCCATAGTCTCTCTCGCAGCTAAAAGTCTGCTGGCATGTGATGGTTGTAAACAAGGTGGATTTACAATCACACGATCCCATATTCTCAGCGGCATCTGGTTCAAATGCAAGACCATAGGTATTTGACCAGTGCTTTCATGTACTGTTGAATTAATACATTTTGCCATAATAACAAGGACTTCAGTCCATCGCCAGTGTTCTTCTTGACAATATAATCGACAGAATTTTGCGATAATAGACATCACGCATTCTGCTGGGTTGCTCTCTGGATGTCGAATAGATGATAAAACATGACCTATTTCAAGCTCATTCATGGCATTGGCAAATTCTGCTGAGGTGTACTGTGATCCGTGATCAGTCAACAAGAATTGTGGCTTTCCTGCCTCCGGTATCACTTGACGTCTAATCCTCTGAATAATCTGATGTGCAGTAGCTTTTTGAATTGGATGAAGCATCGTATATTTCGTGAACACATCCACCGTTACAACGATGTATCGATTCCCACGACGAGCCTTAGGTATTGGGCCATACAGGTCCTGTGCATACAACTCTCTAGGTTGAGTTGGTAGTATTGGTCTAGGTTGTTCCTTCAGCAAGTGTGACGTGTATTTGTTCCGCTGGCATGCGTCGCAAGCACGTAAACACTGTCTAACGGTGGCTCCTAACCCTTTCCATGTGAAAGACTCCTTGATAGTTGCAATGGTTTTGTCTGTTCCACCATGTCCAATGGATAAATGTACCATAAGAATAACAGATTCTTGGTATCTCCTAGGAATAACTGCACGCAGTTGAGTGTGGTCCTCGTCTACAAACTTGTATAAGACACGATGATAAATCAAATAATCATC
Organism: Meconema thalassinum; assembly: GCA_946902985.2. Classification (NCBI taxonomy): domain Eukaryota; kingdom Metazoa; phylum Arthropoda; class Insecta; order Orthoptera; family Tettigoniidae; genus Meconema; species Meconema thalassinum. The sequence goes on along the minus strand of OX336388.2, from coordinate 1,324,473,236 downwards.
TGCAACAGCAGCAATCCTTGCATAATGATCATCCTGTGGATCCATTTTTCGTTCCAGGAAACGGATAATATGTCTGAGTTCCTCCTCACGTCGCTGTCCTTCAGGTAAATGACGAAATCGGCGAAGGTGTTCCTCGCATTCTCCCTCGATGTCTATGGCATTAACAGTAGCTTCAGGATTCCGGCTGAGGATGTCGGCCAACACATTCTCTCTGCCTGGTCGATAAACTATTTCCAAATCGAACTGTTGGAGAAACAGCGTCCAACGTGTGATCCTGTCGCTTGCCAGTCTTGTTCTCAAGATGAAGGTCAACGCATGATGATCGGTTCTCACAATAATCCTCTGACCTAACAGAAGTTTCTGCCAGTATTCAAGTGCGTAAACAATTGCAAGTGCTTCTATCTCGGTCGTGAAGTAGTGAGATTCATGTGCTCTTAAACGTCGGCTTAAGAAAGCAATGTAATGACGTTTCTTCTCATCATCTTCCTGCAGTAAAATGGCTCCTATACCAATGGCAGATGCATCAGTTTCTAGAATAAAGTTCCTAGAGTAATCTGGATATTCTAACTGAATTGAGTCCACAAGCATCTGTTTAGCTCTCCTGAAAGCTATCTCGCATTCATCATTCCAGTTCCACCTGCAGTTCTTTTTCAATAATCCTTGCAGTGGTGCAACAGTTTCGGAATACTTCTCACAATGAGCAGCAAAGAATTGGAGAATTCCTAAGAATTGTCTCACGTGTTTCACACGGGTTGGTGTTGGAAATGCAGCAACAGTTCTAATCTTTGCCGGATTCGGTCTATATCCTTCTCCATTGATTATGTGTCCTACGAATTTCACTTCTTCCTGAAAAAATCGACACTTGTCAAACTTGACCTTAAAATTTGCCTGTCGGAGATTCTCAAAAACAAGGCACAATGTCTTTAAATGCTCTTCTTCTGTTCCCGAAGCTATGATTATGTCATCCACATAACATATTACTTTCTGCTTCACTTCATGAGTCAGCTTGGCATCAAGTGCTCTGATTAATGCGGCTCCGGCATTTTTCAATCCAAATGGTAGTTTTTGGAATACATAAGTAGTCTGATCAAACAAGAATCCAGTATATTTCTGAGTATGCTCAGATAATCTGATATGGTAATAAGACTGAACCAAGTCTAATGATGAAAATATCCTTTTTCCTTTGAACTTCCTGAGAATGTCCCTAATCTTGGGCGGTCTGTCGTGCTCAGGAGCTAGGCGTTCATTCAAGGCTCTGGCATCAAGACAAAGTCTCAAGCTTCCATCTACCTTAACCACAGGTATTATGGGATTCAAGAAAGGAGTCGGTGATTTCTTGATTGTACCTGCTGCTTCCATCTCATGGATCTTCTTAGCAGCTTCTTCGAGATGTTTCTCGGCAATCGGATAGATCCTTTTCTGGAATGGGGAATCGTCCAGTAATACAAGATCATACTCGTAGTCTAATATCTCACCAGGTGTGGTGTCGAATATATCTCGGTATTCGTTCAGTATTGCGTCAAGATCCTCATGTGTGGGTGCTGATAACGATTCTGCCTCTTCGTCGGCATCTAGTGTCGCCTCAATTTCCTTGCCCTTTAATGCTTCGACTACGTCTACTTCGGATAGGAATTCCGGTTCTTCTTCAATTAGGCTCATCTGAATGGGTTCGTTCGGCTTGAACTCTACCGTATTCCGTCCCATGTCAATGATTCCATCATATTTTCTAATGAAGTCTGCGCCTAAAATGGCATCATGATGCAGGCCCTTCATTACGTGAAATTCGTGCAAGTACACGTGGCTCGAAATCTTCACAGTACACAAAATCTGGATTTTGCACGTTACAACGCGGTCAGGTATGACACCTCTGACTCTTATAGCTGAAATGGGCAACTCCGTCACCTCAGAGTTTGCTCTAAGTCTGGCATGGCAATCGGAGGAAATTACACTAATCATCGCTCCAGTATCGATGAGTATGACTACACTGACTTCATTCAAGGTGGCTACAATCTTGGGTAGACGTGTTAATTGATAATTGTGGTTCGTCGTTCGTCGTTCGTCCAACAAGTCTTCTTGGATTGGCTCCCAGAGTAATATAGAGGCAGTTACTCGGTGCTCAACCAAACAAGAATCTATTGATTTTTCGGAGTTTTTTTTCTGTCATGGCGAGAAGTACTGGGCTGGTTCTGCTCCGTCTCCTGCGCCGAATGTCTATTTTCCCTCGAAGTAGGGTTCCGTTCTCCCTCTTCTTGGATCTGCAATTCTCTCAATTGTTGGAGGTACTCACGGCTCTCCCGCGCTCTTCCTTTCCAATCCCTGTCTGGCTGGTATCTAGGGTCTCGATTTCTGTCGTAACCCCCACTATATCGATAGTCTCTACGGATACGTCCGTGTTGCAGATTTCTTCCTTCATTCCCTCGGCGGTTGTTTTCATGACGTCGGTTGTCGTCCGTCCTTCGGTCGAATCGCCGGTCCCAATGACTTCGCCGGTCATCACGTTGATTTCGAGTATACGGAGTGTTGTTCCATTCTCTCCTGTTATAACTGTAATTGTTATCACGTCGCCCAGAATCCTCTGTGGTTTGTGTTTGTTGTGGCGTCTGGCTCACTTTATCAACAGTCGTCAGATTCATATGTCTGTCCTCGCGCCTATCAGCCTTCTGCTGACGGTGTGTAGGAAACTGTTCTGTGTTAGCGTCCAACCTTCGCAGTATCTGGTCACACTGCTGGAAAGTGGATGCCCCTGCAGCGATTAACACACGTTGTACATCCGCAGGGTACTGCCAAACAATTGTGTTCACCAAATCTTGTTCGGACAACGGAGGCTGAAGACAACGGAGCTTCGCGAGCTGTATTGCGAAGTAATTCGCATAACGAGTAGGTGTATTGGAACTGTACCTTCGAGTGTACATCTCAGCTCGGATACTCTGCTGGATGTCGCTCGACCAATATGTTCTTAATAACGCTTCCTTAAAGTCTTGGTATCCTGTAAATGAGTATCGGAATGCTCTGAACCAGGTACCGGCTTGTCCCTCAAGCAGTCGCTCTATAACTCTTAGTTCCCTCTCTGGAGTTACCATAGTATCACGTAAGTAGCTTTCGACATTTGCTAGGAATTCCACTGGAGTAACACCGCTCCCAGTTCCCGAGAAGCGAGCTGGTTGCTCCTCTCTTGAACGAATTATGGTGACATTTCCCTGCGTATTCGCGGGTCTGAAAGTATTTTGCATGTAACTCTGCGTAGGAGTGTTAGTTTCATGACTAATTCGATTAGATGCTGGTTGAAACGGGTGAGCGTCAAAGTTCAAGGTCTGACCTTGCGCTAAATTAGTGAATTGTGACGGTTGCGATTCCATAGGCGCGCTGGGTTGGAAATGGGTAGGCATCATTCCTCCTGATTGAGATATAGGCGTTTCCTGAGATTCTCCCATCTGTGGGTGTACGTGTCGCTCTCTTGGAGTCGTCTCGAGCCTGTCCAGGCGTCTTTCTATTACTTCAAGACCTGGGATGTTTCTGGCTGCGACTTTGTTGCCTAAGTCGTTCAATTGCAGCTCGATCCTGTCAACCTTTCCCTTGAGGTTTGTGTCTACCTCGCGTATGGCCGTCCTAAGGTTATAACTGAGGTCTAACCTCTCGGTCACCGCGACTTCCTCAAATCTCTTTTGTAAGGAATCGATATCTCCTTCAACTCTGGACATATTTTCTTGGATTTTACCCACATCGTCTCTAACCTCGGCTACCTTAGCCTTGACGGTAGCTTCGTGTTCGTTGAGGTCACCTCTCAATAACATGAGGTCAATTTTGTGTTCCTCATGATGAACATCAACTGTCTCACGTAAACTGGCTACGGTTTCCGTCAATTCAGAAATGTTTCTCCTGTTGGTGTTAAGTTCCTCTTTAATCTCCATCATGCCATCAACGATAGTCTTCACGTTGTTATTAACGGCATTGGCAGCTCCTCTCATTAAGATTAAACCAACGTTCATGGTTGCCATGTCCTTCTTCACATTTCCGATAAATCCCTCGACGTGATCTAGTCGAGTCCCGAATTCTTCCCTGGTATGTTCCAGATCTGCTCTCATGTCTATCTGGACTTTATTCAAGGTTGTCTGAATTTGAGCTGTGTGCTCCTCCAATCGGTTTTGCACCTCCTCCCTAGCTCTATTCATCTGGTCGGTTAAGCAATCTACGCGCTGGTTAGCCTCCTGATGGTGTCGTATGACATCAACCCTAACAGCTGCTAAACCTGTCGTCAGATCATTTCTCGCTTCGATCCTATATGTGTCCATGTCTGCCCTGACTTGAGTTAAATCAGCCCTAACATTATTTACAGAGTGGGTGTTAATCTCTAAGTCCTGTCTAACCTGGTCCACATGACCACTGACATTGTTCACTTCCTGTCTAACCCGGTCCACATGACCGCTTACAGTATTTACAGCCTGAGTATTCTGACCTAAGTCAGCAGTAATCTGTTGAAGATTGCCATTCACACCTGCCATCATCTCTCCAAACACACGACGAATAGTTTCCTCATCCATAGATAAGAAATATATGAGAAAGTGAGGGATCAATTTCTACTGGAACTTACAGCTATGATTAGTTACTTGGTGGTATAAAGCTTGCTTCATTTATATAAATATCACGAGTACAGCTGGAGTATGCAAACTAAGTGCTTCTACATTTACAAAGACAACGGTGAGCAAAGCAAAGTATTACATTTACTTAGGATGAGGCATCATCAAAGAAAATCCTATCCTTCATTTATTCAACACTAAAATCTCACCCCATGGACTTCTATCAAGCATGAATGCCATGCGGTCAATTGATCTGCAGTACGACTTTCTAAGTTCGTCCCAGTCCTGTCAATTTACCAATAATCAACATTAAGATCCTCAAAAAAAAATAACATGGTACTGAGGGTCACCACGTTAACGTCGGCACATGAGTTGGGCGCCATTTTATGTGACCGTTTAGTTGATGTCAACAACCACGATGACTCAACTAACGACACATAAATCAAATAAAAATATACCGTGAGGATCAGGTGACCTTCCATAAAGGCTAAAGCGGCACGAGAGTCCGTAGTCCACAGGGATCGTGGTACATGGTGACGATGGTCATAGACCGCCTAAGGAAAGGTTCACCTTAAAACTAGACTGAGAAAATAAACATCCAGACTCATGTAAAACACCGTGAAAATTTATTAAAATTCACAAGCCCCTAGCCTAGTTCGGAGGGTTATAATCGGCTAGTCCGCAAATTAATAAATAAACAAAGATAAAGAACAGGTCCCCTACCTGAGAAGTTACTGAAAACCCTCACGAAAGATCTAACTCACAATGATAAAGCAACAACAGCAACGCTAGGAATATGGTACGACGCAAGTCCCTAGTTCAAGTTACAAGATCAAGCTAATATCTGAATTTACATTTAACAGGGTAGCAAAACAAATCTAGGTTAGGATGGTACCATTTCGACATTTAAATTTAACATTAATTCAACTAGCTAAGTCCTATCAATTAACAAAATTTACGGCGATGACGTCCGTAAAAGAAAACAATTACATCCAATAGCTAAGTGTACAGCCATGAAAAACAAACAAATTTAATTATGCTTAATAACTATGTGCTAACAGCACACAATAAAGTAACATATAGGGTTTAATACACTTGTCATCTAAAATTAATAACGAAATAGACACAGTAGTTTATTAAAAATTCCTGCCTACACCTTGGTTTACTCTTTGTAAACCATAGTCATCTAATGTGTATGGTTACGGTGACGAATGCGCAGTTGAGACCACGTCTGACATCGCATGGCCTGAGCTCCACAAGCTACGAACTCTAGGTTCGCACATGCTTCAGGTCGCTACAAAAATGTCAACTGTCCTAGTCATTTCCTCACAAGGAAATTATCTTCAACTGCACGGCTATGTCAACAGTTCCAGAATGCAAAGAACAAAGTTAGATAGAAAGAATCGTTAGTTAGGCTTGTTTTACAACAATTATGCGTCTTATTATTAGGATGTCGGTTTATAGGTTTATCGTAGGTTTATGGCGAATAACATTGACAATAGCCTGGGCACGGAGTGTCTCCAACTGAGATCATTCTCCACCAAAAAGCCTCGACTCAACAGTCGGAATATAATCAACGAGTATAACAACTCGGACACACAATAACACGGGTTACCAGCGGCGCTAAGCTCGCGTTCAATAACTCTGGGATAGGCCTGTACAACAGTTACCTTCCAATATAACATCTGGTCAACGGGATCATCCCCGGACAAAGCATACAATAACATCCTGCTATAACAGGGTAGACTTCACCATCCTATAGAAAACCTTACATAACTGTACCTGTTATACGACAATACACGCAACAGAGCGTTAAACTAACAAAAACCGATCCATAAAACAAGTGATCAAATACAAGAGTGGAAACTGATTTCCATAAGCAAAATAGCAATGAAAGGAAAAGCGAATACAAATTGTACTCTGTCCTCGTCTATAGTAGTTTTGTCTCACAAAGAAGCAGGCGTGCTCTAGGTCACTGGGTTACATAACCAGTTTATTCAAGGCCGGCGATTTAATCAATACAAAACCTGCACCTGGCCGGTACATAAAAAATTTTACCATAGGTTACGGATCTCTACAGAGTCCGTGTATCAAATGCACGCTATAAATCTGAGTATAGTAATACACTTCCGTCTTTCTACCAAAGACGTCTAAATGAAAGTAAACTTACAATAACTGAAGCTCTTTGCTTTAAAAATGCAACTCAGTAGTTGCTAGAACATCAAATAAAAACGTGTCTCACACGACACAAGAAAAATATGATAAATGTGGCACAGATTCACACACTAGATCTGCTTAATGATACGTTGGGAACCGCGTTCGATGCTAGGCAACGAAACATTCCTTCTAGTTGTTAGGTTCAAACATGACCAAGAATAGCTTCTGAGCTTATTCAAAATGAAATATAATGCATTTACAAACTGGTAGTTACTGTCGACTACCTAAATGATACGACCGTTCTAACGACAGTCAGGGGTGTAACAAAGGATGGGTGCCAAGGATGCAGTCAATTAATAACCAAGGCATCTGATTGCCATAACTACAGTCAGCAAAGACTTGAAAATTACCCCAAGTAGGGTTGAACAAAATAGCCTCAAAATGACTACGATCAGGTTCAGCAAAAAGGTAGGCATTGACGTTCCACGACGTTCACCAAGCTGCACCAGGGCTGACCAAAATGTCTGACCCCAAGGGTGTCTCACTCTAAACTGAAATAAATGACATCTAACTAATCTAGTTACATCCCTACCTAGAAAAATGGCTGACACTGAGTGTGGTTGATTCACAAACTACATTAAAACTACTATACCACCAGAAACTAGAACAAAGAAGGGGTGTGACAAAAACTCACGAAATGGAGGAGCTCTCACTCAGCTCTCTATTCCACAACAAGGGTTGTACATAAACCTCTCTGGCTCTCTGGATCGGTATCCTCCTCATCAGGATTCCCATCTGGACTCCCCCAAAGACCAGGGTTCGATTTGTCCCTGTCGACATCTTCGTGGATATGCCTGGAAATGGCATTTTGGCTCCTTCCCTCTCGTTCATCGTTCTGGAAGTTCCACCATCATGCGGGTCCCTGTAGAAACGTCACCCCCCCCATACTGGGATGGTATTAGCCCATGGTGACTGCTTCAACCATGGTGAATAAAAGTCCAATCACGTGGGTAACAAAATAAGTTGCGTGATTATTCATCCTCTCACTTCCAAAATTATAATGTCCGTCGTGACTATTATAGGCTTCAATTATAAAATACGACACAGCCTTAATCTTGCAGATGTGGATTAGCATGTGAGCTAATACTATATTATAATGCTGCACGTGCTAGTGACGCTACTTTTGTATCACGCAGCATCCGTGAATTATACGACGTTTCAAAGATGAAATTTCCACTTTGGCAATTTAAATATCTCATACAATTATAATCACACTTATTCAGGATAATTGTAACACTATTACCTGTATATTTCCACTAGGCATCTGCCCTCCACATACGCGTGGGTAATATGTGATGTCACAGCAATGTTGTGCAATACACTATACTTGCCAATAATTATTTCCCAAGCTTCTTATTTAATTCACTGGACTTCATCGACAGTGGATATTAGTATTTGCTTGCTCGATGGCACCTTATAATCACTTTTAACGCTAAACAGCGGATATTCTTCTACGTCTCGTAGGACAAATGTAATTCCACGCCTACACAAGGCGGATTCTCAAGACGCAGTGCTCCGGTACTGGGTGTCTCTAGAAAGTAGGTCGTCAAAACGAAAACGTTGAGCGACTACTTACGTTCCTTTTTGCGTATCTGCAAGGGTATTACCTTACCTAAAGTAAAAATAAACATTCTCCAAAATGTTTTAATAATGCAGCATGACGGAATGGAATATTCTGAGTCTCGTAGGAAAGATAAAAATAATTAATAAGACCTCAGATAATAATTAGCAGTTTACACCAAAGTCAAAAGTGCGATTCACCGCTACTTCAAAGTATCGCGTGATCTCTCAGCTTCACGTGGCTTCCTGGGTGTGTTCAAAAGTACAACATCCCATCATAAATGCTCTGTCATAAAAAATATCACATGAACCATAGCTCAGCGGGTTCATCTGCCTCTCTGTCGTTTCAAATAAAATGTTGGGATAACATTTTTATTTGCCTTGAAATTCATTCAAGAGTGATATTTTTTTAGATTGGCTGCATTAAAGGTTCCAATGCGTTCTCCTGTCCTAATGTCTTCTATCACATAACTTCCATTGTTTAAAGGCTGTCGGATACGACTAGGGCCATAATACAAGGATAGAAATTTCCCATATATGCGGTCTATAGGACTAGAAATTCCGGGTCTCCTTATGAGGATAAGGTCTTCTTCTACTAGTGGTTCTCTAAACCTCTGGCGTCTAGTTCTTCTCAAGCGCTTGGCAGCTTGTCTGTCCATAGTCTCTCTCGCAGCTAAAAGTCTGCTGGCATGTGATGGTTGTAAACAAGGTGGATTTACAATCACACGATCCCATATTCTCAGCGGCATCTGGTTCAAATGCAAGACCATAGGTATTTGACCAGTGCTTTCATGTACTGTTGAATTAATACATTTTGCCATAATAACAAGGACTTCAGTCCATCGCCAGTGTTCTTCTTGACAATATAATCGACAGAATTTTGCGATAATAGACATCACGCATTCTGCTGGGTTGCTCTCTGGATGTCGAATAGATGATAAAACATGACCTATTTCAAGCTCATTCATGGCATTGGTAAATTCTGCTGAGGTATACTGTGATCCGTGATCAGTCAACAAGAATTGTGGCTTTCCTGCCTCCGGTATCACTTGACGTCTAATCCTCTGAATAATCTGATGTGCAGTAGCTTTTTGAATTGGATGAAGCATCGTATATTTCGTGAACACATCCACCGTTACAACGATGTATCGATTCCCACGACGAGCCTTAGGTATTGGGCCATACAGGTCCTGTGCATACAACTCTCTAGGTTGAGTTGGTAGTATTGGTCTAGGTTGTTCCTTCAGCAAGTGTGACGTGTATTTGTTCCGCTGGCATGCGTCGCAAGCACGTAAACACTGTCTAACGGTGGCTCCTAACCCTTTCCCTGTGAAAGACTCCTTGATAGTTGCAATGGTTTTGTCTGTTCCACCATGTCCAATGGATAAATGTACCATAAGAATAACAGATTCTTGGTATCTCCTAGGAATAACTGCACGCAGTTGAGTGTGGTCCTCGTCTACAAACTTGTATAAGACACGATGATAAATCAAATAATCATCTGAAACAGCAGCAATCCTTGCATAATGATCATCCTGTGGATCCATTTTTCGTTCCAGGAAACGGATAATATGTCTGAGTTCCTCCTCACGTCGCTGTCCTTCAGGTAAATGACGAAATCGGCGAAGGTGTTCCTCGCATTCTCCCTCGATGTCTATGGCATTAACAGTAACTTCAGGATTCCGGCTGAGGATGTCGGCCAACACATTCTCTCTGCCTGGTCGATAAACTATTTCCAAATCGAACTGTTGGAGAAACAGCGTCCAACGTGTGATCCTGTCGCTTGCCAGTCTTGTTCTCAAGATGAAGGTCAACGCATGATGATCGGTTCTCACAATAATCCTCTGACCTAACAGAAGTTTCTGCCAGTATTCAAGTGCGTAAACAATTGCATGTGCTTCTATCTCGGTCGTGAAGTAGTGAGATTCATGTGCTCTTAAACGTCGGCTTAAGAAAGCAATGTAATGACGTTTCTTCTCATCATCTTCCTGCAGTAAAATGGCTCCTATACCAATGGCAGATGCATCAGTTTCTAGAATAAAGTTCCTAGAGTAATCTGGATATTCTAACTGAATTGAGTCCACAAGCATCTGTTTAGCTCTCCTGAAAGCTATCTCGCATTCATCATTCCAGTTCCACCTGCAGTTCTTTTTCAATAATCCTTGCAGTGGTGCAACAGTTTCGGAATACTTCTCACAATGAGCAGCAAAGAATTGGAGAATTCCTAAGAATTGTCTCACGTGTTTCACACGGGTTGGTGTTGGAAATGCAGCAACAGTTCTAATCTTTGCCGGATTCGGTCTATATCCTTCTCCATTGATTATGTGTCCTACGAATTTCACTTCTTCCTGAAAAAATCGACACTTGTCAAACTTGACCTTAAAATTTGCCTGTCGGAGATTCTCAAAAACAAGGCACAATGTCTTTAAATGCTCTTCTTCTGTTCCCGAAGCTATGATTATGTCATCCACATAACATATTACTTTCTGCTTCACTTCATGAGTCAGCTTGGCATCAAGTGCTCTGATTAATGCGGCTCCGGCATTTTTCAATCCAAATGGTAGTTTTTGGAATACATAAGTAGTCTGATCAAACAAGAATCCAGTATATTTCTGAGTATGCTCAGATAATCTGATATGGTAATAAGACTGAACCAAGTCTAATGATGAAAATATCCTTTTTCCTTTGAACTTCCTGAGAATGTCCCTAATCTTGGGCGGTCTGTCGTGCTCAGGAGCTAGGCGTTCATTCAAGGCTCTGGCATCAAGACAAAGTCTCAAGCTTCCATCTACCTTAACCACAGGTATTATGGGATTCAAGAAAGGAGTCGGTGATTTCTTGATTGTACCTGCTGCTTCCATCTCATGGATCTTCTTAGCAGCTTCTTCGAGATGTTTCTCGGCAATCGGATAGATCCTTTTCTGGAATGGGGAATCGTCCAGTAATACAAGATCATACTCGTAGTCTAATATCTCACCAGGTGTGGTGTCGAATATATCTCGGTATTCGTTCAGTATTGCGTCAAGATCCTCATGTGTGGGTGCTGATAACGATTCTGCCTCTTCGTCGGCATCTAGTGTCGCCTCAATTTCCTTGCCCTTTAATGCTTCGACTACGTCTATTTCGGATAGGAATTCCGGTTCTTCTTCAATTAGGCTCATCTGAATGGGTTCGTTCGGCTTGAACTCTACCGTATTCCGTCCCATGTCAATGATTCCATCATATTTTCTATTGAAGTCTGCGCCTAAAATGGCATCATGATGCAGGCCCTTCATTACGAGAAATTCGTGCAAGTACACGTGGCTCGAAATCTTCACAGTACACAAAATCTGGATTTTGCACGTTACAACGCGGTCAGGTATGACACCTCTGACTCTTATAGCTGAAATGGGCAACTCCGTCACCTCAGAGTTTGCTCTAAGTCTGGCATGGCAATCGGCGGAAATTACACTAATCATCGCTCCAGTATCGATGAGTATGACTACACTGACTTCATTCAAGGTGGCTACAATCTTGGGTAGACGTGTTAATTGATAATTGTGGTTCGTCGTTCGTCGTTCGTCCAACAAGTCTTCTTGGATTGGCTCCCAGAGTAATATAGAGGCAGTTACTCGGTGCTCAACCAAACAAGAATCTATTGATTTTTCGGAGTTTTTTTTCTGTCATGGCGAGAAGTACTGGGCTGGTTCTGCTCCGTCTCCTGCGCCGAATGTCTATTTTCCCTCGAAGTAGGGTTCCGTTCTCCCTCTTCTTGGATCTGCAATTCTCTCAATTGTTGGAGGTACTCACGGCTCTCCCGCGCTCTTCCTTTCCAATCCCTGTCTGGCTGGTATCTAGGGTCTCGATTTCTGTCGTAACCCCCACTATATCGATAGTCTCTACGGATACGTCCGTGTTGCAGATTTCTTCCTTCATTCCCTCGGCGGTTGTTTTCATGACGTCGGTTGTCGTCCGTCCTTCGGTCGAATCGCCGGTCCCAATGACTTCGCCGGTCATCACGTTGATTTCGAGTGTACGGAGTGTTGTTCCATTCTCTCCTGTTATAACTGTAATTGTTATCACGTCGCCCAGAATCCTCTGTGGTTTGTGTTTGTTGTGGCGTCTGGCTCACTTTATCAACAGTCGTCAGATTCATATGTCTGTCCTCGCGCCTATCAGCCTTCTGCTGACGGTGTGTAGGAAACTGTTCTGTGTTAGCGTCCAACCTTCGCAGTATCTGGTCACACTGCTGGAAAGTGGATGCCCCTGCAGCGATTAACACACGTTGTACATCCGCAGGGTACTGCCAAACAATTGTGTTCACCAAATCTTGTTCGGACAACGGAGGCTGAAGACAACGGAGCTTCGCGAGCTGTATTGCGAAGTAATTCGCATAACGAGTAGGTGTATTGGAACTGTACCTTCGAGTGTACATCTCAGCTCGGATACTCTGCTGGATGTCGCTCGACCAATATGTTCTTAATAACGCTTCCTTAAAGTCTTGGTATCCTGTAAATGAGTATCGGAATGCTCTGAACCAGGTACCGGCTTGTCCCTCAAGCAGTCGCTCTATAACTCTTAGTTCCCTCTCTGGAGTTACCATAGTATCACGTAAGTAGCTTTCGACATTTGCTAGGAATTCCACTGGAGTAACACCGCTCCCAGTTCCCGAGAAGCGAGCTGGTTGCTCCTCTCTTGAACGAATTATGGTGACATTTCCCTGCGTATTCGCGGGTCTGAAAGTATTTTGCATGTAACTCTGCGTAGGAGTGTTAGTTTCATGACTAATTCGATTAGATGCTGGTTGAAACGGGTGAGCGTCAAAGTTCAAGGTCTGACCTTGCGCTAAATTAGTGAATTGTGACGGTTGCGATTCCATAGGCGCGCTGGGTTGGAAATGGGTAGGCATCATTCCTCCTGATTGAGATATAGGCGTTTCCTGAGATTCTCCCATCTGTGGGTGTACGTGTCTCTCTCTTGGAGTCGTCTCGAGTCTGTCCAGGCGTCTTTCTATTACTTCAAGACCTGGGATGGTTCTGGCTGCGACTTTGTTGCCAAAGTCGTTCAATTGCAGCTCGATCCTGTCAACCTTTCCCTTGAGGTTTGTGTCTACCTCGCGTATGGCCGTCCTAAGGTTATAACTGAGGTCTAACCTCTCGGTCACCGCGACTTCCTCAAATCTCTTTTGTAAGGAATCGATATCTCCTTCAACTCTGGACATATTTTCTTGGATTTAACCCACATCGTCTCTAACCTCGGCTACCTTAGCCTTGACGGTAGCTTCGTGTTCGTTGAGGTCACCTCTCAATAACATGAGGTCAATTTTGTGTTCCTCATGATGAACATCAACTGTCTCACGTAAACTGGCTACGGTTTCCGTCAATTCAGAAATGTTTCTCCTGTTGGTGTTAAGTTCCTCTTTAATCTCCATCATGCCATCAACGATAGTCTTCACGTTGTTATTAACGGCATTGGCAGCTCCTCTCATTAAGATTAAACCAACGTTCATGGTTGCCATGTCCTTCTTCACATTTCCGATAAATCCCTCGACGTGATCTAGTCGAGTCCCGAATTCTTCCCTGGTATGTTCCAGATCTGCTCTCATGTCTATCTGGACTTTATTCAAGGTTGTCTGAATTTGAGCTGTGTGCTCCTCCAATCGGTTTTGCACCTCCTCCCTAGCTCTATTCATCTGGTCGGTTAAGCAATCTACGCGCTGGTTAGCCTCCTGATGGTGTCGTATGACATCAACCCTAACAGCTGCTAAACCTGTCGTCAGATCATTTCTCGCTTCGATCCTATATGTGTCCATGTCTGCCCTGACTTGAGTTAAATCAGCCCTAACATTATTTACAGAGTGGGTGTTAATCTCTAAGTCCTGTCTAACCTGGTCCACATGACCACTGACATTGTTGACTTCCTGTCTAACCTGGTCCACATGACCGCTTACAGTATTTACAGCCTGAGTATTCTGACCTAAGTCAGCAGTAATCTGTTGAAGATTGCCATTCACACCTGCCATCATCTCTCCAAACACACGACGAATAGTTTCCTCATCCATAGATAAGAAATATATGAGAAAGTGAGGGATCAATTTCTACTGGAACTTACAGCTATGATTAGTTACTTGGTGGTATAAAGCTTGCTTCATTTATATAAATATCACGAGTACAGCTGGAGTATGCAAACTAAGTGCTTCTACATTTACAAAGACAACGGTGAGCAAAGCAAAGTATTACATTTACTTAGGATGAGGCATCATCAAAGAAAATCCTATCCTTCATTTATTCAACACTAAAGCCTCACCCCATGGACTTCTATCAAACATGAATGCCATGCGGTCAATTGAACTGCAGTACGACTTTCTAAGTTCGTCCCAGTCCTGTCAATTTACCAATAATCAACATTAAGATCCTCAAAAAAAATAACATGGTACTGAGGGTCACCACGTTAACGTCGGCACATGAGTTGGGCGCCATTTTATGTGACCGTTTAGTTGATGTCAACAACCACGATGACTCAACTAACGACACATAAATCAAATAAAAATATACCGTGAGGATCAGGTGACCTTCCATAAAGGCTAAAGCGGCACGAGAGTCCGTAGTCCACAGGGATCGTGGTACATGGTGACGATGGTCATAGACCGCCTAAGGAAAGGTTCACCTTAAAACTAGACTGAGAAAATAAACATCCAGACTCATGTAAAACACCGTGAAAATTTATTAAAATTCACAAGCCCCTAGCCTAGTTCGGAGGGTTATAATCGGCTAGTCCGCAAATTAATAAATAAACAAAGATAAAGAACAGGTCCCCTACCTGAGAAGTTACTGAAAACCCTCACGAAAGATCTAACTCACAATGATAAAGCAACAACAGCAACGCTAGGAATATGGTACGACGCAAGTCCCTAGTTCAAGTTACAAGATCAAGCTAATATCTGAATTTACATTTAACAGGGTAGCAAAACAAATCTAGGTTAGGATGGTACCATTTCGACATTTAAATTTAACATTAATTCAACTAGCTAAGTCCTATCAATTAACAAAATTTACGGCGATGATGTCCGTAAAAGAAAACAATTACATCCAAAAGCTAAGTGTACAGCCATGAAAAACAAACAAATTTAATTATGCTTAATAACTATGTGCTAACAGCACACAATAAAGTAACATGTAGGGTTTAATACACTTGACATCATAAATTAATAACGAAATAGACACAGTAGTTTATTAAAAATTCCTGCCTACACCTTGGTTTACTCTTTGTAAACCATAGTCATCTAATGTGTATGGTTACGGTGACGAATGCGCAGTTGAGACCACGTCTGACATCGCATGGCCTGAGCTCCACAAGCTACGAACTCTAGGTTCGCACATGCTTCAGGTCGCTACAAAAATGTCAACTGTCCTAGTCATTTCCTCACAAGGAAATTATCTTCAACTGCACGGCTATGTCAACAGTTCCAGAATGCAAAGAACAAAGTTAGATAGAAAGAATCGTTAGTTAGGCTTGTTTTACAACAATTATGCGTCTTATTATTAGGATGTCGGTTTATAGGTTTATCGTAGGTTTATGGCGAATAACATTGACAATAGCCTGGGCACGGAGTGTCTCCAACTGAGATCATTCTCCACCAAAAAGCCTCGACTCAACAGTCGGAATATAATCAACGAGTATAACAACTCGGACACACAATAACACGGGTTACCAGCGGCGCTAAGCTCGCGTTCAATAACTCTGGG
Source organism: Meconema thalassinum (assembly GCA_946902985.2). NCBI lineage: Eukaryota > Metazoa > Arthropoda > Insecta > Orthoptera > Tettigoniidae > Meconema > Meconema thalassinum. The sequence goes on along the minus strand of OX336388.2, from coordinate 1,324,457,161 downwards.
ATAGGCCTGTACAACAGTTACCTTCCAATATAACATCTGGTCAACGGGATCATCCCCGGACAAAGCATACAATAACATCCTGCTATAACAGGGTAGACTTCACCATCCTATAGAAAACCTTACATAACTGTACCTGTTATACGACAATACACGCAACAGAGCGTTAAACTAACAAAAACCGATCCATAAAACAAGTGATCAAATACAAGAGTGGAAACTGATTTCCATAAGCAAAATAGCAATGAAAGGGAAAGCGAATACAAATTGTACTCTGTCCTCGTCTATAGTAGTTTTGTCTCACAAAGAAGCAGGTGTGCTCTAGGTCACTGGGTTACATAACCAGTTTATTCAAGGCCGGCGATTTAATCAATACAAAACCTGCACCTGGCCGGTACATAAAAAAAATTACCATAGGTTACGGATCTCTACAGAGTCCGTGTATCAAATGCACGCTATAAATCTGAGTATAGTAATACACTTCCGTCTTTCTACCAAAGACGTCTAAATGAAAGTAAACTTACAATAACTGAAGCTCTTTGCTTTAAAAATGCAACTCAGTAGTTGCTAGAACATCAAATAAAAACGTGTCTCACACGACACAAGAAAAATATGATAAATGTGGCACAGATTCACACACTAGATCTGCTTAATGATACGTTGGGAACCGCGTTCGATGCTAGGCAACGAAACATTCCTTCTAGTTGTTAGGTTCAAACATGACCAAGAATAGCTTCTGAGCTTATTCAAAATGAAATATAATGCATTTACAAACTGGTAGTTACTGTCGACTACCTAAATGATACGACCGTTCTAACGACAGTCAGGGGTGTAACAAAGGATGGGTGCCAAGGATGCAGTCAATTAATAACCAAGGCATCTGATTGCCATAACTACAGTCAGCAAAGACTTGAAAATTACCCCAAGTAGGGTTGAACAAAATAGCCTCAAAATGACTACGATCAGGTTCAGCAAAAAGGTAGGCATTGACGTTCCACGACGTTCACCAAGCTGCACCAGGGCTGACCAAAATGTCTGACCCCAAGGGTGTCTCACTCTAAACTGAAATAAATGACATCTAACTAATCTAGTTACATCCCTACCTAGAAAAATGGCTGACACTGAGTGTGGTTGATTCACAAACTACATTAAAACTACTATACCACCAGAAACTAGAACAAAGAAGGGGTGTGACAAAAACTCACGAAATGGAGGAGCTCTCACTCAGCTCTCTATTCCACAACAAGGGTTGTACATAAACCTCTCTGGCTCTCTGGATCGGTATCCTCCTCATCAGGATTCCCATCTGGACTCCCCCAAAGACCAGGGTTCGATTTGTCCCTGTCGACATCTTCGTGGATATGCCTGGAAATGGCATTTTGGCTCCTTCCCTCTCGTTCATCGTTCTGGAAGTTCCACCATCATGCGGGTCCCTGTAGAAACGTCACCCCCCCATACTGGGATGGTATTAGCCCATGGTGACTGCTTCAACCATGGTGAATAAAAGTCCAATCACGTGGGTAACAAAATAAGTTGCGTGATTATTCATCCTCTTACTTCCAAAATTATAATGTCCGTCGTGACTATTATAGGCTTCAATTATAAAATACGACACAGCCTTAATCTTGCAGATGTGGATTAGCATGTGAGCTAATACTATATTATAATGCTGCACGTGCTAGTGACGCTACTTTTGTATCACGCAGCATCCGTGAATTATACGACGTTTCAAAGATGAAATTTCCACTTTGGCAATTTAAATATCTCATACAATTATAATCACACTTATTCAGGATAATTGTAACACTATTACCTGTATATTTCCACTAGGCATCTGCCCTCCACATACGCGTGGGTAATATGTGATGTCACAGCAATGTTGTGCAATACACTATACTTGCCAATAATTATTTCCCAAGCTTCTTATTTAATTCACTGGACTTCATCGACAGTGGATATTAGTATTTGCTTGCTCGATGGCACCTTATAATCACTTTTAACGCTAAACAGCGGATATTCTTCTACGTCTCGTAGGACAAATGTAATTCCACGCCTACACAAGGCGGATTCTCAAGACGCAGTGCTCCGGTACTGGGTGTCTCTAGAAAGTAGGTCGTCAAAACGAAAACGTTGAGCGACTACTTACGTTCCTTTTTGCGTATCTGCAAGGGTATTACCTTACCTAAAGTAAAAATAAACATTCTCCAAAATGTTTTAATAATGCAGCATGACGAAATGGAATATTCTGAGTGTCGTAGGAAAGATAAAAATAATTAATAAGACCTCAGATAATAATTAGCAGTTTACACCAAAGTCAAAAGTGCGATTCACCGCTACTTCAAAGTATCGCGTGATCTCTCAGCTTCACGTGGCTTCCTGGGTGTGTTCAAAAGTACAACATCCCATCATAAATGCTCTGTCATAAAAAATATCACATGAACCATAGCTCAGCGGGTTCATCTGCCTCTCTGTCGTTTCAAATAAAATGTTGGGATAACATTTTTATTTGCCTTGAAATTCATTCAAGAGTGATATTTTTTTAGATTGGCTGCATTAAAGGTTCCAATGCGTTCTCCTGTCCTAATGTCTTCTATCACATAACTTCCATTGTTTAAAGGCTGTCGGATACGACTAGGGCCATAATACAAGGATAGAAATTTCCCATATATGCGGTCTATAGGACTAGAAATTCCGGGTCTCCTTATGAGGATAAGGTCTCCTTCTACTAGTGGTTCTCTAAACCTCTGGCGTCTAGTTCTTCTCAAGCGCTTGGCAGCTTGTCTGTCCATAGTCTCTCTCGCAGCTAAAAGTCTGCTGGCATGTGATGGTTGTAAACAAGGTGGATTTACAATCACACGATCCCATATTCTCAGCGGCATCTGGTTCAAATGCAAGACCATAGGTATTTGACCAGTGCTTTCATGTACTGTTGAATTAATACATTTTGCCATAATAACAAGGACTTCAGTCCATCGCCAGTGTTCTTCTTGACAATATAATCGACAGAATTTTGCGATAATAGACATCACGCATTCTGCTGGGTTGCTCTCTGGATGTCGTATAGATGATAAAACATGACCTATTTCAAGCTCATTCATGGCATTGGCAAATTCTGCTGAGGTGTACTGTGATCCGTGATCAGTCAACAAGAATTGTTGCTTTCCTGCCTCCGGTATCACTTGACGTCTAATCCTCTGAATAATCTGATGTGCAGTAGCTTTTTGAATTGGATGAAGCATCGTATATTTCGTGAACACATCCACCGTTACAACGATGTATCGATTCCCACGACGAGCCTTAGGTATTGGGCCATACAGGTCCTGTGCATACAACTCTCTAGGTTGAGTTGGTAGTATTGGTCTAGGTTGTTCCTTCAGCAAGTGTGACGTGTATTTGTTCCGCTGGCATGCGTCGCAAGCACGTAAACACTGTCTAACGGTGGCTCCTAACCCTTTCCATGTGAAAGACTCCTTGATAGTTGCAATGGTTTTGTCTGTTCCACCATGTCCAATGGATAAATGTACCATAAGAATAACAGATTCTTGGTATCTCCTAGGAATAACTGCACGCAGTTGAGTGTGGTCCTCGTCTACAAACTTGTATAAGACACGATGATAAATCAAATAATCATCTGCAACAGCAGCAATCCTTGCATAATGATCATCCTGTGGATCCATTTTTCGTTCCAGGAAACGGATAATATGTCTGAGTTCCTCCTCACGTCGCTGTCCTTCAGGTAAATGACGAAATCGGCGAAGGTGTTCCTCGCATTCTCCCTCGATGTCTATGGCATTAACAGTAGCTTCAGGATTCCGGCTGAGGATGTTGGCCAACACATTCTCTCTGCCTGGTCGATAAACTATTTCCAAATCGAACTGTTGGAGAAACAGCGTCCAACGTGTGATCCTGTCGCTTGCCAGTCTTGTTCTCAAGATGAAGGTCAACGCATGATGATCGGTTCTCACAATAATCCACTGACCTAACAGAAGTTTCTGCCAGTATTCAAGTGCGTAAACAATTGCAAGTGCTTCTATCTCGGTCGTGAAGTAGTGAGATTCATGTGCTCTTAAACGTCGGCTTAAGAAAGCAATGTAATGACGTTTCTTCTCATCATCTTCCTGCAGTAAAATGGCTCCTATACCAATGGCAGATGCATCAGTTTCTAGAATAAAGTTCCTAGAGTAATCTGGATATTCTAACTGAATTGAGTCCACAAGCATCTGTTTAGCTCTCCTGAAAGCTATCTCGCATTCATCATTCCAGTTCCACCTGCAGTTCTTTTTCAATAATCCTTGCAGTGGTGCAACAGTTTCGGAATACTTCTCACAATGAGCAGCAAAGAATTGGAGAATTCCTAAGAATTGTCTCACGTGTTTCACACGGGTTGGTGTTGGAAATGCAGCAACAGTTCTAATCTTTGCCGGATTCGGTCTATATCCTTCTCCATTGATTATGTGTCCTACGAATTTCACTTCTTCCTGAAAAAATCGACACTTGTCAAACTTGACCTTAAAATTTGCCTGTCGGAGATTCTCAAAAACAAGGCACAATGTCTTTAAATGCTCTTCTTCTGTTCCCGAAGCTATGATTATGTCATCCACATAACATATTACTTTCTGCTTCACTTCATGAGTCAGCTTGGCATCAAGTGCTCTGATTAATGCGGCTCCGGCATTTTTCAATCCAAATGGTAGTTTTTGGAATACATAAGTAGTCTGATCAAACAAGAATCCAGTATATTTCTGAGTATGCTCAGATAATCTGATATGGTAATAAGACTGAACCAAGTCTAATGATGAAAATATCCTTTTTCCTTTGAACTTCCTGAGAATGTCCCTAATCTTGGGCGGTCTGTCGTGCTCAGGAGCTAGGCGTTCATTCAAGGCTCTGGCATCAAGACAAAGTCTCAAGCTTCCATCTACCTTAACCACAGGTATTATGGGATTCAAGAAAGGAGTCGGTGATTTCTTGATTGTACCTGCTGCTTCCATCTCATGGATCTTCTTAGCAGCTTCTTCGAGATGTTTCTCGGCAATCGGATAGATCCTTTTCTGGAATGGGGAATCGTCCAGTAATACAAGATCATACTCGTAGTCTAATATCTCACCAGGTGTGGTGTCGAATATATCTCGGTATTCGTTCAGTATTGCGTCAAGATCCTCATGTGTGGGTGCTGATAACGATTCTGCCTCTTCGTCGGCATCTAGTGTCGCCTCAATTTCCTTGCCCTTTAATGCTTCGACTACGTCTACTTCGGATAGGAATTCCGGTTCTTCTTCAATTAGGCTCATCTGAATGGGTTCGTTCGGCTTGAACTCTACCGTATTCCGTCCCATGTCAATGATTCCATCATATTTTCTAATGAAGTCTGCGCCTAAAATGGCATCATGATGCAGGCCCTTCATTACGAGAAATTCGTGCAAGTACACGTGGCTCGAAATCTTCACAGTACACAAAATCTGGATTTTGCACGTTACAACGCGGTCAGGTATGACACCTCTGACTCTTATAGCTGAAATGGGCAACTCCGTCACCTCAGAGTTTGCTCTAAGTCTGGCATGGCAATCGGCGGAAATTACACTAATCATCGCTCCAGTATCGATGAGTATGACTACACTGACTTCATTCAAGGTGGCTACAATCTTGGGTAGACGTGTTAATTGATAATTGTGGTTCGTCGTTCGTCGTTCGTCCAACAAGTCTTCTTGGATTGGCTCCCAGAGTATTATAGAGGCAGTTACTCGGTGCTCAACCAAACAAGAATCTATTGACTTTTCGGAGTTTTTTTTTCTGTCATGGCGAGAAGTACTGGGCTGGTTCTGCTCCGTCTCCTGCGCCGAATGTCTATTTTCCCTCGAAGTAGGGTTCCGTTCTCCCTCTTCTTGGATCTGCAATTCTCTCAATTGTTGGAGGTACTCACGGCTCTCCCGCGCTCTTCCTTTCCAATCCCTGTCTGGCTGGTATCTAGGGTCTCGATTTCTGTCGTAACCCCCACTATATCGATAGTCTCTACGGATACGTCCGTGTTGCAGATTTCTTCCTTCATTCCCTCGGCGGTTGTTTTCATGACGTCGGTTGTCGTCCGTCCTTCGGTCGAATCGCCGGTCCCAATGACTTCGCCGGTCATCACGTTGATTTCGAGTATACGGAGTGTTGTTCCATTCTCTCCTGTTATAACTGTAATTGTTATCACGTCGCCCAGAATCCTCTGTGGTTTGTGTTTGTTGTGGCGTCTGGCTCACTTTATCAACAGTCGTCAGATTCATATGTCTGTCCTCGCGCCTATCAGCCTTCTGCTGACGGTGTGTAGGAAACTGTTCTGTGTTAGCGTCCAACCTTCGCAGTATCTGGTCACACTGCTGGAAAGTGGATGCCCCTGCAGCGATTAACACACGTTGTACATCCGCAGGGTACTGCCAAACAATTGTGTTCACCAAATCTTGTTCGGACAACGGAGGCTGAAGACAACGGAGCTTCGCGAGCTGTATTGCGAAGTAATTCGCATAACGAGTAGGTGTATTGGAACTGTACCTTCGAGTGTACATCTCAGCTCGGATACTCTGCTGGATGTCGCTCGACCAATATGTTCTTAATAACGCTTCCTTAAAGTCTTGGTATCCTGTAAATGAGTATCGGAATGCTCTGAACCAGGTACCGGCTTGTCCCTCAAGCAGTCGCTCTATAACTCTTAGTTCCCTCTCTGGAGTTACCATAGTATCACGTAAGTAGCTTTCGACATTTGCTAGGAATTCCACTGGAGTAACACCGCTCCCTGTTCCCGAGAAGCGAGCTGGTTGCTCCTCTCTTGAACGAATTATGGTGACATTTCCCTGCGTATTCGCGGGTCTGAAAGTATTTTGCATGTAACTCTGCGTAGGAGTGTTAGTTTCATGACTAATTCGATTAGATGCTGGTTGAAACGGGTGAGCGTCAAAGTTCAAGGTCTGACCTTGCGCTAAATTAGTGAATTGTGACGGTTGCGATTCCATAGGCGCGCTGGGTTGGAAATGGGTAGGCATCATTCCTCCTGATTGAGATATAGGCGTTTCCTGAGATTCTCCCATCTGTGGGTGTACGTGTCTCTCTCTTGGAGTCGTCTCGAGTCTGTCCAGGCGTCTTTCTATTACTTCAAGACCTGGGATGGTTCTGGCTGCGACTTTGTTGCCTAAGTCGTTCAATTGCAGCTCGATCCTGTCAACCTTTCCCTTGAGGTTTGTGTCTACCTCGCGTATGGCCGTCCTAAGGTTATAACTGAGGTCTAACCTCTCGGTCACCGCGACTTCCTCAAATCTCTTTTGTAAGGAATCGATATCTCCTTCAACTCTGGACATATTTTCTTGGATTTTACCCACATCGTCTCTAACCTCGGCTACCTTAGCCTTGACGGTAGCTTCGTGTTCGTTGAGGTCACCTCTCAATAACATGAGGTCAATTTTGTGTTCCTCATGATGAACATCAACTGTCTCACGTAAACTGGCTACGGTTTCCGTCAATTCAGAAATGTTTCTCCTGTTGGTGTTAAGTTCCTCTTTAATCTCCATCATGCCATCAACGATAGTCTTCACGTTGTTATTAACGGCATTGGCAGCTCCTCTCATTAAGATTAAACCAACGTTCATGGTTGCCATGTCCTTCTTCACATTTCCGATAAATCCCTCGACGTGATCTAGTCGAGTCCCGAATTCTTCCCTGGTATGTTCCAGATCTGCTCTCATGTCTATCTGGACTTTATTCAAGGTTGTCTGAATTTGAGCTGTGTGCTCCTCCAATCGGTTTTGCACCTCCTCCCTAGCTCTATTCATCTGGTCGGTTAAGCAATCTACGCGCTGGTTAGCCTCCTGATGGTGTCGTATGACATCAACCCTAACAGCTGCTAAACCTGTCGTCAGATCATTTCTCGCTTCGATCCTATATGTGTCCATGTCTGCCCTGACTTGAGTTAAATCAGCCCTAACATTATTTACAGAGTGGGTGTTAATCTCTAAGTCCTGTCTAACCTGGTCCACATGACCACTGACATTGTTGACTTCCTGTCTAACCTGGTCCACATGACCGCTTACAGTATTTACAGCCTGAGTATTCTGACCTAAGTCAGCAGTAATCAGTTGAAGATTGCCATTCACACCTGCCATCATCTCTCCAAACACACGACGAATAGTTTCCTCATCCATAGATAAGAAATATATGAGAAAGTGAGGGATCAATTTCTACTGGAACTTACAGCTATGATTAGTTACTTGGTGGTATAAAGCTTGCTTCATTTATATAAATATCACGAGTACAGCTGGAGTATGCAAACTAAGTGCTTCTACATTTACAAAGACAACGGTGAGCAAAGCAAAGTATTACATTTACTTAGGATGAGGCATCATCAAAGAAAATCCTATCCTTCATTTATTCAACACTAAAATCTCACCCCATGGACATCTATCAAACATGAATGCCATGCGGTCAATTGATCTGCAGTACGACTTTCTAAGTTCGTCCCAGTCCTGTCAATTTACCAATAATCAACATTAAGATCCTCAAAAAAAAAATAACATGGTACTGAGGGTCACCACGTTAACGTCGGCACATGAGTTGGGCGCCATTTTATGTGACCGTTTAGTTGATGTCAACAACCACGATGACTCAACTAACGACACATAAATCAAATAAAAATATACCGTGAGGATCAGGTGACCTTCCATAAAGGCTAAAGCGGCACGAGAGTCCGTAGTCCACAGGGATCGTGGTACATGGTGACGATGGTCATAGACCGCCTAAGGAAAGGTTCACCTTAAAACTAGACTGAGAAAATAAACATCCAGATTCATGTAAAACACCGTGAAAATTTATTAAAATTCACAAGCCCCTAGCCTAGTTCGGAGGGTTATAATCGGCTAGTCCGCAAATTAATAAATAAACAAAGATAAAGAACAGGTCCCCTACCTGAGAAGTTACTGAAAACCCTCACGAAAGATCTAACTCACAATGATAAAGCAACAACAGCAACGCTAGGAATATGGTACGACGCAAGTCCCTAGTTCAAGTTACAAGATCAAGCTAATATCTGAATTTACATTTAACAGGGTAGCAAAACAAATCTAGGTTAGGATGGTACCATTTCGACATTTAAATTTAACATTAATTCAACTAGCTAAGTCCTATCAATTAACAAAATTTACGGCGATGACGTCCGTAAAAGAAAACAATTACATCCAAAAGCTAAGTGTACAGCCATGAAAAACAAACAAATTTAATTATGCTTAATAACTATGTGCTAACAGCACACAATAAAGTAACATGTAGGGTTTAATACACTTGACATCATAAATTAATAACGAAATAGACACAGTAGTTTATTAAAAATTCCTGCCTACACCTTGGTTTACTCTTTGTAAACCATAGTCATCTAATGTGTATGGTTACGGTGACGAATGCGCAGTTGAGACCACGTCTGACATCGCATGGCCTGAGCTCCACAAGCTACGAACTCTAGGTTCGCACATGCTTCAGGTCGCTACAAAAATGTCAACTGTCCTAGTCATTTCCTCACAAGGAAATTATCTTCAACTGCACGGCTATGTCAACAGTTCCAGAATGCAAAGAACAAAGTTAGATAGAAAGAATCGTTAGTTAGGCTTGTTTTACAACAATTATGCGTCTTATTATTAGGATGTCGGTTTATAGGTTTATCGTAGGTTTATGGCGAATAACATTGACAATAGCCTGGGCACGGAGTGTCTCCAACTGAGATCATTCTCCACCAAAAAGCCTCGACTCAACAGTCGGAATATAATCAACGAGTATAACAACTCGGACACACAATAACACGGGTTACCAGCGGCGCTAAGCTCGCGTTCAATAACTCTGGGATAGGCCTGTACAACAGTTACCTTCCAATATAACATCTGGTCAACGGGATCATCCCCGGACAAAGCATACAATAACATCCTGCTGTAGCAGGGTAGACTTCACCATCCTATAGAAAACCTTACATAACTGTACCTGTTATACGACAATACACGCAACAGAGCGTTAAACTAACAAAAACCGATCCATAAAACAAGTGATCAAATACAAGAGTGGAAACTGATTTCCATAAGCAAAATAGCAATGAAAGGAAAAGCGAATACAAATTGTACTCTGTCCTCGTCTATAGTAGTTTTGTCTCACAAAGAAGCAGGCGTGCTCTAGGTCACTGGGTTACATAACCAGTTTATTCAAGGCCGGCGATTTAATCAATACAAAACCTGCACCTGGCCGGTACATAAAAAATTTTACCATAGGTTACGGATCTCTACAGAGTCCGTGTATCAAATGCACGCTATAAATCTGAGTATAGTAATACACTTCCGTCTTTCTACCAAAGACGTCTAAATGAAAGTAAACTTACAATAACTGAAGCTCTTTGCTTTAAAAATGCAACTCAGTAGTTGCTAGAACATCAAATAAAAACGTGTCTCACACGACACAAGAAAAATATGATAAATGTGGCACAGATTCACACACTAGATCTGCTTAATGATACGTTGGGAACCGCGTTCGATGCTAGGCAACGAAACATTCCTTCTAGTTGTTAGGTTCAAACATGACCAAGAATAGCTTCTGAGCTTATTCAAAATGAAATATAATGCATTTACAAACTGGTAGTTACTGTCGACTACCTAAATGATAAGACCGTTCTAACGACAGTCAGGGGTGTAACAAAGGATGGGTGCCAAGGATGCAGTCAATTAATAACCAAGGCATCTGATTGCCATAACTACAGTCAGCAAAGACTTGAAAATTACCCCAAGTAGGGTTGAACAAAATAGCCTCAAAATGACTACGATCAGGTTCAGCAAAAAGGTAGGCATTGACGTTCCACGACGTTCACCAAGCTGCACCAGGGCTGACCAAAATGTCTGACCCCAAGGGTGTCTCACTCTAAACTGAAATAAATGACATCTAACTAATCTAGTTACATCCCTACCTAGAAAAATGGCTGACACTGAGTGTGGTTGATTCACAAACTACATTAAAACTACTATACCACCAGAAACTAGAACAAAGAAGGGGTGTGACAAAAACTCACGAAATGGAGGAGCTCTCACTCAGCTCTCTATTCCACAACAAGGGTTGTACATAAACCTCTCTGGCTCTCTGGATCGGTATCCTCCTCATCAGGATTCCCATCTGGACTCCCCCAAAGACCAGGGTTCGATTTGTCCCTGTCGACATCTTCGTGGATATGCCTGGAAATGGCATTTTGGCTCCTTCCCTCTCGTTCATCGTTCTGGAAGTTCCACCATCATGCGGGTCCCTGTAGAAACGTCACCCCCCCATACTGGGATGGTATTAGCCCATGGTGACTGCTTCAACCATGGTGAATAAAAGTCCAATCACGTGGGTAACAAAATAAGTTGCGTGATTATTCATCCTCTCACTTCCAAAATTATAATGTCCGTCGTGACTATTATAGGCTTCAATTATAAAATACGACACAGCCTTAATCTTGCAGATGTGGATTAGCATGTGAGCTAATACTATATTATAATGCTGCACGTGCTAGTGACGCTAATTTTGTATCACGCAGCATCCGTGAATTATACGACGTTTCAAAGATGAAATTTCCACTTTGGCAATTTAAATATCTCATACAATTATAATCACACTTATTCAGGATAATTGTAACACTATTACCTGTATATTTCCACTAGGCATCTGCCCTCCACATACGCGTGGGTAATATGTGATGTCACAGCAATGTTGTGCAATACACTATACTTGCCAATAATTATTTCCCAAGCTTCTTATTTAATTCACTGGACTTCATCGACAGTGGATATTAGTATTTGCTTGCTCGATGGCACCTTATAATCACTTTTAACGCTAAACAGCGGATATTCTTCTACGTCTCGTAGGACAAATGTAATTCCACGCCTACACAAGGCGGATTCTCAAGACGCAGTGCTCCGGTACTGGGTGTCTCTAGAAAGTAGGTCGTCAAAACGAAAACGTTGAGCGACTACTTACGTTCCTTTTTGCGTATCTGCAAGGGTATTACCTTACCTAAAGTAAAAATAAACATTCTCCAAAATGTTTTAATAATGCAGCATGACGAAATGGAATATTCTGAGTGTCGTAGGAAAGATAAAAATAATTAATAAGACCTCAGATAATAATTAGCAGTTTACACCAAAGTCAAAAGTGCGATTCACCGCTACTTCAAAGTATCGCGTGATCTCTCAGCTTCACGTGGCTTCCTGGGTGTGTTCAAAAGTACAACATCCCATCATAAATGCTCTGTCATAAAAAATATCACATGAACCATAGCTCAGCGGGTTCATCTGCCTCTCTGTCGTTTCAAATAAAATGTTGGGATAACATTTTTATTTGCCTTGAAATTCATTCAAGAGTGATATTTTTTTAGATTGGCTGCATTAAAGGTTCCAATGCGTTCTCCTGTCCTAATGTCTTCTATCACATAACTTCCATTGTTTAAAGGCTGTCGGATACGACTAGGGCCATAATACAAGGATAGAAATTTCCCATATATGCGGTCTATAGGACTAGAAATTCCGGGTCTCCTTATGAGGATAAGGTCTCCTTCTACTAGTGGTTCTCTAAACCTCTGGCGTCTAGTTCTTCTCAAGCGCTTGGCAGCTTGTCTGTCCATAGTCTCTCTCGCAGCTAAAAGTCTGCTGGCATGTGATGGTTGTAAACAAGGTGGATTTACAATCACACGATCCCATATTCTCAGCGGCATCTGGTTCAAATGCAAGACCATAGGTATTTGACCAGTGCTTTCATGTACTGTTGAATTAATACATTTTGCCATAATAACAAGGACTTCAGTCCATCGCCAGTGTTCTTCTTGACAATATAATCGACAGAATTTTGCGATAATAGACATCACGCATTCTGCTGGGTTGCTCTTTGGATGTCGAATAGATGATAAAACATGACCTATTTCAAGCTCATTCATGGCATTGGCAAATTCTGCTGAGGTGTACTGTGATCCGTGATCAGTCAACAAGAATTGTGGCTTTCCTGCCTCCGGTATCACTTGACGTCTAATCCTCTGAATAATCTGATGTGCAGTAGCTTTTTGAATTGGATGAAGCATCGTATATTTCGTGAACACATCCACCGTTACAACGATGTATCGATTCCCACGACGAGCCTTAGGTATTGGGCCATACAGGTCCTGTGCATACAACTCTCTAGGTAGAGTTGGTAGTATTGGTCTAGGTTGTTCCTTCAGCAAGTGTGACGTGTATTTGTTCCGCTGGCATGCGTCGCAAGCACGTAAACACTGTCTAACGGTGGCTCCTAACCCTTTCCATGTGAAAGACTCCTTGATAGTTGCAATGGTTTTGTCTGTTCCACCATGTCCAATGGATAAATGTACCATAAGAATAACAGATTCTTGGTATCTCCTAGGAATAACTGCACGCAGTTGAGTGTGGTCCTCGTCTACAAACTTGTATAAGACACGATGATAAATCAAATAATCATCTGCAACAGCAGCAATCCTTGCATAATGATCATCCTGTGGATCCATTTTTCGTTCCAGGAAACGGATAATATGTCTGAGTTCCTCCTCACGTCGCTGTCCTTCAGGTAAATGACGAAATCGGCGAAGGTGTTCCTCGCATTCTCCCTCGATGTCTATGGCATTAACAGTAGCTTCAGGATTCCGGCTGAGGATGTCGGCCAACACATTCTCTCTGCCTGGTCGATAAACTATTTCCAAATCGAACTGTTGGAGAAACAGCGTCCAACGTGTGATCCTGTCGCTTGCCAGTCTTGTTCTCAAGATGAAGGTCAACGCATGATGATCGGTTCTCACAATAATCCACTGACCTAACAGAAGTTTCTGCCAGTATTCAAGTGCGTAAACAATTGCAAGTGCTTCTATCTCGGTCGTGAAGTAGTGAGATTCATGTGCTCTTAAACGTCGGCTTAAGAAAGCAATGTAATGACGTTTCTTCTCATCATCTTCCTGCAGTAAAATGGCTCCTATACCAATGGCAGATGCATCAGTTTCTAGAATAAAGTTCCTAGAGTAATCTGGATATTCTAACTGAATTGAGTCCACAAGCATCTGTTTAGCTCTCCTGAAAGCTATCTCGCATTCATCATTCCAGTTCCACCTGCAGTTCTTTTTCAATAATCCTTGCAGTGGTGCAACAGTTTCGGAATACTTCTCACAATGAGCAGCAAAGAATTGGAGAATTCCTAAGAATTGTCTCACGTATTTCACACGGGTTGGTGTTGGAAATGCAGCAACAGTTCTAATCTTTGCCGGATTCGGTCTATATCCTTCTCCATTGATTATGTGTCCTACGAATTTCACTTCTTCCTGAAAAAATCGACACTTGTCAAACTTGACCTTAAAATTTGCCTGTCGGAGATTCTCAAAAACAAGGCACAATGTCTTTAAATGCTCTTCTTCTGTTCCCGAAGCTATGATTATGTCATCCACATAACATATTACTTTCTGCTTCACTTCATGAGTCAGCTTGGCATCAAGTGCTCTGATTAATGCGGCTCCGGCATTTTTCAATCCAAATGGTAGTTTTTGGAATACATAAGTAGTCTGATCAAACAAGAATCCAGTATATTTCTGAGTATGCTCAGATAATCTGATATGGTAATAAGACTGAACCAAGTCTAATGATGAAAATATCCTTTTTCCTTTGAACTTCCTGAGAATGTCCCTAATCTTGGGCGGTCTGTCGTGCTCAGGAGCTAGGCGTTCATTCAAGGCTCTGGCATCAAGACAAAGTCTCAAGCTTCCATCTACCTTAACCACAGGTATTATGGGATTCAAGAAAGGAGTCGGTGATTTCTTGATTGTACCTGCTGCTTCCATCTCATGGATCTTCTTAGCAGCTTCTTCGAGATGTTTCTCGGCAATCGGATAGATCCTTTTCTGGAATGGGGAATCGTCCAGTAATACAAGATCATACTCGTAGTCTAATATCTCACCAGGTGTGGTGTCGAATATATCTCGGTATTCGTTCAGTATTGCGTCAAGATCCTCATGTGTGGGTGCTGATAACGATTCTGCCTCTTCGTCGGCATCTAGTGTCGCCTCAATTTCCTTGCCCTTTAATGCTTCGACTACGTCTACTTCGGATAGGAATTCCGGTTCTTCTTCAATTAGGCTCATCTGAATGGGTTCGTTCGGCTTGAACTCTACCGTATTCCGTCCCATGTCAATGATTCCATCATATTTTCTAATGAAGTCTGCGCCTAAAATGGCATCATGATGCAGGCCCTTCATTACGAGAAATTCGTGCAAGTACACGTGGCTCGAAATCTTCACAGTACACAAAATCTGGATTTTGCACGTTACAACGCGGTCAGGTATGACACCTCTGACTCTTATAGCTGAAATGGGCAACTCCGTCACCTCAGAGTTTGCTCTAAGTCTGGCATGGCAATCGGCGGAAATTACACTAATCATCGCTCCAGTATCGATGAGTATGACTACACTGACTTCATTCAAGGTGGCTACAATCTTGGGTAGACGTGTTAATTGATAATTGTGGTTCGTCGTTCGTCGTTCGTCCAACAAGTCTTCTTGGATTGGCTCCCAGAGTAATATAGAGGCAGTTACTCGGTGCTCAACCAAACAAGAATCTATTGATTTTTCGGAGTTTTTTTTTCTGTCATGGCGAGAAGTACTGGGCTGGTTCTGCTCCGTCTCCTGCGCCGAATGTCTATTTTCCCTCGAAGTAGGGTTCCGTTCTCCCTCTTCTTGGATCTGCAATTCTCTCAATTGTTGGAGGTACTCACGGCTCTCCCGCGCTCTTCCTTTCCAATCCCTGTCTGGCTGGTATCTAGGGTCTCGATTTCTGTCGTAACCCCCACTATATCGATAGTCTCTACGGATACGTCCGTGTTGCAGATTTCTTCCTTCATTCCCTCGGCGGTTGTTTTCATGACGTCGGTTGTCGTCCGTCCTTCGGTCGAATCGCCGGTCCCAATGACTTCGCCGGTCATCACGTTGATTTCGAGTATACGGAGTGTTGTTCCATTCTCTCCTGTTATAACTGTAATTGTTATCACGTCGCCCAGAATCCTCTGTGGTTTGTGTTTGTTGTGGCGTCTGGCTCACTTTATCAACAGTCGTCAGATTCATATGTCTGTCCTCGCGCCTATCAGCCTTCTGCTGACGGTGTGTAGGAAACTGTTCTGTGTTAGCGTCCAACCTTCGCAGTATCTGGTCACACTGCTGGAAAGTGGATGCCCCTGCAGCGATTAACACACGTTGTACATCCGCAGGGTACTGCCAAACAATTGTGTTCACCAAATCTTGTTCGGACAACGGAGGCTGAAGACAACGGAGCTTCGCGAGCTGTATTGCGAAGTAATTCGCATAACGAGTAGGTGTATTGGAACTGTACCTTCGAGTGTACATCTCAGCTCGGATACTCTGCTGGATGTCGCTCGACCAATATGTTCTTAATAACGCTTCCTTAAAGTCTTGGTATCCTGTAAATGAGTATCGGAATGCTCTGAACCAGGTACCGGCTTGTCCCTCAAGCAGTCGCTCTATAACTCTTAGTTCCCTCTCTGGAGTTACCATAGTATCACGTAAGTAGCTTTCGACATTTGCTAGGAATTCCACTGGAGTAACACCGCTCCCAGTTCCCGAGAAGCGAGCTGGTTGCTCCTCTCTTGAACGAATTATGGTGACATTTCCCTGCGTATTCGCGGGTCTGAAAGTATTTTGCATGTAACTCTGCGTAGGAGTGTTAGTTTCATGACTAATTCGATTAGATGCTGGTTGAAACGGGTGAGCGTCAAAGTTCAAGGTCTGACCTTGCGCTAAATTAGTGAATTGTGACGGTTGCGATTCCATAGGCGCGCTGGGTTGGAAATGGGTAGGCATCATTCCTCCTGATTGAGATATAGGCGTTTCCTGAGATTCTCCCATCTGTGGGTGTACGTGTCTCTCTCTTGGAGTCGTCTCGAGTCTGTCCAGGCGTCTTTCTATTACTTCAAGACCTGGGATGGTTCTGGCTGCAACTTTGTTGCCTAAGTCGTTCAATTGCAGCTCGATCCTGTCAACCTTTCCCTTGAGGTTTGTGTCTACCTCGCGTATGGCCGTCCTAAGGTTATAACTGAGGTCTAACCTCTCGGTCACCGCGACTTCCTCAAATCTCTTTTGTAAGGAATCGATATCTCCTTCAACTCTGGACATATTTTCTTGGATTTTACCCACATCGTCTCTAACCTCGGCTACCTTAGCCTTGACGGTAGCTTCGTGTTCGTTGAGGTCACCTCTCAATAACATGAGGTCAATTTTGTGTTCCTCATGATGAACATCAACTGTCTCACGTAAACTGGCTACGGTTTCCGTCAATTCAGAAATGTTTCTCCTGTTGGTGTTAAGTTCCTCTTTAATCTCCATCATGCCATCAACGATAGTCTTCACGTTGTTATTAACGGCATTGGCAGCTCCTCTCATTAAGATTAAACCAACGTTCATGGTTGCCATGTCCTTCTTCACATTTCCGATAAATCCCTCGACGTGATCTAGTCGAGTCCCGAATTCTTCCCTGGTATGTTCCAGATCTGCTCTCATGTCTATCTGGACTTTATTCAAGGTTGTCTGAATTTGAGCTGTGTGCTCCTCCAATCGGTTTTGCACCTCCTCCCTAGCTCTATTCATCTGGTCGGTTAAGCAATCTACGCGCTGGTTAGCCTCCTGATGGTGTCGTATGACATCAACCCTAACAGCTGCTAAACCTGTCGTCAGATCATTTCTCGCTTCGATCCTATATGTGTCCATGTCTGCCCTGACTTGAGTTAAATCAGCCCTAACATTATTTACAGAGTGGGTGTTAATCTCTAAGTCCTGTCTAACCTGGTCCACATGACCACTGACATTGTTGACTTCCTGTCTAACCTGGTCCACATGACCGCTTACAGTATTTACAGCCTGAGTATTCTGACCTAAGTCAGCAGTAATCTGTTGAAGATTGCCATTCACACCTGCCATCATCTCTCCAAACACACGACGAATAGTTTCCTCATCCATAGATAAGAAATATATGAGAAAGTGAGGGATCAATTTCTACTGGAACTTACAGCTATGATTAGTTACTTGGTGGTATAAAGCTTGCTTCATTTATATAAATATCACGAGTACAGCTGGAGTATGCAAACTAAGTGCTTCTACATTTACAAAGACAACGGTGAGCAAAGCAAAGTATTACATTTACTTAGGATGAGGCATCATCAAAGAAAATCCTATCCTTCATTTATTCAACACTAAAGCCTCACCCCATGGACTTCTATCAAACATGAATGCCATGCGGTCAATTGATCTGCAGTACGACTTTCTAAGTTCGTCCCAGTCCTGTCAATTTACCAATAATCAACATTAAGATCCTCAAAAAAAAATAACATGGTACTGAGGGTCACCACGTTAACGTCGGCACATGAGTTGGGCGCCATTTTATGTGACCGTTTAGTTGATGTCAACAACCACGATGACTCAACTAACGACACATAAATCAAATAAAAATATACCGTGAGGATCAGGTGACCTTCCATAAAGGCTAAAGCGGCACGAGAGTCCGTAGTCCACAGGGATCATGGTACATGGTGACGATGGTCATAGACCGCCTAAGGAAAGGTTCACCTTAAAACTAGACTGAGAAAATAAACATCCAGACTCATGTAAACACTGTGAAAATTTATTAAAATTCACAAGCCCCTAGCCTAGTTCGGAGGGTTATAATCGGCTAGTCCGCAAATTAATAAATAAACAAAGATAAAGAACAGGTCCCCTACCTGAGAAGTTACTGAAAACCCTCACGAAAGATCTAACTCACAATGATAAAGCAACAACAGCAACGCTAGGAATATGGTACGACGCAAGTCCCTAGTTCAAGTTACAAGATCAAGCTAATATCTGAATTTACATTTAACAGGGTAGCAAAACAAATCTAGGTTAGGATGGTACCATTTCGACATTTAAATTTAACATTAATTCAACTAGCTAAGTCCTATCAATTAACAAAATTTACGGCGATGACGTCCGTAAAAGAAAACAATTACATCCAAAAGCTAAGTGTACAGCCATGAAAAACAAACAAATTTAATTATGCTTAATAACTATGTGCTAACAGCACACAATAAAGTAACATGTAGGGTTTAATACACTTGACATCATAAATTAATAACGAAATAGACACAGTAGTTTATTAAAAATTCCTGCCTACACCTTGGTTTACTCTTTGTAAACCATAGTCATCTAATGTGTATGGTTACGGTGACGAATGCGCAGTTGAGACCACGTCTGACATCGCATGGCCTGAGCTCCACAAGCTACGAACTCTAGGTTCGCACATGCTTCAGGTCGCTACAAAAGAGTCAACTGTCCTAGTCATTTCCTCACAAGGAAATTATCTTCAACTGCACGGCTATGTCAACAGTTCCAGAATGCAAAGAACAAAGTTAGATAGAAAGAATCGTTAGTTAGGCTTGTTTTACAACAATTATGCGTCTTATTATTAGGATGTCGGTTTATAGGTTTATCGTAGGTTTATGGCGAATAACATTGACAATAGCCTGGGCACGGAGTGTCTCCAACTGAGATCATTCTCCACCAAAAAGCCTCGACTCAACAGTCGGAATATAATCAACGAGTATAACAACTCGGACACACAATAACACGGGTTACCAGCGGCGCTAAGCTCGCGTTCAATAACTCTGGGATAGGCCTGTACAACAGTTACCTTCCAATATAACATCTGGTCAACGGGATCATCCCCGGACAAAGCATACAATAACATCCTGCTATAGCAGGGTAGACTTCACCATCCTATAGAAAACCTTACATAACTGTACCTGTTATACGACAATACACGCAACAGAGCGTTAAACTAACAAGAACCGATCCATAAAACAAGTGATCAAATACAAGAGTGGAAACTGATTTCCATAAGCAAAATAGCAATGAAAGGAAAAGCGAATACAAATTGTACTCTGTCCTCGTCTATAGTAGTTTTGTCTCACAAAGAAGCAGGCGTGCTCTAGGTCACTGGGTTACATAACCAGTTTATTCAAGGCCGGCGATTTAATCAATACAAAACCTGCACCTGGCCGTACATAAAAAAATTTACCATAGGTTACGGATCTCTACAGATTCCGTGTATCAAATGCACGCTATAAATCTGAGTATAGTAATACACTTCCGTCTTTCTACCAAAGACGTCTAAATGAAAGTAAACTTACAATAACTGAAGCTCTTTGCTTTAAAAATGCAACTCAGTAGTTGCTAGAACATCAAATAAAAACGTGTCTCACACGACACAAGAAAAATATGATAAATGTGGCACAGATTCACACACTAGATCTGCTTAATGATACGTTGGGAACCGCGTTCGATGCTAGGCAACGAAACATTCCTTCTAGTTGTTAGGTTCAAACATGACCAAGAATAGCTTCTGAGCTTATTCAAAATGAAATATAATGCATTTACAAACTGGTAGTTACTGTCGACTACCTAAATGATACGACCGTTCTAACGACAGTCAGGGGTGTAACAAAGGATGGCTGCGAAGGATGCAGTCAATTAATAACCAAGGCATCTGATTGCCATAACTACAGTCAGCAAAGACTTGAAAATTACCCCAAGTAGGGTTGAACAAAATAGCCTCAAAATGACTACGATCAGGTTCAGCAAAAAGGTAGGCATTGACGTTCCACGACGTTCACCAAGCTGCACCAGGGCTGACCAAAATGTCTGACCCCAAGGGTGTCTCACTCTAAACTGAAATAAATGACATCTAACTAATCTAGTTACATCCCTACCTAGAAAAATGGCTGACACTGAGTGTGGTTGATTCACAAACTACATTAAAACTACTATACCACCAGAAACTAGAACAAAGAAGGGATGTGACAAAAACTCACGAAATGGAGGAGCTCTCACTCAGCTCTCTATTCCACAACAAGGGTTGTACATAAACCTCTCTGGCTCTCTGGATCGGTATCCTCCTCATCAGGATTCCCATCTGGACTCCCCCAAAGACCAGGGTTCGATTTGTCCCTGTCGACATCTTCGTGGATATGCCTGGAAATGGCATTTTGGCTCCTTCCCTCTCGTTCATCGTTCTGGAAGTTCCACCATCATGCGGGTCCCTGTAGAAACGTCACCCCCCCATACTGGGATGGTATTAGCCCATGGTGACTGCTTCAACCATGGTGAATAAAAGTCCAATCACGTGGGTAACAAAATAAGTTGCGTGATTATTCATCCTCTCACTTCCAAAATTATAATGTCCGTCGTGACTATTATAGGCTTCAATTATAAAATACGACACAGCCTTAATCTTGCAGATGTGGATTAGCATGTGAGCTAATACTATATTATAATGCTGCACGTGCTAGTGACGCTACTTTTGTATCACGCAGCATCCGTGAATTATACGACGTTTCAAAGATGAAATTTCCACTTTGGCAATTTAAATATCTCATACAATTATAATCACACTTATTCAGGATAATTGTAACACTATTACCTGTATATTTCCACTAGGCATCTGCCCTCCACATACGCGTGGGTAATATGTGATGTCACAGCAATGTTGTGCAATACACTATACTTGCCAATAATTATTTCCCAAGCTTCTTATTTAATTCACTGGACTTCATCGACAGTGGATATTAGTATTTGCTTGCTCGATGGCACCTTATAATCACTTTTAACGCTAAACAGCGGATATTCTTCTACGTCTCGTAGGACAAATGTAATTCCACGCCTACACAAGGCGGATTCTCAAGACGCAGTGCTCCGGTACTGGGTGTCTCTAGAAAGTAGGTCGTCAAAACGAAAACGTTGAGCGACTACTTACGTTCCTTTTTGCGTATCTGCAAGGGTATTACCTTACCTAAAGTAAAAATAAACATTCTCCAAAATGTTTTAATAATGCAGCATGACGAAATGGAATATTCTGAGTGTCGTAGGAAAGATAAAAATAATTAATAAGACCTCAGATAATAATTAGCAGTTTACACCAAAGTCAAAAGTGCGATTCACCGCTACTTCAAAGTATCGCGTGATCTCTCAGCTTCACGTGGCTTCCTGGGTGTGTTCAAAAGTACAACATCCCATCATAAATGCTCTGTCATAAAAAATATCACATGAACCATAGCTCAGCGGGTTCATCTGCCTCTCTGTCGTTTCAAATAAAATGTTGGGATAACATTTTTATTTGCCTTGAAATTCATTCAAGAGTGATATTTTTTTAGATTGGCTGCATTAAAGGTTCCAATGCGTTCTCCTGTCCTAATGTCTTCTATCACATAACTTCCATTGTTTAAAGGCTGTCGGATACGACTAGGGCCATAATACAAGGATAGAAATTTCCCATATATGCGGTCTATAGGACTAGAAATTCCGGGTCTCCTTATGAGGATAAGGTCTCCTTCTACTAGTGGTTCTCTAAACCTCTGGCGTCTAGTTCTTCTCAAGCGCTTGGCAGCTTGTCTGTCCATAGTCTCTCTCGCAGCTAAAAGTCTGCTGGCATGTGATGGTTGTAAACAAGGTGGATTTACAATCACACGATCCCATATTCTCAGCGGCATCTGGTTCAAATGCAAGACCATAGGTATTTGACCAGTGCTTTCATGTACTGTTGAATTAATACATTTTGCCATAATAACAAGGACTTCAGTCCATCGCCAGTGTTCTTCTTGACAATATAATCGACAGAATTTTGCGATAATAGACAACACGCATTCTGCTGGGTTGCTCTTTGGATGTCGAATAGATGATAAAACATGACCTATTTCAAGCTCATTCATGGCATTGGCAAATTCTGCTGAGGTGTACTGTGATCCGTGATCAGTCAACAAGAATTGTGGCTTTCCTGCCTCCGGTATCACTTGACGTCTAATCCTCTGAATAATCTGATGTGCAGTAGCTTTTTGAATTGGATGAAGCATCGTATATTTCGTGAACACATCCACCGTTACAACGATGTATCGATTCCCACGACGAGCCTTAGGTATTGGACCATACAGGTCCTGTGCATACAACTCTCTAGGTAGAGTTGGTAGTATTGGTCTAGGTTGTTCCTTCAGCAAGTGTGACGTGTATTTGTTCCGCTGGCATGCGTCGCAAGCACGTAAACACTGTCTAACGGTGGCTCCTAACCCTTTCCATGTGAAAGACTCCTTGATAGTTGCAATGGTTTTGTCTGTTCCACCATGTCCAATGGATAAATGTACCATAAGAATAACAGATTCTTGGTATCTCCTAGGAATAACTGCACGCAGTTGAGTGTGGTCCTCGTCTACAAACTTGTATAAGACACGATGATAAATCAAATAATCATCTGCAACAGCAGCAATCCTTGCATAATGATCATCCTGTGGATCCATTTTTCGTTCCAGGAAACGGATAATATGTCTGAGTTCCTCCTCACGTCGCTGTCCTTCAGGTAAATGACGAAATCGGCGAAGGTGTTCCTCGCATTCTCCCTCGATGTCTATGGCATTAACAGTAGCTTCAGGATTCCGGCTGAGGATGTCGGCCAACACATTCTCTCTGCCTGGTCGATAAACTATTTCCAAATCGAACTGTTGGAGAAACAGCGTCCAACGTGTGATCCTGTCGCTTGCCAGTCTTGTTCTCAAGATGAAGGTCAACGCATGATGATCGGTTCTCACAATAATCCACTGACCTAACAGAAGTTTCTGCCAGTATTCAAGTGCGTAAACAATTGCAAGTGCTTCTATCTCGGTCGTGAAGTAGTGAGATTCATGTGCTCTTAAACGTCGGCTTAAGAAAGCAATGTAATGACGTTTCTTCTCATCATCTTCCTGCAGTAAAATGGCTCCTATACCAATGGCAGATGCATCAGTTTCTAGAATAAAGTTCCTAGAGTAATCTGGATATTCTAACTGAATTGAGTCCACAAGCATCTGTTTAGCTCTCCTGAAAGCTATCTCGCATTCATCATTCCAGTTCCACCTGCAGTTCTTTTTCAATAATCCTTGCAGTGGTGCAACAGTTTCGGAATACTTCTCACAATGAGCAGCAAAGAATTGGAGAATTCCTAAGAATTGTCTCACGTATTTCACACGGGTTGGTGTTGGAAATGCAGCAACAGTTCTAATCTTTGCCGGATTCGGTCTATATCCTTCTCCATTGATTATGTGTCCTACGAATTTCACTTCTTCCTGAAAAAATCGACACTTGTCAAACTTGACCTTAAAATTTGCCTGTCGGAGATTCTCAAAAACAAGGCACAATGTCTTTAAATGCTCTTCTTCTGTTCCCGAAGCTATGATTATGTCATCCACATAACATATTACTTTCTGCTTCACTTCATGAGTCAGCTTGGCATCAAGTGCTCTGATTAATGCGGCTCCGGCATTTTTCAATCCAAATGGTAGTTTTTGGAATACATAAGTAGTCTGATCAAACAAGAATCCAGTATATTTCTGAGTATGCTCAGATAATCTGATATGGTAATAAGACTGAACCAAGTCTAATGATGAAAATATCCTTTTTCCTTTGAACTTCCTGAGAATGTCCCTAATCTTGGGCGGTCTGTCGTGCTCAGGAGCTAGGCGTTCATTCAAGGCTCTGGCATCAAGCCAAAGTCTCAAGCTTCCATCTACCTTAACCACAGTTATTATGGGATTCAAGAAAGGAGTCGGTGATTTCTTGATTGTACCTGCTGCTTCCATCTCATGGATCTTCTTAGCAGCTTCTTCGAGATGTTTCTCGGCAATCGGATAGATCCTTTTCTGGAATGGGGAATCGTCCAGTAATACAAGATCATACTCGTAGTCTAATATCTCACCAGGTGTGGTGTCGAATATATCTCGGTATTCGTTCAGTATTGCGTCAAGATCCTCATGTGTGGGTGCTGATAACGATTCTGCCTCTTCGTCGGCATCTAGTGTCGCCTCAATTTCCTTGCCCTTTAATGCTTCGACTACGTCTACTTCGGATAGGAATTCCGGTTCTTCTTCAATTAGGCTCATCTGAATGGGTTCGTTCGGCTTGAACTCTACCGTATTCCGTCCCATGTCAATGATTCCATCATATTTTCTAATGAAGTCTGCGCCTAAAATGGCATCATGATGCAGGCCCTTCATTACGAGAAATTCGTGCAAGTACACGTGGCTCGAAATCTTCACAGTACACAAAATCTGGATTTTGCACGTTACAACGCGGTCAGGTATGACACCTCTGACTCTTATAGCTGAAATGGGCAACTCCGTCACCTCAGAGTTTGCTCTAAGTCTGGCATGGCAATCGGCGGAAATTACACTAATCATCGCTCCAGTATCGATGAGTATGACTACACTGACTTCATTCAAGGTGGCTACAATCTTGGGTAGACGTGTTAATTGATAATTGTGGTTCGTCGTTCGTCGTTCGTCCAACAAGTCTTCTTGGATTGGCTCCCAGAGTAATATAGAGGCAGTTACTCGGTGCTCAACCAAACAAGAATCTATTGATTTTTCGGAGTTTTTTTTTCTGTCATGGCGAGAAGTACTGGGCTGGTTCTGCTCCGTCTCCTGCGCCGAATGTCTATTTTCCCTCGAAGTAGGGTTCCGTTCTCCCTCTTCTTGGATCTGCAATTCTCTCAATTGTTGGAGGTACTCACGGCTCTCCCGCGCTCTTCCTTTCCAATCCCTGTCTGGCTGGTATCTAGGGTCTCGATTTCTGTCGTAACCCCCACTATATCGATAGTCTCTACGGATACGTCCGTGTTGCAGATTTCTTCCTTCATTCCCTCGGCGGTTGTTTTCATGACGTCGGTTGTCGTCCGTCCTTCGGTCGAATCGCCGGTCCCAATGACTTCGCCGGTCATCACGTTGATTTCGAGTATACGGAGTGTTGTTCCATTCTCTCCTGTTATAACTGTAATTGTTATCACGTCGCCCAGAATCCTCTGTGGTTTGTGTTTGTTGTGGCGTCTGGCTCACTTTATCAACAGTCGTCAGATTCATATGTCTGTCCTCGCGCCTATCAGCCTTCTGCTGACGGTGTGTAGGAAACTGTTCTGTGTTAGCGTCCAACCTTCGCAGTATCTGGTCACACTGCTGGAAAGTGGATGCCCCTGCAGCGATTAACACACGTTGTACATCCGCAGGGTACTGCCAAACAATTGTGTTCACCAAATCTTGTTCGGACAACGGAGGCTGAAGACAACGGAGCTTCGCGAGCTGTATTGCGAAGTAATTCGCATAACGAGTAGGTGTATTGGAACTGTACCTTCGAGTGTACATCTCAGCTCGGATACTCTGCTGGATGTCGCTCGACCAATATGTTCTTAATAACGCTTCCTTAAAGTCTTGGTATCCTGTAAATGAGTATCGGAATGCTCTGAACCAGGTACCGGCTTGTCCCTCAAGCAGTCGCTCTATAACTCTTAGTTCCCTCTCTGGAGTTACCATAGTATCACGTAAGTAGCTTTCGACATTTGCTAGGAATTCCACTGGAGTAACACCGCTCCCAGTTCCCGAGAAGCGAGCTGGTTGCTCCTCTCTTGAACGAATTATGGTGACATTTCCCTGCGTATTCGCGGGTCTGAAAGTATTTTGCATGTAACTCTGCGTAGGAGTGTTAGTTTCATGACTAATTCGATTAGATGCTGGTTGAAACGGGTGAGCGTCAAAGTTCAAGGTCTGACCTTGCGCTAAATTAGTGAATTGTGACGGTTGCGATTCCATAGGCGCGCTGGGTTGGAAATGGGTAGGCATCATTCCTCCTGATTGAGATATAGGCGTTTCCTGAGATTCTCCCATCTGTGGGTGTACGTGTCTCTCTCTTGGAGTCGTCTCGAGTCTGTCCAGGCGTCTTTCTATTACTTCAAGACCTGGGATGGTTCTGGCTGCGACTTTGTTGCCTAAGTCGTTCAATTGCAGCTCGATCCTGTCAACCTTTCCCTTGAGGTTTGTGTCTACCTCGCGTATGGCCGTCCTAAGGTTATAACTGAGGTCTAACCTCTCGGTCACCGCGACTTCCTCAAATCTCTTTTGTAAGGAATCGATATCTCCTTCAACTCTGGACATATTTTCTTGGATTTTACCCACATCGTCTCTAACCTCGGCTACCTTAGCCTTGACGGTAGCTTCGTGTTCGTTGAGGTCACCTCTCAATAACATGAGGTCAATTTTGTGTTCCTCATGATGAACATCAACTGTCTCACGTAAACTGTCTACGGTTTCCGTCAATTCAGAAATGTTTCTCCTGTTGGTGTTAAGTTCCTCTTTAATCTCCATCATGCCATCAACGATAGTCTTCACGTTGTTATTAACGGCATTGGCAGCTCCTCTCATTAAGATTAAACCAACGTTCATGGTTGCCATGTCCTTCTTCACATTTCCGATAAATCCCTCGACGTGATCTAGTCGAGTCCCGAATTCTTCCCTGGTATGTTCCAGATCTGCTCTCATGTCTATCTGGACTTTATTCAAGGTTGTCTGAATTTGAGCTGTGTGCTCCTCCAATCGGTTTTGCACCTCCTCCCTAGCTCTATTCATCTGGTCGGTTAAGCAATCTACGCGCTGGTTAGCCTCCTGATGGTGTCGTATGACATCAACCCTAACAGCTGCTAAACCTGTCGTCAGATCATTTCTCGCTTCGATCCTATATGTGTCCATGTCTGCCCTGACTTGAGTTAAATCAGCCCTAACATTATTTACAGAGTGGGTGTTAATCTCTAAGTCCTGTCTAACCTGGTCCACATGACCACTGACATTGTTGACTTCCTGTCTAACCTGGTCCACATGACCGCTTACAGTATTTACAGCCTGAGTATTCTGACCTAAGTCAGCAGTAATCTGTTGAAGATTGCCATTCACACCTGCCATCATCTCTCCAAACACACGACGAATAGTTTCCTCATCCATAGATAAGAAATATATGAGAAAGTGAGGGATCAATTTCTACTGGAACTTACAGCTATGATTAGTTACTTGGTGGTATAAAGCTTGCTTCATTTATATAAATATCACGAGTACAGCTGGAGTATGCAAACTAAGTGCTTCTACATTTACAAAGACAACGGTGAGCAAAGCAAAGTATTACATTTACTTAGGATGAGGCATCATCAAAGAAAATCCTATCCTTCATTTATTCAACACTAAAGCCTCACCCCATGGACTTCTATCAAACATGAATGCCATGCGGTCAATTGATCTGCAGTACGACTTTCTAAGTTCGTCCCAGTCCTGTCAATTTACCAATAATCAACATTAAGATCCTCAAAAAAAAATAACATGGTACTGAGGGTCACCACGTTAACGTCGGCACATGAGTTGGGCGCCATTTTATGTGACCGTTTAGTTGATGTCAACAACCACGATGACTCAACTAACGACACATAAATCAAATAAAAATATACCGTGAGGATCAGGTGACCTTCCATAAAGGCTAAAGCGGCACGAGAGTCCGTAGTCCACAGGGATCGTGGTACATGGTGACGATGGTCATAGACCGCCTAAGGAAAGGTTCACCTTAAAACTAGACTGAGAAAATAAACATCCAGACTCATGTAAAACACTGTGAAAATTTATTAAAATTCACAAGCCCCTAGCCTAGTTCGGAGGGTTATAATCGGCTAGTCCGCAAATTAATAAATAAACATAGATAAAGAACAGGTCCCCTACCTGAGAAGTTACTGAAAACCCTCACGAAAGATCTAACTCACAATGATAAAGCAACAACAGCAACGCTAGGAATATGGTACGACGCAAGT
Source organism: Meconema thalassinum (assembly GCA_946902985.2). Taxonomy (NCBI): domain Eukaryota; kingdom Metazoa; phylum Arthropoda; class Insecta; order Orthoptera; family Tettigoniidae; genus Meconema; species Meconema thalassinum. Next base: position 1,324,428,440 of record OX336388.2, on the reverse strand, counting down.
CCCTAGTTCAAGTTACAAGATCAAGCTAATATCTGAATTTACATTTAACAGGGTAGCAAAACAAATCTAGGTTAGGATGGTACCATTTCGACATTTAAATTTAACATTAATTCAACTAGCTAAGTCCTATCAATTAACAAAATTTACGGCGATGACGTCCGTAAAAGAAAACAATTACATCCAAAAGCTAAGTGTACAGCCATGAAAAACAAACAAATTTAATTATGCTTAATAACTATGTGCTAACAGCACACAATAAAGTAACATGTAGGGTTTAATACACTTGACATCATAAATTAATAACGAAATAGACACAGTAGTTTATTAAAAATTCCTGCCTACACCTTGGTTTACTCTTTGTAAACCATAGTCATCTAATGTGTATGGTTACGGTGACGAATGCGCAGTTGAGACCACGTCTGACATCGCATGGCCTGAGCTCCACAAGCTACGAACTCTAGGTTCGCACATGCTTCAGGTCGCTACAAAAATGTCAACTGTCCTAGTCATTTCCTCACAAGGAAATTATCTTCAACTGCACGGCTATGTCAACAGTTCCAGAATGCAAAGAACAAAGTTAGATAGAAAGAATCGTTAGTTAGGCTTGTTTTACAACAATTATGCGTCTTATTATTAGGATGTCGGTTTATAGGTTTATCGTAGGTTTATGGCGAATAACATTGACAATAGCCTGGGCACGGAGTGTCTCCAACTGAGATCATTCTCCACCAAAAAGCCTCGACTCAACAGTCGGAATATAATCAACGAGTATAACAACTCGGACACACAATAACACGGGTTACCAGCGGCGCTAAGCTCGCGTTCAATAACTCTGGGATAGGCCTGTACAACAGTTACCTTCCAATATAACATCTGGTCAACGGGATCATCCCCGGACAAAGCATACAATAACATCCTGCTATAGCAGGGTAGACTTCACCATCCTATAGAAAACCTTACATAACTGTACCTGTTATACGACAATACACGCAACAGAGCGTTAAACTAACAAAAACCGATCCATAAAACAAGTGATCAAATACAAGAGTGGAAACTGATTTCCATAAGCAAAATAGCAATGAAAGGAAAAGCGAATACAAATTGTACTCTGTCCTCGTCTATAGTAGTTTTGTCTCACAAAGAAGCAGGCGTGCTCTAGGTCACTGGGTTACATAACCAGTTTATTCAAGGCCGGCGATTTAATCAATACAAAACCTGCACCTGGCCGTACATAAAAAAATTTACCATAGGTTACGGATCTCTACAGAGTCCGTGTATCAAATGCACGCTATAAATCTGAGTATAGTAATACACTTCCGTCTTTCTACCAAAGACGTCTAAATGAAAGTAAACTTACAATAACTGAAGCTCTTTGCTTTAAAAATGCAACTCAGTAGTTGCTAGAACATCAAATAAAAACGTGTCTCACACGACACAAGAAAAATATGATAAATGTGGCACAGATTCACACACTAGATCTGCTTAATGATACGTTGGGAACCGCGTTCGATGCTAGGCAACGAAACATTCCTTCTAGTTGTTAGGTTCAAACATGACCAAGAATAGCTTCTGAGCTTATTCAAAATGAAATATAATGCATTTACAAACTGGTAGTTACTGTCGACTACCTAAATGATACGACCGTTCTAACGACAGTCAGGGGTGTAACAAAGGATGGCTGCGAAGGATGCAGTCAATTAATAACCAAGGCATCTGATTGCCATAACTACAGTCAGCAAAGACTTGAAAATTACCCCAAGTAGGGTTGAACAAAATAGCCTCAAAATGACTACGATCAGGTTCAGCAAAAAGGTAGGCATTGACGTTCCACGACGTTCACCAAGCTGCACCAGGGCTGACCAAAATGTCTGACCCCAAGGGTGTCTCACTCTAAACTGAAATAAATGACATCTAACTAATCTAGTTACATCCCTACCTAGAAAAATGGCTGACACTGAGTGTGGTTGATTCACAAACTACATTAAAACTACTATACCACCAGAAACTAGAACAAGGAAGGGGTGTGACAAAAACTCACGAAATGGAGGAGCTCTCACTCAGCTCTCTATTCCACAACAAGGGTTGTACATAAACCTCTCTGGCTCTCTGGATCGGTATCCTCCTCATCAGGATTCCCATCTGGACTCCCCCAAAGACCAGGGTTCGATTTGTCCCTGTCGACATCTTCGTGGATATGCCTGGAAATGGCATTTTGGCTCCTTCCCTCTCGTTCATCGTTCTGGAAGTTCCACCATCATGCGGGTCCCTGTAGAAACGTCACCCCCCCATACTGGGATGGTATTAGCCCATGGTGACTGCTTCAACCATGGTGAATAAAAGTCCAATCACGTGGGTAACAAAATAAGTTGCGTGATTATTCATCCTCTCACTTCCAAAATTATAATGTCCGTCGTGACTATTATAGGCTTCAATTATAAAATACGACACAGCCTTAATCTTGCAGATGTGGATTAGCATGTGAGCTAATACTATATTATAATGCTGCACGTGCTAGTGACGCTACTTTTGTATCACGCAGCATCCGTGAATTATACGACGTTTCAAAGATGAAATTTCCACTTTGGCAATTTAAATATCTCATACAATTATAATCACACTTATTCAGGATAATTGTAACACTATTACCTGTATATTTCCACTAGGCATCTGCCCTCCACATACGCGTGGGTAATATGTGATGTCACAGCAATGTTGTGCAATACACTATACTTGCCAATAATTATTTCCCAAGCTTCTTATTTAATTCACTGGACTTCATCGACAGTGGATATTAGTATTTGCTTGCTCGATGGCACCTTATAATCACTTTTAACGCTAAACAGCGGATATTCTTCTACGTCTCGTAGGACAAATGTAATTCCACGCCTACACAAGGCGGATTCTCAAGACGCAGTGCTCCGGTACTGGGTGTCTCTAGAAAGTAGGTCATCAAAACGAAAACATTGAGCGACTACTTACGTTCCTTTTTGCGTATCTGCAAGGGTATTACCTTACCTAATGTAAAAATAAACATTCTCCAAAATGTTTTAATAATGCAGCATGACGAAATGGAATATTCTGAGTGTCGTAGGAAAGATAAAAATAATTAATAAGACCTCAGATAATAATTAGCAGTTTACACCAAAGTCAAAAGTGCGATTCACCGCTACTTCAAAGTATCGCGTGATCTCTCAGCTTCACGTGGCTTCCTGGGTGTGTTCAAAAGTACAACATCCCATCATAAATGCTCTGTCATAAAAAATATCACATGAACCATAGCTCAGCGGGTTCAATACACAAGTAAGGTTCATACCCTAAAAAAAAAATTTCACACATAAACATGTCCAAGCACAATATTCACCACATGGAACTATTCTTCCTCCCGAGTGTCAGGACCGCAAAGCTCCGCTGCGGCGTGAGAACCGAGTCTTGCCAGGGCGAATTGGTAGTCACCGAGGGAACGCCACGATCGAGTCCTCGGAAGCGTCATGGTGGTGGCGCTGGACCGGAAGTCTGGAAGACCCGGACGATCGGTCTGCCGGGTGGGTCGTTTGGTGGAGGAGCAGGCAGCAGCATCAAGTCAGTGTCCACCCTATCGCCGCCCGCAGCGGCCCACCATCGTGCATCGGAGCATGCCTCCTAAGACTCAGAAGACACCTACAACTTCTGGGGAACGAGGCCTGACGAAACGACTAGTTAAGAATCAACCCAGCGTGTCAGCTCACTTCAAGGAAACTCGAGCAGGGACATCCACACCAAAGACCGCTAACAGATCCAAGACGCCGCAAACACAGCGAGCCAGGACACCATCGCCCACCAAGCGACCTCCTCCGTCCACGCCTACGCAGTCTACCGGAACGGAACACTCTGACGACACAGTATCAGTCACATCTGCTGTCATGGCGGCCCCACCAGTGAATCCGGAACTCCTCGAGTTGATGCAAGATATCCGCCAACGGCTGACTTTTTTGGAGGAGCGCCGAGCCCAAGACGAACCTCCGGACGACGAGGACGACGAGGAAGCCGACGAGGAACCACCGCAGCCAGCCCTCCAGCCTATCTTACCCTGGAGGGCCTTGGCTCCTGCAGACTATCCAAAGGGACTTCCTACACCAGCAGATCAACGTGTCTACAACCTCGCGGTCGCCTTGCAACAGCAGCTAATTTACATCCCCAGTGGACGCGATCATCACGACGTCCAGACGACGCTCTTCCTTCTCTCCAACTGGCGATACCTCGACCAGTGCCAGAAGAAGTACGCCTTCAACCGTGCGAATTTGTTATATGCCGCACTCACCAAAGGTTGGGGCTTCGCCATACAGATGGACAGTGCCGGCGGCGACGAAATCTTGGAACTCCCGCCGAACTTCCAATACCAGCCAGTCCGTCAGCCCGCGGTCACCCGCGGAGGGTTCTCAAGGGGAACCGGCCGAGGACGCGGACCACGCGGGGGTGGACGAGGGGCAGCAGCAGCCTAATAGGACACCGGACACGGCCTTCCCGGCAGACCGATCGTCCGGGTCTTCCAGACTTCCGGTCCAGCGCCACCACCATGACGCTTCCGAGGACTCGATCGTGGCGTTCCCTCGGTGACTACCAATTCGCCCTGGCAAGACTCGGTTCTCACGCCGCAGCGGAGCTTTGCGGTCCTGACACTCGGGAGGAAGAATAGTTCCATGTGGTGAATATTGTGCTTGGACATGTTTATGTGTGAAAATTTTTTAGGGTATGAACCTTACTTGTGTATGTTTATTCTCCCCTTCGGGGGACTTTGTTCCTTTTTGTTCTCTGGCTGCAATGTATATATATTATTTAATAAAGCATTGGGCCCGCAGCCCGCCGCTCCTCGCCAGGGCTGCTGCCTGCTCCTCCACCAAACGACTGCTCCCGACAGCCCGACCCCGCTCCTTATATACACAGCCGGGACAGGCGTGTAAAAAGGGCGAAGCCGAGCAGTACGGGCTCAGCCGCCTGGCGAGGAGCGGCGGGCTGAGGGCCCAATGCTTTATTAAATAATATATATACATTGCAGCCAGAGAACAAAAAGGAACAAAGTCCCCCGAAGGGGAGAATAAACATACACAAGTAAGGTTCATACCCTAAAAAAAAATTTCACACATAAACATGTCCAAGCACAATATTCATCACATGGAACTATTCTTCCTCCCGAGTGTCAGGACCGCAAAGCTCCGCTGCGGCGTGAGAACCGAGTCTTGCCAGGGCGAATTGGTAGTCACCGAGGGAACGCCACGATCGAGTCCTCGGAAGCGTCATGGTGGTGGCGCTGGACTCTGCCGCCAGGCAGCAGCCTAAGCGAATCATCTCGACTGACGGAACCTCACGGGCGCGCTCCCCTTTATAGAGAAGGGAGAGACGCGTGTACATCGTCGAGTACGGCCCGTGAGGGCCCGTCAGCCGGATTCTCCGCCGAGGACACGGATCGCCACGCGAGAGATACGCCTCGCTCTGCGCATTTATTAATAAGATTTACAAACATTGGGAAAATATACAAGGATCTATACAATATGGTACCCCTGCCTGTGCTAAGGGTGTACCTAGCTACGTTAGAGTCTGTATATATCACTATCTTCTGTTGATCGGGTCGGAGTTCTTCCTCGAGGACCCATCTGGCGGGCAGGAGGGCCGCGGCGGTCTCCGCCTCGTTGATGGTCGATACTCTGGTGAATGCCTGTGCCCATGCCTGATTATGGGCAGGCATGATGGCTGCCATGCTGTTAGGAGTAGCGTCACTGTAGACGATGGCTGGATCTGATGCACGTCGAATATCCCGTGGGGTCGCGACGAACTGGGGGGTTAGGAGACGACGAGGCCAACTCTTTGGACAAGACAGGTTACAGACATTACTATGGAATATTGAGGGAATTACTAGTGCGCTAGACCTTGCCCCGAACAACCTACTACAACGATACGACATAGTGATTCTTAATGAAACTTACCTCACAAAACATTGGGAAACGCATAATTTTTACTGCCTCCACAGGTACGCATCAAAGGGAGACAAAGGCAGGCCTAAAGGCGGCATTTCTTGCCTACTTAAACCGTCTCTATCACCATTCACAAAAAAGTTTGAAACTGACAATGTGATGCTGGTACTAACGAACAGGCTATCAATATTGTGCGCATACTTCCAACCAGACCTAACAGAAGTAGACATTATAGACGAATTAGGCACAGCAATGTCGATAGTACCTACCACAAATCCGATAATGATAGCCGGAGACTTCAACTGCCGCATTGATGTCCCATGCAGGAAAACAAACGCGTTACTTGAATACTTAGAAGAAGAGGGCTTTTCATTAACGAACAAAAGTGATGAGAAGACATACATAGCTTTCAATGGCACAAGCACGATAGATCTCTTATTCATAAGCAACGACATAGGAACATTGCATCAAGAAGTACTATCCAATGTTGTAGCAAGAAAACACCTCCCATTAGCAACCAGCCTCTCAGTTAACATCAATATAAACATTCAAAAAAGCTCCAGAACCCCTATTTCGCGGAAAATAGACATGAACAAATTGAGCACTATAGACATGGAAGGAATCACGAACATAATCAAATCTGGAAACATAGACGCCGCGCTAACACTGATCGAGAATCATATCAAGGATGCAACTCCTAAGATAGGTCAAAATACAAGAAGAGCAAAACCATGGTTCACTACCGAATGTTACCAACGGAGGAAGGAGACGCTAGCAGCATTACACAAGATAAAAAGGGCAAGTACACATACAGCACTACAAGAGTATGTCGAGAAAAGAAGATATTATAAGGAGGTAGTTAAAAGAGCAAAGGAAAGCTATCAACAATTGAAGGAAGCTCAACTAATACAGGAGGCTGAAACAAACCCTTTCTCAGCCCTAAACCCCAGAAGACCCAAATTCCCAAAGGACATTCCTATGACAACGTGGATTCAGCATCTTACAGCAACCCTACAAGCGCGGGACACCAGACCTATTCAGGTTAACAACCCTTCTCAACTACCAGTGCCGATCACGGCACAAGATGTCCTAATTGAGATAAACAACTGCGCAGAAAAGAAAGCATGTGGTCCAGATACTATTCACTACGAGCACCTGAAGATGACAGCTCCGCTGTTAAAAGGGCTATGGGAAGAGCTCATGAACGAATGTTTACTTCAAGGTCACATACCGTCAAACTGGAGAACCTCGACTTTGAAGATGCTATATAAAGGAAAAGGTAATACAGGAGACCCAAATTCCTATCGTGGTATCGCTTTGGAAAACACAATCTTTAAGATCTTTACGAAAATACTCACTAGAAGACTCACAGATTTAGTTGACAACAAGATACCTGAAGAACAGTTTGGCTTCCGGAAAGGAAGGAATACACTACAAGCCGTTAACTGTCTTTTAACGAATGTAGAAGACGCGCTAAGACAGAAAAGAGGAAAGCTATATGCAGTATTCGTCGACTACACCAACGCGTTTGATCTAGTGAGTAGAAACACTTTGCTCAGGAAACTTGAAAATATGATCGGAAAAGAACATTACCTTTTTGGGATAATAAGGGACATTCTCCACAAAAACAGCCTACAAATAGATGACAGTATAGTTCAATCAGAACGAATAGAACAAACAAATGGTGTACTTCAGGGTGACCCTTTGAGCCCGTTACTATTTAACATCGCTACAGCTGATGTCATTGAGGCTATTTACCTTGAGGGAGCGAAAATTTACATCTACGCGGATGATATGGTTGTGGCATCGACATCAAAGGAAACCTTGCAATCGTCCATTGATAAACTTACCACATGGGCTCAAAAAAATGATATGACGATAAACTGCACCAAGACAGTAATGCTGGCATTCCGTAAAGGCGGGAAACTATCCGCAGATGAGCATATACTACTAAATGGAGAACCCCTAGTCAATGTAAATCATTTCAAATACCTAGGAGTAATAATGCAAATGCAAGGGAACGTATTCACGCGACATGTCAGGGATAGAACAACATCGGCCATAAAAGCAATGCAAGACATAATGCAACTGGGAAATCTATCTTTACAAACCGCAATGAATTTATTCAGAACGAAAATAACTCCAATAGTGACATACGGCATTCAAATAACTTGGGATCATTTGACACAAAGTAACCTTCGAGAGATAGAAAGAGTTAAGTCTACTTTCCTAAAGAAAATTCTGCACTTATCAAAATACACGCCATCTCGTCTAACGTACGTACTAGCAAGGGAGACTTTCTTCATAGAAGACCTGCGTTTGGAGAACTCCCTACCATCAACAGTGCAATACCAGAGACTGATCGAAGAACTAAACCTCAAGCGTAATGACATATGGCCTGATTTCTACTCCACAGAAGCTCTTATGTCGACGGACTGGATGAATGCCAACTTTGAACTGCGGCATACGATCACCCGTTTTGCAGTCCACGGTTTTCATTTTAAGATATGCACAGCAAGAGGATTTCATGACCCAGGGCCCCAATGCACCTGCTCTCTGTGTGGTAGTGCTTGTGATAGATATCACGCCATTTCCTGCGCCCAGAGGAAAGTATCACTAACACGCTTCTGCTGCGAATAACTATATATATAGCAAACAGAACCTGTCAGACACTTTGTATATAGACACTTTGATGAGTAAGATTTAAGTTATTAGTATTAGTTTTGTATCTCGGCATGGCTATTTGCTGCAATAAATGATTATTATAATTAAAATCAAACACTCATATCAAAAACATTCTCTCTTTCTAACTATAATCGATATCAAAACATTTAAGAATATTAATAATTACTAATAATTCAAAACCCTTAATATAAACAAATGGAAATATTTATACATTATTTTCATTTGTCTATTGCCTTAAAAGAAACACTCTTAAGCGATATGACCTTGTTAATATAATATAATATAATATAATATAATATAATATAATATAATATAATATAATATAATATAATATAATATAATATAATATAATATAATATAATATAATATAATATAATATAATATAATATAATATAATATAATATAATATAATATAATAACGCTCCCCCTTATAGTTTTCTTCTACTATTATCTCTCTATGCTAAACCACTTTCATGTCTTATCAGGTTAATAGTCATTATCGGTATACAAATGACCGATCATTTAAGATTAGTTCATGATTGTTACAATTCCACTTTAATATAATTTTAATAATAGTATAGAGAACAAGGATAATATATCTTTTCCCCACGAAGTTCCGCCTACAAACGACTTTCGTGTCGCAGATCTGATCACATTAGGAGTCTTCCCTGACTCTACTTATACAACAATGCTTCTATTATTCAAACCACAGTACTTCATGACAATTAATACGGTATCACCCTCGTATTCCAAACAACTCTATACGTATATCTCTACTACAAAACTTACATGACATCAACTCAATTGCTCCCAATAATTGTTACATTGTACTGGCATAACTTCCTTCTAGCTTTGATCTTATTGTTGTTACAATCCACTGCGTATAAATGAACAGCAATATCTGTTCTACAATTACACTGATCCTTCTCAAACGATTATATTGATAGATCTTTTAAGGTTTACTAAACGAGGTTACTAAGTTATAAAATACCATGTCACTATACACTTAATAAAAATAAAAACACATGTTCCTTCATACTGGTCATTCCTACAAATATACACGGCTGCAATATTACATTGACGAATAACGTAGTGTTACATTTGTGTATTAATAACACCTCGTGTTATTTTATCGCTCAATAAAGATCAATCACGACCAGATGAGATTTTAATCTAACTTTCCTATGGTCGGATGAATTATCTTTCAAAGATATGTCTCACATAATTTACATTTAATGAAGAGCAAAGCCTTCCTTCAATTCAATATTGGTTTGTCATCGACCGAATGTAACTTCATTCTACACAAAGAATGTTCATAAATGTTTAACTTCACTTCGTATTCATAACGAATGTAACTTGCTGGATCGACGAATTGTTTATAGTATTAGGTGATATTTCACATTATATCACGCGTAGATTTCTTCTCTAACAATGAATTCTTCTTACAAAAAGAGTGCCCAATTCATTTTAAACAAAATGAATTTATTAAAAATATCAAAGACAAAATGACTGGAATCTTGAATAAAAATCGAAAATCATCGAATAATAACTTCCTTAAAGATTTTCCCAATGGAAAATACATTTCTCAAACAGCTGGCTTCAGTTAAGAAAGTGAATCATGAAATATTTCCAAGTATAGATGACCAAAGACCGTCATCTTATACGATATTGTAGAATAAAACTCATTAAACATCGAAGTGAAAATACATGAATTAAATATGGAGAATTGTTGTTCACAGATGCCGCCAAAATACTCAAACTATAAAGTAATGCAAAACATTTCTACCTTAGTATTGTAGACAACTGAAGTTCATCATCAGGTATTTGAGAATACCTGGCTGGATCATCTCCCAGGTATGATTTGCTGAAATCGAACCCATTCCACACCATCGGATAAGAACTGCGACCTCGAGAATGGAAAGATTTCCTTCTCGGCATACTCATCTCCTCCGGATGTCGAATCTCGTTCCTCAAACATGGATACCATCTCGAACAATCATCAGGCCAAGTATCTTCTATCTTCTGTCTCCCCGTTGACGATTCTTCAATAGCCGACATCACTCGAAAGTCCTCCATCGTTATTGAGCAATTTTTTCTTAATAAATAAATGTGTAAGTTGTACGTCGAATCACTATCGTGGATGTTAATGTTCATTTGGTTGGTCAATGAAAGATTATATCTGCTCATAGTCGAGAATTAATGTACATTAAATGTACTGGATGAAAGAGTACATAATGTCTTATGTTGTCTCGGCATTAGATGTTATTCATATTGTCATTGTTCCTTAACGTTGTTCCATGTTGCTATTCACAACCCTGTCTCGACATATCCCAATCGCGTAATAGTTTTAATCCATCATCTCGCTCATACTTTAAGTGTTATAAACTAATTCCACTTTGTAATTTTCTGTAGCCATCATAGTGTTCATATACAATAAAGTCACAATGTTCACTTTACTTACGTATTGCTGCAACGTAGACTTGATTATGTTGAAGTCTCACTGCACTAAAATGATTCTCTCTGCGCTGAGAAAAGTAACTTTCTTTAACAACACAAAGTGTCCTATAACATTCGAATTTCTCCATAAATTTCCTTAAATATTCTTATGACTGGATAAACGTAATGTATACTGTTAGCTTTCCACAAAGTCGAACACTTGTTCGCTATTTAACTTATTATCCTCCGCTAAACTTCACTTAGTTTCAGCGGGGCCCTCAATGACTATTGACCGGGATCGTCGCTGTCTATCGTGTCGCATAGGACCGAACTCAGTATCGTGTCTACGGGAATGAGCTACCCCAGGTAACACGTCTTGTACCTTCGAAGTCAGTCGAGAGAAGAACGCTTCTACAAGCCGTCCGCCCTTCAACTCGTCTGAAATTCGGCGCCATTGTTGGTCGCGCGTGATTATGGGCGCGCACTTGTAATAACGCTTATTACAGTGAAATTCTTCCCTTTTGCATCATTTAAAGTAGTAGTAATATCTTCTTTTAATTTTCTTGATGTTTTCAATGGAATAACATTGTTACATAGGGCTTAAATGGAATAGTTAATCACATTAACTAGGTATAAATCCATATCTGCTTCCATAAACCCTTCTCTCATTGGCTGTAAGCATATATTCAATTATATATTTTATAACAATTAACTGGTAATATTTCACGGTATTTCCTTGTTGCTAGGCACTTTTCAATGATCGAGAATATTCTGGGGCGTCTCTGATCACGTGATTGGTTTCTCCCACTGCCTGCGTTCGCTAACACAGCTCGCCTGAGCCAACTTCCAAGATTTATATGGCAATGTTAAACTTTATCATGGGGCTCGGAAAATAACATCATTTTCATCAAGAAACAATCAAATTTCGGACGCAGTACCATCCCGGTATTTGTCTGGAGTGGAGATGGGAACCCACGGAAAACTATTTTCAGCATGGCTGAGGTAGGAATCAATCCCGCCTCTTCTCAGTTTTGCCTTACGTGGCTGAGTGTACCCCGTTCTAACCCTCCGACCAGAATTACATTTCTTGGCAGAGCTGGGAATTGAACCCGGGCCTCCATGGTGACAGTCATGAATGCTAACCACTACGCAATGAGGCGGGCCATAATCTAAAAGGTAACAATCTTTTTGACAGGCTGACTAGTTCACTAAGTGTGGTTTCAATAACTTTTCGACTTGGATAATAAGTTAAATTTGTTTAAAGTTGGTAGCATGTATTAATTTTGCCATCTTTTATAGTAAATGCGGTATCTTTCATACTCTTGCACATTGCTCTTGCTAACAGGAGCTGCTAAAGCCAACGCCTAATTAATTAGCAGATCCAAAGGTCTATAAATTGTTTAAAACAAGTGGATTCTGTTTTAGAATTACTTTAATATGGGTACATTGTACAGCGCAATTCAAAAGAACCCCTTTAATATTTCTTATTAAAGCCCGGCTCACACCATTGTACTCAATTCAGCCATGATTAATTTTTTAATTGTGATATATTTCTGGCCGCTTATTAGAATATAAGCTGAATAGTACGTTTCCCTTCACAATAACACGGGCTGTAGACACGTCAAGTCTTGCCAGAGCAATTACTCACAAGTGGTTTAGGATCAGCTTCCCTTGTTCACTCTACAATATCCAGGGTGTCCCAATATTACACGTCCAGTATACCCAGTGTAATTGATATAAATCGTTATATTGGGGATAGAAAATACCAGTATGAGCGAAGGACGTTCAACAAATCTTTGTAAAATTATCATTATGTCATGAATTCGAATTGTGACAATGTTAGAGGGACCAGACTGCTGCATATTTGCCCTAGAGGGTAATTTAATATGTTCATAAAGGCAAGACTGTCACAATTCAGACCGTCAAACTAAGTTGGGTTCGAACCCAATATATGGGGGTTTAATGACCAGCAACAAACTGTGCTAAGCAGCTCCACTATAAATCTCCTTGCCGTTGTCCATTTAGGGACTTGGACATCGTGATCATTCAGCCTCGTGCACTTGATTGCGTGGGAGGAATCTGTCAGATAACGTGTATTATTGTGTTGTCTGTAGTAGTGTGTGTATTTGTATCTGAGACTGGGATTGGGAACGAGGCAGCCTTATGTTAGGGTACATCCCTTCATTTGCCTAGAATAGGAGTGGAGAAACCACGGAATCTAGGAAGGCTAATGTGGTAATCGAACCCTTCTCTTATCAGTTGAGCCTCACGAGGCTGAGCGTACCCCGCTCCAAGACTCAGACCAGAATTAAATTTCTTGGCAGAGCCAGAATCGAACCAGAATTCAGCCAGGAATGCTAGCCACTGCATCACGATGTAATCTACGGTTGATTTTTAATTAATAAACTCCCATACTTTAAGATTGAATGCAGATCTAAGTGGATGTGATAAAATGAAACTTCTGTAGTGGATAAGTTGTGTATAAACGGTATATGTAGATACATATATATTCAGAATGTATGAGAATTATCAGAGGGAACAGTCAAGAAGGGACCGGTGTGCATGAACGATCAATAAAGCAGAATGAGACTGTTTGGACATTTAGAACAACATAGGAAGAAGATTTTGATGAACTGGGAACAGAAAGAGACCTAGACGAAACTTCGGTTGGTTGGTTCCTCAGTTTAGGGGCTGCGACAACGTGGTCATGTAGCCCCGTGTACTTTAGGTGTGTGTAGAATCTGTCTGATAACAGGTGTTAATTGTGATGACCGTATTTGCGTGAGTTATCTGTTTTCTAATTCAAGTAAGGACTGTAGACTGGATTTTTCAAATAGTTCCTACTTTTACCGCCAAACGCCACCGTCAACGACTACTAGTTCAGAAATTAGCTACTAGACGCCACCGCAGTCAGCTCCTGGTAAAGAACATAGGAACCTAAGAGCGTTGTTTACATTCTTAACCTATATTATAATTTAGCTTCACACAGGTGTAATTAGTGGAAGGTTCTTTAACATGCCATAAATCTATGACATCGGACCGCCGGCTTTACTTCCCCTCCGAAGGAAGGCATACTGAGGGATGTTTAACGCTCTTTAAAAATCCGACGACTTCAGCCGGGTTTGAACCCGCGATCTTGGGCATTGAATCTCAGCATGCTACCAACTACGCCACCGAAGCCGCCCAATAGAAACTTCGGTGTGAGGAGAACATTGCTAATTGATTGCAGTACAATCCATTAAGTCTATAGAAATGAAAGGTAGACTAAAGAGGTGTATTTGCTCCCGCTTATTAGTAGGGGAGATGTTTCGTCTTACTCATTGTTATTGAAGAGCATAGTAGATAGTAGCTCTATATTCCTTTCAATAATTATTCTTTAGCGAACGTATTACATCGTGCATGGCTTGCTACAAGAATGACATTGTACTTCGACTCAGGCTTTTGCTGCAATTTACGAATACTGGTAACGTTTTAATCTTGTTATCTTGAAAATAAGATTTATCTTAATTTAACCTTGGAGGTGTAAGGGAATTTTCAGGAAATGCATACTTGAAACTGCCCAGGAAATCTTTGAAATTTGCTCTGAAGCGTTAAGGAGACCGTGGAGAATTTCTACATGAGAATATATAGTAATCCATGGTAAATTTCTACATGGAAATATCTAGGAAATGCTATGTTATGGAAGCCTTGAAGAATTACTACCAGGAAATTTTCACACCAGACATTGTGTTTATCCCCTTGCTGTGATGGGTGTTGCCAGAAGCCCAGGGGCGTGCGGCCAAACAAGGTGATTAGTGTCCACGCCTTGACCTCAGGTGGCGAGAAGGGCTTTGAGATGCTCCGAGCTTCTTCATTAGCGTCATTTACTCAAAGAACGACACTCCGCCAGCTAAAGGCTTTACACCCTCTTATCAGACCTACCGACACGCACGTACACATGTGACGGCTCTCTGTTCGTATCTGGCTTCTCAGACGACAATTAATATGAAACATGAAATATCAGCTGAAAGCCTTCTAGGTCATGAAATATTGATGGTTATATCTTCCTTTCTTCTCCTCTAAGAGAAAAACTTTGCCAGTTGTTCCAATTTGCAACTTATGGCAAATACAGCTATGAGCGTCATATTTTATACAGCGACAGAGGATTATATAACATGTTTAATGATGTCGATTGTGAAACCGGGACAAGCATGAAACCATGGTGGTACCTATGGGAACTTTATAAGGCTCAATTTCCTTTCCTCGGGTCCAATTTCAGAAATACGTCTGAAATCTTGTACCACGACAGAAGACATAAAATAGTTATTAATAAGAATTATATAACCGCCTGGATCAATACTATAAAGATATTTATTATTAATGTTGTTCTTGGTACATTTTTCGGGGATTAATCAAACATTTTATCCCCTTCATCAGCCAGATGTAAAGCATATTGATAACATAACAAAGCGTAGCTCTGAAATGTGAAAGGTTATTTAACCTAATATGGTGCACCATATATATAGGTTGTAAAAATTAAAATATGGAACAAAATGAATTCACCAGTCACCAGTATCTCGTATTTATGAAGCACTAATACAGACATTTACTTACACGAACGTGTAATATCATTAATCAACAATCAATAAGCACAGATAATCAAATGAGACGATTGATAAGCGAAATTCACACCACTATCACATCGTAAACAGAACAACACAACTTGTAAACAAAGCATGTAACTGCCAATATCGTCAGCTATCTTCCTCTGTCCTGCCGCCAGTTATAGAGGGCCTTGGTAGAACGTATCAAAATAGGCTATATTAGTTCTCACGGAAATGTTTGTTTGCAACATAATTCGGCCTATAGTTTAAGTTGTACCTATCAAAGTATACGTACGACATAAAATCAAACCAAAATTGATCGGTTTACGTGAGGAAGTAACACACAAAGAAAACAAACTAAATAAAACAAATAAACGATATAAACTAATGAAACGAGGAGCCTTCAAACATACAAAATGAAAACCATCCATGAAACTAACACAAATCGAATCATACGAACAAACAACCTGTAAACAATAAAACATCAGACAAAATGAAATACGATAAATAAACTAACATACAAACTCACAAAATCGATAAAACAAAAAAATCAAACAGCCAACAAACAACAATAGATAAAAAAGATAAATACAAACACAAACACAAATAAATAAATAAATAAATACTTTTGTATTTGAATTCCAGCCATTGGCCATAGCGGGGCATTTTTAATCTAACACCCGTAGGCCCCCCATTAAGTACAAATTCAAATAGTTACAAATTTGGCTACCAGAGATGCCACTGTCACTAACACCTAGCGGCGAACGTTGGAATTTGATAGAGCGTTTCTTACCAAATAACCTACAAATTAAGCTACAAACTATCAATTGTAGTGGTAGGTTCTTTTACATGCCATAAATCTATGAAATGGGTCCACCGGCTTTACTTCCCCTCCGAGGAAGGCCTACTAGAGAATTTTAACGCTCTAAAAATCCGACGACTTCAGCCGGGTTTGAACCTGTGGTCTTGGGCATAGCACTTCAGCATGCTACCGACTACGTCAACCAATCAAAGAAACTCCAAAAATCAAACGGTCATGAAATGAAACAATGCATTTTTTGGGGGGCAGATGACCTCGTAGTTCCGCCCCTTAAAACCTCAATAACTAACTAACTAATTAACAATGCATTTACATGACTTATTTACTCCCGTATCAAAATCAGAGAGGAATTAGAAATTTATCTACAGTTTGTATATTATATCTTATACATAAAAGTGAAAGTCTGTATGTATGTATGTATGTATGTATTGAACCCTTATTAATCTGTCGATGAATAAGTCTTCATGATTTTATTATTATTATTACTGATGCCCAGGCAGTACATGTTGAAATTGACAAAGGGGGAGCCAAGGTAGTGTGTTGCAATGATTACAACAGAAACAGCTTGGTAGTTATTCCTGAAGACGACCGGTTCAAGGACAAATTCTGTACCAACGCGCACCTAAATTGGAGTCATTATGGGAGTGTCATGAGTAAACTTTCAACCGATCCAGGATTGAATCAGCCAATCAGAAGAGACGACGCCAAAGCCACACGGTGAATTGCGTACCCTGGAAAAAGGCGCGGAAACGCATATCTAAAGAACCGCCGATCCGAATTAATTCCGCATAAGTGCATTGAGACGTTTGGATAAAATGAAGAAGATTGATACTAGTTCCAAGTTTGTGAGGTGAAAACTCCAGATTATTTTTACAAATTCTCCCCACCCTACCCCATTCTGTCAGTTTCCAATAAATTGATCGGTGATGAGCTGTTTAGAACACAACTTTATTGAGCTCTGGTGAGCAACGTTCACGTCAGTCTGCGTCACGATTTTTCAAGCTCTAATGAGCATACTTCACTAACATTTCATTTTGTGCTCAAGGGAGCAGAGTTCACGTTTAGCAGTGGAGATCTCTAGGCGAGATAAGAGCTGCATGATAGACATGTTTAAGACTTGTTTTCAAGCCAGTTACGATGAGTTTGAAGTGTGTAATTTTATGTAAATTTTTGTATTATATTTTTGAGTGATATTTGTGCGTGTGTTAAGCAAATGCTGAGATAGGGCAAGTCTACGATCAGTAATCGCATAGGACATTATTGTGAGTGAAAGTAGTAGCTCACAGCGATTCTAGCTAGGCATATTATTAACATTGAACATTTCTGTCCAAGAAGCTACGCCAAGATGTCTCATGTATGGTCGTGTGATGGAATGATGTGCATCGTCTCTACGACTACGTCGACGATGGAGGGCTAAATTTCCCGTAGGGAAATGCACCGGGATGGAGGTTAAGTTCTGCAAGCTGAAACGGTGATGTACAAACATTGATTTACTCAATATGTAGTTAGATAAGGCGCGGGAACGCTGTAAATATTTCATTCTTGTTTTTCTTGTGTTTTTTTTTGTGTGCCGACACTATTATCTTTAAATGTACGTTGGCGCGTGGAGAAATTTGTTTCTTGTATATTTTTCTTTGGAGTCATATTTAGTGTACACGGCGTGTGTATTTGATTTTATCCATGTGGATGCGAAACTCGTTACATTCGATAAGTGGTGCTTTATTAAAGTTCACATTTTATAGGAAAGGGAGGTAAATTATTGTAAGATGTTTGATGAGCAGGTTTTTATTCATACTAGGGTTGCCGAGCGCAACAAATTAAGATGTAACTGTAGAACACCTTAGTTCTAATTTTTTTTAGCTTTTTCTGAGTCCTTTTCAGGTTCTTTAGTCACGGACTAGATTGGAAGCGCAAGCTGGTGGAAAATATTTTATGTCAGGTTTCTGTCAAACCCATACGTGTGATTCTGTGTGTGTTCTTGTGTCTGGTGTGTGTTTTGATTCTTCGTGATGAGGGGTAGGATGTGCTACCGCCCTCATATATTTGTTGTTGTTGTATTTTTGATGGAAAGGCAGAGCGCTCTTGGAGGCTACTGTACCTTGTCCAGTGCTGATTCTTGGATTTCCTAGGGGAAATGCTGAGATATTTTATTTGTCTGACACACACACGTATATTTTGTGCTTTGGGAGCACGCTTCTTCGAGACTCGAACCCATGCCACGGCAGGTCGAGGTTATTGACACGTGGGTTGACAGATGTGCTGATTTCCACTTAGCGCCCGTCTAGGTCTGGTGACTCATCTTTAGGCAGTCCAGCTGACCGACTGACCCCTATAAGCTATCATTAGCAAACCTGTTCTTTTGTGATGGTCATTGGACCATAATTAATTGGGAGTTCGCCATGTCTGTCACGAATTATCGCATATCGTATGAATGGAATATTGCTTTAATAATGTAAATGTTGGCTGTGAGCCTAGTTATTTTCTATGACTCATTTCATGTTAGTTTGTCTGTTTGTGACACCTGTTGGTGTAGTTGTATTTACTTGTTTAAAATGGCAAGCGGTCATATGTGTGTTTCTTTTGTTGGTCACGTGTTAATTTACCTGTGTTGATTTTTGAAAATTCCTAATTTTAGGCATTAATGTTTTTTGCTACGGCAGTTCTTTGATTCCAATTTCATGCGGAAATTATTTGTTGTTTTATTTAGTGTAGGAAGTGTCGGATTAATTTAAGTAGTGTATAGTTGGTTTCCCGCGTCTGTCTAGCTCTAGACAATGCAGATACGTCCTTTGAAGGTTTACCGGATGGTGAAGAATCTCGCAATTATTTGTACTCATCATTAAGCATGTAGAACAGCCACACACGTACACAATGTCATTGAAGTATTTGGGGACATTTGGTCCAGTTTATAATCTCTCCTGAGATTAGGCCTAGTTATGGCAAGTAATTAATTCAAGTGGGAGTCATTTGGGAGATCTTGTTTGTTTATTTTTATTGTAAATAGTTGATCTGTTATTAAATTCATTTGTTTTAACCCTGGTATTCACTTCTTCCTGCATGTTATTTTGTTATGTGTTACCCTGCATGTTATAGAAGCGCTTTAACAACAACTTACGAAATGGACTGTTACACCCCCCGAAACTGAGTCTCATAAGCTTCTTTGCAAGGGTTCAGTATGTATGTGGGTGGGTATATTTGTTCCGTATACAAATCTACACCGTTCCACCAATCTCAACCAAATTTTGCATACACATAATTTAGGACCCAGATGGAACGGCTGGCTACATGAATTTTCGATAATCTTTCTCATTCTTATGATTTCGGCCCTTTTGCACTCGAGAAAAGTCTAATAAAGTCATAAATAAACTCAAGAAGGAATGGCAAGGCAGATCGTTCCCATGGAAACATAGCTCAAGTCGAGACACAGCCGACTGGATACGAGTTGCGCTCTCCACTACCGGTATAGAAAATGAGGTTCTTTACTTGGAATCCCATTAGTTACTCAACTGCTCACACTGCACTTTCAACCCAGTATAGCATAACGAAGACTTGACACTATTTATCAATATAATTTCCGCAATATCAAAATGCAAATTATATCACAGTATATAATAGCGTGATATTAAATGACAGAAACTATACATACCTTATTAAAATAGAATTCCATTAGGTTCATTCGATTTTTATAAAACTTCATGAACTTTCCTGTTGAGTGGTTAGTACAGAAGTTATTTGGAAGCAACCGGTATTTCGGCTTCCGCAATAAGATTCGTAATCGGTGATACCAATTTCTCTGCAATGACTCTGGCAAGACCGCTGCTGCGGTCAGGTTAATGAGTAGAGAGGATTAGAGTTCTGAGAAATGCAATCCAAACATTTCATACAAGAAATTCTTTCCACTGTGAATACAACTTAAACCAGACTTTCAGTTTTAATTGTCGGAAAATTGATTGGTGCAATATTGCGGTGGTATTGCTGGAATGATTCACTTCCAAACTGTAATAATGCCAATAGCTACCTACGGACTCAACATTACATGGGATACTCTTACTGTCATAGGCCTCTTAACACTAGAAAAAATCAACGCCCGCTACATAAAAAGAGTGCTGGGAATAGGAATAACAGCACCATCAAGACTGACTTATATTATGCTTAGTGAGAACTTATTCATAGAAGATATGAGGTTTCAGTTGCATCTTCCAAACACAAAGGCATATGAGAAAAACTTTCAAATATTACTAGAAAAAAAGGGACAACATTTGGACCGAATTTTATACAACAGGCGTCATACTGAAACAAAACTGGAGACAGACCAACTTTAAACTGAGACACGCCATCACACGATTTGCAGTACATTGGTTTCACCATAAGCTATGCACCAACAAAAGATTTCATTACCCAAATGAGGACTGTGTGTGTGAATTATGTCATAATCAATGTTCCCGATAGAATGCAAATATGTGCAAAAATGACTAATATCACTAACGAAATTTTGCAGTGATTAGATATAGGCAAATAATATTATTTTCAGATGTATTATGTATATTCTCTGGCTATTTTGCTGCAATGAACATTTCATTCTTTCATTCAATCAATCATTGTCGGAAAAGATATTGCTGAAATTGTAATTTGATGATGATAGTTGATGTTAAAGTGCCTAACATGGAGGTTATATGCCTCTAATTTCTTGGGATGAAAATGATAAATGATGATAAAATGAACACTAGAACTAAAAATAACTACGACCTACAACCAAATTACGGATTAGGAGAACAAAAGGACGAAAAGGAAGGAATAAGGGAAATAAAATGCAGGTAAAAGAAATGCTCTCAACCCTCAAAAATTAAGAATTGACGAATTTGGAAAGGTATGCAATGAAAGGCAGATAGGAAGGGAAATAGGAGAGAGTCCGCCCCAGAATCACTGGAAAAAGGGAGAAAACAGATTCAGTTCAGGTATCATCCCAAACTCAACAGCCGTGAACCCTTGAGCGTGTAGCACCTCCAGTGGTGGGGCTACACACACCCTGCCTCCTTTATGACCCTGTGCAGGAGGCAGGAGATATGATGAAATGAAAAACATGAGATATGACCCTTTGAAGAGTGAGGGTATCAGGAAAGATGAAACAAGGTCCAATTAAGGCGGGAATTTGAAAGACTCTTTAGACCTCGGATATCATAATACCGTCAGGGTCGGAAGGGAACAAGAGTTGATCAAGGGAGGCCGACAGTAAATATGCCAGAGAGGACCCCGGCACAATTAAGTGGAAGCAATCGCGTACTCAGCTGGGGCCCCCTGATCGCTAACCAGCGTTCCACAAGTTGTAAGCCCCTGAAGGAGGGGGAGTGTCGTAATTTCGTAAGTGAACGAGAGGTGACCATGGGTGGTTGACAGGAAAGATGAAAGAAGGGAGCCCGGGACAAGTAAGAGAAAGCAATACCGCACTCACCTGGGGTCCCGTTGTCACAAAACCCACATCCTATTAGTCGAGGGCCCCTGGGCGATGCACTGAAGAATAATTCAACAGAATCGCAAGAAAACATTATGATACCCATTTTTCAGAAGATAACTTATGGGTATGCACTGGACGGTTGATTCCGTAGTTAATTGGATATCATCGTAGGTCTCAGAGGTTAAGAAGTCCCTATCATGTGCGTTTCTAGCAGTGATCAAGTACTATACCGGCATTTGCCCGGACAGAGTGTAGAAAAACCACACTCAAGATAGTTTATCGGTGCTGGGTTTCGAACCTACGTTGTCTGGTCTTGCTACAGCTGCCCTCGCAGCCGTGGTGCAAGATTAAACTATCACAACTACGGTGCGGGACTCTCAAAATGACGATTACACACAACAGACAAAGGAGAGTTTGTGTCCGAAAAATTATCGCGGGAAATCACGTTAAGACAACCATCACACCTATCTCTGTCTCAGGTAAACTCGGGAAAGGAAAGCCCACCTCCTATGCTCTTCCTATTTAAAGTGCAAAATGACAAACAACAGAATGACATACTGGATTTGAGCAGCGACGTTCAAACCATAGTTTATAATTTACACCCGCATTGTACAATTGTATCAGCAAACACTCCAAACAACGTAGGAATTCAGTTTATCAATACCGACTACTTACAATAATTGAAACTGAAACAAAACTTCGTGTAACTCAGACCTCCAAGGCGAAAGACGAAAATTTTAGCCGCTAATACAGGTGCTAAGCATTTTATGTATAATTTTATTTAACCTTCAGTCTTTAGCTCACAGAAACCTATGTGACATTTTGGGTCTAATCTTGTACTATAATGCCGCTGCTGTTACGGGAGATTTTGAATCTTTACCTTATGACGAAACGTATAATGCGTAATATACCGTATTGAATGTAATATCTAATAGAATCGAAGTTTTATACTCTCTAGTGTATTCCTTGGAATACACGTTCAGTCAGAGTTAGCTCTTCCTGCTCTTTGATTAGTTCGTTTATTTATTTTCTTCCCCTCTTCGCAGACACCAACAGTGATCCCTTTGTATTTCTTTTTTTCTTTGAGCAGGAATTTATGGTGTCTTTGAGTCTGTTCTAGATGTGTATATTCTATGGAAACCCTAGCGGCATCTTGCAGCAAACCACTGAAGTTCCTCAATTTCTCTGAGCTCAAGAGGACTTCCTCACCAGTCCACCAGGCGTCATCCTGGTCGCCAGCTAACATCACTTTGAAGACACTGCTTCATGAATAAAAATTATGTTATAAAGTGTTTTACATTTCTGTAATGTTTCCCCTTCTGACATATATTCTCTTGTCTTTTACCCCCCTCTCCCTCGTCTCCCTGGTCCCTTTCAGCTGCTCTCACTTCTAGTCCGGTCGACAAGTGCACAGTTCGGAGTCCTCCCTAGGGCTAGTCTCCTGTCTTCATGAGACATTTTTAAAATAGGTGCCATGTCTACGTTTTAAAGCTAACCGTCACAAGAGTAGTGTGGTAACTGGGGTTCTGGTTCCAAAAGCAAGTTGTGAGCCCCTGCGACCTTGGAATGGAACGAGCCATGCTAGGAGGGCGTGCTTGGATTCGTTTTTTTCGTCTCGTCGTGCTCTTTACGGGAATGTAGGTGTCGAGAAGGTGAACATAGGGTTTTGGGTCTAAAAATGCGTTTTTCACATTTTTGCCGATTTTTGGAAAACGGAAAACGTGATGATGACGTGTGTGATAGTATTTTTTCATCTCAATGTCCTCTTTACAAACATGTAGGTACGGAAAAGGTAAAAAGCAGGAAACACGGTTTTTGATGTAAAAATGTTTTTTTGTGATTTTCCCTCATATTGCGAAAACTGAAAACGTGAGGATGACGTGTATGATAGTATGTTTTCGTCTCAATGTCCTCTTCACGGAGATGTAGGTACGGAAAAGGTAAAAAGCTGGAAACACGGTTTTTGATGTAAAAATGGGTTTTTGTGATTTTCCCTCAAATTGTGAAAACCGAAAACGTGAGGATGACGTGAGTGATAGTATGTTTTCGTCTCATTGTCCTCTTTACGGAGATGTAGGTACGGAAAAGCTAAAAAGCTGGAAAAAGGTTTTTTAGTCAAAAATGTTTTTTTGTGATTTTCCCTCATATTGCGAAAACTGAAAACGTGAGGATGGCGTGTATGATAGTATGTTTTCGCCTCAATGTCCTCTTTACAGAGATGTAGGTATGGAATAGGTAAAAGCTGGAAACATGTTTTTTATGGAAAATGGGTTTTTGTGATTTTCCCTCATATTGTGAAAACCGAAAACCTGAGGATGACGTGTGTGATAGTATTTTTTTCGTCTCTTTATTCTCTTTACGGGGATATAGATATGGAAAAGGTAAAAAGCTGGAAACATGGTTTTCTTATGGAAAAGGTGTTTTTTGTTCATTTTCGTGTTATTTGGAAAACGAATGAGGCGATTTTTATGATGGGCATGTCGATGTATTTGTGTCGTTGTTCTGTTTACGGGAATGTAGGTATGGAAAAGCAGAAATCATGGTTTCCGTCATTTTATTTTTCGAGATCGTTGAGGAAAACTGGGGAAAAAGTAAGAAACCAGATTTGAAGTCACGTTATGTTATGCGCTATGATGTTGGTAAAACACTTATGCATTATTATTATTATTTGTCATGGCTGGTCAGGGCTCACACGTAGAGAGAGAACTTGCTTGATGAAATTAGAATTGAAAGCATTGAGGCTGACCCGCGGTGAGCCAGACACTGGTCTTATCATCGTACGTGCTTCGCAGGCAGAGAGAGATAACAGCCTGTTGTTCGCATGCAGGTGGCTGTTATCTGACCCAGACGTGCAATTCGATATTGCAATGAAGGACATACAGCTCTGTCGAAAAGCTGATCATTGCATTCCCACGCACACTCATGCAGAGTTTTCAAAGCTTGTGAGAATCAGTCTGACTTGTGCGCTCCACGACATTCTACGCGTAGGAACAAAAAAAGTAAAGTGTTAACTTTGCATGTTGTTGAGGAGACATATATGTTCTGAGGGTAAGAGAGACTCATCATTCTCGTGTTCATCTTTGAAGGCAACGGATGCAAGTGCCTTATGCTCTTTGTAAAAAACTGCGTGAACCGCGGCCATACTTGTACTAAGGTAGGTTCATTATTGTTTATTATGACATGATTGGTTTTATTGTTATTTTGTGTATGCGTGAAAAGTAAGTTAGTGATTGATTGTATTTTTTGGGGATATTGTTTGTTGCAGATTTAAAAAAAAACGTCATTAAGTCTGGGAAAGCAGACAGAGAGACAGTGACAGTGACAGTGGCGGCAAAGAGCACATTTGCATTATAATTCATTATATGGTTAGTACATGTTGTTCCATTACTTTTATTGTTTTTGTTTTTGTTAAATGTATGCCATTTATTTCACGGAAATTTATAAACTTATGGCGTGTATTTATTATTCTTTCAGAATGAAGACGTGTATGGAGTGAACAGGCTATAACTACCATGACGCTTGCGAAATAAAAAAAAAGGTGAGCTATGAATATCGATTAATTCTTTTCTTTGTAAATGACCTTGTTACTTTTTGACTGAGTGTCTTATCTATGTGCGCACACTTGAAACCTTTTGTTTTAGCAACTCTTATGAATGAATGAATGAATGAATGGATGAATGAATGAATGCACATGTTTAATGTATATAACCATGACTAATAACGGATTGTATTGGTTTGTTTTTCAGATAAATCGTTGGAAACAAATCAACAGAAACCTTTGTTGGTGATCATTTCCTGCTGGGGCCAATTGTAAAGAATCATCATTAAATTGCTACGACCATTGTGTGCCTGTGAGTGTGATTGTGTGCCAGTCAGTGAAAGCGATAAGTGTGGCCGTGTGGAATTGCTGGTTTTGGATTAACCTATTCTAAGGTAAGGTTTGCACGTTTATTAGTCCATTTTATAATCATGTCTATATCAGAGAGCGAAGTGTTAGTGTGGCAGCCTTTGGCCAAATGTTTCAAAACGCGAGTTTGCTCCGGCCGAATTTACAATGCGAATCACTGTCTGTTGCCTAAAGATTTTGTGGAATTATGTTTTCCCATTTTTTTGAGTGAATGTGACCAAGGCTTGAGATTGCATCAGGCTTTAAAAATAAATTTCGAACTACTATGTGCATTTACGTTGATAAAAAATAATGTTGAAGAGAAACACACCTTCAACCTTTGTACAAAAATGGAGAAAGTACTGATAGCTGATAATTTGGAAACGTGGTATCAGGAGAAAGCTATTCAAGCGCTTATCACTAAATTTGATAAGTTGCAACAGGGTCCCAGTGGCTTGGCCCTTAATAGCATTGCCTATTTGCAAATCAATATTTGTAAATACAATCCATTGAATGCAGGAAGTAGCTATATTGCCACACCGAGCTTTATCGCTTCCAGAAAGGCAGTGATCAACATACGCAATAAAGACGATTACTGCTTTTTGTGGAGTATAGTTAGCTGTTTGCAACCCTGTAAAGACAGAAATGGTCATAAACCAGGGCAGTACAAAGAATTGTTTAACCACATGAAACAAACTCTCAATCTCGAGCGTGTTTCATTTCCCATGCCTCTAGTTAAAATTCATTTATTTGAGAAAGATAATCCAAATTTCTCCTTTATGGTGTATGGCATCGACGGATCCATTATTGTGGGCCCCTTGTATGCCACCAAACAGGTAAAGCAACATCACATTCACCTGCTTTTCCTGTCTGATGTGGATAAAAGCCATTATTGTTGGATAAAGAATTTGAGTAGATTGATAAGCAGTCAAATGTCCAATTATAAGTGTGCAAAATACATTTGTGAGCCCTGCCTTCAGTATTTTGGAACTGATGAACTTTTGAAACGACATACAGAAGACTGTGAAGGGCAGACGGCAGTAAAGCTAGTCTTGCCCGAAGGGAATGACGCAGTCTTAAAATTTAAGGCCACTAATAAACAAGACAGGGTACCATTTACTGTTTACGCTTATTTTGAGGCCCTTACTGTTCCCATTCAGGGATGTGAACCAAGCCCCCATACAAGCTCAACCTATCCAGTGCAGAAACATGAGCCTTTTGCTGTAGCCTATTATGTTGTCTGTCACTATGATAATTCACAATGTGAGTATGTAAGTCATGAAGGTCAGGATTGTGCGCGGTGGTTTGTTGATCAAATGGCGGCTTTAGAAGGCAAAGTAGAAACTATTTTGAACAACTCTGTACCAATTCAGATGAATGATGTAGAGCAAAGAGAATATGATCAAGCCACCACCTGCCACATAATGTGAAAAGCCAATCTTAGGCGGAGAAAAAAAGTAAGAGACCACTGCCACAGGACAGGGCATTTTAGAGGTGCTGCTCATAGCGAATGCAATTTGAAGTACTCTACACCTGGCTTCCTCCATGTCTTCTTACACAATTTCTCCAGGTATGACCTTCACTTCATTGTAAAACAATTAGCTCATGTAGATAAGAGAACATTCAGCATTCTAGCTAAGAACCATGAGAGCTTTACCTCACTTTCATGGAGAAAAGGAAGCATGAGCATTCGCTTTCTTGACTCATTCAAGTTTATGTCTAGTTCGCTGGATAGTCTTGTGAAAGGCTTAAGCGAAGATGAGTTGAAACGTACCCATTCCCACTTTACGGATACAAATCAATTTAAATTGTGTGTTCGTAAAGGCCATTTTCCTTATGATTATGTGGGGAGTTACGAGGTGCTTGAAGAAACGACTTTGCCGCCAAGAGAAAAATTATTTTCTCAGTTAACACAAAGCACCATCAGTGAAGAAGACTATGCCCACGCACAGCATGTTTGGCGAGTGTTTGGCATAGAAACCATGGGCCAGTATGCTATGCACTACTTAAAATTAGACGTGTTGTTGTTGACAGACGTGTTTGAAACGTTTCGTCAGCTATGTCACACGATTTATGGCCTTGACCCCGCCCACTACTATACCAGTCCAGGGTTAATTTGGGACGCCGCCCTCAAATTTACCCACATTGAGCTTGATTTACTGACGGATCCCGATATGGTACTCATGATGGAAAAAGGTATTCATGGGGAATTCGTATCGCTCAATCAGCGACATGCCAAGGCAAATAATCATTACATGCCTGATTATTGTCCCGAAGAACCAGAATCCTACCTAATGTATTTCGACGTAAACAATTTATACGGTCACGCTATGAGTCGACCACTGCCGTACAGAAACTTTGTCTGGCTGTCTGAGAATGAAATTAATGATTTTAATGTGCATAGCGCCAGCAAGCAACAGGACGTAGGGTATGTTCTTGACGTTGACTTAGCTTATCCCCCCCCCATCTCAGACAGCGACATGGTGATTTCCCCTTTTGCATAGAGAAAATAGTGCCGCCCGAGAGTAAGGGCAATCATAAGAAATTGATGGGTACCTTGTATGATAAAAATCACTATGTGTTGCATATTGACATGCTGGTAGAATGTTTAGCCCAGGGCTTAACCCTGAAAAAAATCCATAGAGATATTTCTTTTTGTCAGAAACCGTGGTTGAAACCATACATGGATTTAAATACCAGTCACAGACAAAGTGCCACTCAACCATTTCAAATAAACTTTTTTAAACTAATGAATAATTGTATCTATGGCAAGAGTTTGGAAAATGTACGGCAGTATAGGGACATTAAATTGGTCAACACATGGCATGGCAGTTGGGGAGCTCAAAAATATATTGCAAAAACAAATTTCAAATCTTTAAACATTATTGATCATGATCTACTGACTATTGAACTTGCCAAAACTAAAGTGGTCATGAATAAGCCTATCTATTTAGGCCAAGTCATTTTAGATTTTTCAAAATTGCACATGTATAAATTCCATTATGGTTTTGCAATACAGCGATTTGGTACTATTTCCTTGTTATATACAGACACGGATAGTTTTATTTACCATATCCGTGACTGTGATCCGTATGTCGTTATCAAACAAAACCCAAAATGGTTTGACACGTCCTCGTTTAGTGAGAAGAACGTGTTCGATATCCCCCGTCTGAACAAAAAAGAAATTGGTTTAATGAAAGATGAGTGTTCAGACACCATGATGACTGAGTTTGTAGGTATCGCTCCGAAAATGTATAGTTTTCGACAGGTGGATCGATGCGAATCTATGCGAGCCAAAGGGATTAGCCAGCATGTGGTTAAACGACTCTGTGTGGATGATTATTTACATGTCCTTCAGACCCACACAGCCACGGCACATAGTCAGTTTAGGATTCTCTCGAAAAATCATGATTTATTTTTAATGAAGCAGCGAAAACAAACACTCGCTTTGTTGGACGACAAGAGACAGTGGTGTCAGGATATGATGACAAGCGTCCCATTTGGTTACAACCAGTAATGGTTGTTGCTATTGTTGTTGTACAACACGGCAAGTGTTTGGTTTGGTTGCTATCAAATGCGAGATGCCATCTTGAGCCTCGGAATAAAAAAATGTAGTGTATTGTACAGTCCCCCAGGGGGTTGCACCCCCTGGAAGCCACCCTCCATCATCTATCAAAACCATCCCTAACTGGCAAATCTCATAAGTCCAGAACAACATCTTTCACACAGCAAGGGCAGCTAACCAACCTGGAAGGCTTGCCAAACACTTGCATCACATCATAAACAGCTACACATAACTATCTGGGGCAGCTATGCCAGTGGAATGCTGACAGCACAACAGCATAACCTATAAGAAGGACCTTAATGAGGACAGGCTCTACTCTCTACTCTCGACTATCTGTCATACAGTGCGTGTCGCTGAAGGCTCTGCAGGCTGCTATCTCCAGGTGAGCATCAGTGAAGTGTTCAGAGTTCCTATATTTTGTAACCTACCCCACAGACTTGTACACATAATTTGTACTATTGTTAACACTTCCCTAAAAGGGACATACTATTTCATACATCACTGACCAATAAATACTTGGTCAGTAAACTACACCTTGTACTCATAATTACACGCCTCTTCACATCATAACGCCCTTTCTGTATCTCGTCACGAGTAAGCGTGACAGTAGTAGCCAAATAGTTGCTAGCTCAAGCTTCATCGCACTTCCTGCAGCGACCCGACTGTCTAAACAGTGAGCCGCCAACACAGCTGACGCCGCACGTCGGTTATATAATTCTCACCAACCAGCTGATAGGCTAGTACATTAACCTGTACACAGAGGTTCATCCCCCGAATCACACTTACGTCTTTATAGGAGCATCCCCTAGCATCCTAACACTAAACAACACTCTACACTGGTCAGCTTACCCAGCTACGGGAAGCTACCCCCTCCTAGGCATCACCTTATAAATTAGTACATTAACACATCCGTTTTAGATCTAACTACCCCCCAACTAAGGGATCTAAAACAGTATCATATAATTTTTGTTTTTTTTAACCTGTGTGCATGGATGTATGCATGGATGTGTGAATGCCTGTAAATAGTTGTACATAAACTGTATGTCTTGTGCTATTTGCCTGTCAACGCATAAAGAGAGCCATGCATCAACGTTTGCATGGTTCACTGTGCACAGGCTAGATTAAAAACATGTTGGCTTCTTTAGGTTAGGTTAGGAGAAAAAAACAAACAAGTAGCAAACCTCACTATTGTTGTCTCTTAGTAGGCCTCATGTTTCAGCAAAGTGTGCACTTTCTCAGTAGGCACAGCTTAATAGGCCACACTAGGTTGTGGCTTAGTAGGCCTCATGCAAGAACAAAAAACAAAGATCTTCTGCTTTAACTGTGCACAATCTCTCACTTTATGTCTAGTGTTACGAGTGATAATATATTTGAAAACAACGCCAATCCAATATCTGAACAGATTTTTTTTAAATCTGTTGCATGTTATGTTTTCCGCCTACGGCTAAAGAAGTCAACAGACAGATGGTTATTTATTTGTGTTTTGCTTATTTTTTTTTCTTTTTGCCATTGACTTAGGGGACAGACAGTGTATATAGTACATAGTATTTTTATTTATTCACTTAGTAAACGGCAACGACTACATTTCAGATTCAATCATGAGCCATGATGAAGATCGTTTTATCGTCACAAAACACACCACGTTCAATGAATATGCCACGATGGTGTCTCATAATCCTCAACGTGTGGCCTATCCTTCAGAATATAGAAACACAAAAGTACGCATTGATACCATGTTTTATGACAACATTATGGATGATGACATAGTTTATGATCCAGGTCATCACTATTGTAAATCCTGTATGCTAAATTTTGGTTTTGAAAATAATGTATCCACGCAAGTGATTCATAAAGCATGGTACGGTGTAACCATGAATCAAGTGATTGTTAAATTAGCTGACGAGGATCATTTTAATGATTTCTGGTGTACAATATGTACAAAACCCCTGTTTAATGTTTATTTTCCAATAACCTCTCAAATGTTTTGTTTTCATGTTTATAAATTTCCTGCTGAGGAACGAATCACTTCGTATCGACAACAAGCATTTCGCCACCTTTGTCTTAGCTTACCTATCAATCAATATTCGCCTCATAGAATGAGATTTGTTAGAAACTAACAACATCATGTCATGATTATGGTTTTTCTTTGTTTACATTCGGCTTTCAGGTGCATACTTGACGTTTAGAATACATTTGGCTATTTTTTTGTTTGTTTTAGTTTATCGTGTATTCACGTTGATGAACACATACACACTGGTTTAAATTTGTAGTTTTGAATTTTGTTTCTTTCTTGGTTTGTTGGATGTAGACATGGTTATTAAATGCATAGCGTGTTAACTTTGCCTTTTATAGGTTACCAACAGCATTCAGATGTTTGCTCTTAGTATCTGTTGATACTATTTATTTAACAGAATGCAGTGTGAATTCGCACAACAACAGGGCAAACGAATACAAGTCATTCGACAAGGGAATGATAGGCTAATTCCCATTCACAACAGAGACATGCATTTACCTCCAAGAGAGATCTTGAAAATGATTCACACTTAATTTTGATAAAACATTTCCTATTAAATAATTTCCAAATGTATATTTTGACTGAAAATGATACAAACATTATTATTATATTTTTGTTAATTTATCCAATACTATCTATCTACAACTTTAGGTCATAAACACTCAGGCTTAAAAAAAACAACAACACACTTTGATGTACAGACAAAGTTATTGTTGTTTTTGTTGATGTAATATAAGAACGAGAGTGTTACTTTCTTTGGTTATAGACAACCATGGACGCCTTGAACGCCATTGGTCGAGATTGTGGCTTTGCACGCAAGAAAATGAGTGAATTGCCATCGCAAACACCCTTTCGCATACATAAAATTCAAAAACTAAAAACCAAATTTGGTGAACGAGCTCTTTGCATTTGTCAAGACTTTGAGACATTTCTTCCCACACGATTTAATAACCTACCTGATAATGCCATGGAAGATGTCAATTCCAGTATTCACCCTGTCTCTTTAATTTATGAGGGTGAAAAAATAATCGATGCGTGGTTCGTTTTGTAAAAATTGAAAACGAATAATCATTGTACGCTAGCCGTGACTTTATGTTTATTCATGCACTACCCTTTAATAACTATATGGTAATAAAAATAGAATTATTTTTTGGTGCTCAACAGTTTGACGTTTATTAATTGTTGCTCATCGTTTACCATGATAAATAATAAAAATAAATTTTCAAAACTTATGCTTAATGGTAGAATTTTTTGTTTATAGGTTTAGTACAATTACCATGTATATTTTTTATAATAATGATGAAACTATTAGTTAAAATGACGGACTTTTGTCCTTTTTTATATTTTGTGATTTGAAATAGCGTATATAGCAATTTTTATGCAATTTTTAATTATTATTAATATAATGATTATAATTTATAATGATCAGATTCTAGTAACATGTTATTTTATTCAATAATAAGCGTTTAACAAAAACCTCGTTCTAGAATAGATAAAGATTTCATGCTGCCATTCGTTCTGCTAGACTGGCATTTGAAGCTGATGAATAATGATGGACTTTTGTCCTTTTTTTGATTGTTTGTGATTTAAAAAATAGGTTTAGTACAATTACCATGTATATAATTTTTATAATAATAATGATGAAACTATTAGTTAAAATGATGGACTTTTGTCCTTTTTTTATTGTTTCTGATTGAAAAATAGATTTACTACAATTAGTAATTTTTATAACAATGCACTACTGTCCCTTTTTTATTGTTTGTCATTTATGACATTTTATTCATTTTATTTATAATTATAATGATGAAACTATGAGTGAATAATAATAATGGAAAAAACACAACATGGACTCTTGTCTTTTTATTTATTTTTTTGTCATGATAACAGTGATACTATACATTTTTTTTAAATAAATTCATTACGTTAAAGTCCATATCTAGTTAAAAGTAATTTGCTCATCATAGCACCAATGCTGCCATTCGTTCTGCTAGACTGGCATCTGAAGCTGTTAATCGTTGCTTGGCAATGCTTAACAAGACTTTGTCGGCAATGCGTCTTAGTGTGGGATCACTGTTTTCATAGGCTTTATCGTGATTAAGGCATGCATGATCCAAAGCATTGATTCCCATATTCCCTCTCCTCAAACGATCTTCAAGACGAGTACCAGGGCCGCAAAATCTGTAAGCAGGTAAGTGAGCTTCGACTGGTAAGTTTTTAATGATGTTATCAATAATTCCACGGCCAGTACACCTGGGACATAGAGGTTTCAATCGGTGAAAAACACTTTTTTGTTGTTCTGTTTGTTCTTCTTCTTCTTGTTCTTGTTCTTGTTCTTGCTGTTGTTGTTGTTGTTGTCGTTGTTGTTTGTCGGCGGCTGCTGACGAGCATGGTAGGTGGTGGTTGTTTTCCGCATGACAGCCATGGAATGATGAAACAATGTCTTTACACTGAGTTTTATGACCATGATATAATTTCATTAATTGGCATGTGGCACACTGTCGAATGGAAGGTATTTTTGCCATGGTTAATTACTTGTGATGGGAAAAATGACTGCATGGTTGTAGTTCACTCAATACAGAGTCGCTAGTCCACTCGGCAGGCGCCTTTTCCCAAATTTCTTTGACAGCGTTGGCAGCAACATAAAAAAGAAATGATTTAGGTAGTGCTAATAATTCATGTTGTGTAAAGCTAATCAGTTTTTTCTTGCACACAAAGAACTTTCCAATAGCCTTGTCGATTGTAGTGGCGTCCATGTCTATAACGTTGATGTTATCACTTCACGTGTACACGTCTCACTGCTATCATTGGACGATACACTTTCAGTTTTAATTTTATTGAACAACTCACAACATGCACTGGTGGTGAGCCAATGAAACAATTGCCATGCATGCGCTAAGGCTTTATTCTGAATATTGTCGCAAGGACAAGTGTCCACGAGCGTTTTCAGGGATGGACAACCCAGATCTAAAAGGTCAATACATTGACAGTGAGAGGGTAGAAATGGTTGAAGCCACTTGGCGTTTTTCACTCCCTTTAACAAATAAGACATTGGCCGAGGACAAATGGGCTTTCATGACGATGTCAAGATACTTGTAAGAAATATCACCTTTGTTCCATGCTAATTGCAAATGATTTTCAATCCATTGGCTCTGTTTTTTATCTTTTTCACTAAGCAACTCGAAAGCATAGGGAGGTTTAAACACCAAATGAATAGGGTTAGACACCCAAAACGTACTACAATCGATAAAAGCGACTTCCTTAAATATAAATTTGTTGTCTGCAATTTTAAACCCCTGACAATCCACGATGAGTGTACGCATCATGCTTTTATTTTTACTTGTTACCTCATTGACGTCTAATCAACAACTAACCCATGCCATGGTTTAACATGGCAAAGTCAAAGGACTTTAGGAAAAAAAAGGAACAAATGAATTGAACAACAGCTAAATATTTTTTTAGGTTTTATTCATAACAAAAAAAACACTTACACTTTTATTACAAAGTTTGTTGGCTTAATTTTGAACAGCATTCAAATGAATAGTTTGCACATACGGTCCACAGGTATCTCCTAGTTTTGCAGGGTCTGGTACAATAACAGGATAATTCAAACTCCATGGAATATTGCCCACATCATAGCGATTGAGGTAAGGGCAGGATGGCCTCCATCGCTGATGATCGCTAATGGGTCGATCCCCTATTTCCCAGTTTCCAATTTCAATGTTGCAAAAAATACACTTGACCACATCCCCACGTTTTAAGTAATAAAATCCGCTCGCAGCCAATTCTCCACAATCCATAAAGGAAACTGTCCATGTTTCAAAAGTTTTCAAACGATTAAATTCACATTTTAAATTCCATGGTTTTTCTGTCACGTTGTTGTCGTTGTTACTGTTGCTTATTGAGGGACACATGATGTTTGCTGTTGTTGTATGTGCGCACAGTGCCAGAGCACAACAGATACTGTGCATGCAGACGCTTATCATCAATCCTATGAATGATGATCTTTTTTTTTTCACTCGACCACAGATGGCTTACATGCTGGTGACATAATTGTACAAAGGATGATATTTCTCTTGTCTAGCATGAATAATCAAACAGTAGGCACTGGTATGGTCTGGGACATTTTCTTGTGTTTCAAAATCTACCCTTAAATCAATGGTGGTGATTTTCATAGATTCTTCTAGATACGAACAGTCGAAAACAATCAGTGGTGCTTTTGCTTTAAACCCTTGTGGCGACAACATAGGACAATCCTGAATTTTCATAATAAGACGATTGAAATTTAGCGAACATGTCATAAAGGGGACCAAACTTATTTTTTGAAAAATTGCGATCCAACCCCTCATAGGGAAAGCAAACATTATTTAAAAATAGTCGTATATTTCTCAAGTGAATGTGATCAAACAAGGTGACATCTTTGCTTTGTTGGTATTTTCTATTGGTTTGAAAACCAATAATAACATAGAGGGGTCTCTCGGTAGAGCGAGTCGATTTGACACTCCAACTATGTGTGTCTGTGGTAGGTAGCAAGGGGTATTCATGTAAACACCAACTTCGAAAGGCGATAGGCAAGGCTTTATCTTTTTGCACCAAATTTAACATGCTTAGCTTTTTACGATCCGATAGCGTCACATGGGGCACTTTCCATAGTAATCGAAGCAGTTGATTTTTTGGGTCTATCACTTGGTCAGAGGCTCCTTTCAGCGCATTATAATCACTGCGGTCTCTCACCAGATACAAACTTTGTCTTGCGTTTAAAATAATACGCTTGTGATCTTCGGCAAAGCCAAGGAGTAATTTTAAGGGTAGGAAGCCTGTAAAAGTGCCATCGGTATGAACTAGCCAGTTATTGCTACTGTTGGGACACCATCCTGCCATAGAAAGCGTTTTACTTTCCTCCTCGCTATAGGATGGATATAATTTCATAAGACTAGTCATGCCCACATTTCGAGTCATATCTATGACAATATCATTTATCACATAACGTACTTCAGAAAACAGAAAAGCCAAACCATGATTCGCCAACGCAGACGTTGTGGGTGTGCTGCCATCTGCTTTCATCAATTTACCCTCAATTTGAAGGACACTTTCATGAGGTAGAGTAAAAATATCTTGATTGTTAATAACGAATTGAATCTCGTCATTGTTATTCAGTCCAGTTGCTTGAGGTTGATAGGAATGCATATCAATGCGCACGACGCCATCTTCCACTTGTATGGGATTTAACTCTTGCAACAGCTCTTTGTTCATGATTGGGGTGTAGCGTATAACCAATGCGTTGTAAGCGTTGTCGGGTTACTCGTGTCAACCGTTTCATACACGGCGGGCAACTAACCGACCTCGTAGACGTTGTTGTTGCTTTATAGATAAATTTCATAGCGTCTTTAAAACCAACTTGTAGGTCACAGGGGTGTTGGCGTCCAAAGCAATCAGTTGTTGGTTTCTATTCACTAAGCGTAAGGTAATATTACTAATATCACTGACACACACAGGATGATATAGAACCACTGAAGGGTTTACACGAATAATATAGCCGCAAGGAGAGGTGACAATAAAATCATACAGGGAATGGCTTTGTTCTTGATTCGTAAATACGTCTGTAATAATATTGCAAGTTACAGAAATGTGATGGTCCTCGATGAATTTCACTGGATAATCTGATTCATGGGGTTGGTGAGCTGCCAACCCTCTTGGTTTAAATCCTAGTAAAGGACCAATAGAATGAACTCGTGTTTCAAAGTCAATGTTAAACGTAGAGAAAATACGACAGCGATGAGTTATTGTATTGGCTGTAAGTTCAAATTTGTGTGTCCCATCCGCAAATGGTTTGATACCAAATTGTTTTATCATCGACACGCTAATGGCCTCATGCACATCGTCTATGGTATAACCTCCAGGGGGTAGTGTCAACATATAATCATCATAATAAAATTTGTCATTAATATCCAGTTGAATATTGTAAATTCTGTTGTAACTTTCCAAAGAAATTAATCCTAGCACATAGGATTGTTCTGGTTGCAATTCAATGGGGGGAAAATCCAGGGACACTTCAGGCCCGCGACTGTGCACGGTAAATGTCTTGGCGTTGACATTCATAATGATGAAACTGTTGGCTTAACGCGACCTCTTATATAAAAAATGTAAACTCAAACGGCCACACTCTTGACTGTCAAAGGTTTGTTGACGATTCACATTATAGAATATCTTTACCCGGTTTTCCAAATAACGTAGCAACTCGATCGGGGGTGGTAAATTTCCATAACTGTCAAAGTACCATACTGTGGAACCTTGTTTCACATAGGCTACAAAATGGGTTCCGGGACCTGCATCATCATCTACATTCATCATGGCTCGTTCTTCTTTCCACGGTGCTTTGGGTAATTCATTTCGCATAAATACACCTCGAAAATGAGAAATATTTAGTTGTTTGGCATAGCTTTCCACTTCTTCATGGGTCATGGCATGACGAGGCAGTTGCCTTAAGCGCATATCGATGATGGACATTTTTTTCTTAGACGGTAGGCCACTACCTTGTGGATAAAAGACTGGCTTTAAAGGATTGCCATTTCTAGCTCCCATCGCAATGGCTTCTAACGTTTTATTGTGTCGCTCGCTTTCTTTGAGTTGTTGCTTGCCTTGCTCGACGGCTTTTATGGTTTTCGCTACAGCGCTGGCACCACCCAAAAGGGACCCCAAAGCTGCCAACCCTGCAAATAAACCCGGCAAAAACCCCCCACGCTTAGCAACAGGAATGACTCGCCCACGTTTTTTCTTTCTTCCTTTTCTTTTTATCGATACATGATGCTGCGATTTCGGAGCTGTAGACAATCGAACCGCTTGTAAAGCTTTTTCGATAGCCACTCTTTTTAGATTTTTTTAAGTTTTTTTACGTTTTAACACTGGGTGTGAGGCAGATCGACTTGGTTCCCGACCTGGCTTTTTTCTCTTTTTGAGATTTGTTTTTTTTATGTTCTTGGCATATTGTTTTTTCACCATGCTGCTACTTGGTGAACCTTTCACAGCAAACATTCGATAACAACTAACGTGAGAACCTTATTTCATAGCAGTATATTCCAATTCTATATAAAGTGGAAAATCATTCACCGTTTTCCCAGCTTCCTTTTCCTCAAACGTAAGCATAAGATGAAAGGATAATTCATCTCCAACATTTACTCTTTGATGGTTGTGGGCCAACACTCTATCACCGTTTAGTTGTATTTTTAAATGTCTCTCATCAGGCATGGCATATTTAATATGAATTACACCATCATAATGCAGTCGATAACGACTTAAACCGGAAGCAAGCATATAGGTAAGATCATCATTCACCAGTGGTGGTGGTGGGGAATGGTTTCTGTCATTGTCCAGTTTTTGATTTGACAGGTACACTAAAATACAGATGGGACAAATTTATAAAGCCTTTTCATTTGATAGGTCACATAACGTTTCGTGCAGACATCATTTTCGTCTCGATGCTCTTGCACATCAATAATACGATGATGATTGGCTGAAAAGCCCTCAGCGGTTAGTCTCGGGGCCATGTGATAGACACTTTGCACTTTGCGATCGACATAGCTTTTTGTTGCCACCTCTCGTGACTGTTTTGACAAAGAGGCGGCCGTGGCCATGGTTACACGAGCTCGCCCAAACACGTCCATGGTGATGGACGTTAACTAACCCATCCTACTCACCACTTGCCTATATATATAAACCATATACACACATGAAAAAAACTCAGTCATCGACACAATGGAATTAATGAAACAACCCCATGCTTTGCCCGTCTCTGATTTGGTTTCAGAGCTATCACTGTCCGTGTGCGAACCTAAACGTCATGGCACCCTATTCCCATCTACCGTTCGATGTATTATGGTAGGGCCTTCGGGTTGTGGAAAGACCAATGTTTTGCTGAACATTATTACCGCGCCTCATGGCCTACGATTTCAAAATATTTATACTTTTGCCAAATCCTTGTACCAGCCTCTGTACGTGTATCTGGAACAAATTATGTCTTCGTTAAATAAAGAAGCCATGGGCTATTTTACATTCACCTCACCTCAAGATGTCATTCAACCAGACCGCATTCAACCAGATTCCATTATAATTTTTGATGATATTGCCACTCAACGACAGGCCACTATTCGAGAGTATTTTAGTATGGGACGCCATAAACAAGTGGATTGTTTTTATCTGGCCCAGACCTATTCCAAAATCCCCAAACAGTTGATTCGTGACAATGCCAATCTCATCGTTCTCTTCCGCCAAGAATCTAGAAATTCTATCATATTTTTCAAGATCATGTGAATCCAGATATGTCCTTTACAGCTTTCACGCAATTGTGTGCTTCGTGTTGGAACCATCATCCCCATGCCTGTTTGGTCATAAATAAACAGAGTGAACGATGTGAGGGACGTTATCGCTTGGGTTTTGATCATTTTATTTCTGTTTAAAAAGACCCAGGGTTGGACATTTCCTGTTAGTGTGTCTTTACCTTCACCATGGCGAACGCCATAGGGTACAAGAAACATGTTCAAATCATGCAGCGTATTATTGAGGCACGAAATACGATTCGACATAAATTTCGTGAATTGCAACGTTTAAAAAACGTCAATCCTTTACCCATGATAAAACATGCTCCATCATCGGTTGATTCCATGAGGTTCAAACCTAATGCTTCTGCTGCTTCTGCTGCTACTGTTGCTACCTCTCAAACCAAACCCTTAACAAGTTCAAAATTTACTCAAACAGATTCCACACGACAGGTAAAATCCTCCTCCTCCTCTAATGTTAGTGAACAAGAACATCAAAAACATGAAGAAGAAGAACAACAACAACAACATGAACAAAGTGAAAGTGAAAGCGAAAGCGTATTTAGTCCTGAAAGAAAAAAGAAATCGTCACCCCTTCAACAGTTTCTAAAAAACAAAAATCTTCTGTCATAGCGGCAACACCGTCTTCCTCCACATCGTCTCCGTTTTCACAAGTCTTGGCAACCCCTCAAAATAAAGCTCAACTCAAAAACATTTTAATCAAACATTATGGGGCAACCCTGGAACCGTATCTGACCCTTCTATTTATTGGAAAGACAGATACCACGTATGGTGTTCGCTATGAAAATGATAGTTTTAAAATTGGGGATTAATCCATTAAATTTGCTCGTACGAAAGCTGTCATTAAAAAGATCGACTATAAATTAAAACCAGGTCTGTTAAAGCTGCTATTTTCTCGCACCCCCTCGCCACAAGATTTTACGTCCGAGGACCTTGCTAAATATAAATCCATTTTATTAGACACCAACGCTCACAAAAGAAACTATAAATCCTCTCAGCAGGTCAATGCCTATATATCCCAAAAATATAAAACCATCATTGCAAACATCTTTGGTAAGCAAAAACATCACTCTGCCTCTGGTGT
Source organism: Meconema thalassinum (assembly GCA_946902985.2). NCBI lineage: Eukaryota > Metazoa > Arthropoda > Insecta > Orthoptera > Tettigoniidae > Meconema > Meconema thalassinum. Next base: position 1,324,387,640 of record OX336388.2, on the reverse strand, counting down.
AAGGTTTAAGAAATTAAAACCCTACCTAGATATAACCTTTTGGAATAATCCCAATCAGTTAGTAGAGCGCTTATACTTGCTTCATGCATCAAAACAAGCTGGTCACACTGGACATGAGGCAGAAATCGCCCACATTGAACAACAACTCCGAGATGCTAAAATTATCTTATAAGCCATCCCCCATCAAAGTGGGCATTGCTCATGAATTGCATAAACCAGCCCGACGCATTTATGAACGTCATCGTGTCATTTCCAAAGGAATCGATGAACTTTGGCAGGCAGACCTGGTTGAAATGATACCTTATTCTAACGTTAACGACGGTGTACGCTATATGTTGACTGTCATTGATGTCTATTCCAAAATGGCTTTTGTTCAACCAGTAAAAAATAAAACTGGTGTCTTAGTCACAAAGGCCTTTCAACATATTTTTGAACAATCAAAACGTCAACCTCACTTGTTACAAACCGACCAGGGGAAATAATTTTTCAACAAGGATTTCTCCAGTTTTCTCAAATCTAAGGATATTCACCATTATACCACCTATAGCAATCTCAAAGCTAGTGTAGTTGAACGCTTCAATCGAACATTAAAAAGTTATATGTGGAAAGAGTTTACAATACATGGTTCCTATCGATGGATAGACTGGTTACCTCAATTTGTGTCTCGCTACAACAACACCATTCATTCCACCATCGGCATGAAACCTCGCCTCGTCACCAAGAACCTACCCAGACTCAATAGACTGTTTAACCCTATAAAAAGGGTAGACCCAAGGCGACATCGCCTTAAAATTGGAGATTTTGTTCGCATTAGTAAACATAGAAGTGTGTTTTCAAAATCGTATACTCCAAAATGGTCGACAGAAATTTTTAAAATTCGCCAAGTCAAGCTAGGTCAACCAGTGACGTATCTCTTAGAAGATCAGAGCGGTCAACCCATTCAGGGACGATTCTATTATGAAGAAGTGCAAAAAACATTATATCCCAACGATTATCTCATTGAACGAGTAATTAAAGTCAAAGGTGCAAAATATTTTGTAAAGTGGTTAGGTTTTCCTTCCACGTATAATTCATGGGTCAATAAACATAATTTTTTGTAATAAAACCCTATTTATTTAGTTATTTAGAAAAAAAAATATTTCCAAAAAGATGTATCACATGACCTTTCATTATTCCCACCCTTTTGTTTATTACATGTCCAATAACCTCTTTGTTCAAGCCCATGCCAATCTTTTATCATGATGTTATACACCCACCCATCATTTCAAACTTTGCGTTGCATGATGAGTCCATAATGAACCTAGGCTATGACATACACAGTATAAAGCCGCACACTGTATAATGACACCTGCCTCTTATCTCTCTGCTGCGAGGCACGTACGATGATAAGACGTCTTGTCTGGCTCCCCGTGGGTCAGCCTCAATGCTTTCAATTCTCATTTCATCAAGCAAGTTCTCTCTCTGCGTGTGAGCCCTGACAAACCATGACAAATAATAATAATAATGCATGTTTTACCAACATCATAGCGCATAACATAACGTGACTTCAAATCTGGTTTCTTACTTTTTCCCCAGTTTTCCTCAACGATCTCAAAAAAAAAAAAAAAAATGACGGAAACCATGATTTTAACTTTTCCATACCTACATTCCCGTAAACAGAACAACGACACAAATACATCGACATGCTCATCATAAAATTCGCCTCATTCGTTTTCCAAATAACGCGAAAATGAACAAAAACACCTTTTCCATAAGAAAACCATGTTTCCAGCTTTTTACCTTTTCCATATCTATATCCCCGTAAAGAGAATAAAGAGACGAAAAAAATACTATCACACACGTCATCATCACGTTTTCAGTTTTTTCCAATATTAGGGAAAATCACAAAAACCCATTTTCCATCAAAAAACCGTGTTTCCAGCTTTTTACCTTTTCCGTACCTACATCTCCGTAAAGAGGACAATGAGATGAAAAAATACTATCACACACGTCATCCTCACGTTTTCAGTTTTCGCAATATAAGGGAAAATCACAAAAACCCATTTTTACATCAAAAACCGTGTTTCCAGCTTTTTACCTTTTCCGTACCTACATCTCCGTAAAGAGGACATTGAGACGAAAACATACTATCATACACGTCATCCTCACGTTTTCAGTTTTCGCAATATGAGGGAAAATCACAAAAAAACATTTTTGACTAAAAACACATGTTTCCAGCTTTTTACCTTTTCCGTACCTGCATCTCCGTAAAGAGGACATTGAGACGAAAACATACTATCATACACGTCATCCTCACGTTTTCAGTTTTCGCAATATGAGGGAAAATCACAAAAACCCATTTTTACATCAAAAACCGTGTTTCCAGCTTTTTACCTTTTCCGTACCTACATCTCCGTAAATAGGACATTGAGACGAAAAAATACTATCACACACGTCATCATCACGTTTTCCGTTTTCAAAAAATCGGCAAAAATGTGAAAAACGCATTTTTAGACCCAAAACCCTATGTTCACCTTCTCGACACCTACATTCCCGTAAAGAGCACGACGAGACGGAAAAAAACGAATCCAAGCACGCCCTCCTAGCATGGCTCCTTCCATTCCAAGGTCGCAGGGGCTCACAACTTGCTTTTGGAAGCAGAACCCCTGTTACCACACTACTCACAAGGAACCATCGCCTGATCATCATGAAAAAGCGAAGTACACAACTTCAACGGTTTTAGACATATATTAATGGTTTTAAAATGCTAAACGCTTTTAATACAATTTTAGAGACAGTGTGGGGAATAGCTCACTATTGTGCAATAACCGTCTTCGTGGGATTTTCTTTGTCAGGCTTTAGCTATCTAAGCTGGCTTTATAACATGCAATCCAGTACTTCCGTTACGAAATAAATGGGAATATCTTCCCACAACGAGGGATTTAAGTCAAATAAACCGCTGTCTATAAACTTAGTTTTTTCCACCATGGGAACTCTATTGTCCTATTCAACCGTCATTACAGTTCTAGAAGTTTTCCACTCAACATATGCTTTAAACCGCAATAAACTATGCTCAATACCGTCAAATTGCTGGAACTTCAAGTTGAACAAAACTAATAATTGCAAACCATAAACTTTCAAATGCAATAAACTTATTCAAGTTCGAATTCAACTAAGTGTTTTACATAAACTGCAATAACTTTATCTTGTTCTACGAACTAACATACATTACAATAGAGAAAATTTTCAACCTATCAACAAACTATCAGTGCTTCGAATTGTGTGTGCTAATTTCAACCGCGCCGCGTTTGACTGAGAGCAATAAAACGGGCCAAAACTTTAAACTCCCAATTCCTTCTTCCCAATTACCTTTTACTAACACAATATAGGTTAATATCTTAATTTAGTTAAAACACAAAGAGGCCTCGCTTATAATTAAGCGCCCTCCCAAGTTTGTTCTACTTCTCATATAGTCATTCTGCGTCAACATATGTGGCTAGCCCACATTTTAATATGTATTGTTCTTCCCTTCTAAAACTAGGGAGTTCTGCTTTTTCTAATTATAAAATTATTATCTAATTTGTATAATCCAGGCTTCACAAAAGTGACCTGCACTATTTGACTGTTTCACTTATTCAATTCCGCGTAGCTAGAAATGGTTGTAGTAACCATTTATTTATCTCCTTTTTCCTCATCCTGCTATTTCAGGAATTAGCTATCTTCTACGCTTTAAACTTTTGTACTTAATAGTTTTTTTCTCTCCAGGCTTCGTTAACACGACCCGTACATTTTTGTATTTCACATCTAGTAATCTCGGTTAAAAATAGCGGTAACATCCGCTTGTAATTCTACTTTTTCCTCCTGCTACGAACAGGAACTTAATCTATTTGTTCATAGCCTCTTTGATTGCCAGAAGGGCAATCCAATAGTGCTTGCATCCCACCTAATTTATGAAGGTGAAAATTACTGTACTATTCATTGTCCTTAAAAGCTTTAAATTTCGTAACCTTAAGCACATTTTAAAACCTTTGTACAGGTTTAGTGCTTGTAAAAAGTTTGAAACTTGTAACCACTTTAGCATTGTTATTTGTGAACTTTCCCTTTATTAGGTATGAGACCTTCAAATGTTTGTAGAACTAACCAAAGAAAAAGTTCTTCTTAACTCCAAAAATAAGATTCTAAATCTAACAATTTGTCACTAATCAAAAATTTATATTTATTGTTAAATAAATTATTTCTAATTTTTGGCCTCATCTCTCTCGCAGGACCTTCTCTTCCCTGATTCTTCCCCTAATCTTAAGTTTTATTCTCGAAAAAAAAAACAACTTCTAAATCAATAAAAACTTTACCACTTGTTGTGTTTGAAACGAAGCTTAAAACAACAACATTTTCAAAGTTTCTCTTAGCTGTTATAGCTACTTCTAGTAAACCATAAGCTTGCTCCGCCAGCTACCTATTTGAAGAGATTTTCTCTCTGACTTATGTTTTGCTTTCAAAATCTCAGTTTTGTTTAAGCTTGGTCTGAGGTTTTCCTCTGTTCTAAACTTTTAGTCGGCATCCTGCAGGGTAAAAGCTTAGCCTACCTTCAGTGCAACAATTGGCATTCTTCTAGGATTTTCATAAAAAACAGTAAAAGTATTGCTAAAAGCACTCAAGTTGCTTTTTATTTTCCTATTCTGAAAGCATTCGGTTGTTTTTCCAGAGATCCAACAGTGCCCAGAAATAAAAATATTACTGCAAATTCAAATCTCTCTAGCATTTTCGAATGCGTAATAAAATCTAATCTTTCTGCAGGGAAAGTTAGTAAATCCTTTCCTTTTGGCTTACTTTGTCTTGTCAGAGTATCACCCTTCCCCATAGTACCGGAATACCGGCTCGGGAGGGAAAGAGCACTCACCGAGCGCTTGCAGGCAACCTCAATTCATGCTGCGCTCTCCGCTTGCCTTGTACAAGCCCCCGCTTATGTTAGGTACTTCATAGGTTTAGCACGGCAAAATTCCTCTTTATATCAACATTTACTTATAACTTAGTGTTGGATTCTCTTCCTATCTACCAATACTTGTTTCCACTCCTAAACCCACCTCCTTTTTAGCCTACTTTCGATCTTTGCAAAAAATGAAAGTAGACTTATGAGATCACTACAGGGCGAAAAAAAGTGTGTCTGTCTGTGTGTGTGTATGTGTGTGAGTCTGTGTGTGTGTGTGTGTGTGTGTGTGTGTGAGTGTGTGTACTCTGAATGTCTGTCCCCCCCTATCAATTCGAACACGGTGAGCGCAAATTGAACGAAATTTGGTACAAAGGTAGCACTAGCAAAGGACACCTCAGTGTCATGTTTTATATCGCCGCCATCTTGACGGAAACGTAATGGCGGCCACAAAAATGTTCAAAGCTTAAATCAAATTACGACTAACCTAATCATCCGATCTCTACCAAATTTTTCAGCCTAATAGTTTGCGGATGGCGGCCATCTTTGTGTGATAATCGATTGCCCCTATTAATTCGAACACGGTGAAATCGAATGGAATGAAATTTGGTACAGAGGTAGCACTAGCAAAGGGCACTTCAGTGTCATGTTTTATATCACCGCCATCTTGACGGAAACGTAATGGCGGCCACACAAATGTTCAAAGCTTAAATCAAATTACGACTAACTTAATCATCCGATCTCCACCAAATTTTGCAACAACATACCATTATGGAGGGAGCATCATTGGACAAATCTAATAGGTCATTAGCCTAATAGTTTGCGGATGGCGGCCATCTTTGTGTCAAAATCGATTACCCCTATTAATTCGAACACGGTGAAATCGAATGGAATGAAATTTGGTACAGAGGTAGCACTAGCAAAGGGCCCCTCAGTGTCATGTTTTATATCACCGCCATCTTGACGGAAACGTAATGGCGGCCACACAAATGTTCAAAGCTTAAATCAAATTACGACTAACCTAATCATCCGATCTCCACCAAATTTTGCAACAACATACCATTATGGAGGGAGCATCCTTTGCCCAAACTAATAGGCCATTAGCCTAATATTTTGCGGATGGCGGCCATCTTTGTGTGAAAATCGATTCCCCCTATTAATTCGAACACGGTGAAACCGAATGGAACGTAATTTGGTACAGAGGTAGCACTAGAAAAGGCCACCTCAGTGTCATGTTTTATATCACCGCCATCTTGACGGAAACGTAATCGCGGCCACCCAAATGTTAAAGGCTAAAATGTAATTACGACCAACCTAATAATCTAGTCTCTACCAAATTTTGCAACAACAAATCTTTATGTGGGAAGCATATTCTGACCAAACTGCTAGATCATCAGCCCAATAGTTTGCAGATGGTGGCCAAGTATGTGTGCAAATCGATTCCCCCTATCAATTCAAACACGGTGAAACCGAATTGAACGAAATTTGGTACAGAGGTAGCACTAGCAAAAGGCACCTCAGTGTCATGTTTTATATCGCCGCCATCTTGACCGAAACGGAATGACGGCCACCCAAATGTTAAAAGCTTAAATCAAATTTCGACCATCCTAATAATTTGATCTCTACCGGATTTTGCAACAACATGCCTTTTTGTGGAAAGCATCATATGACTGACAACAAGGTCATCAGCCCAATAGTTTGCAAATAGCGGCCATGTATGTGTGCAAATCCATTCCCCAGATCAATTCAAACACGGTGAAACCGAATTGAATGTTTTTTTTTACAGAGGTAGCACTAGCAAAGGGCACCTCATATTCATGTTTAATATCCCTATAGCACGTTGTATTTCAACAAGCTACTACAACCAACATTCAATTATACTCCTTGAAAAGAACAAAGAGTTATAACAATACCCATGCATTTAGGAGAAAGTAGGCTATATGTTCTTTACTGAACATCTTGTTTCTCTCGTCATCTTCCCTTAGGTAGTGTTAATAGTCAGTAATAACCTACCACTCTCCGTTAAGGTGTGTTCTACTATATTGACGTTTATGTTTTATTAGTCCTGCTTTCCTTATACTGCATTCTTTTATTGTTGACAATGTCTACGTCTACCAGCTGTCTTTTGTATTACAAATTACTGTAACTTTTGCGTGATAATGCGGATTGTTCTATGAATAATATTCCCTTCTGTTAATCGGGTTATATTGTAATTGGTAATTATCCTGCTCTATGAATATGCTAATTTGTAATGGAACCGGATATTAAATTATGAATTTAGTTGATAACATATCAATAACATACGGTAATTAAACTACGAATATATATTATTATGCGATAATTTTCTACAAGAACCAAACAGTAAGTAATGATACTTTGCCATAAGAATAGCGGACCCCATTAAATCAAAAATAAACACAACCAGGAAAGTAATTGTGAGACTGAGTTCTGGAAGAATTGTGTGTATACATCCCTTTTTCTATTGTTGCATTCTCCGCTACGTTATTGTACTCCACAGTACTGTACTTTTCCACTATTTACAGAGAGTAAATATTGAACTTTAGTAACATCAGAATCGAGGTGAACCATGTTCTAAACTCACTTAAGGGAACAATGAATACACACTGCGAAATATATTGGCATGTATCTTTCTATAACGTATAAATATACCTCCCCTGTACAATAGCTAGTAACAAATAAAGTTTGGAAAGGCAGACATTATGGCTTCTGGCATTCTGTAGTGGGGTGAAACGTGAGTAACAATATTTGCTTCTCTTCCGTCAAATGTAAAACAAAAAGTGCTTTAGAAGCATACATTTATTTTGTTCATGGCGTTTCTGATTTCTGAATATCAAAGCAGTGCCTGTTTGCATTGTGGCAGGTTTTTAAATCTGCTTATAGAGGTTGTAACAGCTGTCATAAATCTCTGCGTATTACCAACAAATTTGAAGAGCGGAGTGTAAACCTTTTTGCTTCACAGGTGTAACGGTTTGTTAATATTAACAATATTGCCGGGTCACACACATAATTGAATGGGAAATGTATGCAAATTAAGAAGAAGCAACAAAGTTTAGCACGGAGAGAATTATAAAGCAAGGTAAGGCAAAGGCAAGGCGTACCAGCTGCGTAAACAAACCTGCCATCTTGCGACCCTCGCGTTGCTCTAATGGTATTCTATATGAGGCAGTTTTTACATCGAGAGAGAAAGAGGGGGGAGGAATAGAGGGATAGAAACAGAAAGAGTGATTGGGGATAGGAGAGAGAGAGAGAAAGGTTTCGGAAGTGAAGGAGGTAGGGAGAGGCCATGAGAGAAATTGATCTGTATTGAATACAGCCCATTCATGCTCAGGTAAATTCTACTGAGCTTCTTCTCCACCTCTGTCTTTCAGATCCCTCGACAAGTTGTTGTGACAGACAGCCGGAAAGACAAGCAACTCAATGTTGAAAACATCCTTTAACCCTTTATAGGGCAGAATATTATTGAAGATACGGTATTTTATTGTATTTATTGAAATTTAATTAATTATTTTAGCCTATTTTTTATTATTATTGTTATTATTATTATTTGTATTTATTTAAATTTGAATGTTCATGTTTTGTTTTATACCGGTAGTTTTAATTTTTGTATTATATCCATTACCTCAATTATTGAATTATTAAAATCGTAATTTTTATAAGCATATTTATTACTAATTTAATCGTACATATTTATTTTAAAATCTAATTTTTATTGTAATGTATTCTTTACTTTTCACTTTTAATTGCTTTTACTTAAGAAAAATCAACCACCTTAGATCAAGGAGATAGAGGAATATTACTGTACCTGGTTTCAGAATTATTAACACTTCTAAAGAAAATTCGGTGAAATATGACTGAAAGATACAATCATCAGCATCATTGACAATATAAATTGGGGCAGATGACCTCAGTGTTTCACCCCTTAAAACAGCAACAACAATAACAAACGAACTAGAAATGTAAATTGTCCTGGCAGTAAATATACTGACCACTGACCTATAAAGGGTTAATGTCATAGACTAAACCATCCATGAACACTATTCCCTTGTGCATTTTTAAGTAATATTCGTTGTTTTCTCCACTTTTACAAACGTAAAGGACATACTAAATATTTGTTACGGGGTGTTGGCGTGATGACACGTGGTAGACTGATGGTTGTTTACCGGGAACTCAACCATATCCGGTCGATTAGATTAGCAGATTGCTTTTTCTGCCACTACAAGAGCTAATGTCAGTCAATGAATCTCAACCATATACGGTCGATTATATTATAAGTTTGCCTTTTCTACCAATACGAGCGCTAGTGTGAGCTAATGCAGAGTTTCACTTAAGCCCTTATAACTACTGTACTTCCAGTGTCAAGATTTTTCAAAAAATCACAAAACGCCTGGGGGTATTGAACCAAGGAACACATTTAAGAAAGATTTAGGCGGCTTTGGTGGCGTAGTTGGTGGTATGCTGAGCTTCTATGCCCAAGGTCGCGGGTTCAACCCCGGCTGAAGTCGTCGGATTTTTAAATGCGTTAAAAATTCCTCAGTATGCCTTCCTTCGGAGGGGAAGTAAAGCCGGCTGGCGGTCCCATGTCATAGATTTATGGCATGAAAGAGAACCTTCCTCTAACTACACTTGTGTGAAGCCGAAATGCGTAGGTTACATTAATAATAATAATAATAATAATAATAATAATAATAATAATAATAATAATAATAATAATAATAATATCGTATGGCCTCGGGTGCCTGGTGCAAGCTTTGCTATTTGACACCCAGAGGGTAGCTTGCATGTCGAATTTCGTAGTTCCTTGACTATGAAAGTCAAGGAGGTTAGATGTTAGATATCTAATCTCCTTGAACACAATAGCGCTTTCTAGTAGAGAAATGAGGAACTTGTGCTGGCGGAAACTCCCGAGATTAATTTTGCCATTATGAACTCGGCCTACTGAATTCAAATGGGTTCTTTGACATGCCAACATCGTATGACATGCGTATCGTATTTTTGCCGCCTTTCAAAAATCACTTACCACGGTCAGGGGCGAACCTGCAATCTTGGGGTTAGTAGACCGACACGCTATCCACTCACCCACCGTGGTTACATTGATAACGCTATATTAGTTCCAACGTTTACCGCCCGTGCTGTCTGCGATGGCATCCAGTAGCCAAAGTCCGCAGCTAGGTGTCGTAGATGGTAGCATTTGGTAGCAAAAGTAGGAATTTCTTGAAAATATTGATCGTCTGCAGTCCTTACCTGAATCACAAATAATACACACCACAATTAACACCGGTTATTAGAAAAATTCTACACACACCCAAAGTACACGGGGCTACATGACTGCGTTGTCGCAGCCCCTAAACTAAGGAACAAACCAAAGAAAGAATTGTGTAAACAAGATAATTTGGCTAGTATTTGTATCAAAGTCGCCTCCGTAGCGTAGCGGTCAGCATGGTTAGCTGCCGCCCCGGAGGTCCTGGGTTCGATTCCCGGCGCTACCACGAAATTTGAAAAGTGGTATGATGACTGGAACGAGGTCTACTCAGCCTCGGGTGGTCCAAATGAGTACTGGGGATGCGATTCCCACCTCAGCCATCCTCGAAGTGGTTTTCCGTGGTTTCCCACTTTGTCTTCGGGCAAATGCCGGGATGGTACCTACTGTAAGGCCACGGCCGCCTCCTTCCCTCTTCCTCGCCTATCCATCCCAATCTTCCATCCCTTCCCATCCCTCATGAGGCCCCTGTTCGCTTTGCAGGTGAGGCCGCCTGGGCGAAGTGCTGATCACACCTCCCCAGTTGTATCCCTCCTGTCCAGATGTTCCAAGCTCCAGGAAACTGCCCATAGAGGTGGTAGTGGTGAGTTCCCTCTCTGAGTCCGTGGGAACCACCAACCTAGAGGGTAAATTGACTAAATCAAATAAAAGTAATTTGTATCAAAAAGAAAACGAGTATTGAAACAAGCGATTTTAGGATGTTTTTCCGTAACTGCATTTTGGCCGGAAGTGATTTTCAAAATGTTGTTTTATAGCTTGATAGAGCTCTCAATGACTCACAATTTGAAACCTTTCCGGGTACTTTAGCCCTTCGACATTTGGCTCAATTGAGAAATTTGCTTAATTTTACGATTTTTCTAAGATGGAGGCCCTTACTTGTCTGCTAAGAACTGGTTTCAACATTATAAACAATTGGTGCTACAGGTACAGTTCAGTACATGAACTACAGTAAAATATCAGATTCTGTCTAAATCTGAAATCCAGACTTTTATCACAGCATTGTTGCAGAGATAGTGGCAATATTTTCTATGGATGTGAATTAACAGGCTGGCTGTTAGCATATTACGTATTAATCCCTGATGGTGGTTGGCTCCTCAAAAGTACCCCCATATGTTATGTGAATACAAAACACTAATGACCAAGACAGAAATATTTTGAGACGTTTTAAGCAAGATGAGGAGTGAGATAGTTTATGGATGGCAGTGGACCAGAATTGAGTAGCACCTTTCACAGCATCCACAGACGGTGGCTGTGACACGATGCCTTACTTAACAGGTGTAGACCGATATCTTAGAGCAGCTTCGGTGGCGTAGTCGGTAGCATGATGAGCTTCTATGCCCAAGATCGTGGGTTCAAACCCAGCCGAAGTTGTCGGATTTTTTAAGAGCGTTAAAAATCCCTCAGTATGCCTTCCTTCGGAGAGGAAGTAAAGCCGGCGGGCCCCTGTCATAGATTTATGGCATGTTAAAGAACCTTCCACTAATTACACCGGGGTGAAGCTAAATTAACTTATAGGTTAAACAACGCTCTTAAGGATCCTACGTTCGTCAGAAGCCGACTGCGGTAGCGTCTAGTAGCCAAGTTCTGAACTAGTAGTTGTTGACGGTGGCGTTTGGTGGCAAAAGTAGGAACTACTTGAAATTCAATGTCTGCAGTCCTTATAGAATTAAAAACAGATAACACACACTAATACAGATATCACAATTAACACCGTTTTTATCAGACAGATTCTACACACACTCAAAGTACACGGGGCTACATGACCGCGTTGTCGCAGCCCCTAAACTAAGGAGCCAACCAACCGATATTTTAGGAGTCTTGGAGAGAGGTGATCAAGATTGAAACTACCTATGGTTTTCTATATGTGGCAGTTTTTATATCGAGAAAGAAAGATAAGAGAGAAAGAGGGGGAGGAGTAGGGAAATAGAAACATAATACTGTAATACAGTAATAATGTTATGGATTTTACGTCCCTTTAAACTACTGAGACTTTTAGAGACGCCACCGAGATGCCGAATTTTGCCGGTATCTTTAACGTGCCAGTAAATCTACTGACACGGTTCCCTCACAGGTAAGCACCCACAAATGCCAACTGACTGCAACGGGATTCGATACTGCTATATTGGAGAAAGAATCAAGGGCGTCCGCAGTGGGGGGGGGGGGGGGGATCCCGAGAATATTTCGATTCTTCATTTTTACACCAGTTTATTTCCTAAATTGAAGTTACTGATAGATAACTGATTTAGATGTAGTTTTATTTAAAATTTGGGATTATTGGAAAATACCTCCAGTTATTTAGAAAATCGGCGTACTGGATTAATATTACCATTTCAATTAACTGCTTGTTTTTTATTTTTGTCGATATATGGTGATACAACTACTTCTTACCTGTTTTTAAGAAATGAACATTATGACGATGATTCACAAAGAAAAGCGAACTTCTATGGACAGAAACTATGAACTAGAAAGAATGTCCTATTATTTACCATATTCTCATGAACTATTAACAGAAATTAATCTCGCCTCACTTATCACAGGATTTTTGATAGTACGAAGTTCAATTTTCTTTTTGTGAATTTAAAAAAATGGCTTAATTTTAAAAGCATTTTATGAACATTTACATCAGGCAACAAGATGTTCAGTAAAGAACATATAGCCTACTTTCTCCTAAATGCATGGGTATTGTTATAACTCTTTGTCCTTTTCAAGGAGTATAATTGAATGTTGGTTGTAGTAGCTTGTTGAAATACAACGTGCTATAGGGATATTAAACATGAATATGAGGTGCCCTTTGCTAGTGCTACCTCTGTACCAAGTTTCATTCCATTCGGTTTCACCGTGTTCGAATTAATAGGGGTAATCGATTTTGACACAAAGATGGCCGCCATCCGCAAACTATTAGGCTAATGACCTATTAGATTTGTCAAAGGATGCTTCCTCCATAAAGGTATGTTGTTGCAAAATTTGGTAGAGATCGGATGATTAGGTTAGTCGTAATTTGATTTAAGCTTTGAACATTTGTGTGGCCGCCATTACGTTTCCGTCAAGATGGCGGTGATATAAAACATGACACTGAGGTGCCCTTTGCTAGTACTACCTCTGTACCAAATTTCATTCCATTCGGTTTCACCGTGTTCGAATTAATAGGGGTAATCGATTTTGACACAAATATGGCCGCCATCCTCAAACTATTAGGCTAATGACCTATTAGATTTGTCAAAGGATGCTCCCTCCATAAAGGTATGTTGTTGCAAAATTTGGTAGAGATCGGATGATTAGGTTAGTCGTAATTTGATTTAAGCTTTGAACATTTGTGTGGCTGCCATTACGTTTCCGGCAAGATGGCGGCGATTTAACACATGACACTGGAGTGCCCTTTGCTAGTACTACCTCTGTACCAAATTTCGTTCCATTCGGTTTCACCGTGTTAGAATTAATAGGGGCAATCGATTTTCACACAAAGATGGCCGCCATCCGCAAACTATTAGGCTGATGACCTACTAGTTTGGTCAAAGGATGCTGCCCCCATAAAGGTATGTTGTTGCAAAATTTGGTAGAGATCGGATGATTAGGTTAGTCGTAATTTGATTTAAGCTTTGAACATTTGTGTGGCCGCCATTACGTTTCCGTCAAGATCGCGGCGATATAAAACATGACACTGAGGTGTCCTTTACTAGTGCTACCTTTGTACCAAATTTCGTTCAATTTGTGCTCACCGTGTTCGAATTGATAGGGGGGGGGGCAGACATTCAGAGTACACACACTCACACACACACACACACACACACACACTTCTTTTCGCCCTGTAGTGATCTCATAAGTCTACTTTCATTTTTTGCAAAAATCGAAAGTAGGCTAAAAATAAACAACCTACCCAAATCCTACCTCAATTAAACATAGACACACTAGTACATACATCACAGTGACACAGGTTATCAGACAAATTCTACACACACCCAAGCATACGGGGCTACATGACCAAGATGTCACAAAATCCCTAAACAAATCAACAACAAACCCTCAGAAGAGACACTCCGGATGACCTTTGAAGGCACTAGAATTTCAAACTTGGATCTCTGAATGAAGTACATCTCTCCAGTTTGATCATTGAAAAGGAGAGGCACTGAAGGTTGTTAAACCTACTTCCTATTCTACGACGTTTTTATTTATGCACGTTTTGCCTATGATTGTAATGTACATTGCATTTAACGTACCTTACAATATAATCAAGCTATGAAGGGCTCCTTCCCCGTCATATTGTTACGACTCATTCTGAGAAATTCACGCTTCCAGGTTTACTTGTTTAAGGTTATTCAGAATGACAACATTTCAAGTTGTTTATACACGTTTGTTTTTGCATACCAGACCTCCGGAGTTTACCACGAAGCATTTCCTATTTGGCTTTCCAAACTGATATTTTTTATTACAAAGGAATGCTTTCACCATCTTGCATCTCCTCTCAACTTGTACTCCTGATGAGATCTCTAGTTCTTGTTCACCGAAGCACGCAAGCAAAGTTATAAAATATTTGCATATTTCAACTTGTTACATTGACGCATGGCTTGCTGCAGGATCTTATTTTGACTAGTTTCTTTTTGTTAAAAATTACGAGTAAACATTTTAATTCAGATTCATCTTCAAGTAAAATACGCTCATCAAAAATATTGTTTTATGTGAAATTTCCACTAAGATCTTCTTTTAAATGGCTCAGAAATGTCCTATACTGCCCATGTTAACTGACAACTTTTTTACAGGAACTAACCGACATTTTTTAGGAATGTTTTTTAAGGTTCTCCCCATATTTAAACGCAGGTATTTTGAAAATAAATATACTTTCGTATTTTCATGAATGTTTAAAATATTTTTTACAAACATTTCCATCCGGCAAATTTAATCTAAAATAAGTTTAGAACAAGTAGTTCCGCGAAGAACTAAATAGCCTATTTTCATATATCCTACTTGTTTTAATTGCATCGATCAACATACAAAATTTCAGTTTGATTGCTCTAATAGATTCGTAGATATTAAGAACCGTCTAAGTATTTCGGATGGTGGCCGTGCCGGATCTTTATATATGTAGGGCATAGACTAATGCATTATTAGATGTAGATTCTTGCGCAGGTTTATTATTCAAACTTTAATCGCATGATTAGGACACAAGAAATAACAAGATGTTCAGTAAAGAACACATAGCCTACTTTCTCCTAAATGCATGGGTATTGTTATAACTCTTTGTCCTTTTCAAGGAGTGTAATTGAATGTTGGTTGAAGTAGCGTGTTGAAATACAACGTGTTATACGGATATTACACATGAACATGAATATGAGGTGTCCTTAGCTAGTGCTACCTCTGTACAAAATTTCATTCAATTCGGTTTCATCGAGTTTGAATTGATATGGTGAATCAATTTGCACACATACATGGGCACTATCTGCAAACTATTGGGCAGATGACCTTGTAGTTCAGTCAAAAGATGCTTCCCATACAAGGGTATGATGTTACAAAATTTGGTAAAGATCAAATCATAAGGTTGGTACTAATTTGATTTAAGCTTTTAACATTTGGGTGGCCGCCATCACGTTTCCGTCAAGATGGCGGTGATATAAAACATGACACTGAGGTGTCTTTTACGAGTGCTACCTCTGTACCAAATTTCGTTCAATTCGGTTTCACCGTGTTTGAATTGATAGCGGGAATTGATTTGCACACATGCATGGCCGCTATCAGCAATCTATAGGGCTGATGACCTTGTAGCTTGGTCAAAAGATGCTTACCACATAAAAGTATGTTGTTGCAAAATTTAGTAGAGATCAGATGATTAGGTTGATCGTAATTTGGGGGCGTGGTGGCTCAGCGGTCTAGCTGTATGCCTCTCACCAAGGCGGTCCGGGTTCAATTCCCGGTCAATGCATGTGAGATTTTCGAAGTGAAATGCCATGTCCTGTGGTTCGGATTCCACGTAAAAAGGAGGTCCCGTGGCTCATGATCTACAGATTAACGGTTACGTTAAACTACAAGCTTCCTTCCTTCCTTTTGATCGTAATTTGATTTAAGCTTTCAACATTTGGGTTGCCGCCATTACGTTTCGTCAAGATAGCGGCAATATAAAACATGACACTGAGGTTTCACCGTGACAGGGGGAATCGATTTGCACACATACATGGTCGCCATCTGCAAACTATTAGGCTGGTGACCTTTTAATTTAGTCAAAAGATGCTGAGCTTCTATGACACGATGCCTTACTTAACAGGTGTAGACCGATATCTTTGAGCGGTTTCGGTGGCGTAGTTGGTAGCATGCTGAGCTTCTATGCCCAAGATAGCGGGTTCAAACCCGGCCGAAGTCATCGGATTTTTAAGAGCGTTAAAAATCCCTCTGTATGCCTTCCTTCGAAGAGGAAGTAAAGCCGGCGGTCCCATGTCATAGATTTATGGCATGTTAAAGAACCTTCCACTAATTGCACCTGTGTGAAGCTAAATTGGACAGGTTTAGAATGTAAACAACGCTCTTAGGTTTCTACGTTCGTTGCCAAGAGCCAACTGCGGTGGCGTCTAGTAGCTAAGTTCCGAACTTGGCCTAGTAGTCGTTGACGGTGGCGCTTGGCGGCAAAAGTAGGAACTATTTGAAAAATTCTAAGTTGCAGTACTTAAATTAAAAAGAACAACAGATAACACACACTAATACAGTCATCACAATTAACACTGGTTATCAGACAGATTCTACACACACCCAAAGTACACGGGGCTACATGACCGCGTTGTCGCAGCCCCTTAACTTAAGAACCAACCAACCAAGAATTTGGTAGAGATCGGATGATTAGGTTAGTCGTAATTTGATTTCAGCTTTGGACATTTGGGTGGCCGCCATTACGTTTCCGTCAAGATGGCGGCGATATAAAACATGACACTGATGTGCCCTTTGCTAGTGCAACCGCTGTACCAAATTTCGTTGAATTCGGTTTCACCGTGTTCGAATTGATAGAGGGGGACAGACATTCAGAGTACACACACTCACAGACACACATACTCACAGACACACACACAAAAAGACAGACACACAATTTTTAGCCCACTTTCGATTTTTGCAAAAAATGAAAGTAGACTTATGAGATCAACACAGGGCGAAAAAAGTGTGTCTGTCTGTGTGTGTGTATGTGTGTGTGTGAGTCTGTGTGTGTATGTGTGTGTGTGAGTCTGTGTGTGTGTGTGTGTGTGTGTGTCTGTGTGTGTGAGTGTCAGTGTGTGTGTGAGTGTGTGTACTCTGAATGTCTGTCCCCCCCTATCAATTCGAACACGGTGAATGCGAATTGAACGAAATTTGGTACAAAGGTAGCACTAGCAAAGGACACCTCAGTGTCATGTTTTATATCGCTGCCATCTTTACTAAAACTGAATGGCGGCCACTCAAACGTTCAAAACGTAAAATCAAATAACGACTAACCAAATCATCCGATCTCTACCAAATTTGGTAACAACATACCTTCGTACAGGATGCGTCTTGTGACCAAACTACAAGGTCGTCCGCCATACCATTTCAGGATGGCGGCCGTGCGAATTATGCAAACTTTATAATCCATATCATGGGACCCACCAGTTCCGATTATCGAGCCGAGAATCGTTTTAACTATTCTAAAGGAAGAGGCACGTTCGAAATTAAAAGTTTATTTTGTAATACTATAGCGCAGACGTGATTTTAAAAAGCTGAGCCGATTCAGTAATAAGACAAGATGGCAGCGGATATCTTGTGCCTGACTTATATTTCACTAATTTGAGTATTGCATGCAATATAGCGTACTGATACAAAATAAATAAACTTTGTATGAAATGCTTTATATATAAATAATATACTCCAGTGATGAAATCGTTTAGTATAAATCATTATTTGCTAACAAGTTCTATGTAAGTCATTTTATATAGAACGATATTCGTTGACACAATTAGCTCAGTGGTAGAGCGTTAACCTATCGCTCAAATGCCTATGGTTAAACCCGATCAGAGCTATTTTTTTTTTGCTTGAAATGTTATATGTTTATTGTTTTGTAATGACTCAGATTTTTTAAAATTAAGCGTTATATTGTGCATATTATGGTGTAAAATATATATTTAATTAAAACATAATTCGCCAGCAGATTTACTCGAGACATCTAGCTGCCAAAAAGGTAACTGCACGACGACCTACTTATTAACTTCCAGATTTTTATTGAAAAGTTTCTTCTTCTGGCCGCTAGAATGCACTCGCTCTGTTAGGATTATATTGTTCGATATTTCACCACTAGATGTCACGACTAGTCTACGTGGGGCTCCATTGATTACTATACCATTGGCATTCCATGCGCATCGAATTTGAAGAATGACAAGATGATACTACGATACATTTTTACTTTTTATTTTAAAGGGTTTGTAACAGCCTATTGTGCGTTATTTGAAAATGTTAATTGAAGTAAAGGACAAAACGATTTCACATAGTATCTGAACTCTACCGTTGGTGCTAGTTCAGGATATTAATTAATACTTTTATTTCAGCCTAATAGCAATCGAAAATATCCACATAGTTGGTATACACACGTCTCTGTAGGGTCATGGAAAGATTTGTTAATTCAATTAGGGTTGTGAAAGTCATACGCAGCCAGACGTGTAAAGACATGCCTCAACTCAAAGTTGGATGTTGCCCGCGTCAGGCCGATTATGTAATAATAATAATAATAATAATAATAATAATAATAATAATAATAATAATAATAATGTTATTGGTTTTACGTCCCTTTTAACTACTGTTGCGTTTAGAGACGCCGGGGTGCCAGAATGTTGTCCCGAAGGGGATCTTTAACGTGCCAGTAAATCTACTAACACGGCTCCCTCGCATTTGTGCACCCTCAAATGCCAGCTGACTGCGCCAAGATACGAACCTGAAACATACGGTCCAGCAAGCGAGAACGTTACCGCTGAGCCACGCCGCCAGTCCAGTCGATTATGTCTGCAGATCCATAACATTCTTTAGATACTTCTTATCTTTCTTTCTTCAATGATGGTAGCAGTTTTTATCTAGGTTGTGGCGTTTGGTAGAGGTAAATCGTTTCTAAGGTCTTCAACAAAGAATAGTTCTATTATACTCTTTGATAATAACAACGAGTTATAACTATACTCATACATTTAGGAGAAAGTAGGCTATATGTTCTTTACTGAACATCTTGTTCACCCTGTGTTGATCTCATAAGTCTACTTTCATTTTTTGCAAAAATCGAAAGTAAGCTAAAAACGAGATTTTAAAATTTCGCACAGCTGCCAACTTGAGGTTATGAAAATAATTGAATTACATTTCAGTGTATTAACATTTGTATAAGCATTTACGGTACCACGTTCCACTGCGGTCGGATGGTTTGATCAAGAGAAACGTCCATTTAAATATCTATAGGCCTATTTCGCGTCACTTCCATGTTGAATTTGTGCTCACCAGGTTATTGAAAGTCCCATAGGTGAACGTAAGTTACTAGCCTTTTTCAACATACACAATTTCAGTTTGATTGCTGTAATAGACTTGTAGATATTGAGAGCCGTCTAAATATTTCGGATAGTCGCCATGATTTTTTGTTATATGTATGCCATAGAGTTATGTACTATTAGATGACGATTATTGCGTAGGTTCATTATTCAAACGTTCACTTCGATCGCATGATTAGGACACAAGAAATAAAAAAGTTGTAAATATATTCATGCCTTCACGTGTACCGGAGGAAATGAACTAGTTTTATTTAAATCTGGTTTATGTCCTCGATTTTACATTGTGTATCATCTCCAACTAATATTTCTATTTAGAGAATATGCTCCGTGTAGTAGACGACTCACGCACGCCAAGAAAGGCTGTTCAAATTTAATTATTGATGGAATTTACTCACATAGCTCACTGATTGGCTCACACCTGAGTAGCTTCCAGGGGCAATTAACAAGCTTGACCGCGTCGATCAATATTTACCTTTTTTAGACTCTTGTATGTTACTCTACCTACGGACTTGAAGCTTGAAGCTTTAGGAATGGCATTGAGGCTAATCAGCGGCGGATCCAAGAGGGGGATGGGGGGATTGTACCCCCTCGCCCTCCCGAAAATTTGGAAACAATTGAGAACGTAACTAAATGTAAAAATATTCACATTAATTCAATATATTCAAAGGATCTGAGCGTTTTCACGTTAATTATATTCATTAAAATACTAAATGTACATGAAGGTACTACAGGCTTTCAATTTTCCTTCCTTTCATAGATTATTTCATCAGTCAGCTCAAGGACAGATTTTTAGCCTACTTTTCACATTTTGCACAAATGAGGAAAAAGTAGACTTATGAGATCGATCCGGGAAAATGTCTGTCAGTCTGTCTGTCCTTCTGCCTGTCTGTCTGTCTGTGTGTGTGTGTGTCCCCCTGTCAACTCCTAAACGGTTGCACAGCTATCGAAACCAAATTTGGTATGAGTAAAGATCTATGCCGGGACATCTCAATGTCATACGTGAAAATGATGTCAGTGTTACCAACTGCTAAAAAATTGCAACTGAAATTTGAGCTCCATGTTGGATATCTTGGAATGTATACATGGGAACTATTCCAAAAACGGTACACATATAGATAATAACACTTCAGTTTAATTTCAGGAGGCCATACATGACAGTGTTGCCAAAATGATTCTAAGACTACTGATAGGTCCAAATTTTAAATGCATATAACTCCTACACTATCAATTGGATTTCAACCAAATTTCGTATAATACTATGTGTACATACGCAGATATGACTGAGCGTATTCTAAAGAGCCACCAGGGCTGCCAACTGTCAATAAATGCTCTCTCTATTTTTTATCCAAATACCAATATATCAGAAAGTATGTGAGCCCACAGCTTTAAACATTGCACACGTATAGTGCCCGACATTCTAGATTAATTTGGAGTAACTAATGTATGTCAGTGCTACCAACATGATTCTAAGCCTGCTGATAGGTCCAATTTTAAAATTCCAGTAACTTATACACTAACAAATGGATTTCATCCAAAATTGGCACAACAATACATCATAATATTTCAAATTATTTCTGACCAACACATGCATGACATTTTTTGCCTATTTTCAATTTGAAAAAATAGGCTTATGAGATCACCTTTTGTCCGTGTGTGTGTGCGTGTGTGTGTGTGTGTGTGTGTGTGTGAGGTGTGTGTCCCCCTAATAAAATCTAAACGGCTGGAGCGATTTCAATGAAACTCGGTAAGTTCATAGCGCTATTCCCGGCGACCTCGACCGAGCCCCTCAAATTTTGTTACGTCTCACCAATCCAACATGGTGGCTATGCGAAATATTTCACTAGCATTCAATATCTCCGAAACGATTACCGATATCGCCTTGAAATTGTGTACGGTGATAAAGGGAACTAGTAGAAGTTCACCTATGAGACTTTCAAAAACCTGGTGACTACAAAACCAACATGGCGGCTAAGCGAAGTTGAGACTTTTAAATAGACTTTTCTCGCGATTTAACTATCCAAACGTAATGAAACTTAGTACAGCAATTGTTTATACACATTGTAATGCACAGAAGTCTAATTTAGTTCAATTGTTTACATAACCTCAAAATGGCGGCTCTGCGAAATATTTCACTGACATTCTATATCTCCGAAACTATTACTGATATCACCCTGCAATTTTGTACGGTGATAAAGAGTACTGATACAAGTTTACCTATGTATATTTCATAAACATGTAAAGTTAAAAACGAACATGGCGACCAAGCGAATTTGAAATATTTTAATAGACTTTTCTCGTGATTTAATTCTCTGAGCGCTGTGAAATGTGGTACAGTAAATTATTTTGCAGATTTTAATGCACTGCCATCTAATTTAATTCAATTGTTTACATAACCTCAAGATGGCGGCTGTGCGAAATTTTAAAATTAAGTTTTTATTTCTTGTGTCGTAATCATGCGATCGAAGTGAAAGTTTGAATAATGCACCTAGGCAATAATTGTCCTTGAATGGTACATAACTCTATGGCCTATACATATAACAATCTTAATGGCGAGCTTCCGAAATATTTAGACGGTTCTCAATGTCTATGAATCTTTTACAGCAACCAAACTGAATTTTTTTATGTTCATAGAAACTATTAACATATGTTCACCTATAGGACTTTCAGTAACCTGGTGAGCACAAATCCAACCTGGCGGCGATGCGAACTATAAATATTTAAGTGGGCGTTTCTCGCGAATTAACTATCCGAGTGCCGTGAAACGTTGCACGTTAAATGCTTATACAAATGTAGATCCACTGGCATCTAATTTATTTCAATTGTTTGCATAACCACAAGATGGCTGCTGTGCGTAATTTTAAAATCTCGTTTTTACTTCTTGTGTTCTAATCATGCGATTGAAGTTTGAATACCACACGTACACAATAATCTTAATGTAATAGTACAAAAATAAAAATCCAACCTGGCGACCATCTGAAATATTTAGACGGTTCTCAATATCTACGAATCTGTTACAGCAATTAAACTGATATTTTGTATGTTGATAGAGGCAAATAACATGAGCAGGATATATGAAAATAGGCTGTATAGTTCTTCACGGAACTACTTGTTGCCAAAATGATTTTAAATGCGCTGATAGGTCCAATGTCTAACTGCATGTAACGTCCATGCTATCAATTGGACTTCAAGCAAATTTTTGTTTTCTGTACCTTAAGAGATGGAACTAAGAATATATTCAGTCACCACGGCTGCCAACTCTAGTGCTCTATCAGGCTACATAATGCCAGGTATATTTCGAACTAATTTGAAATTTCGATATTACCAAATTCATTTCGTCATTATTCTAGATAGGTCCATAAAGATTAATCATTGGCATGAATCATAAATTTTAAGAAAAGTAGGCTCTTTAGTTCGTCACGGAACTTCTTGTTGATCCTACAAACCATACAAACGTCGTTGCTGCCCAAACCATTGTGCAAGCCTCAAATGAAAGTATTTGATGCATCACCAGTCATTCTTCAGTGAGCTAGAGATGTGGACAAGAAGTTTCCTTGAACAGAATGATCGTCGTGGGTTCCCTAAAGATTTTATATCATCATTGAATAGGTGTAATGCAATACACAAGGCGTTGAAGATTTTCTGCACGTTACCGGTAACTACAGCAACACCAGAATGTTCGTTCTTAACATTACGGTATCTGAAGACCTATTTGAGGAACACCATGGGAGCAGACAGTTTGAATGGACTACCGTTAATCTATATACAGTACATAAAAATGTGGAAATTAAAAGTCAAGAAGTAGACTACTGGTTAAATTGTGTAAAACGCCTCGTCGGATTCTTCCTTAAATGTAATTGTATAACTATGTAAATCTGATATATGTTTATGCATTCGATGACATTTCCAGATTTTCTAATTGTAGCACCTCATCAGATCCCCCATCCCCCCACAAAAACAAATCCTGCGTCCGCCCCTGAGGCCACTCTCGTTTTTTGAACCCGTTTTTCCTGAAGTCCTGCCAAGTGCGCTAATTGATTGCGTTTCATAAGCATGCACCATGTCCAAAGACAACCCAATCTTAACTATTATTGTATAGATGACAGATATGAAGTGACTAGTGAAGAATGACCCTACTTTTGTGGCATCATATTCACACTTACCATCTATCTCACATTATCCACCGTATCCTGGCGCAGTCAGCTGGCATTTGAGGGTGCGCAAATGCGAGGGAGCCGTGTTAGTAGATTTACTGGCTCGTTAAAGATCCCCTTCGGGGCAAAATTCAGGCACCCCGGCGTCTCTAAAAGCCGCAGTAGTTAAAAGGGACGTAAAACCAATAACATTATTATTATTAACATTATCCACCTCCTGGCGTAGCCTCATGGCTGTCGCTCTTCAGGTCCGGCTCTGCTAAGAAATTTAATTTTGGTCTGAGGGCTGGAACGGGGTGCACGCAGCCTCGTGAGGCATAACTTAGAAGTGCTGGGCTCGATTCCCACCTCAGCTATCCTGAAAGTGGTTTCCCGTGGTTTCCCACTTCTACTCCAGGCAAATGCCGGGATGGTACCTAACTTAAGGCCATGGCCACTACCTATCCAAATCCAAGCCCCAATTACCATTACACACATTGTTACAGTCTCCACAATTACACAGGTTATCAGACAGATTGAACATACTCGCAAGCACACAGAGCTACATGAGCACAATGAACAACAACTCTCCATCTCACATGGCCAGTAACTGACATCATAGACAAAAGCGCCTTTCGACACAAGGTATACAAGTGTGAAGTGATGTCAGAGAAAGCAGCACCTACAGCCTAAAGACCAAAGTGTACCGACGAAAGGTAGAGGGTCTTTAATGCACGAATGAAAGTGTACTGGAAAAACAGGAAGAAAAAGTAGTCATGATTGGTTTGCGTGGTCTAATAGGCCTGTAACGTGTGAAAGTTATATACATCACTAATATATTCACCACAGAAAGACAGGGTTTGGGCAGATGATCTGGCTGTTCCGCCCCTTAAAACAATAACAACAAAATAATAGCAGACTAATTGACACACATCTAAGTACACGAGGCTGATGAACAATGTTTCCACGCCCCCAAAACGAATTTTAAACAACAACAACAATTGTTACATAAAATACAAAAAAATCTCCGGGCGGCAAGGTCATAAGTGTCCACGACGCGACGTTCCTTCAATCCTATAGTGATACTTTTACTTGTCTGGCCAACATATAAGCTACCTATCAATATAAAAAGAAATAGTCCGAAGACACTTGTGTGATTTAGAATTTCTGTAGCCTCAAGCACTCTGGGGGAATATGGAAACTCTTCAGAGTGTATTTAAATGGACGGGTTGAAACTTTGTTAATCCAATTTAAAGCATACATGAAATGCTGCAATATTAGATCTTATTCGACTCCGTGTGTGTTACAAAGAATTCTATACCACTGTACGCACTGGACTGTGTGTTCTCCAATAATTTTCCTCTGTACCCGGTCCCCAAGTCAGCCGAGAAATTAAAACCCTCACAAGCTTTGTCTCACAATGACGACGGTGGTTGAATGATGGCGCCCCTGGCGTAGTGCGCGAGAAGTGTGGGACAAAAGACTGAACAACGGAACGTAGCGATGCGGAAAACGGCTAACAGCCGACAGTCGGGCAGCGCAAAGCCGATTCTGGGAGTTGCTTAGAGAAAATACCGTAATATCCCACAAACTAACTGATAAATTAGTATTGTCAGTCGCTCGTGGTTGGCGTTAAACAGTCGTTGATTGACAAAGATAGAAGAGCGATGAAATAGATTATTCTAAACAGGTTTACCCAATGCAGTGGGCTTTTGTTGTTGTCGTTGCTATTTCGATGTTACTTCATTTAGGGACTAGGAACATCTTGATTATTAGCACTATGTATTGCATTTCGATTTATAACTTAACTAGCAGTAGTGCCCGGCTTCGTCCGGTGGATTTATTTGTTTTATGGATGATAATGAATACTACTACAGAACAGGCACATGATACTAAAATTACCAGAAAATAAATATCTTTTAAATATAACTTTTTGTGGCGGATGAGTTTGTTTTAGAGGGGGTGATAAGCAGTACAGTATAATGGACGTAACATTTAGGTTATTTTCCCGTAATGATAATAATGATAATAATGAATAGGGAAACGGCTATTTACTAACTACAGCACTGACACATGTAATTTACAAACACATTTCTAAAAATTATTAGAAAGAGGAGTAAGTGAAATAAAAGACACTGCCTAGGGCCTATATCTCATTGTATGTTAGAAATGTGGAGACCAATAGTGTCGTCTTTTGTCGCATAGCGCCGTAGGAAAATAATCAGATCACTTTCGAAAACCGTCTGTCCCGGGCTCCTGAGGTAGCAACAGTATAATTTATCGCCACATAGCGCTCAACGATAAGTTTCGGAATAGATTAAGGTAAATTTGAAAGCACCAACGCTTATTGCAGCTGATAACCTCAATGTATTGCACAACACCATTGCACTTATACAGAGGCATAATATGTCCATGATGATAACTATTTTAAGGTGCCTAAGAAATATTTTTGCACTAATTACGCCCCGTAATTGCAATTTATAAGCAGCGCAAGATTGAACTATTTTCGCAATTCTGCACCAGAACCCTGGTAGGGGCGACGTGATGCAGCCCGAATTGCCAGTCAACAATAGACTTATTAAAATACTCTTACAGTTACACTACTACGGACATGAATGGTTCTAGGGCCTTAATACGTGGGTTTCAAGTTCAGTTTGTTTGTTATTCTAAATGTAGGGAATGGAGAGCGTTGTCTAAAATATCAAATGGACAGTGTTACCAACAGGTTTTCAAAGTGTATGTAAAATTTGGTGCAATTACGAGGAACGGTGTTGATTTGTGATAAAGGACATATATGCAGGGAATGGGGTGATCTGTACGAAATTTAAAGTGGACAGTTTCACCCGCAGGGTTCTAAAGGGTAAGTGTACAAAATGTGGTTCAGATCGGTGAAACGGCGTAGATTTGTGCCAAAGGACATAAATGCAGGGAATGGAGTGGTCTGTCCACAGTTTCAAGCAGACAGTGTTACTCGTCGGGTTCCAAAGGGTAAGTATGTGAAATTTGGTTCAGATCGGTGAAACGGTGTATATTTGTGCCAAAGGGCATAAATGCTGGGAATGGAGTGGTCTATCCGAAATTTCATGTAAACAGTGATACTCCCAGGGTTCCAAAGGGTAAGTATACACATTTTGTTTCAGATCGGTGAAACGGTGTGGATTTTTGTCAAAGGGCCTAAATGCCTGTCCGAAATGTAAAGTCGACAGTGTTACCCGCAGTGTTCCAAAGGGTATGTATACAAATTTTGGTTCAGATCGGTGAAACGGTGTAGATTTGTGCCAAAGGGCCTAAATGCTGGGAATGGATTGGTCTGTCCGAAATTTCATGCTGACAGTGTTATTCCCAGGGTTACAAAGGGTAAGTATACACATTTTGGTTCAGATCGTTAAAAAAAATGGTGTAGATTTGTGCCAAAGGGCCTAAATGCAGGGTATGGAGTGGTCTGTCTGAAATTTAACATATTCTAAACTATTCCTCTTGAATCTGGCTATGACATACAAAAACAAGAAGTTCCGAGAAGAACTATAAGCCAACAGCCTACTTTTCATGCCAATGATTATTCTGCAGTATATGAACCTATCTAGAATAATGACGAAATTAATTTGGTAATATCGAAATATCTAATTAGTTCAAAATATAACTGGTATAATGTAGCCTAATAGAGCACTACAGTTGGCAGCCCTGGCGACTGAATATATTCTTAGTTCAATCTCTTAAGGTACAGAATACAAAATTTGGTTGAAGTCCAATGGACGTTACATGCAGTTAGACACTGGATCTACCAGCACGCGTAAAAGCATGTTGCCAACAATACCATGCGTGTGCTGGTCAGAAATAATCTGAAATATTATGATATCTTGTTGTGCCAATTTTGGATGAAATCCATTTGTTAGTATAGAAGTTACATGTATTTTAAAATTGGTCATATCAGCAGGCATAGAATCATGTTTGCAGCACTGCCTTGTATTAATTACTCCAAATTAATCTAGAATGTCAGGTGCTATACGTGTGCAAAGTATAGAGCTGTTGGCTTGCATACGTTCTGGTATATTGATATTAGTGTAAAATAAATATAGACAGCATTTATTAACAGTTGGCAGCCCTGATTGCTCATAACAATACTTATAGTCATATCTGTTATGGTACACATAGCACATACGAAATTTGTTTGAAATCCAAATGATAGTATAGTTACATGTATTTAAAAATTGGTACTATCTGCAGGCTTATAATTATGTTGGTAGAACTGACGTATATAAGTTACTCGAAATTAATCTAAAATGTCAGAATATATGTGTGCATAGTTTAAAGCTGTTGGCTTGCATACTTTCTGATATATTGGTATTTGGATAAAAAAATAGAGAGAGCAATTATTAACAGTTGGCAGCCCTGGTGGCTCTTAAGAATACGCTCAGTCATATCTGTTTATGTACAGATATTACATACAAAATTTGGTTGAAATCTAACTGATAGTGTAGAAGTTATATGCATTTAAACATTGGACCTATCAGAAGGCTTAAAATTATTTTGGCAACACTGTCTTTGTTGGCCTCCTGGAAATTAAACTGAAATAGTTTTATCTACATGTGTGCCAATTTTGAAATAGCTCCCATGCATACCTTGCAAGATATCCAACATGGAGCTCAAATTTCTAGTGAGTTTTTTCAGCAGTTGGTAGCACTGACATCATTTTCAAATATGGACGTGAGATATTCCGGTGCACATCTTTACTCATACTAAATTTGGTTTAAATCCAATTGATAGTGTAGAAGTTATATGCATTTAAACATTGGACCTATCAGAAGACTTACAATTATTTTGGCAACACTGTCATGGTTGGCCTCCTGGAAATTAAACTGAAATAGTATTATCTACATGTGTGCCAATTTTGGAATAGCTCCCATGCATACCTTGCAAGATATCCAACATGGAGCTCACATTTCTTGTGCGTTTTTTCAGCAGTTGGTAGCACTGACATCATTTTCAAATATGGACGTGAGATATTCCGGTGCACATCTTTACTCATACTAAATTTGGTTTTGATTGCTGCAGCCGTTTAGGAGTTGATAGGGGGACACACACACACAGCCAGACAGACTGACAGACAGACAGACACACATTTTCCTGGATCGATCTCATAAGTCTACTTTTTCCTCATTTTTGCAAAATGTGAAAAGTAGGCTAATAATTTTTCGAATCCGACTGGTAGTTCCCGAGATTAGCGCTTTTCAACACACAAACACACAAACACACAAACTCTTCAACTTTATTATATTAGTATAGATGAGGATACATTGCGGCAAAGAATTGAAAAATAGATGACTACTAGCGAGCCCATGCGAGAACTCTCGGATAATGGGTTGTGTGTGCCCCACGTGTACAGACTACCCGCCCGGCCCTAGTGCTGTGCGGGCTGTATGCGACACAGTTCTGCCAGGGGCTATCGTCTTGTTTATTTGTTTAAAAGAACGTTATAAACAAATAAGTATATTTCCGTTGACTTATCAAGAAATACAAGATTTTCCTGTACTGTTGAGACGATTTGGAAGATTTGGGTCAAACCACACCATCTAACTCCCTCTGGTTTAGGAGCTTGAGTTTTGTGAAACATACACCTTGGCGTATTATATAATAAGATGAGGTTTAAATATAAACAAAACAAATATGTTATACATTTCTCAAATGCATGTTTTTCAGTTTATTTTGCGCATGTCCTAGTAATTTGCATTACTGTACATTGTGTTGACTGACTAAAATGTTGTAACATCAATTATTGTAAAATTCCTATCACATTCTATATTGTGGTTAGCAATACAGCTCCCGTATTACAATACAGGAATCAGGTGTCTGAATTCAGAAGTACCATCGTAGAAGATTATTAGAAATTGGTCCAGCGGTTCTTCAGAATTTGCCGTTAAGTTGGGAAGTGTTGGTTGGCAGCACTGGCAATGATACAAATAGAATTAGCAAAATGTTGCAAGTGATTTCTACATTTACACAAAGCTTCATCAGAAGGTAATGTGAGCGGACATAGGCACGTTCACAAAGAACATACACACTCGCTCCTGATTTGACATGTTATATCAACTTTTCCAGTCTTTAATGAGAAACGTAGACTAACATATGCATTATGTCAATATTGACCGATGTCTTGTCACTATTGTGCATAATGCTTTGAAAGGGGCTGCAGCAAGTCCGGAGAATAGAGGTTCGAATCCCGGCGCTGACAGTGGCTATCCTAAATGCCTAGTTGAGGATTTTTACCCGGAGTTTTCCACACTCTCTCCTGGAAAATTCCGAGATAGAATCCTGGCATATCCAGTTGGCATTTGAGGGTGCGCAAATGCGAGGGAGCCGTGTCAGTAGATTCACTGGCTCGTTAAAGATCCCTTTTGGGGCAAAATTCCGGTACTCCGAAGTCTCTGAAAGCCGCGGTAGTTAAGAGGGACGTAATACCAATAACATTATTATTATTATCATCAGTATCTTTTGTAGGCTAGGTGAACCCCAGGGCCATTTGAGTTTCTGTAAGCGGTAATTTGTTTCGAAATATATTACCTGGGAGGGGAATTGAACCCACTTCCTTCTATTTATAAGAACAGTGCATCTACCAAATGAGCTACACAGCCCACATAGAGAGATGTGGTTCTAAATAACCTTGCTATTAGGTTATTAAGCTATGAATATTGAACCCTAAAATCACAGATGATAAATGGCTTACTGGAATCCCCATAACATATAATTAGGATTCAATTAGATAACTCATAAGGCAGACCATTCTTGTAAGGCGACGGTTATGACTTTATGGGCTATTTACTGCCATTTTGTGTGGACGTGAATGTACCTCTCCCTTTCATTTGATCAGCTGGTAGCGGGACAAAAGCAATAACCGAGGCTATTCACTTGGGATCGCTAAATCCCGCTCCTTGTACCGGCCGAGTGAGCAATAAGGCGGGCTAGCCCGTCCTCTCATTTACCTGCCAGTCTCATTCTTACGACACGGATTGACTTTTGTTTTATAGCATTTCTTCTTTAGTTTAAACTGATAGAATATGCCTCTATCCAAAGTGTTCTTACACATTTATTACGTATTTTTAATGCGTCTTCCATTACCAACCTCCTTGCTCTCGTCAACTCTTTCCCAACTATCTTTCTAACTAACTAACAAACTAACTAACTAACTAACTAATTAACTGACTGACTGACAGACTGAATGACTAACTAACTAACAGACTGACTAACTAACTAACTGACTGGCAGCCCGAATAACTAACTAACTAACTAACTAACTAACTAACTGATCGACTGACTGACTAACTAACTAACTGACTAACTAACTAACTGACTGACAGCCTGAATAACTAACTAACTAACTAACTGATCGACTGACTGACTACCTAACTAACTAACTAACTAACTAACTAACTAACTGACTGACTGACTGACTGACTAAGTGGGGGCGTGGTGGCTCAGCGGTCTAGCTGTATGCCTTTCACCAAGGCGGTCCGGGTTCGATGTCAATGCATGTGAGATTTTCGAAGTGAAATGCCATGTCCTGTGGTTCGGATTCCACGTAAAAAGGAGGTCCCGTGGCTCATGATCTCAAGATTAACGGTCACGTTAAACTACAAGCTTCCTTCCTTCCTTTTTGACTGACTGACTGACTGACTGACTGACTAACTGACTATCGAACTAACTAACTAACTAACTGACTGACTGACTAACTAACTAGCTAAATGACTGACTAACTAACTAACTGACTGACTGACTGACTGACCCATTACATTTTATGATTTTAGTGAGTGGCAGGAACATAAAATAACATTTTAATTCTTTATTTCAGCTGCAGCTTGATTCCCGTGATCGACGGATGCAGGCAGTTTAGAAAATAAATGAAAATAAAACGGTTAAGACCGACCACGGTAGACGAGAGCGCTAGCGCTCTATCTCGTGCCTCACTGACAACGGGAGAGCAAGGGCTTGAATCTCACCTCGGTCATCCTGAAAATGTTTTCGTGGTTTCACATTTTCACCGCCAGGAAACTGCCGGGATGGTTCCTTTCAACAGGTTCCCTTCCATACCCTTCCTTAATTAGACACGAGTTATCGGTTGCCTGTCACCATCCCCAGTTGTATCTGCTGACAAAGTGTGTTCAGCTCCCAGACACCGTCCTTGTGACGGTAGATGAATGATCCCTTACAAAGTCCGTGACTGAAGTCCAGCTGGGAGGATAAACCACAAGAAAATGATAGAGGTAATAAATAGAAGCCATTTTTCTGTGTTGCCTGATTCTATTCAAGAATTGGATAATCTAATTACGTACCCCATTTTGTACATAAAAGCGTGTTAGTTTGTAATAATATCTCGATTCATTCAGGTTAGGGTATGTAAATAATTGTAATTGGGCACAATTTGTGTTGACAGACTGGAAAGCTTTCCTTAATAAAATGAATGAAGAAAAGGATTACATCACAAGACTGAAGATTGATACTTACAGCAATATTTTCTGATTAGATTAGATAATATTGATACAAGCACAAAGAGAAGCTCCTGTTCTACTCCACACTTAAAGTCATGGTCGTCTCCTTTCAAATGAAAATCCACAGCCTGCTTCCAGTCGACTGACTGGGTCAGGGAATGGAATGAAGACCTCATCTGGAGGCGAGCGACCGAAGCCTGTCGCACTCCTCTGGGGTAATGATTAAATGAATGGCAGATGAAATGAAATGAGAGTGGAGAGTGTTGCTGGAATGAAATTTGTGACAGGGAAAACCGGAGTACCTGGAGAAAAACCTGTCCGTCTTTGCTTTGTCCGGCGCAAATCTCACATGGAGTGACCGGGATTTGAACCACAGACCCAGTGGTGAGAGACCGGCGTGCTGCCACGGAGGCTCCCTCTCCTTTCAAATCCTCACCTGAATTATTATAAATAGACCACCTTGTGGTTTAGCGGTTAGCATTCTTGGCTGTCACCGAGGAGGTCGGGATCGATTCCGGGCTCTGCCAATAAATTGTAATTCTGATCTTATGGCTGGAAAGGAGTAGGCCTATACTTGGCCCCGTGAGGCAAAAATGAGAAGGAGAGGGTTTGATTCCCATCTCAGCCATCTTGAAAGCGGGTTTCCAAGGTTTCCCCCTTCTATTCCAGGCAAACGCCGGGATGGTACCTAACTTAAGACCACGGGCGCCTTCTTCCCAATCCTCATCTGAATTATTTATACACACACTAATACAGCTATCACAATACGACAGGTTATCAGACAAATTTCACACACATCCAAATACACGGGACTGCATGACCGTGATGTTGCAAAGCCTCTAAAATCATCCAATCATGAATTTGGAACACACACAGTACTACATAGGGCCTACACTATAATAACACAGGTTACCAGAGAAATTCTACACGCACCCAGGTACTCGGGGATAAATGACTCTCCGCCCAGCCCCTCATATGAAACAACAACAACAGTTATAATGTCCTCTTGCTTGTGAATGTATCCAGCTCACGGTTTCTTGTTATGCTATTGTTCAGAGATGGTTATACGTCATTAAAGTCAGAAACTAACTAACCAACCGTGGCAAGTATTCTTGGTTGTCACCCTTGAGGTCCGAATTCGAATCTCGGTTCTGTCAAGAAATTACATTCTCAACTGATGGTTGGAACAGAGATACTTACAGTGATCCTCGTGAGGTAAAACTGAGAATAGGGGAGGTTCGTTTCCTACTTAACCCATCCTCAAAGTGGTTTTACGTGGTTTCACACTTCTACTCCCGTCAAAAGCTGGGATGATTCTTAACGTAAGACCACGGCTCCCTCCTTCTCAGTTCTAGTAAAGAAACCCGTGGCACTAGAGCTCATGAAGGGCCTAGGCCTACCAAGCGACCGCTGCCCAGCCACATGGCCTGTAAATATTGGGGTGACGCGTAGTCAGTGCATCGGGTCCCCGCGAAGGTTAATCATGGTTTTCGTGACCAGGGCGCTGTCTCACTGTCGAAAGGTTACTCAATTGTCCTCACAAGGCTAAGTGTTCCCCGTTACAGCCCTCACGTCAGTTTCTAAAACCTCTGACGGAGCCGGGAATCGAACCCTGGTCCTCCGGGTGAGAGGCTGGTGCGCTACCCTAACACCAGAGGGTCGGCTTCTCAATTCTAGTCTCAATTACTAATACACACACTAGCACAGACACCTTAGTAACGCAGTAAGTAGGCCTATACGTGTGCTGGTGGACCCGATGTTCACACTCCTTAATGAAACAAGAGCAACAAAGACAACAAAAGCAAAGGCTATGGACCAAGTTATATGCTGGTTTCAACAATCATTAAGTTACTGTATTATTCAGTGGAAGTTATCGTTCGGCTTAAACATAGAATTAGCGCACTCTTGCTAACTCTTACATTATATACTTTGCTTCTCGAGGCCAGACGAAAGTTCAAAGGAATGGAGTAACCTACACTAATATAATAAAGCTGAAGAGATTTTTTGTTTGTTTGTGTGTTAAAACACACTAATCTCTGGAACTACCAGCTGGATTCGAAAAAATCTTTTTGTATATGATAGCCAGATTCAAGAGGAATAGTTTAGGCCATATAGCATTAGGATACACCTCACAGCTAACCTTAAATATTGAATTTTGTTCAGTAAGTCGGAAGAACAAGCGCTCCCGAACAGCTTTATCCGCGTACGCTGGCGTTATGGTTAGTGATACGTACACCGTTTCACCGATCTGAACCGAAATTTGTAAAGGCTACTTACCCTTTGGAACCCGGCGAGTAACACTGTCCACTTTAAATTTCCGACAGACCACTCCATTCCCTGCATTTAGGCCCTTTGGCACAAATCTACACCGTTTCACCGATCTGAACCAAAATTTGTATACTTACCCTTTGGAACCCTGCGAGTAACACTGTTTACATGCAATTTATGACAGACCAGTCCATTCCCTGCATTTAGGCCCTTTGGCACAAAACTACTCCTTTTCACCGATCTGTACCTAAATTTGTATACTTTCCCTTTGGAACCCTGCGAGTAACACTGTTTACATGAAATTTCGGACAGACCACTCCATTCCCTGGATTTAGTCCCTTCGGCACAAATCTACACCGATTCACCAATCTGAACCAAATTTCACATACTTGCCCTTTGAAATCCGACGAGTAACATTGTCTGCTTGACATTTCGGACAGACCACTCCATTCCCTGCACTTAGGTCCTTTGGCACAAATCTACACCGTTTCATCGATCTGAACCACATTTTGTAAACTTACCCTTTGGAACCCTGCGGGTGACACTGTCCACTTTAAATTTCGGACAGACCACTCCATTCCCTGAATTCAGGCCCTTTATCTCAAATCTACACCATTCCTAGTAATTGCACCAAATTTTACATACACTTTGAAATCCTGCTGGTAACACTGTGCACTTAATATTTTGGACAACGCTCTCCATTCCCTACATTTAGAATAACAAACAAAATGAACTTGAAAACCACGTATTAAGGCCCTAGAACCATTCATGTCCGTAGTAGTGTAACTGTAAGAGTATTTTAATAAGTCTATTGTTGATTGGCAATTCGGGCTGCATCACGCCACCTCTACCAGTGTTCTAGTGCAGAATTGCGAAAATAGCTTATAAATTGCAGTCACGGGGAGTAATTAGTGCAGAAAGATTTCTTAGGCCCCTTAAAACAGTCATCATCATGAAAATATTATGCCTCTGTATAAGTGCAATGGTGTTGGTGCTTATCAGATGCAATAAGCGTTGGTGCTTTCAAATTTACCTTCATTTATTCCGAAACTTACGTTGAGTGCTATGCGGCGATAAATGATACTATTGCTACCTCAGGAGTTAGGGACAGCCGAAGTTTTCCAAGGTGTTCTGATTATTTTCCTACGGCACTATGCGACAAAAGACGACGCTATTAGTCTCTGCATTTCTAACAGCCAATGAGATATAGGCCCTAGGCAATGTCTTGTATTTCACTTACTCCTCTTTCTAATCATTTTTTAATTTGATTGTAAATTACATGTGTCAGTGCTGTAGTTAGTAAATAGCCGTTTCCCTATTCATTATTATCATTATTATCATTACGGGAAACTGATCTGAATGTTACGTCCGTTATACTGCACTACTTATCACCCCCACTACAACCCCCACCACCACCACCAAAAGTTATATTTTTAAAATATTTTCTTTCTGTTAGTTTGAGTATCATGTGCCAGTTCTGTAGTAGTATTCTTTATCATCCACAAAAGAAATAAATCCACCGGGCGAAGCCGGGTACTAGTGCTAGTATACTATATAAGGCACTTAAAATCCCTACGCTGTTTTAAAGATTTTCGTGTAAAACAACCATTGGGACTTGACCAAAATAATGTCCAATAGTGTTGTTATTTGTTGTTTGAGCGTCTGCACAACATGTATTACTGTGCATTTGGTACATTATGAAGTAAGCCGTGAAGGTGTGTAACATAGTGTTGATCAGGAGAGGCTATTGTATTTGTACCACCATGTAGTGAGAGACCAGCTGTCAGCAATAGTTAACACACATGTCCACATTGATGGATGACACGCAGGCAGGGACAGGGCCGCACTAAGAATACCAGGCGTGTCAGTATTGCAGATTCATATTACACAATTAGGGATTATGAATTTTTTAGCCTACTTTCGATTTTTGCAAAAAATGAAAGTAGACTTATGAGAATTAAGGGCCAAAAATTGTGTGTCTGTCTGTGTGTCAGTGTGTGAGTGTGTGTACTCTGAATGTCTGCCCCCCCACCCCCCTATCAATTCGAACACGGTGAAACCGAATTGAACGAAATTTGGTACCGAGGTAGAAATAGCGAATGTCATCTCAGTGTCATGTTTCATATCGCCGCCATCTTGACGAAAACGTAATGGCGGCCACCCAAATATTAAAAGCTTATATCAAATTACGATCAACCTAATCATGTGATCTCTACCAATTTTTGCAACATTATACCTATATGTATGAAGAATGAGTTGGCCAAACTACAAGGTCATCAGCCCTATAGTTTGCAGATAGCGACCATGTATGTGTGCAAATTGATTCCCCATATCAATTCAAACACGGTGAAACCGAATTAAATGATTTTTTTACAGAGGTAGCACCAGCAAAGGGCACCTCATATTCATGTATCCGTATAGCTCGTTGTAATTCAACAAGCTACTACAACCAACATTCAATTATACTCCTTGAAAAGGACAAAGTGTTAAAAGAATACCCATGCATTTAGGAGAAAGTAGGCTATATGTTCTTTACTGAACACCTTGTTTCATTAAATTATCTTGTGTTTACTGGAAATTCTCGAAATCAATAATTTTATTTTACGAAAGATTATTTGAGGAATATTCAAGAGTTTCCCTAGGATGTTCTTCCCCAAGTCTGGCCAAGCAGCAGTGATGAAAGTTGAGTAGATATGGTATATTAGCTTTCACAGCCAAAAAATTAAACCTCAGCAATGTTTCTAGGTTTATGCCGTGTTTTTTTGTGGGATTTCGCCTAAGAACACCAAGCTGGCTCATCAGCGGGACCCCCCACAATAGTAGCAAACTGGGCGCTATCTCCCTTCTTATGAAGCGCACCTACACTTCTTTACTGCCAGAGCTAAACGCTCAAGGAGCACTTCACCGCCCTACAAGGGCTGTGGTGGTCCGGGCACGAACACCAAGAGCCTGCTAATGAGCCTGCTTGGTGTTCTTAGGTGAAACCCCACACAAGTCACAGCATAAACCTAGAAACATTGCTGAGTTTTAATTAATTGGCCGTGAAAGCCAATGTACCATTTTTTTGGAAGCCAAAAAAATGCATGTGGCCTGTCAAGTTGAGTTGTAATCCGAAACCCATAATAGACGCACTATAGAGCTTTCCATACGGGAATATGTTTATTCCAGATGTCTGCCGAGAGTTGTCCAATATAGAGCTATCAAATGTCAGTTTCGAATAGATCGTGCTCGACAGACTAACAGCATCCCATTTGAAAAACACCAGCCTATTTAAATTTTGTATAAATAAATAAATAAATTAATTAATTAATAAATGAATAAATAAATAAATACATTAATAACAATTTTTAAGTCCCCATCCATATGGACTCCGTAGACGTTCAGTGCAGATCTTTTGAATTGACGCTAAGGGTAAACTGCGCTTTGTGATTTTGATAAAGTGAATGATGAAGACATCACAAACACACATTTTCAGAGCAAACCATTCATTACAGTCTCACGACCCTTCTTCAAATCGAACATGGGACCCTTTTGATCAAAGTTAAGCGTCCTGTCCCCTTAGCCTCGATACCAGACACTCCCTGCCAACAGTCGCACAAGGACGTCCTGTTCGCTTGCAACGTACTGTGAGCAAGCTAGGTGGCTACGGTATATTAAGGGGGCGTTAGCTTGTATTGGTCATTGTATACACGTTACTCGTGACCGAATGGGGAAGGTTGTAAATAAAGATAGGGGTCTCCACTTAGCTCGGAAACGAAGGTGAACTTGAGACACTACGATCTCAAAGTCAGTCTTCCCCTCTGTTTGTATTCCACGGTCCACTGCCTATTAAATCCTAGACATGAACATCGTTCAGCTCATGAATATGCTATGGACACTAACTATTAGTGGGAGTTTGAGAAGCCAGTGTACACAATCGAACCAGATGGGAATTAAGTGCAGCCCAAGGTAAATGTAGACGCTTTCAGAGATTGAGTTCCAGTACACACGACAAGACTGGTGCTTCAAATAACGAATGAGGGAATGAGTTCCGGTGTACACGAGAAGATTGATAATTCAAAAAAACAAATGAAGTAATGCGTTCCGGTACGCAAGAAATGAGTGGTACTTCTAAAAACAAACAAGGTAATGAGTTCCGGTACACATGAGAAGACAGGTACTTCAAAAACAACATGAGAGAATGAGTTCCGGTACACACGAGGAGACAGGTGCTTCAAAAAACGCATGAGGGATTGAGTTCCGGTACATACGAGAAGATAGATGGTTCAAGAACTAACGAAGGAATGAGTTCCGGTATGCACAAAAGGAATGGAGCTTTTAAAAAACGAATCAGGGAATGAGTTCCGGTACACACGAGAAGATTGATGGTTCAAAAACTAACGAAGGAATGAGTTCCGGTATGCACAAAAGGAGTGGAGCTTTTAAAAAACTAATCAGGGAATGAGTTCCGGTACACACGAGAAGACTGGTGCTTAAAAAAAAAGAGGGAATGCATTCCGGTACACATAGACTGGTGCTTCAAAAAACGCATGAGGGATTGAGTTTCGGGTACACACGAGAATATTAATGCTTCAATAAAACAAACGACGGAATGAGTTCTGGTACACATGAGAAGACAGGTACTTCAAAAAATAAAAGAGGGAATGAATTCCGGTACACACGAGAAGACTCGTGCTTCAAAAAATAAAAGAAGGAATGAAATCCGGTACACATGAGGAGACTGGTGCTTCAAAGATTGCATGAGAGAATGAGTTCCGGTATACATGAGAAGACTGGTGCTTCAAAAAACAAACGAGGGAATGAGTTCCGGTACACATGCGAAGACATGTGCTTCAAAAAATAAAACAGGGCATGAATTCCGGTACGCACGAGGAGGCTGGTGCTTCAAACACGAATGTAGTTGTTACTTCATTTAGAGGCTTGCGACATGTTGATCATCAGCTCAGTGCACTTTGGTTTGAATTCATTTTGAAAGATAAATTGTTTTTCTATGGTGACTGTAGTAACTGTATGGACTACGATTGAGGTAGTTGTGCATCTTAATGTTTGGATTTTAAAATAAGTACACTCCCCCCCCCCCCCCCCCCCCCTCCGCGCCCCGAGCATTTGCTTGGAAGAAGTGAGAAAACTATCATAAGGAAAACCAATCTCAGGATGGCCGCCACCCATGCCGGGATCTCCAAACTTGCAGCAGTCGTATTGAGTTACTTAATGTGCCACTGTACGCTACGCTCCTAGGTAAAAGGACACGGATATTGCACATTTGGGTGTGCTATTCAAGACGTCCGCCTCGTTGCGTAGTGGCTAGCATCTTGGCTGTCACCGCAGAGGCCCGGATTCGATTCCTGGCTCTGAAAAAAAAGATTATTTCTGGTCTGCTGAGGGCTGGAGCGGGGTACACTCAGTCCGCCTCGAGAGGCAAAACAAAGATGAGGCGGGTACGTTTGCTACCTCAGTCATCGTGGAAGTGGTTTTCCGAGGTTTCCCAATTCTACTCTGTTCTTATAGTTGATCTGGTTTATTGTTATGTTCTATTCAGCTCTTGCAGTAAATAAAAAGTCAGGTTAGGTTATTTATCATCCTGAAAAATGTATAAATAACATTTTTACTTTCACTAACTATTAACATTTTATTTCTCCACATCGTGGCTTGGTGGCAAACATTATTGGCTGTCACCTGAGGTTTTATTTTCGACGCTTCCAAGAAATGTATTTCAGGCCTGAGGGTACACTCAGATTTGTGAGGCAGAACTGCGAATAAGTGTGTTAAATCCCAACTCAACCATCTCACTTCTCCTCCAGATAAATGCCGGGACGGGCCCTTACTTAAGACCACGGCAGCCTTTCTCCCAATTCTATTCACGATTAAAAATAAGCAAACTCACAGTCTACAGTTATAACAATAACACAGTTTTTCAAACACATCCTACAGGCATCCAAGTACACGGGGCTAATTCACCACGATGCCGCATACCCTTAAACTAACAACAATCACAACAACAACATTTAACTTTAACCTAGACTGGATTGTGTTTCTCATTTTCCCATGACGAAGCCGAAATTTGAAATATTTCTCGTTTGCCAATGATGAAGCAGAATAGGTAAAAACCTTCCCATGAAGATGCCGAAAAATAAAACGTATCTCATTTTACTGATTGGAGACGCGTTTCTCATTTTCCTGTGATGATGCCGAATGTTGAAACCTTTTCAGCTTCCTGTGATGATGCCAAATGTGAAACATTTCTCATTTTCATGTGATGATGCTGAATGTTGAAATAGTCTCATTTTCCTGTGATGATGCCAAATGTTGAAACATTTCTCTTTTTCCTGTGATGACGCCGAATGTCGAAACGTTTCTCATTTTCCTGTGATGATGCCAAATGTTGAAACATTTCTCTTTTTCCTGTGATGATGCCAAATGTAGAACATTTCTTATTTTCCTGTTATGATGCCGGATGTTGAAACCTTTCTCATCTTCCTGTGTTGATACAAAATGTTGAAACATTTCTCATGTCCCTGTGATGATGCCGAATTGAAACCCTTTACGTTTTCCTGTGACGATGCCGAATGTTGAAACATTTCTCTTTTTCCTGTATAATAATAATAATATCGTATGGCCTCGAGTGCCTGGTGCAAGCTTTGTTAATTGACACCCAGAGGGTCTTTTTCCTGTGATGATGCCGAATGTAGAACATTTCTTATTTTCCTGTTATGATGCCGAATGTTGAAACCTTTCTCATCTTCCTGTGATGATGCAAAATGTTGAAACATATCTCATGTCCCTGTGATGATGCCGAATTGAAAGCTTTTACGTTTTCCGGTGATGATGCCGAATGTTGAAACTTTTCTCATTTTCCTGTGATGATGCCGAATGTTGAAACGTAACTCATTTTCCTGTGATGATTCCGATTTTTGAAACATTTCTCATTTACACATGATGATACTCGAATGAAAAAGGTCTCTGTTAAAGTTTAAATAGTTTGTGTTAGTGTGATTTAATATACCTAACAAAAATATTGGAATGCAGCCGAAATAAATCAGAAACCTCTATGGACACCACATTGGCAGGTGAAAAACTAAAGGAAGTAAGAGACTTCTGTTACTTAGGAAGCAAAATAACCAGTGATGGATGAAGCAAAGAGGATATAAAAAGTAGGTTAGCTCAGACAAGGAAAGCATTTCTACAGAAAATGAACTTGTTGACATCGAATATAGATTTAGGTATTAGGAAATCATTTTTGAAGGCTTTTGTCTGGAGCGTGGCACTCTATGGAAGTGAAACTTGGACTAATTGGTGCAGCAGAAAAGAGGAGAATTGAAGCGTTTGAAATGTGGTGTTACAGGAGAATGATGAAGATCAGATGGGTAGATAGGGTTACAAATGAAGAGGTATTAAGGCTAGTGGGAGAGGAGAGATGTTTCTGGTGACTGCTAATGAAGAGAAGAGATAGGTTGGTAGGACACATACTAAGACACCCAGGAATAGCAAGCTTAGTTATGGAAGGAAGGTTAGAGGACAAGAACAGTAGGGGTAGACCAAGGTTAGAATATGTTAAACAGATTGCCTCGGAGGTAGGGTGTGGTAGCTATGTAGAGATGAAACGATTAGATCTGGACAGGGAGGCATGGAAAGCTGCATCAAACCAGTCAAAAGACTGAAGACTCAAACAACAACAACATTTAATTTCATCAAGCACCATCTGCCTTTACTACTAACATTCTAAAAGTTTAACGGAAGGAAATTACGCTTATAACTTTAGACGCATAACCAGCTGCGGCGTCTCAAAGAAGGTGAAAACAGAGAAAAACTTACAGCATGGTTGTTGAATGGTCACAAAGCAAACAGGACCGCACACATCCTTCTTTTTTCTGGACTACCCGAGTACATTCTATACATTTTAAAAATAACGAAGTCCAAACAGCACACAGAGGTTGTCAGATACGGCACGTTCATTAACCAGGAGCAGTGTTCGAGTCTCCAAGGAGCAGCGGGACATGATAAACATAAATAATGATACTGCGGGGACCTTATCTTCCGGCATCAAACCCACGATACATCACACGTAGAGACCTTCATTAGGCTCGTTAGCTGCCTGCGGCCACATGGTCCTGCTTACTCCACAGCAGCGCTCCTTTCTTCGGGCGACAGCGACAGTGTGAACTCTTGAGAGTCAAGTCGCGCAGTTCACACGTGTTTTATACAGTGTGGTCAAGTGATATTGACTTCAAGACATAGCAACTACGCCAATACGCCTCGTATCAGAATAATTTCTATGAATCTGCTTTTATAGTGGCAACTACAGTTCTCAATATGCTTGGTAGAGTAGATTAAGGGTGATTTACACCAAAAAAACAAAAATTGGCAAGAATTCGAAACAGCTACATTAGGAAATTAGGACTTACCTTTAAGTAGTGACTTTGCATTATTGATGTTATAATATTTACATTTCGCCATCGTCGAACATAAAAATATTTATTCATCCTTTGCTGCACGTATTTTAAGGCTGCATGTCAAGATTACCTATTTAATACTGGTGACTGACTCGTGTGAATGGTGGTGAATGTTAGGAGTAGGATATTATTTACGATATATAAATGGTTGTAACATTACTATAACATTATAATTATTAATCAGATGCCTTATTCATCAATATTAATATTATCATAACTAATTTACTCTTTATTGATCGCCGTAATGAATTTATATTTATTGTATTTCAAGAATTTTTTAACATGTACCATATGGCGTAGTTAAGTATAAGAGAGGGCAATGCGCCCCAACTACGCCACTACCCAAGACATTCAATAAATGAAAATCCACTGCCTGCTTCCAGTCTCCGACCGGGTCAGGAATGGAATGAATGAAGCCCCCATCTAGCGGCGAGGATACGAAGTGTGCCGGCTGCCGAAGCCTGTCGCACTCCTCTGGGGCAATGATTAAATGCATGACAAATGAAATGAAATGATAGTGGAGAGTGTTGCTGGAATGAAATTTTGACAGGGAAAACCGGAGTACCCGGAGAAAAACCTGTCTGCCTCCGTTTTGTCCAGCACAGATCTCACATGGAGTGACCGGGATTTGAACCACGGACCCAGCGGTGAGAGGCTGGCGTTCTGCCGCCTAAGCCACGGAGGCTCCCATTCAATAAATAAATAAATAAATAAATAAATAAATAAATAAATAAATAAATAAATAAATAAATAAATAAATAAATAAATAAATAAATAAATAAATGAATGATTGAATGAATAAATGAAAGAATGAATAAATGAGTATATTATTAGGACCTAGGATAAAGAAGTTAAAAGAATAACCATTGACAGACTACGTGATAACAAAATTCGTTTACGGTGTTGGACCGTGACTGATGATCTCGCAATCTTGTCCAATAACGGACAGGAAGCGATTGCCTCCATGGAAAAACTTCACGAAATTGCTTTCAAAACAGGACTCCAGATCTCATACTAGAGAACACACCACATGGAGGGATCTCTTCGGAACTTAGATGGACTAATTACAACCAAATTTGGCAAAACATCTCAAGTGTCTAAGTTGTAATACCTGGCAGAAGTCATCCAACCTCTGGACTGAACCGTGAATCAAGAAAGAAAGGATCTCTAAACTGCATAAAGCTTACAAACTCACCTGGAACAGATATAATAAAAATCAATATCCAGAATGCAAAATTATGGCATTACAACACTGTAATGAAGCCTGAAGTACTACATGCTTCTGAAACACTGATTGTTGGGGGCAGATCATTAATTAAAGATGTTTAAGAGCAAGAAATGATAATATTTGGACCAGTCTGTACAGGGGGAATTTGGATGAAAAGCGAATCCTAAGACTTATACCTGGACTCAGAGAAAATCTCATACACATTTAGGAAACAACGATTGAAATTTTACGGGCATATCCTCAGGATTGACAATCAGAGACTGCCCTGTCAATGAAAGTTAAAAACACCTGGCTGCTTGAAGTTGGAAAGATCTTCAGGAAATTGGCATCACAGATGGTATTGTACTAGACAGAGGAACGTTGAAAGAATTAGTCGATAATCACCGCTTTGCAGACCATCCAAGCACTATCACCAACAAAACCTGGTAAGAGGATTGCGATAAATGTCACAATGAGAAAATGAAGAGATTTTAGGAGAAGAGAAAGGCAATGCCATCAGCTAAATCGCGCTCCTTAGTCGGGCATAATGAAGATAGAAAGAAGAATAATATCTTATTAGTTATAGAAACA
Source organism: Meconema thalassinum (assembly GCA_946902985.2). NCBI lineage: Eukaryota > Metazoa > Arthropoda > Insecta > Orthoptera > Tettigoniidae > Meconema > Meconema thalassinum. Next base: position 1,324,342,836 of record OX336388.2, on the reverse strand, counting down.
TCTTGTGTTCTGATTACTAGACAGTATCAACTGATCAAGAATAATTCATCACAAAACAATGGAATAGTAAAAGTCTTTCAGGCTCACAAGAATTGCACAAAACATGAGATACCTGAAAGAACTAGGAATTTCAAAATAATAATCTGCATTTTCACAAAGCATGGTAATCTATGGTCGCCTCCGTAGCGTAGCGGTCAGCATGGTTATCTGCCGCCCCGGAGGTCCTGGGTTCGATTCCCGGCTCTGCCACGAAATTTGAAAAGTGGTATGAGGACTGGAACGGGGTCTACTCAGCCTCGAGTGGTCCAAATGAGTAGAGGGGGTTCGATTCCCACCTCAGCCATCCTCGAAGTGGTTTTCCGTGGTTTCCCACTTCGTCTTCGGGCAAATGGCGGGATGGTACCTACTGTAAGGCCATGGCTGCCTCCTTCCCTCTTCCTAGCCTATCCATCCCCATCTTCCACCACCTCCCATCCCTCATAAGGCCCCTGCTCGCTTTGCAGGTGAGGCTGCCTGGGCGAAGTGCTGATCACATCTCCCCAGTTGTATCCATTCCGACCAGATGTTCCAAGCTACAGGACACTGCCCATAGAGGCGGTAGTGGTGAGTTCCCTCGATGAGTCCGTGGGAACCACCAACCTAGAGTGTAAATTGACTAAATAAAATAAAAAAAATGGTAATCTATTGTATATATGATACACGATATACTGTACTAACCACATCAAGTATTCTCTTTAATAATACGTGCAGCATTTCAAAGGACAGAAACGCTAACTGTAACCTTTGTTAAGTAGCTGTAACCGTGTCACGTAACGTACCCAACCATGGAATCCTTCCCGTTGCATCACATCCCTGTTACAATTTAGTTTTCAATTTCCACTCTTGTCGTTGTCCCTCATTCGTCTTGTTCTCGCCGCTGTGCGCCACTATCCTCCAATCTTACGTCACGCGAAACTTGAGAAACAGATACCAGGAAAAGTAAATTTAATATTACCCCACAAGAGAATATACACTCAGTAAACTGAGCCACATCGATGAGAGACTCGTGTTTCCTTCTGATGGAAATATTTCAAACAGAATTGAAGTGAAAAGAACGAAGGAAACATTTCGAGATTTTTGATGTGTAACATCTTTCCGCTCGGTTGCTGGATAGTTTTGTGGGAGTGATTTTGAAAACTGGGGATGGAAGAGGATCGGAACGATCGAGCTGGCAGTGGTGGATCAAACGGAAGTATGCCCTGCCCGCTCGATCGATCAAACGGAAGTGTACTAGCTGGCAGTGGTGGACAACGGAAGTATGCACTGCCCGTTCGATCGATCAAACGGAAGTATACTAGCTGGCAGTGGTGGACAACGGAAGTATGCACTGCCCGTTCGATCGATCAAACGGAAGTATACTAGCTGGCAGTGGTGGACAACGGAAGTATGCACTGCCCGCTCGATCGATCGAATGGAAGTGTGCCCTAGCTGGCAGTGGTGGATCGAACGGAAGTATAAGACGCACTGCCAACTCGATCGATCGATCCAGCTGGCACTGGTAAGAGAAACAATCAGTGCGCGGTGTCGAAAATTGATACCATGACGCACTCTCGGCCATGTGGAATGTACAGAACGGAAAACGCTCGTGCGAACTCTGGTGTCAAGTGATTTAAACAAATTACATGGTACATGTTCGAAGTCTTCGTATCAGTATTTAAATGGTAAAATGCCTTAATATCAAACATTGCAAGTAGTCGGCATTGCATTGGCATAAGGCATTTTAAACTCAATGTCACTCAGGAACATTATCGAAACAAGCAAAATATAAATGAAACTTAATTCCGTAATGCAGTATTATTGGAACGTGAAAATAAGTCACCATCTTGTGCACAATATTTGCGTAGTCGAAATAGCCGTGGGGTTGTTGCCTATGACTGTGAATCTCGAGATCTTGGGTTCGAATCCTGGGCGGGGTAGATATTTTTGCTGCCAGATTATCATTTTAAACGATATGTATCATGTCAATATTACTCATTTTAACAGAATGCATATGAAATTACGTGTTGGTCTGTGAATCAAGAGGACCTGTTTATAAGGAATTTAAGGTTATGAGCGGTGTCGCGTCTATTAATCTAGTTGATCCATATCGTATTCTTTATTTAGGCTAGTGCTGGTGGAAGCTACAAACAGTGGCGTAGCCAGGGGGGTGTTAGGGGGTGTTAGAACCCCTCCCATTGGAAAATCGGCAGGTTGTGATTTGTGTCTGTGGTGATGTAGGCCTACTGTTGTCGCCTTTCGGCCCGGGTCCCCATTTGAGGCTACACAAGTCTTCATGACAACATATAGCCACAGTCTACCTACAGATCGCGAAGCTTGGCTCATATTTTTCTACCGCGTGACAATAATGCTCTCATGCAGCCAGCAAGAATGTGCCGACTGCGCTATGTTGGTGTATGTTATTGTTGCCGGATTTACTGTATGTGAGCATTGCGTAAAGGTCATATCTTTAATTTAATAGGTGCTTTACAAGAGGAGATGTGCAGTTCAATAAATAGATCTAATGTTAGAAGCAATATTTCAGTGTTGCTGAGTAACCTATATGATCGCTTTTCAGTCGGTCAACACGAGTGTACGGTACCCAATTAGATTAGGTGGGCAGTGGCATTTTATCTCCTAATGCCTAAAATACAAATACATGAATAGTTTATACAGTTAATAAAACACTTCTCACATAGGGGGGGGGGGGTTGTATATTAAATGTATAAATAATTATTGTACTATGAATTACACAGGGAAATTAATTGTTACTCCTCGCCCAATCTAATTGGGTGTAGGCCAATTCGTGTTGATCGACTAGGAAGTCAGACCGTTCAAATAGCAAGACGACACCCGAGTTTCCAAAGGACTCTACTGTAAAAGGTAAGATTTGAGCTATGGATTTTAGGCTAGTATTATAAAGCTTTTCAAGGGGAGCGTGATGGTGCAGTGAGTTAGCTGCTCGTCAATCACCCGGACGGTCGGAGTTCCAATCCCGGTGACAGTGGGGTGGAATTTTCACCTGAAAAATTACGTGGCATCCGGCTTTAAATCCCCGACCAAAACCAAAATGAGCCTGATTGGCTCCGGCGACCCCAATTAATTGGGACACGCAGTAGAAAGTATTATAACGCTTTTCAATCAAACAACGGAACTAGGTCTTTAACTGGTTATAAATCAATAATAATGTTATTGGTTTTAGATCCCGTTTAACTTTTTTTTATTTTTATTTAGTCAATTTACCCTCTAGGTTGGTGGTTCCCACGGACTCAGCGAGGGAACTCACCACTACCGCCTCTATGGGCAGTGTCCTGGAGCTTGGAACATCTGGTCGGGATGGATACAACTGGGGAGGTGTGATCAGCACTTCGCCCAGGCGGCCTCACCTGCAAAGCAAACAGGGGTCTCATGAGGGATGGGAAGGGATGGAAGATTGAAATGGATAGGCTAGGAAGAGGGAAGGAGGCGGCCGTGGCCTTACAGTAGGTACCATTCCGGCATTTGCCCGAAGACGAAGTGGGAAACCACGGATGGCTGAGGTGGGAATCGAACCCCCCTCTACTCATTTGGACCACCCGAGGCTGAGTAGACCCCGTTCCAGTCCTCATACCACTTTTCAAATTTCGTGGCAGAGCCGGGAATCGAACCCAGGACCTCCGGGGCGGCAGCTAACCATGCTGACCGCTACGCTACGGAGGCGACTCCCGCTTAACTACTCTGGCTTTTAAAGATACCGGGGTGGCGGAATTTTGCACTGAAGGGGATCTTTAATGTGTCAGAAGATCTACAAACACGGTTCCCTCGCATTTATGCACCCTTAAATGCCAGCTGACTGCGCCAGGATTAGATCCTGCAACCTTGGGCACATCAGGCGAGAACGTTACCGCTGAGCCACGGAGCCAGTCGGTTATAAATCAGAAGCATGTCTCGGTAGGATATCTATGCATGGCTTCGGTGGCGTAGTCGGTAGCATGCTGAACTGCTATGCCCAAGATCGCGGGTTCAAACCCAGTCGAAGTCGTCGAGCCCATGTCATAGATTTATGGCAAGTAAAATAACTTACAACTACAATTGGTCGTGTATAGCCAAAATTTGTAGGCCATTGGGTTAGACACGCTCTATCAAGTTCAAACGTTCGCCGTTGGGTTTCAGTTCTGGTAGCTTAAGTTGGAACTACTTGACATTGAAATTGGGGAACCTACGGACGTTCATGTGAAATGCCCTGCTATGGCCATTGGCAGCAAATCAAATATAAATATCTATGCATTTTGAAAACTAAGACATACGGTAGGCTAAGTAAACGTAAAATATGTCATCTCAAACGCGTGCCGACATTTTAATTTTCAGATGTAGAAAATGGCTTTTTAATAGTCAGAGAGCTGATTTAATGAATAAAGATTTTGCACAATAATATAAACTTATTCTCGAATCCTTTGGAAGCAAGCCAATTTATGTCGTCAGGATAATGCTCACAAACTTAGATGTGGTACACTGTTTGTTAATTCTGTTATGACATACCTGGTCTCCCACATGGCTGCTGTGAAGGTATGGTACACAATTGTTATTGCCGATATTTTGTAAAATTGGCATTGTATTATTTTGTCAAATTCAGGAATGAATGGTTTCAAACCCACAGAAAAAATACGAAGTACCTACAATTGAGCCATTTAAGACCTTAAGATCTTTTTATACTTTTCGTTTCACAAATCACACTGGTACTTTTACTAATTAACTATAATGTTATTCAATTTTACGGAATAACTAGCCTTTGATATGGTTAAGAATTTGATATTATATTATACCCATACTATCAACCCACCCGGGCTTCGCATGGTATCTTACAGGGCTTTCTCAGCGTAAGCTTATAAGGCGCACGGACGGTAGGTCTCAGACGCAATTCAGAAAAGCCGGGGTGAACAGAGAAACTCCAAACACTTTTAGTCTACTCTTCTCTGAAGTCTTAACTCGACACGACTCGACAGTTAATGCTGGTAGAAGCTGGGGTGATGGGCTCGCTCGCTAGCTCGTAAACTCGCTCCGAAGCTAGTAATTTAAATTTCCACTGAATGGAGATTGTTGGAAGAAATTAAAACGTAAAATCACTTATAGTTGGCGATGTATTAAAGATAAAGATATGCTGTCGCGGACTTCTTTATATAACTTTTCATGCTGACCAATTCTTACACTCGTAGTATATGGCTATTTTTTATGGTTTACCCAGCGTAAGCTTAAAAGGCTCACGGACGGTAGGTTTTCCTTCGACACGATTCACTGAAATCGTTACTGCTCGGCTTCCTTTGGTCATAAGTGAATGTTTTCCTACAGAAACCTTCCTCGAGAAATTCTTTACTGAATGGTGAAGACCGCATCAAAAGCCATTCAGTGGATTTAGAGATTACCCGTTACATCCAGGAATCGTGGACTTGGTTTTATGCAGAGATGCCAGTGACTATCATTAAAACAAATTCATGAATTTATTACTAGTATGGACTATGAATTCTACGTAAGACGCATTAAATACGTCATACAACTGCTCCTAGGGATACTTAGAGGACTGAACTAATAAAAACAGAGCATTCTTTTTATGTTTATATGGGTTAAAAGTGTACAGCATATCAACATTGTGGCTTTTTTCTGTAGTAGTTGGTGATTTAACGTGACCTATGTTTAAAATGGAAATAATCACTCAGGTAAGTTAAAATTCAAAAAAACCCTTGCAAAAATGAAATCATCTGTCCCTCGAATAACGTGCTCAAGGCAGTTGCCAGCTTGCTGGCCGCCGCGCTTCACCTACAAAGAGGATGCAATTGCGTAACGCAGCGAGCTTCGCGACTGTGTATTTTAGACTGTGGTAATACAACTCCGTCCTCCCAGGGTTGTCAATCTAACTTTCCCCCCGTGAAATTACTTATAGCTTATTTCAAACTGAGGCTAGCGCCATATAATTTTGAATCCCACACAGCGGGATAATATTAGCTTTTTTCCTTTTCTTGGCGGGAGAGAAGTTCTATATAAATTAATCTTGTTTTGATTAAAATAACGCGCTTTTAATAAAGACTTAGAAAATTTTATGGGTACATTAACACTAATTTTGGGATCATTATTAACATCTTTAGCATGAGATAACCATCAGCCGAGTTGCTTCATATTACGTAAATATTATGTCCAGCAATTCCCCGAACTACGGTTATCTTCCAGTTACGACTGAGTGAAATGTGTCGCCTGAGTAGTATAAGCAATTAAACCTTTTTCCGGCTGCATGTAGCATTTGTAAGGTAAGAAGGACCTTGGTAGGTGACAGAAATCTTCGAAAATGATACTTTAGGCATTCAGGGCTAATTGCAATATAAAGCAAAGGATCTTGTTGGAAAAACTGAATAAACATAAAAATGAGTACCGGTATTGAATTCCTCATAAATCAACATGATACATCGTGAGAGGACATGCCCACTTTTACTGAGACCTCTTTAAATAATTTCTCTTGTTGAGAGGTACGCAGTCTTCATGTTGGTAGCACAGATATTGAGTCTATTTTGTTCCTGTCAGGGGAACAGGAATGTTCTAGATTTACCATTGAGGTGAGACATTTTAGTCAAAAATTAACTTAAATTTTTAAAGAACTGAATTGTTTTTGTCTTATGAGCATATTGTATTACTCGAAAAATTCGGGATAAAAATACATGAAACTTTTCTTGTGTAATAATATCTCATAGAGAAATGGTAATACCTGTAGATTTATTGTTAATTCATTTGAGGGGCTTGAGACACCTTAGTCATCGGCCCCGTGTAGTTGGGAGTGTGTTGAAGCTATCCGGCAACCTGTATTGCTGTGATGATTGTAGTTGTGTGTGTAAATGTATCTGGGACAGGGATGGAGTAGACGCTCCGGGACTTGAGCAAGGCACTATCCCGGCAATTTCCTGTTGCGAGTGTGGCAAAACCCGGGGAAAAACACACTCAGGATAACCGCCGTCAGCACCGGGATTCGAAACTACGATATCCGTACTTACCACAACTGCCCTCGCGACCATGGTGCGGGACGAAATGCTTGTAGAATTTGGCTTGAGTACCTATAACCCCTCCCATTGGTCGATCCTGGCTACGCTACTGGCTACAAATCATGTAATAAAATGAGTTCCGTATTATAAACTACAATATCTATAAAACACTCCCTTTTACAATAGATTAATATTTGTGCCAATAATACTATAAAATACCGGTGTATCAACAATTTCACGTGAGGTTTCTTCTATGTCAGATGTTACACATCATATGTGACTACTGTAAGGCTCGTAATTTTTTATTCTAATCTCCTTCTGTCAACAGCTTGTTGTATTCATCATGTCAAGACGTACTCTCGTAACGCAAGGGAGAATATTTACCGTTGCAGATCATTCAGCAAGTAGCCTACACAATTCATTCACGGAACACAGGATAGTTGCTGTTGTTGCTGTTAAGGGCTTGAGACATCTTTGATTATTAGCCCAGTATACCTGGTTATGTGTGTGTTGAATTTGTGATAGCCTGTGCTATTGTGATGTATGTACTAGTGTGTGTATTTGTAAATTTGGAATTGGATTGGGAAGGGGGCGGCCATGGCCTTAAGTTAGGAACTATCACAGGATTTTACTGGAGTAGAATTGGAAAACCACGGAAAACCACTTCCAGGATGGCTGGGGGTAGGAATCTAACCCTCCTCTTCTCAGTTTTCCCCATGAGGCTGAGTGTACCCCGTTCCAGCCCTCAGACCAAAATCAAAATTTCTTGACAGAGCCGAGAATCGAACACGGAACTCCGGGGGGACAACAGCTACACCACGAGGGGTTCATTGTTTTCTTGACCGGGGCGCTGCCTTCCTGATCAGACAGCTACTCAATTGTAGTCACGAGGCTGAGTGGGGTTCCAGCCCTCACGTCAGTTTCTATCGAACCTTGACGGAACCGGGAATCAAACCGGGGATTTCTTGGTGAGGGTCAGGCGCGCTACCCTAACACCTCGGGACCAGTTTAATCATATACCTATGTAATAATGATAAAAATAATAAGAATAACAATAAAACTTATAATTTTAATTATGGTATAATAATAACTTCTCTCGTATCCTTTCTCAGAAACATATACAGTTGTGTTTGTGGTTTGAAGATCTAGAGAAGGCGTACGATAGAGTACCAAGAGAGAAGATGCTGAGCATCCTGAGAGATTATGGTATCCAGTGAAGGCTGCTACAGACAATCCAAAGTATTTATGTTGATGATAGGATAAGTTCTTGGTTCGAGGTTGTTACAGGAGAGAGGGTTGGTTGGTTCGCTCCTTAGTTTAAGGGCTACTACAACGCGGTCATGCAGCACCGTGTACTTTGGGTGTGTGTAGAACCTGTCTGATAACCGGTGTTAACTGTGATGACTGTATTAGTGGGTGTTATCTGTTTCTTCAAGTAAGGACTGCAGACGATAATTTCAAGTAGTTCCTACTTTCCTTACCAACTACTACCGTCAACGCCACCTAGCTGTGAACTTGGCTACTATTAGATGCCATCGCAACCAGCGCCTGGTGACGAACGTTGGAACTTAAAAGCATTAATCAACCCTAACCTACAAATTTTGCTTCACACAAGTTTAGTTAGTGGAAGGTTCTTTTGCATGTCATAAATCTATGACTTGGGCCCGCCGGCTTTACTTCCCCACGAAGGAAGACACACTGAGGGATTTTAACGCTCTTAAAAATCCGACGACTTCGGCCGGGTTTGAACCCGTGACTTTGGGCTTTTAAGTCAGCATGTTAGAACTTGAACAGAAATCTGGAGAAAATGGTATGAAAATCAGCATTTCTAAAACGAAGGTTATGTCGGTAGGGAAGAAACGCAAGGAAATAGAATGCCAAGAAGAAGTAAATTGGATCAGGTGGATCATTTTAAGTAGCTCGACTGTATATTTGACAATGCTCTTCTTTTCCAATATTTTCCTTAAGATTGGTCACGCCTCCCCGCAGTATGTGGATGTGCCATCCAACAGAACAATCACGTTAGGTTCAATTTGGTGTGTATCAACCAAAAGGAAAATGAACATTAAGTAAACTGTAGTAAAGGAGTTCATTACTTCACGGAAATATACTTTTCTACAATACAATGAATTTAAAGCTCATTTTTCTTTGAGTAGCTACATAGGAAAATGAACCTAACGTGAATTGTGCTCATGGACGGCACATCAACATATGGCTGGAAGGCATGTCCAATTATAAGGAAAATAATTTCTAAACACAGCTGAGTGTACGGGACTAAAAGTCAACGATGTCCAATCTCCTATGAAACAACAACAACACATTTCATAAGTGTATATTATCAATTGACAGCAATGACGTCGTTTACAAAAAGCTGTCAAAAGGTTCTGATGCAGTGGTTCAGTATTACCAAATTTGATACGAATCGATGCAATTACAGCAGTTGACCAAATGGCTCTGCCGTGTGCGTTATATCACGCACCACGAATATGATGGACAGCTGCAGCAAGTCCGTAAATACAAGGTTTGAATCCTGAAGCTGACATCGGCTATTCTGAGTGTGGAATTTCAGCGTGTTTTTCCACACTCCTTCCAGGCAAATGCCGGGACAGTACCTACACCACTCCTGTTACTAATACAAGTACAGAGTACTACAGTCATTACAGGAACACAGGTTATCAGAGAAATTCAACACACACCCAAATTCTGGGAGTTAATGACCAAGATGTCCCAAATTATTAAAAAAGAATTAGCAATAATTCAGAATTTGATAGGAGACATGCTGAACATACACTTACTTGATCATAATTAAATTTTAGTTTAAAAAATGAATTTAAAATAAAAGAATTTAGACCGGTCTCGGTAGCAGAGAGCGCTATCGTGAAAGCTCGTGCTTCACTGGAAAAGGGAGAGCATGGGTTCGAATCCCTCCTCGACCGTCCTAAAAATGTTTTTTGTGGTTTTCCATTTTCACCACCAGGCAAATGTCAGGACGGTTCCTTTCAACAGGTCCAAGGTCGACTTCCTTCCAAATTCCCTTCCTAAATTAAACCCAAGTTAGTGGTTGCCTGGGCGATCAGCCTGTCACCATCCCCAGTTGTATCTGCTGACGAAGTGTGTTCAGCTCCCCGACACTGTCTTTGCGACGGTAGAGGAATGATCTATCGCAGAGTACGTGGGTGAAGCCAAGCTTGGAGGATAAGCGATTTAAAAATAAATTAAAAACGCTAAGGTGAATGTTTCATAAAACTCAAGATCTTAAACCAGAGGGAGTTAGAAGGTGCGGTTTGTACCAAACTCTTCCAAATCGTCTCAATAGTGTAGGATTAAACCTTGCATTTCTTGTTAAGTCAACGGAAGTATATTTATTTGTTTAAAATGTGAAGAAATTAACAAGACCATAGCCCCTGCTAGAAATGTGTCGTATTCAGCCCTCATAACACTAGAACTGGTCCGGTGGTCCACAAGGAACCGATTGTGCATTCAAAAGGAACAGCATTACCCGAAACAGTGACGAATTTCACTCTGATTTCATAAATATCGACAATTTGTTTCACAAGTGCGTTTAAACAAATAAACAATAAACGTGCATAACAGTAAAGCTGATTTATGCACATGTGAGATTTTTCGCACAGGTCCCCTGGTAATGTCTAATAATCTGCATTTGCGCAAAACATGGTTATCTAATGTACATACGTTGTTGTATGAGTCTTCAGTCTTTTGACAGGTTTGATGCAGCGCTCCACGCCTCCCTGTCTTGAGCGAATCGTTTCATCTCTACATAGCTACCGCAACTTACATCCGAGACAATTTGTTTAACATGTTCTAACCTTGGTTTACCCCTAGAGTTCTTGTCTTCGACCCTTCTATTCATTACTAAGTTTGCTATTCCTGGGTGTCTTAGTTGAGCTATGTGTCTAACCAACCTATCTCTCCTTTTCATTAGCAGTTACCAGAAACATCTCTTCTCTCCCAATCGTCTTAATACCTTTTAATTTGTTACTCTACCTAGATACTGTACATACGCATCTGATCTTCATCATTCTCCTGAAACCCACCTTTCAAATGCTTCTATTCTTCTCTTTTCTGCTGCACCAATAGTCCAAGTTTCACTTCCATAGAGCGCCACGCTCCAGACAAAGGCTTTCAAAAATGACTTTCTAATACCTAAATCTACGTATGTACGAACTTTGAGAAAGAACATCACTAAAATATTCATTTGGGTAAGATGGTCACATTACGCTAGAAGGACACAGCTAACAGTATGAATTTAGCTTAGGATAAATACTGACACGCCATATATAAGACTTGCCCACCTTAGGGCCACTCCCTAAGTCAGAGGCAGATGAATGGGCCTATTTTATGGGTCTATTGCGGGTCACATGGCGTATTATAATGCTCGCCCGTGGCGTAATGCTCAATAAGTAATATCTTGTACGTGGAGAGAAAGTTTAAACAAAACAAAGACAGAGAAAGTAGAAGAAGAAGAAGCGACTTAAAGTACATTTCCATGATGTGCAGGCGGCCGTGGCTCGCTCTAACGACATCCTTCCAAAGCTCCCTATAGCATCACAAAAAGGTGGAATCTCCATCATTCATCTTAGTTTCCCTGCCGCCCTCTCCCTCCGTGTGTTCAAATGAAGCGAATTATTACGCTTCGTTTCTCTCGCACTAGACATCGTTTGTTTGCTTATTTACACCTGAATAATCGAGAACTGAGGGAAGTCGAATACTACTCACTATTGTGTGTTTGATTAGAGTCGTCTAGGTAGGAAGTGAGACTGAGTAATTCTGTAGCTGTTGTACTTCCACTGTTCATGGTTCATGGTTGTTGGTAAATCAATTTAGGGGTTTGGGACATCCTGGTCATCAGACCCGTTTAGTTCGGTGTGTGTTGAACTTGTCTGATATAATCTGTATTTACGTGATGACTGTGCAAGTGTGTGTAACTGTATTATGGACGAGGATGAGGTAAGTGCCTGGGGCTTGAAGTAAGGTACTATCCCGATTTTAGTCTGGGGGGAGTGTGGAAAATCCGGGCATAAACCACTGCCAAGGTAGTTGCTGTCAGTGCCTGGATTCGGACCTGCGATCTCAGCACTTGCTGCAGCTGCCCCCGCGATTTAACGAGCACGGCCACGCCACTGGGTGATGTGCATGGTTTCCACTGTGATGTGGGGGAGTGACATCTTTGACTAACATCTGGGTTGCGTAGTGACTAGCATTCTTGGCTGTTACAGCAGAGGCCAGGGTTCAATTCCCGGCTCCGCCAAGAAATTTAATTCTGGTCTGAGGGCTGGAACGGAGTGGCTACACTCAGCCTCGTGAGGCAAAACTGAGAAGAGGTGGGTTCAATTCTTACCTCAGCTATCCTAAAAGTGGTTTTCCGTGGTTTCCCACTTCTACTCCAGGCAATTGCAGTGATGGTACTGTGCCCGTCAGACGAGATCGCCGGGGTACCATCAACCGCAGTTAGCATTTCTGACGCCCCCATTCTCCGAACACACACACTGAGAGGATCGGGCGTGTCCTCAGACCAGCTCCGGCACGAGACTGATAACCCGGGTAGTATCAGGTATAGTGGGGGATAAGTCATAGACATGTCTGCGGATATACACCCAAGAAAACAACTATACATAGCAATAAAGAGTCCAGGCTGAGGTAAAATTCGTTAAAAGTTTATTCAGTAAAAAACAAATCCCTATCCTGCTCCGGAGGGTTAAATCTCGGCTAATCCGCATATATAATAAAACAAGAAGTTCCGTGAAGAACTATACAGCCAACGTTTCATGCCAATGATTATTCTACAGTATATGAACCTATCTAGAATAATGACAAAATTAAGTTGGTAATATCGAAATAACTAATTAGATCAAAATATACCTGGTATAATGTAGCCTAATAGAGCACTACAGTTGGCAGCCCTGGTGACTGAATATATTCTTAGTTCCATCTCTTAAGGTACAGAATACAAAATTTGGTTGAAGTCCAATGGACGTTACATGCAGTTAATCACTGGATCTATCAGCACGCGTAAAAGCATGTTGCCAACAATACCATGCGTGTGCTGGTCAGAAATAATCTGAAATATTATATCTTGTTGTGCCAATTTTGGATGAAATCCATTTGTTAGTATAGAAGTTACATGTATTTTAAAATTGGACATATCAGCAGGCATAGAATCATGTTGGCAGCACTGCCTTGTATTAATTACTCCAAATTAATCTAGAATGTCAGGTGCTATACGTGTGCAAAGTATAGAGCTGTTGGCTTGCATACTTTCTGGTATATAGATATTAGGGTAAAACAATATATACAGCATTTATTAACAGTTGGCAGCCCTGATTGCTCTTAACAATACTTATAGTAATATCTGTTATGGTACACATAGCACATACAAAATTTGGTTGAAATCCAACTGATAGTATAGTTACATGTATTTAAAAATTGGTACTATCTGCAGACTTATAATTATGTTGGTAGAACTGACGTATATAAGTTACTCCAAATTAATCTAAAAAGTCAGAATATACGTGTGAATAGTTTAAAGCTGTTGGCTTGCATACTTTCTGATATATTGGTATTTGGATAAAAAAAAATAGAGAGAGAGCAATTATTAACAGTTGGCAGCCCTGTTGGCTCTTAAGAATACGCTCAGTCATATCTGTTTATGTACAGATATTACATACAAAATTTGGTTGAAATCCAATTAATAGTGTAGAAGTTATATGCATTTAAACATTGGACCTATCAGAAGGCTTAAAATTATTTTGGCAACACTGTCATTGTTGGTCTCCTGGAAATCAAACTGAAATAGTATTATCTGCATGTGTGCCAATTTTGGAATAGCTCCCATGCATACCTTGCAAGATATCCAACATGGAGCTCAAATTTCTAGTGCGTTTTTTCAGCAGTTGGTAGCACTGACATCATTTTCAAATATGGACGTGAGATATTCCGGTGCACATCTTTACTCATACTAAATTTGGTTTTGATTGCTGCAGCCGTTTAGGAGTTGATAGGGACACACACACACACACCCAGACAGACAGACAGACACACACACATTTTCCCGTATCGATCTCATAAGTCTACTTTTTCCTCATTTTTGAAAAATGTGAAAAGTAGGCTAAAAATAAAAATAAATAATTTTCTCCTGAACTGAATTTAAGTTAAGCCCTCTCGAAAGTCCTTCTTACAAAACTCAAACAGCAAGCAAGCTCGGAATGTGACACGTAAATAAAATCCCTACACACATAAAATCAGGTATTATAAAAATACGAATAGGGTAGAGCGGGGCTATTCCGCTCATTTCAAATTGTAAACATTATAAATCAAAAACTATTCATTTTTCTAAGATGGAACCAACATCAAAGCACACCTTATTTATTGCTTATTACATACGAATGTTGTCAAAATACAGTTATAACAATATACCGGCTTGATAAAATAAAATATAAATCGAAGCAAAAATGACGAATCACAAATTTAATGGGGCTATTACGCCCATGCTTGGGGCTATTTCACTCACTGTATTAATGTCCTTTCCTCAACGGCATTTACCGTAAATGAAGTTTTTCCTTCCTGTAGCCCCAACATACATGTCATTATACCAAGTTTCACCGTCTTTGCATTGAATCCAAACACCCTTTAATGATGACTGAGCGGTATAAAAGTTACGCCTCAAAATCCACATGGTGTTTCTTCCTTGTCAAAGTCTTTTGGTCGTACGGATTGAAGGACCCGGTCATTTGTCTTGCAAATGTCTCGGAAATGTTTTTGGCATCCTTTTCTTTACGGGCCTTATCAAATTTTAAGCTCCGTTTTGCCCTTCGTATCTATTCTGGTGTGCATCCAAACCCTCTTGCTGCCAAGCATTTTAGCCGGGATCCGTCTCCTCTTGCATACTAAATGCTGTAGGATGACCCCGTGGTTTGTACACTATGATTTTCTCTATGGGTCCTTGTCGTTTACGCAAATGAACACGATTTTTAAGTGTTGAATAAGGCACATTGAATAGTCCATCTGCACCACTCATGCTCACATCGCCTCGTAATACACTTGAAATAGCTCGGTCAATATCTTCTTCCGTCCACCTCACTTGGTCAACTCTTGTTCTCTTCTGACCCCGACGGTATTAGGGTATCCGAGGCCTAGGGAGTCTCTTCCTTTCCCGCCTTAATTGGCCCTTGTCTCATCTTTTCTGATACCCTCCTTCTGCGAGGGGTCAGCCTTCTTTTTCTCTTCCTTTTACCTCCTGCCTTGTGCTCTAGGCCCTTAAGGAGGCAGGGTGTATGTAGCCCCACCACTTCTGGTGCACCCTAGATAATGCTACACCCTCAGGGGCTCACGGCTGGTGAGTTCGGGAGTTGGCGACCCCGAGGGATTCCTGAGCTGGGTCCGTTTTCCCCTTTTGTCCCTTACCTTTGGGGCGGACCCTCTCCTCTTTCACTTTCCTATATGCCTTTCATGGCTCTCCTTCCTTCCAAGTCCCTCAATCCGCCTTTTCCGAGGGTTGAGGGCATTTATTTTCCTTCTGTCCTTTTATTTGCCTTATTCTCCTTTACTTTTCCATTTCTTCTTCTAGTATGTAGGTTAGTAGTTAGTTTAGTTTTAAGTTCGCTTTTCATTTTCATCTTCACGATCACCCAAACCATCAGGGGCCGATAACCTAGATGTTAGGCCCCTTAAAACAACAATTATCATCATCATCATCTTCTTCCGTCCATTTTCGAACTGGCCCTTTCCTTTTATACGTCCGTACAATCTCTAACGTAACAAGAAAGAGATACTAATCTGCTATCTGAAATAATTTGGTTGCAATATTATAACAAGAGAGAAGTCTCGGCTGAGCGGAGTAGCCCCCATATTTCTGGGCGGAGTAGCCCCAATTACTGGAATTTACAATAGCGCGTCTTGTGTTGGCTGTGACCAAGGAAACGTGCTACCTGCTATGTCCAGATGTAACTTAACATTCAGACTGCCAGGCGCCTCACTTCCGGGAAAAATAAAGCCCTTACTCTGGACACTACTCCTTAAGTTGCAAGCACAAATTCATAATGACGACAAATTCCACAACATAAACAACGTACCTTGCAGTGTACTCCCTTTGTTTTACTCAACACTCAAGCTGTCACTCACATACAAGCGATAGATGTAGTAGCACAGAGACCGAGGGTCACACTGAACACAAAGGACGATATCAGCTGAGCAGGGTAGCTGCTCAGTGCAACGTCAAGCTTATTTTGAGCGGGAAAGCCCCGTGGGCGAATTAGCCCCGCCGTACCCTAATCATATCATAGATTTTACAGCAAAGCAAGAATAATTTACATTTAAAGCACCAATAGAAAAATTAGCTCAGTTATGAAGATGCCACTACCGACAGTTATCTTTACGTTAATCAACTAGCTAAATCCTAATTTACGTTAAAGATAGGTGAGAAGCATTCGTAACAAATTTATGTCCTATAATAATCACAAAAAAAAACTGTCGATTACACCAAGGATACAAGAAATGATCAAACACTCCAATTAATAAAAATTCACTCTTATTTGCTACGTAATCCTGGCTACGCTGGTCAGAATACTCTGTGCATCCAATCGTCATCTGAGTGTGAGTGGTTAGGTTGGCAAATGCACAGTAAAACTGCGTCGGATGTCGCATTAGTCACTG
This sequence comes from Meconema thalassinum, assembly GCA_946902985.2. Lineage (NCBI taxonomy): Eukaryota > Metazoa > Arthropoda > Insecta > Orthoptera > Tettigoniidae > Meconema > Meconema thalassinum. The sequence goes on along the minus strand of OX336388.2, from coordinate 1,324,326,154 downwards.
GTGCACACGAGTTACGAACTATCGTGGCTTAAGTGACTTCCGTCGTTTCAAAACGTATCAGCTCATCCTAAAAAATGGCAATTCCACGAGAAAAACGTCGGCTTAATGTGTCGGTCAATAATAAAAATGGTAGTTCAAATTTAGAGAAGAGTTCACACATTATTTATTTGCTGATTTAATAATGATGGTTTAAAGTAATTAGGTTTCATGATTTATTTGTTAGTTTATTCGATGTTTTATTCCCTCACAGTGAGGTTTAGATTACTACTGATCATTGACACACGTCGAATAACACTGACACACACTTCTAAAGCGTTGTCTGTACCATAACATGACTGACTATCTCCCCACGGGTAGCACAATAACACAGGCTATAAAAAGCACTCTATTGGTGGCTCTCATTGGCTCTCTAAATCTCGGCTAATGTGATCAAAGGACAATCATCATTACCGGAAAAACACCTGTAATGAATGTGGGTGAACAGCGTCAATCCCCTCATACGCCTCCAATAGGCACAACAATGACATTGCTACTAATTTTATACATGGTCTGGTCCATCCGTAAACACAGGGATAACTTCTTAATCTGGAGCATAAACTCATGAAAACAGTTTCAAATAACTGTCGTAAACATAAACGACGTTCAAAACATGACGTGACAGTCCTACAATTAATTACAGTAATCAGCTGTGATCTCAATTTGTATCATAACTTAACATTGCAACGTAAATTCTTTTGAACATTCAGCCAAAACAACAAAGTCAAAGTCAAACCCTGGCACTATACAGCCCATGACGGGCGAAGGCCGACCAAGCGACCGCTGCCCAGCCATTCAGCCTGCAGATATTGGGGTGACGCGTAATCAGCGCGTCGGGCCCCCTTGGCCGTTAATCTTGGTTTTCGTGATCGGGGCGCTGTCTCACTATCAGACAGGTACTCAATTGTCCTCACGAGGCTGAGTGCACCCCGTTCCAACCCACACGTCAGTTTTAAAATCCCTGATGGAGCCGGGGATCGAACCCGGGGCCTCCGGGTGAGAGGCAGGTGCGCTACCCCAACACCACGGGGCCGGCTAACATTCAGTCATGTGTATAAATTTACAGTCGTCTCTCTTTGAAAATCGCTATGCACGCTGGGTAAAGCTGCGGGTAACATGCGGCCTGGCCTTGAGTCGACCTGCAACTACATCGTCAGAATGGCATTGTTCCAGGCGACAACTCGCCTTTACAAAACAGAATGAATTAATAATATTTGAGCTATTCAATCGACAGTCCTATCTATAGCTCGTATCAGTTATTGAATACACCTCTTTACACAATCATTAACTCTTGAGCTAGTCCCAGACTCAGCTCATCAGAAATATAACGTTTTAAGCAAAGAACACAAAATGAGAATATTCCACTCCACTCCATGTGCTTGTGAGCATGTCAAGATTGCACTGGCACACTCCTTCCATAATTTCATTAGTACTCTCACAGTATAGTTTGGAAAATGGTACGTGTCCACCTAGACAGAAAAATAAATAGAATGGTACAACACCTACACTTTAAGTGTTGTAAAATGATACGCAATTGAAGCGACGACAATGACTTCTGCAGCCTAATGCTTGCATCCTACTGATTCCAACACGCTGGGAATAATGTGGCGTCTGAGCTCACTAAAGAAATTAACTATGAAATAATGTGACAGTGTAATGTTCACCTCTGTCAAACGATACGCTAGCATTAAATAGTACTAATAGGTGAGAGACCTTTGCATTTGCAAAACAAAAATTAATCACGTTCAGGGTATCTGGCAATAGTCATGTCTACATCGTAGATCAAAAATATAATTTACAAGTGCTATGGGAGTTCATTGGTGCCTCTCCTAAGACATCGTCATACAATCTTTGGCACGTGGCATCATCATAACACCAGGTGTCACAAAAGTTATTGATTGGACCAGGGCTAGTCAAAATTCTAGGTGGACATTCGGACTAAACTAAACATGTCCTACCTAATTGGTTGCTATAAAGTGAGGTTCTAAAATAGTCAACTGAATCATAGACCTATAGCAAAGATGAAATTGTTAACTCACATTGTCGGCGATCTGGATGTCGTGTTACCTTCGAACTAGGGTAATTTCCAAGTCCTCCGTTCGATCCTTGTCTTCCTTAAATCCATCGCTTCTTCCTCCTCATCATGCAGGTTTACATTTTAGCATCTCTCTCACAGTGTAGCTTACTCCATCTCAATCAGCAGCATAAGGCTAGTAATTAGTGCCTCCGCATGGTCGTTGAAAAGTCCCATGATGATCGTAGAAATCGTAGCACTGAGTTTATTGTTATACTTAAAATATTCAAGCACTGCCTCTAAACTTTGCAGACTTAATAATATGACTGTCTGCCACAGGCTCTAATGAACACGCGGACGGTATTCGCTCACAGATACTTCTACACTTAAAAATATCCTCGAAAATAGTCGCAATCGTCGAAAAAATGCATTTATCAAAATGTTGTTAACCAGTGTACAGGCTTGTTTAATACAAAATCAGCCCCCAAAATCACATCACTGATTTACAGATTATTCCAAATGCCTCGTGAATTACACGTGAAAATATCGTTCACCATGCGGTTGAACCAAGTTCAAATACACAAAACAAAATGAGCCCCTTTTATTGTGGGTCGTGCCTCCTCGCACACAAAATCTGTTGATTGAATGTAATAATATAGTCGTAGTACAGTTGCTAACAGATTATGGACATTGTGCAAAACGAGGCTGTACTCGATTCAAGAAGACTCGGTTGTGTATTCAACCACGGTAAGGTTACGGGCTCGTGAAAACTAGTGTAGACGTGCAGCGACTAATTATGGGTGTTTAGCATATCTGCGATGTAAAGTTGGCATCTAATATTGCCATAAACCCAGGAATTAAGTTTGACATCTCACGAAATTCATAATAAATCCAATGAATTCGTGGAATTAAAATTTGAAATATAAATTACCTCTTCTTGGTTGGAAAGTCGGAATACAACGCAGAAGTCAAAATAAAGGGTTGGAGCTAGGTCAAAGTTTTCACGGTGCATTCTGGTCGTCGTTTGGGTGGAATACCAACTGATGCTGATAGAAGTGATCACCAACATGAGCCATACGGACTCAATACCTAGCTTAAGGCCACAGCCACCTCCATCCCAATCCTCGCCTACATTGCTACAGACACCACAAAAATAAAGGTTATCTGACAAATTCTACACTTGCCCAAGTACACGGAGCTTAAATGAACACGATGTCCAAGCCCCTAAATGAAACAAAAACAACAACTGTTCATTATTACTCCTCGTCTAGGATAAATACACATTTAAACACAAAATTCAAAATGGACAGACATAAAAGCAATTTAATATCCAGTAATGTATGTAAAAATGACGTCCATCTGCTGGTGTAGCGGCTAGCACTCATGGCGGTAACCCAGGAGGTCCGGCTTGGATCCCCGGCTTTGCTAAGACATTTAGTTTGGTCTGAGGGCTAGAACGGGATACACTCAGCCTCATTAGGCAACCTCAGCCATCCTGGAAGTGGTTTTCCGTGGTTTCTCACTTCTACTCCAGGCAAGTGCCGGTACGGTTGCTAACTTAAGGCCACAGCCGCCTCCTTCCCAATCCTCACCTGAATTACAATAATAAATGCATTACTAGAGTCGCCCACAATAACACAGGTCATCAGAAAAATTCTACACCCACCCAAGTACACGGGGCTAAATAAGCACGATGTCCAAGCCTTTTAATTGAAACAACAACTATAACAATGACGCGATCGAAAATACATTTAGGCTAAATATCATTTAAAATAGGATCATGAATTTTAGTTTGCCTTTTATGTAAAACTGATTTTCCTTATGTTAGCATTTTCACCACACACCAAATTATTGTCAAAACACAAGATGTTTGAGAACAGCACGTTGGGAACATGCAGCCTAGTTTGTATGATGTTGTTCTGCAGTCGCTTGTGTTTCCCGTACTGCACTGTTTGGTTACATTCACTGAGAGCGGCACAAACTAGCGCACATTAGCATGCAAAGTGTTCATTTGTCCACACGCGTCGCACCGCCTGAGTAAAAGATGACCGCTAACCACAAAGAGACTGGCAGATGCGATTGGTTTACGCTCAAGTGCTTCGTTACTAGCACCAAGCCACAAATTGAGTGGAGAACGTTTCAACTGACAGGGAGCTTTGACAATTCTTCAACAATGCGGGATATTCAAGAGTACGTTAACAACATTCCAAAATCCGCAGAAAGCAACGGGTGAGGATAATTGTGACAGAAATATTAGAGAAAAACAAGTAGTTTGGTGACTAACTTAAGTGCCTGGTTCTCTTAAAATGTAACATTCATGCCAGTGATTAATCTATCAGAAATGAAATGTTACATGGATCTACCAGCGTGCGTAAAATCATTTTGGCAACAGTGCAATGTGTTGCTCAGAATTACTCTGAGATATTATGATCTATTTTTGTCCCAATTTTGGATAAAATCCATTTTTTAGTACAGAAGTTACAATTATATAAAAAAATTGGAAATATCAGCAGGCTTAGAATCATGTTGGTAGCATCAACGTACAGCAGTTACTCCAAATTAATCTAGACTGTCAGGTGCTATACGTGTGCAGAGTTTAGAGCTGTTGGCTTGTATACTTTCTGATATAATTTATTGGAATTAGGATAAAACAATAGAGAGAGAGAGCACTTATTAACATTTGGCAGCACTGATGGCTCTTAAGAATACGTATAGTCATATCTGTCATGGTACACAAAGAATATACGAAATTTGGTTGAAATCAATATTTTAGTATAAAAGTTACATGCATTTAAAATTGGACCTATCAGCAGGCTTTGAATCATGTTGGCAGAATCGACGTATATCAGTTACTCCTAATAAATCTATAATGTCAGGTACTATACGTGTGCAGAGTTTGGAGTTGTTGGTTTGCATAGTTTCTGATATATTGGTATTAGTATAGAAATACGGATAGCATTTATTTACAGTTGGCAGCCCTGCTGGCTCCCAAGAATACGCATAGTCATATCTGTTATGGTATGCAAAGCACAAACGAAATTTGGTTGAAATCCAATTGATAGTAGGGAAGTTACCTGCATTTAAATATTGGACTTATCTGCAGGCTTAGAATCATGTTGGCAACACTGTCATATATGGGCTCCTGAAAATTTATCTGGAGCGTTATTATCTCTATGTTTGACAATTTTGGAAAAGTTCGCATGCATAACTTCTGAGATATCCTACGTAGAGCTCAAATTTCAATTGTGATTTTTCATCAGTTGGTAGCACTGATGTCATTCCAAATGTGGCAGTGAAATATTCTGATATACAGTAGATCTTTACTCATACCAAATATGGTTTTGATAGCTGCAGCCGTTTAGGAGTTGATAGGGGAGGACACAGACAGACACACATTTGCTCGGATCGATCTCAAAAGTCTACTTTCTCCTAATTTTTAGCCTACTTTAGATTTTTGCAAAAACAAGAAATGAGTTCTACACAGGCCAAATGTTGTCAGTCTGTCTGTGTGTGAGTGTGCGTGTGAGTGTGTATGTCTGTTCCCCCTATCAATTCAAACACGACGGAAAGGAATTGATCAAAATTTGGTACAGAGGTAGCAATAGCAAAGGACACCTCAGTGTCATGTTTCATGTCGCCGCCATCTTGACGGAAACGTAATGGCGGCCACCCAAAAGTTCAAAGCTAAAATCAAATTAATTACGACTAACCTAATCATCTCATCTCTACTAAATTTTGCAACAGCGTATTTTCATTCATTCATTCATTCATTCATTTATTTATATTTATTTGTTTATTTATTTATTTATTTATTTATTTATTTATTTATTTATTTATTTATTTATTTATTTATTTATTTATTTGCAAACTAAAAGGTCATCAGCCAAATAGTTTGAAGATGGTGGCCGTGTATGTGTGCGAATAGATCCCTCCCCTATCAATTCAAACACACCAAAACCAAATCAAACCACCTTTAGCACACAGGTAGCACTAGCAACGGACAACTCAGTGTCGTGTTGTAGGCTATATTGCCACCATCATAACGAAAAAGAAATGGCGCCCACCCAAATGTTCAAAGCTTAAATCAAATTACGACTAACCAAATTTTGCCAAAATATATCTTAATGTGGGAAGTGTCTTTTGCCAAAACTACAAGGCCATCAGCCAAATAGTTTCAAGATGGCGGACGTATGAATTATGCAAGTATTATAACCTAACTATTCAACAAGGCCTGGCCTCACGAAATTCGTTTATCGTACAGAGGTGGTTTAAACTGTTCTCAAGGAGGCGACCCATAGAATATTAACATATTATAATATAATATTACGAGCCTTACAGTAGTCGCATATGATGTGTAACATCTGACATGTTATTCGAATAATTCCATATTACTTACTCGCATTTTTAGCCTACTTTCGATTTTTGCAAAAAATGAAAGTAGACTATTGAGATCACTACAGGGCGAAAAAAGTGTGTCTGTCTGTGTGTGTGTATGTGTGTGTGTGAGTCTGTGTGTGTGTGTGTGTGTGTGAGTGTGTGTACTCTGAATGTCTGCCCCCCCCCCTATCAATTCGAACACGGTGAGCGCAAATTGAACGAAATTTGGTACAAAGGTAGCATTAGCAAAGGACACCTCAGTGTCATGTTTTATATCGCCGCCATCTTGACGGAAACGTAATGGCGGCCACACAAATGTTCAAAGCTTAAATCAAATTACGACTAACCTAATCATCCGATCTCTACCTAATTTTGCAACAACATACCTTTATGGGGGCAGCATCCTTTGACCAAACTAATATGTCATCAGCCTAATAGTTTGCGGATGGCGGCCATCTTTGTGTGAAAATCGATTGCCCCTATTAATTCGAATACGGTGAAACCGAATGGAACGAAATTTGGTACAGAGATAGTACTAGCAAAGGGCACCCCAGTGTCATGTTTTATATCGCCGCCATCTTGACGGAAACGTAATGGCGGCCACACAAATGTTCAAAGCTTAAATCAAATTACGACTAACCTAATCATCCGATCTCTACCAAATTTTGCAACAACGTACCTCTATGGAGGGAGCATCCTTTGACAAATCTAATAGGTCATTAGCCTAATAGTTTGCGGATGGCGGCCATCTTTGTGTCAAAATCGATTACCCCTATTAATTCGAACACGGTGAAACCGAATGGAATGAAATTTGGTACAGAGGTAGCACTAGCAAAGGGCACCTCAGTGTCATGTTTTATATCACCGCCATCTTGACGGAAACGTAATGGCGGCCACACAAATGTTCAAAGCTTAAATCTAATTACGACTAACCTTTTCATCCGATCTCTACCAAATTTTGCAACAACATACCTTTATGGAGGAAGCATCCTTTGGCAAATCTAATAGGTCATTAGCCTAATAGTTTGCGGATGGCGGCCATCTTTGTGTCAAAATCGATTACCCCTATTAACTCGAACAGGGTGAAATCGAATGGAATGAAATTTGGTACAGAGGTAGCACTAGCAAAGGGCACCTCAGTGTCATGTTTTATATCGCCGCCATCTTGACGGAAACGTAATGGCGGCCACACAAATATTCAAAGCTTAAATCAAATTACGATTAACCTAATCATCCGATCTCTACCAAATTTTGCATCAACATACCATTATGGAGGGAGCATCCTTTGACCAAACTAATAGGTCATTAGCCTAATATTTTGTGGATGGCGGCCATCTTTGTGTGAAAATCGATTCCCCCTATTAATTCGAACACGGTGAAACCGAATGGAACGAAATTTCGTACAGAGGTAGCACTAGCAAAGGGCACCCCAATGTCATGTTTTATATCACCGCCATCTTGACGGAAACGTAATTGCGGCCACCCAACTGTTAAAGGCTAAAATGTAATTACGACCAACCTAATAATCTAGTCTCTACCAAATTTTGCAACAACAAATCTTTATGTGAGAAGCATATTCTGACCAAAATGCTAGATCATCAGCCCAATAGTTTGCAGATGGTGGCCAAGTATGTGTGCAAATCGATTCCCCCTATCAATTCAAACACGGTGAAACCGAATTGAATATTTTTTCTTACAGAGGTAGCACTAGCAAAGGGCACCTCATATTCATGTTTAATATCCCTATAGCACGTTGTATTTCAACAAGCTACTACAACCAACATTCAATTATACTCCTTGAAAAGGACAAAGAGTTATAACATTACCCATGCATTTAGGAGAAAGTAGGCTATATGTTCTTTACTGAACATCTTGTTTAAGAATGAACTCATAGTGCTACCATGAGCCAGTAAACATGAAAGGATTCTCCAATGCATCTGCAGTAGTGACATATACCTGCAACTGTATGCGGGAGCAATCCACCGCCGGAAACTCCCACGAGAAACTGGCGACACCGATTATGCGTGCCATCTAGCGAACGCGCAGACAACTACGAACTTGATTTCAATCAGCTGACTAGTTTATCTGCACATGTTAGAAGAGTAACTTTTGGGCTATATATGGGTGTTTTCATTACAAAATACAAAGTGATTAAGCTATTTGGGCCAACGAAGTTTCAATTACTGTTAGTAGTCTGTGTTAATATACTGAATTCCTACGTTGTTTGGAGTGTTGGTTGATGCGATATACATTAAATAAGAATACAGCAAAAGTATGAAGATTTAATAAATCGTGATTGTTTTCAGCAAATATGATATAAAGAATATTTTCACACCAAAGATCGACAATTTAAAGACGATTTATTGAAGCAATTTCTTTAATGGGGCCTCCAAATCTTGAGGTAAACCGTATGCGATTTACATTCCACATAGTCGCAAGGCTTACAGTACGTCGTTGTACCGATCTCCGCCACCGCGCGCGCTCATTGTTTCCGTCCCATCCACTTCCGTCTCTTTTCCAAAATCACTCCCACAAAAATGTCCAGCTACCAAGTGCAACAAAAATATCCAGATACCGAGTGGAAAGATGTTACACATCAATATTATAGCACAGAAGTGACTAGCAGTTCAGGCCGACCGTGTGGCGTATCTTGCTGGGCCGTGCGGTCCCGTTGGGCCAAAATGGAGATTATTGTTTGCTCGCTAGTCCATATTTTAGTTGCTTGATAGTCTTCCTGGAATGGACTGAAGAAAATAATACAAAGTTAGTATCAAATGGTTTATAAGAAACGGCAGAAAAATATAATGAAATCGTTCATTCCAAGACAAAGGAAAAAAATGCTAGGCAGTTATGAGAAAGCTGTTTTTAACGTTGCTAGGTGAAAACACGTAATTATGTCCAGTTATATTAGGCGGGAAATATAAATCTCTATCTGAAAGAATCACATGTGAACATGTGATCTATTATTATATGCACAGGCTACAAAAAAGAGAAAAGAGTGGGTGGGGGAGGGTGTCTTATATTTGTCGCCTAATATAACTGACTGAAAAAACATCAGTTAGATATCTATTTATAATTTTATAAAATATTTCAGAAATTTTGGTAGACATACAGTAGTTTCTATTGTGGTGTATATTCCGATTTGTAGCGAGTCATTGTCTTGGATAGAACATGGGAAAGTTTAGTTAGTGTTTGTTAATTTAAGGGGAGGTACAGCGTGGTTATCCGCCCCTGAACATGGGAAATGGAAAACAAACAGTGGTGGTCGGTGATAAAGTTGTAAAGTTTGACAATGATCAGATTTTTCTCAGCGTGAAAAGTACATCTTTTAAAACTAAATATTACGTATTTTATATTTTTTTTTACATTTATAATCTTGACTTACTTGACTTATTTCCTTTCGCTCCGTGCGGAGCATGGGGTATGCAAGAATGAGTTCCATCGGGCTCTGTTTGTTGCCAAGTTCTTCACTTCCCTCCAAGTCTTTCCCGCTTTTCTGGCCTCCTCTTCAATGGTGCGTTTCCTGGTGTTCCTTGATCTTCCCCGTCTCCGAGCCCCTTGAGGATTCCAGTCCAGAGCTCCCCTTTCTACTGCATCATTCTGTTTCCGCAGAGTATGCCCAATCCAGCCCCATTTCCTCCGTTTAATTTTGACTTCTATAGGTTGTTGGTTAGCCCTTTTCCACAGCTCTTCGTTTGGGATTATATCTGGCCATCGTATACCCAGAATTTGACGCAGACAACGATTGATGAATATTTGAAGTTGGTGGCTGATAGGATTGGTAACTTTCCATGTTTCACATGCATACAATAGGACAGCTTTCACATTGGTATTAAAAAGTCTGATTTTCATCTTCCTGGATATGTTACGGTTTCTCCATACTGGATAGAGCTGCACAAAAGCCCCATTTGCCTTTCTTATTCTGCTCTTGACATCCTCCTCAGCCCCTCCACTTCTCGTTACCACGCTTCCCAAGTAAACAAATGTATCCACCTGTTCTACATCTACTCCTCCCACAGTGAGACCAGCCTGTACTGTGGAGTTCACTCTCAGCTCCTTTGTCTTCTTTGGGTTTATCTTAAGTCCAACCTTAGCAGCTTCAAGTTCTAAGTTTGCTAGTTTTCCCTCTATGTCTCTGAAGCGCTGTGCTAGCATACATATGTCATCAGCAAAATCAAGATCCTCCAACCTGTCTCGAAGTCCGCACTGTATCCCTCTCTTCCTGCCTCTCCCCACCTTCCTAAGGGTATTATCAAGAACAATCAGGAGCAAAGTGGGAGAAAGTATACAGCCTTGTCGTATTCCAGTCTGGATGGTCAATGGCTGGGATAGCTGACCCTCATGCAGGACTTGACATTCATAACCAGAATACATCTCTCGTATGATTTTAACTATTTTACTTGGTATACCATATTCCTTTAAGGTCTCCCACATGACCTTCCTATTAATGGAATCAAAGGCCTTCTCAAAATCTATAAACGTTATGTACAGTGCTGCTTGCCATTCGTTACTCTGCTCCACAATAATCCGTAAAGTGTTAATTAAGTCCACACAACTGCGGTGATCCCTAAATCCAGCTTGTTCTTTCCTCAACTTCGACTCGATAGACTTCTTCACGCGATTCAAGATTATCCTGAGAAATACTTTGCTTGGTACGGATAGTAAGGTAATACCTCTACAGTTATTACAATTCGTCAAGTCAGCCTTCTTTGGCATTTTAACAATCACACCTTTCTTCCATTCCGCAGGCAGCTTCTCTTCAAACCAGATCTTTTCCATCAATGGCTTCAGGATATTAGCTGTGGTGTACATGTCTATCTTGAGGACATCTGGCGAAATGTTGTCGACACCGGGGGCTTTTCCATTCTTCAGCTGTAGCAAGGCTTCTTTGATTTCAGCACAAGTTGGACTGTGCAAAAAATATTTGGATCAGAATTATCAGGTTCATCATTCCTCTCTTCGTGGTGTTCATTAATCCCTCGATCAACATTAAAAATGTCGGTGTAGTATTCCCTCCACCGTTCTTGTTGTTCTTCTTGAGTTGTGAGTAAATTTCCCTGTTTGTCTTTTATTGGTCGGTTCTTTCGGAAACATTTCTTGGACAACACTTTTGTGATGCGGTACATTTCTTTGCTGTCACCCTTTGATGCAGCATCTTCTGCCTTCTTCGCCATCTCATCGATCCAATTAATCTTATCTCTCTTCACACTCTTTTTGACTTCTTTGTCAACGACCGTGTATTCTGCTTGCACTTTTGCTTTCTGATGTCGAGTCTTACACATATTCAACCTCTCCTTAATCATTTTCCTATGACTTATTGCCTCCCAAGTTTGTTCTGACATCCAATCCTTCTTGAGTGGATTGCTCTTTCCCAGGACTATTTCACTTGTATCAAGGATGATGTTCTTTACATTACTCCAGGAAGATTCAATATCAGTTTCTGCTGTATCAGATTGGAGTACCTGAAAACGATTTCTTAGCTCCAATTTAAATTCTTCTCTGACCTTCTCCTCCTTCAACTTCCTCACATCAAATCTCTTGCTCTGTTTTTCAAACCTCTTCTTTGCCACCATGATCTTCATCTTGAACTCAGGCAGCATAAGGTGGTGATCACTGCTAGCATCAGCTCCTCTCTAATTCCGAACATCGGTGAGTGATCTTCTGAATCTCCTACTCACTGCGATGTGGTCAATTTGGTTCTCAGTGTCATGATCAGGGGAAATCCACGTGATCATATGACACCTCTTATGAGGAAACAAAGTACCTCCAATAACAAGGTCATGGCTAGCACAGAAGTTTGTGAACTTTTCCCCATTTCCATTCCTATCCCCAAGGCCATTCACACCCATCACATGTTCTAGTCCCTCGTTGTTCTCTCCTACCTTAGCATTAAGGTCTCCCATTATTATAATCACATTTCTCTTACTGCTTTTCTTTACTGTCTCATGTAGAAGGGAGTAGAATGCTTCCTTAAGTTCTTCTTCTGATGGTTCCGTGGGTGCATAGCATTGTATAATCGTAACATTGCGAATGCGAGTCTTAAATCGTGCTGATAATATTCGCTCGAAAATGGGTTGCCAACTTATAAGGCTTTTCTTTGCATGTTCAGTAAGCAAAAGACCAACTCCATCTCTGCGTTCCGGATTCTCCTCGCTCCTCCCAGAGTATATGAGGGCAAGTCCTTCATAAGTTTTTATCTCACCAAAATCTGGTCATCTTATCTCACTGAACCCAAGTATATCAAGTTTATACGAGATCATTTCTCTGGTCACCTGCCTCAGCCTACTACTCTCACCCAGAGTCCTCACATTCCAGAAACCTATTCGTGTCTTCCTTTTCGTGCCGAAAGTTGTCAACATGAGATCCGTCCAGTTTTCATTCTTATCAGTTTCTTTAATAAACAATTTCTGAGAGTGCGAGTTATTAGCCCACAGCTTCCTAGTTTTCTGGTAGGGCTGCCACCTTAAGGACTGAAAACGAGCCCACACAGTTTTCCAACCGTACCACTGAATTTCAGCTCCGCCTGGAAATAACCTACTGATGATGCTGCTGCCCACCATCATGGTGTAGTCTGTCATTTAGTCTGGTCTCTCATCCTCGACCCTACCAGCATCGGTGACCCTGCCAGGAGCCGAAGCTCCCGCCGGCATTGTTCTCGGGATCACTGAAACACAGAAGCCTCCCCACCACGTCAAGGTATCAGACCATGGGGGAGGTTTATAATCTTAAGAATTGATAATTTTGTCCATCAATAACAGTTCTACTGTGTACTAAAGAAAAGAGCCAAGTGCGCCAACACAATAGACCAAATTTCTACAGTGACACCAAATGCTAGGTTCAGAATCTCCTATCACTGCAGTCAACTCGACTGGTCGTTGCATGACGAATGCAACAAAGCTCGAGGACAGGCGAGTGAGAATGTTCGAAGGGATTTGGTTATTGCTGATTCTCCACTGCCGCACGATGTAAATAGACTGTGAGATACTTCTCGTTCCTTTTCATACTTCTGTTTAACACACATTGATTCGTTTGATTGACGTTTAGATTTATTTGCAGATAAGAATGCCCGTTATCGTAATATACAGGGTGCCAGGGAATGTTCTCCGCAGTGCCTGTATGCTGTTGCGAGAGATTACGTCGCCAGTTACGTTGGCAGCACGGCTGTCGCTTGTATCATAACAAACAAACAGTAAACTTTATACTCATTCATAAAATACTGTTCCACTCTTCCAATAATCTAACTATACGCACTGAGGATTTCGACAGCCCACAGCCCACACATGTGGCCTTCACTCTATCAAGGACACTGTGCTGCCAACTAAACTGATGATGCTACCACTCGCAGCTGTACGTAGCCGCGGCGGAGAACATTTCCAGGCTCCCTATACAATACAGTTAGTAGTTATAGTTTTTGTTGTTTTAAGGGGCGAAACTACAAGGTCCTATATACAATACAACTACTCCTCAGTTTAGAATAAATCGTGGCGATAATGAACACAGACGAGCCTATATTAATAATAATAATAATCAAGTAGTGGCAACTAAGACCTACGTAAAATGCATCATTAAGACAGACATGCCAGATGACAAATGTAGGAGATGCCATCGCGAATCGGAGACCATCCAACATATCACAGGGGGCTGTACAACAATTTCATCTACGTACTACTTGAAGAGGCATGACCAAGTAGCCAAGATAATCCACCTGAACCTGGCAAAGAAGCACTCCTTAAGTAATAATGTTCTCCTTACTATCAACACATTCCTGATGCTGTTCTGGAGAACGATACACACAAACTACTCTGGGACAGGTCAGTGATCACAGATAGATCTATATCATCAAACAGACCAGACATTATATCCAGCACATTTATGCTCAGAAAGTGACAAAATACATGCCTCTGGCTGAAGAGATTCGACAGATGTGGCGACAGGAATTTTTCACTTATTGCCTATCATAATGTCTTCCACCGAAGTCGCTGAAGGCCAACCTCGATAAACTGGGGCTCCACCATAATCTGCTTACCAGTATGCAGACATTACTTATTTTAGAGATCTGCTTCATAGTTCGTTCGTTCTTCAATCTACTGATATAGATGACTCCACTCCTTCTTGCAACAAATGCCAATGAAATGGTGAATTGTACCCAATGACATGGTGAACATATGAATAATAATATTAATAACAATAATAATAATAATAATATTAAAGGAAAATTTTGAGGAAGATCGTGGGTTCTGTGAAAGAAAATGCGGCATAACCATGAAATATATACTCATGTGGAGAAGATAACTGACACCATCCGGAAAAGGATTAACTTTTATGAATGAAAATTTTACTGCAGCCAAATGGCCAGTTAGTACAATCATAACTTTCATGGACATGTGAAGCGAATGAGCCCAGAGAGACAGACCATCGGAATCATTACTTATTTGCAGGAGAGGAAAACCAAATAGGCCTGGTTCATTGAACTGGATGTATATCTCAAATAAGTGAAGATTGCATGAACTGGCATTCAGGAGCGCATCACACTCAAGTGGAAGCTTGCAGCATGCCAAGGTTTCCAAGAGAAATCGTAGCTGAAACCGGGAAAGATTTGCACCCAGGAAAGGAAGGCAAACCACCGAGAACTAATGCGGGCGTACCGGATAAACATAAATGCCTGAAGAGTGAGTTAGTTTCATTGACGCGGTCCATAGATGGCCGATATGAAATTAATTATTGAATAATAATAATAGTACATAGCTTACAATCCATTGTGTTCACGATTAATCTCCCTTCTGGAGTGTTGTACAGCATCCAAGTCAACAACCCACGAGTCACCACTGAAAACTGATGTAGTATTTTGCATAGTCACCGAGAAGTACGTTCCCATCGGTAATGATTAAAATGAATGTGACACCTTGTAGGGGATTGATCTTAGCCCATCTCTAGAGATCCCCAGATGGCTAACGTGCTGCCATACCTGTGTGCCTGACCATGTCAGCCCCATAGTATCCTGAAGCACGACTTATAAATGAAATATTATGCTATTTAGTTTCGAGATATTCATTCAATAGTTCCACGCCAGGACGCAAGATTAATGGTGCAGCAATAAATTGTGTAACGTTGGCAGACTTCGTTTAGACACATCACGTTCATCACGCGATGACAGGTGTAGATGTGAACCCATTCTGAGAATAGAAGAGTTCTTTTCACTGCGACAGGAAGAAATTCACTGTTGGCTAAGTATCAAGGTAACACCAACCAGTGAGTTAAATATAGATATGACCTTTAAGACATCGCCGACTACACGTGTTTTTAGGTTTTCATTTCGTCCAACAATCTCCATTCAGTGGAAAATTAAATAACTAGCTTCGGAACAAATTTACGAGCAAGCGAGCGAGCCTATCACCCCAGCATCGGCCAGCATCAAACTGTCGAGTCGTGTCGAGTTAAGACTTCAGAGAAGAGTATATATGTTTGGAGTTTCGTTGTTCACCTCGGTTGTTCTGAATTGCGTCTGGGTCCTGCCGTCCATGCGCCTTTTAAGACTACGGTGGGTAAACCGTGAAAGATACCGGGCGAAGCACAAAGCTCATTATTTCCAAATAACACAGGTTTTAAAAGTTTTTTTTTGAGATTTTGTTAAATTGTAAAGGAATAAAGCTAGGAGATTGGTATTTTACAATTGAAATGTAAACTAATAAGTTTATCTTCGTCATTTCACATAGTCTATCCGTGGTCTACTTCTACAGTTCTTTTCCTCGACCCTTCCTTCCATAACTAACTTTGCTGCTATTCCTGGGTGTTTTAGTGTGTGTCTTACCAACCTATCTCATCTCTTCATTAACAGTCGCCGGAAACATCTCCCCTCTCCCCAGTCATTTGTTACTCTATCTACCCATTTGATCTTCATCATTCTCCGAAGGTAACGGATTATTAAATGTATTCATGTACGTGTGATAAGTCATACTCGGATGGGATTTTTAACTTTTTTGTTGCTTCCAAACTAAAGCTTAATAATATTCTAATTATTTACGAAAATGTATGGTTTTTTACATGTTTCATGCATGAAACTGTACTTAGAAAAATGATTAAATGGACCAGGGTGCACGTATCTACAGTAATCATAATGCAAACTTTAAACATAATTTACTCAATAACTAACAATTGTGTATTCAATCAACAATAACTCAAGTTCTAATTCACCTTGTCAACCTCAACAGGGTCTCAAATCAAATAAAATTACATTATGAATGTCTTGTACTAAAGCTGAGAAACAATATGTCTACATTCAAACAAGAGAACAAACAAATAATTTTACAATGTTGCATTTCTAAAGAATATGTTATATTTCTTGATATAATAGTAATAACCTAATAAATTTAGAAGGTGACATCAAAAAGACTATTGTTAATAGTTATTTTGAAGAAAAAATGAAATAAATTTATTGCGTTAGTTGCTGGGTGAGCTCAAAATTTCCCATTTTTTCTAACAAAAACAATTTTTGGAGACCCCTTAAATTGTAAATTAACCATTCTTATGGCATACAATGAATTAATTATTTTTAGCCTAATTTTCTAATGTTGAACAAGTAGTTCCCTGACGAACCAAAGAACCAACTTTTCTTAAAATTTAAGATTCATGCCAATCTGTATAGACCTATCTAGAATAATGACGAAATCAAGTTAGTAATACTAACATTTGTAAGTACTGCAGACTGAAATACACCTGAAATAGTGTAGCCTAACAGAGTAACTTACTACAGTTGGCAGCCCTGGTGACTTTGAATATATTCTTAGCTCCATCTCTTAAAGTATAGAATGCCCATACAGAATTTGTTGAAGTCTAATAGATAGTATGGACGTTACATGCTGTTTGATAGTGGATTTATCAGAGCGCGTAAAATCATGTTGGAAACAATGTCATGCATGTGATGCTGAGAATTAATCTGAAATATTATGATCTATTAAAGTGCCAATTTTGGATAAAATCCATTTGTTAGTACAGATGGTACATGTAATTAAAAATTTAAACTATCAGAAAGCTTAGAATCATGTTGGCAGCACTGAGGTACATTAGTTACTCCAAATTAATCTAGAATGCCATTTACCATACGTGTACAAAGTTTAGAGCTGTTGGCTTGCATAGTTCTTGATATATTGATATTAGGGTTAAAACATAGAGGGAGCATTTATTAACAGTTGGCAGCCCTGGTGGCTCTTTAGAATACGCACAGTCATATCTGTTGTATTTGGTTGAAATCCAATCGATAGATGGTTACATGAATTTAGAAATTGGACCTATGGGCAGGCTTAGAATCATTTGGCAACACTGGCATGTATGGACTTCTGAATATTAATCTGAAATGTTATCTCTATATATAAAAATGAAAGTTTGTCTGTTTTTTCTGAATTTCCATGGAAGTTTGAGTTATTAACGCGTTTCAGACTGGTTTATGCCAGTAGCGCGCAAAAACAAAATTTTGTCTGTCTATCTGTCTGTTTGTTTGTTTGTTTGTTTGTCTGTGTACAAATTTGCACGCGCATCACTCGAGAACAGCTGAATGGATCAATGTAAAATTTGGTACAGAAGTCCATCAGAGGCACGAAAGTAATCATTGATGTAAATCTTCTCCATACCTCTCATAAAAGAGGGCCTACCCCCTGAAATGGTCGTAGAAAAACGAGACAAAGCTCATTTTCAGCGTCTCCATGGGAGAAACAAAACTCGGGAGCCCTACGGGTCCCGAAAACCACATTTTAAGGTCCCAAAACCAACAGTTTGTGAGATATACCCAGAAACCTAATTTCATTCATCAAGCTATTGAAAGAATGCAAGCCAGTAACCATGGCAACACGATCTCAGAAGTCATCTATTTCTGTAAGACTCAATGCCATTCCATTTATTACATTACTGTGAACGTTCGCAAACGGCTATAAGGTTATCACGGAACCAACTTAAACTGTAAAATTCATCAATACGTATATAATGCGCTTAAGGAGGTCAAGGGATACTAAAGGTTTATTATATCCCTATCCCTATATTATTAAATTATTATTATGATTATTATTATATTATGGCGTACAAGGACGAGCAAAACTCATTTTCAGCCCCATAGTGGCTCGGAGATACTACGTTTTAAGGCTCTAAAACCACGTTTCTGAGATATTCCCAGAAAACTAATTTCATTTAATAAACAAATAAAGATTACCTCGTGGCGCAGTGGTTGTCACCCCCAAGGTACCGGGTTCGATCCCCGGCTCTGCCAAGAATTTAAATGTCTTGGTATGGTCTGGCACGGGGTCTCCCAGCCTCTTGATGCAAAATGGGAACGTGCCGGATGCTATGGTAGGAGGAAGAGAGAAAAGGAACTGGCTACCCTACCTCACGAAAACTCCGGCTCGGGATGTCTGGTAAGTGATCCCTTGACTTAGTCAAGGGCTCTTATTCAGGTCGCCTACGACCCTGGAGGGGATATGGCACTCTTTTATTTTATAAATTAATAAATAGATGGTCGCCTCCGTAGCGTAGCGGTCAGCATGGTTAGCTGCCGCCCCGGAGGTCCTGGCTTCGATTCCCGGCTCTGCCACGAAATTTGAAAAGTGGATGAGGACTGGAACGGGGTCTACTCAGCCTCGGGTGTTCCAAATGAGTAGAGGGGGTTCGATTCCCACATCAGCCATCCTCAAATATGTTTTCCGTGTTTTCCCACTTCGTCTTCGGGAAAATGCCGGGATGGTACTGTCCCCGTTTACCTGGATAGTAGGCTGTCAGATATCCGCCCCCTCAATCGGATTGCCAATTATCAATCGCACCGGCACAGTTACATCAATGAAAATGGCACTGACAGATACTATCGAGATAGGAGCACAGAAGTTCACAGGAAATCATTGTGGAACACACCAAAATAGACGGGGGTTCATACTTACCGTTACTTACCTCTTAATTATCTCGGGGTTTGAGTTGACAACAGGATCACTAAAGTCTGTTCACACAATAACCTCCACCATGACATTTAAAAATGAACCAAGACGAAGACAAGAACTTTGAACTGTACAAAAGCTTTATTTCTAATAAAGGGTATGATTTTACTAACACAACAAAATCAACGTGGCTATCAGTAGCCCAAGTCAATCTGACTACGTCCTCCAGTAGGACTTGCAAAAATTATCATACAACATGATGTAAAACACTTTTAGCTCCCACGAGCTCCAAATAACGTAATATTCATAACACTATTGGATTGGAAAAGGACGTCAGGGTGTGACATATATAGAGCATTTGGTTTCCTTTTAATAAACATGAGAATGGTATTTATAGTCGCAAGGCCAGAGTGTGTACGACCTCACTCTCTGAGAACCAGATGTTGGCACAGCTGCGGGCTACCCTCCAGCCTGTTGCATACTGGTCAAATGCACTCCCTTCTCACGTGCTAAGTTACGTAAGAGTACAGCTTGCTCTCTCAAACTTTTAAATGTCTATAAGACAACTCACATTATATTTACGCAAATCTTTCAAGTACTTTGCTCACATCCTATTGGATCATTATGTTAATTTCTTAAACTTGTTAACTTCAATCCAAATGTTTAATTAGCTCTTAAATGTTTATAACAAAATCACATAAATTATTTATAACAATTAGAAATTGTTTATAATATTTGTCAAAGACAATAAAAATATTATAAGCACGCCTTTAACATCACTCTCGTTCTACATTATTTTCAAAAATATTTACAGCAATCATTTACAATATTAACATTTAAATTGTTTAAATTATTAATTTAAGAAATACATTAACCACATGTTCATTCGGTTGGTAATTTTCATAATCGTGATTAATATAATCGACCAATGAAGGTTAGTTATACATGTTAATGTCACAATCTGGTTTAATAAAGTTTTTAATAATGATTTGTGACGGCAACCTTCATTCAAAATCTTATCTCAAATTCTTTCAAAACTCGTGTTAATTATAACAGTAACTCACTTGATTAATTTTCAACGAACTATAACAATCTTACTCCAGCGGAAAATCCTTCGCTAACAAGTTAATGCACAATCTGCATTAAAAATATGCCCAAAATCATCATATATTAATCTATATGGCATTAAAAACTTCCACATAACTTACAAAACTTCCACAAATAATTCTTTAACATTTATTCCTGTGGGAACTTCCTTCATATTCAAGGGCATTATATCTCAGCGACTTTCAACACGCGCTGCACTAGCGATTATACATTCATAGTTCCACTTAAAAATTTTTATAATCATTAATTGTTTCAAAACTGTTTTTCTATTTAACCTTCGTGGATTTCATTCATGAACCGAAATGAAGTCAAAACTTGCCAATCACAAACAAATTTAATAGTGAATACGCTTATATACGCCTGTCTGGTCTATCAAAATTTAAGATTTACATCTTAAAAGAAATTGTAGTATAAAAATACTATCTTCAAATAAAGTGCGACTAAAATGCAAAGTAGTCGAATAGAATCCAATTAGACTGGGGAATGCAAACATCGTTATATAAATCTCTAATTGAGAAAAACTCCTAACAAAAGTTCTTGACTTTAATGCATTCAATAATTCATTATTAAAGTTACTCTTTCACAAAAGTGTCTATGATGCAATGTTCATTCATAACTGACGGTAAATGTCTGTGTTGCAATCAATACAAATAACGACTAGTATTTCCAAGATCGTCGACAACGTAAGAGATTTTAACGCTCTAAAATCATTTAAATGTTCTTCCTTCTTGATGATGATAGAAAATTGGTCAAAGTAATTAAACTGGGGTAGAATTACTTTAATAAAGTGACACGCTGTCTGAATTTAAATCTGCCATAAAAATCATTAACTTACAGTCAAATCGTGACTGCAAAAAAAATATTAATTACTGAATAATCCAAATATCAGTCTCAACTGATTCAAAATCATTAACTATGCCCATGACATAACAATGTCTTAATAAATCGTCGAAAAATGCAAAACTCATCAAGGTGTACTGAGAATAAGAATCTCAACAAGAAAATAGGGCAAAATACATGAGGATAAAAATATGGGAAAAATGGTTGCTCAAACATCATTAGTAAACTCAAATACAATAAACGTTCACGACTACCTTATCTGCCGATTGACGTTCCAGAGGAAAATTCCCCAAA
The DNA here is from genome assembly GCA_946902985.2 of Meconema thalassinum. Classification (NCBI taxonomy): domain Eukaryota; kingdom Metazoa; phylum Arthropoda; class Insecta; order Orthoptera; family Tettigoniidae; genus Meconema; species Meconema thalassinum. The sequence goes on along the minus strand of OX336388.2, from coordinate 1,324,304,578 downwards.
GAAGACTGCTGATGGATCCATTTCACCACGTTAAAGCTGAGCTCCATCCTCGAAATAGGAAATAGCACCCTCGGAGAATCGAACTGCTTCCTTCTCCGGAAATCGCTCTGCTCCTCGAAGACGAATAGACATCCTTCCGGCAATAATCTTCTTTGTGAGTCGGGACATCCCTGACCTCTCTTGAAAAATTCCCTGAAGTTCCAGTAGACAGTCGTCATGAAGTTTTGTAGAAATTTCCGAAGAAATTATTCATATTCAGAGTATGAGATTGTTTCTATGGCTGTTCGATGGTATTCAGCCTTTAATTACGAAACATGGGTGTAGATGGTATTCACCGCATGTTCGCTTGTGTGGAATAGCAATTAGCGAAGTTCCATGTCGCTATCTTACTCCGTTGAAGTATGTCCCAATTGCAATAAGCCCTTTTAGCCTTCCATCTGCTCTTCGGTTGTAGTGTCAGAAGAACAAACTGCCGTATTCAATTGCTCCATTATACTGGTAGCGTTGTGTAACCAAGCAATCTGAAGTCTTTCTATTCCACTCGCAGCGTCAGCCTTGCGTTGATTCTGGCTATACAAAAGTGCTTCTCTTGTGGCGAGATAATCACTTTTGTCGGTCGTATAAAACTGCTAATATCTTTTAAACTAATCGGTCGAAATTGTTCAGGTTTTCTCTATAACTGCATGTAGCACTGCACAATACAATTAGCTTATCGGTGACCGCTAACTGTTCGAAGCTAAACTTGTAGAAGCTTTCTAAGGTCCGTTTCAACTTCACCTAGTTTGACATGGATCTCGTTAATATAGTGGCCTCGCCACGCGTTATAAAGACGATTCTTTTCACTGCTGTTCACTTCGACGTCTCACTATAATGAATGTATAAGAAAAGAACTTTCACAAATAGACTTCGATGATCTGAGAATGAGATCTCAGAATATTCAGAGAACGAAAGAGCCTCCTCTCTTCTGCGCAAGCCCTTTTATTAACTTCACGAGGGGCGTTTCCATCCCTTCCAAAGCGTGGTACTGCGTCATCGCTAGAAGTTCCAACTTCGTTAATACATGACGGATTTTCAAAATTCAAAAACTGAAAATAAATTTCACCAAAATTCCAAATCAATGCTTCTACTGCAAATGGATTTCCATAATTCTGCATTCCAAAAGTAATAAAAATACCATAGTTTCAGCAATCTCCGTCTTCCTTGAAACTATCGTTCATTGGTTCAAGCCTCTCCTCCAATAGCATAGTTTCTTCCTCAGCAGAATTCCTCGTTTCCTGCGACTGCGTCGTAAATCTTGGAACATTCTCGACTAAATGCTGACGTCACTGAGAATCTCAGCTCAAGTAGCCTGCTGGCATAACATTCGCGTCATCCGTGCTTACGTCATGACTACCCACGTCATAACTATGACAACCATAACTTTCATTATAATTTCAATATAGCCACCGTGGTCTCTATATAATTCAATTACGGGGGCATTCTCCTCTCACCACGTTTTAAAAACAGTTGCAAATTGTTTTTAAACCCAATGTTACAAGTATCTCAACTCTCTTGAACACGAAATTGAATTATTACTGGCTTACTCTAGTATGATATTTCCTCTATGTTCCTTAATCATATATTTCTTCTACTCTGGGTTGTGTGTGGTTAATGTATTCTTTCCTCTCTACTTTCTCTTCTGACCAGTATTTCTATTTTCAAAGTTCTGCTGGCTCGTAGAAGGCCCAGGATCGATTACAACATCCTGCCTTTTCTTTTGATTGTCAGCTTCTTTATCCCTTAATTCTTTTAAGTATTGCTGGCTTTCCTTCTCTCTTTGCGGATATTGATCAGGTGTCATAACCTACCTTGAGTATTCTGGTTTCTATTTTGGTTTTGGTTATTCCTATTATAGTTACGGTTATACCCATTGTTGTTGTAATATCTGCCTCTTCCATTGTAGTTTCCTCGGTTGTAGTTCCAACCTCTTCTCTGTTGATACGGTCGGTAACCTTGTGATCTGTAATTTCTAAACTGATTATTCCTGTGAGGACCTACATTATCAGTTTTCTCCTCCTCTGGCTTGTCAGTTTGTTGGACTTGGTCCATGTATACCGTATTGATTTCTTTAAACTCCTGCCTTTGACCTTTCTGGACTACGTTAGGCATTGGACTTGTGTAGTCTAACCTTCTCAGTAATTCATCCATGCTGGATAAATCCCTGATGTTGGACGAAATTATAAGTCTTCTCACCTCAACTGGCAGCATACGAGAAATCGCATCTATTAGTTGCTCCGTGGACAATGGGGGTTGCAAAAATCTCAAGCGGGACAACTGACTCGTAAAGAAATCAGCGTACCTCGTTGGAAGAGTACCTGAGTATTTTCTTGAATACACCTCCGCTCTTAACGAATTCTGCGCTTCTATGGACCAAAATCGTTTGATTAACGCCTCTGCAAACTCGTCAAAGCTACTGAATGTGTATCTAAATGCGCGAAACCATTCAAGGGGTCCTCCAATCAGATATCTCTCTACTATCTTCATCTCTCTCTCTCTGGGAATGTGAGCTTCGATGAAATAATCTTTGAGATTCCTTACATACTCTATAGGTGTCAAACTATCAGTGTTACTGAATTTTTGTGGTTTGTCCTCGAAATTCCTGATGACCGTCACGTTCCTCGGATATGAATCCGGATAGTTTTTCCCACTATCTCGGTAATTCCACTCAGGTTCCATATTCCTCTCGTCATCCTCCTCTCTGAATCTGGATACACGTTCTTCAGGAGTCACGTCTCTTTCTTCTGGATCTAGGTGACATCTTCTGGTATACTTCCTATTCAATTCGCAAGCTAAGCCTTCTGTATCCTTGTCAGTGATTTCTGTTAAGACTTTCTTGACTATCTCTTCTTTGTAGTTCTCCATTAAACTAGCCTCTCCTAACTTCAAATTTTTCAGTTTACTCGTCGTTTCATTTACGTCAGAGACAACTTTATGCATCTGTTCCTCTAATGTAGATTTTAAAGTTTGCATATCCTGATCTAGTTGTGTTCTATCGTCAACTTGTTTTTCGGATAGCGAGTTTATCCTGACGCTTAAATCTTTCCTAATCTGTACTACTTCATTGTTAATTTCTATCTGCGTACTGGCAAGTTTTCTTTCAATCCTTTCCTGAATTTGGGTTACATGTTCCCCACTTGACTTATTCCACTCGTCTTTCCATACCGCTACGTTTGCTGTTAACATTTCGGCTATGTCTACTTCGATATCCTCTTTTAATACTCTATTGTGGTCTAATACCTGTGTTCTCATGACCTCTACATCATACTTCAACTCTGCTAAAGACGTTGTTGTTCTAACTGATTCATCAACTAGTCTAGTCGCTAATGCAGTTATATTACGCGTACAAAGAGTTTTTGAGTTTTCGATTTCTTCCCTGACTTTATTTACATCAGTTTGGACTTTAGTGATATCTACGAAAACTGTGTTGACCTCTACCTGAATCTTAGTTATGTCACTTTGCACCTCAGTTATATCCGCATGAATGTTATTAATGTCTACCTGAACATTGGATACATCAGTTCTAGCTTTTTGAATTTCTTTTTGGACTTCCTCGACCTTGTCTTGGACAGTCGCTACATCGTTTTTGACAACAACTACTTCGGCTCTAGCACAAGAAATATCCCCTCGGACATTAGCTACATCTAGATTTAACATTGTAAGGTCTTTCTGTACCTTAGACACATCAAATTTAACATCATCAACACTTTTATGCACAATAGACACATCTTTATGGACATTAGACACTTCTGTGCGCATGTCCGTTACAGTATTCTCAATTCCTAGGGTATTAATCTGTAAACGCGACATATTATCCTCCAAATTAGCAGCACTAGTTTGGATACCCTTCAAACTTTCACCCATGCTAGCTTTCAAATTACTAGCATTCTCCTCCATTCGACTAGTATTCCTAGCTTCCATCTCCTTTATGCTTTCATTCAGCATCTGCTTCATGCTACTATTCATGCTTGCTTTGAAGTTAGCAGACATCTCCCTCGCACTTTCATTCATGCTAGCTTTCAATTCTTCTAACATCAACCTCATACTTTCATCTGCCATTACAATATTATTCAAAAATGGATTGCTGTAGGGACATACATCAAAAGAGCAAAATAACGACATTTGAGCAACACTTTTCACCATATATAATTTTTGGTCAATTTTCTGTCTTAAATCTAACTTATAACTACCTTATAATTAACCTTCGACGATACTTCATGTTGAAACAAACTCAAGCACATGTTCAAATTTCCTTGGCTCATTTTAAAATATCCTAACACAAATAATTTACATTTACAATCCAAATAATTTAAATTTTATCTTTAACATGACTAAAATGTCATAAGCCGGTCAAATAAAATAAGATTCCAGATTATAGGCGATTTTTCTAAGTTTCCAGCCTATTTAACCTTTCTCAAGTTGTATAAGATCTGATCTTTTCTGAGTGTAATTTTCCTAATACAATACAACATTTAATTCCTATATAATCACACTCTTAAATACTACAATTGGCCTAACAATCTAACAAAGAATCAACCTCTTTATTTGAGTCTAATCGAACCTCACGTTTTAGGTTTGCCACTCTTACTGGCGTTCAACCTGGTAATCCAGTTATGTTGAATCGAGCCCCAACGTTTTAGGTGCGCCAATCTTTCTATTGACTCAGCCCCACGTTCTTGGGTCGCCAATCTTTCTGTCTCCGTTTACCTGGATAGTAGGCTGTCAGATATCCGCCCCCTCAATCGGATTGCCAATTATCAATCGCACCGGCACAGTTACATCAATGAAAATGGCACTGACAGATACTATCGAGATAAGAGCACAGAAGTTCACAGGAAATCATTGTGGAACACACCAAAATAGACGGGGGTTCATACTTACCGTTACTTACCTCTTAATTATCTCGGGGTTTGAGTTGACAACAGGATCACTAAAGTCTGTTCACACAATAACCTCCACCATGACATTTAAAAATGAACCAAGACGAAGACAAGAACTTTGAACTGTACAAAAGCTTTATTTCTAATAAAGGGTATGATTTTACTAACACAACAAAATCAACGTGGCTATCAGTAGCCCAAGTCAATCTGACTACGTCCTCCAGTAGGACTTGCAAAAATTATCATACAACATGATGTAAAACACTTTTAGCTCCCACGAGCTCCAAATAACGTAATATTCATAACACTATTGGATTGGAAAAGGACGTCAGGGTGTGACATATATAGAGCATTTGGTTTCCTTTTAATAAACATGAGAATGGTATTTATAGTCGCAAGGCCAGAGTGTGTACGACCTCACTCTCTGAGAACCAGATGTTGGCACAGCTGCGGGCTACCCTCCAGCCTGTTGCATACTGGTCAAATGCACTCCCTTCTCACGTGCTAAGTTACGTAAGAGTACAGCTTGCTCTCTCAAACTTTTAAATGTCTATAAGACAACTCACATTATATTTACGCAAATCTTTCAAGTACTTTGCTCACATCCTATTGGATCATTATGTTAATTTCTTAAACTTGTTAACTTCAATCCAAATGTTTAATTAGCTCTTAAATGTTTATAACAAAATCACATAAATTATTTATAACAATTAGAAATTGTTTATAATATTTGTCAAAGACAATAAAAATATTATAAGCACGCCTTTAACATCACTCTCGTTCTACATTATTTTCAAAAATATTTACAGCAATCATTTACAATATTAACATTTAAATTGTTTAAATTATTAATTTAAGAAATACATTAACCACATGTTCATTCGGTTGGTAATTTTCATAATCGTGATTAATATAATCGACCAATGAAGGTTAGTTATACATGTTAATGTCACAATCTGGTTTAATAAAGTTTTTAATAATGATTTGTGACGGCAACCTTCATTCAAAATCTTATCTCAAATTCTTTCAAAACTCGTGTTAATTATAACAGTAACTCACTTGATTAATTTTCAACGAACTATAACAATCTTACTCCAGCGGAAAATCCTTCGCTAACAAGTTAATGCACAATCTGCATTAAAAATATGCCCAAAATCATCATATATTAATCTATATGGCATTAAAAACTTCCACATAACTTACAAAACTTCCACAAATAATTCTTTAACATTTATTCCTGTGGGAACTTCCTTCATATTCAAGGGCATTATATCTCAGCGACTTTCAACACGCGCTGCACTAGCGATTATACATTCATAGTTCCACTTAAAAATTTTTATAATCATTAATTGTTTCAAAACTGTTTTTCTATTTAACCTTCGTGGATTTCATTCATGAACCGAAATGAAGTCAAAACTTGCCAATCACAAACAAATTTAATAGTGAATACGCTTATATACGCCTGTCTGGTCTATCAAAATTTAAGATTTACATCTTAAAAGAAATTGTAGTATAAAAATACTATCTTCAAATAAAGTGCGACTAAAATGCAAAGTAGTCGAATAGAATCCAATTAGACTGGGGAATGCAAACATCGTTATATAAATCTCTAATTGAGAAAAACTCCTAACAAAAGTTCTTGACTTTAATGCATTCAATAATTCATTATTAAAGTTACTCTTTCACAAAAGTGTCTATGATGCAATGTTCATTCATAACTGACGGTAAATGTCTGTGTTGCAATCAATACAAATAACGACTAGTATTTCCAAGATCGTCGACAACGTAAGAGATTTTAACGCTCTAAAATCATTTAAATGTTCTTCCTTCTTGATGATGATAGAAAATTGGTCAAAGTAATTAAACTGGGGTAGAATTACTTTAATAAAGTGACACGCTGTCTGAATTTAAATCTGCCATAAAAATCATTAACTTACAGTCAAATCGTGACTGCAAAAAAAATATTAATTACTGAATAATCCAAATATCAGTCTCAACTGATTCAAAATCATTAACTATGCCCATGACATAACAATGTCTTAATAAATCGTCGAAAAATGCAAAACTCATCAAGGTGTACTGAGAATAAGAATCTCAACAAGAAAATAGGGCAAAATACATGAGGATAAAAATATGGGAAAAATGGTTGCTCAAACATCATTAGTAAACTCAAATACAATAAACGTTCACGACTACCTTATCTGCCGATTGACGTTCCAGAGGAAAATTCCCCAAAGAAGACTGCTGATGGATCCATTTCACCACGTTAAAGCTGAGCTCCATCCTCGAAATAGGAAATAGCACCCTCGGAGAATCGAACTGCTTCCTTCTCCGGAAATCGCTCTGCTCCTCGAAGACGAATAGACATCCTTCCGGCAATAATCTTCTTTGTGAGTCGGGACATCCCTGACCTCTCTTGAAAAATTCCCTGAAGTTCCAGTAGACAGTCGTCATGAAGTTTTGTAGAAATTTCCGAAGAAATTATTCATATTCAGAGTATGAGATTGTTTCTATGGCTGTTCGATGGTATTCAGCCTTTAATTACGAAACATGGGTGTAGATGGTATTCACCGCATGTTCGCTTGTGTGGAATAGCAATTAGCGAAGTTCCATGTCGCTATCTTACTCCGTTGAAGTATGTCCCAATTGCAATAAGCCCTTTTAGCCTTCCATCTGCTCTTCGGTTGTAGTGTCAGAAGAACAAACTGCCGTATTCAATTGCTCCATTATACTGGTAGCGTTGTGTAACCAAGCAATCTGAAGTCTTTCTATTCCACTCGCAGCGTCAGCCTTGCGTTGATTCTGGCTATACAAAAGTGCTTCTCTTGTGGCGAGATAATCACTTTTGTCGGTCGTATAAAACTGCTAATATCTTTTAAACTAATCGGTCGAAATTGTTCAGGTTTTCTCTATAACTGCATGTAGCACTGCACAATACAATTAGCTTATCGGTGACCGCTAACTGTTCGAAGCTAAACTTGTAGAAGCTTTCTAAGGTCCGTTTCAACTTCACCTAGTTTGACATGGATCTCGTTAATATAGTGGCCTCGCCACGCGTTATAAAGACGATTCTTTTCACTGCTGTTCACTTCGACGTCTCACTATAATGAATGTATAAGAAAAGAACTTTCACAAATAGACTTCGATGATCTGAGAATGAGATCTCAGAATAATCAGAGAACGAAAGAGCCTCCTCTCTTCTGCGCAAGCCCTTTTATTAACTTCACGAGGGGCGTTTCCATCCCTTCCAAAGCGTGGTACTGCGTCATCGCTAGAAGTTCCAACTTCGTTAATACATGACGGATTTTCAAAATTCAAAAACTGAAAATAAATTTCACCAAAATTCCAAATCAATGCTTCTACTGCAAATGGATTTCCATAATTCTGCATTCCAAAAGTAATAAAAATACCATAGTTTCAGCAATCTCCGTTTTCCTTGAAACTATCGTTCATTGGTTCAAGCCTCTCCTCCAATAGCATAGTTTCTTCCTCAGCAGAATTCCTCGTTTCCTGCGACTGCGTCGTAAATCTTGGAACATTCTCGACTAAATGCTGACGTCACTGAGAATCTCAGCTCAAGTAGCCTGCTGGCATAACATTCGCGTCATCCGTGCTTACGTCATGACTACCCACGTCATAACTATGACAACCATAACTTTCATTATAATTTCACTATAGCCACCGTGGTCTCTATATAATTCAATTACGGGGGCAGTACCTTCTTCAAGGCCACGACCACCTCCTTCCCTCTGCCTTGCCTCTCCATCCTGCCCATCCATTACCTTCCCTCATGAGGCCCCTGTTCGCTTTGCAGGTGAGGCCGCCTGGGCGAGGTGCCAATCCGCCTCACCAGTTGTATCACCTCCGATTAGATGTTCCCAGCTCTAGGACACTGCCCGTAGAGGCGGTAGTGGTGAGTTCCCTCGCTGAGTCCGTGGGTTCCACCAACCTGGAGGGTAAACGACTAAGAAAGAAGAAAGAATAAATAGATGACGAGTACAGAAGAAGACCAAATCAGGAGCTATATACAGTATATACACTGAGAAAATCACAGGTGTGGCCAGGAAGAGACGTCTGGCTTTCTATGGACATGTCTCATGGATGAACCCAACAAGACTAACAAACCAGCTCCTCAACTACTGGAGGAAGAGAAAGAGCGTGACACCGTCGCTAACAGTAGTTAATAAGGATATCCAAGAACGGAAGATAATGAAAAGTGATATTAGAAGCCGATCACATCTCAGAAAGATACTTAAACAGAAGAGTTTTCAGGACAGACCACCCTGTAAGAAAACCGGCATCATCAGGCCAAAAGAGAGGCAGGAGAAACATAGCCAGAGAATGCGCGAATATTGGGCAAACATCAAGTCCCTCGCCAAGCTGAAAAGTTGAACGTCGTGGTCCTTAGCTGGCCCATCCGAAAGAAGAAGAAGAACAAGAAGAAACTAATGAAGTAATGCAAGCCGGTAACCATGACAACAGTGTCACAAGAGGTGACATCCAACTTTCCATCTATTTCTGTAAGAAGCAATACCACTCAATTTATTAAATTTCTGTCTAAGTTTGCAAATGGCTATAAGGTTATCGTGGAATCAAACACAGACTGTAAAATTCAACAATGCGATTACGGGGCTCAATGGGGTACCCTAAAATTTTTACACGTGACTTTCACGTGCTATATGCGATATGTTGTACAGAAGGTCTATTATATCTCCAAACAGCAACATTATTTTCAAAAATTCGTGAATTGAAATAGTGTTTTTTGCAGCTCTTAGGAATTTGGGCCACTGGAAGCTAAAAATCCCGTTCATGCACAACGAGCCTTTATAATTTATTAAAGGGGGATGGGGACTTTCCACAACGGTGAGGGTCAGTTTTAATTTGACATATATTGGGTTTCGTCTACGAGGTTTTCAATATTATTTTCACGTCAGGAAGCACACGTTAGGTGAATTTAGTTTGAGAGCACATTTTAAGTAATCATATTTCTGTCGACAAACGGGTTCATCGTAAAGATGATTTTGTTTGATACTGTGTGGTTGATATATCTTTATGTTTATGTACGCCTCTAATTCATGTTCTGGTGCTTGGAGCATCGTAAAATTAGGTATTGCAACCATGAGTCAATACACCAATCATTTAGAAAACTCTTCAACGTACTTCTCATAGAAGGGTGGATATAAGGAACAACTTTACAAAATACATGCTAAAATAGGTGAAAAATAAAAATTCTCCTAGAAAGACGACCAAAGCATATGTTGCGCTTCTCAATGTGTGGCACAAAACTAGGAAGTCTATAAAGGGTCTTCGAAAACCACATTTTATGGCCCTTAAATTAACAGTGTCTGCGATATACCCAGAACACTAACTTCGTTCTGATAAACTTATGAAGGAATGACAAGCCCCTAACCATTGGAACAGTATCTCAATTGATAACGTCTGGTTATTAATACCGAAGACCGTTCGAAGAGCGGGTACTTCTGCTAGTTATCTATATGTGTGCCAATATTGGAATAGATCGCATCCATAACTCCTGAGATATCCAACATAGAGCTTAAATTTCAATTGTGATTTTTCATCAGATGGTAGCACAGATGTAAATTTCAAATATGGCCGTGAGATATTCAGGTGTATATCTTTACTCTTACCAAATTTGGTTTCAATAGCTACAGCCGTTTAGGAGTTAATATACCCACTAAAGTAGACTATTTCTATTTTCCCCTCCATTAAACAATACGCATTAAAGAAAAACAAGAAAGCTATTCTGTTGATGCGGTGTTGGAGTGTGCCCCACCCTAAAACCTAAGGTGCTGTTATTTCCCCAACAAGCGGAATAAAACTTCGACTCCAGTTTCTTGCTAAAATCTATTTCTTAATATGAAAACAAGTAGTTCCGTGAAGAACTAAAGCCTATTTTCCTACATCCTACTTATGTTATTTGCCACTATCAAGATACAAAATTTCAGTTTGATTGCTGTAATAGATTCGTAGATATTGAGAACCGACTAAATGTTGCGGAGGGTCGCCATGTTGGATTTTTATATTTGTAGGTCTTAGAATTATGTACTGTTACATGAAGATTATTGTGTACGTGTAGTATTCAAACTTCAATCGCATGATTACGACACAAGAAGTAAAAACGAGATTTTAAAATTTCGCACAGCTGCCATCTTGTGGTTATGGAAACAATTGAAATAAATTAGTTGCCAGTGGACTAACATTTGTGTAAGGATTTACTGTACCAAGTTTCACTGCACTCGAATGGTTAAATTGCGAGAAACGTCCATGTGAATATTTATACTTCGCGTCACCGCCATGTTGGATTTGTGATCAGCAGGTTATTGAAAGTCCTATAGGTGAACTTATGTTCATAGGCCCTACGAACATTAAAGAATTCAGTTTGATTGCTGTAATAGATTCGTAGATATTGAGAACCGTCTAAATATTTCGGATGGTCGCCATGTTGGATTGTTATATGTATAGGCCACAGAGTCATGTACCATTAAAGGAAAATTATTGCGTAGGTTCATTATTCAAACTTTCACTTCGATCACTTGATTACGACACAAGAAATAAAAACTTAATTTTAAAATTCGCACAGCCGCCATCTTGAGGGTATATAAACAATTGAACTAAATTAGATACCAGTGCAATACAATGTGTATAAAAATTTTCTGTATCAAGTTTCATTGCGTTTAGATCATTATATCGCGAGAAAAGTCTATATTAAAAACTTTCAGCTTCACTTGGCAGCCATGTTCGTTTTGTAGTTAACCGGTTTTCGAATGTCTCATTGGTGAACTGCCAGTAGTGCCCTTTATCTGCGTACAAAATTTCAGGGTGATATCGGTAATAGTTTCAGAGATATAGAATGCCGGTGAAATATTTCGCACAGCCGCCATCTTGAGGTTATGTAAACAATTGAACGAAGTTAGATGTCGTTCCTATACAATGTGTATAAACATTTACTGTACCAAGTTTCAATGCGTTTGGTTGGTTAAATCACGAGAAACGTCTATTTAAAAGTCACAATTTGGCTTGGCCGCCAAGTTGGTTTTGCAGTTACAAAGTTTTCAAAAGCACATAGGTGAACTTCTAGTAGTTCCCTCTATCACCGTACAAAATTCCAGGGTGATATCGGTAATAGTTACGGAGATTTTATATGCTGGTGAAATATTCCGCACAGCCACCATGTTGGATTTGTGAGACGTAACAAAATTTGAAGGGCACTGTCGGGGTCGTCCGGAATAGTGCTATAAACTTACCGAGTTTCATAGAAATCGCTCCAGCCGTTTAGATTTTATTAGGAGGGAACACACGAATCACGCACACACGCACACACACACCGACAGACACACGAACCAAAGGTGATCTCATTAGCCTATTTTTCATAAATGAAAATAGGCTAATTACCTTTATTCCCGATCAAAGATGTAATGTATAGAAGTAATATTTTCGTATATATGTAATACTTGAACACATCAGTTTTTTTAACTTACTTTAAATTTAATTTTAACAGATGGAACTGCTCGAGACAATGCTATTAAAATTACGCCATTTTAAAAGTAGTATTGAAACATTTTTTTTTAAACTCTGTGTTAAAATAAGGAGAGAGCTTCAAGGAACATCCCTAAAAAGCACATTCCTGTAAATTGTTTCTGAGGAAATGGTAATAAAAAGGTGAAATTAGTAATTGTTTGTTGATGATTGATTTACGGGCTTGGCGACATCACGGTCATGTAGCCAAGTGTACTTGGGGCTGCGTGGGATTTGTATGAAAACCTGTGTTATTGTGATGGCGGTATTTGTGTGTGTATTTGTAAATTAATGATAGGATTGGGAAGGAGGCGACCGTGACCATATACTGGGAGGCAACCTGGCATTTGCCTGGAGTAGAAGTGGGAACAACGGAAAACCACTTGAAAGACGGCTGAGATGGGAATAGAACCCGGAACTCCTGGGCACAGCCAAGAACGCTAGCCGCTACACCAAGAGGTTGGCAGCATAAAACGTCTGGAGTCCCAACAAATGAAAGAAATGTTGTTGACATAAGGCATACTTGTGAGCGGAAAGTATAATGATCTTTATAGATGGGAAGTCGGGCTGAATTCAAAGTGTAGAAATTTGTTTCTCCAAGGCTGTAGCCAAAGCTAGAGCGTTCAGTAGATTTGAATAACAAATGTTATGCGAGTCGAGACCAATAAAACTGTGGAGTTACATGCTCTTGGTTACTCCCACATTTTGAAAGGTTAGATTCTCAACATAGATAATACAGTATACTAGATGTTATAGACTCAACCGTATCTTAGTGGAAGCTCAACATAATCTTGTAGAATCTGTGTTAAAATGATCGATCAGAATGTTATATTTAGGTTCGTAGTTGTTAATTCATTTTTATGGACATGGGATATTTTCGTCATCATCCCCGTGTAGTTGGGTGTGTGTTGAACTTTGTCTGATGAACACTATGTATGTGGTATTAATAATATCGTATGGCCTCGGGTGCCGGGTGCAAGCTTTGTTATTTGACACCCAGAGGGCAGCTAGCTTGTCATATTTTGTTGTTCCTTGAAGCACTATGAAAGTAAAGGAGGTTAGATATATAAGCTCCTTGAGACTCTAGCGCTTTCTAGTGGAGAAATGAGGAACTTTGTGTTGGCGGAAAATCCCGATATTATTTTTGCAATTATGAACACGGCCTACTGAATTCAAATGGGTTCTTTAACATACCAACAATGTTTGACAAACGTGTCGCCTTTCAGAAATAACTGGCCATGGCCAGGAGCGAACCTGCAATCTTGGGGGTTAGTAATCCGACACGATAACCACTCACTCACCGTGGCAAGCATTTACGTGGTGATTGTAGTAGTGTGTGTAGCTGTATTAGGGACAAGGATGGGGTAAGTGCTCTGTGGTTTGAAGTGAGGTACCATTCCGGCATTCGCTTGGAGGTAGTGTGGGAATATCCGGGGAAGAACCACACTCATGATATCCACTGCCAGCGCCGGGATTAAACCTCCGGTCTCCGAACTTGCTGCAGCTGGTCTCGCGGCCATGGTGCTCGATTTTACGAGCACGGCTACACCGCGGGTAGGATGTTTGGGTTCCAGGGACATAATTATTTGTTATCTGTTGATAAAGACTTGAAAGTACTGTATATTTATTTACTCGTGTCAGGAACAAAAATATTATATAAGAAATTATGTACAACATGGGCAAAAAAAATGACAAAACTCGAACATAGGTTCTAAATAATGCATGACCAATATTTTGCCATGTCACGTCCATTTGGTGTAGCCTTCACCAGATCCTCCATGGTGCACAATATAGGACACAGAGTGCACTGAAGCAGATGACCCATATTCTGTTCTTCACCGCATTCACAAAGGACCGAGTCGCAGCAAAAACCCCATTTATGAATGTTGGACTTGGATCTGCCAACCCCAGATCGCAATCTGTTGAGAGACTTCCAAGTTGTCCAAGCCTCTGTATGTCCTGCTGGGAGCCTTTCAGATGGAGCCATCCACTGAGTAATGTGGGGGCTTCTGGTCAATCAAGATGTAATCCTCAAAACCTGAGGTTTGTCAGTTAGGTACTCAGTTGTGTGAAGAAAGCTTCTTCTGGACTTCAGTCGAGAGTGGGCTGGTTGAAGGCTATACAATGGATGTGCTTGAGACACATAAACCCTAGATCTCTCACATTAAGCTGCAACTTCTCTTCTGATATCTAGGGGTGCAATGCCTGCTAAACAATACAGTTTATCACATGGCGTGGGTCTCAGGCAGCCAGTGATGAGTCTACACGTTTCATTTAATGCAGTATCAACCTGCTTGGTATGACACTACCTATACCACACAGGACATGCATATTCTGCTGCAGAGTAACGGAGTGCTAAAGCAGTGATTCTTATTGTTTGAGATTGATTCCCCCAGCTGGTACCAGATAATTTGCGAAGGAAGCAGATTCTTGCGGATACCTTATTTTTGGTGTTTAGACAATGTCTTTCATACGTGTGTGCACGATCCATGTAATCCCTAAATATTTGGGATTCGCACAGTGATCCAACAGCATGCCTTCCCACGTTACATGCAGTTTCCTCTTTGCCTGTCTGTTCTTGAGATGGAAAGCGCAGACATGTGTTTTCAAAGGGTTTGGTTTCAATTGGTTTCCTCTATAATAATCACTTAGTTCCTCTAGAGCTTCAGATAGACGTCTTTCCACAACTTCAAACTGATCCGCCTGGACGGTAATGGCACGATCATCCGCATAAATAAAGCTTCGAGTATCTACTGTTATTGGCTGGTCATTTGTATATTAAAGAGGATGTATGTTCAAGAGGATAGGAGCTAGAACAAGACCTTGAGGCAGTCCATTTCGTTGATTCCTCCAACGGCTGTGCTGCCCTTGAAAGTCTTCAAAGAGTCTACGATTTTTGAAGAAGATACCCGACTATTTCAGTTAATTTATAGTCCTTTGTCATCAAGTAGAGTTTATTCAGCAGTAAGTGATGATTGACTGTGTCATAAGCAGCTGTTAAGTCAATGAAGACTGCCCCTGTGATCTTCCGGTTCTGAAATCCATCTTCAATATGCTGAGTAAGATGTAGGATTTGTGAAATGCGGCTTTTACCTGTTCTGAAGCCAGCTTCTTCAGGGATTAGGAAAGGTTAAATTACCTTTGTGAGCCTACTTAGAATCATTCGCTCCAGTATCTTGAAAAGGTGGGAGAGCAATGAAATAGGTCTATAACTCTTAGGATCATGTGCATCTTTCCCGGGTTTGAGAATCCCTATTACTTGGGTATCTTACAGGTAGTAATGCAGTTATAAAAAAATTCTAGCAGCCATTCTTTAGCCCCAGATCCAAAATGTTTGATTTGATCCACACAAATTCCGTCCAGACCATCCGCCTTTCCATTCTTACAGTAATTAATAGCTATATTCAGTTCTGAAAGTACAAAGGGTTTAAGGAACATGTTGCCTTCAATTTAGGTTTCTGGATTGTCTTTCCAGAATTACCATTTCGAATAAGTTGATTAACAATTTGGTTGGCAGATACATTATAATGTGAAGAAGTTCTATTGTGATCATAGTTAAGGCGTCTAAGAAACCTCCAAGCTTTCTGGCTGCTCCTTCCCATATCAAAATCTTCCATAAGCTTTAACCATTGTTGTCGTTTTGAGTCTGAAATAGAAGAGAGAACACGTTGTCCGCTAGCAATAGTTTCCTCACTGAAAGAATCTTCGTCAAATGATTTGCAGTAATTTGACAAAAGAGTCGTTGTCTGAGGAGTAAGACCTTGTATGTAATTTGTTCTACATCCTCTAGGGATGGCTGCATTGGAACATACTTTAATCACATCAATGGATTGCTCATAGGATTCTGGAATGGGACTGACTGTGGTGATCTTCTCATCAAGTAATGAGGTGAACTGTGTCCAGTTAGCCTTCTTGAAGTTGTATCTTCTTCGAAAAGGGACAGTCTGTGGTCTGACAGCTGGAAATAGCTGGCACATTATGGGACGATGTTGAGTATTTGGGATGGGCGGACAAACCGATTTCAGACATTGGCTGGTGACACTCTCACTTACAAATATGAGATCTGGGTTGTAGCCACGCTTCCATCTTCCACTGTTAAATGATGAAAGGAGTTTACTGTCATGTATGAGGGGCAGCTGAAGTAATTCTGCCCATTTTATAACAGCTTCCCCTTTTTCATCATCGTGGGAATATCCCCACACATTACTATGGCTATTAAAATCACAGACACTTTTTGCGAACTTAAATTGTCAGGAACTTTGAATGAAAACTGTGACTTAGGTGGTTTGTATATTGAGAAAATGATCAAATTGCTCAGTTCTACGGCAATTATTTCTATATAATTTTCTTCTGAAATGGATGTCGCCTGGATCATGATATCTGGTTTCGTGAAAATAGCACTACCATATTGGCCATGAGGACGTTCCACTGCCAGCTTCATACCTGGAATTTTAGGTCGGCGTTGGTTAATGTGTCTGTGCGTTTCTTGTATGCACAATACGTCACAATTGTGTTTATGGCATATGTCATGTAAGAGTTCTTCCTTATTTATAGAAATTCCCTCAATGTTCACAGAAATTATAGTCATTTTTGGCTCTGATAAGAGCCTTTTCCATTTATCATAGACCAACCTGGTATGTAAATATACCATGTTCCTGGAATGGTGACGTTCAGTTCAGTACTGGAAATTTGAATCCAAGTACCTATGCAGGGGCACCACGGGCAGAATCAGCTTCACCCCCAAAGTACTGTATGACCTCAGTAGTCATTCGAACCTGAATCTTCTGCTGTCCGAGCAGGACCGTTTAGTTCAATTACGACTGCGGTCACATTTTCAAGTCTTACCCACCTTACATCGCTGCTCCATGGAGAGATATGTCCTAAAGTCATTTCTAAAGGGCTTATTTTAAACACGAAGATTTCTGGTTTGATCTCTGATCACTTAAGTTTGTTAGTTATTTTAGTTTTAAGGGGTGGAACAGTGAAGTCATCTGCCCGTCTGATCAGTTTGATGATATTTACATTTGAAGACTCATTGCGCTGACCCAAATAAGTGATGGCAGGTGGATGAAGAAATAGATTATGTGGCATACCACACAAAATATAGGGTGTTCCCAAATGTGTGAGGAGTGGAACATACACTCCAAAATATCTCAAAAATCCATAAGAATTCTGGAAGAAAGCTGTCGTGAGTCAGAAAACACACTTACAAGATCCTATAAAGCAATGTAAACCTTGTAATGGTATAACCAACGTTTCTCAGTGACGCTTAAATCTCTGGTATAGACAAAATGTCTACTGTCATAATCTAATATGTTTACACATAGCACGGTATGACAGTTTAGAAGCAGAAATTCACTGTTGGCACAAGTTTCAAAAATGTATATTTCTGCCATGTAGGAAGTAAAGAATTTAGATTTGTGGCAATTTGTCAGCTTGTGCAGTTCGCTATCCAATGGCTGGTAGATCTCAAAATCAGTCTTTTTTCAGGGGTGCCATATACCCTGCGGTAGATCGATTTCGAGTAACAGACTTTCCAAAATTGTACGGGAAATATTGGCAATAGCCACCTGGCACATCCCAAGCCCAGTAACTGTCGCCATGTTAGTGTGCCAGCACGAACACTGCAATCTACAAGAAGTGTTCAAAATGTCCGCCAAACGCCTGAACACGCTGCCTTATTCATTGTCGAACACGTTCGAAAACTCCAGGCATTGCACGTATTCGTGGCAACATGAGCATGGAATTTGCAAGGCTAGATGGTGCATGTGCCCAAACTACAAGACCTTAACTACTTAACCTCTGCGTTAATCAAAACATATAGTAGTTTTGAATAATGGATCTATTTAGGTCTACGACTACTTGGATCAGCTGTCTGTAATAAACCAAATCCTTCCTTCTACTCGGGCACATTATATCGGTTGAATCAGGTGCCCCTAATAATATTGTTTATGCAGCCCAACTAACGCGTGTCGTCAGGAAGGTCGATATTTCTCTGCTTGTATCCAGTATGGTACCGGTACTAATGCACTGCAAGCATATCCCACAATCGATATTGAACACTATTTCTCCCGCTTATTAGTCTGCAGTCTAATTATACAATTATTGATGGAATTGCAATGCCAATAAGTCTAAGAACCTTTGCCTTGCAAGGGCACAGTATACTGTTTCGAAGATCTTGACCTACGTCATTTCGTAAATTGTCAGAAGAGTTTAAGGAGGATGAGAAGTGATTGTTATTATTATTATGCTCTATCCATTAATATTACTGTTAACATAATAATTTACTCTTTATTGATCATCATAATGAACTTGTAAGTTATTTATTGTATTTCATGAAATGTTTTCATATGTGATGATGATGATGATGATCGGGTGCCATCAAGTCGGCGTTGACTCCTGGCGACTGCATGGATGGACTGTCTCCACATGATTCGGTCTTCAGCCATATTCTTCAGATCCTTCACTGACATATTCATGTTGGATTTGATTTGATGGAGTCGATCCATCTCAATGCTGGCCACCCTCGTCTTCGAGTCCCTTCCACCTTTCCAAGTATAATTGTATTTTCCATCGAATCAGAACGTCTCATAATGTGTCCAAAATAAGACAGCTGAAATCTTGTTATCAATGCTTCAAGAGACAGATCTGGTTTGATTTTTTGAAGTAGCCATATATTTGTCTTCTTGGCTTCTCAGGGAATACGCAGTATCCTTCTCCAACACCAGAGCTCAAAAGCATAAATATACTTCCTATCTCGTTTCCTTATGGTCCAGCTTTCGCAACCATATGTAGCTATGGGAAAGAATAGTGCCTTAACCATTCTAATTTTAGTGGGCAAAGAAACATCTGAACACTTGAAGATCTTATCCAGGCCTTTAAAGGCCGCTCTTTCTATGTACTGGTACCATATCGCGTGGTTATGTGTAAGAGAGGGCCGCGAGCCCTCACGTTACCACTACTATAGGCATAAAATAGACAAATAAATAATTATTCTTCTTCTACGCGATCAGGCCCAGTGGACCGCGCGCTGCTACAAGTTTCCTTCTCCATCGTCTCCTATCCATAGCTGCCATCCGCCAACTGTCTACGCGTATCGCTGCCTGTTGCAGATCTTCATGGAGTCCATCACTCCTCCGCTTCCTTGGTCTCCCTGGTGGTCTTCTTCCTGTGGGGATGAAATCCAATAGCTTCCGTGGCCATCGGTGGTCTTCCATCCGGGCTATATGTCCAGCCCACTGCAGTCTTCTGGTTTTGATGGTTCCAGCTGTGTTGGCATCATGGTACAGGTCTTCTACTTCATGATTGTGTCTAATCCTCCATTCACCCGTGTGTACATCCCTCACCGGTCCGAAGATCTTCCGAAGAACTTTTCTCTCAAAAACGAGTAGTTTATGAAAGTCCTGTTTTCGGATACTCCATGTCTCACATCAATATAGTACAACCGGTTGGATCCGAGTTTTATACAGACGAATTTTGAACTGTCTGGAGAGACTTCTGGACCGAAGAAGCTGTGTTAAGCTGTAGAGAGTTTGGTTTCCTGCTTGGACCCTGGCGTTGATTTCTGCCTCACATGATGAGTTCTCCGTGAAAAGCGATCCTAGGTACTTAAATTCATGGACCCTCTTGTAGGACTGGTCCCCTACCCGCAGTGACTGTAGTTGCCCAAAAAAAGTGGCCTTGCCCGCGAGTCATATTGAGATACTCCGTCTTGGTTTCTTTCACTATTAGCCCAAATTTGTTGGCAGCTGCCTTGAGTGCTCTGGTCATTTGCCTCAACTCTTCCTGAGAGCTGGAGAGTAAACTGATATCATCTGCGTAGGCAAGGTATGCTAGGTTCTTCCCTTCGACTTGGAATCCTTCATAATTCTCTCGAAAGGTCTCACGTATGATCTTCTCCACGGCAAAATTGAACAGTGTAGGAGATAAACCGTCTCCTTGCCTGATACCCGTCAAAATTTCAAAATCCTCCGTCACTCGATTTCCCATTTAGGTAGATTTCATTAGAAAGCTAACTATTGCAATGGGTCCCATGTTTCGACTTCCGGAAAATTTCGACATATCTTCGCGTTTCACATCCCCCAGACCCCAAAACCACCGTCAGTTCAAAAGTTTATATATAATTTATGTATGTATATATACAGCGTGGTCCACCCGCCCCTTATTATTTAGTTTTATGAAACCCAACTAACATAGCATTTCTCCCGATGGTCGATATTGCTCTGCGCTCTGACTGTGTGACAGCAATGTAATTGGGTCATGGGTCTAGCAAAGGAAAACCTACCTTAAACTTTTCCCCGCCAAATACTACGGCCCATTCTACTAACATATGACTTTCTGCTCCTTGAAATAACACACATACACGTAATACGATTGAATTAATAGCTTACGCCACGTGATCTGTAATAGTAGAAAGTAAAATCAACACCACAAACCGTGATTGAAGACTTTGAGATAGACTTAAACGTTTGAGGTGGGACGGCTACAGTAACTAAAGCACGTTTAGCGTGCGATATTTACCATGTCTCGGTGGCTGCGAGGTTTAAAGCCTGACCGTACTTGGTGGGCGTGAGCGGGTAGAATGCTGCTTCGAATCCAGTAGTAGGCATACTTTTTTTGAACGAAAGCCCACATTCCAATTTAGTCGGGATGTAACTACATTCCCACATGTATTGCCTTACGTCGAATTTTTGTGAAGAGTTCGTTGAATTTTGATGATTTATAAAGAGAACACGATGGAATTGGTACGTTATGCCACGTGACCTGTTATGGCAGCTGGCATGAATATTAACATAACATCTCGAAGTGTTGCTCCGGAAGTCCGGGTTCGATTCCCAGCTCTGCCAAGAAATGTAATACTTGTCTGAGGGCTGAAATTGGGTACACATAGCCTCGTGGAGCAAATATGAGAAGAAGTGGCTTCGATTCCCACCTCAGCCACCCTGGAAATGGTTTTCCGTGGTTTCCAAATTCCGGGACGGATTCTATCTTAAGGCCACGGCCGCCTCCTTCCCAATCCTTAATTGCAAATACACACATCATTACAAGCCCGCAATAACTCAGGTTATCAGACAAATTCTACACACACACACCCAAGTAAACATGACTAAATGTTCTAGGCCCTCAAATTAAACAAAACAACAACATATCGAAGGATATTCTGATCGCTAGTGCTTGCATCGAAGTATACGTATTCCGTAGAAATTCCCATTGTATTATTAGCAAAAAATCGTGTGTCTGTCTGTGTGTGTGTGACGTTGTGTGTGTGTGAGTGTGTGTACTCTGAATGTCTGCCCCTCCCTCCCCCCCCCCCTATCAATTCGAACACGGTGAAACCGAATTGAACGAAATTTGGTACAGAGGTAGAACTAGCAAAGGGCACCTCAGTGTCATGTTTTATATCGCAGCCATCGTGACGGAAACGTAATGGCGGCCACCCAAAGGTTCAAAGCTTAAATCAAATTACGAATAACCTAATCATCCGATCTCTACCAAATTTTGCAACAACATATATTTATAAAGCGAGCGTCTTTTGACTACACTACAAGGTAATCAGACCAATAGTTTGCAGATGGCGGCCATGTATGTGAGCAAATCGATTCCCCCTATCAATTCAAACACGGTGATACCGAATTCAACGATATTTGGTACAGAGGTAGCACTAGTAAAGGAAACCTCAGTGTAATGTTTTATATCGCCGCCATCTTGACGAAAACGTAATGACGGCCATCCTATTGTTAAGAGTTTGAATCAAATTACGACCAACCTAATAATCTGATCTCTACCAAATCTTGCAACAACATACCTTAATGTGGGAAGAATATTTTGACCAAACTACAAGATCATCAGCCCAACAGTTTGCATATGGCGGCCAAGTATGTATGCAAATCGATTCCCCCTATCAATTCAAACACGGTGAAACCGAATTGAACGAAATTTGGTACAGAGGTAGCACTAGCGCAGAACACCTCAGTGTCATGTTTTATATCGCCACCATCTTGACGGAAACGTAATAGTGGCCACCCAAATGTTCAAAGCTTAAATCAAATTACGACTAACTTAATCATCCTATCTCTACCAAATTTTGCAACAACGTATACTAGTATGGCGAGCATCGTTTGACTGAACTACAAGGTCATCAGCCCATCGGTTTGCAGATGGCGGTCATGTATGTGTGCAAATTGTTTCCCGCTATCAATTAAACACGGTGTAACCGAATTGAACGAAATTTGGTACAGAGGTAGCACTAGCAAAGGGCACTCCAGTGTCATGTTTTATATCGCCGCCATATTGACGAAAACGTAATGGCGGCCATCCTAATGTTAAGAGCT
This sequence comes from Meconema thalassinum, assembly GCA_946902985.2. Lineage (NCBI taxonomy): Eukaryota > Metazoa > Arthropoda > Insecta > Orthoptera > Tettigoniidae > Meconema > Meconema thalassinum. Next base: position 1,324,281,795 of record OX336388.2, on the reverse strand, counting down.
TGAATCAAATTATGACCAACCTAATAATCTGATCCCTACCAAATTTTGCAACGACATACCTTTATGTATAGAGAATCTGTTGACCACACTACAAGGTCATCAGACCAATAAAGTGCAGATAGCGGCCATGTTTGTGTGCAAATCGATTCCCCCTATCAATTCAAACACGGTGAAACCGAATTGAATGAATTTTTTTTACAGAGGTAGCACTAGCAAAGGGCACATTATATTCATGTATAATATCCGTAAAGCACGTTGTATTTCAAGAAGCTACTACAACCAATATTCAATTATACTCCTTGAAAAGGACAAAGGGTTATAACCATACCCATGCATTTAGGAGAAAATAGGCTATACGTTCTTTACCGAACATCTTGTTTTGTTATTAAATTTTAACAAAAAGTCTTAGCATATCTTTAGGCCCGTATCACACGACACTCGCTGGCAAGGAAGCTGGTGTGATCGCTGGTACAAAATCCTGTATAATTCTGTTCTCTTCGTCAGTACACCTGCTTGTATGACCGAAGTGTATCACACGCTAGCATTTTGGACGCTAAGTTGTATGAAATAAAACCGAAGGGCTGCGTTTGAGGGCATTAGTTGCTGTTCTTTCGCCTTATTAACGCAAAGCGGTAGCGAAAATTGCTTTAAGTAAATTAGAAAACCTGCCAGGTACTGAACGAATGCATTCCAATCAATATTTAAGATCTAACTGTAATAATTGAATAGTTTACCATACGCGTTAATAAAAAGCGCAACAAAAACCTCCAGAGTGTGTTGGAAATGTGTGCAAGTGTTATTGCGCCCGCTCGCTCTTTCGAAGATTCCGGGTTAAAGACCATCCAACGGTAGATTTTTTAAATTCTTTTTAACTATTTTATTATACCCTCCCTACCTCGTACAGCAAGATTTCAACTTGGTTTTGTTCACATTATCTACGAAGACGATAGGGAAAGTTATTTTCTTGTCTATTTAAATGGTTATTTTCCCTAAATACTGTTCTAAACCATGTCGCCTACGTAGCGTAGTGGTCAGCATGGTTAGCTGCCGCCCCGGAGGTACTGGGTTCGATTCCCGGCTCTGCCACGAAATTTGAAAAGTGGTATGAGGACTGGAACGGGGTCTACTCAGCCTCGGGTGGCCCAAATGAGTAGAGGGGGTTCGATTCCCATCTCAGCCATCCTCGAAGTGGTTTTCCGTGGTTTCCCACTTCGTCTTCGGGCAAATGCCGGGATGGTACTGTCCCCGTTTACCCGGATAGTAGGCTGTCAGATATCCGCCCCCTCAATCGGATTGCCAACAATCAATCGCACCGGCTCAGCTACATCAATGAAAATGGCACTGACAGATACTACCGAGGTTTGAACACAGAAGTTACCAAGAAAATTATTGTGGAACACACCAAAATAGACGGGGGTTCATACTTACTTTTACTTACCTCTTAAAAATTATCTCGGGAATTGGGTTGACAACAGGATCACTAAAGTATGCTCCCACAATAATCTTCACTATGACATTTAAAAAAATGAACCAGAACGACGGCAAGAACTTTGAACTGTACAAAAGCTTTATTTCAAATAAAGGGTATGACTTTAACAAACTCAACAAAATAAATGTGGCTATCAGTAGCCCATGTCAATCTGACTATGTCCACTTAAAGGACTTGCAAAGTTAGCATACAACATGTTAGCTCCCATGAGCTCAAAATAACGTAACATTCAAAACACATTTGGATTGGATGAGGAAGTCAGGATGCGACACATATAGAGCATTTGGTTTCTTTTAATAAACATCACACTTGTATTAATAGGCGCAAGGCCAGAGTATCGACCTCGCCCGCTGATAACCAGATGTCTGGCCGGCTGGTCTACTCTTCAACCTGGCGTACACCTGTCAAATGGGGTTCACTTGTCACGCCACACTGCGTAAGAATTCAGCTCCTCTCAAAGCTTTAAATGTCTACAAGACAACTCATATATATTGACGCAAATCTTTCAAATGCTTAACTCACATACCACTGGATTATTCTGACAATCCCTAAACTTGTTATCATCCCAATGTTTAATAAGCATAGTTTAGAGTATAAAACACACTCTTAAATGTTTATAACAAAATCACATAAATTATTTATAACAATTAGAAATTGTTTATAATATTGTCGAAGATAATTACAAAAATTTTAAACACGCCTTTAACATCACTTTCGTTCCACATTATTGTCAAAGATATATACATTATTATTTACAATATCAACATTTAAATTATTTAAATTATTAATTTAAGAAATACATTGAACCACATGTTCATCCGGTTGGTAAATTCATAATCGTGTTTATATAATCGACCAATGAAGGTTAGTTATACATTTTAATGTCACAATCTGGTTTAATAAAGGTTGTAATAATTATAATTATTTGTGACGGTAATCTTCATTCAAAATCTTATCTCAAATTCTTTCAAAACTCTTGTTAATTATAACAGTAAATTCACTTGATTAATTTTCAACGAACTATGACAATACACTCTAGCGGAAAATACTTCGCTTACAAAATAATGCACAAAACTGCATTAAAATTTAGGCCCAAAATTCATCATATATTAAAATATACGGCATCAAAATCTTCCACAGAATTTACAAAAACCTCCACTAACACAATCTTTATCATCATTAATTACTGTGGGAATCTCCTTCATTTATTTAAGGGCATTATACATCAGCGACTTTCAACATGTCCGCTGCACTATCGATTATACATTCATAGTTCCACTTAAAAATTCTTATAATCATTAATTGTTTCAAAACTGTTGTCATTTAACCTTCGTGGATTTCATTCATGAATCGAAATGAAGTAAAAATTTGCCAATCACAAACAAATTTAATAGTGAATACGCTTATATACGCCTGTCTGGTCTATCAAAATTTAAGATTAACATCTTCAAAGAATTGTAGTATAAAAATACTATCATCAAACAAAGTGCGACTAAGCTGCAAAATAGTCTAATAGAATCCAATTAGACTGGGGATGCAAACATCGTTATATAAATCTCTAAATGAGAAAAAACTCCTAACAAAAGTTCACGAATTTAATGCATTCCATAATTTATAATTAAAGTTCATCTTTCACAAAATTGTCTATGATGCAATGGTCGTTCGTGACTGACGATAAATGTCTGTGTTGCAATCAATTCAAATAACGACTAGTATTTCCAAGATCGTCGACAACGTAAAGGATTTTAACGCTCTAAAATCATTTAAATGTTCTTCCTTCTTGATGATGACAGAAAATTGGTCAAAGTAATTAAACTGGGGTAGAATTACTTGAATAAAGTGACACGATGTCTGAATTTAAATCTGCCATAAAAATCATTAACTTACAGTCAAATCGTGACTACAAAAAAAATAAGCAAATTACTGAAAAATCTAAATATCAGTCTCAACTGATCCAAAATCATTTAACTATGCCCATGACATAACAATGTCTTAATAAATCGTCGAACAAGGCATAACTAATCAAGGTGTACTGAGAATAGGAATCTCAACAAGAATATCGGGCAAAATACATGAGGACAAAAATATGGGAAAATGGTTGCTCAAATATTGCTAAGAAACTCAAATACAATAAACGTTCACGACTACCTTATCTGCCGATTGACGTTCCAGAGGAAAATTCCCCAAAGAAGACTGTTGATGGATCCATTTCACCAAGTTAAAGCTGAGCTCCATCCTCGAAACAAGAAACAGCACCCTCGGAGAATCGAACTGCTTCACGAAGACGAACGACATCCTTCCGGCAATAATCTTTTTTGTGAGTCGGGACAACCCTGACCTCTCTTGAAAAATCCCTGAAGTTCCAGTAGAAATTCGCCATGAAGTTTTTGTAGAAATTTCCGAAGAAATATTCATATTCAGAAAGTATGAAATCATTTCCATTGCTGTTTGATAGTATTCAGCCTTTAATCACGAAACATGGGTGTAGATGTTTGTTCACCACATGTTCGCTTGTGTGGAATAGCAATTAGCGAAGTTCCATGCTGCTATCTTACTCCGTTGAAATATGTCCCAATTGCATTAAAGTCCTTTAGCCTTCCATCTTCTCTTCGGTTATGGTAATAGAAGAACAAACTGCCATATTAAACTGTTCCATAATACTGTAGCGTTGTGTCACAAAAGCAATCTGAAGTCTCCCTATTTCACTAGCCGTGTCAGCCGTAGCGTAGATTCTGGCTATACAAAGTGCTTCTCATGTAGCGAGAAAATCACTTTTGTCAGTCGTCTAAAATTGTCAATAACTTCCAAAATAATTACTCGAAATTGTTCAACTTTTCTACACTCCTTACTGTAGCAATGCACAATAGAATTAGCTTATAGGCGACCGCTAACTGTTCACAGCTAATCTTGTAGAAGCGTTATAATGTGCGTTTCAACTTCACCTAGATTTACTCACAGTAAACTTGCACTGCCTGTGTACTCGACTCTCGTTTAATGCAGTGGATTCACCACGCGTTATAAAGACGACTCTTTCACTACTAATCTCACTCGACGTTTCACTGAAGTAACTATTTGAGATCTGACGATTGACGATTAGATATCAGACGATTGATGATCTGAGAATGAGGAATGAGACTCCTCTCTTCTGCGCAAGGCCTTTTATGAACTTCATGAGGGGCGTATCTATCCCTTCCATCGCGTGTTACTGCGTCATCGCTAGAAGTTCCAACTTCGTCAATACATGACGGATTTTCAAAATTCAAAAACTGAAAATAAATTTCACCAAAATTCCAGAACAATGCCTCTACTGCAAATGGATTTCCACAATTCTGCATTCCAAAAGTAATAAAAATACCATAGTTTCAGCAATCTCCGTCTTCCTTCAGACTATCGTTCATTGGTTCAAGCCTCCCCTCCAATAGCATAACTTCTTCCTCAGCAGAATTCCACGTTTCCTGCGACTGCGTCGTAGATCTCGGATCTTTCTCGAATAAATGCTGACGTCACTGAGAATCTCAGCTCAAGTAACCTGCTGGCATAACGTCTGCGTCATCCGTGCTTACGTCATGACTACCCACGTCATAACTATGACAGCCATAACTTTCTTTATAATTTCCAATATAGCCACCGAGGTCTCTATATAATTCAATTACGGGGGTAGTACCTACTGTAAGGCCACGGCCGCCTCCTTCCCTCTTCCTAGCCTATCCATACCAATCTTCCATCCCTTCCAATCCCTCTTGAGGCCACTGTTCGCTTTGCAGGTGAGGCCGCCTGGGCGAAGTGCTGATCACACCTCCCCAGTTGTATCCCTCCCGACCAGATGTTTCAAGCTCCAGGACACTGCCCATAGAGGCGGTAGTGGTGAGTTCCCTCGCTGAGTCCGTGGGAACCACCAACCTAGAGGGTAAATTGACTAAATAAAATAAGAACTGTTCTAAACCATGTCGCCTCCGTAGCGTAGCGGTCAGCATTGTTAGCTGCCGCCCCGGAGGTCCTGGGTTCGATTCCCGGCTCTGCCACGAAATTTGAAAAGTGGTATGAGGACTGGAACGGGGTCTACTCAGCGTCGGGTGGCCCAAATGAGTAGAGGGGGTTCGATTCCCACCTCAGCCATCCTCGAAGTGGTTTTCCGTGGTTTCCCACTTCGTCTTCGGGCAATCGCCTGGATGGTACTGTACCCGATATCCGGATAGTAGGCTGTCAGATATCCGCCCCCTCAATCGGATTGCCAATAATCAAACGCACCGGCACAGCTACATCATTGAAAATGGCACTGACAGATACCATCGAGATTAGAGCACAATAGTTAACAAGAAATTATTGTGGAACACACCAAAATATACGGGGGTTCATACTTACCTTTACTTACCTCTTAAATTTATCTCGGGGACTGGGTTGTCAACTGTATCACTTAAAGTATGCCCACACAATAACCTCCACCATGATATTTAAAATGAACCAGAACGAAGACGAGAAACTTTAAACTGCACAATAATTTATTTCACATAAAGAATGATTTTAACAAAAATAAACAACAAAATCAACGTGGCAATCAGAAGCCATCGACCACATAACCATGTCCTCCTGTAGGACCTGTATTCTCTACATATAATGTTTCAGCTTTCTCAAGCTCATAGCAACGTAAAATAATAATGCACATGGAATGGAAACGGGATTTGGGATGAGACACATATATCAATTGTTTTGCGTGTTTATATACTTCACATTTTATTTATAGCCACAAGGCTATTATGGAACGTCCTTGGCCTCTGTAACACAGTTGTCCGGGCCAGCTGCAAGGCACCTGCATTGTCAAAGCGGACTCCCGTTCGTTCAACCCTAGCATAAGCGTGTTACCACAGAGCTTGGCTCTCCTTTTCAAACACGTAAATGTTCACATCTCAACTGAAATATTATCACGCAAATGTCTTACATGCTTCATTCAAACACCAGTGGATTACTCCAACAATCCCAAATCATGATTAATTGTTCAAACCACTTGTTTACTTAGCGTTGTTTAGAGTATAAAAACAGAACTCTAAATGTTAATAACAAAAGTTCATTAATTATTTATAACAATAATAAATTGTTTATAACAATGTCCAATGACCATTGAAAATTTTATACACGTCTCTATTAATCACTATCATTTCAAATTATTTAACAAAGATATTTACAAAATTATTTTACAATATTAATTGTTTATATTATTTATACAAGGAATACATTAAACCACACGTTTATCCGGTTGATAATTACTTAAATCGTGGTGATATAATCGACCAATGAAGGTTAGTTATATTTAACTGTCAAATTCAGGTTTAATAAGGTTTAATAATAATTATTAATATTTGTGACGGTAACCTCCATTCAAAATCTTTATCTCAAATTATTTAACACTCTTGTTAAATTTTAACAGTATCTTCATATGAATAATTTTTCAAAGAACAAGAACAATACAATCAGCGGGAAAATACTTCGCTTATAACGCACAAAATTGCACAACAATTGGCCCAAAATTCATCATATATCTTCATATATATGGCATAAAAATCTTCCAAACTACACACAAAAACCTCCACTAATTAATTCATCAACTTCATTAATTATTGTGGGAACCTCCTTCATTATTCAAGGGCATTACTCAACAGCGACTTTTACACGTCCACTGAACTAACGATTATACATCCATTGTTCCTCTTTAAAAATTCTTATATTCATCAATTGTAATAATGACTGTTATTATTTAACCTTCGTGGGTTTCATTCATGAATCGATATGAAGTAAAAATTTGCCAATCACAAATAAATTTAATAGCAAATACGATTAGACACTCCTCCCTGGTCTATCAAAATTGAGATTAATATCTTCAAAGTAACGCAGTATAAAAATACTATCTTCAAACAAAGTTCATCTAAACTGCAAAATAGTCGAATAGAATACAATTAGACTGTGGAATGCAAACATTATGGTTCCAATCTATAATTGAGAAAAACTCCTATCAAATGTTCATTACTATAGTGTATTCAAAAATTGTAATCAACGTTCATATTTCATAAAATTGTCTATAATGCAATGATAAATGTCTATGTTGCAATCATGTTCATAAGACGACTAGTATTTCAAAGATCGTCGATATCGTAATAGATTTTAACGCTCTAAAATCTTTTAATCATTCTTCTTTCTTGAGGATGACAGAAAATTGGTCGAAGTAATTAACTGAATAGAATTACTTTAATAAAATGACACACTGTCTGAATTCAAATCTGCCATAGCAAATCGTTAACTTTACCGTCAAATCGTGACTACAAAAATATGCAAATTACTGAAAGAATCTAAATCAGTCTGAACTGATCCAAAATTATTAAGTATGCCAATGACATAGCAATGTCTCAAAAATCGAAGAAAAAGGCATAAATCATCGAAGTGTACTGAGTACAGAAATATCAATCAAGAAAATGGGACAAAAGATAGGACAGAAAATATGGGAAGAATGGTTGCTCAGATATCGCTACAAGACTCAAATAATACAAGAAACGTTCACGACTACCTTATCTGTTGATTGAAGATCTAGAGGAATGTTTTCAAAGAAAACTGCTGTTGGTTCCATTTCACCAGCGTGAAGATGTGCTCCGACCTCGAATTTGGAATCAGCGTCCTCGGAGAATCGAACTGCATCCTCCTCCGAAATTGCACTGCTCCGTGGATACGAAAAACATCCTTCTGGCAAAACTCTTCTTTGTGCGCCGGGACAACCCTGGCCTCTCTTGAAAGTTCCCTGAAGTTCTTGCAGGAATTCGCCATGAAGTTTAATGTAGTTATTTCCGCAGAAATATTCATAGTTGTGGAGTATGAAAATATTTCCACTGTTATCTGGTATAATTCAGCGATGGATTCACGATGCATGAGTGTAGTTGGATGTTCACTACATGCTCGCTTTTGTAGAAAGACGATTAACGAAGTTCCATGCTGTTACTTTACTCCAACGATATATGTCCCAATTGCATTAAAGCCTTAGCCTTCCATCTCAACTACTGTTATAATCATTGAAAGCACTGTAAGATTATAATGTTCCATAGTCGAATGTATCGTTGTAATACCAAACGTATTCTCCAATATCACTGTTGCACTCCACGTGTCAGCCGTAGTGTATAATGTGGAATTTTAAAAGTGTTTCTCATGTGGCGAGAAAATCACTTTTGTTGGCAGCCTTAAAGTTCCAATATCTTTCGAAGTATCACTGTGAAATTGTTCAAATCTTCTACACACCTCAATGTTATACTGCCCAATAGAACTATAATAAAGGCTGAAGTTAACGCTTGATATCTTAACTGGTGGAAACGTTAATGTGAGCGTTTCAACTTCACCTAGTTTCGAGCAGCGTAAAATGGAATTGCTCCGTGTTCGTTCGATGCGCCGGGCTTTAACCACGCTAAAGACAACTTACTTCACTGAATCACTTGAAAATAACTATATATCACCAGAAATATATATGCGATCTGACATATGAGATCTGAGATTATGAGTTCTGAGAGCTCCTCTCTTCTGTGCACAACCTTTTATCAACTTCATAAGGGGCGTATCCATCCCTTCCATAGCCTGTTGCTGCGTCATTGCTGGAAGTTTTAACTTTATCTATACTTGACGGATTTTCAAATTTCAAAAACTCAAAATTAATTTCTTCAAAATTCCAAATCAATGCCATAACTGAAAATAGATTTCCACAAATCTGCATGCCAAAAGTAATCAAATATCGTAGTTTCAGCAATCTCCGTCTTCCTTCCAAACTATCGTTCATTGGTTCGAGTCTCTCCTCCAATAGCGTAGCTTCTTCCTTAGCACAATACCTTGTTTCCTGCGACTGCGTCGTAAATCTAAGATCTTTCTCGAACAAAATCATGACGTCACCAAGAATCTCAACTCAATCAGCCTACTGGCATGAAATCTGCGTCATCCGTGCCTACGTCATGAATATCCACGTCATAACTATGACATTCATAACTTTACTCATATTTGCCAATACAGCCATCGTGGTCTCAATATAATTCAATTTCCGGGGGCAGTACCTACTGTAAGGCCACGGCCACCTCCTTCCCTCTTCCTAGCCTATCCATCCCAATCTTCCATCCCTTCACATCCCTCATGAGGCCCCTGTTCGCTTTGCAGGTGAGGCCGCCTGGACGAAGTGCTGATCACACCTCCCCAGTTGTATCCCTCCCGACCAGATGTTCCAAGCTCCAGGACACTGCCCATCGAGGCGGTAGTGGTGAGTTCCCTCGCTGAGTCCGTGGGAACCACCAACCTAGAGGGTAAATTGACTATTCGTTATAATTAATATTTTTTTAGTCCAGGTAAGGTTTTCCCACGGACTCAGCGAGGGATCCCATCATTACCGCCTCTACGGGCAGTGACCTGGAGCTTGAAACATCTCGACTTGGGATACAACTGGGGAGGTGGGATCAGCACCTCGCCCAGGTGGCCTCACCTGCAAAGCGAACAGGGACATCTTGAGGGATGGGAAAGGTGGGGAGGATAGGGAGGGATAGGCAAGGAAGAGGTAATGAGGCGGCCGTGGCCGTACGGTAGGTAACATCCCGGCATTTGCCCGAAGGCGAAGTGGGAAACCACGGAAAACCACTTTGAGGATGGCTGAGGTGGAAATCGAACCCCCTCTATTTATTTGGACCACCCGAGACTGAGTAGACCCCATCCCAGTCCTCATACCACTTTTCAAATTTCATGGCAAAGCCGGGAATCGAACCCAGGACGTCCGGGGTGGCAGCTAATCACGCTGACTACTACGCAACGGAGGCGACTCTATTCGTGATAATTAGTAATTTAATAGTTCAATATTTATAATAATATGACACTTTCTGTAATTACTGGCTTGCTGCGAGGCTCAGCGGTAACGTTCTCGCTTGCTGTGCCTAAGGTTGCAGGTTCGTATCCTGGTGCAGTCAGCTGGCATTTGAGGGTGCGCAAATGCGAGGGAGCCGTGTCAGTAGATTTACTGGCACGTTGAAGATCCCCTTCCGAGCAAAATTCCAGCACCCCGGCGTATCTAAACGCCAGAGCAGTTAAAAGGGACGAAAAACCAATAATGTCATAATTATCTGTATTTACGGTAGGTTTGGGGCAGATGACCTCGTAGTTCCGCCCCTTAAAACCTCACTAACTAACTATTACTGTAAGTGTATAGCAAGCACTTTTCGCACAGACGCCGTTAAAAGGAATTATAGTTTCGGTCTGATGTATTTACTTATTTGTTATGTGGGTCGTCTGAGTGAGTCGGAGTTTTCCTTTAAACAAAGGTGGTCAATAATTCGAACACTTGCTACCTTGAATATACAGGATACCTTGCTTTCGTTCTACAGATCATTATGTCGTCGTCCAATCTGGCTGCGTACCATCGGATAAGTAAGGTCCTTTTGAGGACCAAATAAAAAATCACTCGTTGGAACAGATAGATATGCGTCCATAATACATCCACAATAAACGACCTTAAGCAAAAAAAAAAAGTACTAGTTCAAGATTCGAAACTACTACAATGCGACTTCGTTGACGCTACTCTTGATTTAGCCACCATAGCTACCGAGAACCATGGTATATTGCTGGCACGCATTGAATCTATTCGTAGACACTTCCTGTCAAAACGTAAGCATGTGTTATTCGGAGCTCTAATCGTTTCAATCATGCATTATATTTGAGGTCATTGAAAGAAAACTGCCACTATTAATTTCTACTATATTCGCGAGGATGTACTCAACGGTAAAGTTGTACAATGGACGTAAAGGAACAGGTACTAATGTTTTTAGGATAACTGTGATATACGCGTTACTTGGGTTGCCTTCCTCCAAAAAAAATAAGGGGCTGGCGGACCACACTGTATATATATATGTATATCAGTTTCTTGTGGACACGATAACTGCCGTAATTTTGCACCAATCACTTTGAATTTTTTACATAATATGTATCCATATAAAATCTCGGTCGAGTTCGTTAATGGGCAAAATAGGTCGAAGGGGGTGAAAATGGGGGGCTTTTTTTCGAAACATTGAAATTCCGCTATAACTCTCTTAATACGTGAACTATCGAATCCATTCAAAGTTCATAATATGTGTCGGATAAGTGCCAACAATTTATGTCAAATAAGTTTTTTGATAGCACCAACCATTGACCAAAGGGGTGGAAAAAAGTGGGTTTTTCGGGAAACATTAATTATATCTCTCTTAATAGGCACAATATCAAAACCGTATAAAATGGACAATATTCCCCTAATAATTACCTAAAACTTTTGTCTGAAAGAATTTTTGATATGACCCACCATTACGCCAAGGGATGAGAAAAATGATTTCGGAATTATAAGAAAATGCCAAGAGCTATCAGAGGTTGCCATGGCAACACTACTAAATTGATGAGGGATGAGCCGTTGCCATTACAACGCACTTGCACGAGATCAGATTCAGTATTTCCATCTGAATATGCCGGCCCCGTGGTGTTGGGGTAGCGCGCCTGCCTCTCACCCGGAGGCCCCGGGTTCAATCCCCGGCTCCGTCAGGGATTTTAAAACTGACGTGAGGGTTGGAACGGGGTGCACTCAGCATCGTGAGGACAATTGAGTAGCTGTCTGACAGTGAGACAGCACCCCGATCACGAAAACCAATATTAACGGCCGAGGGGACCCGACGCGCTGATCACGCGTCACCCCAATATCTGCAGGCCAAATGGCTGGGCAGCGGTCGCTTGGTCGGCCTTAGCCCGTCATGGGCTGGATGGTGCCAGGGGTTGACTTTGACATGTGACTAAGTGGGAAGCGGTTTCGGTGACGTAACTGATAGCATGCAGAATGTCTAAGCCCAAGGTCGCGGTTTCAAAGCCGGCCGAAGTCGTCGGATTTTCTAAGAGCGCTAAAATCCCTCAGTATGCTTTCCTTTGGAGGGGAAGTTCCAACGTTCGTTACGAGTTGCTGGTTGGGGTGGCATCTAGTAGCCAAGTTCACAGCTAGGTGTCATTGACGGTAGTACCTGGTAGCAACATTAGGAACTACTGCTTGAAATTGACCGTCTGCAGTCCTTACCTGAATTACAGACTAATACATCCATTACAATTCACACCGATTATCAGACAGATTCTACACTCACCCAAAGTACACGGGGTTAGATGACCGCGTTGTCGCAGCCCCTAAACTAAGGAACCAACCAGAGGTAGATTTCATTAGAAAGCTAACTATTGCAATGGGTAGGCTGCCATGTTTCGACTTCCGGAAAATTTCGACATATCTTCGCGTTTCACATCCCCCAGACCCCAAAACCACCGTCAGTTCAAAAGTATATATATATATATCAGTTTCTTGTGGACACGATAACTGCCGTAATTTTTCACCAATCACTTTTTACCGAATATGTATACCTATAAAATCTCGGTCGAGTTCGTTACTGGGCTAAATCGGCAGAAGGGGGTGAAAATGGGGGGCTTTTTGGAAAAAGTGAAATATTGCTATAACTCTCTTAATATGTGAAATATCGAATCCGTTCAACGTTCATACTATGTGTCGGATAAAGCCCAAAAATTTATGTTTGAAGAGTTTTTTTATATCACCAACCATTGACCAAAGGGATGGGAAAAAGTGGGTTTTTCGGGAAACATTAATCATATCTCTCTTAATAGGCACAATATCAAAACCGTACGAAATGGACAATGTTCCCCTAATAATTACCTAAAACTTTTGTCTGAAAGAATTTTTGATATGACCCACCGTTATGCCAAGGGATGAGAAAAATGATTTCGGAATTATAAGAAAATGCCAAGAGCTATCAGAGGTTGCCATGGCAACACTACTAAATTGATGAGGGATGAGCCATCAGACGTTGCCATGACAACGCACTTGCACGAGATCAGATTCAGTATTTTCATCTAAGTGGGAAGCGGCTTCGGTGACGTAACTGGTAGCATGCAGAATGTCTATGCCCAAGGTCGCGAGTTCAAAGCCGGCCGAAGTCGTCGGATTTTCTAAGAGAGCTAAAATCCCTCAGTATGCTTTCCTTTGGAGGGTAAGTTCCAACGATCGTTGCGAGTTGCTGGTTGGGGTGGCATCTAGTAGCCAAGTTCACAGCTAGGTGTCGTTGATGGTAGTACCTGGTAGCAACATTAGGAACTACTGCTTGAAATTGACCGTCTGCAGTCCTTACCTGAATTAAGACTACTACAGCCATTACAATTCACACCGTTCATCAGACAGATTCTACACTCACCCAAAGTACACGGGGTTAGATGCCCGCGTTGTCGCAGCCCCTAAACTGAGGAACCAACCAGAGGTAGATTTCATTAGAAAGCTAACTATTGCAATGGGTACCATGTTTCGACTTCCGGAAAATTTCGACAAATCTTCTCGTTTCACATCCCCCAGACCCTTAAACCACCGTCAGTTCAAAAGTTTATATACACACATCAAAAAAAGTTTTGCATCACCTCGGTTCCAAGAGTTCCGGTACCGTTAAATACAAAGGGAATAGAGATCAACACAAACAACATTTCAGCTCGTTTTATTGCTCATGAGACCCACACATTGCATGTTGTACCATCATACAGCTAGACTTTCAGCATTTGTGGTCCAGATTGCAGTACACACCACTACCTCTAATACCCAGTAGCACGTCCTCTTGCATTGATGCATGCCTGTATTCGCCGTGGCATACTATCCACAAGTTCATCAAGACACTGTTGGTCCAAATTGTCCCACTCCTCAACGACAATTCGGCGTAAATCTCTCAGAGTGGTTGGTGGGTCAAGACGTCCATAAACAGCCCTTTTCAACATATCCCAGGCATGTTCGATAGGGTTCATGTCTGGCGAACATGCTGGCCACTGTAGTCGAGCGATGTCGTTATCTTGAAGGAACGCATTCACAAGATGTGCACGATGAGGTCGAGAATTGTCGTCCATGAAGACAAATGCCTCTCCAATATTCTGCCGATATGGTTGCACTATGGGTCGGAGGATGTCATTCAGGTATCGTAAAGCCGTTTCGGAGCCTTCCATGACCACCAGTGGCGTACGTCGGCCCCACATAATACCACCCCAAAACATCAGGGAACCACCACCTTGCTGCACTCGCTGGACAGTGTGTCTAAGACGTTCAGCCTGACCAGGGTGCCTCCAAACACGTCTCCGACGATTGTCTGGTTGAAGGCATATGCGACACTCATCGGTGAAGAGAACGTGATGCCAATTCCGTGGGGTCCATTCAGCATGTTGTTGGGCCCATCTGTACCGCGCTGCATGGTGTCGGGGTTGCAAAGCTGGACCTCGCCATGGACGTCGGGAGTGAAGTTGCGCATCATGCAGCCTATTGCGCACAGTTTGAGTTGAAACACGACGTCCTGTGGCTGAACGAAACGCATTATTCAACATGGTGGCATTGCTGTCAGGGTTCCTCCGAGCGGCAATCCGTAAGTAGCGGTCATCCACTACAGTAGTAGCCCTTGGGCGGCCTGAGCGAGGCCTGTCATCGACAGTTCCTGTATCTCTGTACCTCCTCCATGTCCGAACAACATCGCTTTGGTTCACTCTGAGACGCCTGGAAACTTCCCTTGTTGAGAGCCCTTCTTGACACAAAGTAACAATGCGGACGCGATCGAACTGCGGTATTGACCTTCTAGGCATGGTAGAACTACAGACAACATGAGCAGCGTACCTTCGTCCTGGTGGAATGACTGGAACTGATCGGCTGTCGTACCCCCTCCGTCTAATAGGCCCTGGTCATGCATGGTTGTTTACATCTTTGAGCAGTTTTAGTGACATCTATGAACAGTCAAAGGGACTGTATCTTGGATACAATATACACAGTCAACGTCTATATGCCGGAGATCTGGGAACCGAGGTAATGCAAGACTTTTTTTGATGTGTGTATAATTTATGTATGTATATGTGTAGATATATATGCATATCAGTTTCTTGTGGACACGATAACTGCCGTAATTTTTCACCAATTACTTTGAATATTTTACCGAATATGTATACCTATAAAATCTCGGTCGAGTTCGTTACTGGGCTAAATCGGTCAAAGGAGGTGAAAATGGGGGGCTTTTTTCGAAAAAGTGAAATATTGCTATAACTCGTTTAATATGTAAAATATCGAATCCGTTCAACGTTCATACTATGTGTCGGATAGAGCCCAAAAATTTATGTTTGAAGAGTTTTTTATAGCACCAACCATTGACCAAAGGGGTGGGAAAAAGTGGGTTTTTCGGGAAACATTAATCATATCTCTCTTAATAGGCACAATATCAAAACCGTACAAAATGGACAATATTCCCCTAATAATTACCTAAAATTTTGTCTGAAAGAATTTTTGATATGACCCACCATTATGCCAAGGGATGAGAAAAATGATTTCGGAATTATAAGAAAATGCCAAGAGCTATCAGTGGTTGCCATGGCAACACTACTAAATTGATGAGGGATGAGCCATCAGACGTTGCCAAGATAACGCACTTGCACGAGATCATATTCAGAATTCCATCTGACTAAGTGTGAAGCGGCTTCGGTGACGTAACTGGTAGCAAGCATGCTGAATGTCTATGCCCAAGGTCGCGAGTTCAAAGCCGGCCGAAGTCGTCGGATTTTCTAAGAGCGCTAAAAATCCCTCAGTATGCTTTCCTTTGGAGGGGAAGTGCCAACGTTCGTTGAGAGTTGCTGGCTGCGGTGGCATCTAGTAGCCAAGTTCACATGTAGGTGTCGTTGACGGTAGTACCTGGTAGCAACATTAGGAACTACTGCTTGAAATTGACCGTCTGCAGTCCTTACCTGAATTACAGGCTAATACAGCCATCCCTAAGTACACGGGGTTACATGACCGCGTTGTCGCAGCCCCTAAACTGAGGAACCAACCAAAATCTCTGCGGGAGATAAAATTTTGCGTGAAGAAGTAACAGACCGTTACATAGTTACACATCAGTGTCGAAACCTTGCATAAGGACAGTGTGACCACAAGTATAAAAATGGACCCCAAATGACAAGAAGGTTACCGTTCCTATAAGACAATAAAATGTTTAAAATAAGCATAAAATGACGAAAAACAGAGTTAATTAAGCTCCATTTATAAAATACCTTCTCGCAATAAATGAGGTCTGATCCTTCTACGAAAACCTGCATATTCTTCCTATTTTCGCCTATCCCCAAGTTTGTCCGGTGAAATCTACCTCCGCCTTCCGGCGTGCCGAGAGGACTTTTTTTTTTATCTTACCGCGTGTTTCGCTCAGGCAGATCGCTACCAAGTTGATGAGTTTCTCGGCCATTCCAAACTCTCTTAGGCAACTGAGTAGGCTCTTTCGGTGTATGCAATCATAGGCCTTCTTAAAATCTACGAATAACACTTGGAGTTCTTTGCCATATTCACCCAGTTTTTCAGTAAGCTGTCGGAGAACGAAGATATTATCTACTGTGGAACGCCCCAGCCAAAAGCCTCCCTGGTAATCACCAAGCACTGATTCTGCCACTGGTTGAATTCTATATATGAGGCAGTTGGACAAGATCTTGTAGCAGACGTTAAGCAGGGCAATTCCTCGATAGTTATCACATTTCAATTTGTCACCCTTCTTATAGATTGGACAAATCAGAGCTGTTTTCCATTCTGACGGTAGTTCTTCTTTGATCCAGATTGCTTGTATCAGCCTGTGCAGTTTTTCTGTTAGTTTCTCTCCTCCTTCCTGGATCATCTCGGTCTGTATTCCATCTTCACCCGGACTTTTATTCTTCTTGAGCCGTTTGATCTGGATTGTGATCTCATCCAAAGTGGGTGGCGGATAATCTAAGTCGACTGTGGTTGGAGACTGGAATTCAAATACTATTTCAGGGTCTTCGCAATTGAGAAGCTGGTCGAAGTACTCCTTCCATCTCTTGGCGATATCACAATCGTTGGTCAGAATTTTGTCACTAGAATCTTTGACAAATTTCTGTCTCGACTGGTAACCTTTGCTAAAATACGTCACCTTTTGAAACATTTCCCTGGTATTGTTTCCTATGAAGTCTGCTTCTGCCGCAACGATGATGTCCTTGACATATTTCCTCTTTGCCCTTCTCAGAGTTGTTAGGGTAGCCCTTCGAACCTCCTCAAATCGTTCTTTACCCTGCGCCAGATCAGTCTCCTGCAGCCACTTATTCCTAGCTTCCTTTCTCTGTTCCAGAGCATCTGCACATTCCGTTCCAAACCAGATCTTCCTGCCTACTGTGTCTCCCTTGATCGTCTCCTTTGCTGTAGCAGTCAGTGAGCTTTGAATCTTTTCCCAAATTTGTTCAGGGTCTTTGCTCACGTCCAGTTCACTGAGTGCTTCCAAGCGGTTGTTCAGTTGCAGCTGATATTCTGTCTTTATGGCTTCATCCTTTAGTTTTTCAACACTGTATCTCTCAACCTTCTTTATCTTAGCCCTGATCCCTCCTTTACACTGAACTTGTAAGTGGCCTCTGACCAGAAAGTGGTCACTTCCACACTCTGCACCCCGTGCCGTCTTAACATCGGACACCCATCTCTTGGTTTGTAGATCAATAGCGACATGGTCTATCTGATTTATTATTCTCCCATCTGGTGACATCCAGGTTCTCTTATGGATGTTCCTACGCTGGAAGTTTGTGCTGGAAATGAATAAACCTGATGACGTAGCGAAGCTAATGAACCTTACACCATTATCATTGCTTACCTCATGTAGGCTGTGCCTTCCTACTGTACCTTGGAATACTTGTTCTTTCCCAATTTTAGCATTCATGTCTCCGATAAGGATCCTCAAGTGTCCATTTGGGATAGAATCCACTACTGCTTTTAGCTGCGCATAGAACTCGTCTTTCACTTCCCTTTCACTTTCTTCCGTGGGAGCATGGCAGTTCACAAAAGTCGCCTTGTGATGCTTTACGTTCACTGTTAACACAGAGATTCTGGGGTTGATAGACGCAAACTCTGATACATTAGTGGCCAAGACCTTGCTCACACAAAAACCAGTACCCAACCTATGCCCTTGTCCACAGGCTCCATATAGGATAGTCGAGTTCTCAATATCGATGCTGCCCGCATCCTCCCACCGGATTTCTTGCAGTGCAACTAGATCTAGTTTGTATTTCTGGATTTCTTTGACCACACTGGTTGCGGCTCCTACCTTGTATAGACTCCTTATATTCCATGTTCCAAATCGAATACCATTTATTCGCCGTTGTTGTCGACTAGTATTATCAATCATATTCCGAGGCTTACTTGTAGCGTTGAAAGCATTGTTACTATTTTTTACGAAGAAAGGGTGTTGGCCTCTCGTCCAACCTGTGGTGTTACCCTCACAGTTTACAGGGTTGCTGGCTTTTCTGTTAGGGTGGGCTTCCTTAGCCATCCTTTTATCTCACTAGTCATTAAAATAAATCTACTGAAAATAACTATCAAAAGGGATCATATAGACAAAAAAGGCAGAATATAAAAGGTATGGTTCACCAAAAACTATATAGAAGTTCGTGCATTGAATCTTATAGAAATGAAAACCAAAAATCTTGAGGTAATGTAATATCTTATAGCTAGAACTGCAGGATTCACTCGTTTATGTGTACATAACCTTCAATATTCAAACGTTGATTGCGTTCTGGTAAGATCTATCACCATAAAAAAGTGTACGGGTATATTTCGTTATTCATTGCAGTCACTATATAGGCGGCTTTGGGATTTCTAAGACGTGCCCCCGTTGAAGCAAGGAACTACAAAATATCCAATCAAGGCTGTATAAACAACATGGCAGCTATATAGGATATCGAAACACAGTCCACAAATTGATGAAACCATTCCAAGAAGAAAGTACCTATCTAGCAGACAATATGCACTCGCACTGGGAAATCCTTAATAATTCATGAATTTACTCGATGATCCCTAAACAAATAGCATAAATACCATTATAAAACAAATATGATGCACCGCATCGCAAACTAGATCTTATCATGGCCACCATTAATCAACTCAAAATAAATAAATAATAAATTAAAAAATAAAATAATAAATAAATAAATACATAAATAAATAAATGCATAAATAAATAAATAAAGAATACATAAATAAATAAATAAATGAATAAATAAATAATTTAAAAATCTGGTAATATTTCCCTGTTATATTAATACGTTTGACTCTACAAGTTTCCATAGAATTCTCACGATAGGTATAGGGTGATCTAATCATAACAGAAGAGGAGGGTAATACTGCAATGTAATTGCCTCCCTGATTTATTGGATTTAAATCACTCGTTCAGGACAGAACCGATTGAATGTTTCACAGATTTCAGTTTCATCTGCCAGAAGCGTCTTCGCGGATATTACCTTGCGTACCTTTAGGATCGATTGACCTAAAAATGCAATATTAGAGGGAAATTAAAAAGGGACCTTGATGAGCTCTCATGCAATTAAGACAGGATAATTAAAAAAGCTCTACATGGATCTAACGATGTTTACTAATGAACTTATAACATGGCTCGCAGTACGTTATTACGAGTAGGCAAGTGTAACGGGTGACTAGGTAAACAATATTGTTCCAATTTTGAGAACTTGATATCATTTTTAAAAAGTGATATTACATCGTATAGCCAAACGTCATTGGATGCTTACTTAAAGTTAAAAGTCGCTATAAGTCTTTACGCGACAAGTCGCGGTCGAAATGACCACACCTGAATAGATTTCCGATTATTCAGATAAAGGCCTGCACGTTTTTAGCCGTGTGTCTGCGTGTGTGTTTGCATGTCTGTCCCCCACTATATTTTCCCAAATGACGAAACTAAATAGTGGTCACTTGAGTGTGTTCATTGTCATTAAACTCATCATTGGATCACTACAAATTTCACAATTTAGTTTTTTTTTTTTTTTTTTTTTTAAGGTGCGGAACATTGAGGTCATCTGCCCTATGAAAACATTAGAGGAGCAAGTTCATCAGTAGTATAGTTTTAGTAGGCAACCGTGCGAAACATTTGAACATCCAAAGTTATTGATTTTAATGTTTGACATATTCTAATTTAAAACACATACTGTAGATTGATATCTGCTGTCCCGGACTCTTTTTGTAGAATGTTTTATGCTGAACAACTGTAGACTATTGATGAAATATTGGTATATCTAAAACGGTTTAGCCAGCTGAAAAGGCCCACGGACGTTGGTTTTCTTCTTCGAGATTCTCCACTTTAATCGTTTATCTGGACTTCGCTTGATGTTGCAGAGGTGTGCAAATTATTAGACTCGATGCTAGTTTTCCAACATTTCATTTTTCTTTTTATGACTTAATGCAGTAAAATGTATGAGTGGCATTTTTGTCAAATGATTGACCAGTAATCTTAACTACACTTTCTCTTAGGAAACTGAGAGTAATGTTCTTTTTTAGAATTTCCAGTGACTGAAGAGCCTTGATAATGCAGAATCCACACGTTTTGTTTTTAACTAAACTATTCTAGTTTTCTTGTGAATTTAGTGCACAAGGATTCAAAGTATCTTATTACCGATGGTCCGCTTTTGAACTTTTCAATGATTCGTTGACCAAGGATTGAAATCACCTGATTTAGAGGGCATATTCCAAAGTTAATGAAAAAAGAGAAAACGGACCCTGCTCAGGAGTCCCTCAGAATCTCCATCTTCGAAAATTTCCCCATGCAATTTCTTATGGGATAAGTTTTGAGTCCTTAAGGGAGAAAATAATACTTAAAAGGATAATAGAAATAAAATAATACGATTTTGAATGAAAAAATTGTGATTCATTTTAATTCATTACTTTAGTTTAATAATTTGCACACTTCTGTAGATGAATGTTTCTACATACTGTGTATTAACTTTCGTCCAGAATTAATTTTTTTAACGTTTAGAGTAGGTAAGTAGACTACCTAGCACAAATGGTTATTTACTGTACTTACATCCTACAAATCCCTCCCTATATTATTCTGCTAAGATCCCATTCCAGTTTCGTACCGAAAATAAGGTTCCATTAACACCAACCTATATATATGGGGTACCTACAGGTTCAGCATAACCCAATGCGTAAGCGAAACGCACTCACCTACTCTTTAAATGTCTCACAATTAAATAAATACCTTAAAACATTTATATGTACAATGAAATAATGAAAGAATGCAACACGGTAACCATGGTAACAGAATCTCACAGGTCCATCTATTTCTGTAAGACGGAATGCAATTCCAATTATTACATTACTGTGAAAGTTTCCAGACGGTTATAAGATTATCACTGAACCAAATTAAGCTGTAAAATTCATCTATACATACAGTATAATGCGCTTAAGGGGTCAAGGGGAACTCAAGAATTATTTCACGCAATTTTCACGTGTGAGTGTGGTACGAAAGGTCTTTTTCACCCGACTATAAAGGGTCTCCGAAAACAACATATAAAGGCCCTTAAATTAACAGTGTCTGTGATATTCCCAGAAAACTAACTTCACTCTGATATACCTTTGAAGAAATGACAAACCCCTAACCACTGCACCAGTAGCTGAATTGATAAAGTGTGATTATTCATACCAAGGACAGATCAGTCATAGCATTCGTGATTGAGATTTTACTAAGGGTACTCTTTACAACTAGAATATTCGCGGGCGAAGCCGCGACGGGTAATGCTAGT
The DNA here is from genome assembly GCA_946902985.2 of Meconema thalassinum. Classification (NCBI taxonomy): domain Eukaryota; kingdom Metazoa; phylum Arthropoda; class Insecta; order Orthoptera; family Tettigoniidae; genus Meconema; species Meconema thalassinum. The sequence goes on along the minus strand of OX336388.2, from coordinate 1,324,259,675 downwards.
AGCTTATAATGTATTTATTTCCTCATTCCTATTACGTTTCCTCTTTATTTATTTATTTATTTATTTATTTATTTATCGTATGGCTTTTAGTGCCGGGAGTGTCCGAGGACATGTTCGGCTCGCCTGAGTCTGTAGCTGCTTCCAGCGGACACCCTAAGGGTGAGCTACAAGTTCCGTTCAATTTCAAGTAGTTCCAACTTTCGCTACCAGATATCAATGATACCTAGTGGTGAACGTTGGAACTTTTGATAGAGCGTTCCGACGAAATCTAACCTAACATTAGCTTCACACAAGTTTAGTCTGTGGAAGGATCTTTTACATGCCATGAATCTATGAGATGAGGTCGCCGGTTTTACTTCCCCTCCGAAGGAAGGCATACTAAAAGATTTTTAACTCTCTTAAGAAATCCGACGACTTCGGCCACGTTTGAACCCGCTATCGTGGGCACAGCAGTTCAGCATGCTACCGACTACGCCACCGAAGCCACTACATTTCCTCTGCGAAGTTCTGACTCATACCTTCATTATCTATGCAACTAGACCTCCAACTTCATTCATATTCAATCTGGCTGGGACCTTCATGGAGTTTCAACCTCCACATTTTCACACACATTCTTCTAGGCTCAGAACAATATAATCCATACTAATATATACAAATGAGATGGTGTGTATCTGTCTGTGTGTTACTCAATCATGCAAGAACCACTGGTCCGGTTTAAATGAAATTTTGCATGGATGTAGGTGATTTACCAGGTTAACATACAGGCTACTTTTCATTTCGATATTTTGTACTATTTAAAAATGGTGATCATTTTAGTGACGTCACGACACCCTTTTGTTTCAAAATTTCATATTTCCATTTCAAATGAAAAGAGAACGCTAAGAAATAGCAAACTTTTGATGTAATATACGAGGTTTAAAATTTAATTTTCTATCCGAAAGGTCCTTATCACTTTTTGTGTATCTCCAACGTTTAGCGAGTAAAACCTAAATTTGTGCTATAAAACACGGTCAACGTCGAGCGATGTTAGTCTATAGCACTCAAACCACTACCCCAAGAGAGCTGAAATTTTACATGTTGGTTGATCCTAGGTTGTAGAGGCTCACGAAGAAACGTTTTTTTGAAAATTCAATTTCAGTTATAAACGTATTAGTATGGTGAAAACCACATCAAAATACGTCCAGTTCTCAATATTTGCCCAGACAGACAAAATTGAAGATTTTATTTAAACTATGTGTATATATATAATAATATATATGATGCTACTACTTTCTTTACAACCCTCGTATCTTTATCGTGTTGAAGCCATTTTTCAGTGTTGCCTTAGTAATTGAAGTGTAATATTTTTCAGTCGGTCAACAACGATTGTATCCAATTGTAATGGGTGGTTCTCTAATCCTGAAATAGATTTACATCTTATCTCCTATCTGTTGATATTTCCTCTCGCTGGTGTCACATAACGCAAGGTGGTCGATCCCTTGCCCACCACCCCACACAATGCCTCTACTACTCTCAAGTCTCTAACTGGAACAGCTATAACAAAATTTCATTGGTAGAAGTACCCCGTAGCTACATTGCGTGAGACTTGTTTTATGACGGTCCGCCCATTGGAGCGTGTTTTAACGTGAGACGAGGTGACCCACTGAATTATCCAGTGTGTCTTAATGGAACAAGTTTCTATTCAGTTGCGGCGCCCTCCATTATTTCTTATCTTATAACACAAACTCGCCAGGGGATGGGAGACGAACTCAGGATATCACAGATGCGGCACGTTGTACCTTAAAGGACTTTGGCGGCTATAACTTATTGATGAATTGACATGGTAGTCGACGCCTCATAACAGTGGATATGCGAGTGTTATTGCGCATGCGTCGGGCCAGTCGTTGCGCAGTGTGGGGGCTCCACAGTTTGGACGGGTGGTTGTCGGGCGGGGACCGGGCACTCTCCGCTAAAACCCGCCGGGTCGTGCCTGTCCTGACAGTCCGCCCTCGATCTGCGCGTGTGGCGTATCGTGTGCCGGCACAGCAGTCTCCACACCACCAGCTCAGGTAATCAGAAAACACATAACAGCTACCATGGTGCAAAGGCTGCCTATCTTGAGACGGTACTGGAGGGGGTGGACCACGCGGTTCAACGTGATCAATCTCCAACATCAATTAATATCAGCTTTCTTGAGCACGGTTACTACATTTCATACTAGGCAGCTTCTAAATTGCCCCCACGAGTCCAAGTCAACACCAATTCAGACCAATAATTAATTTCATGTGATTTAAATGAAATGCGATTAAATAAAAATATAAAAAAATGCATGTGTGAAATGTTGTATTTAATTAACAGGACCATGTTTGTCATGATAACATGGAACATACGTTACTTTGGTTGGTTGGTTCTTAAGTTTAGGGGCTGCGACAACGCGGTCATGTAGCCCCGTGTACTTTGGGTGTGTGTAGAATCTGTCTGATAACCGGTGTTAATTGTGATGACTGTAATAGTGTGTGTTATCTGTTTTTTAATTTAAGTACTGCAACTTAGAATTTTTCAAATAGTTCCTACTTTTGCCGCCAAGCGCCACCGTTAACGACTACTAGGCCAAGTTGAGAACTTAGCTACTAGACGCCACCGCAGTCGGCTCTTGACAACGAACGTAGAAACCTAAGAGCGTTGTTTACATTCTTAACCTATCCAATTTAGCTTCACACGGGTGCAATTAGTGGAAGGTTCTTTAACATGTCATAAATCTATGGCATGGGACTGCCGGCTTTACTTCCCCTCCGAAGGAAGGCGTACTGAGGGATTTTTAACGCTCTTAAACAATCCGACAGCTTCGGCCGTGTTTGAACCCGCTATCTTGGGCATAGAAGCTCAGCATGCTACCGACTACGCCACCGATGCCCCTACGTTACTTTGCAGTATGACTGAATGTTATTCCTACCATAAACTGCACTCTAAGTTTGAACGTTCATAATGATAAAGGTATTAGGTATCAATTTTGACAATTATGTCCTTGTAATACTTTGAGAACAGCAAGCATTGGCTTTATGAATATCCTGTAGCTGTTTCACAAAAATATTTTGGGCATTAAGACGAAATAAAGTTGATAATTATTTTATCTGCATGTGGGCTTGTAGATTTAGTTCGTAGTAGACAAACGTATTGTGAAAGTCTTGTGTTATTTTAAAGCATTTCTACTTGACTTAACTTATAAATTATAGAAATAAAACAAAAAATAATAATATTAATAATAACAATGTAAAGTTACTATATGATCTTATTTTATTTTATTTTTTTCTACGCCATATATATCAGTGTCTCATCAATGGTTATATACATGGTACTGTCACTTTCGACTGAATATGGGACGATTTAACGTAATGTTATGTAGTTGCTGTTGATGTTGCTAATGCACCTTACATAAGGGACACGGAGCAGAGTGATTATCATCCATGCATATTTACTGGGAGTGGAAGCTGCTTTGTTATTGTGTATGTAATAGTGTGTACTACTGTATTTCAGTTTAGAGCTAGAGACGAAATGATACCTTTATTTTTTTTTAAATAAATGCGGGAAAAGTTTACATGCTTATAAAAGTCAACGTAGTTCCAGTTGATGCGGCATGTCATGATTAATGCATGTGGATCAATTAATTATACGCAACATACAGTATTTACCACAGATGCTTGCTTATAATATGCATTTATTTAATTTAGTGGCATCCTGAATTTTCAAGACAGACGATGTATGTATGGGAACGGAAAAATAAGAAAATGAAGGGAAATACTAATGTATATATGCAATGCTCTGAATTTAGAAACTCCAGAATCCCAGAACTTTGTTTTAAGAGAGTGTTCTCACGTGTCAGTAAATCTAATGTCAATCTAATGTCTTAATATTGATATTCAGAATTGTAGTTGACACACGTCTTGAGCGCTTCAGTCACACCAGGTAGGAATAATTATCGCAGTGAACGATACATATTGTCCACTGAATTGAAGACTGTGTTTTGAACTGATGTTAGGCATGGATCACATTTATTATCGAAGGCACAATACAAATAAATATCGCTCATCACTCACAATATTATCACAACCGAGAGACTTCATGATCATTCGATCGGGTAAACTCGGATACTACTGCTAGTCAATTCATAATAGGCTACATGTTGTTTTTCATGAGGGGATTGGGCATCGTGGTTATTTAGCTTCGTGTACAAGTTTGTGTGTGTGTCTATACTGGGTGTAACTAAATATGTGGGAAAGCTCCAGGGATTCGATAGAGGACCTGACAACAAGCAAAACATGTCCTGTAAATACGTGGTTTATGTGCATTCGTTGCCGTGTTACAAGAGTTGTTTGTGGTGTGCATAACACAGACGGTGGCACGATGCTAGTTGGTCATTTGTGGAGGGCACACAGGCCACATGAACGTTTCGTCGCTATTCAAGTCTGTGTGCATTTGTTTTGCATTCAGCGACTGACACCGTGGCCCGCTCGTTCTCCCGATCTCAACCCATTAGACTGCTACTTATGGGGTCATTTAAAGGCCATTGTGTATGCCACACCTATTCATAACTTGTACATGCTGCGTCAGCGAATAGAGCATGGATGTCAACAGATACGACAGACGCCGGGAATATGGGAGCGTGTGAGACAGTCAATGATGCGGCGCATAGACGCCTGCATTACAACTCGTAGTAGCCATTTTGAGCACCTTCTGTAGGGAACTGTAAGTAGTAACGTACAATTTATCAACACAAATGCATAGTGAAGCGGTCTGTGTTATGTACACCACAAACAATGCTTGTAACACTGAAACGAAAGCAAACACACCAAATGTTTACAGGACATATTTTGCTTGTTGCCAGGTCCTCTATCGAATCCTCGGAGCAATCCTACATATTTAGTTTACCCTGTATATAGATAGAAAGTAGGCCTATTCGTCTGATAACCTGTGTTAATGTGGTAGCTGTAGTAGTGTGTGTATTTGTTATTCAGGTGAGGATTTCGATGGAGACGGCCGTGGCCTTAAGTTAGGTACCATCCCGGCATTTGCCTGAACAGGTCGAAGTTTGAAGAAGTTGAGATAAATAATTGCCATAAGAATTGACAATACGGCGTATTGCTTCAGAGCACTTTATTGGCGCTCTTTGTTCCAATCAATAAATTAATCTATCAATCAATCAATTAAATAATCAATCTCTTGTTGAAAATAGTATAGGCGACTCTCAGATGGAGGGACGCAAGGAAAACACGAGGAAGTTTACGCTGTCAGCGCCTCAGCAAAGTGTGTGACATCTTTGCGCCCAAGCATCTTGGATGTGGGCAGCCGATCTTAAATCTTAACGCGCGTCTGGCATCGAAGTTAATCATCGCAGACCTTTGGTTCCAATGTTTACAATACTGTATTTGGACCCTCTAACACTCATTTGCTTTGCAAAACAAAGCCACTTTCCACTAGATTCCGATGTAGTCGTAAAATAAAGGTATAACCGAATAATTTGTGAGGGTTTGCGGAAGGAAGAATTGCCAGTATTGCTTTCTTTAGCTGAATAGGTACCTTTTATATTGTTTCAAAGATCTCTCAAAGCAGAGTTTGTAGATTAGCCAAATCCAAGTTATTTGGATGAAGCAGAAGTCTGGAGCATCTGATCACTTGACTGCATTAGGTTCATCATTAATTTTTGATAACCTTTTCACATTATTATATCTCCTATGTATTGAATCTGGAATGTATCCCCCCATCAATCGCTAGACTTTTAAAGAGGGACGAGTCAGCAAAAATTAATCCCTGAAATATCCGCAATACACTGGATCTCCCGGGAAATTCCAGAATACTGATTGTAGTTAAATGTTGATGCCGCAATGATGCTATTATTTATTTTGAATGCCACACTCCGAGTGCAGTTTTAACAGGATATTGATATAATCCAAGAGATTTAACAGCCTCTTCAGACAATACACGAATTGGAACGACATCACTTCATGCAAAAATCTTGTTCCGAGATAGTAATTTTGTAGGGTGTTTTTTTTTAATGGTTGCTGGTATAGAATAAACCGAAAATGATCTATTATTTGGACAGTTTATTATCATATGTTCGAGAATCTGTTTTTGGCACCCGGTAATATTAACTCCGGAATGGGGATTTGCCATAATTGTTTATAACGCAGTATTGGACACTGAGAATCGCACTTCAACTTCAATGAATGTTGGTTTAAGACTAATGGTCGTTTCATTGTTTATCTACCCCTTATTATTCCCGTTTTCAACGGGGTCGGAGATGAGATGCTATGAAATTATATGAGGCGGATGGTTCTCACGGCCTGATGCCGTTCCTGACGCTAACATCGTGAGAGGAGTTAATGAATTTGAAAGAAGCTGGGTAAGGATGTGGAATGAAGCGGCCGTGGCCTGTCAGAAGGTACCGTCCCAGAATTTGCCTGGAGTTGAAAATGGGAAACCACGGAAAATAATTTCTAGGGCGGCCGACGGCGGGGTTTGAACCCACATCTATCGAGACTGTAGAGAACTTGGTCCTATGGCCTAGCACTGCGCGGTTGTGAGCGTAGCAACTGCTGTCGGTAATGATCAATATATTGTGTTATTAAAATACATACCGACAGCGGGGGCTACGCTCACTAAAGCGCAGCGTTAGACCATGAGGGTAAGCTTTCTGCTGACTTGGTAGACGCGTGGGTTCGAGTCCCACCATCGTCCGTCCTTGAAATGGTTTTCCGTGGTTTCCCCAGTTTCAACACCAGGCAAATGGTGGGACTGTACCTTCTGACAGACCACGACCGCTTCCTTCCACATCCTTGCCCAGTTTCATTCATCTTCCTCCATTCTATCTCTCATCCCGGCGTGCATGTGCCCACGGGCGTCGACTAGAAATACCTGCACTCGGCCTCTCAGGAGGCCACACGACAAAAGAAAATTGAAATATATAGACGGTGATTCTTATTTCAAGCCTCTTTCCATCATACACACATCAAAACAAGTTTTGCATCACCTCGGTTCCAAGAGTTCCGGAACCTTTAAATACAAAGGGAATAGAGATCAACACAAACAACATTTCAGCTCGTTTTATTGCTCATGAGACCCACACATTGCATGTTGTACCATCATACAGCTAGACTTTCAGCATTTGTGGTCCAGATTGCAGTACACACCACTACCTCTAATACCCAGTAGCACGTCCTCTTGCATTGATGCATGCCTGTATTCGCCGTGGCATACTATCCACAAGTTCATCAAGACACTGTTGGTCCAAATTGTCCCACTCCTCAACGACAATTCGGCGTAAATCTCTCAGAGTGGTTGGTGGGTCAAGACGTCCATAAACAGCCCTTTTCAGCATATCCCAGGCATGTTCGATAGGGTTCATGTCTGGCGAACATGCTGGCCACTGTAGTCGAGCGATGTCGTTATCTTGAAGGAACGCATTTACAAGATGTGCACGATGAGGTCGAGAATTGTCGTCCATGAAGACAAATGCCTCTCCAATATTCTGCCGATATGGTTGCACTATGGGTCGGAGGATGTCATTCAGGTATCGTAAAGCCGTTTCGGAGCCTTCCATGACCACCAGTGGCGTACGTCGGCCCCACATAATGCCACCCCAAAACATCAGGGAACCACCACCTTGCTGCACTCGCTGGACAGTGTGTCTAAGACGTTCAGCCTGACCAGGGTGCCTCCAAACACGTCTCCGACGATTGTCTGGTTGAAGGCATATGCGACACTCATCGGTGAAGAGAACGTGATGCCAATTCCGTGGGGTCCATTCAGCATGTTGTTGGGCCCATCTGTACCGCGCTGCATGGTGTCGGGGTTGCAAAGCTGGACCTCGCCATGGACGTCGGGAGTGAAGTTGCGCATCATGCAGCCTATTGCGCACAGTTTGAGTTGAAACACGACGTCCTGTGGCTGAACGAAACGCATTATTCAACATGGTGGCATTGCTGTCAGGGTTCCTCCGAGCGGCAATCCGTAAGTAGCGGTCATCCACTACAGTAGTAGCCCTTGGGCGGCCTGAGCGAGGCCTGTCATCGACAGTTCCTGTATCTCTGTACCTCCTCCATGTCCGAACAACATCGCTTTGGTTCACTCTGAGACGCCTGGAAACTTCCCTTGTTGAGAGCCCTTTTTGACACAAAGTAACAATGCGGACGCGATCGAACTGCGGTATTGACCTTCTAGGCATGGTAGAACTACAGACAACATGAGCAGCGTACCTTCGTCCTGGTGGAATGACTGGAACTGATCGGCTGTCGTACCCCCTCCGTCTAATAGGCCCTGCTCATGCATGGTTGTTTACATCTTTGAGCAGTTTTAGTGACATCTATGAACAGTCAAAGGGACTGTATCTTGGATACAATATACACAGTCAACGTCTATATGCCGGAGATCTGGGAACCGAGGTGATGCAAAACTTTTTTTGATGTGTGTACATGATCGACTGGTGTCACCGTGTGACCGTCCGTACACCCACATGTATTTTATTGCTTGAATCAATGCTAATGACATTTGGTGATGATGATAGTTGTTGTTTTAAGGGGTGCAACAGTGAGTTCATCTGCCCCTCAAAAAAGAAATTTGGAAGTAAGTAATTTTTTATCTCTGAACGTTTCAACCATGTCTTTCGTATTTTCACAATCATCAACATGGCGGTCTCTCAAAATGTTCCACCAGTATGCAATAGCCCGGTACCGATTGCAGTTTGAAATTATGTGACAAGATAGAGGACTATAAAGCAAGTTTTTAAATATGTCTTTCAAAATCATATTTGCACAAAACAAGATAACTGCAACGCAAATTTTCACGCTTTAGTTCCTTGTCTATCAGAATTTAATATAGCTAATAATAATAATAATAATAACCCCTGGCACTACAGCCCTTGAATAGCCTAAGCCTACCAAGCGACCGTTGCCCAGCCATTTGGCCTGCAGATATTGGGGGTGACGCGTGGTCAGCGCATCGGGTCCCCTCGGCCGTTAATCTTGGTTTTCGTGACCGGGGCGCTGTCTCACTGTCAGACAGCTACTCAATTGTCCTCACGAGGCTGACTGCACCCCGTTCCAGCCCTCACGTCAGTTTCTAAAATCCCTGACGGAGCCGGGAATCGAACCCGGGGCCTCCGTGTGAGAGGCAGGCGCGCTACTCCAACACCACAGGGCCGGCAATAGAGCTATATACTCGTAATTACAATGTTATATCGTGATAGAGTGAGAAAAACTAAGAAAACCTTATTTGATGTGAATTTTTAAACTATATCAAGTACAAAACCATCAAGTCATCCGTGATTCTTAACATTTCATTTCTTTTTCTCAGATGTTAAAGGTCGATGGAACACGTTTTCTGATATGACATACAGACTTATGATAAGCAAGAAACTAACAAGGTGGCCACACACATTTTATAACTTTGATTGCATTTTCTGTTAAGCTAATCATCCTAATTCAGGGAAACTTCATAAATTGACATTTGATCTACTAAATTCAGCATACATTGTTATTCACATGTTTTTAAATCATGTGTTTAAAATATATATTGACTGTCATGACTAGTTGTTAGAATTCCACGTGAGGAGGTTTCGTAGCGTGAAGATGATATGCCAAGAAATAAGGGTTTGCTTCGTAATTTGTTCTTTCTTTTACATGGTCTATTGAGGTGATTGAAGTTTCAATTTCTAAAGATAGCTTTGAGCCATGTTTCAGTGTTGACTTATTGACAACTAATATTATATCTTTCAGTCGGTTGACCAACAGAAAGATACAATGTTAATTGTCTCAGATTCTATCAAACATTTGACGCACTAGTCAAATTTAACAAATTAATTCCTGCCCTTAAACTTTCATCGTAAACAACACCGTTTTTGTGATAAATGTGTATTGTTTCTAAGGTAAATTCAACAAAACAATGAAATTGATTAAATAACAGATTTATCAAAGATTTAATCGATTTTTCATTTTTAATAGAACTTTTCAATAACAACGTAGTTATTTTATTGATTGCAGAGATCTACACAGTGCAAATTATTCATTTTATGAGAGCACTATACAGCTAAGGATCATTTATACCTGCCATAGAACAGCCTAATGTGGTTATACGAAAAATGTTATGAAATGTTATGAAACATTAGCTATATTCGAATATTTTCTAAACGGACAGCGTAAGAACCACCGTGACCGGAGAGGTTTCGACTCAGTATTTATTAATTTATTTATCGTATGGATTTTAGTGCCTGAGTCTGTAGCTTCTCTCAGCGGACACCCTTAGGGTGAGATACAAGTTCCGTTCAATTTCAAGTAGTTCCAACTTTAGCTACCAAATATCATTGATACCTAGTGGTGAACGTTGGAACATTGATACAGCGCTCCGACGAAATCTAACCTAACAATTTAGCTTCACACAAGTTTAGTCTGTGGAAGGATCTTTTACATGCCATAAATCTATGACGGGACTGCCGGCTTTACTTCCCCTCCGAAGGAAGGCATACTGAAGGATCTTTAACGCTCTTAAAAAATCCGGCGACTTCGGTCGGGTTTGAACCCGCTATCTTGGGCACAACAGTTCAGCATGCTACCAACTACGCCACCGAAGCCGCTTTGACTGAGTGAGGATGTTGTACTACAAAGTATGCAGAAAATTTAAAGACTTACACAGTATATAACTTACTCAACATTGACGGCCTAAAATACACACATCAAAAAAAGTTTTGCATCACCTCGGTTCCAAGAGTTCCGGAACCGTTAAATACAAAGGGAATAGAGATCAACACAAACAACATTTCAGCTCGTTTTATTGCTCATGAGACCCACACATTGCATGTTGTACCATCATACAGCTAGACTTTCAGCATTTGTGGTCCAGATTGCAGTACACACCACTACCTCTAATACCCAGTAGCACGTCCTCTTGCATTGATGCATGCCTGTATTCGCCGTGGCATACTATCCACAAGTTCATCAAGACACTGTTGGTCCAAATTGTCCCACTCCTCAACGACAATTCGGCGTAAATCTCTCAGAGTGGTTGGTGGGTCAAGACGTCCATAAACAGCCCTTTTCAACATATCCCAGGCATGTTCGATAGGGTTCATGTCTGGCGAACATGCTGGCCACTGTAGTCGAGCGATGTCGTTATCTTGAAGGAACGCATTCACAAGATGTGCACGATGAGGTCGAGAATTGTCGTCCATGAAGACAAATGCCTCTCCAATATTCTGCCGATATGGTTGCACTATGGGTCGGAGGATGTCATTCAGGTATCGTAAAGCCGTTTCGGAGCCTTCCATGACCACCAGTGGCGTACGTCGGCCCCACATAATGCCACCCCAAAACATCAGGGAACCACCATCTTGCTGCACTCGCTGGACAGTGTGTCTAAGACGTTCAGCCTGACCAGGGTGCCTCCAAACACGTCTCCGACGATTGTCTGGTTGAAGGCATATGCGACACTCATCGGTGAAGAGAACGTGATGCCAATTCCGTGGGGTCCATTCAGCATGTTGTTGGGCCCATCTGTACCGCGCTGCATGGTGTCGGGGTTGCAAAGCTGGACCTCGCCATGGACGTCGGGAGTGAAGTTGCGCATCATGCAGCCTATTGCGCACAGTTTGAGTTGAAACACGACGTCCTGTGGCTGAACGAAACGCATTAGTCAACATGGTGGCATTGCTGTCAGGGTTCCTCCGAGCGGCAATCCGTAAGTAGCGGTCATCCACTACAGTAGTAGCCCTTGGGCGGCCTGAGCGAGGCCTGTCATCGACAGTTCCTGTATCTCTGTACCTCCTCCATGTCCGAACAACATCGCTTTGGTTCACTCTGAGACGCCTGGAAACTTCCCTTGTTGAGAGCCCTTCTTGACACAAAGTAACAATGCGGACGCGATCGAACTGCGGTATTGACCTTCTAGGCATGGTAGAACTACAGACAACATGAGCAGCGTACCTTCGTCCTGGTGGAATGACTGGAACTGATCGGCTGTCGTACCCCCTCCGTCTAATAGGCCCTGCTCATGCATGGTTGTTTACATCTTTGAGCAGTTTTAGTGACATCTATGAACAGTCAAAGGGACTGTATCTTGGATACAATATACACAGTCAACGTCTATATGCCGGAGATCTGGGAACCGAGGTGATGCAAAACTTTTTTTGATGTGTGTAATTACGGGAGGTTGTCGAAATTCCTTAACCAGTCTATGAATGTTGAAGTGACATCGGCGACGTCGCTAGTTCGCTACAATTACTCTGATAGGACCTTATTGGACAATGAAAAACAATGTGGCTGACAGTCTGTCTTTCGTTTCCACAGTCACTGACAGCTGACGTTTTCAGATCCCGTTTCGCCGCTGAATCATCTCCCACAATTAGCTTTAATGAGGTCCAGTCTTATCCAAATCAGGTGGGGTAAGTCTGATTCCGTGGTTAGTCTACTCTCTATTCCACTAGGTATGGCACCCAGTGGATGGGCTTTTGCACACTGTTTTACCAGGTGACTGAAAGTACATAATGGCCTCTTAGCAATTAACGTTTACTTCTTTTAAATAAAAGTGTTGGGTATTCTAATTAGTTCCACAAAAATCGGAGGCTATATTGAGGTTATTCTGGGCTGTAAAATTCTATAAGTATAAACATCAGTATGTACTGATAATTGAGGGGTTGGATATTCGTAGGCTTCAATATTCTTGCATCAAAGAATTGTATCTTCTGAAATATGATTGAAAAACGTCACAGAATATTGATAACAAATCGGTTGGGTAGAATGTTTGACACCTGATATTAATCCCAATGTCTGGTATATCTGGATATATCGCATCTACTCTAGAGACATTTTTTCACGATGCTGCACTAGTTGAGTTGTTATTTCTGATTCATTCAGAGGATTGTGACATCTTGGTCATTAGCCCAATCTACTTGTGGGTGTATGGTATTCGTTCCGTATTGACTATAGTAGCCTGAGTAACTAGTATTAATTGAGACCAGGATTTTTGGCAAATTCCCCGGAGTTTGAAATAGTGTGCTACCTCGCAATTTTCCTAGGTTGAATGTGAAAAAATATGTGGTCTTGGAACGTGGATTAACACGCTAGACTAAGCTGATGATTCTGTAATAGACTGGCTGCGGGGATCAGAGGTAACGTTCTCGCGTGCTGTGCTCAAGGTTGCAGTATTGAACATTGGCGCATTCAGCTAGCATTTGAGGGTACGCAAATGCGAGGGAGCCACTAAAAGCCACAGTAGTTAAAAGGGACGTAAATTCAATAACATTATTATGATGATTCTGTAATATATGAACCACTTACCGTGATTAAGGAATTATTGTCTAAGTAACATCATCGATATTTTTTTACTTTAATGTTTTCTGAATAAATGTTTCATTATTCTCAATGAGTTGAAAAACCAATCATGATTAGATGTTAGAGAAATATAGTTGAAGCTTATTTGAAGCTTATATTACTTCCTAACATTACTGCTTGTATGTACGAGCATACTGATAAATGATAGGTGTTTACTCCGCTTATATGGAAAGAAATGAGTAGAAAATAAATCGTGAACATTTTGTTGGGCTGTCTCATGTCCAATATCTTAGGTCAAGTATGTAGCTAACAAATGCTCTAGAATGCTTCCCACTCCGTTATCATGATTCCTATCATGAACCACTCCAGATAAATAACTAGAAAAACAAATAAGCAAAATAAAAGCAAGGACAAGGACAAGGACAAGGACAAGGACCAGGACCAGGACCAGGACCAGGACAAGGACAAGGACAAGGACAAGGGCAAGGACTAAACCTAAAACTAAAACTAAAACTAAAACTAAAACTAAAACTAAAACTAAAACTAAAACTAAAACTAAAACTAAAACTAAAACTAAAACTAAAACTAAAACTAAATCTAAACCTAAACCTAAACCTAAAACTAAAACTAAAACTAAAACTAAAACTAAAACTAAACCTAAACCTAAACCTAAAACTAAAACCGTACACCTCACAATGGTTAACATTCTTACATCCTGAAATTTGTTTCACGATCTCTTGCAGATTGTCATCTTCTTCCTCATCTTCCAAAATTATCCCTTCACACAGTTTGTTCCAGGAATTACTAAGAGTCACTGATGTAATATGAATGGAGAAGGGTCGCTGGACTTTCAAAATATTTCTTTCTTTCTTTCTTTCTTTCTTTCTGTCTTTTTTTTCTCTCTCTTTGCCAGAGCATTTCGGTTAAGCCGGGTTGCGGTTAAGTGAAGTTCGGTTAAGCGGGTTTCTACTGTAAATAAATAAAAACAGTAACAGAAATCGAAAAGAAAAACAAAAAAGAAATCAACCAAACAAACAAAAAACAACAATCAACAATCAACAAACAACAAAAACAAAAACAAAACATGAAGATGAACAAGAACAAAAACAAGAACAAAACAAGTGAATAAATAAATGCAACCCGTGAACCCCCACTCAGGTTACAATGCCGACTACTTGCAATATTTGATATTAAGGCATTTTACCATTTAAATACTGATACGAAGACTTCGAACATGTACCATGTCATTTGTTTCAATCACTTGACACCAGAGTTCGCATGAGCGTTTTCCGTTCAGTATGTCATATACATTCCACATGGCCGAGAGTGCGTCATGGTATCAATTTCCGACACCGCGCGCTCATTGTTTCTCGTACCACTGCCAGCTGGTTCTTACCACTGCCAGCTAGTACACTTCCGTTCGATCGATCGAGCGGGCAGTGCATACTTCCGTTTTCCACCACTGCCAGATAGTACACTTCCGTTCGATTGATCGAACGGGCAGTGCATACTTCCGTTTTCCACCACTGCCAGCTAGTACACTTCCGTTCGATCGATCGAGCGGGCAGTGCTTACTACCGTTCGATCTACCTCTGCCAGATCGATCGTTCCGATCCACTTCCGTCCCCAATTTTCAAAATCACTCCCAAAAAACTATCCAGCAACCGAGCGGAAAGATGTTACACATCAAAAAAACAATGTGATGATAACGATAATAATAATAATAATAATAATAATAATAATAATAATATATATATATTTTTTTTAGTTTTTCGAGGGAAACATAGGGAAATCTTCAAAAGACAGATTGCAAGCTTCCGGACGTACAACTGTGCAGGATTCTTACCTACTAAAAACCCACAAACCCTATACTTGGCTTAAGGCCACCCCGGAACTGCCTGTTCAGCCTTACTTCAGGGTGGAGCCACTGTTACGACCAAAGGTCTCAGTCAGTTTCATTAAATGTGATGATAATGAAATTACTCATCATCTTCACTGTCTTCAGCAACCTATCTTCTCGGTTTCTCTTCTTTTTTTTTGTGTTCAGCAGCTCAGAGATGTAGACTGCAATCTGTGCCCAACTTTCTCTGCTGCTGAGCATTTTATCCACCACATTGTCTGGTGTAATGACACCAACTTTTGTCTCCAGAAGCCTTCGGAGATTTCTCCACCTCAAGCATGCAAAGAATGTGTGCTGAACATCGTCCCATTGCTCATCACAATAACGACACCGTGAACTCGGTGAAATTCCCATTCGATGGAGGTATGCTTCATAATAACCATGGCCAGAGAGAAACATGGTAATGTACAGTAATAATTAACCTCACCATGTTCCCTCGACAACCATGGCTTCAGTTGCTTGATGAGCCTAACGGTCCACCTGCCACGGTGTTCACGTTCCCATTCTTCCTGCCATTCCAGAAGAGATCTGTCTCTTTCCTCCCTCTTCACGCGTATCTTAGAATGCTCGTCTTTGCGCAATTATATACGGCGCCTTTCCTTGGCCAGGATGTTAATGGGTATCGCTCCAGCTATTACTAGCACTGCCGGTCCAGACACTGCACGATAGGCAGAAGTTATTCTGAGGGCAGCTCTTCTGTGAACAGAGGTTATCCGCTTCCTATACATCTCAGAGCCAAGAGCTACTGACCATATCTCTGCACCATAAACAATAACTGATTCCGCCACTCTCATCAGCAATTTCCTCTTCAATGGTGAAGGGCCGCCAATATTAGCCATGAGCCGCGACAA
The DNA here is from genome assembly GCA_946902985.2 of Meconema thalassinum. NCBI lineage: Eukaryota > Metazoa > Arthropoda > Insecta > Orthoptera > Tettigoniidae > Meconema > Meconema thalassinum. Next base: position 1,324,243,632 of record OX336388.2, on the reverse strand, counting down.
GTTGTTAACAATCCTTGCAGCCCTATCAGCAATCTTGCTGATATGATTCCAGAATGTTAACTTGCTGTCAATCATAACACCCAAGTAACGAACAGCAGGAGCTGTTTCTATCACTTGATTATCTACTAGCATTGGTACAACTCGTGGAACTCTCTGCTAAGTAGCAAGGACTAGTTCTGTTTTGTGAACTGCTAGTTGGAGACCATGTTCATTCATCCAGATGGAAACTCTCCGCATTACCTGATTAAGTTTAAGTTGCAGACCCTCCATGGAGCGCTCCATAATGAGCACAACAAGATCATCAGCATATCCCACCAAAGAAGTGTCCTCTGGCATCTCCATCCGTAAAATGCTGTCATAATTTACGTTCCATAAATCAGGACCTACTAACACCGAGCCTTGAGCCGCCCCCGCTATTACCTTGCGACACTTGACTCCTTCATCTGTGTCATACTGTATCCAACGATCACAAAGATAATTCTTCAGAACAGACGCCAAGTAGCGAGGAATGTTAAATGTTGTTTCAAGTGCAGCTATTATGTCAATCCACCGGGCAGAATTGAAGGCATTTTTCACATCCAGAGTAATCAGTAAGCACATTTTCCTAGAGAAATGGTTGCCATGCTCAATGGATCTGACAGCCATCACCACTTCTTCAATGGCGCTGATGGTGGACTTACCCTTCACAAAAGCCTATTGTTTGGGGGACAGACCTCCTGCAGCAACAATCGCTGCCTGAAACCTTCCTTTAATCATCTTCTCAAACAGTTTGCCAGCCATGTCCAACATGCATAGAGGTCTCTGACCTGAAGCAGTAGTGGGATCTCCTTTGCCTTTAGGCATGAGCACAAGCCTGGCCACTTTCCACGGGGTCGCAAAGACTCCCTGTAGTAAACAACAATTATACATATTCATCAAAACATCTGGTTCCTCTTCGGATATCATCTTCAACACTTCATCAGGAATTCCATCCGGCCCTGGTGTCTTCTTATTCTGAAAAGATCGTGCTGTAGTTTGTAATTCCTCTCTAGTGAATAGCGGAATATCATCTAGCATCACCGGCATGTGATCGGGAAATCTCTCTGGATGATTAGGAAATAGCTCATCTATAATAGCTTCCTTCTGGGATGCCGTCATAGCAGCAGTAGACACCATAATGCCGCCGAGCTTCTTACTGACAATTTTGTAGCCCAGACCCCATGGGTCCTGATCCAGATCGTTAATGAGCTCGTTCCATTTATTTGCCTTACTTTGAGCAATGGCCCGTTTGAGAGCCCTCCTCGCTACTCTACACTCTTCTATCGCATTTGCAAACTCTAGAGAATCTCTGCAGAGCCTTAGTGCCCTTCTCCTTAATCGAAAACACAATCGTCGAGCCTCTGCTATTTCAAAATGTAAATAATAATAATAATAATAATAATAATGTTAATACTAATATCAAGGATAATAATATATTCTTTTGGAATAAATAAATGGTCCCCTAGTGATATGGAAGAATTATTAACGAAAATACGAACATTATTGACCAAACATCATATCCACCCCTTCAAACATTAGCAGAGATGTTCTCATTCCTGAGCGGTACATTGATACAAATACATATTTGTAAAGAAGCATAATATTATCTTATATATAAAAGTGAAAGTCTGTATGTGGGTATGTATGTGGGTGGGTCTGTTCCGTATACAAATCTACACCGTTACACCAATCTCAACCGAATTTTGCATACACATAGTTTAGGACCCAGAAGGAACCACTGGCTACATGAATTTTCGATAGTCTTTCTCATTCTTCTGATTTCGACCCTTTTGCACTCCAGCACATGCTAATCAAATCATAAAATATACTCATGAAGGAATGGCAAGGCGGATAGTTTCCATGGCAACATAGCTCAAGTCGAGACACGGCCGACTGGATGCCATTTGCGCTCTGCACTACCGGTATAGAAAATGAGGATCTTTACTTGAAATCACGTTAGTTAATCAACTGCTCACAAAGCACTGTCAACCGAGTTTAGCATAACAAAGACTTGACACTATCTACTATATATTTGTCAAATACCACTCACTCACTCATTCATTCATCACGAAATCTCAGAAACCATCAAACGGATTGGAATGAAATTTGGTATGCAGCTTCCCCAAGGGCCGCAAATGCCAACTAAGAGAGGATTGTTGGATATTCTGGTTCTAAAGGGGTGTTAAGGGGGTAGACCTGCATTTCATTGAACAGCAATATCTCCCGATTGGTTTAATTGGGGGATGTGATACTCGGCACATAAACTCATCATTAAAAATAAGAAGACACGAGTCGGAGGGTTTTTCGATGTGGTGTATATTATGAGGTGAAAGGGGTGAAAAGTGGGGACTGGAAGATTCCTAACGGAGCGTGTATGTCTTAAACGACATAGGCGAGGAGTTTGAAACTCAGCGGAAAAAAATCAGCATAAAAATAAGTAAATATGTGTTTGACCGTTTTTTCATAAATCCAATTTAAGAGGCCCATTGAGAGGGGTGAAATTCTGTGGGGGGGGGGGGGGGACAGGAAAGAAAATGTCCTAACTGATTGACTGACTGACTGACTCATCAAACTCAGGGGGGAAAACTGCTTTAAAAATAAGTTAATAGGTGTACAAGCGTTTTTTCATCAATCCAATTTAAGGGGCCCATGGGGAGGGGTGAAATTCTGGTAAAAATAATTGAAAGAAAATGTCCTGTCTGACTCACTCACTCATCACGCCCAGCGAAAACTATTTAAGTTGGAAAAATGAAATTTTGGGAATATGTTCGCTGTATGTCGAAAACGTCAACTAAGGAATGATTTTTGTTTATTCGGGTTTTAAAGAGATGTTAAGGGGGTAAACGTGCATTTCAATGAATAACGATATGTCATGAGTAGTTTCTTAGGGGATGCGATATTCGGTATATAAACTAATCATTAAAAATAATCAGACATATGTCTAAGGGTTTATCGATGTGGTGTATATTATGAGGTGATAGGGGTGAAAATTGGGGGTTGAGGGATTCTTGACGGAGCGTGTATCTCTTAAAGGACATAGGCGAGAAGTTTGAAATTCGGCGGAAAAAGAACAGCTTAAAATACAAGTACATAGGTGTTCGACTGTTTTTTTTTCATAAATCCAATTTAAGGGGCCCTTGGAGAGAGGTGAAATTCTGGGGGGGGGGGGGGACAGGAAAGAAAGTGTCCTAACTGATTTACTCACTTACTCATCAAACTCAGGGGGAAAACTGCTTTAAATAAGTAAATAGGTGTTCGACCGTTTGTTTCATAAATCCAATTTAAGGGGTTCATGGGGAGGTGTGAAATTATCAAAAATAAATGAAAGGAAATGTCCTGACTGACTCACTCACTCATCATAGCCCAGCCATAATTATTAAAGTTAGAAACATGAAATTTTGGGGATATGTTCGTTGTATGTCGAAAACGTCCACTAAGGAAAGAGTTTTGAATATTCAGGTTCTATATAGGTGTTAAGGGGGGTAAACGTGCATTTCATTGAATAACAATATCTCACGAGTGGTTTCATTTGGGGATGTGATACTTGGCATATATAGGCCTACTAATCATTAAAAATAAGCTGACACATGTCTAATGGTTTTTCGATGTAGTGTATATTATGAGGTGAAAGGGATGAAAAGTGGGGGTTGAAAGATTCCTAACGGACCCTGTATCTCTTAAACGACATAGGCGAGGAGTTTGAAACTCGGAGGAAATCAATCAGCTTAAAAATAAATAAATAAATAAATAAATAAATAAATAAATAAATAAATAAATAAATAAATAAATAAATAAATAAATAAATAAATAAATAAATAAATAAATAAATAAATAAATAAATAAATAAATAAATAAATAAATAAATAAATAAATATGTGTTCGACCGTTTTTTCATAAATCCAATTTAAGGGGCCTATGGGTAGGGGTGAAATTCTGGAAGAAAAACGTCCCCTAAGGTAGGATTTTTGGATGTTCACTCTCATCGACCAACCCAAACGATTAAAGTTAGAAGAATGATATTTTGGGGATATGTTTGTTGTGTGTCGAAAACGTCTACCCAGGAGGGATTTTTGGATATTCAGGTTCTAAAGGGGTGTTAATGGGGTTAAACCTGCATTTCATTGAATAACAATATGACACGACTATGACGCGAGCGAAGCGAGGCTAAAAATGAGATGATGTGCGTCTATGTATTACTCAATCATGCAAGTACCACTGGTCCGATTTACATGAATTTTACATGGAAGTAGCTGATTTACCTGGTTAACATATAGGTTACTTTTGATTTCAATACTTTGTACTATTTAAAGATGGCGACCATTTTAGTGACTTCACTACACCCTTTGGTTTAAAACTTTCATATTTCCATTTCAAATACAAAGAGAACGCTAAGAAATAGCAAACTTTTGATGGTATGTACGAGGTTAAAAATTACATTTTCTATCCGAAAGGTATCTCCAACCGTTAGCGAGTAAAACCTAAATTTGTGCTATAAAACACGGTCAACGCCGAGCGGTGTAGTTGGACAAAATGTTCCATCCTTAATCTCCCTCTGCGCAGCACCTCGCCTATCCCCTGTTTAACTGTCACCTTCATATTTTAAATTATTTATGACGCGTAGCGAAGCACGGGTACTTCAGCTAGTTAATAATAATAGTAATAGTGTAGCAAATAATAATATTGATTTTAATCGCTTATTCTTCAAGCTCGGCTTCACCCGCGGACTCTGCGAGGGATCATTCCTCTACCGTCGCGTCACAAGGATGGTGTAGTCAGTTGATACAACTGGAGGTGCTGAAAGGCCCATCGCCAAGGCGGCCGCTAACTTTGGTCTAATTGGGGAAGGGTGAGGGAAGGGATTATGGAAGGAAATAGGCCGTGGACCTGCTTGATAGGAAGCGTCCCGGCATTTGCCTGGTAGTGAAAATGGGAAACCACGGAAACAATTTCCAGGACGGTCAAGGAGGGATTCGAACCCACGCTCTCCCAATGACAACGATGCACGTGAGATAGCACGTTAGTGCTCTCAGCCAACGAGGCCGAACTTCATTCTTTTATTTCTTATCTCATTGAAAAATAAAATTTAATTATGATCTGTGTGTATCTTCTGCATGTCCACTATCGGCTTCTGAGTTGTTGTTAATTCATTTGAAGAGTGTAACACATATTGATGATGATAATAATAATTATTATAAGCATAACATACACATGAATCAATATTTCTCAATCTAGCGGAGGAATTTAAAACTATTTGTTGTTATTTAATGCAATTGATTGATGATTTTCAACGGTCAACAAGAACTCGTACATTGGGCATAAAATATGAGAGTCTACCTAAAAACCTGCATGTTATTAATTATTATTTTCATAGATTACAAGCGGGGGGGGGGGGGGAGGGGTCATAAGGATGACATGTTTCGTTTTCCAAGTGAACATCGTCAGATCAAAGTCAATTAAATTATTCGTATACAATACAACAAGATTGCTCTACCAAACACCAATGAAAACATACAATATTTATCACTAGGATTTTGAAGCTTAAGACCTAAAACACGCAAAATATGCAAGCAAATATGAGCCATGCATTTTAAGGATATTTTCATTCATTCATTCGTTTATTTGCAATTTGGGGGGGGGGTGTCCCCGGTGGCAAATTAGGTATACATAACAAATAAATAATTGTACATAACAATTCACTAACAATTAAACTGGAGTATTTACACAAATAGTCAGTCTTTTCTTAAACACACCCATATGTTTGGGAAAAGGCTCTAAGACTGCGGCAGGTAGAGAGTTCCAATTATCAATGGCACGGTTTACGAAAGAATATTTACCATAATTTGTTCGCTGTGGTCGGCCCTTAACTTTGAAAGGATTGGCGTATTACTAACATAAAACACGATAATACAGCAGATACAAACCGATAGAGCTACAATACCTACATTTAACCTTTCAATATTCTTTGTTGTTGTTGTTTATTGTTGATTATTATAGGGGCTTTGTGATATCGTGGTCATGTAGCCCCGCGCACTTAGGTGTGAGTAGAATTTGTCTGATAACCTGTGTCACTGTGATATCTGAACTAGTGTGTGTATTTGTAATTGAAGTAGGATTTGGGTAGGAAGCAGCCGTGACCCTAAGTTAGGTATCATCCTGGAATTTGCCTGGAACATAGTGGGAAGCAACAGAAAACCACTTTCAGGATAGCTGAGGTAGGAATTGAACCTGCCCCTGACAGTCTACCCCGTTCCAGCCCTGACATCACACTCAAAATTCTTTCAACAGGGTAGTGTTGAGAAACAAAAATAAACAACGAAGTATTAGCATGCTTTTTGGAATCAGTTGGCATAAGTTAGAAGACACTACCTAATAGAAGCCGCACTAAACATGGACTTCACTGCAGAACTACAAGAGTGAGCAACCTGTTCGCTTACGCTGCTTGTGAAAGAGGAAGGGGGTTTAAACGTGATTAGTCAAGGCCGAACTGGGCGCGAGATAACTCGGAGTTTCCTTGTTTACTATTTGTTCTTAGGTAAATTTATCTGCGGGGGTGTCAACTCATTCAATGAGACATCGGTTTAGAAGCCTTTTCTCGAAATTAGGTCTTCTAAAATTGCTGTCTGCCTATTCCGGGACTACAGAGAAAAATATATCTACTACACCATTTGCAAATCCCGTGTTTAAAACTCCACCCAAATAGCATGTACCTCGTCAACATTTACACAAAATGCTCAAAATATAACCAAATATAACTACAGTGTATACGACTAAAATGCAGGGGCGGCCACACTTGATGTGCTGAAGTGCTGCAGCACATTGTTTTATCATTTTAAATGATCTTGTCGACTTCGTCGTTACGCTGGGGTCTGGCGTTACGTTACGGTGACGGGACGAAATGTACCCAGATGCACTGAGGTGTGTGACGTCATAGCACTGCTTGGTGCATGTGTACCGCGACAATATCTACTTCGTTAGTATAAGACAAAAATCCCCGATTCTTGGATGTCACGGGTAATCTCGAGAACCACTGGATGGATTTTGATGCGGTTTTCACCATTCTGTAAAGGATATCTCGAGGAAAGATTCTGTAGAAAATAATTTATGTATGATAAAAGGAAGCCAAGCAGTAACGATTTCAGTAAAAAAAGTCGAAAACAAACATGGCGTCCGTGCGCTTCTTAAGTTTACGCTGGGCAAACCGTTAAAAATATCAATATACTATGAGCGTAAGAATTGGTCAGCATGAAAAGTTCTACAAAAAAGTCCGCGAGAGCATATCTCTATCTTCAATACATCGCCCACTATAAGTGTTTTTAGACTGGATGGAAGGGGCACGTCATCCAGCCATCTCCCTCCGCGCGCTTGACCTTGCTTTGCCCTTGGTTTGTACTTGCAGTTCGCGAGTAATTTGAAACAAGGTAAAGTATTATAAAGCAAGTTAAGTATTATGCAGATAATTTTAAGCGAGAAGCCTCCAGCCTTTCTAGCATTTTTCAGCATTTGTAATATTTAAAATGATACAAAGTCTAGTCTTTCAGACTGACCTTCACTTTTAATTGAAAGTAAATTACTTTAATAATATTATCTACAATCAAATTCGGCACATCAATTAAATAGGACGTCAGCAAAATAATAGGAAATATTTCATCTCCCCTCAGAACGATGTACTCGTAGTCGTACGCTCCACTCAACGTCCGGCACTGACTGTACAGTGCAAATCGCAGCTCAGGGAGAATTTCAAAGTTTATTGCCAGCAAACAGGAACTATACGTTTTGCGCATGCGCGCCCAACGTTTCGCTGTACTATTGGCACTATAGCCAAGATCAGAGCCAAGACATCACAGCGATTCTTCGTTCAAGTACAGTGAGGTAACACTGGTCTCATGGAATGAGAATGGACTCCGCGGTAGCATTGAGAGGGATCGCTCAAATACAACGGGGGAAACTAATAGAGGAAGCTATCAGCTGTTCCCGCCAGTTGGTCTTTTAATACTCCCAACTTAACTATTCTATAGCCACATTTTGTAAACCGATGAACTATAAAAAATATAATTTTGCGATGGCAAATATTGTAAGAATATTTAGCATGGTATTGTGATTTTCTTTGATTATAAAATGTATGGTTTGTAAATTTCATTATAGCAAAATAACATGTAAGTTTTCATTACGTTGTTGCTGTTTCCATTTTAATGCTTTTGGTAAAACTGAGAATTTCTGTTTTTGCGCGCCCACACCAAGTATTTCTGAGTTCGTGAATACGTGCAGGTGTTAATAGTGCGTTTAATTAATTTTGTAGTACAGTATGTGTGTTGAGTTGGTTTGCGTGTTTGTTCAGTATGGAAAACTCAGTGGAGAGTCTCTTGAGTGTTTCAATGAGGGTTTGGTAATGTTTCTAAATATTTTAAATTTTTGACAATGGAGATGGGATACAGCAGGCAACTGATTTCCTGCACCAGCCACCACTGCTAAAATGACTGAAATATGACGAAAACAATACAAATGGCCAAAATATGCATTTATAGGCAGAATAAAATCCCTTGAAACGAGGTCGGGGACCCTGTATTCGTAATTATTTTCCACATTTCGGACAAATTAAGGCCAAGAAAAATATGTCTTTTACGTAAATTCTGAACCTTATGCAGTTGTCCATCTCCCCTGCCCTGAGCTAATCGTTTCATCTACACATAGCTACCACATCCTACATCCGAGGCAATCTGTCTTACATACTCTAATCTTGGTCTACCCCTACAGTTCTTGTCCTCGAGCCTTCCATCCATAACTATGTTTGCTGTTCCATGGTGTCTTAGTATGTGTCCTACCAAAATATCTCTTCTCTTCATTAGCAGTCACCAGAAACATTTCTCCTTTCCCATTCGTTTTAATACCTCTTCATTTGTAACACTATCTACCCATCTGATCTTCATCATTCTCCTCATTTTAAACGCTTCAAATCTCCTCATTTTTGCTGCGCCAACAGTCCAAGTTTCACTTCCATAGAGCGCTGCGCTCCAGACAAAGGCTTTCAAAAATTGCTTTCTAATACCTCAACCTATATTAGATGTCAACAGGTTCCTTTTCAGTAGAAATGCTTTCCTTGCCTGAGCCAACCTACTTTTTATACCCTCATTGCATCGTCCATCACTGGTTATTTTGCTTCCTAAAAAACAGAAGTCTCCTACTTATTTTAGATTTTTATCTGCCAATTTGACGTCCATAGGGGTTTCAGATTTCTTTCTACTGCACTAAAATATTTTTTTTTATATTTATTAATTTTCATCATGAATTATTTTCTAAAGATAGAGTCCATACCATTTCAAAACTCATCCAAATCCTCAGCAAATTTCAGAGTTGACATTATTTCTCCATGAGTCCTTAGTCCTACTTCAAGTTTTTTCTCCAATTTCCTTCATTGCTTGTTCAATGTATAGATTCAAAAGTATGAGTGATAAGTTGCAGCCTTGCCTTACACCTTTATGAATACAAGCTTCTTTCCTAAAGACGGGATTATTTAGTAGAAAATTCAAATCTCGCTGTCACTAGGATTCCAACCCCGGTGCTGCGCTGTCATTCAGAATGGGAAGTCATGACTCGCAGAGAACTCGGGACCATCCACTTAGGAAGTTGAGTGTTGTGCTAGTTTATGGAACTCTACGCGTGCAATGCGTACACGAGTCTTGGTACAGTGCCGCAGTTCGCCAGCAATTTATGGGAGTCGTTTTCCGGAACATTAGGCGGATTCTGTTTGCTGTGTGGCCAGAAATCCCTCACTAGATGGCTAGTTTGTGGTGAACAATCTTCGCTATTTGGTCCCACTTGTCAAGTACTTTGTCTAGAAGCCGAGACGGCACAGTGATATGTTGAATGTTTCTCGCACGTCTTTTATGTAACCCTTAAAATGGCCTGTGAATCTTCAGTGGGTTGGTATAACGGGACGCAGAATGTCCTTTATATTCAACGAGACCTATTCAACGTCGTAATACTAATAGCTTTGGAATCCTGATCTACATTCAATTCAGGAATAATTTTTCTTTTCCGTTCTTCTGTAAACAACAGATTAGTTGATAACTTTTCAGGTGGTAGATCCTAAATGTGACTTCTTCAGTGATAACGAGTTTAACGTGTTCAACATACGGCAACGATCCTCACACGTTGGATTAGTCATAAGTTCTGGATTTAAGAAACATCCTTAATTGGTCTTAAATGACCCAATGATTTTAACCCATTCTTTTCTTTGAGTTATTAATCGAAAATCATGTAAGCAGCTTGGCTTATACTGGAGACCTGGTTGAAATGAAAGACTCAATTGAATCCTAAGAAGGTAAATGTTTAGAACTTGAGTGGAAATGTAGAGATTATGCTATCCAAATCAATATTTCAGGACAAATGTGATTTTGGTAGGAATGATATTTATAATACCATGAACTTCTGCGATGAAACTAAGAACATTAAATTAAACAAGACTAGATGAAACCCGTCAAAACATGACGGACAATGGAAAACAAAATTACTGAAGAAGCTTCTTATATAAGTTACATTCTTTGTACGATTACTTTTTAGCACTATTGCAACTTTAAGGGCGTCAAAAGATAGCACTCTCAGCATTGCAATATATTGCTGGTCATGACTGAAAACGTGATTAGGTCATCATCATCTTGCACAGTTTCCAGCCACTGGCCGGGTCTGTTTGGAACACAAGTCTCTCCAATGTCTTCTGTCTTCCCACCATCTCTCAGCCTCCACCCTTGTCCAGTCTTCTCCTCTCTTCTTCACGATTTCTTCCTCCCCCTTCAGCCACCTGTCTCTCGGTCTCCCTCTTGGTCTCTTTCCTTCCCACTTCGTCTCGTGTATCCTGCTGGGTATCCTCTTCTCCTCCATTCGTTTTACATGTCCATACCATCTAAGTCTAGATTTCTCTATACCAGTCTGTAATGGTTCATCCTTCATTAATTCTCCGGTCCTCTCATTTCTTATTCTGTCCATCTTTGTAGCTCCAATACTGCTTCTCAAGAACCTCATCTCACTGGCCTGTATTTTGCTCTTCTCCCTTCCTTTCATAACCCAGGTCTCCGAGGCATACGTCAGGATAGGGACATTGTACGTCCGATATATGATCTGTTTGCTGTTCTGAGGGACATTCTTGCTCCATAACATGCTTCTCACACTCCTCCGAAATGCTTCTGCCTGTCTCCCCCGCTCATTTATTTCTCTATCGTTTCTTCCATTCTCTTGTATCAGGCTTCCCAGATACTTGAAACTCTCCAATTCCTTCGGCTGTTCCCCACCAATTGTTATTTCCGTTGTGGTTCTTTCCTTCTTCCTTGTGTGATCACCATCTCACTCTTATTTATGCTAAATTTCATCCCATAACCTTGTATTATTCCTTCCCACACGTCCAACTGTTCCTGTACCTCCTCCTCCTTGTTTCCCCAAATCATCAAATCATCTGCAAGCACCATTGCTTTCATCTTTCCTTCCCCAATTACTTGTGCCACTCGGGTCATTATGTCATCCATCACCACAATGAAAAGTAACGGTGACAGTGCACTTCCTTGTTTCAGGCCGTTTCTCTGTTCCAACCAGTCCGATCTCTCTCCTCCCACTTTCACACAGCTCACGCTTCCCTTGTACATCTCCTTTATCTTCCTTATAGTCCATTTTTATATTCCTCTATCCTCCAGGGACTTCCATACTTTGTTTCTGCATACACTGTCATATGCTTTCTCAATGTCCAGAAAGGTCATCAGTAGATCTGTTCCATACTCATAGTGCTGTTCTTGTAACTGCCTTACAGCAAAAATCAAATCCACTGTGGACCTTCCTGATCTGAAGCCATGTTGTTCTTCCCTCATCCCTCCTTCTATCCTTGTCCTAATTCTCCTTTCCAAAACTTTCTCAAACAACTTTGCACAATGACTCATCAGTGTTATTCCCCGATAGTTTCTGCATTCTGTTCTACTACCTTTCTTGAAGATCGGGACAATTATTCCCTTTTTCCAGTCCTCTGGGGTCTTCCTTTCCTTCCATGCTGTCTTCATCACTCGGTACAACCATTGCATCCCCACCTCTCCTGCTGCTCTCACCATCTCCACACTCAACTCATCCACACCCGGTGCCTTCCCTCTTTTCATCTTCCTCACTGCATCTTCCACTTCTTTCCATGTTAAGTCCTTTTCTATTTGCAGTTCATCTACTGTACCTCTTCCCCGATTTCTTCCTCCTCGCCGTGGTTTCCATTTGGGTTCAGGAGTTCTTCAAAATATTATTTCCACATTTTCTTCAGTTCTTCCCTATTTTCTATCTCTTGTCCCCTTTTGTTCACAATTCTAACATAATCCGTAGGATCCTTCCGCCTCTTATCTTTACCATCCCAAACAGGACCTTTTTTGCACCTTCACTATCCTGCTGGTCATGACTGAAAACGTGATGAGGTAAATAGCCCAATACGTTCAAGAGTTTCTCCTTGAGCTTGATTGATTTTGATCAAGTAGGCCGAGCGAATAGGAAATTGTTGCCTATTAAAAGAAAATGTACTGTAGGCTACCTGTAAGTGTTTTATCGTAAGGTGTTAAATCAAGTCGTAGGATTTGAGCTCTCTGCCTATTATTACTGCACCTATTATATCCGAATCCAAGCGATTTCTTACAATTAATATATTACCATATATGAGTCCATGGGAAACGTTCAGATTTCTAAGAAGCATATCTACGGCTTAAACGTTCGAAGTATGTGGAGGCGAATCTCTTAATTCCAAGGAATTGAAAAATTCAATAATAGGGAAATGAAGTAGCTGGCTTTCATCTTCAGTATCCAATCTGTTCACGCTGATGTATGTGTTTGAACTGCTGGATATAAGTTCAATGACTTTTAAATTAATATCATTACATTGTTGCAGCTTGGCAAATATTTTATATTCCAGTAGATCAATTTTACCCTCACAACAGTAAAGACCAAAGTAACCACGCATAGATTTTACGCAAGAGAAATACAATGTAGAAAAATGTTTACATTTGATCGTCAAGGACCTTACAGTACACTGTATTGCATAATATCTGGAATTGTTTCTGAAATGGCCTATTTATATTGGATTTTAAATGTGGCTTCGTATTATTCGATAACACTATAGTGTCCTGCAATAACGGAGCCGCTAAATATTAAATGGCAAATAATACTTCCATTGCCGAAATCAACTACGTAGTTAGACTCCGTACTCTAAACAAATAATCATTAAACAATTGTCTTATACAATGAAGTTCAACATGACCGTCCAGAGACTTTCTAACTCAAGTTGGTTGGTGAGGAGAATGCGATGAGACTGATCGCTTAAAATAAATTCCTTATAATTGTTCCTGCCAGCGAAATTTTTTGCGATAGCTTGAAAACGCAGCTCAGAATGACGTTCTTCATTTTGTTATAAACAGTACGAAACTGCTCTAAATAAGCAATTTCCATCACCTGTTATAGGTTATGGCAGTATATTTTGCAGGGGAACATAGAATCACTTCACCAACTACTGGAATGACCATAGGCCTATACTCAATACTCACTTCGATAGTCACCCTAATGGAGGCAGTTTTTGAATTCTATGTCCCTGCATGTCAAAAATCGTATTAACACATGGAGGCCCACCTATTCTTGTCTATCGCCCCGGAGACCCGGGTTACATTTCCTGCTCTGCCAAGAAATTTAATTCTGGTCTCAGGGCAAAATCGGGGTACATTCAGTCTCTTGAGGTATAACTAAGAAGAGGAAGGTTTAATTCCCACCTCGACAATCTTGGATGTGGTTTTCCGTGGTTTCCCACTTCCACTTAAGGCAAATACCGGGATGGTTCCTAACTTAAGGCCTTGGCCGTCTCCTTGCCATTTACCACCTTAATTACAAATACACACAGTAATGCAGCCATCACAATAACACAGGTTATCAGAAGAAAGTTTCACACATACACACCCAAGTACACGGGGCTGAGTGACCAAGATGTCGGAGTCCTTCAAACGAATTATATTTGCCAAGTGTCTCTCATGGCGAAAGCAATTGTGGAGACGCGCGTGTGCCTGGAAAACTACTTTTTTCTTTAATATCGACGATGCATAATTATAACTTTTAGTCTAGGACGCTAATAACTTGACCACCGAAGCATTGGGAAGAAATTGCAATATTAAGGTACATAAACAACCTAGCCTACACATTCAACTGTCAGTTAATGTTCCTCAACATTTCCCTTCTTAAATATTCCCCTCCTTTATAATTTTCCATCACGTGAAAACATGCCATGTCTTGTGTTTTAAATATATCGATGCAATGGTGTTGCCATCTGCTGTCAGTTAATGGAACTATATGGGCGAATTACTGCCATCTGTTGTCAGTTATAGGAACTGATTGCAGATATTTAAACGGCGTACTGCGGACAACAGTTTGCTCTTTTGATTACATGCTGCAATGCAATGGTAAAACGAAAATAAAACGTATTTAGAGGGAATGTAGAAATAAGTATCTTTAACAGACATAAAACCTTACTGTTACTCCTTGATTAAACAATATTTCAGTGGTAAAAAAAAAAAAACTGGCGAGGGCTAGGATCGAACCGGCGCTTCATGGAACCACAGTCAGTCGCCTTAACCACATGGCTACTCACGCACTCATGTATAGTAGCAGACGCAGCCATTCATTATATTCAAAAGCCGCTGTTTGAAGGAAATAATCAATTTCATTATCCAAATAAATCAATGTTGCACATTCGTATACGTTCATACTGTTATTATACTTTATTGTCAGAACTTGGTTAATGTATGTTTTCAATTACATGGAAGCTTATTAAATAACTTACATTTTAATGGGATTCTCACCGCCATTTTGTCATGACCTCAGGCGGATTGTGCGCATGCGTGAGGGCCAAGAATTCTGCTATTTTCTATATTAATTCAAAAATATACCGAGAGGGAATGTAGAAATATGTATCTTTAACAGACATAAAACCTTACTAATACTCCTTGATTAAACAATATTTCAGTGGTAAAAAAAAAAAAATATATATCGGCGAGGGCTGGGATCGAACCGGTGAACCTTGGAACCACAGTCTGTCGCCTTAACCACATAGCTACACGCGCACTCATGGTCACCTGCAGACGCAGCCGTTCTTTATCATTAAAAGCCGCTGTCTGAAGAAAATAATCCATTTCATTATCCAAATAAATCAATGTTGCACATTCGTATACGTTCATACTGTTATTATATTTTACTGTCAGAACTTGGTTAATGTATGTTTTCAATTACATGCAAGCTTATTAAATAACTTACATTTTAATGGACTTCTCACCGCCATTTTGTCATGACCCCCAGGCGGATTGTGCGCATGCGTGAGGGCCTAGAATTCTGCTATTTTCTATATTAATTTAAAAATATACCGTAATATATTTGTTTATTTTAGAGACACTCTGCAAATCTGCATGCCAAGAGCTTTCGTTAGAATGTCTTACGAAGCCAATCGGTTAAGTCGTTTTCACAATCTCGTGTGTACAAAAAACAGCTTAGTGTTTTAAATATATAGACAAGTAGTTCCGTGAAGAACTATACAGCCTATTTTCATATATCCTACTTATGTTAATTGCCACTATCAACATACACAATTTCTGTTTGATTGCTGTAATAGATTCGTAGATATTAAGAACCGACTAAATATTTCGGATGGTCGCCATGTTGGATTTTATATATGTAGGTCCTAGGGTTATGTACTGTTACATGCAGATTATTGTGAACGTGTAGTATTCAAACTTCAATCGCATAATTAGGACACAAGAAAAAAAAGGAGATTTTAAAAATTTTCACAGCTGCCATCTTGAGGTTATGGAAACAACTGAAATAAATTAGATGCCAGTGGATTAACATTCGTATAAGGATTTACTGTACCAAGTTTCACTGCACTCGGATGGTTAAATTGCGAGAAACGTCCATGTGAATATTTATAATTCGCGTCACCGCCATGTTGGATTTGTGATCACCAGGTTATTTAAAGTCCTATAGGTGAACTTAAGTTCATAGCCCCTATGAACATTAAAAAATGCAGTTTGATTGCTAAAATAGATTCGTAGATATTCAGTATCGTCTAAATATTTCGGATGGTCGCCATGTTGGATTGTTAAATGTATAGGCCGTAGAGTCATGTAGCATTAAAGGAAAATTATTGCGTAGGTTCATTATTCAAACTTTCACTTCGATCGCATGACTACATCACAAGAAATAAAAACTTAATTTTAAAATTCGCACTGCCGCCATCTTGAGGTTATGTAAACAATTGAACTAAATTAGATACCAGTGGATTACAATGTGTATAAATATTTCCTGTACCAGGTTTCAGTGCGCTTGGAACATTAAATCGCGAGAAAGGTCTATTTAAATTTTCAAATTCGCTTGGCCGCCATGTTCGTTTTGTAGTTATCCGGTTTTTGAAAGTCTTATAGATGGACTTCCAGTAGTGCCCTTTATCTCCGTACAAAATTTTAGGGAGATACCGCTAATAGTTTCAGAGATATAGAATACCGGTGAAATATTTCGCACATCCGCCATCTTGTGATTATGTAAACAATTGAACGAAGTTAGATGTCGGTGCATTACAATGTATATAAACATATACTGTACCAAGTTTCATTGCGTTTGGTTGGTCAAATCACGAGAAACGTCTATTTAAAAGTCGCAAATTCGCTTGGCCTCCATGTTCGTTTTGTAGTTACCAGGTTTTCAAAAGTCACATAAGTGAACTTATAGTAGTTCCCTCTATCACCATAGAAAATGTCAGGGTAATATCGGTAATAGTTTTGGAGATATTGAATGCTGGTGAAATATTTCGCACAGCCGCCATGTTGGATTGGTGAGACGTAACAAAATTTGAAGGGCACAGTCGAAGTCGCCGGGAATAGTTCTATGAACTTTCCGAGTTTCATTGAAATCGCTCCTGTCGTTTAGATTTTATTAGGGGGGGACACACACACGAATCACACACACACACACACACACCCACGCACACACACACGGACAAAAGGTGATCTCATAAGCCTATTTTTTCAAAATTGAAAATAGGCTAAAAATAATGACACCTTAAATGCCTTCGACATAAAGGATATGAATTCTGACATCCCTACTTTAGACACACAAACAATTATAAGACACAATCTACCTTCCTATAGTGGACTGAGCAGAATTCATGCACATAGTGAAATTCGTTTTAAACATTTTTTCATAGACAAAGTTTACCAACAACATGAGGGTTTGACGATGGGTTCACCAGCATCAGGGATTTTAGCCAAAATTTATCATACCACTATGAACATTTTTTAAACATCATTAATATTAACTCCGGTATTAAATTTTCAGGACCCTATATGGAAGACATTTTTGCCATCATACAACCAGCACAAGGTTTAACATCATAAGCAATGCCAACAAACACATTGAATTCACACACGAATCAGAAATTGATCACGCGCTTAATTTCTTAGATTTATCAATAACTAAAATACACGATCAATTTCAATATAGTATCTTCAGAAAACCGGCTCAAACAGACAACAAAAAATGTTTTTATTAGACACACCCTGAATCCCATAAAAGAGCGACGTTTAATAGCCTTTTACAGAGAGCCTTTAATATCCCAATGGCACAAGACAACATAAATAAGGAACTGAAGGTTATACACCAAATTTGTGTCAATAATGGTAACAAACGTAAATACATTAATTCAATAACCAACCCTAGTCACTACTACAGAAAATTGATGATGATAATACATAACTTTCACATACACTGACAGTAATATTTACAGCATTACAAACATTAAAAAAAAAGTCAAATTTAAAATAGCATTCCGAACCATTAACACAAATAATAGATACATTTATAATCAACACATGGAGAACAATTGTGATATTTTTCTCAAATCAGATGTAGGCTATGTAAATTGCAAAGCAACGATTGTAATAATAATAATAATATCGTATGGCCTCGGGTGCCTGGTGCAAGCTTTGTTAATTGACACCCAGAGGGTAGCTTGCATGTCGAATTTCGTCGTTCCTTTGAACGCTATGAAAGTCAAGGAGGTTAGATATCTAAACTCCTTGACACTACAGCACTTTCAAGTAGAGAATGGAGGAACTTTGTGTTGGCGGAAAATCCCGAGATTAATTTTGCCATTGAACACGGCCTACTGAATTCAAATGGGTTCTTTAACATGCCAACAACGTATGACATGAGTGTCGTGATTTTTGTCGCCTTCAAAAATCACTTACCATGGCCAGGGGTGAACCTGCAATCTTGGGGTTGGTAGTCCGACACTATAACCACTCACCCACCGTGGCAAGCAGCAACGATTGTAATTCGGTATAAATTGGCCATAGTGGTACGAGTTTACATACTAGATACCAAGGCCACATTTACATTTGAAAGACTTGCACCTGACGCTCGTTTTGTTGACCTGCTTGTCATGATGTGGATATAATGAATGAAGAAGACGTCACAAACACCAAGTCCCCGAGTCAGTGGGGTTAAAATCCCACGATCCTGCCGAAAATTGAACCCGGAGGCTAGTGTCCTACCCACAACAATGAACCCGAACAACATAATATTAAGAAATATTCATGGTGCCAGTAATAGAATTAATTATAATGGGCCATTATGAATCATTCAAGTTCAATCACTTTTACACTTACACAATGTTAAGTTTGGCAGTAGTTGTTTCCTTGATGTTCGGTGAATAGAAGGGTGAAATATGAAATACTATGTTCTGTTGTCATAATTTGGCGCAATCTATTCAAATAGAATCCGTAAATAATGTTGATTATTGCTGTTTCATTAGCTAAGGTTCGATATCTTACAAATATATGCTATCGATCAACCGGTAGATTGCGTTCGATATGTTGCTGGCCCCTGATTTAGAGGCTTGGTACATATATGGTCATTAGGCTTGTGTATTTGTGCCTGATAACCTGTGTCATTACAGCGGTTGTGGTAATATGTGTGTATTTGTAGCCTAATCTTATAATCTAGGTTATGGGCAGATGACCCAAGACATGAAACTAGGGTGTGCAGAAAAACCCCTGTAAAAACCCGTTTAGAATCGCTGCTTTGATACTAATTCCGTATCTCGACTCAGTCCTCAAAATAGAGTTTGACTCAGCTGTGGAGGTGGGTAGGTGCTGTGTATCCTTGTTCTCGTCCCACTCAGTGCTCGGTGTTATGGTATCGACATTTGTGCTTTTATTGTTCACGCATTGATCTGCTCTCTTTGATGCAGAAGTAAGCCCGCATTCAGCCTTTAGCTTTGAATTTGTCGGTCTCTCCCTCACTCCCTCTCTTAGACTTGAATACAATTATGTAATTTCATACGACGTCAGTAACAATATAATATAGGCTAAGTGTATTAACAGCCGCTAATAGAAGGAATGTGGTAAGCAATATTCGTTATTAAGAAACTTTAATTTATCTAACATAAAGTTTCCTAAAAGGTCATTTTTGACTAGGTTTCACTAATCAAAATAGAAGGGATTTATGAGGTCAATCTGTGGTGTCATGTGTGTTTGTGTACACTTGTTAGGCATTCAAAAAGTAAGCCGCCCTTGGTTTTGGTAGGCAAATAAACTTTCTTCAGGCGATGCATTACAGTGAAAAGTAAAAAATAAATAAAGAAGAACAACACATTGTACCATTTCTCGACTAAGCCACCCAATCTCTGTAAACAACGGATTGAACAATTTAATTATGTTTCAATTTCTTGACATTTGAGACATTCACCGAATAATCACTGTTTGAACTTGTTGCCTCCGATATAATTATTACTTTTAACAAACTGTCTTGTATTGTCATGCTGTACGTTTTTCTTTTTTCATTCTCACATTTGATTATTAAGTACAGTCGAAGAAATATAATAGTTAGCATGGAAAATGTTGAAGTCCCGTGTCGGCCACCCTCGGCTCGTACGGCCACGGCATAAGTTGTGCGGATGATGTGAGGAAGCCTATACGGGCCATTTTGTACCACGAAGCACGCATAGACTCGGTTCCTCAACACTATCTTCTCCTCCTAGCACCGCGTCCAGGTGTGGATCTTCCAGCTCAGATGGAAGGAACTGAAAGATGTCACAGATATCCACACTGAATTCCCATGGTGATTCTGAGAGAGATAAGGCACATCTTTAATTATTAAGTCGTGACAAAACTGCTAAAATGATGCCTAAAAGGTCGCATGCAAAACGCCAACGAATGCTTCAATGATAAATGTGGACAGTTTGCCCTTAAACACCTGCAGTAGGAGGGGGAGATAGCGATCTTCCTTGCTGTTCATGCTTTGAATCAATAATGGTAATACCCGCAAATTAAACGTGTTGAAGAAACTGGATGTGACGGAGGATATGATAACGAATTCGCTGAATCAGCGAGACATTCTTTGAGTGAAATCGGTAGAGAAGTGACATCCAAGATCAACCCGGAGAAAAAAGAAAAATACCTCAATATCTTGGGAACAATACTATAAGAATTGATGAAACCTAGAAAGCTATCCGAAATTATAATTTGAAGAGGAATCACATGTATGAAATTATCTTGGAAAGTACCTTAGGTGTGCTTGAGAAATGAAACAAATGCTCTTAAATGTTTGGAAGATTTTTGAAAATTTGTACTATTTACAATATAACGCTCATAGTTGCTCATATTCTATATTTGTGTATTTATTTACGGGAAAAGTCATCCGATTCAGTCTGGATTTTTTGTGTTAAATTGTGTTTTTTTTGTGATTTGAAAAGTTTAAAACATGACGAATCAATAAATCACATAATCCCTATATATATTATAATTGTAAAAGTCTGTCTGTCTGTCTGTCTGTGAGAGTTAGTTTGTTACCTCTTGACACTAAAACGGCTGGACGGATTTGGATGAAATTTGAAATGGAGACAGCTTATACCCTGGGATAACATATAGTCTGCCTTTCATCCGGAAATAAATCATTGTTCCCGTGGAACGGGCAACATAACTGAAAAGTCAACAAAAATACTTCACCGGGACAAAATATCGAAGTTGTCGCATAAAGACCGGACAAAGCTCATTTTACGCCCCTCGATGCAAGAAACAATACTCGGCCGGGACACCGAAAACCACATTTTAAGGCCCTAAAACCAACAGTTTCAAAGATATTGGCAGAAAACTACCTTCATTCTAACAAACTGATGAACTAATGGCAAGTCCGTTTCCATGGCAACTGAACCTCAAGGTATGACATCCGATTTTCTATATATCCCTGTAGGAGGCAATGCCAATCCATTTATTATCTTTTTCAAGATATATAAACACAATCACAACAGGGTAGCGATCCTGCCTCTCATCCGGAGGCCCCGGATTCCATTCCCGGCTCCGTCAGAGATTTTAGACACTGACGTGAGGGCTGCAGCGGAGTGCACTCAGCTTTGTGAGGACAATAGAGTAGCTGTCTGATAGAGAGGCAGCGCCCCGGTCACGAAGAACAAGATTAACGGCCGGGGGGACACGATGCACTGACCACGCGTCACCAGAATATCTGCAGGTCAAATGGCTGGGAAGCGGTCGCATGATAGGCCTAGGCCCTTCATGGTCTGTACTGCCAGGGGTAAAAAAAATAAGGAAAACGCCTTCTAATACCACTTTTAATTTTTAAACACTACAGTAGCGGCTACTAAATGAAGGTAGCGATATAGCTACGTTCAATTTCATAAACACTGGGCTCACAAATTCCGTATAGTTAAGTACAAATATCAGGCTGGTCGTTATTTCAGTAGCAACGAAACTCTGTGGCGGCTATTGCCGTTTCCGTAACACTTAAGGCATCCCGCCGTCACATTCCTCAATGTGCACTTACAAAATTGTGAACCATTCTATTTAACTGAAAAGAATTTCTACGAGCGAGTATCCACTCCGACAAAAACCACACTCATTACCTTTTCCAAAAATTACACAAGACATGATTTTTAAAGCACTGTTCTGTATGTTGAGGTACAGAGATATACCACATGGAATGATACAATAAAATGTTGGCAAATCTGAGTTCAAGGAACTGCTGTTCAGAATAGGCTTTTGGTACAGGTTATGCGGTCCATGTTCGTAGCATGGAATGTTTTCCTTTGACAATGCATCTACACCATGTGCTAGGGCAACGCATTTCAAAGATCTCTAAAAACACAACCATCAGGAAATTGGAGAAAAATTTAAAGTGGGAGCGAAGATTCAAGGAGAAATAATTCTATCTTTGAGATTTGCTGATGCCATCGTCATCTTGGCCGATTCGCGAGAGAATTTGAACGAGTACTTGAATGGTATGGACTCCGTCTTGAGGAAAGAATTCATAATGAAAATCAATAAATGTAAAAGAAAATACTGAAATGGAGTCGAAATAAATCAGAAACCTCTATGGACATCAAATTGGCAGGTGAAACGCTACGGTAAGTAGGAGACTTCTGTTACTTAGGAAGCAAACCAGTGATGGACGAAGAAAAGAGAATATAAAAAGCAGGTTGGCTCAGCCAAGGAAAGCATTTCTACAGAAAAGGAATCTGTTGATATCGAATATACATTTAGGTATTAGGAAGTCATTTTTGAAAGCTTTTGTCTGATACTATAAGGAAGCGAAACTTGGACTAATGGTGCAGCAGAAAAGAGGAGAATTGAAGCGTTTGAAATGTGGTGTTACAGGAGAATGATGAAGATCAGATGGGTAGATAGGGTAACAAATGAAGAGCTATTAAGACGAGTGGGAGAGGAGAGATGTTTCTGGCGACTGCTAATGAAGAGAAGAGATAGGTCGGTACGACCCATATTAAGACACCCAGGAATAGCAAGCTTAGTAATGGATGGGAGGGTCGAGGACAAGAACTGTAGGGGTAGACCAGGGTTTGACAGATTGCCTCGGATGTAGGGTGTGGTAGCTATGTTGAGATGAAACTACAAGATCAGGAGAGGGAGGCATGGAGGGCTGCATCAAACCAGTCAAAAAATTGACGACTCAAACAACAACAATCGGGAATTTTAATTACTTAGTGAGGCATGTGAGGCAAAAGGGTTGTTGGAGAATTTCAATTCCTGGGAAGTAACACTGGAAGAGACTGCATAATGTTCATCAGCGGCGAAGGTGAGAGATATTTTACTATAGGTCTATTAATAGAAACATGTTGACGTTCAAATCATCAATAAGTGTGGCAAAATTACACCCAGAATAGCTTAAGGAAAAATACTTTTAATTCCCCATATTCGGATAGATTTTCCATTCCAGGTGTACATTTAGACAAAACCATTTTTTCCCATGGGCAACTGTATGTGGCGTGCTCGCGAGTATCCGGACAACAAAATCGTTATGTCTCAGTCGAAGATAGCAAAACCAAAACCGTAAATCTAAAATGTGTTCACATAATGTAACATCGTACCCTGCAGACTTTCACAACTCTATAAAATTCCCACTTTGCTGCTCATATCAATATACTGTAAAGATCATAATTTTCAGAATTAGAATGTACCCACCTGTAGCTGCGATTGCTGTAATAGAATATACCAATTATCAGCAATAATGCATCATCCCCATTGTCTTGATCGCGAGCAAAGCCGCGGATAGCTGCTAGTATTCATAATATAGGCCTACAATTCCCATTTATGTATGAAAAGGAAGCTCTATGTATCTGGTGTAGATATATCAGATTTTATAATTCCATGTTGTACATTAGTAAAATTAGATGCCATTCTTATCTGTATGTGAAAGACCACCTCATGGTGTAGCGGCTAGCGTTCTTGGTGTGAGGACTGGGACGGGGTACATTCAGCCCCGTGAGGTAAAACTGAGAAGAGGAGGGTTCGATTACCACCTCAGTCATTCTGGAAGTGATTTTCCATGGTTTCCCCACTTTTACTCCAGGCATATACTGGGATGGATCCTAACTTTAGTCCACGGCCACCTCTTTCCTAATCCTATCCCCAGTTTACAAATACACACACTAGTACAGCCTTCACGATAACACACGTTATCACATACATTCCACACACACATACAAATACACGGGGCTATATGACCGCGATGTTACAGCCCATACAATGAACAAAAACATGTATGTGTAAACTACCACTAGCTTTAAATGTAGCCGTAAAAAAAAATCAATCAATTAATGAATGAATTAAACGTTGGAATTTTCCAACCCCAAAAAATCCAGAAGCACACAACAAAGTTTTGTTTCAGTGTTTCCGATGAGAGCTATGGAAGCATCAGGCATATATCTTGTCCTTACAATTTCCTTAGGCTTGGATGGAAAGGACTTGCCATCGATGAAGAAGTTCAGAAAAGGGAATCTCGATGGCTCCAGGACCAACTAGCGGATTTCTATCGTCAGGGAATTGAATTCAATTGCATTGAATTGAACGTTCAGATTGTTGTTTACAGAGAGGGGATGACTATGTGTATGAGATCAACTTGTGTCAGCGGTTTCGGTGGCGTAGTTGGTAGCATGCTGAGCTCCTATGCCCAAGGTCACGGGTTCAAACCTGGCCGAAGTCGTTGGATTTTTTAAGAGCGTTAAAAATCCTCAGTATGCCTTCCTTCGGAGGGGAAGTAAAGCGGGCGGTCCCAGGTCATAGATTTATGGCATGATAAAGAACCTTCCAATAATTACACCTGTGTGAAGCTGAATTATAGGTTATCTTTGACTAACGCTCTTATGTTCCAACGTTCGTCGTCAGGAGCCGACTGCGGTGGCTTCTAGTAAAAATGTTCAGAATTAGTTGTTCGTTGACGGTGGAGTTTGGTAGCAAAAGTTGGAACTACTTGAAAATCGAATGTATGCAGTCTTTACTTGAATTAAAAACTGATAACACACACTAATACTGCCATCAGCATTAACACCGGTTATCAGACAGATTCTACCGGTACACATACCCAAAGTACACGGAGCTACATGACCGCGTTGCCGCAGCCCCTAAACTGAGGAACCAACCTACCGAACTTGTGTCAGTGACATATTGCATCAATTAATAATAGTCAACTGACTGAACATAAAAATGTGTAAAGTTCTTTAGATTGCCCTACGTGTATGCCCCTTATTAACTGATGAACAGTTAATCCTATTTTGATGAAACTTCGTATGAACAAAATACTCACCAACAGTACCAACATTTGCTTCCGTCATGTGTCGTTGAATTAAATACTGCCAACCATAAGTTTTCACTCTTACCATCTTTACAATATCTATTATTAGAAGTTTTTGAGTCGGTCAACACGAGGATGCCAAAATTAAATTGGACCGGGAATTGCAATTAATTCCCTAGTGCTTAAAATAAATTAAATGAATTATTTATACACTTTGCACACAAAATAAGGGTGTTTAGTTGGATGACACGTTTCTTTCGATAGGTAAACATAATCAGATTTTGTTCACTTAGGCTTACTTTAGGCTCGGTGGATACGTATATATCACTTATGTACAACAGTATTTACAATTAAGTTATAGAAGTTCTTAATTTGTAACGAGTTGGTCTTTTTTAACCAATTGTTTATATTTTTATTTATTCCGTTAGTCTGTTACACTTCGGTGAGTGTTACATTTTTGTCCTTAACATCTGTATGTTTTTAAGTATGAGAAAATATAACTGAGTTGATAATGTGGTTTTGTAGAATTACCTGATTCCTGATGGAGGTTTCTGTACTAATGTCCACTTCAATATCTACACAATTAATTAATAACCGTAGGTAAAACCAACGCGTATTTATGTCCAATTATATTAGATAATATTTATATACAATAAATACAACTTATTTCAGTTAAATTATATTTGTTGTTGTTGTTAATGTTATTGTTGTTTGATATTGATACATCGTGGCGTCTTATATTAATTGCTATATTGTAATTTTTCTTATATAATTGTATTAGATGAGTCTCAAAACTTGTGGCGTGCTAATAACTACTTGTTAGATAAAATGGGATAAAAAGAGGAAAAAAGAAGGTACTATTCTTCGCGACGAAGTAATAATGGGAAAATAACTGTGAGCTATTTGAAGGGTGACCTACTTCTCGGTCATATTAACTATCATTAAGCATTTCCCTAGACTCTTCTTTCTATAACTAAGTTTGCTTCCCAATTAGCAGACGTCTCCTACTTCTTTTAGATTTTCATCCGATAATCCGATGTCAAAAGAGGTTTATGATTTCTTACGGTTGTATTCCAGCAGATTATGTTTATATCAATGTAAAGTCGTAAATTGTATATGAGTAATATATTCAGATTTGTATAGAATTAATGAACGAATATGGAGACACTGCCGTGTATGTGGGTCTTGCCCTTTCTCTATCAGCCGCCCATAAATCGTTGGCACAATTTTTGGAAATAAATAATAATAATAATTATCTTTGTTCTACATTTTTAAATTTTCATCATGAACGCTTTTCTCTCTGTGTCCTTTATACAATCAATAACAATATTAATACACAACACACGAGCTTCCACTTGTCAATAATAATAATAACATGATTTTGATAACTTAGAACTTAAACATCAAGGGATAACCCCGATCTGCTTAGGAAGAAAATCAGGAGGAGTTTAGGTCAACTGCCTGGATTTCGCTGATGACTAATTTCGTATACTATCGGAAAGTTCTGAGGTCACAACAATCCAGATTAACCTCTTGAAACGAATAGTAAGCCAAATAGGGCTGAGGATTTCAGCAGAAAAAAACAAATTCATGACGAATATCAAATATGAACTAAAAGTCCGGGATAAAGAGATGGGACGGATCGAAAATATCAAGACATTCAATCACCTTGATGAGATCATACGGGATAATGGAATAGAAAAAGTCGCAATGCAAGATCAGATCTCAAAAATGGAGAGAGCATATGGCTATGGCTTGAAAAGAAACATCTACAACAAGTTCTTATCCTGGAATGCCAAAATAAAACATCACAACATCGTGATGAAAACATAATGTCTGTATGCCAGTGAATGTCTGTCTACGAACTACAAGCTGGAGAAGGAAGAGGTCTTGGAAGGAAGAATCCTCAGAAAACCTATGAGAGCTGTTCACACTGAAAGTGGATGGAAACCTTGGAGCAAATAAGAAGAATACCAGATAGTGGAAAGATTCTCTGAGACAATGAAGAAAAGGAGACTGGAGTTCCTGGGACATGTGCACAGAATGAATGACAATAGGCTTACGAAGCAGATATTTGGTTTCTTCTGGAGTAAAAAAGACCACTACAGCATGGACTGAGGGAATAATAATAATAATAATAATAATAATAATAATAATAATAATAATGTCATATGGCCTCGGGTGCCGGGTGCAAGCTTTGTTATTTGATACCCAGAGGGCAGCTTGCATGTCAAATTTTATTGTTCCTCGGAGCACTATGAAAGTCAAGGAGGTTAAATATCTAAGCTCCTTGACACTATAGCGCTTTCTAGTAGAGAAAGGAGGAACTTCTGTGTTGGCGGAAAATCCCGAGATTAATCTTGCCATTATGAACACGGCCTACTGAATTCAAATGGGTTCATTAACATGCCAATAACGTATGACATGCGTGCTGTGATTTTTGTTGCGTTTCAAAAAAAAACACTTACCACGGCCAGGAGCGAACCTGCAAGCTTGGGGTTGGTAGTCCGACGCGATAACCACTCACCCACCGTGGCAAGCCGACCCAGGGAATGAAGAAGGATACGGAATGGTTCAATATTTCAGAGATGTTATTGTTTAGACAGAAATACATTTATGAATATAACGAACAATTTGGAAGGGTTTCAGTCGGAGAATAGAACTAAGAAGACCAGAAGAGCCTGCCTGGACAGAAGAACAACGGAACTAAGCAGCGAACGCATGAAGGAGAACAGGGCACAGAGAAAACTTCGCAGGAGGAAAAGGAAATGAAGTTGCAGCGTGATCCTAAGTGGTCAATTCGTCAGAAAATGAGATGATAATGGTCATAATAATTATAATAATAAAATTAGAAGAAAATAATAATGTAAGAAAACCTGCATCATCCGGACAAAAGGGAGAAAGGAGAAACATAGCCAGAAAATGCGCGAATATTGGGCAAACATCAAGTCTCTCACCAAGCTGAAACGTTGAACGTCGTGGTCCTTTGCTGTTCCATCCAAAAGTATTAGAAGTAGAAGAAGAAGAATACAAATAATGATCATAATTGCACAAAGAGATGTTCAACAAATATAATTTTCTAAAAGAGAAATCTCAAACTCACTACAAATAATACACAAAATGTCTATGTTTTGGAAAATGAACACCGCAAACTATACTGGGACAGGCCTATCGTCACTGACAATACTATTAGCGTGAACTGACCAGACACAGTTTGTGTGTCCACTCTACTCTCGCATTCAAACTTTCTCAAATGCCAACCGACTGCGTCTGGATTTGGTTTCACATCTTTGGATACAGGAGGCAAGAGCCATACAACCAGCCAGAAATGTTTGTTGTTGTTAAGGGATTTTAGGGGCTTTGTGCATCTTGGCCATCAGCGCCGTGTACTTGGTTGGATGTCGAACTTGTATAGCAACCAGTATCTCGATGATGACTGTGTTAATGCGCATGTGTGGTTGCACAAAGGACAGGAATATGGTAGATGCCCCGGGACTTGAAATACGTTATTTTTCCCGGGATTTGCCTGGAGAGAATGCGGCAAAACCCGGGGTAAGGCCACTGTCAGGATAGTCGCCACCAACACTGGGATTTGAACCTTCGATCTACGGACTTACCGCAGCTCCCCATCGCGGTCATAGTGCGTGATTTAATGAGCACGGCTACACTGCGGAGTACAAAGAAAAGCAATAATGCTTTAGAGTGATATTTATTTAGTTTCACTTTTGGGGGAAGTATGGCATGTTGCTAACGGTGCTCTTTATTTGAACCTTTGCCTGGTGTCGTTATTATCATTAGGTTGCAAAGGGGATGTCTCATGTCAACCTTGGCCAATTCAATCCTGTCTGCGTAATACTTGTATATGATGGCGCTAGTCGTTCCTGTCTTCTGCTAAGTATCTCCGTCAGATTACGGAGTCAGGGAATATAGGATATAAACTGGCGGGTTTATCGTCCGGCAGCGCGATTTCATTAACGATAGCACACACACGCGCTAACTTCAAAAGTAATTTGTTGAAGTACGTGCCATTCCCAGCTAGGACAGATTTACACTTCCCGTACAGACACCGTTATCAATGATTACAGTTCATCTCTAATAGGTTATTGAATAATTCTCTTTTGTGAACAACAAATAATATCAAACTCGATTTTGTTTAATTTAGGATAGTGGTCATTTTGCTCGTCACGTAGTGTACTGTATGTTTGCACCCTGAATGGTATAGCTACGAGCGAAAACGTGAGGCAATGGGGCCAGGCTATATCCGCTCTTGGAAGATGAGTGAGTTCTTGCAATGTTTTTCTTAAACTCAAAGGGACGGTTTTGTAAAATCTACGTTCACTTCCTTCCAATACCTTGCTCAATACATTCATTGTACCCCTCATAAACTCTTCTGATTAGGTTGTATTCTGGAAGATCATCCGGATACAGAAATCATAAAAAAACTGAATATCTAATAACTAGTCCTATAAAGTGTTCTTTAATTTTACAAAGTTTGGTAGAAATTAGGTCACTTCTAGAAAAACTAGTGAAGGCTGGCCCAATAGCTATTTTATAGTCGGTGACACCGATTCGTCCCATGTGTGTAAAAGTAATGATGTTTGTTGTTCGTAATGAGATTAGGCAATGCATTGTAACAATTAACCTATGTTAGTTTGTAAGCTATTCGTCAAATTACGTGTATTAGTGGATAGGACGCTAAACAATTGGTCAAGAGTGGGCCACGAATTTGATTCCGAGTCGTGGAATTCTAGTATCATACTCGTACAGTTATTTGCTGTGTATCGAAAAATAAAATTAAACATTAAACATTAAACATTAAACATTAAACATTAAACATTTAACATTAACATTAACATTAACACTAACACTAAACACTAAACACTGCAAACTACAAACTATAAATTACAAACTACAAACTAAAAACTAAAAACTAAACGCTAAACGCCACAAACTACAAATTAAAAACTACAAAATACAAATTAGTAACTACAAACTACAAATTAGCAACTACAAATTAGTAACTACAAACTACAAATTAGTAACAACAAATTAGTAACTACAGACTACATACTACAAACTATAAACTAGTTAGTAGTTAGTTAGTTATTGTTGTTTTAAGGGGCGGCACTACGAGAGCATCTGCCCCTAAAACTAAAAACTAAAAACTAAAAACTAAAAACTAAGAAAAAGAACAAGAACAAGAACATAAAACAAGAACCAAACTAAAAACTAATAATGAATACACACTCCCAGAGAGAGAAGTATAAAATATTTCTAGCAAAGTACAAAAATACTGTTTTTTAGCCTATTTTCAATTTTGAAAAAATAGGCTTATGAGATCACCTTTTGTCCGTGTGTGTGTGCGCGTGTGTGTGAGTGTGTGTGTGAGGTGTGTGTGTGTGTCCCCCTAATAAAATCTAAACGGCTGGAGCGATTTCAATGAAACTCGGTAAGTTCATAGCACCATTCCCGGCGACCTCGACCGTGCCCTTCAAATTTTGTTACGTCTCACCAATCCAACATGGCGGCTGTGCGAAATATTTCACTAGTATTCAATATCTCCGAAACTATTACCGATATCGCCCTGAAAATGTGTACGGTGATAAAGGGCACTACTAGAAATTCACCTATGAGACTTTCAAAAACCTGGTGACTACAAAACCAACATGACGGTCAAGCGAATTTGAGACTTTTAAATAGACATTTCTCGCGATTTAACTATCCAAACGTAATGAAACTTGGTACAGCAAATGTTTATACACATTGTAATTCAGCGGGATCTAATTTAGTTCAATTGTTTACATAACCTCAGAATGGCGGCTGTGCGAAATATTTCACTGACATTCTATATCTCCGAAACTATTACAGATATCACCCTGCAATTTTGTACGGTGATAAAGGGTACTGATACAAATTTACCTATGTATATTTCATAAACCTGTAAAGTACAAAACGAACATGGCGACCAAGCGAATTTGAAATGTTTTAATAGACTTTTCTCGTGATTTAACTCTCTGAGCGCAGTGAAATGAGGTACAGTAAATGATTTTGCAGGTTGTAATGCACTGCCATCTAATTTAATTCAATTGTTTACATAACCTCAAGATGGCGGCTGTGCGAAATTTTAAAATTAAGTTTTTGTTTCATGTGTGGTAATCATGCGATCGAAGTGAAAGTTTGAATAATGAACTTAGGCAATAATAGTCCTTGAATGGTACATAACTCTATGGCCTACACATATAACATTCCTAAAAGGCGAGCTTCTGAAATATGTAGACGGTTCTCAATATCTATGAATCTTTTACAGCAACCAAACTGATTTTTTTTAATGTTCATAGAGACTATGAACATATGTTCACCAAAAGGACTTTCAGTAACCTGGTGAGCACAAATCCAACATGGCGGCGACGCGAAGTATAAATATTTAAATGGACATTTCTCGCGAATTAACTATCAGAGTGCCGTGAAACGTTGCACGTTAAATGCTTATACAAATGTTGATCCACTGGCATCTAATTTATTTCAATTGTTTGCATAATCACAAGATGGCTGGTGTGCGTACTTTTAAAATCTCGTTTTTACTTCTTGTGTTCTAATCATGCGATTGAAGTTTGAATACCACACGTACACAATAATCTTAATGTAATAGTACAAAAATAAAAATCCAACCTGGTGACCATCTGAAATATTTAGACGGTTCTCAATATCTACGAATTTGTTACAGCAATTAAACTGAAATTGTGTATGTTGATAGGGGCAATTCACATTAGCAGGATATATGAAAATAGGCTGTATAGTTCTTCACGGAACTACTTGTTTTATAGTGCATATAGGCTACAACACAGTTGAACAATTCGCAAAGTGGTTATCTCTAAATATTAAAGGTAGACTAATGATTTCTCATTCGATTAAGTGATATTTTATTTGAAAATTTAACAATGGAACGGGATTTCCATACCAAAACCTTGAGAGAATACGTGCTATCCACTAACTTGTTCGTACTTGAGAGTGTTGGCTGGCTGCAGATTCTGTAGAGTCGACCCGCTTCCGGCTCTTCACCTGCCGGAATTGATTAACAGGAATATTCTGGAACAAGGGCAGAGCGTGATGCATGCGAGAGTGGGCCGTAGCGCTCGCTCTGTACACAAGTTCAAGGCACATCCACCTAACACTAATGTAGTTACATGAACAAAGAACAGTAGAGCAAAGAAGAAGTCGAGACAAGAACTCTTCATGATGTGTTTAAAGGGCAAAATTCATTCCAAGAATTGAAGCGGAAGGTCGATACATAATGGTGACAATGGAATGATGAAATTATGAGGGGAAGAAGAAGAAGAAGAAATATAATAATAATAATAATAATGATAATAAGAAATATAAGAAGAAGACGAACAAGTAGAAAGGTGGTACACAGCGCCTCGAGAGGCAAAATTGTGTAATAATACTATTATTGGTTTTACATCCTTTTAAACTAAATTTCTCTGGCTTTTAGAGACGCCAGGGTGCTGGAATTTTGTTCCGAAGGGAATCTTTTACGTGCCAGTAAATCTACTGACGCGACTCACTCGCATTTGCGCACCCTCAAATGCCAACTGACTGCAGCCAGGATTCGAACCTGCAAACTCGGGTACAGCAGGCGAGAACGTTACCACTGAGCCACGCAGCCAGTTATTGAGAATAAGTGGGTTCGATTCCCACCTCTGCTATCTGCTCTGGTTTTCCGTGGGTTTCCCACTTCTAATCGAGGCAAATGCCAAGATAGTTACCAACTTAAGGCTGTCTCCTTCCCATCCTCACATAAATTAGAAATGCACACTCTACTAAAGACACCACAGTAACACAGGTCAACAGAAAATATGTACACACAAACACACCCAAATACACGAGGGAAAATGCCTTTAATGTCCAGGCCCTCCAAATGAAAATACAACAAACAGCAAGAACATTTAGACATTATGATGATGTCGTTGTTTGAGACTTCAGTCTTTTGACTGGTTTGATGCAGCCGTCCATGATTCCCTGTCCTGAGCTAATCGTTTCATCTCTACTTAGCTACCACACCCTACATCCGAGTCAATCTGTTTAACATATTCTAACCTTGGTCTACCCCTAGAGTTCTTATCCTCGACCCTTCCTTCCATAACTAAGTTTACTATTCCTGGGTGTCGTGTCCTACTAACCTATCTCTTCTCTTAATGAGCAGTAACCAGAATCATGATGATGAACTTATCCATAATGTACTGTACATAAACTAGGTTAGTATCTCCTATTTCTCTGATTAGGCAATAAAACAAAGCGTGCGATATGCATCAGTCAACTACTTTGAAGACAATTCACGGAGAACGACCAGTATACATCCTACCTTCCGAACACGTTTCGCAGCACAGAATGTACAGTATACGGGGTACTGATCGTAGTTCGTGATGCAGCATGCCGGCAACTGTCAGTTGCAACATGACAAAATCCCTTAACGAAAGTCCTCTGACCACATGAACACGTATTCGTGTTTCTATGTTAGGTGACAGAATCCCTTGCGTTTGTATACGGTCGTGTGTATGAAATGCTAAGAGGATGATAGCAAACACCTGTCGTTCACTTAAAAGACTTTTAGAGTGTAGCCTTTCAGTGGAGCTTTCGTGCTCTCATAATTCGAAATTAATACTAATAACAATAATAATGTTAATAGACCCAGGCCTTTTTAAGATTATGCAGAAGACAGTCATACTTTCTACGTGTCGCATAGTAAGGCTGTTATTGGCTAATGAAGCCTGAAGGTTTGAGGGAAAAGTGTAAATCTGCTACTTAATACAGTCACAGAGAATTTTCTCATTATGATGTATATCTGGGATTGTAAATGTTTTCTTTCCAGCAAATATGCTGAGAATGTGTAAGCTCATGCACAAAATAAACAATAATAATAATAATAATAATAATAATAATACCGTGTGCGTTAGCCGTGGTCGTTACGGCAAGACTGCTGGCAGTCGCTCACATCCGGGAGGCGAGGAGGTTCGAATCCCCCCGCCGGCAACCTTGAAGATGGTCTTCTGTGGTATCCCATCTTCCTTCTAGGCAAATGCCGGGGTTGGTCCCTGACTATAGGCCACAGCAGCTACCTTCCAACTCCTCGTCCTTACTTTCCAACTGTCCTCCACAACGGTACTTGTAGCTCACCCATTGGGTGTCCGTCTCGAAGCAGCTACAAAACTGGCCAGCCGAACATGTCCTCGGACACTCCCGGCACTAAAAGACATACGAAAAAAAGAAGAGAAAAGAACAACACCGGAGACGAATGCGTGAACACTGGGCGGTAGTTGGAGCTCGGAAGAAGAGACAGTTGAACTGACGTGGTCCCTAGTTGGCCAAATCGAAAGAAAGAAAGAAAGAAAGAAAGAAAGAAAGAAAGAAAGAAGAAGAAGAATAATACAAGACAGTTGTAATGCCGGAAGCTTTATAGTCTATACCTCAGAAACCGTATGCCTGGGTGGCCACTCTAAAATTGCAGACATTCAAAAACATGAAAGGAAAATTCTCCGGAAAATTCATGGTCCCACGAGAGAAAATTGAATATGGATTAAGAGGAGAACAGTGGACATCTACTCCTTCACTGACAGGTTCACTGATGAATATCTATGACTTTAGTCATTATTCCAAGTTTTCCCGTATTGATTATGATATGTGGATATTTATGTAACATAGGTTCACTGATGCCGTACGAAAGTGAGAGTTTATATGGCCATATCTACAGAAAGAACAGCGACAGACTGACTAAGAGATTATTCAAAGTAATCAACTCAAATAAGGACAAGATGAAATGGCTAGAAGAAACTAAGGTGGACCTCCAAGAAATGAATATCACAGACGACATCATAGAAAATCGTGGAGCTTTTAGGACAAAGGGAGCCAACCATAAATGTAGGGAGAAACCCATAAAGAAATCTGGTAGGAAGTTGTCCACAGAACGCAAGATGCAACACAGTGCATTCATGAAGAGATTTTGGGAGGACAAGGAGGCGAAAACCATCAGGCCAACTAACAAGTTCAAACACGCTCTTTGAATGGGCATAATG
Source organism: Meconema thalassinum (assembly GCA_946902985.2). Taxonomy (NCBI): domain Eukaryota; kingdom Metazoa; phylum Arthropoda; class Insecta; order Orthoptera; family Tettigoniidae; genus Meconema; species Meconema thalassinum. The sequence continues at coordinate 1,324,208,416 of OX336388.2, read as the reverse complement.
ACGAAAGAAAGAAGAAATAATACTGGATTTTTTTAATTTTTTTTTTAGCGTATGGCTTTTAGTGCCGGGAGTGTCCGAGGACATGTTCGGCTCGCCAGTTTTGTAGCTGCTTCGAGACGGACACACAATGGGTGAGCTACAAGTACCGTTGGGGAGGAAAGTTGGAAGGGAAGGGCGAGGAGTTGGAAGGTAGCGGCTGTGGCCTATAGTTAGGGACCAACCCCGGCATTTGCCTGGAAGGAAGATGGGAAACCACAGAAGACCATCTTCAAGGTTGCCGGCGGGGGGATTCGAACCTCCTCGCCTCCCGGATGTTAGCGACTGCCATTAGTCATGCCGTAACCACCTTGGCTAACTCACCCGGTAATACTGGAATAATGTAGCATTTTAGCATTTTTTTTCCTGGAGGGAGTGCGAAAAATCCCAGTCAGTGCAGGATTCAATACTTGGACTTTAGAACTGGTAGTCAAGGTACCTGAATGCACTCTGCTACGTTAATGCTAGAAATAATATACATAAATTTGTTGTTGATTCAATTAGGGACTTTGTAACGTCGTGGCCATGTGGCACCTAATACTTGGGCGTGTGTGGAATCTGTCAGTTAACCTGTGTCATTATTATGGCTGTACAAGTGTGTGTAATTTTAAGTGAGATTTGGATAGGATTTGAGTAGGAAACGTCCAAAGCCTTAATTTACGTAACATCCCGGCATTCTCCTGAATTGGAAGTGGGAAACTATGGAAAACTACTCACAGGACGGTTGATGTAAGAATCGAACCCACCTCTTCTCAGTTGTGTCTCATGAGGATGAGTGAAACCCTCTTTCCAGCTCTCAGACCAGAATTAAATTCCTTGGCAGAGCCAGGAATCTATCCCAGACCTCCGCGGTGACAGCTAAGAATGCTAGTCACTATATCACAAGGCGGACATACAGTGCATAAGATACATCATCTCATGTATCAGTTCCAGCTATGAAAGCTTCTAAATGAAGTTTCGCTGTATGCTGTTCTATATTGATATACGCTATCCCCATTCCCTTTGTTTAATGCCCCCATTTCATTTAGCGCGGTTAATGGAGGGCTGCATAAAGAGTAAGGGGCAATTAGCATAGTCATTAACAATATGATGGTGCAATTATTTGCTTAAGACTCATTAGTCTCATTACTTTGGCCAGATGCCGTATATCTCAATCAACAGGAGAACGCACAGTGAATTATGGATGAAGTGCATAACATCCAATGAACTGCTCGTGCTATCCTCAATAGCCTTCATTACTCGGAAACACCACGCCCTGTATTTTGCCGTTTCGTCTCCGTTTACCGGAATACCCACGATTAGGATTACTTTACATTTAATAAGTATATCAGGGTTTCAAATTTACCGCCAGAAACATTGATGACAAAGCGTAAAGGGAATGGCTGTAAAATAAATAAAACAGAAAAACAACAACAATTGTATATATTAGTGACGTCATAAATACCGATGTAAATGATAAAAACGGGAACTACACACATAAATATATTATACAATTAAGAGGATTTTCAGTCGCCTCACACAACACAACACAACACAAACATAAGATACTTATAGCGACATATAACTCTCAGGGACAGATGACCTCGATGTTCCATCCTTTAAAATAATAATAGTAGTAATAATAATGATTTATTTATTTATTTATTTATTTATTTATTTATCGTATGGCTTTTAGTTCCGGGAGTGTCCGAGGACATGTTCGGCTCGCCTGAGTCTGTAGCTGCTTCCAGCGGACACCCTAAAGGGTGAGCTACAAGTTCCGTTCAATTTCAAGTAGTTCCAACTTTCGCCACCAGATATTAATGATACTTAGTGGTGAACGTTGGAACTTTGATAGAGCGTTCTGACGAAATCTAACCTAACAAATTTTGCTTTACACAAGTTTAGTCTGTGAAAGGATCTTTTACATGCCATAAATCTATGACATGGGACCGCCGGCTTTACTTCCCCTCCGAAGGAAGGCATACTGAAGGATTTTTAACGCTCTTAAAAAATCCGACGACTTCGGCCGGGTTTGAATCCGCTATCTTGGGCATAGCAGTTCAGCATGCTACCAACTACGCCACCGAAGCCGCTATAATAATGATAATAATAGTCATTATAATCATACTAATTATCACAATCGTCGACATGTAGCTATACATATTGCCAGATAAACACAAATAAATAATAAGTATAATAATTACTAATTTTTAATAAGAAAATATGCGCTCAAATGCAGCATTATTATACAAGCCATCATATTAAAACTCAGCAATTTTTTAGGTTTATGCCGTGCCTTATGTGGGGTTTTGCCTAGGACACCCAGCTGGCCCATCAGCGGGCAAATTGCAGATTTAAAACAGTTTCTTAAATAATTCAGTTCTCGTTGGACTTCGGATACATTTGTAGGTTATTGTGTCTTCAACACAATAATTGGTTGGTTGGTTCCTTAGTTTAGGGGCTGCGACAGCGTGGTCATGTAGCCCCGTGTACTTTGGCTGTGTGCAGAATCTGTCTGATAACCGGTGTTAATTGTGATGGTTGGATTAGTGTGTTATCTGTAATTCAGGCAAGGACTGCAGACAATCAATTTTAAGTAGTTTCTACTTTTGCTACCAAATGCTACCGTCAGAGGCACCTAGCTGTGAACTTGTCTACTAGATGCCACCGTAACCGGCATTTGGCGACGAACGTTGGAACTTATAGCGTTAATCAAATCTAACCTAGAAATTTAGCTTCACACAATTGTAGTTATTGGAAGGTTCTTTTACATGCCATAAATCTATGACATGAGCCCGTCAGTATTACTTCCCCTCCGAAGGAAGGCATACTGAGGGATATTTAACGCTCTAAAAACAGACGACTTCGGGCGGGTTTGAACCCGCGATCTTGGGAAAGAAGCCCAGCATGCTACCAACTAGGCCTACGCCACCGAAGCCACCTCAACACAATATTGACATGCAAATTAAAACAAAATATGGAAAATACAAAGCCGTTAAATATTTCATCTAGCACAATGCAAATACAACAGAACTAAGGAAAAAGATACGTGGCCTTTTTCCTTGATTAATATCTCCTTCCTCATTGTTGAGGAGTCACATACAAAATAAGAATAAAATAAAGTACAGTAAAATAAACTAAGCTGAACTGAACTATAATAAAATAAATAAAATAGAATAAAATAAAATCAATTTAAACCTAATAAAAAAGTGACAGTCAGTCTGAAAGACTAGACTATGTATCATTTTAAATGCTACAAATGCTGAAAAATGCTAGAAAGGCTGGAGGCTTCTCGCTTCGCTCGAAGCCAAAGACTCTTGACATGTTAGAAAATAATCTGCATAATACTTATCTTTCTTTATAATACTTTACCTTGTTTCAAATTACTCGCGAACGGCAAGTGCAAACCAAGGGCAAAGCAAGGCCAAGCGTGCGGGATGCCATCACGCTCACCAGAGCGCGCGGGGATGTGCCCCTTCCATCCAGTCTAAAAACACTTATAGTGGGCGATGTATTGAAGATAGATACAGTATATGCTCTCGCGGACTTTTTTGTAGAACTTTTCATGTTGACCAATTCTTACGCTCATAGTATATTGATATGATTAACGGTTTGCCCAGCGTGAGCTTAAGAAGCGCACGGACGCCAACTTTGTTTTCGACTTTTTCACTGAAATCGTTACTACTTGGCTTCCTTTGATCATACATACATTATTTTCTACAGAATCTTTCTTCAAGATATCCTTTACAGAATGGTGAAAACCGCATCAAAATCCATCCAGTGGTTCTCGAGATTACCCGTGACATCCAAGAATCGGGGATTTTTGTCTTATACTAACGAAGTAGATATTGTCGGGGAACACATGCACCAAGCGGTACTATGACGTCACACACCTCAGTGCATCTGGGTACATTTCGTCCCGTCACCGTAACGTAACGCCAGACCCCAGCGTAACGACGAAGTCGACAAGATCATTTAAAATGATAAAACACTTAAAATAAAATAGACTGAACTGAAATGATGTGAAACGAAATTAACTGAACTGATCAAAATTTAAAATATGGAAATGGAACGAAATGAAATGAGCTGAACAGAACTACAGTAAACTGAAATGAATTCAAATGAAACTAAATAAACTGAACTTAAATAAAATGAAATGAACTTAACTGAAATGAAAGTACTGTAAATGAAATGAAATAAAATACAATTAAATAATTTGAAGTAACTAAACTGAAATGAAATAAATTATATTCTAAGTTATTGTGATTTATTGTAATTTACTTATATTTTTCTCAGTTTAGTTACTCTAGTTTATTGAATTATTAAATTTTGTGGTGTTTGAAGCCATATTTTCAGTGTTGCCTTAGTAAACAAGAGTTTAGTGCTTTTCAGTCGGTCAACACGAATGTACCATTCCTTAGCCAGTTCCTGGATATTAAGTAGGCCTACTGAAAGTAAATTTCAGTAAATTTCTAAATCAAGAGTTTAACAAGAGTTTAGTGCTTTTCAAACGGTCAACACGAATGTACCCAAAAGAGATGGGTTATGCCCTAATCCTGAAATAAATTACATGAGATTAATAAAACACTTGTACATTCGTGTTGACCGACAGAAAAGCACTAAACTCTTGAATTATTAAAATTTTATTTTATTTTCAGTTTACTGTAGATAAGTTTAGTTTTACTTCATTACATTTTTAAAAATTTAATTTATTGTGATTTATTGTAATTGTAATGTAACAATTTAAACTAAACTAATTTAAATTAAATTGAACCAAACTAACTAAACTAAATAAACTAAACTAATTTAAACTAAACTAAACCAAACCAAACCAAACTAATTAAACTAATCTAAAGTAAACTAAACTAAACCAAACCAAACTAATTAAACTAATCTAAAGTAAACTAAACTAAACTAAGGTAAACTAATTAAACTACACTAATCAAGCTAAACTCAAGTAAACTAATCTAAACTAATTAAACTAAACCTAACTAAACTAATTAAACTAAACTAACTTAAACTTAACTAATGTAAACTAAACTAATTACTCTAAAGTACAGTAAACTACACAAGACTAATTAAACTAAACCAAAACAAACTAAACTAAACTTAACTAATTAAACTAAACTAAGGTAAGCTAAACTAATCAAATTAAAATAAATTAAAATAAAGTAAATTATAGTAAACTAAAGTAAACCAAACAGTACTAATTAAACTAAACCAAATTAAACTAAAGTAAACACAACTAATTCAAACAAAACCAAACATAACCTACACTAAACTGAAAGTAACATACATTACAATGAAATAAAATAAAATATAATAAAATAGAATAAAATGAAATCAAACGAAATAAAAATAAATCTAAACTAAAATATAAGCAAACAATAAAACATACCGTATCGATTGCCTAGTTCTAATATTATGAAAACAATGTGTGAAGTCAAGCACATGATATCATGTTCCACCCATTAATGATTGACGATCTGTTTATTTTAGTTTATTTGCCGCTGTAGTATAGACTAACCTCGATGAAGCATCACATTATAGGAAATATACTGTACTTCTAATTCTTCCAAAGCCTATATTCTAATTTTCTTATCCGTACAGATTATAACTTGAATTTCAGGGATTTTAATCAGAAACCTAACTTCTTAAATAGTTAACCTGAGCAGTTAAGAAAACGCTCGACTTGCTGAAGTCGCACTCGTAATATGGAAGCTTCATTTTTCTCATTACAGTTAAATTGAGAATTAATTCTAATATCCGTAATATCGGCTCGAAATACGGGGACATAATATTGAAATTCAAGATGGCATATTGGCTTTCAGAATCCAACACATCTTTAGATGCTTGGTATGTCTTTTGAGAGGTTTCGCCTCGGTGGGCCAAGTCAAGCTCTTCAGCGGGCTCTTGGTGACCGTGCCCGGACTGCCGCACGGGTAGTGAACCATGCACTACTGTACATCCCGTTTATGCGGGAATTAAGAGCTTTCACAAAATTACCTCCTCTCAATAGAAGTATGAAAATATGGTATATTTGCTTTCTCGGCGGGCAAGGTGCACCGAGAGTCCGCTGATGAGCCTGACTTGGTGCACCTAAACAAGGGACACAAAAATGACACGGCAAAAACCTAGAAACATTCCTGGATTTTAATAAGCACCGTAACTTCATTTGTCACCGGCCACGGTGGCTGAGAGCACTTGTGCGCTAGCTCGTACCTCGCCTGCATTGGAAAAGCGTGGATTCGAATCCTAACTCGGCCGTCGTGAAAGTGGTTTTCGTGGTTTCCCATTTTCTCCACAAGGTAATTGCCGGGAAGTTTCCTATCAACAGGTCAACGGCCATCTTCCAAAATTCCTTCTTGACCCTTCCTTAATTAAACTCAAGTTAGTGGTTGCCTGTCACCATTCCCAGTTGTTTCTGCTGACAAAGTATGTTCAGCTCGCAGACACTGTCCTTGTGACGGTGGAGGAATGATCCCTCGCAGAGGCCATGGGTGAAGCCAAGATGGGTGGATAAGCGAATAAAAAACAAGATGTTCAGTAAAGAAAATATAGCCTACTTTCTCCTAAATGTATGAGTATAGTTATAACTCGTTGTTATTATCAAAGAGTATAATAGAACTATTCTTTGTTGAAGACCTTAGAAACGATTTACCTCTACCAAACGCCACAACCTAGATAAAAACTGCTACCATCATTGAAGAAAGAAAGATAAGAAGTATCTAAAGAATGCTGTGGATCTGGAGACATAATCGACCGGACTGGCGGCGTGGCTCAGCGGTAACGTTCTCGCTTGCTGGACCGTATGTTTCAGGTTCGTATCCTGGCGCAGTCAGCTGGCATTTGAGGGTGCACAAATGCGAGGGAGCCGTGTTAGTAGATTTACTGGCACGTTAAAGATCCCCTTCGGGACAAAATTCTGGCACCCCGGCGTCTCTAAAAGCAACAGTAGTTAAAAGGGACGTAAAACCAATAACATTATTATTATTATTATTATTATTATTACATAATCGGCCTGACGCGGGCAACATCCAACTTTGAGTTGAGGCATGTCTTTACACGTCTGGCTGCGTATGACTTTCACAACCCTAATTGAATTAACAAATCTTTCCATGATCCTACAGAGACGTGTGTATACAAACTATGTGGATATTTTCGATTGCTATTTGGCTGAAATAAAAGTATTAATTAATATACTGAACTAGCACCAACGGTAGAGTTCAGATACTATGTGAAATCGTTTTGTTCTTTACTTCAATTAACATTTTCAAATAACGCACAATAGGCTGTTACAAACCCTTTAAAATAAAAAGTAAAAATGTATCGTAGTATCATCTTGTCATTCTTCAAATTCGATGCGCATAGAATGCCAATGGTATAGTAATCAATGGATCCCCACGTAGACTAGTCGTGACATCTAGTGGTGAAATATCGAACAATATAATCCTAACAGAGCGAGTGCATTCTAGCGGCCAGGAGAAGAAACTTTTCAATAAAATCTGGAAGTTATTAGGTCGGCGTGCAGTTACCTTTTTGGCAGCTAGATGTCTCGAGTAAATCTGCTGGCGAATTATGTTTTAATTAAATATATATTTTACACCATAATATGCACAATATAACGCTTAATTTTAAAACATCTGAGTCATTACAAAACAATAAACATATAACATTTCAAGCAAAAAACCTAGCTCTGATCGGGTTTGAACCATAGGCATTTGAGCGATAGGCTAACGCTATACCACTGAGCTAATTGTGTCAACGAATATCGTTCTATATAAAATGACTTACATAGAACTTGTTAGCAAATAATGATTTATACTAAACGATTTCATCACTGGAGTATATTATTTATATATAAAGCATTTCATACAAAGTTTATTTATTTTGTATCAGTACGCTATATTGCATGCAAAACTCAAATTAGTGAAATAGGCCTATAAGTCAGGCACAAGATATCCGCTGCCATCTTGTCTTATTACTGAATCGGCTCAGCTTTTTAAAATCACGTCTGCACTATAGTATTACAAAATAAACTTTTAATTTCGAACGTGCCTCTTCCTTTAGAACAGTTAAAACGATTCTCGGCTCGATAATCGGAACTGGTGGGTCCCATGATATGGATTATAAAGTTTGCATAATTCGCACGGCCGCCATCCTGAAATGGTATGGCGGACGACCTTGTAGTTTGGTCACAAGACGCATCCTATAGGAAGGTATGTTGTTACCAAATTTGGTATAGATCGGATGATTTGGTTAGTCGTTATTTGATTTTACGTTTTGAACGTTTGAGTGGCCGCCATTCAGTTTTAGTAAAGATGGCGGCGATATAAAACATGACACTGAGGTGTCCTTTGCTAGTGCTACCTTTGTACCAAATTTCGTTCAATTCGCATTCACCGTGTTCGAATTGATAGGGGGGGGGGGACAGACATTCAGAGTACACACACTCACACACACACACAGACACACACACACACACAGACTCACACACACACACACATACACACACACAGACAGACACACTTTTTTCGCCCTGTGTTGATCTCATAAGTCTGCTTTCATTTTTTGCAAAAATCGAAAGTAGGCTAATAATATATATATTTAATGTTTTCTGGTATTGGTCAGACGTAATTATTTCTTTAAATATCGTCCATTATTATCACGTTATTACGGACCCAGAATAAATATGATTAATGTCATACAATTGTACGTGAAAAGTTTGACGATAATACAAGTATCTCAAGAAGTGTATTATTCTCCAATCATAATAACATTGTAGAGGTTTGTGTTTTGCAAATTGGGGAAGCTTGTACTTCATAACGCAGTTACAAGCTTACAAATGAAGCAAGCCGCAGCTCAGCGCGCAAATCCCGGGTTATTTAGGGAAATATCCCTCTATCCCAGCGGCATGCAATCTTAATCACAGTTAAAATTAAGCAATTAAGGCTTTAAACTTAAACGTATTGTTCTAAACAGAAGGAGTGTATAAAAGTGTGCTTATTTTTCCTTTTTATGTTTCAGCAGTGGAGCTGCGCGCGCCAAAACGGATTAAACGATAATTAAAATCGATACTCGTGCGAGTCGAATACATAATGCTCTACCCTTGCGATATTCAGCTTAGTTATCTGCACATAGTTATACTACTACAAGAATACAAAACGGAAATTATATAGCTTGAAACATTTACGACATCATTAAACAGAAACGAAAGTCGTAACAAATATATTGACCAAATACACATAAAATGTTAGCCAGTAGCTCGTTAGGGAACTGTTCTCTCATATTTGTAAACTTTACATAAAAAGTACCGTGAGTGTTTTGAGACTTGGTTTCTTGTGAGTTTCATGGAATATAATAATAAATTTTAGATTTGCTACTTTACAGGGAGGTTATTCATTTAAAATTTCTAAATAAAATTTATAGATTCGAGTGGCAGCTTTTAGCTTACAAATTTTATGAATGTGATAATTCATAGCTAAACAATTATAGTTGCATTACGGTTCTACTGAGTGCTGATTTCATAATAAACTGTCAAATAATGGACATCGCTTTTTCAAAAGTTAGTTTGTGAGTTTACGTGTATTTAAAAATGAAATTAAAGGGTATTAGATAATTCATATTGAATGTCAATAATTAGAAAACTAACACGTTACGATACAGGATTATTCAAATTAGCTAAACTACCGTTGGGATAAAACTTTCTCCTCACAAACATCATTTTCATAAAACACTAGATTAAGGATAATTTGTATATGCATTTTAAACAGGGTAGGTTAAGAGATATACTTGAAATATTTACTTCCAATATTGTCTTGGAGTCAATACAGCAGTAAAGAGAACTTGTATTCATTGGGAGCAGTATGCTATAAAGTGCATCGTTTCTATCAAACGATAGACAGTGCCGATAACAATATGACTTGCGTTTTACACCCTAAATGATGCTAGTTTTATGGGCAATAAATTCCCGGTGAAAACGAAAATATACTCGATGTGTTTCCGGACAGCATGGAACTGGCATTATAATATTAGAAGTGCAATCCAATATCTGCATAGCTACACTAAGTAAACCGAGTGCTAGTAGGTCGGTATCATGAGTCCACAAAGTGTAGAGAACGCTCGACGTCGGCTGAGGGACGTTCTGCGTCGTGCTGATAAGCTGGGACTATCGCTGAAGGAAGTGGTCAAGTTACCGGCCGCTGAACGCCTGCTAGACCTCAGCTGTGAGAGGAGACGCCACGGAGGAAATGTTCTGGCGTTTGGAGTGGCGATGCTCGTGTTGGTGGCAGCCGTCCTTGTCTGTTGCTACGTCACTGACAGCCACCCCAGACTGGGCGAACCCACATGGAGGCTCGAACAGTACCAAACAGTGGTGAGTACAACCATTATAGTATTGCATGTCGACCCATACATCTAGGGCAGCGGGGATGAGGTAGGATGGATGGTTTTTATGGTTATGTCAACCTGATGAGAGTTGGGGCGGAACAATCAGGTCATCTGCCAATGATGTTGTTAATGCATTTGAGGGGCTTGGAACACCTTAGTTATAAACCCCGTTTAGTTGAGTGTGTGTTGAACTTGTCTGATAACCTGTATTGCTGTGATTACTCTATAGCCTAGTGTGTGCAACTGTATCAGAAACAGGGATGATTCATGCGCCCCAAGACATGAAGTAAGGTACTATCCCAGCATTTGCTTGGAGGATATGTGGTTAAACCCGGGGAAAAACACACTAAGCGCCAGGATTTGAACCTACAGTCTCCGGACTCGCTATAGATGCCCTCACGGCCGTGGTGCGTGATTTAACTATTGAATGATTTTGTTAATTAATTTAGGGGCTTTCGAGATCGTGGCCATATAGCGCCATCTATTTCAGGGTGTGAAGAATTTCTCATGATAACCTGTGTTATTGTGGAGTTTGTAGTGCTGTGTGCAATTGTAATTGAGACTAAGATTGGAAAGGAAGCGGCCGTTGCCTTGCTTAGGAACCATAGCGACATTTGCCTGGGGGTAGAGGTGGGAAAACCACGGTTAAAATCACTTGTGAGATGACTGAGTTGTGAATCGAACCGGGATCTCCGGGACGACAGCCAAGAATGCTAGCTGCTACACCAGAGAGTGGTCAATGCGTAAGGCGAGGAAGCTTGCAAGAATAAGGAAGTTTCAACTATTAGGTTGTGTATTGATTGTAAAATTAAACTCCATGTTGACAGAAGGTAGAGTGTTAAAATGTCTGACGTTTGCAGGAGTAGGATCTCTGATATTAGTTGCCATTGCTCTACCACCTGAGCTAATGTGGCAGAAGCTTGGAATTCTCATGACAAGGGTACTTGTGAAGCTATCTTGTGTTAACACAATCACGCTGTGTGGTTAAAAGAAATTGATTCTACGACCGCACTGATCACCAGGCCTCAATGGTCATTAATGTGGTCATGATAATCGAATATTTGGAAGCAAGCTTGTAGTTTGATACTGTTTGTTGTTGATTTATTTTGGCGCTTGTGTCGGAAGCGGCTGTGGTTTTACGTTAGGCACCATCTCGGTATTTTCCTGGAATAGGAGTGGGAAACCACGGAAAACCACTTCCAGAATGGCTCAGGTAAGAATCAAACCCACCTATTTTTAGTTTTGCTTCACGAGGCTGAGTGTACTCCGTTCCAGCCCTCAGACTAGAATTAAATTTCTTGGCAGAGCCGAGAATCGAATCCGGGTCTCCACGGTGACAGTCAAGAATGCTAGCCACTACGCAACGAGGCGGCTTATTAAAATTTTAATAACTTAATGAAACTTTAAAATTGATTTTACGGATTTGTTATTACTAACTAAAATAGAATATATTAATATCATGTAATGTCTCTTAAGGATTCGGGCATAACACCCGATAAAAATGACCTCAGTTGTGTTAACCGACTGAAAAACATACATTTGTTTACTAAGGCAACATTGAAAATTGATTTCCAACATGATTCGAGCTGAAGGACATGAGAGAGAAGCTGGTATTCGGAAAGGTGTAAGGCAAGGCTGCAACTTATCACCCATACTTTTCAATCTTTACATTGAACAAGCAATGAAGGAAATTGGAGAAAAATGTAAAATGGGAGTGAAGATTCAAGGAGAAATAATTTCAACACTGAGATTTGCCGATGACATCGACATCTTGGCCGACACGCCCCGAGGATTTGAATGAGTTTTTGAATGGTATGGACTCCGTCTTGAGGAAAGAATTCATGATGAAAATTAATAAATATAAAACAAAAATATTGGAACGCAGCCGAAATAAATCAGAGACCTCTATGTACATCAAATTGGCAGGTGAAAACTAAAGGAAGTAGGAGACTTCTGTTACTTAGGTAGCAAAATAACCAGTGATGGACGAAGCAAAGAGGATATAAAAAGTAGGTTAGCTCAGGTAAAGAAAGCATTTCTACAGAAAAGGAATCTGTTGACATCGAATATAGATTTAGGCATTAGAAAGCAATTTTTGAAAGCCTTTGTCTGGAGCGTGGCACTCTATGGAAGTGAAACTTGGACTATTGGTGCATCAGAAAAGAGGAGATTTGACACTATTTAAAATGTGGTGTTACTGGAGAATGATGAAGATCAGATGGGTAGATTGAGTTACAAATGAAGAGGTATTAAGACTAGTAGGAGATGAGAGATGTTTCTGGCGACTGCTAATGAAGAGATGAATTAGGTTGGTAGGACACATACTAAGACACCCAGGAATAGCAAGCTTAATTACGGAAGGAAGGGTCGAGGGCAAGAACTGTAGGGGTAGACCAAGGTTAGAATATGTTAAACAGATTGCCTCAGTTGTAGGGTGTGGTAGATATGTAGAGATGAAACGATTAGCTCAGGACAGGGAGGCGTGGAGCGCTGCATCAAATCAGTCAAAATACTGAAGACTCAAAAAACAACAACAACAAACATTTAAATACCGTACATTATTGGTGGTAACAATATTGGCAAAGCTTCTTACGTACGAGTAGTTCCATTTAAACATACACATTTGTCTCCATGACGCCAGTGAAATTGTTCTTGTTGTTGTAATGATAGGAACATTCGTGGTATAATAAAACACAAAAGAAGTGTAGATTGAAATGTTGAATCAAGGTTGGAATTATTGCCACTGAGTTCATACAAAAGGCAGTGTTCAGACTATATCAGATCGTAGTTTATGGATGTGTAATGCGCTTTATGGTTCAAGTTTACGATCACCTAGGATTTCTTTAGAAGATTACAGGCGTGGATTTCAGAATATTTATGGCATGTTGTGCTATTGATTAACTCGTCAACCTAAGACCATTTTGCCTCCAGTCAAAATATGAGTCACGGGGAACTATTTCAATGATAACCGAAACATTATCACACCTTCATACTTCATCATCATGCGCTAATTGGGGTCACTGTAAGTTTAACTGTACATTATGATGCTTGTTTACTGTTTGTTTGGTCCAAATGGTTTTCACTACTAGGGTTCAGGATGTTAATCCGATCTTTTCGCACCAGTTGTCCGTTTATTATCTCGGAAATTTCCAACAATCACGATGCCTGTTCCGAACGGGTCTCAGCCCAGTGCGCCTTCTGGGAGTAGACCCATTACTTCGATGTTTCTCTTGCCGCTAACGTACTCAGGGCATTATTTTTTGGAGGGGGAGCTTTGAGTCAAAATTGTTTTATATGCGATATTATGGACTCACTCTACGGCCCTTGTGCAGTTTGTTTATATCTACTGTATTATCTATCATCTATTTAAAATGAATGTTCGTCTGTTTGTCTTTTATGCATTCATATACCATTCATCCGATTGCGATGAAACTTTGATGAGTTGTTGTGTCCACTCCCGAGATGGTTATAGGCATAGTAAATTCAATTTACAATAGATGGCACGTGAATAGTTTCAACAAATCAGTGTTGGCGCGCAAATAGTTTCAACGAAGTGTCGCATGTGTTCATATAGACTACCATTCATCCGATTGCGATGAAATTTTGGTGAATTTTTGTTCCCACTTTCGCGAAGGCTTCTGATTTAGTACATCCATTTTACAACAGGTGACGCACGAGTAGTTTCAAGAAAAAGATGTTGGTGCGCAAATCGTGTCCAACGAAGTCCCGTATGCGTTCATCCGTTTGCGAAGAAACTATGGTGAGTTGTTGTGCATACTTCTGCGAAGGTTTCAGAATGAGTAAATCCATTTTACAATAGATGGCGTACGATTCGATTCAACAAACGCAAGTTAGCGCGCGAAATGTTTATACAAAGTCCCGTATGCGTTCGTATACCTTTTTCCCCATTGCAATGCAACTTTGGTGTATTGTTGTGCTCACTCCCGCGAAGGTTTCCGAATAAGTAAGTCAACATTACAATAGATGGTGCACGAGTCGTTTCAACAAATTATCCTTTGCGAGTTGCTGAACGCATGCCCACAAACGTTTCTAATTTAGTAAATCCAATTCATGATAGATGGCACGCGAATCGCTTCAACAAGTGAGTATTGGCGTACGAATCATTTTAACAAATGAGTGTATTTCACACCGTTTAACGGCAGTTTTTGTGTTTTCGTTGAATGATTGTCTCAATGCGTTCCAATACCGTTCATCTGATTACGATACTAATTTGGGGAATTGTTATACACATGCCCACGAAGGTTTCAGAGATAGTAAATCAAGTCTTCAATAGGTGGCGCATGAGTCATTTCAACAAAAGTCTTTGGGATATGCAGCGCTCGAATCATTTCAACAAATACGAATTGGTGCGCTGTTGCAGCGGATGAATTGATGAATCCACCAACAGAGCCGGAAACTAGCATACTTTCTTAATTATCGACGCGATCTTCACAGAGAACGGCTTTATGAGTTTTCTTTCTCTCTATATAACCACTAAGTTTGTGTCTTTTTGACATTTCTTATTGGTGTTTTACATAGAGCCAATGTGAAATCATGAGCAAGAGCTACTCAGTGGCAGTGGTATTATGCTGTAGCTGATCGTTGATGTTAGCTCATAGTGATAAGGAATGTATTACTTTCAACAGTACAAAATCTACATTTTAAACACATGTTTAATTCTATGTGAATGAAAGAATATTTTCTATATTGATCATGTTTAGAACAATTCGAAGATCAAATACTATAAAATTGGCCTAAAACTGTTCCTTATATCAAGAGAGAGTAGAATACTTAACATGGTGCCTTATATAGGCTATATTTTCAATCGTATGGTAAAGCGGGCTGTTTCAAAATTGAACTACAAATAAATCATGGCATTAATGAGTGAGTCGTCGCTAAATTTAAAGTGTGAGTTAGTAATTGTTATTTTAAGGGGCGGAACGACAAGGTCATCTGCCCCTACATTTCAAAGTGTAGTGTTAAGTGTAGTGTTTATACAATTTTCGCGTGTGAAGCCGTGACGGTAATGCTAGTATATTTTAATATATGCACGGAGATTATTTTGCTGGACTGGGGCCGGCGACCGGCTGCCGGCTGCGCGCGCCTTCCACCAGTCAACCGAGCTCGGGCCTCGGATATTGCGCAGGTGGAAACCCTAACAAAGTACATTAATTAATGATAAATTCACCAGCAAATCATGATTAATGAACTTACATTTTCACAGAAGTTGCAGCAAATGTTCTCCATCAGCTGACAGACAGGCGTTGCACCGCATAAATAAATTAGCGTTTACACGTTGTAATTCCCTTCTATTGTGAGGGATATCTTCTGCCGTATATTGTTCTCCAGCTCCACTAGAGTACGGGCAACCCATCAGAGGCAGAACTTTTTACTAGCGACAATGGATCAACTGATTGTGTTAATAAAGTGCAACATTTTAAGAAAACTTCATTGATCTGTAGGCCTACGTTTTGTATTTTATATTACCCCACAATTAAACATCAAACTAGCTTAGGTCCATGCTTTGATTAATTATAGTAAACATGCAGGGGGGAACAGGAGTAGCTACATAATGTAACGATGTCTGTATGTCGGCTGAAGGAGAGAATTTTTAGCATCTTCTGTGAAAAGGTAAGTTCTAACCTTTAACTGGTGACGTGAGGTCATCCAGATTCCCAAGAAATAAAGAAAAAATATGAGTGTTTCTTTAATTAAATCTTGCAAGAAGCTTTTGTTTATGATTACCTTCTTATCTGTGCGCTGACACTTCCCACCTTCGTTGATGAAAGTTTAGTGACTTAATGACTTTAATGACCCAGGTTATCTCGCCTGCGTGCTATCCGCGGTCCGAGCTCGGTTGGCTGATGGAAGACGCACGCGTATGGCAGCCGGTCGCCGGCCCCCTGCAGCTAAAGAATCTCACTGTGTAGTTGTATATAGCTTGCGACTTATTACATGCTTAATTGGGGCGCATAAAAGTCAAAAGAATGAGCTTCTCGCCTTATCGTAGGAATGTTGAGTGATTTGTGGCCATCTCCGAGCACGGTCTATGAAATCATATCTGAACCTTCAGCTTCAAGTCAAAAAATGGATATGAATTGTACAATGCTTTTTTCTCTGGATTTGAGGCTTCCTGTTAACCTCTTGCAATATATACATAAGTTATACCCTATTTTTATTGTTAATGGCCTTCTTCTTAAATACAAATTCTTATGCATCTCTACCTAGTGATTTTGACATCAACTCATTACAAACAAAAGTTGAACTGAGGTTTCATTTAGTCATTATAGACCTCATTTACGTTTAAAACAAAGTCATTGCTGAACATACAAAAGGTTCAGACAAAAGGTTACTTTGTTTATGAAGATAATGATTATGTCCTTACAAGAAAGCAATTAATTCAGTTAAGGGGTCTCACACAGCGCTCGTAGCCATCTCCGCAGGGTTATGACATTTTGGTAGTATGATGAAAATATTTACCGAAAACTACCACCCAATTTCTTATTGTACACAGGTGGCCAATTTATTATGGTAAAGTTGAATAGAACCAAATTATTTATTGTTAATTGGTTCACATAGGCTAATGTTAAACTATTGTATAGGCTATATACATTTCCTTTATCCTGATAATGAGGAGGTGTTTTTGTGGCATCCTAACCAGATCAGTCATGGTCACCAATTGAGCTAATGCGGCTGGAAATTAATAAAATGAACGATTTCCAATCAATGATTCCTTATATTTTAGTGTATACCATACACTACAGTACCCTTAACAATAGAACAAACGGCGGCAGATATAATTTTAGGACAGGGTGAGTTCCGACACCAGAAGTTTAGCTTTCCCAAAGATCGGCATTTTACTGCCCGTGTAAGCGGTGGCCCGGGATCGATTCCTGGCTCTACGAAGAAATGTAATTCTGGATTTAGGGCTGGAACTGGGTACACTCCGCCTCGCGAGGTAAAACTGAGAACAGACTGGTTCAATTCCCACCTTAGCTATCCTGGGAGTGGTTTTCCGTTGGTTCCACACCTCTACTCCAGGCGAATGCCAGGATTGTTCCTAAATTTGAAGCCATGGCCGCCTCCTTCCCATTACTCATCTCAATTACAAATGCACACACTAATACAGCCATTGCAATAACAAAGTCTGTCAG
Source organism: Meconema thalassinum (assembly GCA_946902985.2). Lineage (NCBI taxonomy): Eukaryota > Metazoa > Arthropoda > Insecta > Orthoptera > Tettigoniidae > Meconema > Meconema thalassinum. The sequence continues at coordinate 1,324,190,855 of OX336388.2, read as the reverse complement.
ACAACCACACAGACTCAAGTACACAAGGCTACATGTCTCAAAGTCCCGAATAGAATCAACAAGAACAGTAACAACATCATAAATAAATTAAAAATTGGAATACAGAAAGTTTTGTAAATATTCTCATCGTACTACCAAAAATATAAAATATATACACATTAAATGCACATAAATGGTCTTCCCTTTTGGGGTTGCTTAATTTCATGGAGATCGTATATCGGAAAACAACCTACTGTTCAACCTACAGGCGTTCAGCAGGGCACTTGAGAGTTCAGTGGTAGGAGAGGGGTGTAGAGCAATGTGGGGTTCGGAACGAATACTTCCATATCTGAGAACATTGACGCGCGTGACAGTAGGTTCGCAGAATCAGACACATACATGCCCAACGTGGCAAATGTTTTACGCTGCGGTAGTGTACAAGGGGAGTGGAATGGGGTAAAGTGCAGAGCAACGTGCCGGTAACTGTTGGTAGAGAGTTTAGAATCATATCCATGCGGAGATAGCTACGAACGGTGTATGATACTACTTAAATTCTCTTCATATAATAACAAATCCTATTAACTTTCTGTTGAACGCCATTAGGCGAAGCCGATAACCAGGCTATTTAAAGACCCGTCACTTCCTAATCTTGTTCATGCAGACCTCAAGGGCAGCGGCTGCTGTTTTGGACAGCGAATTACCTGAACTTTCCTCCTGTCAAGACCGTCTCTGTCCTCTTTTAAAGCTACCGATATTAAGTAACAAGCGTTCTTTAATCTAATATAATGGAGAGCATGTCACTTTTTTTGTTAGACATCAGTCTGTGTTTAGCCGCAGGGACTAGCTATTAAAACAACACTCAATGACGTCAGAATTCTGGTTGGTTCCTCAGTTTAGGGGCTGCGACAACGCGGTCATGTAGCCCCGTGTACTTTGGGTGTGTGTAGAATCTGTCTGATAACCGGTGTTAGTTGTGATGACTATATTAGTGTGTATTACCGAATGTTGGGCGGCGGTAAATAACTCGACCCCCTGAAGGGGCCAACGGCTTCTGGCGGATGAGCCCCTTTAGGTGGGGTGATGGCCCCTCAGTGTAGGAAATGACACTGAAACCCATTACGTATATATTGGCCCAACGGCAAAACGGACGGAGGAGGAACTTTCCTTGTGGTTCTCAACGGTCGTGGAGGCGGATGAGGTCATGCCAGATGGACTGGCTGTGAAGGCGCAACTCAATTATATTTAGATTCTGCGGCAGTCCATTGCAGTCACGGTGCTAGAACCTGCACGTCTCATTTCTTTTGTGCCGCAGGGTATAGTTCCGAGATCATAGTGTGTGGGTCACTTCCTTGCAAGCTGTGATCCACCTTAAACAAAATCTCGCTTGTGGCACCTTCTTCCTGCTGTCACATCTTTCAACAAGTCCAGCGGCGATGGGATAAGGATGGTGGAGGCAGGTTTTCGGGTCGAAACTGGAAGCCTCTAGTTCGGACCTGCACGCTGGCAGCAGATGTGTGATGGTCGTCTTTCTGAGACCTCGTGACTACTCAGGAGTTCGGTCCTGCATCTGTGTTTGGGCAGGCCTATTTAGGATCACCGCTGCCCACCCCGAATGGTGAAGGCCCTAGAAAATGTGGGCTAAACATCGGTAGTCACACCTTTAGCCGGCTGGGAGGCCGCACCCGGCGGGTCACCCCTTTTGCGGTCGAAAAACGAAAACAAAGAATATCTAAACATTAATGATAGGATCCTGGAATGTTCGTACGTTACTCGATTTGAAGGACAATAACAGGCCTGAGCGAAGAACAGCACTCGTCACCCATGAGCTTGGTCGAATGAACATAGATATTGCTGCCTTAAGTGAAACCAGATTGTCCAACGAAGGTAAAATTACAGAGTTCAGTTCAGGGTACACCATATTCTGGAAGGGAAAAGATGAGGGAGAGCGCCGTATTCATGGTATTGGTTTCGCTATAAAGACCACACTGGTGAATGATCACCAGCTAACTCCAACTGCTGTCAGTGAAAGAATTATGACTCTTCGAATCCCACTCTCCGGGGGTCACTTTATGACTCTTATCTCTGCATATGCTCCCACCTTGGATGCTGATATAGAAGTTAAAGATCAATTCTACAACCAGCTGAGAACAATCATCACCAAAGTACCATCTAGAGACAAACTCTTAATGCTTGGCGATTTCAACGCTAGAGTTGGTCAAGATCATCAATTATGGAACAATGTGATGGGAAAACAAGGACTTGGCAACTGCAATGCCAATGGCCTATTACTCCTTGGTCTATGTGCTGAACATGAACTCTTTATTACCAACACTCAGTTCCGCCTGCCGAATCGCTGCAAAACCACTTGGATGCATCCTCGCTCGAAGCACTGGCACATCCTTGACTATATCATCACCAGGCAATGTGATAAAAAGGACATCCTTGTCACCAGGACCGCAAGAAGTGTCGATGACTGTTGGACAGGTCATAAGCTCCTTTTTTGCCGGTTGAGGATCTCAATCTGCCGCAAACCGAAACGATCCATCCACAACCTTTCGAGACGGAAATTTGACACTTCAAAACTCCAAGTAAAATCAATTGCTACAGATTACAGAAATGAAAACGCAAATAAGCTGGCTAGTGACCCTGTTAGCACAAATAGTGTTGTACAGGAATGGACAACGCTTCGGAAGGTCATTACTGAGTCAGCTGAGGAAACAATTGGTTTTGTGAAGAACAAAAGACAAGACTGGTTTAATGAAAATAATGATGAAATTATGTGTCTCATCAATGCCAAACGGGAAGCCCATCTATCCTTTCTTCAAGATCCGTCTTCCAGTGTGAAAAAATCACAATTCGTGCAACTTAAGGGGAAATGTCAGGCACAAATCAGGGAAATAAAGAACAACTGGTCGCAGCGAAAAGCTGAAGAACTGCAAAGACTATCTGATGCCCGTGACCTGCGAAACTTCTATGCAGGCGTAAAGGAGGTATACGGCCCAATCCGGTCATCATCAGGTACATTGAAAACTGCTGACAATTCCGCCATTTTAACTGAAAAAGGACAAATTTTGGAGCGTTGGAAGGAACATTTCTCTGCACTTCTAAATCGTGCCTCCAATGTTGCCGAGGACTTTCTTCGAAACATCCCTCAGCAGCCCCAACAGCCATGGATGGCGGTTCCGCCGACATTCCGAAATTTCACCAAAGCGCTCAATCAACTAAAGCCGAGAAAGGCTCCTGGTCCTGATAACATCCCTCTGGAGTTGTTACAAAGTGGAGGTATGGCCTTGAAGACTTGACTTTTTACACTTATCCTGTTAATTTGGGAATCGAGAAGTACCTGACGACTTGAAGAATGCTGCCATCATAACTATCTTCAAGAAAGGCGATCGTAGCGTGTGTGGGAACTACCGAGGTATATCGCTATTATCCATTGCAGGTAAAGTTATAGCAAGAATTCTCCTAAACCGGCTCCAAAGTATCTCGGAGAGGATTTTGCCCGAGTCTCAATGTGGTTTCCTAACCTCCAGGGTCACAACAGACATGATATTCTGTGCCAGACAACTCCAGGAAAAGTGCAGAGAGCAACAGGAGCCCCTGTATTTAGTTTTCTATGACCTGGAAAAAGCCTTTGATTCTGTACCAAGACCTGCTATGTGGAAAGTATTAACGCACTTTGGATGTCCCGATCGCTATGTGGAATTAGTTAAAGCTCTTCATGATGGAATGTCTGGGAAGATTCTTCACGGTGACTCTGTATCCGATCCATTTCCAATCACTCACGGTTTGAAACAAGGCTGTGTGCTTGCTCCAACACTCTTTGCATTGTACATGGCTGCCATGATGTATGAATCATCTTCCAACAACCCAGGCATAGAGATTAAGTTTCGCTTCGATGGAGGTCTTTTCAATCTGGCAAGACTTCGTTCACAGAGACATACCCAAGTTACCCGGGTGACAGAACTGCAGTATGCCGATAACACCGCATCTCCTGCTCCGACAGCTGCAGAGCTTCAACAATCGGTCAATCGCTTTAGCACTGCTTGTGATCTCTTTGGTCTCACCATCAATGCAAAGAAAACAAAGGTGCTTGCACAACCTGCCCCAGAATTACCTCTTCCTGAGTTCAATATCTCCATCTTAGACTCAACACTGGAGCAGGTTGATCATTTTTCATATCTTGGCAGCATCTTGTCTAAACGCTGCACTTGCGAACAGGATGTTGACAAAAGAATTGGGGCTGCCCATGCAGCATTTGGCCGTTTAATGCACAGAGTCTTCATGAATAAAGACCTAAAGATGCATACCAAACTCATGGTGTACAAAGCTGTCGTCATCTCAACGCTACTGTATGGCTGTGAAACTTGGACACTCTATCGCCGTGATATCAAGAAACTTGAGCGTTTCCACCAACAAAAGATGAGATACATCTTGAACATCAAGTGGGAGGACTACGTGACCAACACTGCAGTTCTCGAGAGAGCGCATCTCGATAGCATTGAGACAACTATAATCGCTCATCAACTGAGATGGTTAGGCCATGTTCACCGTATGACTGATACCAGGCTTCCACGTCAATTCCTTTATGGTGAGCTTTGCTCCGGCACTAGACCTCATGGGGCTCCTTTGAAGCGTTTTAAAGACCAGTTAAAACACATCATGACGACGACTGGTATAGACATCCACTCATGGGAAACATCTGCTGCGGACCGTTTACTGTAGCGGAACACTACATCGACGGCTGTCAACTTCTTTGAAGAAGAACGTCGCAGACATGAAGAGGCCAAGCGACAAGCAAGAAAGCTTCGTCAATTGCAACCCCGCCCTCCCCCGACCATTGAGTGCAATTTATATGGGCGCATGTTTTATGCCAGGATTGGCCTGTTTAGTCACCAGAAGCACATCCACAGGCTGGTCTGAAAAGCTCTATGCAGGAAGAAGTATGTATGCTCGGAATCGAGTTACAGCCGACGACGACGACCTGTTTTCAATTCAAGTAAGGACTGCAGACATTGAATTTTTGCAAGTAGTTCCTACTTTTGCCGCCAAACGCCACCGTCAACGACTACTAGTTCACAACTTGGTAACCAGATGCCACCGCAGTCGGCTCCTGGCGACGAAGGTCGGAACCTAAGAGCGTTTGTCAAATGTGTAACCTAACCTAATTTATCTTCACACAGGTGTAATTAGTGGAAGGTTCTTTAACATGCCATAAATCTATGACATGGGACCGCCGGCTTTACTTCCTTTCCGAAGGAAGGCATACTGAGGGATTTTAACGCTCTTAAAAATCCAATGACTTCGGCCGGGTTTGAATCCGCGATCTTGGGCATAGAAGCTCAGCATGCTACCTACTACGCCACCGAAGCCGCTCGTCAGAATTCTATTAAAAGTCTCGTACTTTTATTTTTTGAATTGTCACAAGTCAAAATAGAATACCTAGTCAACATCCCTAGAGCTGGGAATAAGCTACGTTCGATTATTAATCTAATTTCAAACAAGATGTTCAGTAAAGAACATATAGCCTACTTTCTCCTAAATGCATGGGTATTGTTATAACTCTTTGTCTTTTTCAAGGAGTATAGTTGAATGTAGGTGGTAGTAGCTTGTTAAAATACAATGTACTATACGGATATTAAACTTGAATATGAGGTGCCCTTTGCTAGCGCTACCTCTGTACAAAATTTCATTCAATTCGGTTTCATCCTGTTTGAATTGATATGGTGAATCGATTTGAACACACACATGGCCGCTATCTGCAAACTATTAGGCTGATGACCTCGTAGTTCAGTCAAAAGATGCTTCCCACAAAAAGGTATGTTGTTGCAATATTTGGGAGAGATAAAATAATTAGGTTGGTCGTAATTTATTTAAGTTTTTAACATTTGGGTGGCCGCCATTCCGCTTCCGCCAATAAGACGGCGATATATAACAAGAAGTTCCGTGAAGAACTATACAGCCTACTTTTCATGCCAATGATTATTCTACAGAATATGAACCTATATAGAATAATGACGAAATTAAGTTGGTAATATCGAAATATCTAATTAGTTCAAAATATATCTGGTATAATGTAGCCTAATAGAGCACTACATTTGGCAGCCCTGGTGACTGAATATATTCTTAGTTCCATCTCTTAAGGTACAGAATACAAAATTTGGTTGAAGTCCAATGGACGTTACATGCAGTTAGACATTGGATCTATCAGCACGCGTAAAATCACGTTGCCAACAATGTCATGCGTGTGCTGGTAAGAAATAATCTGAAATATTATGATATATTGTTGTGCCAATTTTGGATGAAATACATTTGTTAGTATAGAAGTTACATGTATTTTAAAATTGGACATATCAGCAGGCATAGAATCATGTTGGCAGCACTGACTTATATTAATTACTCCAAATTAATCTAGAATGTCAGGTGCTATACGTGTGCAAAGTATAGAGCTGTTGGCTTGCATACCTTCAATCTATTACTATACCATTTGGCTTACATATAGACATAATTTATTAACAGTTGGCAGCCCTGATTGTTCTTAACAATACTAATAGTAATATCTGTTATGGAACACATAGCACATACGAAATTTGGTTGAAATCCAACTGATAGTATAGAAGTTACATGTATTTAAAAATTGGTACTATCAGCAGGTTTATAACCATGTTGGTATAACTGACGTATATAAGTTACTCCAAATTAATCTAAAATGTCAGAATATACGTGTGCATAGTTTAAAGCTGTTGGCTTGCATACTTTCTGATATATAGGTATTTGGATGAAAAAAATAGAGAGAGCAATTATTAACAGTTGGCAGCCCTGGTGGCCTTAAGAATATGCTCAGTCATATCTGTTTATGTACAGATAATACATACAAAATTTGGTTGAAATCCAATTGATAGTGTAGAAGTTATATGCATTTAAACATTGGACTTATCAGAAGGCTTTACATTATTTTGGCAACACTGTCATGGTTGGCCTCCTGGAAATTAAACTGAAATAGTCTCCTCTTCTTCTTATGACAATTTTGGAATAGCTCCCATGCATACCTTGCAAGATATCCAACATGGAGCTCAAATTTCTAGTGCGATTTTTCAGCAGTTGGTAGCATTGACATCATTTTCAAATATGGACGTGAGATATTCCGGTGCATATCTTTACTCATATTAAATTTGGTTTTGATTGCTGCAGCCGTGTAGGAGTTGATAGGGAGACACACACACACAGCCAGACAGACAGACAGACAGACAGACAGACAGACAGAAGGACAGACAGACAGATAGACAGACAGACAGACACACATTTTCCCGGATCGATCTCATAAGTCTACTTTTTCCTCATTTTTGCAAAATGTGAAAAGTAGGCTAAAATACACTGAGGTGTCCTTTGCTAGTGCTACATCTGTACTAAATTTCGTTCAATTCGGTTTCACCGTGTTTGAATTGATAGGAGGAATCGATTTGCACACATATATGGCCGCCATCTGCTAACTATTGGGCTGTTGATCTTGTAATTATGTCAAGATAGGTTTCCCACATAGAGGTATGTTGTTGCAAAATTTGGTACAGATCAGATTATTAGGTTGGTCGTAATGTCATTTAAGCTTTGAACATTTCGGTGGCGACCATTACGTTTCCATCAAGATGGTGGCGATATAAAACACGACACTGAGGTGCCCTTTGTTAATTCTACCTCTGTACCAAATTTCGTTCAATTCAGTTTCACCGTGTTTGAATTGATAGGGGGAGACAGACATTCAGAGTTCACACACTCACACACTCACACACACACAGACAGACACACATTTTTTGGCCCTGTGTAGATCTCATAAGTCTACTTTCATTTTTTGCAAAAATCGCAAGTAGGCTAAAATTAATCGAATACGATAAATCGGTCTATTGACTAACTGAATCAGAGATAATTCGGCTAACGGAAGAATCTACTAAATAATTAGTGGACACGAGATAAGAAGAGAAGTTTAAATGAAAGCTCTCACTTAATTTCAGTTACGCTTACTTTCGGAATGATGTATAGAAATGTATTAAAGTTACTTTTTGCCTCAATATACAATATGACCTTCCTTGTTTATATTAACAATAACCAAATAAGAGACAGTGACAGTGGAAGGAAAAACATCAATCAAATTGGGAAGGGTTTTAAAAAAAGGAAACGTTTTCGGCAAAGATTTTGAATTCTTGTTCAATGTTTACAATTTAGAACAGGAACATTTTTGTTTTACTTCGTTTTGGTCTAGTTTTTACAATGAGGTACATTATTTAAAATTATATCATGCAATATATTTTAATTAATAAACTGTCTGTTTTGCTTCTGTGAGAGCATAGTGAAGTACATTGATTAGCCGACAAAACAATTAAACAATTATTCGACCAAATGATTAATAGATTAATTGGCCAATCAATTAATCGATTGAGTTCTCAATCTCGATTTTTGCTTCAATTAATCGATTATTCGATAACTGGATCTAATCGATTAAAAGTACCAGCACTAACAATAAGTCAAAGAATAAGACTGCACCGCATCACAATAAGTTGGTTCATCTAGAAGTAGCCTACGATCTTTGAAGAGATCCCTCTAAAGACTTTCGGCATAGTGACTAGCATTCCTGGTGCTCTGCCAAGAAATTTAATTCTAGTCGGAAGACATCCCAATGATGCAGGTTATCCCATACATCCTAAAACACCCAAGTACACTGCACTGATGACCACAATATCTCAATTTCTTTTTTGAGGGCAGTGACTGTTAGCGGGTGTCATTGTAGGTTTGGTAGTGTTGGGCTCAGTTTGTGTTGACCGACTGGAAAGATTCCTTTAATAATATTTTTTTAAAAAAATGTCAACCCCTGGCACTATACAGCCCATGACGGGCTAACGCTGACCAAGTGACCGCTGCCCAGCCATTTGCCCTGCAGATATTGGGGTGACGCGTGATCAGCACGTCGGGTCCCCTCGGCCGTTAATCTTGGTATTCGTGATCGGGGCGCTCTCTCACTGTCGGACAGCTACTCAATTGTCCTTACGAGGCTGAATGCACCCCGTTCCAACCCTCACGTCAGTTTTAAAATCCCTGACGGAGCCGGGGATTGAACCCGGGGCCTCCGGGTGAGAGGCAGGCGCGCTACCCCAACACCACGGGGCCGGCTTATAATAATTAATAATAAGTAAATAATACTCCTAGATAAAATTATATGTATTAGTTACGATCAGTCAGCCTCCGTGGCTTAGGCGGCAGCACGCCGGCCTCTCACCGCTGGGTCCGTGGTTCAAATCCCGGTCACTCCATGTGAGATCTGTGCTGGACAATACGGAGGCAGACAGGTTTTTCTCCGGGTACTCCGGTTTTCCCTGTCAAAAATTTCATTCCAGCAACACTCTCCACTATCATTTCACTTCATCTGTCATTCATTTAATCATTGCCCCAGAGGAGTGCGTCAGGCCTCAGCAGCCGGCACAGTTCATATCCTCGCCGCTAGATGGGGGCTTCATTCATTCCATTCCTGACCCGGTCGGAGACTGGAAGCAGGCTGTGGATTTTCATTTTCATTCAGTTACGATCACTATTTTAATGGCCGGCCCAATGGTGTTGGGGTAGCGCGCCTGCCACTCACCCGGAGGCCCCGAGTTCGAATCCTGGCTCCGTCAGGGATTTTAGAAACTGACGTGAGGGCTGCAACGGGGTGCACTCAGCCTCGTGAGGACAATTGATTAGCTGTCTGAAAGTCAGGCAGTGCCCCGATCACGAAAACCAAGATTAACGACTGAGGGGACCTGATGCGCTGATCACGCGTCACCCCAATATCTGGAGGCCAAATGGCTGGGCAGCAGTCTCTTGGTAGGCCTAGGCCCTTCATGGCCTGTAGTGCCAGGGGTTATTTTTTTCATATATATACTATTGTAATGGGGAAATAATTGTGATCATAACCAGTCATAACTATATGACCGAGATATCGCAGACCCTAAAATAAGCAACAAGAACAACACACACCCAAGTACAGTGGGGCTAAATGACCACGATATCGCAAAGCCCATAAATGAACCAACAACAACAACAAAACTGCATGATTCCTTCCATCCGTATAGGGGGCCAAATTACAATATTCCCATTACATCAACAATGAGTTGGTTGGAAGTAACGTCTTTATATTAACGTTCTCTCTGTATGTCTTAACTTCACAAATGCAGTCTTCAGCACACTTTACTACTTCATGAGTGTGAACGTCAGGAAGTGCAACTCAACGGAAGTTTCACTAGCGAGGAGTAACTTTGATAGTTGAGCTCTTAAAAGATTAACAGTGCAATTCGATGGTTACGAGCGGAGAAGGCTTTGTTCGAACCTCGTAAACATTTATTGCGACACATCCGCAACAAAGTGACCGCTCCAGTAATTTATTGAGATACTAACATTACAACTCCTGGATCCTCTGAGGAAGAGATAAAGTTTACGAGGGAAATTCTTAAAGAACACCGAATTAATTGTCATTTCTTTTAATTTCATTAAGCTACAATATGGCACCGTTAAGGTTTATATTGCTAAAACCGTACAGTTTTACATTCGGTTCTTAGTTGCAGCTAACAATATTTCAGGGTGTTTCTGAGGTAAGTACACAATTATTTTCTTCTTAATATACACGAGGAATACAATTAATAACTAACACATAACGTATGACAATACCGGCCGCGGTGGCCAAGTGCGCTACATCGTGCCCCGATGGCATGCGTTCGAATCCCACCTCGGCCGTCCTGAAAATGGTTTTCGTGGTTTCCCATTTTCACCACCAGGCAAATGCCGGGACGGTTCCTTTCAATAGGTCCACGGCCGATTTCCTTCCAATATCCCTTCCCTGACCCGTCCTGAAAAGAAAGTTACATGGCCATTGGCTGCATTAATAAAATTATTTAAATAAACATATGACAATATTTATTTACCATATTTAGCGTACGACTTTTAGTGCCGTGAGTGTCCGAGGACATGTTCGACTCGCCAGAGTTTGTAGCTCCTTCTATGTGGACACCCATGTACAAGTACCGTCGCATGTGGATACGGAGGGAAGGAAGGAAGAAGCTTTTAGTTTTACGTGACCGTTAAGTTTATCAGAACGAAGTTAGTTTTCTGGGAATATCACACATACTGTTAATTTAAGGGCCTTAAAATGTGGTTTTCGGAGACCCTTTATAGACTCGCGAATTTTGTGTCTCGCATTGAGAAGCGCAACATATGCTTTGGTCGTCCTTCTAGGATAATTTTTTTATTTCGCCTATTTTAGCATGTATTTTGAGAAGTTTTTCCCTATATCCACCCTTCTACTGTATGAAAAGTACGGTGAAGTGTTTTATAAATGTTTGGTGTATTGACTCATATTTACCATACCTAATTTTACGATGCACCAAGCAACCGAACACGAGTTATAGGCGTACATAAAGATACACTGAATGACAGACAGACAAATCTATTGTCTACAACATATCACCCAGATACCCAAATATGGATATATCTACCACACAGTATCAAACAAAATCATCCTTGCGATGAACCCTTATGTCGGAAATTGCATGAAAAAAATCTAGGTTACCCCTTGACCCCCTTAATTGCATTAATGAATTATACAGTCTACGTTGGTTCCGTGATAACCTTATAGTCATTTGCAAACTTTTACAGAAATGTAATAATAATAATAGTAATAATAATAATAATAATAATAATAATAATAATATCGTATGGCCTCGGGTGCCTGGTGCAAGCTTTGTTAATTGACACCCAGAGGGTAGCTTGCATGTCGAATTTCGTCGCTCCTTTGAACGCTATGAAAGGCAAGGAGGTTAGATATCTAAACTCCTTGACACTACACCGCTTTCAAGTAGAGAATGGAGGAACTTTGTGTTGGCGGAAAATCCCGAGATTAATTTTGCCATTGAACACGGCCTACTGAATTCAAATGGGTTCTTTAACATGCCAACAACGTATGACATGAGTGTCGTGATTTTTGTCGCCTTCAAAAATCACTTACCACGACCAGGGGCGAACCTGCAATCTTGGGGTTGGTAGTCCGACACTATAACCACTCACCCACCGTGGCAAGCAGAAATGTAATAAATGGAGTGGCATTGCTTCTTACAGAAATAGATGGAATGTTGGTTGCCACCCTTTGAGATAATGTTGTCATGGTTACCGATTTGCATTACTTCATAGGTTTGTTAAATTAAATTAAATTAGTTTTCTGGGAATATTTCAGAAACTGCTGGTTTTAGAGCCTTATAATGTAGTTTTCGAGGACCCTTTAGGGCCCCCCGAGTTTTGTTTCTGGCACAGAGGGGCTTTGTCTCGTCGTTGTACGCCATAATATAATACTAATACTAATAATAATATAATATAGGGATAGGAATATAATAGACCTGCCGTACCAAACCCGCAGGTGTAAATCCCGTGAAAAAATTCTAGAGTACCCCTGACCCCCTTAAGCGCATTATACGTATTGATTAATTTTACAGCTTAATTTGGTTCCGTGATAACCTTCTAGCCGTTTGCAAACTTTCACACTAATGTAATTAATGGAACTGCCGTCTTACAGCAATATATGGACCTCTGAGAATCTGTTGCCATGGTTACCGGCTTGCATTCGTTCATTAGTTCATTAGTTTTCTGGGAATATCTCAAAAACGGGTGTGTTTTAGGGCCTTAAAATTTGGTTTTCGGGGACCCTATAGGAACCCGAAGTTTTGTCTCTCACATTGAGGGGCTGAAAATGAGCTTTGTCTCGTCCTTCTACTCCTGTTTGAGCATGTAATTTAAGTGGGTAGGCCCCTTTTTATGAGAGGTACGGAGAAGAGTTACATCAATGATTAGTGTCATGCCTATGATGGATATCTGTACCAAATTTTACGTTGATACACCCAGCCGTTCTCCAGTTATAAGGGAACAAAGTTGTCCACAGACAATCAAACAAACAGACAGACAGACCAAAACATTATTTTCGCGCGCATCTATCATAAAACAGTCTGAAACGTGTAAATAACTCAAATTTCTGTAGAAATTCAGAAAAAAAACCAGACAAATTTTCTTTTTTATATAATATGTAGAGATATTGCACAAATTTAGGTTTTACTCACTAACCGTTGGAGATACACGAAACGTGATACGGACCTTTTGGATAGAAAATTAAATATTAAAGCTCGTGTATGCATCAAAAGTTTGCTATTTCTTAGCGTTCTCGTTTTATTTGAAATGGAAATATGAAATTTTGAAACCAAAGGGTGTAGTGACGTCACATATGTGGGTATTACTCGCTAACCGTTGGAGATACACGAAAAGTAATAAGGACCTTTCGGATAGGAAATTAAATTTCGAAGCTCGTATGTGCCATCAAAAGTTTGCTATTTCTTAGCATTCTCTTTTTATTTGATATGGAAATATGAAATTTTTAAATCAAAGGGTGTAGTGACGTCACTTAGAAGGTCGCCATTTCTTAATAGTGCAAAATATCGAAATTAAAAGTATCCTATATGTAAACCTGGTATTTCAGCTACATCCATGCAAAATTTCATTTAAATCGGACCAGTGGTTCTTGCGTTATTGAGTAACACACCGACAGACAGACAGACAGACAGACAGAAAGACAGACACACACCATCTCATTTTTAGCCTACTTTCGATTTTTGCAAAAAATGAAAGTAGACTTATGAGATCAACACAGGGCGAAAAAAGTGTGTCTGTCTGTGTGTGTGTATGTGTGTGAGTCTGTGTGTGTGTGTGTGTGTGTGAGTCTGTGTGTGTGTGTGTGTGTGTGTGTGTGTGAGTGTGTGTACTCTGAATGTCTGCCCTCCCCTATCAATTCGAACACGGTGAATGCGAATTCAACGAAATTTGGTACAAAGGTAGCACTAGCAAAGGACACCTCAGTGTCATGTTTTATATCGCCGCCATCTTGACGGAAACGTAATGGCGGCCACACAAATATTCAAAGCTTAAATCAAATTACGATTAACCTAATCATCCGATCTCTACCAAATTTTGCAACTACATGCCTTTATGGAGGGAGCATCCTTTGACCAATCTAATAGGTCATCAGCGTAATAGTTTGCGGATGGCGGCCATCTTTGTGTGAAAATCGATTCCCCCTATTAATTCGAACTCGGTGCAACCGAATGGAACGAAATTTGGTACAGAGGTAGTACTAACAAAAGGCACCTCAGTGTCATGTTTTATATCGCCGCCATCTTGACTGAAACGTAATGGCGGCCACACGAATGTTTAAAGCTTAAATCAAATTACGATTAACCTAATCATCCGATCTCTACCAAATTTTGCAACTACATGCCTTTATGGAGGGAGCATCCTTTGACCAATCTAATAGGTCATCAGCGTAATAGTTTGCGGATGGCGGCCATCTTTGTGTGAAAATCGATTCCCCCTATTAATTCAAACACGGTGCAACAGAATGGAACGAAATTTGGTACAGAGGTAGTACTAACTAAAGGCACCTCAGTGGCATGTTTAATATCGCCGCCATCTTGACGGAAACGTAATGGCGGCCACACAAATGTTCAAAGCTTAAATCAAATTACGATTAACCTAATCATCCGATCTCTACCAAATTTTGCAACAACGTACCCATATAGAGGAAGCATCCTTTGACCAAATGAATAGGTCATTAGCCTAATAGTTTGCGGATGGCGGCCATCTTTGTGTGAAAATCAATTCCCCCTATTAATTCAAACACGGTGAAACCGAATGGAACGAAATCTGGTACAGAGGTAGCACTAGCAAAGGGCATCTCAGTGTCATGTTTTATCTAGCCGCCATATTGACAGGAACGTAATGGCGGCCACACAAATGTTCAAAGCTTAAATCAAATTACGATTAACCTAATCATCCGATCTCTACCAAATTTTGCAACGAAATACCCTTATAGAGGAAGCATCCTTTGACCAAATGAATAGGTCATTAGCCTAATAGTTTGCGGATGGCGGCCATCTTTGTGTGAAAATCAATTCCCCCTATTAATTCAAACACGGTGAAACCGAATGGAACGAAATCTGGTACAGAGGTAGCACTAGCAAAGGGCATCTCAGTGTCATGTTTTATCTAGCCGCCATATTGACAGGAACGTAATGGCGGCCACACAAATGTTCAAAGCTTAAGTTAAATTACGACTAACATAACCATCCGATCTCTACCAAACTTTGCAACAACATACCTTTATGGAGGGAGCATCCTTTGACCAATCTAATAGGTCATTAGCCCAATAGTTTGCAGATGGTGGCCAAGTATGTGTGCAAATCGATTTCCCCTATCAATTCAAACACGGTGAAACCGAATTGAACGAAATTTGGTACAGAGGTAGCACTAGCAAAGGGCACCTCATATTCATGTTTAATATGCCTATAGCACGTTGTATTTCAACAAGCTACTACAACCAACATTCAATCATACTCCTTGAAAAGGACAAAGAGTTATAACAATACCCATGCATTTAGGAGAAAGTAGGCTATATGTTCTTTACTGAACATCTTGTTATATATTAGTATGGTATCATAAGAAATCCAATTGAAATATTATTAACAACGATCTGCTCATAATTATATTAGTTCCTTTTCTTATTAACAACATCGCTGAAGAAGGTCGAAATTGGTAGTTTTTTTTTTTCGTTATCATTTTACTCTCCAGGATCGGCTTTTTCCACGGACTAAGCGAGGGATCCCATCTCTACCGTCACTGAGGGCAGTGTTCTGGAGCTTGAGACTATGGATCGGGGATACAACTGGGGTGTATGACCAGCACGACGCCCAGGCGGCCTCACCTGCAAAGCGAACAGGGGCCTGATGATGGGATGGGAAGAGTGGGAGGGTTCGGCAAGGAAGTGGGAAGAAGGCGGCCGTGGCCTGACGGTAGGTATGCTACCAGCCCGGCATTTGCCCGAAGACGAAGTGGGAAACTACGGAAAACTACTTCGAGGATGGCTGAGGTGGGAATCGAACCCCCTCTACTCATTTGGACCACCCGACGCTTAGGAGACCTCGTTCCAGTCATCATACCACTTTTCAAATTTCACGGCAGTGCTGGGAATCGAAACTCCGCGGTGGCAGCAAAGCACGCTGACCACTACACTACGGAGGTGACTTCCGAAAATTAATTTTATATTATCACAAAATTAAAGCCCACATTTTTAAAAACATATCATAGGTTATCCAATTAAAATATTACTAACAAAGATCAGCTCATAATTATACTGTATTAGCTTCTTTTCTTTTTGACAACATCACTGAAAAAGGCCAAAACTGGTACATTTCATTAAGTAATGTATATTAATGTATTCTTATTAACTAAGGTGAAATACATTTATTAAATACTCATTGGTATTTCGTTTAGATTAAACGTCAACAAGGAAGATATTATTATGATTAATTTCATTATGTTGAAAATATGATATTTGTAGTTTAGGTAGTATTTAATGATGAATCGCTTAGGGCTTTGCTGACATACAATACAGTATGTTCCTGTGTGAAACCTTTTGCTTTTTGTACATAGTACGTTTACACACAGTATATACATGCATAATACCAGGGGCTGTTGTTACGAAATGTGTTATACAATCATTGTTCTCTACTTTATGTCTCTCCGAAGGAAAAAACGTTTGCTATGTTAAAAGAAAAATCCTAGTGTACAAAATGCGGACATTTATTTCTTCCTTCAGTAACCGAATTGAAGGAAATTTGGTACAGAGGTAGCACTAGCAAAGGGCACCCCAGTGTCATGGTTTATATCGCCGCTATCTTGATAGAAATGTAATGGTGGCCACCCAAATGTTCAAAGCTTAAATCAAATTACGACTAACCTAATCATCTGATCTCTACCAAATTTTGCAACAACATACCTTCATGAAGGAGGTGTCTCTTGACCAAACCTAAGGTCATCAGCCCAACAGTTTGAAGATGGCGACCATGTATGTGTGCAAATCGATCCCCCCCTATCAATTCAAACACAACGAAACCAAATCGAACCACCTTTGGTACAGAGGTAGCACTAGCAAGGGACAACACAGTGGCATGTTGTATAACGCCGACATCATAACAAAAGAGAAATGGCCCCCACCCAAATATTCTGAGCTTATATGAAATATACCTTAATGTGGGAAGCGTCTTTTGCCCAAACAACAAGGTCATCCGCCAAATAGTTTCAGGATGGCGGTTGTATGAAACATGCAAGTATTATAGCCTAACCGTAACTTACGATTCAACAAGGCCCGACCTTACAAAATACGCTCATCGTACATAGGGAGGTTTAAACTTCCCTCAAGGAGGTGACCGGTAGGATATTAGCATTTTAAAATAGAATATGTAACCTCAGTAGTGACAAACCAAGCTGACCGTGCTATATCGTGCTTGTCCGTGCCGTCCTGTTGGGACACAATGGCCCATATTGTTTACTTGTAAATCCATATATTTCCGTAACTTTGTAAGTTTATATCCTTTTAGGAATGTACTGAACGAAATAGTACATATTTAGTATCAAATGGTTCATAGAAACGGCAGAAAGTGCTAATGAAATCGTTGATCGCAAGACAAAACTATCAAGGGGTTATACTAAACCAGTTGTTAACCAAATACTAGCGTTCGGCGTATGTGGCGTATGGTAGCGACCTGGACTCATAGTCTGGAGGTTCATGTATCAAATCCCAGCAAGTCCAAATCCTTTACTTCGATTTTTGTTGTTGTATTTATTGATTTTTAACTACTCACACGTTATAATGTTAAGCATATATAGTGTGTATTTGCAATCAAAAATATTATATACTTATAACACCACATATTTCAACGCTCGACTACAGCGATTACAATTCGTTGTCCCTGATCCGCAGTAGAGTCTAATTTTGTTGTTGATTCTTTAGGTGTTTTGCGGCATCATGGTCTTGTAGCCCCTACTTGGGTGTGTGCGTAGAAGTTGCCTCCGCAAAAAAGAATGGTCCGTAGACTTTCTCAGAGGTCACTCCGCACCTCACATTCACTTTAGGGCTCTTTCGAGTTCGTATGATACATGTGGATTTTCTGTTCCCCAAATGATGCAGTTATGCGTGTTGACTCGGCCACTCACATGGAATGTGGCTTCGTCCGTGAACATCCATCGTTTTAACCATTGATCGTCACCTTTCTGCCGCTCACATATCGTCGTAACAAAACTGAGTCGAGCTCCGTAATTCAGCTGTGTCAATGCTTGCAGGCGCTGCATACGGTATGGACGCATGTGAAGATAACGCCTTGCAATCCTGTGACATGTTGTGTATGGTGTATTCAGCTCTGCTGATAAGCGGCTGAGTGACTTACGAGGACTCTGCGTCATGGCTTGTCGAATATCTTCCTCCTTGTTGCTGTCACGCCGCCTTCCACCTGTGTGAGGCATCTGCAATCCATTTTCCAAAATCATGTTGTGCCATTTAACAATGTCCCGATGTGATGGGGCATCCCTAACGTTGTGCTGACGTCTGAAAGCTCGCTGGGTCTTCACTACACTCGAAAATTTGGCATACCATACAACACACTGAGCGCGTTGTTGTGGTGTAACGACCATCTTCACTCAACTCTGTAACAACACTGAGCACTGAGCGCGCGCTAACGTGTATCGCTCTGTGCCTGACATCTGGTTATTGCACAATGAACTACACTGCTGCGTTGTCTCACGGAAGTCATTGTTGCTAAGAAAATCATTGTTAACTCCCATCATTGTCACGTACATTACATAAAATTGCATTAACATAATAGCTATAACGTTATACTTTTCTGACATACCAAACGGATGACCCTGTATAATTGAATATCCGCATAGCACGTGGTATTTTAACAAGCTACTACAACCAACATTCAATAATTATACTCCTTGAAAAGGACAAAGAACTACACCCATGCATTTAGGAGAAAGTAGGCTATATGTTACTTACTGAACATCTTTGTTTTTTGGTATGATATTGGATATTATCGGAACTGAAACTGGGATAAATACGGAGACATGAGAATCTTTACATTCAATTTTGGTCTGAAGACTAAAGTAAGTTTGTTCACCCCTTACTTCTTGGAAATATCCACATTCCTGGATAGACTACTGCGCTTTCAACTAATCCGGGAGTGATGTTGAAAGCAAGGGCAGCAGGAGAGACTACAGGAAGTACCTCAGTGCAACTATACGTGTGCTGAGTGAATTTGTGTTGTCGGCTGCGATTGTTATTTCGAGTGTATTTAAAATGCCGAAGTTAAAGCTATCTAGAGCTGATCATTTCAAACAAAAACATTTCGAAATATATCGAGGATATTTTCTCTACCGATGGTGAAATTCTTTTCTGTAAAATGTGTGAAGTGAAAGTTTATGTTTGCATTTATTATTGTGTTGACATTATGTCAGCATCATAAATATAGCCTATATCAGGCAACGCAAACTGAGGTGCTTCGCGAGCACCGGCAAAAGCACTGGTGCTCTGCTGTATGAAAGGAACGTGTAGTGGCAGCGCTTAGCGAGAGTCGTGTTGTTGTTGTTGTTTGGTGAATGGGCCAGAGCAAATCAATGCGCGTCAGGTGGGGTGTCGGTATGAAAACTAATAATAATAATGCCAATTTTGTGTACAAACAGAAATAATAGTTTTATTGTGCTCCTGATTTTGCACTAATTTTCAACATTTTGTTTATGTTTGACATCGCTTTGAAGCCACTAATTTTCCGATATTTGGAACAATCGTTTTGGCAGTTGAAATCCAAAGTATAGCTTCCAAGGAAGCATCAGACAAACTTGACCATTTTTTTGTTTTGCCAATATTCATAATTGAAAACAATTGTTCTCAAACGAACGTTGTTCTGAACATGGCAACAAATGTCAGGGCAAGGGCATGAATCCTCGGGAAATTTTGTTCCCCAACGCCTTTATAAAATGAAACAAAATAACCATTGTAATTGTAATAGCAGTCTGTCAAAATTGAATCGCATTGTAGTTTTATCAGCTCAACTTGGAGACTTGATGGGACATCCTCTGGGCGCACCAAAAACGGCGTCATAAAAACTTTGAGTGCCGGTTTTACTTGTTGTATTTCTTCTAACCTATCTTCAAATTCTTTATGCAATGACTGTAACGCTTTCGTGTACTTCCCGATGTATCATAAGTACTTACATACAAATATTTTTGAGAGGGAAAATTGTCCCAATTTCCTTCTTGAAACTGACACTTAAAAAGCACAAGCTTCGATTTGAAACTTTCAATACGGTCACACATAGTACTGATTAATTTATTTTTGCCTTGGAATGATATATTTAAATCATTTAAATACCCCGTCATGAAGGTGAGGTCAGCGATCCACTGCTCATCATCCAAGTCTGACTGTGGAGAAAGAGGGATGGGAGGGGGAAAGCACTGATGCCGCTCGGTGCGGCACCGAGGCGCGCAATCACTAAGTGCTCGCGTTGGCGTGGCCTGGCCTGTATCAACTGGGTGAAGAAATTGGTTGTAAAATTTCATTCAAACTTATAAGTCATTTTTCTAAAATATTTGGGTCATTTCAATAGATTTTATGCAGTTATTTTTTAGATCACTCTTTAAATATTTTAGTCCATAAAAATATGCATCCTGATAATAATAATAACAATGGCATGGTTTGAAAAATGTAACGAAGACCTTATAGAAATTGGTATTCCGGACTGCAGAATTATGAACAGGTGTGAATTCAGACACCTAATCAAAAATTACCAATGATTCAAGGTAGGGGAAGAACCCAAAAGACGGAAGGGACCTATTTCAGAAGATCGGAAGAAGGCGCTGAGTGATGGGCTCAAGAGATACTGTCAGGACATCAAAGCTGGCAGACGATCTAGAACGAAATATTGATTTTGATTGTTACTCCGTATACCATAGTGGCTCAATTCGAATGTAAAAAAATCCTATATTAAAAATAATAATAATAATAATAATAATAATAATAATCAAAATAATTATAAACATAATTATAATACATTTCTACAACGAAATAATGGATTATAATGTTCATATTGCCGGTTTAATCATTTCTGAAACTCGAGTTCTTATACTGAATATTCAACTGAAGTTGGCTTGCAGGTTTCTTGATCTGTTGAAGTAAACATACACCTCTAACTGTCTAAGCCTTTTGTTGACAAACGTTATAAATACGGTTGAGCTAGGAAGACTGTTCATATCCTATTCAGTGAGGGCAAACTGTTACAGTGAGAGTTGATTGTTACTCGCATGTTGTACGACAGTCGGCGGGTGATAAACAAAGAATCTAATTTCACGGTTTAACGTGATGTACTATAACTTTCATCACTCTCTAACCACAAGCCACAATTCGTTAGTTATGTTCTGTCTCATGGTGTACGGGTAATTACATATAGGCCTAGTATCTTTCCACTCAGGTGGCTCGTGTTCAGTTTCCGGCTCTGCCATGGAGGATTTGAATCGCAGTAAGAGGATATGTTCACCGGTCTTCGGCAAAGTGATTCCAGCAACATGGCTTTTTGGGAGAATCACCTAGGACCACATTTCTTCGTTTTCTTATGCTGCACAACGTAGTGTAAACACAAAGCCTACAGATCGAACAATTAGCCTGTTAGATATTATTTAAAATATGAATAGGTAAATTAGTTTTATTTCACCTAAGTCAATATTATAATGAAATAAATTACATATATAGACAAGTTTCGGTTAACTTGTTAGCATCCTCAACTAAAATCAAATTGGATTAACATTAAACTATGAGAAAATCTTAGCGTTATAAATCTATAAATAAAAATCTGTCTGTGAGTTAGTCAGCCCAGAGGCTGTTTGGATCCTCAAAAAGTACCGCCATAGGCAGCACTATAATGATGCGTTCTAGGCAAGATGAGGAGTGAGGTAGTTTGTCATTGCTTTCCTCACTGAGTCAGGACAATAGCACTGCCCCATGAGAAGTACTTTTCACAGTACACACAGGTACTAGTTGTGCCCTGAGGCCATTACTCAGCACCACCCATTCCCCAGTACCTTCCATATAATCACAGCCATGAATGAGGCAGAGGCATCGGTGAAAAGCCACATTTTACTCTAGCCTGTGCCAACAGGCAAATAAAAATATACTGTATTCATCAAGAGACGGCAAGCAGGCAAATAAAAATTAAGCACTAAAATAAAAATATTCAAAATATTCATACTGTAGATATTCATTAAAAGTGCACTGTGTAAATAAACTTCTGTATGAGACACTGATTGTTTCACAGAATGAGTGAGTATCCAAATGAAATGTATGTATGGAGTGATTGAGGTTCTTAAAGTGCGTACGTGACAGAGTAAGTGAACAGGATAATATGTACTATTTTAATATTCTAAATCTCCACATAGGCTAGTATAAAACAAAGTCCCCGATTCTTGGATGTAACGGGTAATCTCGAGAACCTCTGGATGGATTTTGATGCATTTGTCACCATTATGTAAAGGATTCCTGGAGGAAGGTTTCTGTAGAACATTTTTTTTTATCAAAGAAAGCCGAGTGGTAACGATTAAAGCGAATCGAGTCAAAGAAAAACCTGCTGACCGTGCACCCTTTAAGCTTACGCTGGGTAAACCGTTAAAAATATCTATAAACTAGGAGTGTAAGGATTGTTCAGCATGAAAGGTTCTACAAACAATTCCCCATCAGCATATCTCTATCGTTAATACATCGCCCACTATAAGTTGTTTTACGTTTTCATTTCTTCCAACAATCTCCATCCAGTGGAAATTTAAATTACAAGCTACGGAGCGAGTTTAAGAGCTAGGGATTGAGCCTATCACCCCAGCTTCGGCCAGCATCAAATTGTCGACTCGTGTCAGGATGAGGCTTCAGAGGGGAGTATTATGTGTTTGGAGTTTCGCTGTTCACCTCGGCTATTCTGAATTGGGTCTGACACCTGCCGTCCATGCGCCTTTTAAGGTCACGCTGGGTTAACCATTCAAGATTCACGCGAAGCTGGGGTGGGTTGCTACTGTGTAAATAATGCAAATACCTTTGTAAAACATGTGAATATTGTAAAAACGATATGTAGATGTAAGTTGTGCAAGTGAAACATGCCCTTTTTCACTAGGCGTTCCATGCTTCTTGTATGATTCGTGGGAAATATATAATAATAACTAGCAGAAGTACCCATTCTTCGAACGGTCTTTGGTATTAATAGCCAGACGTAATCAATTGAGCTACTGTTGCAATGGTTAGAGGCTTGGAACCTGTTTGTCGACAAAGATAAATGATTAGTTAAAATATGTTCAGAAAATAAATTTAGCCTACCTAACGTGTACTTCCTGACGTGAAAATAAAATTGAAAACCTCGTAGACGAAACGCAACACCCGTCATGTTGCTGTTTGGAAATATAATAGACCTTCTGTACGACATATCGCACGCTTAAGTTGTGTGAAAAAAATCTATGGCAGCCCCTGACCCCCTTAAGCGCATTGCAGAATTTTACAGTTTTAGTTGGTTCCGTGATAACCTTATTGCCATTTGCAAACGTTCGCAGAAATTTAATAAATGGAGTGGCATTACTTCCTGCAGAAATAGATGGAAAGTTGGATGTCACCTTTTGAGATGTTTTTGTCATGGCTATTGGCGTGCATTCCTTCATTAGTTTATTAAATGAAATCAGTTTTCTTGGAATATCAGAAATTGTTGGTATTAGAGGCATAAAATGTAGTTTTCGGGAACCCTTAACGGCTATTTAGGGTCCCCGAGTTTTGTTTCTGACACCAAAGAGCAGTAAATGAGCTTAGTCTCGTCGTTGTAGGCCGTAGTATAATAATAATAATAATAATAATAATAATAATATAAAAAGTCCTCTCGGCACGCCGGAAGGCGGAGGTAGATTTCACCGGACAAACTTGGGGATAGGCGAAAATAGGCAGAATATGCAGGTTTTCGTAGAAGGATCAGACCTCATTTATTGCGAGAAGGTATTTTATAATTGGAGCTTAATTAACTTTGTTTTTCGTCATTTTATGCTTATTTTAAACATTTTATTGTCTTATGGGAACGGTAACCTTCTTGTCATTTGGGGTCCATTTTTATACTTGTGGTCACACTGTCCTTATGCAAGGTTTCGACACTGATGTGTAACTATGTAACGGTCTGTTACTTCTTCACGCAAAATTATATCTCCCGCAGAGATTTTGGTTGGTTCCTCAGTTTAGGGGCTGCGACAACGCGGTCATGTAACCCCGTGTACTTAGGGATGGCTGTATTAGTCTGTAATTCAGGTAAGGACTGCAGACGGTCAATTTCAAGCAGTAGTTCCTAATGTTGTTACCAGGTACTACCGTCAACGACACCTACCTGTGAACTTGGCTACTAGATGCCACCGCAGCCAGCAACTCACAACGAACGTTGGAACTTCCCCTCCAAAGGAAAGCATACTGAGGGATTTTTAGCGCTCTTAGAAAATCCGACGACTTTGGCCGGCTTTGAAACCGCGACCTTGGGCATAGACATTCTGCATGCTACCAGTTACGTCACCGAAGCCGCTTCCCACTTAGTCAGATGTCAAAGTCAACCCCTGGCACCATCCAGCCCATGACGGGCTAAGGCCGACCAAGCGACCGCTGCCCAGCCATTTGGCCTGCAGATATTGGGGTGACGCGTGATCAGCGCTTCGGGTCCCCTCGGCCGTTAATATTGGTATTCGTGATCGGGGTGCTGTCTCACTGTCAGACAGCTACTCAATTGTCCTCACGAGGCTGAGTGCACCCCGTTCCAACCCTCACGTCAGTTTTAAAATCCCTGACGGAGCCGGGGATCGAACCCGGGGCCTCCGGGTGAGAGGCAGGCGCGCTACCCCAACACCACGGGGCCGGCTTAGTCAGATGGAAATACTGAATCTGATCTCGTGCAAGTGCGTTGTCATGGCAACGGCTCATCCCTCATCAATTTAGTAGTGTTGCCATGGCAACCTCTGATAGCTCTTGGCATTTTCTTATAATTCCGAAATCATTAGCCTACTTTTCACATTTTGCAAAAATGAGGAAAAAGTAGACTTATGAGATCGGGCAAATGTGTGTCTGTCTGTCTGTCAGTCTGTCTGTCTGTCTGTCTATCTGTCCTTCTGTCTGTCTGTCTGGCTGTGTGTGTGTCCCCCCCTATCAACTCCTAAACGGCTGCAGCAATCGAAACAAAATTTGGTAGGAGTAAAGATCTATACCTGAATATCTCACGGCCATGTTTGAAAATGATGTCAGTGCTACCAGCTGCTAAAAAATCGCAATTGAAATTTGAGCTCCATGTTGGATATCTTGGAAAGTATGAATGGGAGCGATTTCAAAATTGACACGCGTACAGATCATAATATTTCAGTTTAATTTCCAGGAGGCTAAAGATGGCAGTGTTGCCAAAATGATTATAAGCCTCCTGATAGGTCCAATTTTTAAATGCATATAACTTCTATACTATCAATTGGAATTCAACCAAATTTCGTATGTTGTATGTGTACATAACCAGATATGACTGAGCGTATTCTTAAGACCTACCAGGGCTGCCAACTGTTAATAAATGCTCCTAATTTTTTTTATCCAAATACCAATATATCGGAAAGTATGCAAGCCGACAGCTTTAAACTATGCACACGTATAGTACCTGACATTCTATATTAATTTGGAGTAACTTATATACGTCAGTGCTACCAACATGATTCTAAGCCTGCTGACAGGTCCAACTTTAAATACATGTAACTTCCATACTACCATTTGGATTTCAACCAAATTTCGTATGTGCTATGTGTACCATAACAGATATGACTATGCGTATTCTAAGGAGCAACCAGTGCTGCCAACTGTTAATATGTGCTGTCCCTATTTTTGTTACCATAATATCAATATATCAGAAAGTATGCAAGCCAATAGCTCTAAACTTTGCACACGTATAGTACCTGGCATTCTAGACGAATTTGGAGTAACTAATATACGTCAGTGCTGCCAACATGATTCTAAGCCTTCTGATAGGTCCAATTTTAAAATGCATATAACTTCTATACTAACTAATGGATTTCATTCAAAATTGGCACAACAATAGATCATATTATTTCAGATTATTTCTGACCAATACATGCATGACATTGTTGCCAACATGATTTTACGCGCGCTGTTAGATCCAATGTTTAACTGCATGTAACGTCCATGCTATTCATTGGACTTCAACCAAATTTTGTATTTTGTACCTTAAGAGACGGAACTAAGAATATATTCAGTCATCAGGGCTGCCAACTGTAGTGCTCTATTAGGATACATTATGCCAGGTATACAGTATTTCGAACTAATTGGAAATTTCGATATTAGCAACTTAATTTCGTCATTATTCTAGATAGGTTCATATTCTGTAGAATAATCATTGGCATGAAAAGTAGGCTGTATAGTTCTTCACGGAACTTCTTGTTTTTCTCATCCCTTGGCGTAATGGTGGGTCATATCAAAAATTCTTTCAGACAAACGTTTTAGGTAATTATTAGGGGAATATTGTCCATTTTGTACGGTTTTGATATTGTGCCTATTAAGAGAGATATGATTAATGTTTCCCGAAAAACCCACTTTTTTCCACCCCTTTGGTCAATGGTTGGTGCTATCAAAAAACTTATTTGATATAAATTGTTGGCACTTATCCGACACATATTATGAACTTGGAATGGATTCTATATTTCACGTATTAAGAGAGTTATAGCGAAATTTCAATTTTTCGAAAAACGTCCTCCATTTTCACCCCCTTCGACCGATTTTGCCCATTAACTAACTCGACCGAGATTTTATAGGGATACATATTATGTAAAAAATTCAAAGTGATTGGTGCAAAATTACGGCAGTTATCGTGTCCACAAAAAACTGATATACATATATATACATACATAAATTATGTATAAACTTTTGAACTGACGGTGGTTTTGGGGTCTGGGGGATGTGAAACACGAAGATATGTCGAAATTTTCCGGAAGTCGAAACATGGGACCCATTGCAATAGTTAGCTTTCTAATGAAATCTACCTAACAGTTTGCAAACTATCTCAGTAATGTAATAAATGGAATTGTATTGCGTCTTACAGCAATAGATGGACCTGTGAGTTTCTGTTGCCATGGTTACCGGATTGCATTCTTTCATTATTGTATTAAATGAAATTAGGTTGGTTTTAGGGCCTAAAAAGGTAGTTTTCGGGGACCCTTTAGGGCCCCCGAGTTTCATTTCTCACATTGAGGGGCTGAAAATGAGCTTTGTCTCGCCCTTCTACGCCTATTTCAGCAAGGGTTTTAAGGGGGTACGCCCCCTTTTATTGTAACTACAGAGAAGAGTTACATCAATGATTAGTGTCGTGCCTCTGAAGGATATCTGTACCAAATTTTACGTTGATCCACCCAGCCGTTCTCGAGTTATAAGGGAACATACTTGTCCACAGACAAACAGACAGACAGACATACAGACAGACAGACAAAAATTTTATTTTCGCGCGCATCCGTCTTAAAACAGTCTGAAACGTGTAAATAACGCAAATTTCCGTAGAAATTCAGAAAAAAACAGACAAACTTTCATTCTTATATATAGAGAGATAACAAGTAGTTCCGTGACGAACTAAAGAGCCTACTTTTCTTAAAATTTAAGATTCATGTCAATGATTTCATCTAGAATAATGACGAAATTAAGTTGGTAATACTGATATTTCTAATTAGTGCATTTGTGTATTTTAGCCTACTTTCGGTTTTTGCAAAAAAATGAAACTAGACTTATGAGATCTACGCAGGGCCAAAAACATGTGTGTGTGTATGTGTGTGCCATTTTTTTATGCCTATCCCCCCTATCAATTTAAACACGGTGACACCGAATTGAACAAAATTTGTTACTAGCAAAGGGCACTTCAGAGTCATGTTCTATACCTCAACCATCTTGACGGAAAAGTAATGGCGACCACCCAAGTGTTCAAAGCTAAAATCAAATTACCACTAACTTAATTATTTGATCTCTACCAAATTTTGCAACAACGTACCATCATATGGGAAGCGTCTTTTGACCAAACTACAAGGTCATCAGCCCAATAGTTTGAAGATCGCGGCCGTGTATGTGTGCAAAATGATCCCCCCCCCTCTATAAATTCAAACACAACGAAAGCAATCGAACCACCTTTGGTACAGAGGTAGCACTAACAAGGGACAGTGTCATGTTGTATATCGCTGCCATCATCACAAATAAGAAATTGTGCCCACCCACATATTCTGAGCTTAAATCAAATTACGACTATCTTAATCATCCGATCTCTACCAATTTTTTCAACAATATACCACAATGTAGGAAGCGTCTTTTGCCCAAACTACAAGGTCATCTGCCAAATAGTTTCAAGATGGCTGATGTGTGAATCATGCGAGTATTATAGCCTAACCGTAACTTACGATTCAACAAGGCCTGGCCTTATCAAATACGCTCATCGTACATAGGGAGATTTAAACTGTCTCCAAGGAGGTGGCCGGTAGGATATTAGCATTTTGAAATAGAATAATTATATAACCGCAGTAGTGACTAATAGTTCAGGATGACCATGCCATATCGAGCTTGTCCGTGTCGTCCCATTGGGTCAATATGGCTGCTCTTTGCTCGTAAATCCATATATTTCCGTAACTTCGTAAGTTTATATCCTTTTATGAATGTACTGAACAAAATAATACATATTTAGTATCAAATGGTTTAAAGAAACGGCAGAAAACGCTAATGAAATCGTTGATTGCAGGAGAAAAATATCATGGAATTATACTAAACCAGATGTTAACCAAGAATAGGTGTACAGCATCTGTGGCGTCGGTATAGCGTTCAGGACTCATAGTCTGGAGTTTTGTGGATCAAATCCCAGTAGATTCAAGTATTTTTACTTCGTTTTTTTTCTGTTTTTATTGATTGATAACTACTCACACTTTATAATGATAAGCATTTATAGTGTGTATTTGAAATCGATAATTTTATATACAAGGTGTAATTGATATAATGGAAGTCCGTTACACGGGATAGAAGAGACTATTCTAAGCTTCCTAGGGGGGAAAAATGTCACCTATCTTTAAATTGAAAATTAATCATTATGAAGTCAATGTTTTTAGGCTTTTAAGAAACTCTTCAAGCAGAAGGTGGGGTGGCAGTCTGGGGAAAACGAGGCGGAGTGAGGTGGGACGGCGTGCGGAGGTGAAGATGTTACGTAATCGGAGCATTGACCTTACCGGTTGAGGGGTGGTATCAGCTGTTATGAGGATGGCGATATCCGTCTCGTAAGAAAATTTGTATTGCTGTTGTACTTGTTGTTGTTGTTGTTGTTGGAATTGCACGGAATGGCTTGGGACGTTAGGACCGGTAGTATTTTGTAGCCTACTTTGTAAGTGTGGAACTCATCGATTGATATTCATGTAAAGTATAAAATAATTACGATAATCAGCCCTGGTGGGTCATTGGCGTCCAGCACGTGAAGAAGTACAGTGGGACGAAATTCCGACATCTCGTAGTCTGTTTAGAACTAGCATTTAAGACAGAAGTAAAATACTTGATGTTTTCGAGAGGCTTGGCGATTTTGGACATTTAGCCCTATGGAGTTGGGTGTGGGTAGAATTTGTCTGATAACCTGCGTTATTGAGGTTACTGTAGTAATGTGGGTATTTGTAATGCAGGTGAGGATTGGGAAGAAGGCGGCCGTGGCCTCAAGTTCGGAACCGTCCCAGCCTTTGCCTGGGGTAGAAGTGGGAAACCATGGGAAACTACAATACGGTACCACATGTACATAATAATAATAATATTAATAATAATAATAATAAGAAGAAGAACAATAAAGCAAATATAGCGAGTTGGTCGGCCCTATCAACAGGTAATGGCATGTAGAACGGGTAAAGACCATACCTATCATTGTCTCAAGAACGGGCATGATCCCAAGTAGTACCTTGCTCCAAGGCCTTAAAGAACTGGATCTGGATACTCAACTGTACAAACTAATGCAGAAGGCAGTAGTTTGCTCAACAAACCGAATCGTCCGGAAGTTCATGGGTAGCGACATTCCATCTTAGAAGTGGAGGGAACCAAGTACCCTTAAATGGGATGATTTTTTTTTTTTTTTCACTTTCATGCTGAGAGATGTCTAATAAATAGCGAGTTGTAGAGTTTCATATCCTAAATCCATCTGGAAATGTCTCATTTTTAACAATTAGTGCATGCTTGTAACCTTGGTGACGCCCCTTTTTCATATGAAGTTCACTTTATCATCTTCTATTCCGTTAATTTTTGTGTCAGATTGATGTGCTTACCCTCGTTTTAAAGAGGAATTAATGTAGCTGAAGTTGGTCCTACTGTCTTTATGTCACCTTCTTTTGTTTTTACACAGGGAGTTGGTATATTTTGATCCATAACACAGGGAGTTATTTGTTTTGATACAAACCATATTATCTTGTTTGCCGGAGAAAAATGGGTAATGTTAAGAAATTTGGCCGAAGAAAAACTCATGGAAATCAGTATAAGAACAAGAATACATCTTTAAGGAGTAATAAATGTAGTGGTGCAGGTAGTGGAAGTGTAAGAAACAGTGAAGGAAATAATATTGAAAGTGAGGTTAGGCCTACAAGGAACAGTGTGTCCACTCTAACTGACTGTACAGATAGTCCTACAAGTGCATCAAGGAGGAAAATTTCTTCTTCAAGATCTATGTTTAATAAATTTGGCAACAGTAATACAGATGTAAATAAAGTGACCACAGGTTTTCAGTTTGTAGATATTGAACTACTGTCTGAAGCTTTGAGACAATTTGTAGAGTGTAAGTATTGTAATCATGTGGATTGCATATCTGTGCATGAAGACACTGACAAACGAATGGGCCTTGCTAGTGTCATATGTATAAAATGTGATAATTGTGAAAGGAAGCATCAATTTAGCACATCCAAGCAGACAGATAGAGGTCATGAAATTAACCTGAGGTTTGTGTATGGTATGAGGTGTATTGGGAAAGGCAGTGCAGCCAGTAGGACACTGTGTTCATTATTAAATACCCCTGCCCCTCCAACTAAGTTTCATTCTGTAAACAAAGTTATTTTGCAGTCACTTGAGAACGTTGCAGAAGTCTGTATGAAGTCCGCAGCAGAGGAAGCTATACTAGAGAACAGTGGTTCAAATGAAATAGCAGTTGTTATAGATGGAAGCTGGCAGAAGCGAGGTCACACTTCATTGAATGGAGTTGTAACTGCAACTAGTGTAGACACTGGGAAAGTGCTAGATATTGAATGCCTTACAAAATATTGTATGGTATGTAAAAAGAGTGGAAACAGTCATGAAAAATGTGGTGCAAATTTTCAAGGAACAAGTGGTGCTATGGAGGCTGAAGGGGCAGTTCGCATGTTTCAGAGATCAGAGCAAAGTAGAGGTTTGAAATATGTAAAATACTTGGGGGATGGTGACAGTAAGGGGTTTAGTAAGGTTGTTTCATGCCATCCCTATGGTGAAAACATTATCATACAAAAGTTAGAGTGCATTGGGCATGTTCACAAAAGAATGGGGTCCAGGCTAAGACGATTGGTTCAAGACAGGAAGGGGAAGAAATTAGCCGATGGCAAAGGTATTGGGGGAGTAAACAGATTATCTGGTAGTGTAATTGACAAGCTGCAGGAGTATTATGGTAAAGCCATAAGAGAAAATGTGCATGACTTGGAAAAGATGAGAAAAGCAGTGTGGTGCACATATTTTCATAAGCTCTCGACAGACAATCAACCTCAACATGGACTCTGCCCAACAGATTCATGGTGTAAGTATAATTCTTCTGAAAGGGCAAACTACAAGCACCATGGCCTTCCTGAGCCTATTTTACATGCCATAAAACCCATATATCGGGATTTGGCTCACCCAGACCTGCTAAGAAAATGCTTACATGGCAAAACCCAGAACCCGAATGAGTCATTTAACAACATTATATGGACTATAATACCCAAGAATGTGTTTGTTGGGTATGATACCCTTAAAATTGGGGTGCTGGAAAGTGTTCTGTGCTTCAACATGGGAAACATTGGAAAAGCACAAGTGCTTGCCCACCTAGGGATTGAACCAGGCCTTAACACCATACATCAGCTTCAGAAAATGGATGACGTGCGTGTGAAAAATGCTGATCGACAGGCACAACAGATGACCAAAGAAGCAAGAAAGAAAAGGAGAGGAGCCAAACGGAGGAAGGAAGACATGGATGATCCAGAGTATGGAGCTGGAAAGTTTTAAACCACAAAAAGTACATGTTCTTTTCTACCTTAACTTTGAAGTTAAATATCTGGAAACATTATTTTTTTTTTTGGTGTGGGGTGGTCATCTTGGAAACTACAAAAGATACAAGGGTAAAACTAATACGACTTTTGAAACTAACACTGATCTCCATGTTAAACACAAATTCATTATAAACTAATTCATACTTTGCTCATAAAAAATTCATGTGCAAGAAAAAAATTAGTTTTTTTTACTTACCTGAAAAAGTAAAATATAAAATAAAATGGATGAACTAATTTTGTTTAAAATGCATTTAACACAGAGATAAAGGCAACTGTTACAACAATATCAAATTTCACTGCTCTATCTGCAATACTTTGGAAGATGAGCACCCCCAAGTTTTACTAAATTAACATTGTTCGTATAGGGAGTACTTGGTCCCCTTAAAGAACTGGAACTGGATACTCAACTGTACAAACTAATGCAGAAGGCAGTAGTTTGCTCAACAAACCGAATCGTCCGGAAGTTCATGGGTAGCGACATTCCATCTTAGAAGTGGCTGTTTCAGTAACTAGAGCCTACTTTGGATCCCTGAAGCCCGTATAGTTATGCTGTGATGTATCACCAATGTGTTATATGCACTGTATAAAACAATAATAATAATTAAATGATAGCGAGGCTGTGTAGCTCAGGTAGTAGAGTGCTATCCATCTTGAGAGTTCGATCTGGGCTCAGTCATATAATAAATGAAGGTGAACAAATACGACAGCCTTATGCCGATGGATGTAATGGCTCGTAAATGAAATTCTGTGAAAACAACATTCCGGAATCTCGATATCCCCGAAAAAAATAAAAATAGTGTGTCTAACAACATATTATTATTATTAATCTGGACTTTAAACAAACTATAAGAGATTTCCATTTTCTGTGCATATGGCATGAGGCTGGCAAAATCTTAAACAGATCCACCAACACTAGTCATGTGGCCACTCCCCATGAAGGTATGAATCAGCTGTTCATAGGCTAGGTTAGTGTATTTCAATGCCATTGGCAGACAAGATGAGGAGGTCACTCAACTTCAGACTATTGTCATCATTCCTGAGTGTTGGAGGGGAGGGCGACGTGGAGAAGTCAGCTGTGCTGCTGAGGGCAACGAAGTCTGAGCCCTTTTCCAAGACACTGACCGACGATTTTTGTGATTTAATTCCACCTATACTAAATAAGATACGCCTAAATTTTATGAAGATATTTGCTTAGAATACCATCTTCCACCACCTGTGTAACGGTGTCCGTGTCACTACTGCCTTACCGGGTGAGTTAGCCGTGGTCGTTACGGCATGACTGCTGACAGTCGCTCACATCCGGGAGGCGAGGAGGTTCGAATCGCCCCGCCGGCAACCTTGAAGATGGTCTTCTGTGGTTTCCCATCTTCCTTCCAGGCAAATGCCGGGATTGGTCCCTACCTATTGGCCACAGCCGCTACCTTCCAACTCCTCGTCCTTACATTCCAACTTCCCTCCCCAACGGTACTTGTAGGTAACCCATTGGGTGTCCGTCTCGAAGAAGCTACAAAACTGGCGAGGCGAACATGTCCTCGGACATTCCCGGCACTAAAAAAGCCATACGCTAAAAAAAATATAAAAAATACAGCCTTACCAAGCGACCACTGCGCAGTCATTTGGCCTACAGATTATGGAATGACGCGTGGTCAGTGCATCGAGTCCCCTCAGTCGTTAATCGTGGTCTCCATGATCACCCCGGTCATGCCATTACCATATTATTCCTCCTCTTCCATTTGAAGAACTAGCATCCGTTTTGATGTTTTTCCACTGCTTATCTTGCAGCCTCTTTCTTAAATTTTGTTTTGTTGTTTTCTATGTTACAAGGTTCCGAAAAAAAAGGAAATTTTATGGTACTAACATACTAAAGATATTAAGAACTCCGATAGGGAAACATTTTCAATATGATTCACTTGATATCAATGAGAGGTGAAGAATGAAGTATCGTTTACCGGTAACAGCGTTGTTGGTGTTGTTCAGATAGCTTGAAGTGTTTGTGCTACATCCTGTATTCTATGAAAGTTTCTCCCCCAATATTTATCTTAAGGTTGTATCTACTTTGCAGCAGTTTCTCCGCAGCGTGTAAGATGATTTCTCTCGCTTTGAATTCCAGGCCGGCCTCAGCACACAATAGTACACATTCCTATCCGGGGCACAAAAGGCAAGGCAAGCCGCAGTGCGCGCCGTGGTGTGGTGGTACATCTCTCTTATTGTGCAACCAAGTTACCAATACAGAGAAATGGCGGTAATGAACACACACTCACACACAAGTTCCGCCTCCACCAGGGTGAATAGAGCTCATTACTGGGATAGGGGGAGGAGATATCCGGGCCCGCTGACTTGTGACCTGCTCACATTACTAAGTGCCGAACAAATTGCGATGCTCGTATGAACACGCCCATCGTTTGTTTGTTTGTTGTCCCGATAAGTTCGGATAACCTTGTGGCTGACTTGGGACCAAGATAGATCGAACCGGAGAAGTTTCATCGCAGCCATAAACCGGTCTGGGTATGTATTTACCGGATAATGATGTATTACCAACTCTCACTAACAAGGGTAAAATACGGTTCGAATAAATGAAGATACGAATTATACCATGAAGTCGCTAAGATAACGCGAACATATTCAAAACAATGTGTCCATTTGAGTTTTACCCATCATCTCGTGAGGATTTGTTTTGTCATCATCATCATCATCATATAAAACGCTAAGGTAGGCCTATATGTTTCAAAAAACTGAAGCTCTTAAACCAGAGGGAGTTAGAAGGTGCAGTTTATGCCAAGATCTTCCAAATCGTCCCAATAAAACAGGAAAAATCTAGCATTTCTTGAAAAATCAACGGAAATATATATATTTGTTTGAAAAGTGCGTTTAAACAAATTAAAAGACAATAGCCCCTGCTAGAACTGTGTCACGCGAAGCTCACGTAACAGTAAAGCCGGATGGGTGGTATATACACATGGGGCGCCACGAGCAACCGATCGTTGTAAATGAGCATTCAGAAAAGAAAAAAAAAAGAAACAGAATTACCCGCAGCAGTGACGAATTGCACTCTGATTTCATAAATACCTACAATTTGTCTAAACAGTGTGTTAAAACAAATAAACAAGACGATAGCCCCTGCCAGAACTGTGTCGCGTCAAGCCTGCTTAAGAGTGAAGCTGGGCGGGTGGTTTATACCCAAGCGAGAGTTCTCGCATGGATCCGCTAGTTCACTCTAAAACAACCGCATCATTTTTCAGAAACAATTCACGATGGCTTGATAATTCTTACGGCATGCATTTAGATCTGAATATTTCACCCCTTTCAAACCCTGCTCAGCCGCCATTCTGAAATTATAAGATATAAAAAGTAAATAACTATCAACACATAAGAACTACAATAACCAAATAAAGACAAGGCAGTGCCGCATATGTGTCCTTGTACGTATGCCCAAAGGAAAACATCAGCGACTCCAAACATTCAAGATTGCGACTGGGCGTGCAATTAAAACGAAGAAACGCAACTATGACCAAGGCAAAATAACAGTAAATTCATATATTCAAGTAAAATGAATAGTTCATGACATAATGGTACAATTAACACGACATTTAGTGAGAAAGGAGTACTACAGTTTATAAAATATCTCACTAATATGACTCATAAGAATATCGCACTGAAAATAGTGTGCAGCTGCCATCTTGAACTTTAAGATATGATAAGAAATTACTCTTCTACGGTAGCAGCTACACGAGAAAGGATGCCACATCGCTCCAACAATAGGCTAAGTTCATAATCCATTCCATCTTGACCTTTCACTAACAATCACTAATATCACACAAAGTAAGCAAATTTGGGATCAATAACCACTAACAATATATAAAGAAAAACCCACAAATCTTGATAAGTTGCGCATGTTTATAATAACTGCTGTAATCAAACAAGTGTACATTGTAAATAACATCACCCACAAACTTGTAGACAGATTTAACGACTTAAATGTAAAGGATCTGGTGACGATCGCTAGTTGGTGATCTATGTGAATTGCTTACCACGGTGGGTTAACGTGTCGGTCTACTAACCCCAAGCTTGCAGGTTCGCTCCTGGCCGTGGTAAGTGATTTTTGAAAGGCGGCAAAAATTACGACACACGTGTTGTGGAGAATGAGTGAAAAGGAGCACAGGGAAACACACAGCTTACTAACATAACACCATCTTATTTAACTCCAAAGAACTTATGTACAGATATGAACACTTTACACTATATACACAAAGTACAACACACACAAAGATATGTCAGTCCTTCACATCCTCCCCTCCCTGGTCGACCTCTAGAGGTATGACCAGCTGAATTGGACGCGTTATCCGGTTCCTGTCTGGCGTGCGAAGGATGACGGTCCTGAGTATTCCGTCTCGTCCAGGACGTAGTTCCTCGATTACGCCTCTGCCCCATACGTGGCGAGGACGGTTGTCTTCTTGCAGCAGGACCAGGTCACCTACCCGGAAGTTCGAGGTTTTGCCGCATGTCTGTCGTACGTGGTGATGGTTGCGTAGTTCCAGAAGATATTCCTTCATCCAGCGTTTCCGGAAATCTTCTGCCGCTTGTTGCTGGAGCCTGTATTCCCTTTTCAAGTCCTTCTTAATAGCAGGCTCAGGTCCTGTAGGGATTGTCGTCAGCTTGTCGCCGTGGATGAAATGGCTTGGAGTCAAGGCTTTAGTTCCTTCATCCTGAAGGAGAGGACGGGAATTTATGGCGGCTTCAATGCTAACGAGAATGGTGTACAGGGTTTCCTCATTCACTTGCCGCCGGCCTAAAACTTTGCGCAAGCAGCGTTTCGTAGTACCGACCATTCGTTCCCACCATCCTCTCCACCAAGCCGCCCGTGGTGCGATGAATTTCCAGCGGATGCCATTTGTGGAAAGGTAGCTCGATGCGTCGTGGTCGTGGAAGATCACAGAAAGCTCTCTAAGTTCTCTATGAGCTGCGTGAAAAGTGGTGGCATTGTCGGAATATATGGTATGAGGTAGGCCTCGGCGGCTGACGAATCTTTGGAAGGCCATCAGAAACTTATTTACTGTCATATCCGACGCTAGCTCCAAGTGGACAGCTCTGGTAGTAGCACATGTAAGCAAAAGGATGTAACGTTTGCGAACGGTGTTATCGTGGCGGACGTATAATGGGCCCGCAAAATCGAGTCCTGTTACAGTGAACGGTCTGGAGTATCGTACACGATCGGTCGGTAATGGAGCTTCGTTCTCCTGTCCAGGAGGGTTTCGTGATAACTTACAAGGCAGACACGAATTCAATACCTTCCTAATGCTTTGCCTTGCTCGTAGAATCCAAAATTGGCTTCGCAGCTCGGAGAGCACAATCCGTGATCCCAAGAGGTACAGTCTGATATGGGTATGGCGGATTAGAAGACAAGTGAAGGGATGTCCGCTGTCTAAAATTATTGGGTGTTTTTCGTCATACGACATCGTTGTGAAGTGGAGGCGGCCACCAAGGCGGATCAATGTGTCTTGCAGGAACGGTTGAAAAGAGGCGATCTTCGAAGTTTTGGGGATGGGCGTGTTGTGCAACAAAGCTTCGTATTCTGTTCCGAAGGTCTCTCGTTGTACAGAAGCTATCAAATATCGCCGACTTGCTTCGAGTTCCAACACTGTCAAGTCACCAGTTTGCTTATCCGCTGACCGAAGGTTCTTAATGAACCGGAGGATCCAAGCTGTAGTCCAAAGTAATTTGTTGTAGGTGCTGAATCTTGCGAAGTCACAGAGTGCTTCATGTGTGGTAACAACAAGGGCCTGACAGGGTTTCTTCTTAGCCTCTGGAAGTGTTAGATGTTCGGTGCTGTATTTGGGAGGCCAACTTCTTGGAGGATCCCTCAACCAGGCCAGCCCGTACCACCAAATATCTGCTGATTTTAGATCTTCTGCTTGTAGTCCTCGTGATAATAGATCTGCAGGGTTATCCGTTCCTGGACAATGGAACCATTGTGATGGTGAAGTGCAGCCTGTGATTTCTGTAACACGATTGCAGATGAAAGTTTTCCAGCGGTTCGGGTCGTTTTGTATCCAGCCTCTACAGATATCGTCAGGGAAGGTTCGGAGTATCTTGGGAGAAAGTACCCGCCCATATGCGTTTACATCTTCGCCTAGGGCCTGTAATGCCTGGATACGGCGGTTGCATTCAATGTATGTCGTGTTTAGCGATTCCGGACAAACAGTGTTGATAGGTCGGATATCTTCTAGATAATCGATATGCGCCTGTATTATCCGATCTCCGTATTTGGCCTTTAAAATTTTCTTAGTGTCCTCGTAGGTAGAAGCAGTCACGGCAATTCCGTCAACCAGATGTTTCGGTTCAC
Source organism: Meconema thalassinum (assembly GCA_946902985.2). Taxonomy (NCBI): domain Eukaryota; kingdom Metazoa; phylum Arthropoda; class Insecta; order Orthoptera; family Tettigoniidae; genus Meconema; species Meconema thalassinum. The sequence continues at coordinate 1,324,152,253 of OX336388.2, read as the reverse complement.
CTTCCAGATATCCGCGTAAAAAGACATGTTTATTTATGGTCGATAGTGACTTGTCTTTATCAATGGATGCTTCAAACTGTTCCCAAAATCTCATCCAGCTTTCGATATTGCCGGAGAATGGTTCCAGTTTCACTGGCGGTAATTTAACAGAATGGGAGAACGTTGAAATGGGAGTGATGGGACTCTCGTTTATGGTCATGTTTGAGGTAGCAGAAGAAAGTTTAATTTCTGCCCCTCGTGTGGCTTTCTGTAAACCACGTTTTGCTTTATCTATGTATTCTTCGCAACTTTGAATATCGGTGTTGTATTCTGTGTCTGGAAGAAGATCGTGAATTGAGTCATCTAATTGGATTAGTCTAGTTAATGTTTCCTGAAGTCGGTCTCCATAATACTTGTAGTCTTCAATACTTGTGTTTTCAGTAAAACTTTCAATAGTGTTTAGAAACCGTGTCGCATTGTTTCTCTCTCTTGTTCGACTTCTTTTCAATTTGTGTAGTCGAGCTGCAAGGTCCTCTTGGGTTGCCATAATGAGGGGGCAATAAATCTTAGGATTAGCTGACAGTCAGGTAGCCTCCCGTCTTGGAGTGTAGGAACGTCTTTCAGTGTAGATATTAGTTTCTTTGGCAGAGTGCGTGTTTAGTCAAGACTCCAAAGTTGGCTAACAGAATGCGCTAGTGGGGTAGTTCAACGTGACAATTTTATAGTTCGGGAAGTAACTGACAGGTGCGCATGCGCTGTGCAGAGGTGCATGCAGTTCCAATGATAGCAGATAGATCACGCTACTAGTTATGTCAGTAACGTACTGTACAATTATTGGTATTTCTTGAAGTAATTAAAGTAGATCTCATGCAGGTTATAATCACGTGTACTGGAAAATACTCAGATGAAAGATATTTCTCGTGGCGTTGAGCGAGGATAAGTGGTGTCCTTTTTTCGCTGACGAATAGAAATTGCAGGGTGCAAGCTTAATTGTTTACAATACGGAGTTCCCTGTTGCTCCGATAGATGGCGGATGCGTCACTTCTGGGATCGCATTTAATGAAATTAGCCTATCTGTAGGTTTCAAACGTATTTCCCAGCTGATGTAGAGCATGCATTACTAAAAGGATGTCAATTTGTGATGGTTTGACTTATCTGAATTGGATTAGTTGGCACTGAGAACTCTTGTAGCGTCTTGTCGTTGATAGCGTGGCGTGCTTTAAGCTGACGTGATGTCTTCTCGGTAGTGTATAATGTTCTCGGCGTCGAGTGTCCTTCCGTAGTGTAGAAGGCGACAAAGAAGCATTAGCACTGTTCACTAACACTAGTAAATACACGTGTCACTGGTTTTGTACGAGTTTTCGGCACCATAATGTGGAGAATGAGTGAAAAGGAGCACAGGGAAACACACAGCTTACTAACATAACGCCATCTTATTTAACTCCAAAGAACTTATGTACAGATATGAACACTTTACACTATATACACAAAGTACAACACACACAAAGATATGTCAGTCCTTCACACATGTTATACGATGTTGGCATGTCAAAGAACCCATTTGAATTCAGTAGGCCGTGTTCATAATGGCAAAATTAATCTCGGGAGTTTCCGCCAACACGAAGTTCCTCATTTTCTAGTAGAAAGTGTTCAAGGAGTTTAGATATCTAATCTTCTTAACTTTCATAGTGCTTCAAGGAACAACGAAATTCGACATTCAAGCTACGAAGCTTGCACCCGATATTATTATTATTATCCATGTGAATTCCTTAATCTCATGCAAATTATTTTCAGGATTAGGGAAATACCGATTCTATTAAGGTGCAATCGTATTGACCGACTAAAAAACATTAATTTCGATTACCAAGAAAACACTGGAAAAGAGATTTTAACACTATAATGAATGACCTAACCTGGGGAGGGAGGGTTAATTTATTGATAATACACAGTGTATACACATACATGAAAATAAATTCACAAACATTGCAAAATGATACAGTAATAATAATAATAATAATAATAATATAATAATAGAAGGCTGTGACTTGGTGAGGCTGATCGGATCGAGGCTCCTCCAATTTATATAGTTTGTTTAGTTATTTCATGTCTACTTCAGTGTTTTATGGTTTGGAAGATGTTTTTGAGTGACTTACTGACAGTACACAGTGTTTAATAGTGATTGAGTGATTGTACGAGGTTTTTATGGTGATATTTGGATTTCATATGTCTGTGCATGAAACTTGTTTACGTGGTTGCCTAGGAATTACTGGTACAGGTTAGGTTAACATTACCACAAATATTCCGTTTAAAATAGTTTAATCTACGCTCTGTATTGTGTGTTTATTACTCCGTTTACTCAATTAGTCCAATTGGGCCCCTATAACAGATATTAATTGTGTAATGTCGTTTATTTCGTTAGAAACAGGGGTTAGGATTGAGTTAAATGACATCAGTTGGATCACATATTTACAAAGAATCTGCGTCGATCAGTCAAAATAACACACTAGCATTCACAGGAGTGTTGTCAGGAGTGTTGTAAACCTTGCCATAGGTATCAAAGGCAATACCCAGGCAATACCCAGGAAATACCTGGCTGAAGGTACACAGGAAAGGCAATAATAGTAATTTGCTTTAAGAAATGTCACTGCCTGTGATACGGCAGGTTACCTCTAGAACCACCGCTAGAGGTGACAATACGCAAACCGGTGGCAGTGGGATGACAAGCTGCTGTCCACCCACCAGTAGACCCGAAGCAGCTCCATTAGCTCAAGACGATATTGGCGATACACAAAATCTCGAGTCTCGCACCGCACAACCACTCTCGCAGGTAAGCCCAGAAAACGCATGAAATGGGAATCTCATATGAATGAATATATCATGCGGGCATATTATCGAATAACTCGTCTTGAAACAGATATAACAAACTACCGCCAAGCACTGCATGCGGCTTTCAAGCAGCAGTATCCTCTGTTTAGCACCACTGAGCAACGAGTCGCGGATCAAAGAAGAGCAATTGGAAAGAATCATTTAGTTCCCGAGCCTGTTCTGGATCGAATCAGACAGGAGATATCTCATGAACTATATCCCTCAGCTGCAAGTGGTGAAACTAACCAATTAAATACTGATAATGAGGTCTCCATGAATGAATCGACTCTCGTAAATGAACCTCATAATGGGGAAACAAGCCACCATTCCAAGATCCAAGACGAATTTAATTCAGCTCTGCTTGAATATGCGGGTACTGACCCTACCCAACGTCCAATACTTCCGAGGCAGCAATCTTCCCGCAAGTTTGCCATGGTGTTGAAAGAACTGAACGAAACCGTACTTCCCAACTATTTAGAAGAGCACCAATCTTTCATGGAGGTTCATACTGCTATCTATTGTGCAGCACTAGCTGCAGTACGAATTAATGGGGGGTAGGCCACGCCCTCCAAACCAACAGTCTGCTGCAAGGAAACCCAGTGATCCACCATGGGCAAAACGTTTAAAACAACGCATTGAACAACTACGCCAGAATGTGAACAGACTGCAACAGTATAAGAATGGAGTGAGAAGTTGACGTCTGAACAACCGCATACGAAGGATCATGATGGACTCCTCACTAGAAGAATTTCAGGTCCCCGAGGACGCAGTGATAACAGAAGTACTTGATACTTATTAATAAAAACTTGCAGCCCTCTCTAAGCGTCTTAAGAGATACCAGAACACTACCGAACGGAAGAAACAGAACAATGACTTCAAGAGAAATGAGAGAAAGTTCTATGAAGACCTGAAAAAGACACCTCAAGTTCAGAATGATTCTCCAGAAGGACCCAGTGCGGAGAGTGTTACCGACTACTGGTCATCAATATGGTCTAGGCCGGAAGAACACAACAATGAAGCTCCGTGGTTTAAGGAAATATAGAATGCTACCAGACGAATAAATCAAATGGCACATACAGACGTTGATGTTGAGGAACTACGCCAGATCATCAGCAGCCTACAGAATTGGAAAGCACCTGGAATTGACCGAATCCTTAATTTCTACTATAAAAGGCTCACATGTACCCTCCGTTTACTGGCTATTCACATACAATGTTTTTTTGGAAAATCCTGCTGCGTTTCCAGTTTTCCTAGCCAGAGGGTTAACCTATCTCAAGCCAAAGGACTCTAAAATCACAAACCCATCTAAATATCGCCCCATCACCTGCTTGCCAAACTTTTATAAGATCATTACATCCATTATTGCAAATCGAATTCGTGCGCATTGTGAGGAAAACGCCATTCTCGCAGAGGAGCAAAAGGGTTGCAGAAGGAATTCTCAAGGATGTAAGGAACAGCTCACTATTGATGCCGTGGCATTAGAGCAGGCCTGCCGTAGATCACGAAATCTTTATGCCTGCTTTATTGATTACCAAAAAGCTTTCGATTCCGTGCCTCATACATGGCTTATACAGAGCTTGGAGATTTACAAGGTCAACCCTATTATAGTGAACTTCCTGAAGTGCGCAATGGTTTCATGGAGCACTGCCCTCCTACTGGCACTCGTTTAACATCTTCATTAATACCGATTCGCCGAGGAATTTTCCAAGGAGACTCGCTAAGCCCACTCTGGTTTTGTCTGGCATTGAATCCTCTCTCGCAAATCCTGAACAGTAGCAACTACGGATTTAGTATCAAGGGTAATCATGGCGAAGCGAACAAGATGAACCATCTTCTTTACATGGATGACATTAAACTGTTTGCATCAACTAAAGTGCACCTATAATATCTCATCTCTATCACTCAGAGCTTTTCTTCAGATGTCCATATGCAGTTTGGTTTTGATAAGTGCAGAACACAGACTGTTATTAGAGGCTCGCACTCTGCACAAGGAATACCTGTTGGAGAGGGACAGAGAAGTATTCAGCCGTTGGAGGAAGGCGCATTGTACAAATATCTTGGGTTCGCCCAGAGTACACGTCTCAGACATGGTGATATCAAGAAGAACATAACTGAGCAGTATACTTCACGACTTCGCAGTGTTCTCTCTTCAAAACTAAGCGCTAAACATATCATTAAGGCAGTTAACACATTTGCAATGCCCGTAGTTACATACTCCTTTGGTATAATCAGGTGGACTCAAACTGAACTGCACGATCTGCAACGAAAAACATCGGTGCTTTTATCACTCCATCGTATGCAACATCCGAAATCAGCAACAGAGCGCCTGACTCTAGCTCGGTTTGAAGGTGGTAGAGGACTGATAGACATCATGAACCTTCATACAAAACAAGTGACAACTCTGCATGCATTTTTCCACAACAAAGGAGAAACATCCCCTCTCCATCACACTGTGTCTTCAGCTGATGATAATTACACACCGCTCCATCTGTCATCTTTAGATCCACCAGTAAAAGAAATGAAAACTACTGAATACAAGATCGGGAATTGGAAACAGAAGGCGCTTCATGGGAAGTTTCCACTGAGTTGGACCAGCCTCACATCGACAAGTTAGCGTCGCACGCATGGCTGACCTACTCGGTCCCCTTTCTGGAAACAGAGGGATTTGTTGTAGCTATCCAAGACCAAGTTGTTGCTACACGAAGCTATCGGAAATTTATCATAAAAGATCCAGCAACAGAGAGTGAGAAGTGTCGCCGCTGTGGCAAATGTAGTGAGACCATTCAACACATAATATCAGGTGGTTCCCACCTTGCCAACACTGATTACAAACATCGACACGATCAAGTTGCCAACATTATCCACCAGAAACTGGCCTTGAAGTACCAACTTCTTCAAAGCTCCGTCCCCTATTGGAAATACACACCATCTGCAGTACTCGAAAATGCCACACACAAGATCTATTGGGACAGAGGAGTTGTGACAGATGTCGCAGTCAGTAACAACCGGCCAGATATCATTGTCATCAATAAAGTACACAAAGAGGCATTACTGATAGATATCGCATGTTCCAACACTCAAAACATCCTAACAACAGCTGTACTAAAATATCTAAGTACACAGAGCTGGCAATTGAGATAAAGCAGATGTGGAAACTTGATTCGGTGACTACCATCCCCATAATTGTGTCGTGTACTGGTGTTATACCGAGAACACTCCACAGTAGTCTATCAACATTGAATCTGCACCCGCAGATATATATTGAACTTCAGAAGGCAGTTCTGTTAAACACATGCCATATTGTTAGGAAGTTCCTTGGTGACAATGTCCTGGCCGAATACTCAGCAAAGCTCGATGATCCAGATGGGAATTTAGCTCATCCTACAAATGATGGAGACTCGTGAAGACTGCGGGCACGACATGGATGTGAAGTCTCTGAACAGTGTAATCGTAATTATTTCAGTACAAATGGTTCCTTGCTAAGGCCGAACCAGGCTGTAACAGAAAATGTAGCCGGTATTTGCCGTGATAATGTTGTTAAACAATAAACTATAATAATAATAATATTAATAATAATAATAATAATAATAATAACACAGAAATAGCAAAGTAATATTCATATTTAACAATTCCCTTCCTTTGCTGCACGTGCATTCGTATTATTATTTATTTTTTATATATCCCGGTATTTTGATGTTGCTTTACTTTTAAGCTATTGATATGCATTGTACCTGCAATAATAATAATAATAATAATAATAATAATAATAATAATGTAAACATCGTGTATTTAACAATTTCGACTCAAAACCAAAAACACCAGTTCCCTGGTACGTTAACGTCAAGAAAGACCGCCAAGAAATGGGTCGAAGACCTGGTGACGTGCACAAACGAGACCTTTCCCGAAAAAGCATCGTGACTTTTGAGAATTTCCGAGATGAGAAATGGACAACCAGTGTAAAGTGATCGGGTGATCGCCGTGCTCGACACAGCATGTTAATGAAAACCTACTGGATCAATATTAAATTAAATAAACGCCAGAATGTATAGTGGAACTTATCTTGGTCCTTAGTTGACCGATTAGCGAATAATAAATAAATAAGTAAATGTAAACATATGTTAAAATGATCCGTATTGACGTTAATCCATTCACTCTGGTTTTTTTTTTTTTTTTTTTTGCATATGGCTTGTAGTGCCGGGAGTGTCCGAGGACATGTTCGGCTCGCTAGTTTTGTGGCTGCTTCGAGGCGGACACCCAATGGGTGAGCTACACGTACCGTCGCGTGTGGAGTGTTGTCTGGGGGAGGAAAGTTTGAATGTAAGGACGAGGAGTTGGAAGGTAGCGGCAGTGGCCTATAGGTAGGGACCAACCCCGGCATTTGCCTGGAAGGAAGATGGGAAACCACAGAAGACCTTCAAGGTTGCCGGCGGGGGGATTCGAACCTCCGCGCCTCCCGGATGTGAGCGACTGCCAGCAGTCATGCCATAACGACCACCGCTAACTCACCCGGTTGTATTGATATGATTTAATGACACATAATATATAATATTAATCTACACCCGTGCTTTTATCGAGTTGGATAATACATCAACATTCCATTATAAAGGATAGAATCTACCAACAAGTAAGCATATTTCTCAAGCGAACTACTGCATGTTGTGCAATTCTGACTGATTCATTGATAATCACATTAATGAGAAACATATAGATATATGGTAGCAACGGGAAACTACAGCCGTATGCTATTCCCGAGGATTATGCACCTCTCTATGCATAAATACATGTGACGATGGCCTCCTCCCTTGTAAAATTTCAATCCGGAGGTAAACTAGTCCCCCGTTCGGATCTCCGGGTGGGGACTACTCGAGAGGGGGTTAACATCACAGAAGTGACAAAGAGGAAATCTGACATTCTACGGATCGGAGCGTGGAATGTTAGAAGTCTGTTAGGAAACGGAAGGTTAGAAAACTTAGAAAGGGAAATGGATAGGTTGAGGTTGGATTTGGTTGGGATTAGTGAAATGCGCTGGCAGGAAGAACAGGACTTTTGGTCAGGAGACTATAGGGTCATTAGCACTAAATCAAACAATGGCCAAGCAGGTGTTGGCCTCATATTGAGTAGGAAACTTGGACAGCGGGTGGAATATTATGAGCAATATAGTGAACGGATTATTGTAGCAAAAATAAATACTAAACCTACCTGCACCACAGTGGTACAAATCTATATGCCTACCAGTCAAGCTGATGATGAGGATGTTGAAAAGGTCTTCGAAGAAATAGACGAAATTCTGAGGTATATCAAGGGTGATGAAAATGTTATAGTAATGGGAGATTGGAATGCTGTGGTAGGAAAAGGGAGAGAAGGGAAGATAGTAGGAGATTTCGGATTAGGTGAAAGGAATGATCGAGGAAGCAGGCTGGTAGAATTCTGCACTGAGCATGAGTTGGCCATAGCTAACACCTTATTCAATAAACACAATAGAAGAATATACACATGGATGAGACCAGGAGATACAGGGCGTTACCAAATCGACTTCATTATGGTCAAGCAGAGGTTTCGAAACCAGATTTTGGATTGTAAAACATATCCTGGTGCTGACATAAACTCTGACCAAAATCTGGTTGTAATGAAATGCAGATTAAAGTTGAAGAAACTGAAGAAAAGTCAAAAGCCAAAAAGGTGGGCAATAGACAGACTGAAAGAGAAGGATGTAAACGAAAGATTCAAGAAGAGTATAAAGGAAGGACTAATGAAAAACCCTAAACAAACTTCAATTGCAGACGAATGGGCACTTTTGAAGAATGAAATAACAAAATCCGCAGAAGAAAACATTGGTAGGAAAGAGAGAATAGGTAGAAAACCGTGGATCACTCAGGATTTACTCGAATTGATGGATGAAAGGCGGAAGCACAAGAATGTAAGAGATGAAAAGGGGAAAGCAGAATACAGACGTCTGAGAAATGAGGTTAACAAGAAGTGCAAGGAAGCGAAAGAAGAATGGTTGAAAGAGAAATGTGCTGGTATAGAAAATTGTCTGAAATTAGGAAAAGTAGTCACAGCTTATCGAAGGATTAAGAATACTTTTGGGGAAAAGAAGACTATGTGCTGTAATATTAAGGACACAAATGGAAAGCCTCTAACAGAGAGGGAAGAAAAGGTTGAGAGATGGAAAGCTTACATAGAGAGTTTGTATAAGGGAAAGGAGATTGAGAATCATGTAATGGAAAGGGAGGAGGAAATTGATGAGGATGCGAAAGGAGATTTAATATTGAGATCAGAATTTGATAGAGCTTTGGAAGACTTAAGCAGGAACAAAGCACCAGGCATAGATGATATACCGATTGAGTTGCTACGCTGCATAGGAGATGAAGGTCTGATCAGGTTATTTCACTTGGTGTGTAGGATTTATGAGACAGGTGAGGTACCCCCCGATTTCAAGAAGAATGTAATCATCCCTATACCAAAGAAAGTGGGAGCTGACAGATGTGAAGATTACCGTACAATCAGCTTGATTACTCATGCTTCAAAGATCCTGTCTAGAATAATTTACAAGAGGATTGAGAGCCAGATAGAAACGGAGTTGGGTGAAGACCAGTTTGGTTTCAGGAGAAATGTAGGAACAAGGGAAGCTGTACTAAGTCTTAGGCTGATTTTGGAAGGTAGAATAAGGAAAGATAAGAGAACGTTCATGGCTTTTGTAGACTTAGAAAAGGCTTTTGATAACGTTGATTGGACTAAATTGTTTGACATTTTGAAATCGATTGGAATAAAGTACAGGGATAGGAGGGTGATATACAATCTATACAGAAACCAGACAGCAGTCATTCGAGTTGAAGGACATGAGAGAGAAGCTGGTATTCAGAAAGGTGTAAGGCAAGGCTGCAACTTATCACCCATACTTTTCAATCTTTACATTGAACAAGCAATGAAGGAAATTAGAGAAAATTTTAAAGAGGGAGTGAAGATTCAAGGAGAAATAATTTCAACTCTGAGATTTGCTGATGACATCGTCATCTTGGCCGACAAGCCTGAGGATTTGAATGAGTTTTTGAATGGTATGGACTCCGTCTTACGGAAAGAATTCATGATGAAAATTAATAAAAGTAAAACAAAAATACTGGAATGCAGCCGAAATAAATCTGAAACCTCTATGGAGATCAAATTGGCAGGTGAAAAACTGAAGGAAGTAGGAGACTTCTGTTACTTAGGAAGCAGAATAACCAGTGATGGACGAAGCAAAGATGATATAAAAAGTAGGTTGGCTCAGGCAAGAAAAGCATTTCTACAAAAAAGGAATCTGCTGACATCGAATATAGATTTAGATATTAGGAAGTCATTTTTGAAAGCCTTTGTCTGGAGCGTGGCGCTCTATGGAAGTGAAACTTGGACTATTGGTGCAGCAGAAAAGAGGAGAATTGAAGCATTTGAAATCTGGTGTTACAGGAGAATGATGAATATCAGATGGGTAGATAGGGTTACAAACAAAGAGGTATTAAGACGAGTGGGAGAGGAGAGATGTTTCTGGCGACTGCTAGTGAAGAGAAGAGATAGGTTGGTAGGACACATACTAAGACACCCAGGAATAGCAAGCTTAGTTATGGAAGGAAGGGTCGAGGACAACAACTGTTGGGGTAGACCAAGGTTAGAATATGTTAAACAGATTGCCTCGGATGTAGGGAGTGGTAGTTATGTAGAGATGAAACGATTAGCTCAGGACAGGGAGACATGGAGACTGCATCAAACCAGTCAAAAGACTGAAGACTCAAACAACACATATTCGCATCTTATATGAGGTTTATAAGCCTACTCACGTCGAGGATTTGCTCAACTACCTCATATCTAACATTTGTTGGACATCAGACAAGTTTCTCTTCATCAAGAATTGTAGATTTAGGCTATATTCAATTCATAAATAATTTGTATAGTTATTTAGAATATGTTATTCAAGAGTTATTGAACCTCGCCTTCAACATTTTTGTTTACTTTGTATAATACTTACAGTAATTTTATTTGTAAACAAATCTGTATTTTGATTACTTTTCATTGTTTTTAATGACCTGCTAGATTATGTAGCCCTAATGCGTTATTTTTTCATATTCATGAATTAGGTTGTTTCTATAATAATAATAATAATAATAATAATAATAATAATAATAATAATAATAATAAGGTTAATGGTTTTACGTCCCTTTTAACTACTGCGTCTCTTAGAGACGACGGGTTGCCGGAAATTTGCCCCGAATGGGATATTTAACGTGCCTGTAAATCTACTAACATGGCTCCCTCGCATTTACGCACCCTCAAATGCCATCAGAGAGCGGCAGGATTCGATCCTGAAAACTTGAGCACAGCAGGCGAGAACGTTACCACTGAGCCACGCAGCCAGTCATTAGGTTGTTTCTGATCTTCAAACTTGTCAATAAGGCATGTCTAACGGATATTCTCTCTATTTATATTTGCTCCTCATTCTTCATCACAATTTTTTCAGTACCTTTGAATTAATGCCAGGTGTCTTTAATTTACCTCAATTATGTACACTTCTGTCTGAAAAGTTTGGTGATTGGGTCTATATTACGAACAGATTGTTGGCTTACCTGAAACAGCCGTTACTCTCCTTCGAAGTAATCCCCATGGATGGTTATGCAATTCTTAGAACGGCTGTACAAGTCCTGGCATAGTCTTCCTGAGAAATAGCCTTCAGTTGGATCGTCACATTACGTTGGATATCCGAAATATCTGAAAACCTCTGGCCCTTCAGGGCTTTTCGGCGACCCTGGACCCCGATACTCAATAGTTTGACGCTTGCTTTCGAGGCCGTACCTTAGGCACCAGGTCTTGTCACCCGTGACGATGGTTTTCAGGACCATTCCGTTCCACAGAACATTCACCCTTCTCACTGCCACCCATCGAACAGGTGTGCACGTTAGGTTGCATAAATTCACCCTTCTCACTGCCGCCCGACTACCAGGTATGCAAGGCAGGTTGCATAAATTCACGCTTCTCACTTGCTTTCAATTTAGAGTTTTGACGACCCAAACTGAAGGCTATTCCTAAAGAAGACTATGCCAAGAGTTTCCAGGACTAGTTCAGTCGTTCTCAGAAGTGCATAACAATCCGCGGGGATTACTTCGAAGGATAGTAACGGCTGTTTCAGGTAAGCCAACAATCCGTTCGTAATATAGACCTATTCACCGAACTTTTCATACAGAGGGTGTATAACAACAACTAGGAGCTGAAGAAGGTTATAAATGATCGAAACTAGCACTACTCTGCTTTCAATTTCAACAGCGCTTGGATTTATTTTAATGTAGGTGGATTAAATCATAATTACTTTATAGTTCAGTGGCGTAGTTGGTAGCATGCTGAACTGCTGTGCCCAAGATAGCGGGTTCAAACCCAGCCAAAGTCGTCGGATTTTTAAGAGCGTTAAAAATCCTTCAGTATGCCTTCCTTCGGTGGGGTAGTAAAGCCGGCGGTGCCATGTCATAGATTTATGGCATGTAAAGATCCTTCCACAGACTAAACTTCTTTGAAGCTAAATTGTTAGGTTATATTTCGTCAGAACGCTCTATCAAAGTTCCAACGTTCACCACTAGGTATTATTGATATCTGGTAGCGAAAGTTGGAACTACTTGAAATTGAACGGAACTTGTAACTCACCCTAAGGGTGTCCGCTGGAAGCAGCTACAGACTAAGGCGAGCCGAACATGTCCTCGGATACTCCCGGCACTAAAAGCCATACGATAAATAAATAAATAAACAATAAAATTAATAATAATCGTAATACTTATAGTTTATTCATAATTTCTTATTGAAGTACTTTGAGGGGGGTGGTAGAACCCTTATTATTACTCACTTCACCTCGAGACGCCAGTGAAACTTCACAAACTTTCAAAGAACCCGCAAAAGGTCACAGAGGAAAGTATAACTTGCTCCTCCGAAAACTTGTTGAAGTAGGAAAACCAATACCGAGACAGGGCGATGATACGTCGATCGATAACTCATTTACTCCGTGTCGGCTAATTATGTAGAGGAAGACGCGGAGTACGGGTCTGGCACATGCGGGTGTTGCAAGATAAAACAAGCCGGCCAGAAATATGAGATAATGCATCACGCTCTATGACGGCTATTGTGTACATTATTAAATCCTGCCTTTCCTACTCTTGGTGTAGCGTCACCTAACGAGGTCAATGCGGGTCTTAACTCACCCATCCAGATCTCAGCTGTGTTGTGGTTACACCGTAAAAGGAAATGCAGGTCTTATGCGCTCAGTACCGTCACCAATTTACTGAACTATGCAGAAAGAATACGGCGAAAGTATGGTGTGTGAGTCTAATTAGTTATTGTTGTTTTAAAGGGTGAAACTACGAGTCAATTGCCCCTGTGTGTGAGTCGGGTGTACGTCTTGATGATTACTGTTGATTCATTACGATGGTGGGCATGAACATTTTATTACCATGACCCAAAATCAACTAGGCTATGTCTTTGTGAACCTATGGCCAGGAAATCTCGAGTGTTGACGTTCAGTTTGGAAAATAGAGTCCAATTTACGGAACCTAATTATACTGTTACTGAATGTTGTAACAGATTATTATTTATTTAGCGTATGGCTTTCAGTGCCAGGAGTGTCTGTGGACACGTTCGGCTCGCCAGAGGCTGTAGCTGCTGAAAGCGGACACCCATGGGGTGAGCTACCGGTACAAGTTCCGTTCAATTTCAAGTAGTTTCAACTTTCGCGACCAGATCTCACTGATACCTAGTGGTGAACGTTGGAACTATGATAGAGCATTTCAACGAAATATAACCTAGAAATTTAGCTTCATACAAGTTTAGTTAGCGGAAGGATCTTTTACATGCCATAAATCTATGACATGGGGCCACCGGCTTTACTTCCCCTTCGAAGGAAGGCATACTGAAGGATTTTAACGCTCTTAAAAATCCGACGACTTCGGCCGGGTTTGAACCCGCTATCTTGGGCACAGCAGTTCATCATGCTACCAACTGCGCCACCGAAGCCGCTCGTTGTAACAGAGCACACTTGAGATCGCTGGAAGACTTTGTGCAAGCCCCTACAATGGCTATTGAGTGGCTGGACTATCTATATCTAAAACTCTAATTTTATCAAGTACCCAGTCGTTTGTTTTTAGATTTAGATTTAGATACTTTGCCATAAGCTAAATAAATATAAAAAGTCCTCTCGGCACGCCGGAAGGCAGAGGTAGATTTCACCGGGCAAACTTGGGGATAGGCGAAAATAGGCAGAATATGCAGGTTTTCGCAGAAAGATCAGACCTCATGTATTGCGAGAAAGTATTTTATAATTGGAGCTTAATTAACTTTGATTTTCATCATTTTATGCATATTTTAAACATTTAATTGTCTTATGGGGACGGTAACCTTCTTATCATTTGGGGTCCATTTTTAGCCTACTTTCGATTTTTGCAAAAAATGAAAGAAGACTTTTGAGATCAACACAGGGCGAAAAATTGTGTGTCTGTCTGTGAGTTTGTGTGTGTATGTGTGTGTGTGTCTGTATGTGTACTCTGAATGCCCCCCCCCCCCCCACCCATCAATTCGAACACGGTGAAACCGAATTGAACGAAATTTGGTACAGAGGCGGCCGTTTGAATTATGCAACCATTATAATCAATAGCTTAAGACCCACCAATTCCGATTATCGAGCCTAGGGTGGTTTAAGCTATCCTGAAGGTCGTGATCCGTTATTTATTATAATTTAATATTATAATATTATACTGTATGAGTGGCTTAAAAGAGCTGAGCCGTATCTGCCACACGACAAGATGGCAGTTGTCCTCATGTGCCTGTCTTATATTTCAGTAGTTTTAGTATGTTGTATGTAATATACCCTACTGATAGAATAATATAAACTTTGTATGAAATTATCTATAATGAAGATGTACTGCAGTGAAGAAATCGTTTATTTCAAGTCATTATTTACCAACAGGTTTTATCTAATATGTCAGTTAAGAACACCATGATGTTAAAAATATGGTTAACTCTGGGCTAGCGTGTTAGTCTGTCACGCAGTTGACTGGGGGTCGAATACTGCTACAGTTCACTTTTTTTCTGCAATTCTTTTACAAATGATGTGCACGAGCTCTTTCCACAGTTACTGAATAAAATGTATTTTAGCTCAAATGAGAGGCTAATGTATACACTCGTTTATTAATAAAATCACAGCCCCAGCATCGCACTTAAACAGATTAGGAAAAGGGGAATAGATGAACAAGATCAGATACACGTTGTCATCAACCACAGCCTTCTTAATGCCTCTGTACGGTGCTGTCCTCTTGTGGGTTATGTGGGTAATATTGTTCCAAACATACCGCTGTGTAAATACCTGGCCTCCTGAAGTATGGCAATTTTGTAATACTGGTAGTTCAACTATTAGCCACGATCGCACTCCGATTACCTTTAAACACTGCCAGCTGGATCGCCTCCCTCTTGGCTACTTTAAACTGCCTGCTCATTCAACACCCATAGGCGTACAAGATAATTATTAATTCACTGCTAGGTCGCAGCACCAACCTACTGTGATCGGCGCGGATTTTTAAAGGGGAAGATACCCAAAACAAAGGACTCTTAAGTTTGCAGGCTGGCTTAATATAAAGATTATCGGACGTGAATGCATTACAATAAGTTAGTAGTTGTGTTATTCAATCATCATAAAGTACATAATATTAGCCCAAAAACATGAATTATTTATATAATCCGGGCCGTGAAAGCCTTAATATACATATATAATATTGATTTTGACACTTACTGGCTAATTATCAATATAAAAGAAAACAAACAATACATAGTGGTAGAGGTGATTGTTTTAGGGATGATGACAAAGAGTTATAAATATACCCATACATTTAGGAGAAAGTAGGCTATATGTTCTTTGCTGAACATCTTGTTATACTTGTGGTCACACTGTCCTGATGCAAGGTTTCGACACTGATGTGTAACTATCTAACGGTCTGTTACTTTTTCACGCAAAATTTTATCTCCCGCAGAGATTTTGGTTGGTTCCTCAGTTTCGGGGCTGCGACAACGCGGTCATGTAACCCCGTGTACTTTGGGTGAGTATAGAATCAGTCTGATAAACGGTGTGAATTGTGATGGCTGTATTAGTCTGTAATTCAGGTAAGGACTGCAGACGGTCAATTTCAAGCAGTAGTTCCTAATGTTGCTACCAAATACTACCGTCCGATACCTAGCTGTGAACTTGGCTATTAGATGCCACCGCAACCAGCAACTCGCAACGAACGTTGGAACATCCCCTCCAAAGGAAATCTTGCTGAGGGAATTTTAGCGCTCTTAGAAAATCCGACGATTTCGGTCGGCTTTAACCCGCGACCTTGGGCATAGAAGTTCAGCATGCTACCAGTTACGTCACCGAAGCCACTTCACACTCAGTCAGATGGAAAACTGAAAGCGATCTCGTGCAAGTGCGTTGTCATGGCAACGTCTGATGGCACATCCCTCATCAATTTAGTAGTGTTGTCATGGCAACCTCTGATAGCTTTTGGCATTTTCTTGTAATTCCGAAATGATTTTTCTCATCCCTTGGCGTAATGGTGGGTCATATCAAAAATTCTTTCAGATAAAAGTTTTAGGTAATTATTAGGGGAATATTGTCCATTTTGTACGGTTTTGATACTGTGCCTATTAAGAGAGATATGATTAATGTTTCCCGAAAAACCCAGTTTTTCTCACCCCTTTGGCCAATGGTTGGTGCTATCAAAAAACTTTTCAAACATAAAATTTTGGGCCTTATCTGACACATAGTATGAACTTTGAATGGATTCGATATTTCAAATATTAAGAGAGTTATAGCGGTATTTCACTTTTTCGAAAAAAAAAAACCATTTTCACCCCCGTCGACCGATTGTGCCCATTGACGAACTCGACCGAGAATTTATAGGGATACATATTATGCAAAAATTTCAAAGTGATTGGTGCAAAATTTCGGTAGTTATCGTGTCCACAAGAAACAGATATATATATATATATAGAGAGAGAGATAGATACATATATACATAAATTATATATAAACTTTTGAACTGACGGTGGTTTGGGGATCTAGGGGATGTGAAACGCGAAGATATGTCGAAATTTTCCGGAAGTCGAAACATGGGACCCATTGCAATAGTTAGCTTTCTAATGAAATCTACCTAATAACTAGATGATCAACGAGCCTGAGACACGGGTCTGTTTTAAAGTATAATAGTGCTAACGAATTAACGTTTGGGGTAAGAGTAAAATGCATATTCAAATTATTATCTATACACATAGGCTAACATATTTTTGATACCTCACAACATAACTCTACGGGCCTCAAGGAACTAGAGTATAGTTTGCTGAAACTGCCATATCAAAGCTGGAAAGCGGAAATCACTACCCGTCAACTTCCAGACGATTTGGGTTGTTGAAATAACTAGCCTACTGCATTAGTTTGTAGAGATAAGTATTCCAATTCAGTTCTATTAAGTCTTGGAGCAAAGTACGTCAGTACTCGAGACAATGATAAGTATGATTTTACCCATCCTACATGCTATTGTCTATTGATAAGGCCGACCAAATTGCTATATTTTCTGATTATTATTATTACTATTAATATTATTCTTATTATTATTATCATACTATTGTTAGAACGTTATTATTATTATTATTAGTCTATTATTATTATTTCTTAATAAGCACCAATAAACTGTAATCTTCATATATGTCTGTATATCCAAAAGTGTCAAAAAAGAAAAATACCTTAAGTGTGGTACTTCATCTTGTAGGCTACTAGTGCTCTTGAAGAGAGCTCTTAAATGCATGGCCAAATTGCAAACAGTTTTTGATCCAAGTTTTCAGGATAGAAAATAGTGACAGTTTACTTTTCAAAGTTCTGAATTAAAGCATCGTCTCTTACGACGTTCATGAGCTGTTGCTTTTCGAGGTTCTTTGGTGACCTCTCCTGAAAGTTACGGTGACCTATCGGTTAAGAAACGCTGATTTAAGGTCTTGTGACTTTGTGATAATTTCAGTAAAAGAACAAACCTAATTAGCCTTATTTTATTGTAAATACTCACTTTTAAGCCTACATTATCATACACTACAATAAATTAAAACAATTTGTCGAGTAGGGCCTACTCACCAAACTTCTCTACTTAGGAATGCAATTAACTTGGCCAAATTGGCGACAGACGTCAGTTTATTTCATTACTTTCTCAATGTCATGAATCACTAACTCTTTCTTTCAACGTTAAAACCTTTCTTTTACTGTCCATGCTACGCTAGCGACACCTTTCATACAAAATATCAATAACGTACTCGTAATTATTAACACCTTGTCTTTCAATATATAATATTAATTTTATTAATGCAGCCAATGGCCATGTACTTTTCTTATCAGGACGGGTCAGGGAAGGAATATTGGAAGAAAATCGGCCGTGGACCTATTGAAAGCAACCGTCCCGGCATTTGCCTGATGATGAAAATGGGAAACCACGAAAACCATTTTCAGGACGGCCAAGGTGGGAATCGAACCCACGCTCTCCCGATGCCAGCGAGGCACAAGGTTGCACCTTAGCACTCTCAGCCACCACGGCCGATATAGTTGATAAAATTCAATTGTTTATAACACTGAACAAGACCATAATCTGTTTGAAACTAGTACATTAAACTACTTCTAGTGCTTAATTAACTTTATGTTCGACGATGTCGAAATGTAAATACAGTATTATATCTCAGAAACCCGTACTATAATGAGGCTCATTATAGTACAAGTTTTCATTATGGGACAGTTTCTCCCACCAATCAGAGCTCAAGAAACAGTTGTTTGACCAATTAGGTAAGGATAGCATCGCACCTGCGCTGAGTTCCAAGGCTTTCTAATTTAAATTTCACTGCGTGGCCTAGTGGCATAGTGGGGTAATCGAGGAGGCCATGGTCAAATACAACGTATTCTCTGCGTCCCATGCTCTCTGTTCAGTACATAAAACTGACGAAATTTCGACAGATATTTATGAATATTTATGTTCGAACATAAAATAGTTATAATAATTATCGTCGAACACAACAGTCGTATGCAACTCACCTATAATGGTAATTAAGACACTCGTATGGAAATTATGAAACTCGCGTACGCTCGTTTTATAAACATACTCGTGTCTTAATTATTGCCATTATAGGCTCGTTGCATAATGTACTAATTTTTGGTTGATCGCAGTAAATACCATTGTGTATTTATTAACTAAAATATTTATTTGAATCTAATAATTTGCACCGGCTTCGGTGGCGTAGTCGGTAGCATGCTGAACTGCTATTCCCAAGATCACGGGTTCAAACCCGGCTGAAGTCATCGGATTTTTAAAGCGTTAAAATCCTTCAATATGCCTTTCTTCGGAGGGGAAGTAAAGCCGGCGGGCCCTTGTCATAAATTTATGTCACGTGAATGAACCTACCTCTGCAATTTTTAGTATGTAGTAAAATTTGTAGAATACCTGCATATATTTAGTTAGTTTGAAACGATCTATCAAGTTCCAATGTTCGCCGCTAGGTGTTAGTGACAGTAGCATCTGGTAGCCCAAGTTGGAGCAAATTGAACTTGTTTGTGGCCCTTGGGTGTTCAATAAAAACAAAACAGCTATGGCCATTGGCTGCAATTTATATATATTAATTTGCACGTCTCAGAATTGTTAGAGTTGTGGTTTATAGCTTTTGCGAGAGATGCAAAAATTATCTGCCATACTGACGGGTTTAGAGGTTTCCTCTTAACCCTCTAACTCCTTTGTATTACTGTACATAAATAATGTGTACCCTAGTTAGCCTACCTCCGATTTTTGCAAAAAAATGAAAGTAGACTTATGAGATCTGCACAGGGCCAAAAATTGTGTATGTGTCTGTGTGTGTCTCTCTGTGAGAGTGTGTACTCTGAAAGTCTGTCCCCCCTATCAATTCGAACACGGTGAAACCGAATTGAACGAAATTTAATACAGAGGTAGAACTAGCAATGGGCATCTCAGTGTCATGTTTAATATCGCCGCCATCTTCACGGAAATGTAATGGCGGCCACCGAAATGTTCAAAACTTAAATCAAATTACGACTAACCTAAACATCCGATCTCTACCAATTTTGCAACAACATATATTTATATGGTGAGCGTCTTTTGACTAAACTACAAGGTCGTCGGCCGAATAGTTTGAAGATGGCGGCCATGTATGTGTGCAAATCGATTCCCCCTATCAATTCAAGCACAGTGAAACCGAATTGAACGGCATTTGGTACAGAGTAGCACTAGCAAAGGGCACCTCAGTGTCATGTTTTATATTGCCGCCATCTTGACGAAAACGTAATGACGGCCACCCAAATGTTAAAACCTTAATTCAAATTACGACCAACCTAATCATCTGATCTCAACCTAATTTTGCAACATTATACCTTTAAGGGTGAAGAATCTTTTAACCAAACTTAAAGGTCATCAGCCCAATACTTTGCGGATGGCGGCCAAGTATGTGTGCAAATCGATTCCCCCTATCTTTTCAAACACGGTGAAACTGAATTGAACGAAATTTGTTACAGAGGTAGCACTAGCAAAGGGCACCTCATTGTCTTGTTTTATATTGCTGCCATCTTGACGGAAACGGAATGGGGGCCACCCAAATATTAAAGCTTAGCTAAATCAAATTTCGACCAATATAATCATCTGATCTCTACCAACTTTTGTAAAAACATACCTTTTTGTGGGAAGCATCTTTTGACTAAACTACAAGGTCATCAGCCCAATAGTTTGCAGATAGCGGCCATGTGTGTGTGCAAATCGATTCCCCATATCAATTCAAACACGGTGAAACCGAATTGAATGATTTGTTTTTTACAGAGGTAGCACTAGCAAAGGCCACCTTATATCCATGTTTAATATGCGTATAGCACGTTGTATATCAACAAGCTACTCCAACCAATATTCAATTATACTTCTTGAAAAGGACAAAGAGTTATAACAATACCCATGTATTTAGGAGAAAGTAGGCTATATGTTCTTTACTGAACATCTTGTTTTAAAATAGTATTCATCTTAAATATGAAATTTAGACGCTCTGCTAGTTTTGACGCCAACACATAATACACAGGCAAACAGAGTTTTTTCTTTAGTGTCTTTGCAACATTGTGGTAATGTAGCCCCGTATATTTGGGTGTGTGTAGAATTTGTTTAATAACCATTGTCACAGTGATATCTGTACTAGTATGTGTATTTGTAATTGAGGTAGGATTAGGGTAGGAGGCAACCGTGACTTTTAAGTCAGGAACCAGCCGGGCATTTGCCTGAAGTAGAAGTAGGAAACTACGGAAAAAACTTCCAGAATGGATGGGATGGGAATTGAACCCGCCTGTCCTCAGTTTGCCTCACGAGGCTGAGTGGACCCCATTCGAGTCTGCAGACTGGAATTACATTTCTTGGCAGAGCTGGGAATTGAACCCGGACCCCCAGGGCAACAACCAAGGATGCTAGCCACTACACCAGGAGGTGGTCGGCTTAAAAGTGAAACACATCAAGTCAGAGAACACATTCTTGCACATCTCTTTCCCTCGTGAATCTGCTCTCTGACTTAATGTGTTTCACTTTTAAGCTGACGATGTAGATGTAAAGTTGTGTTTTGGACATTTTTTTATCTGTTGAAAAAGATATAAACCCCAACTCTAACAATAATATAAAACTTCATACATATTTTCACTTATAATATGCAAATACAGCTCTGTCCTACCTGTTATGATTCCATCCCAGTATTCCCTGGCACCATGTAGTCTATAGCTCTCATTAAAACACGCCAGTTCATTGTGATTCTGCTGTTTAAAACAGGCTTAAAACTACATCAACACCCGCATCATGAGCGAATAAAACTGTTACTTATGGAAATGACATGTTTTGTTGTCCAAGTCATTGTTTGGGCATTAAAATCAATCCCATTGACGAGCGCGCGCAGGTATAAACAGCTTATGTTCCGGGAATGCTGTATTTTGTTAGTGGGCCCTCGCATGAATATTTAAATGCTAGGTGAGATATCAGTAAGCTGCTTTGAAATAGTACAATATAATCCCTGCTATGGCACAACATCAAACTATAAAATAAAATATATATTTCTTTTGGTAGGAATTCACCAAAAATTATGTAAAATATATCTTTTAAAATTAAGGGCGAAGTTGTGACGCATAATCCATTATGGAACAGCACTCTGCAAATCAAATTACAGCCACTGTCAGTACTGATGAAGAGTTAACAGGTTACTGAAATAAAATAAATGGAATGTTGAAAATGTGAAATAAATAATAATAGTATTAATAATAATAATAATAATAATAATAATAATAATAATAATAATAATAATGAAAATGAAGAGAGCCTTATACAAGCCACAGGGTGACTACAACGAAAAATGTCTGTCCACATTCACAAAACTTTGTTATTACAACACGGTTATTAAACCCGAGGTGCTTTATGCCAGTGAGACATTGACGTTACACACTAAGGGCGGCTTGGAAAGAATCCTCACAGAGGAAAGAAAAATAATAAGGAAATTTTTTGGACCAAAGCGAACAGGCAAAGGATACATGCTTCACTCCAGAGACACCACAGAGAAATTGGCCAACCTCGCAGCAGACATCAGAAATAAGCAACTAAAATTTTACGGCCTCATCAGCAGACTCCCACAAACCAGACTCACCAACAAAATTCTTAGATAACTTACATACAGCGACCTAAGACTACTACACCCTGGATGATGCAAGTTAAAATTGATCTGAAAAAATCATAGGTCGACCCAGAAGACGTCATAGACAAAAGCGTCTTTCGACACAAGGTATACAAGTGGGAAGTGATGTCAGAGAAAGCAGTACTTACAGCCCAAAGACCAAAGTGGACCGAAGGAAGGAAGAGAGCCTTTAGTGCACGAATGAAAGAGTACTGGAAAACAGTAAGTACAAGTAGTCAATATTGGTTCGCATGGTCTAATAAGCCTGTAACCTGTAGAATAAATAAATAATATTAATAGTAATAACTTCAGCCTCCGTGGCTTAGGCGGCAGCACGCCGGCCTCTCACCGCTGGATCCGTGGTTCAAATCCCGGTCACTCCATGTGAGATCTGTGCTGGACAAAACGGAGGCAGACAGGTTTTTCTCCGGGTACTCCGGTTTTCCCTGTCACAATTTCATTCCAGCAACACTCTCCACTATCATTCCATTTCATCTGTCATTCATTTAATCATTGCCCCAGAGGAGTGAGTCAGGCCTCGGCAGCCGGCACAGTTCATATCCTCGTCGCTATATGGGGGCTTCATTCATTCCATTCCTGACCCGGTCGGAGACTGGAAGCAGGCTGTGGATTTTCATTTCAATAGTAATAACTTAATAGTAGTTGATGAAACAAGAAAAGGTCTCCAAGAATTTGGAATTATTCTACTAAACCGAGCAGTGTTTCGAGGGAAGGTTGATACATTCCATGGGTTCCAGGAAAAGCATAGGACAAAAACCAAGATCATCTGGTATGAAGACAGAAGATGGAGACTTTTAGCGAACATATGAAGAAGTTCTGGGAGGAGAAACAGAGATTGCCAAGTCGGCCGATTAGTTACCGCTTACTTTCGAAGGACTTGGAAAATGCAAAGGGCAAACATGGATTGAAGAAACACCATACGCAAATAATAAAAAAGACATCCCTCCTTCGTACTGCAAGTATAATACGGAAGGTTTTGTCTCTTCGATGACTTACTTTGAACAACTAGAAATCAGTATATTTGGCTCTAAAGGAGAGTCCAACGGCAATTCTTATGCATTTAATGTATTTTAACATATAATAATAATAATAATAATAATAATAATAATAATAATAATTCATTTGTTAAAATCTACAAGACTGCTGGAAGCCTGCGGCTCATTTAAGCACAAATAGACCTGAGTTCCGCTGGGATTTCTGACCTTGAAGTCCAATATCGCTCCAAATTTTGTGATATGGTTAATTCTTGGTCGCCACTACTCGAAATGCCTAACCTCTTTCACAGGAGAGAAAGGAAAAATTATCAGCCAGGTTCAAGAGATATTGGGAAAGGGAGCATCAAAGAAGAACTAATCATAAGCACTCCATAAATAACAAAAAAATATTGAAATATATCAAAATAATAATAATAATAATAACAATGATAATAAATACTACTACTACTACTACTACTACTACTACTAATAATAATAATAATGATTATCGTATGATTTCGACTGCTATTTGTAAGTGAAAACTAGAACTCTATAGGATGACCTGTGGCTGAGATTGAATTCATTTTGTCTAGTAATCAGCAAATATGATACGAGAGATCTTTTAATAACCAACACTATTCGACTCAGAGTGCCGTGGAATTCGTCGCGTTTCAAAATCCAATTTCCTTGATCGGGAAACAAATTCACGATGAGGCGGACACTGCCACTGACCAACTGAGGAGAATATTGTGGATTTAATGCCATTTAGTTAATACTGTGCCTTTAATGCCTTTGATGTTCGACGATGTTGAAATGTACATATTATATGTCAGAAAACTGTATCATAATGAGGGTCATTAAAGTACTAATTTTCATTACAATACAGTTTCTCCAACCAATCAGAGCTCAAGATGTTCATTCGTTGACCAATTAGGTAAGGATAGCTTCGCACATACGCTCAAAATACAACATGTCAGACATGAATTACAGGATTTGAAAGTTGTCAGTGTCAAGGATATCGGATCAGCCATTGTAGTTACCATCCCAAAGACGAAGACAAAATCAGAACGAACCTTTACGGTATCAAGAAAATACTATGAAATATGCAAGAAATGTAGAAATCTACGTCCAGAAGTTTGCAACACACCATCCTTCTACCCTAGCCTATATAAATTACCGACATGGAAAGTGTGCACCGTCCGTAATGTTTGCATAAACAAACTGCGGAATATTGCAAAATAAACAGCACTGTTTCATAATATCCGACACTCCAATTTCTACACAGGGCATCGCATTCGTACGATTTTGACGACAATTTTAGTGAATGCTGCTGTTAATATAAACACACTAGAACGTCAATGACACAGCAAGCATATGACATTTGATCCACGGAAATGATAACCCAGCTCTCTGTTCAGTAAAGGGATTTCTTATGCGAAACTTTTCCGCCAGATGTGATGAGTGTTCTATTTGGGACTCCATTGATTTGCCTTCCGTCGACATTCTACACACATTGAATTTGAAGAATAACTAGTTGATAATACGATACATTTTAATTGTAAAGCGTTTGTAACAGCCAATTCCGTGCTATTTGACCAACGTAACAAAATGATCCCACATAGTACCTGTGCGCTATCTGTTGGTGCTACTTCAGGATAAACAATCTTTCAAAGCTTTGGAATTTTTATTGGGTAGAGAGAAAATGCTGAGTCCACACAATTACCAAGAAGAAAAAGTCAACCGACAGAATCTCGACAGATATTTATGACTAATTGAGTACTTTTAGGAACGGGAATACTTAACCGCAGTGGTATAATGTCTGTACTTCCTGTGCACAGCACCAAGTTTTCGTCAGTTATTTTTGAACCATCCTGTGTGTATATAGACTCTTAGAGACTAAGGAAGACGCCCGCAATTTGAAGACTAACTAGACCATTTCTTGTTGCGAAGAGCAAGTAATTTCTACTTCATCGCGTATTGTGTTGAAGTGTTCTCGAAGTGTTCTGAACCTCGTAAGCCTTATGAAACATTCTTTCCTCACTCTCTCCAATTAGCTTCATTTTGCTCCAGTTCATTAGATCTCTTCTTTGTGAGCGCTACTACATATTCATATCGAGCTGTCTGTTTATGCTCTATGAAGCAGTTTAAACCTGGTTAAATATTCATTCATGTGCCCGTCAGAATTATCGTCAGTGCCAGATATGTTAATACAGTAGTAAGGCGGCACATTTTCCCTAGACAACATGTAGAGGCGCGAATAGACTAGCACCCGAGCTGTCAGTCATGTGCTGGCAAGTTTTAACGCTGAAAACATTTCCTAGCAGACAAAGTAAGGGTCCCCAACTTAGCAAAAAAGTAAAATTAAGCAATTTCCTCAATTGTACCAAAAGTTGAAGTTGACATAATAGTTATTAATAAGAATTATACACCTGCCTGAATGAATACTATAATAGTGCATTATGCAACGAGCCTATAATGGCAATTACCATTATAGGCGAGTTGCATACGACTGTTTATGTTCGACGATAATTATAACTTTATTATATATTTTAACATAAATATTCATAAATATCTGTGGGATTCAGTTACTTCAGTTAGTGAACAGCGCGCGTTGGCTGTGCTGACTGAACAGAGCGCATGCGTGGGTCAACGAACTTCGAAAGCGGCGACCATTTACTTTGCTTGGCAATGCTATTGTTTACAGCCTGCATGATGACTAGTGCCGTCCAGCTCTAGCATTCACTAATATTGTCTCCGAAGCCGTTTGAAAGCAATGTACTGTGTAGAAATTGGAGTTGGGGATATTAAGGTACAGTGCTATTTCTTGTCTCATAGCCTATTCACCATTTTATTTACGCGAACATATGGACGGTGCACTTTCCATGTCGGTAATTTATATAGAAGGATGCTGTGTTGCTAACTTCTGGACGTAGATTCATACATTTCTTGTATATGTCATAGTATTTTCTTGTTACCATAAAGGTTCGTGCTGATTTTGTATTTGTGTTTGGGATTGTAACTACAATGGTTGATCCAATATCCAATTTGAACTTTCAAATCATGTATTTCATGTCTGACATGTTGGACTTTGAGCACATGCGCGAAGGTATCCTTACCTAATTGGTCAATGAATGAGCTCTGATTGGCTGGAGAAACTGTCTCATAATGAAAAACAGTACTATAATGACCATCATTATGATACAATTTTCTGACGTATAATATGTACATTCCGACATCGTCGAACATACAGAAATTACTTGTATAACTTGTTCTTACTACATATTTCAGGGATTAATCAAATTTCATCCCCTTCATGAGCTAAAATCATAATGAAAACAAAAAATAAAGCGTAGCACTGTAATATGAAAGGTTATTAAACCTAATATGGTGCACCATATACTTAGGTAGTAAAAAATAGAATAAAATGAAGTAGTTGGTGACGGTGATAGTATTCAGTCTGCAGATGCTAATGAAGATGTATGACAAACAGTAGACCCTACATTCACAGTTCCGTATTGAGAAGGTCAAAAGCTTGCGATGACAGACTTGGAATTTCAATACTTCACCAATCTGTGTATAAATAATGAAGAAGCCTTTATGCTTAAAGATCCATAAGCCAATCAAAGAAGCATCAAGTAAACACGACGTGGTGGAAAATACATCTCTTGGTAAAGAGGTTAGCTCAAAGTACAGTATATGATTGTGGTTAAGTCAATGTTTCAGTTAGAAAATGATTTGAGAGTCAAAATAGGAACAATTGGGGGGATTGTTGGAGGAAGAGAGATTATAGTTTGACTCTAACATATAGATATTTTTTAAGTTTTAAGCTATGGCCTTTTACAAAATTTAATTTTAACAAGTTCCACAGAAAATGATACGCCAAAATCCAAGATAGAGGGATAAATGAATACAAAGTTTATTTTGGTGTTTTTATTTATTTATGCAAGTACCGTACATGTTTTGTGAGGAAGAAAGGAAACATTAGTAAGTCTATTTTTAAGTTTCTTACTTTACATCTTATGATTACAATAACAAGAAAAATCTTACTGAGTCTTTACGAACTAGGACAGGGTCGTGGATAATTTAAAAGAAACGGTATTTTTCGTTTAATTACTCATATTTTTCAGAGAATTATTATTAATTTTTTCCATTTCAAAATCGAGACACTTATTAATATTCGGGATGCCGAGACATGTTCATTAAAATCGGGACTGTCCCGATATTTTCGGTACGTATAATCACCGTAGCTAAAGGGCCCGGAAAGGTTTCAAATTGTGAGTCTTGGATAGCTCCACCAAACTAAAACACCAAATTTCAAAAATCACTTCCGTCCCAAATGCAGTTCAAGAAAAACAGCCTAAAATCGCATGTTTCTCTACTTGTTTTCTCTTTGATTCAAATCCTAGCCAAATTAAATTGTTATATAATTCTTTCTTTAATGTGCTCCTTGGTTCAATACCCTCAGGCGACTTTAGATTTTTTGAAAAATCTCCACATCGGAAGAAGTTATAAGGGCTTATGTGAAACTCTGTATTGACTCACACTAGCGGTTGTAGTGGTAGAAAAGGCAAACTGCTTATCTAATCGACCGGATATAGTTGAGTTTCATTGACTCACACTAGCGTTCGTAATGACAGAAAAGGCAAACTGCTAATATCTTCGACTGGATACGGTTGAGTTTCTGGTAAACAACCATCAGCCTACCGCGTGTTATCATGCAGGCACCTCGTAAGAAACGTTTAGTGTGTCCTTTAGGTTTGGAAAAGTGGAGAAAACAACGAAAATTAATTACAAATCCAACAAGAATAAGATTCAGTGATGAACCGGGTTCTAGTGTATGATATTAAATAATGTTTTCAAATTGACTTCCTTACCTAAAAGGTTAGAACTGTGGATTTTTTCACAAACATATTAACTATGCAGTTCAGTTGAATCTTAGTGAATGATCCAGCTAGAGAGAGAAATAAGGCTTGTTTTCTTAAGAAACATTTTGTTTTTACAATTTATCGCCTATAACTCGGCCATTTTACCTAACAATGACTTTTCTCAACTAATCATAAGGATATTGGAACTTAATATTTTATTTCTGGAGCTTATCCTTTGGAGCTTGAGTAGAAATAGTAGGAACTTCATTAATAATATTAACTCATGCTAAATTAGGTGAACCTAGTTATTTAAACAAAAGTTTGGTGCTTTTCAGTCGGACAACACACAAATGAGATGGTTTATTCCATAATCCTGAAAAAATTACAGTCGGTGTTTCGCCAAACATGAGAGGAGAATGAGAGCAAAGAAAGTCAGCTGCTGCCAATGATTATGTTGATGATTGATGTTAATTATTGTTTTAAGGGGCCTAACAACTACGCTATAGGCCTCTCATAATGAGAAAGGTAATCAAATATGTTAATGTTAATGGTTTTATGTCTCTTTTAACTACTGTGGCTTTTAGGGACGCCAGGGTGCCAAAATTTTGCCCCGAAGGGGATCTATAACGTACCAGTAAATCTACTGACACAGTTCCCTCGCATTTGCGTACCCTCAAAAGCCAACTGACTGTGCCAGGAATCGATCCTGCTACCTTGGGAACAGCAGGTGAGAACGTTACCGCTGCAGCACGTAGCCAGTTTACAAGTAACCAATCGTAACAAATGAACATTCGGATCTAGATACGGCTTTCATAACAAGAAACGAGACATTCAGTCCATCTCTTTCTAAAAGGTAGTCATGAATTGGTTTCTCTTCTTCAGAAGAGACCAATTAATTCAGAGAACTGTATGTGAGGATGATCAACAAAGTCTTGCAAGGCCGTATGATGCACAGGAATTTCATTGACCAAACAGGACTGTGTGTGAGGATGATGGCCGAAGTCTTGCACTCATCAGAAGAGACCCAGTAAATGTAATTCACCAAAGAGGACTATGTTTGAGGATGATGGATAAAGATGTGCCGCGCCCGCTCGTGTAGCGTGCAGCCAGCTGGTACTATACTATCGATCCACAGCTGGCCACCAGTTGCAGACCTGGGTAGAGCTCTGCCCTACTGCCACCGTATCTCTCCTGTCCTGTCGTGTCAGCAACAAGAAAAATCTGCAACACAGACAGTAACAAAAATGACAATCTTCTACAGAGCTGAAGTTCTTGATATTTCTTTCCGTGAAACAACGATCCCCATCACCACATTTCCCTCCGTAGCCAAGTATGTTTATTTATATCTTATGCTTCCTCGACTTTCAACACATGATGGTTATATAAGGTGCGTTCAAAAAGTAACGAGCCGGAGGCTGGAATGCGCAAACCGGTGACTACATCGGCTAATCGTGTTGTGTGTAACGAGGTGTGGTTCCGACCAGAGCGTGGAAGGTCACAGCCCGTAGCTAGAAGGCACGCGTGTACGTCACGTGACGATACAAAGTGAACAGCAGCATGCATCAATCGTCCAACGCTGCCAGTCGCATTGCAAACAGTGACAAGGAGGCGTCAACCGAAGAGCAAAGAGGTGTTGTTCGGTTTCCGACAGCGGAAGGAGTAGGGGGAACGGACATTCATCGCTGAATGCCACAAGTGTACGCCGAACACTGCATGTCCGATGACAACGTCCAGCTGGTTGATGCACTCAGTACCCAGGACCGCCGAGTGACAGTGAACGCCATAGCCGCCGTGGTCGCTCCACGACAATGCACGACCTCATACGGCCAACACAGTCGCGGCACTCCTGCAGAAATTCAAATGGGAGGTTCTCGGCCACCCTCCATACAGTCCAGACCTCTCTCCCTGTGATTACGCCATGTTTGGACCCCTGAAAAGGGCTCTGCAGGGCCAACGATTCACCTCGGACGCCGAAGTCCAGCTGTACGTGCGGAACTGGTTCACATCGCAGCCCAGGGAATTTTATGAGACAGCCAATCACCGCCTCGTGTCACAGTGGGACAAGTGCCTCAACAGCCAGGGCCAATACTTCTAACATACAGATACTGGTTTCTTTAATTATGCCTCCGGCTCCTTACTTTTTGAACGCACCTTATACAAAGCGTAACAACCATAATAAGGTGAAAGAAGCAATATTAGAAGGTATACAAAATTCGAGTAATGAACTATGTGAGTGAAGATTCAAGGATAAATTATTTCAACTCTGAGATATGCTAATGACATCGTCATCTTGGCCGACACGCCTAAGGATTTCAATGAGTTTTTGTATGGTATGGACTCAGTCTTCAGGAAAGAATTCATGATGAGAGTTAATAAATGTAAAACAAAAATAATGGAACGCAGACGAAATAAATCAGGAACCTCTATGGACATCAACTTGGCAGATGAAAAGCTAAAGGAAGTAGGAGACGTCTGTTACTTAGGAAGCAAAACAACTGATGGATGAAGCAGAGACGATATAAAAATTAGGTTGGCACAGGCAAGGAAAGAATTTCTACAGAGAAGGAATCTGTTGACATCGAATATATATTTAGGTATTAGGAAGTAATTTTTGATAGGCCTTGTCTGGAGCGTGGCACTCTATGGAAATGAAACGTGGACTATTGGTGCAGCAGAAAAGATGAGAATTGAAGCGTTTGAATGTGGTGTTACAGGAGAATAATGAAGATCAGATGGGTAGGTAGGGTAATAAATGAAGAGGTGTTAAGGCAAGTGGGAGAGGAGAGATGTTTCTGGCGACTGCTAATGAAGAGAAGAGATAGGTTGGTAGGACACATACTAAGACACCCAGGAACAGGAAGCTTAGTTATGGAAGGAAGGGTCGAGGACAAGAACTGTACGGGTAGACCAATGTTAGAATATGATAAACAGGTAGCCTCGGATGTAGGGTGTGGTAGCTATGCACAGATGAAACGATTAGCTCAGCAGAGGGAGGCATGAGGAGCTGCATCAAACCAGTCTAAATACTGAAGACCCAAACAACAACACGAACTATGAAATGTATCTCATACATATAAATTATAATAAATAATTAAAATTGCTATTCAGCCTTAAAATACACATAATTTATGAATAGGCATATAAGTGATTCCTCAAAATACTAATGGATCCTTTAAGGGATGGTATTACTATGGCGTTAATGGTGCATTTAAGATTCGAAATATTCTACACGTTGCAGCAAAAAGAGAAGGCAGGACTGCGTAGTTGCGTCGTTCACAGTTCCGATGTTTGTATCCCAGCACTGGCAACAGGAGTCCTGAGTGTATATTTACTCCGGATTACTAGAAGAAAGCTTATTTGAAGTCCACGGACTCAAATGAAAATTCTAGATTCATGCAATAGCCATTTTTAGGCCGAATTTACCATTAATTGATGATTTTTCGGTCGGTCAACATATATTTATAACCAAATATATTATCCTAGAAATATAAGACTGAAAAAGGAAGGAAGTTAGTAGGTTTGCGTGACCGTTAATCTCACGATCGTAAGCCATTGGACCTTCTTGTTTTGTGGAATCCGAAGTGACTGGATTAAATAATAATAATAATAATAATAATAAATAACAATAAAATGATAATAAAATAATAATAAAATAATAATTCTCTTTTCAAGAGGCAAAATCATTGTCTCAAGTACGGGCGTGATCTCAAGTACCTCGCTCCAAGGCCTTAAAGAACTGGATTTGAATATTCAACTGTACAAAGTAATGCAGAAGGCAGTAGTTCTACCAATAACCAGAATCGTCCGGAAGTTCATGGGTAGCGACATTCGAGCTTATAAGTTGCTGTTTCAGTAACTATACTTTGGTTCCCTGAAGCCCGTATAGTTATGTTGTGATGTACCAGCAATGTGCTATATGTTCTGTATATAACAATAATAATAATATGGGAGAGCGCGATGCCACAATGGCTTAGCTCTTTGTCTTACACTCGGACAGCCGGAGTTCAAATCCCGGTGGCTGCGGGGTGGAGTTTTCAGCTGAAAAATCACTTGGCGTCAAGAAGGGCATCCGGCCTTAAATCCTCAGCCAACACTATAATGAGCTTGGTTGACTCCGGTGACCCCAATGAAATTGAGATAATCCGTAGTTATTCTAATAATATTGTTAGGGATTGAACGTCCAGATTTAGAAATGCCAGGCAGTCGGAATATTGCCTTGATTAGGATGTTTAACATACCAGTAAGTCCATTGACAGGAGTCTTATGCACTGCAACACCCTCAACCTTCGGAACAGCAGGCGATAACCGTACCACTAGTTTCCACAGCCATTCTGCTTTCACCTTGATGACAATGGTAATCTAGAGTTCATAAAATAACATGTGCACTATTGACCTCTGAGATAATGATAACGTCCTTGATTTTATTAAAGGAAGCTTTTCAGTCGGTCAACACAAATTGTGTCCAATTATACGAGGCACGTCCAGAAAGTAAGTTCCATTTGGTAATAAAATTAAATTGTGTACAGATACAGAAAAAAATATTTATTGCACAACATTCTACACCTCTTAAACTACTTTTCCACATAACTGCCGAACTTTTTCAGGCATTTTTCATAGCGTGGCACAAGTTTTTGGATACGTTCTTCATAGAAGTTTGCCGCCGACCCGTAAACGAGAGTGAAGACTCCCCTGTAAGATATCCTACCGTTTGGCCACTACTGTTAGGCAAATTGCGTGCTTACCAGGAGAACTGCGTATGTTTAGGAGTTCTCCTGACCACATACGCAATTTGCCTAACAGTGGTGGCCAAACAGTAGGATATCTTACAGGGGAGTCTTCACTCTCGTTTACGGGTCGGCGGCAGACTTATATGAAGAAGGTATCCAAAAACTTGTGCCACGCTATGACAAATGCCTGCAAAAGTTCGTCAGTTATGTGGAAAAATAGTTTAAAAGGTGTAGAATGTTGTGCAATAAATAATTTTTCTGTCTCTGTACACAATTTAATTGTATTACCAAACGGAACTTACTTTCTGGACGTGCCTCGTAATAGGCGGGAAACAAGTAATTATATACCTTACAAACTAACACGCTATTATGAACAAATACCTACTTAATTGGATGACCTATTTCGAACGTTACGCGTTCATCCTCATATCCCTTTTACTTAGGCTTAATTAGTATAGGATGTTTATGAATCACACTTAAACACAAATATGTATATACAATGTTTATATTACGTAAGTTTGTAAAGACTTGTGTAACGTGTTGACTATTTACAGACAGCAAAGTACACTTTTATGATTGTTGCATTATTATTATTATTAATGCGGTTTAAGTGTGTAGCCTGTGACCTATTGAATTGTTATTCAATAGTTAAGGATGATTTGAAGCACCGTAAATGGATGTGTAAATCGAAATATTGGTTTTTGTTGAATCTAGTTAATTTTTTAGAACGAGAGAAAACTTCGTAAGCTCCCCTGGTAAAGATGAACTACATAGCCTACTTTGGGGAGATTCGGTTTGTAAACAACAAGTTTTGCTTGGAGTAGCTCAGCTGGTGTCTTAAAATCTAGCACAAGTGTTAAGACAAACAGCATCCTTATTTAGCAATTAATCACTGTAGAAAAATTTAAGTGGGAGTGAAGATTCAAGGAGAAGTAATTTCAACTCTGAGATTTGCCGATGACATGGTCATCTTGGCCGACAAGTATGAGGATTTGAATGAGTTTTTGAATGGTATGGACTCCGTCTTGAGGAAAGAATTCATGATGAAAATTAATAAATGTAAAACAAAAATATTGGAATGCAGCGAAATAAATCAGAAACCTCTAGGAATATCGCGTTGGCAAATGAAAAACTAAAGGTAGTAGGAGACTTCTGTTAGTTAGGAAGCAAAATAACCAGTGATGGACGAAACAAAGAGAATATAAAAAGTAGGTTAGCTCAGGCAAGGAAAGTATTTCTACAGAAAAGGAATCTGTTGACATCTAATATAGATTGAGTTATTAGAAAGCCCTTGTCTGGAGCGTGGCACTTCATGGAAGTGAAACTTTGACTTTTGGTGCATCAGAAAAGAGGAGATTTGAAGCGTTTTAAATGTGGTGTTACTGGAGAATGATGAAGATCAGATGGGTAAATAGGGTTACAAACGAAGAGGTATTAAGACTAGTGGGAGAGGAGAGATGTTTCTGACGACTGCTAATGAAGAGAAGAGATAGGTTGGTAGGACACATAGTAAGACACCCAGGAATAGCAAGCTTAGTTATGGAAGGAAGGGTAGACCAAGGTTGGAAAATGTTAAACAGATTGCCTCGAATGTAGGGTGTGGTAGCTATGTAGAGATGAAACGATTAGCTCAGGACAGGGAGGGTGGTGCACTGCATCAAACCTGTCAAAGACTGAAGACTCAAACAACAACACTGTTATGACATGATGTGTTTCCTTTACGTTACCTCAATATGTTTGAAACAAAATAACGGGTACAATAAAAAGTACAAATTAATATTGACTGAAGGTTTCTAATCTACAGGACTTATTATACCTCGTCAATAAGGAACAGTGCCAACATTACAAAATAACTCGTTCTGAACTCAAAGATACAATAATACAAGTACAGAGAAACGGGTAAATAGCATAACTTCCTGTGCCATTTCATTATTCTGTTCAATTTTACGATATTTTAATTATCATCTTGTAAGTACATTTAGATTTACATGTACTCCGCTTAACGTGAGAATATTAGCTACATTTCACGACCACAAGGCAAGAATTATCTTGAGGATAATGAACCATAACCACCTATTTTGATAAACCTTATCAATTTCATCGATTCCCGGCTCCTTCAGGGATTTTAGAAACTGACGTGAGGGCTGGAACGGGGTACACTCAGCCTCTTGAGGACAATTGAGTGGCTGTTTCACAATGAGACAGCGCCCCGGTCACGAAAACCAAGATTAACGGCCGTGGGGACCCGACGCGCTGACCACGCGCCACCCCAATATCTGCAGGCAAAATGGCTCAGCAACGGTCGCTTGGTAGGCCTAGGCCCTTCATGGGCTGTAGTGCCTGGGGTTATTTATGTTATCAATTTCAGGTGAAATTATACTTGGCAAAAGTTTATGACGGTTTGTTTGTTAATCTGTTGTCTTTAATTCCCCAGTCTCATCAGTGTTGATGAAATTCCCCGAATTGTGTTTGAAATTGTCATTCTCGTTCCTAACAGGAAGCTTGTAGTTTTATGTGACCGTTAATCTTGCAATCATGAGTCACGAAACCTCCATTTTTACGTGGAATCACAGGACGTGATATTTAACTTAGAAAAACTCACATGCACTTACCGGGAATGGAACCTTGGTGAGTGGCAAGCAGCTTAACCACTGCTCTATAACGCCCCATACCTGCCTATCAGAAGACCCATAACTTGTACAGCTAATATTCCTCTTTACAATATAGCGCTGCAAGCACATTTTTGTTTCTCTATTAGTAACTAACTTCGATTGGAACTCATATCATACTATAATGGTGATCTTTTTTTCCCAGAAACGACTTACGAATCAATGTGTTTGTTGTTTAATTCATTTATGTGCTTTGCGATATCGTGGTCAATTAGCCCCGTGTACTTGGGTGTGTATAGAGTTTGTCTGACAACCAGTGTTATTTTGGTGACTGTAGAAGTAATAATAGACTAGTATTAGTGTATATTTCCACTGTAGATGAGGATTGGGAAGGAGGCAGCCGTGACCTTAAGTTAGGAACCATCCCGTCATTTGCCTGGAGTAGATGTGGGAAACCACGGAAAAACACTCCAGGATAGCTGAGGTGGGAATCGAACCCACCTTTCCTCGGTTTTGCCTCCCGAGGAAGAGTGGACCTAGTTCCAGACCTCAGACTAGAATTAAATTCTTGGTAAGAGGCAAGCAGCTTGTGACTGAAAGGTTATGCAATATATGCTATTAGGTGTGATGTCGGGTATTTCTGAAAGTTTCGTCAAACAGGCAGACGCTCAGATGTGAGTTAACGTTTCAATCTCATTGCAGTGAGTATCTTCATGGGTCCTTCCTGGTATGGCTCGCGAGCACTGCTAGACTAAGCCCGTTCAAAATATGCTTTAGCTCCTTGAATCTTCTGCGGCAGAAATCATAGCACGCCGAGTTATGTAGCACAAGAAAATAGATTGTTTCCGTGTAACTAGCAGATCAGAACAATTTGGCTACTGTATTACCAATATACCGCATTAGGCCATATGAATTGCGCAGTCTGGTGGCATATTGTCTTTGATTACTGCCCTATTAACCCAGCGGTTAACATATAGATTAGCCCCCGTAACCAAACGCTAATAGGGAGAGCACACCATAGACCATACTCACTACGTGAATGTGTTGCAGTTGATTCACGTAGGAGCTAAAGTGTGGTGTACCTACCCCTCCTTTTCGTGAGGTTTATCCGGTCCGGATGTTGCCTATCATTATGGACATTTCGGCTTTGTCCACGGCTACTCGAAACAGCTCCTCTGACGTTTATGCCACCCAATTTCTCACGAATCTTAAACAACGCGATTTTAGGACGCCCTGAATGTCTCCTTCCTGGTATACGAGCTTCCCTTCGCTTTAACTTCTTAAGGAGAAGTTGTTTGTGGCCCATTCGGCACAGTATTTATTTTTAGCCTATTATCATTTATGAAAAAATAGGCTAATGAGATCACCTTTTGTCCGTGTGTGTATGTGTGTGCGTATGTGTGTGTGTGTGTGTGTGTGTGTGTGCGTGTCCTAATAACTTCTAAACGGCTGTAGAGATTTTAGTGAAACTCGGTAAGGTCATAGTAATATTTTGGTCGACCCCGTCCGTGCCCTATCAACAATCCAACATGGCGGATGTGCGAAATATTTCACCGGCATTCTATATCTTCGAAACTATTACTGATATCACGCTGAAATTTTGTGTGGTGATAAAGGTCACTACTAGATGTTTACCTATTAAAAAACAAAATAAAAACCTGCAAAATACAAACGAACA
This sequence comes from Meconema thalassinum, assembly GCA_946902985.2. Lineage (NCBI taxonomy): Eukaryota > Metazoa > Arthropoda > Insecta > Orthoptera > Tettigoniidae > Meconema > Meconema thalassinum. Next base: position 1,324,114,789 of record OX336388.2, on the reverse strand, counting down.
TGGCGGCCAAGCGATGTTGAAACATTTAAATGGACTTTTATGGCGATTTAACCACCCAAACCCAGTGAATCCACTAGCATCTATACATAATTCATTTGTTTTCATAACCTCAAGATGGCGCCAGTGCAAAATTTCAAAATTAAGTTTTTATTTCTTGTGCCCTAAACATGCCATAGAAATGAATGTTTGAATAATGAATTATGCAGTAATTTTCATCTAATAGCACATTCCTATATTGCCTATATAATTATTTAACAAGAAGTTCCATGACGAACTAAAGAGCCTACTTTTCTTAAAATTTAAGATTCATGTCAATGATTAATCTATATGTACCTATCTAGAATAATGACGACATTAAGTTGGTAATATCGAAATTTCTAATTATTTCGAAATATACCTGGTATAATGTAGCCTAATAGAGCACTACAGTTGGCAGCCCTGGTGACTGAATATATTGTTAGTTTCATCTCTTGAGGTACAGAATACAACATTTGGTCGAAGTCCAATGGATAGCATGGATGTTATATGCAGTTAGACATTGGATCTATCAGCGCACGTATAATCATGTTGGCAACAATGTCATGCATGTGTTGGTCAGAAATGATCTGAATTATTATGATCTCTTGTTGTGCCAATTTTGGATGAAATCCACTTGTAAGTATAGAAGTTACATGTATTTTAAAATTGGACATATCAGCAGGCTTAGAATCATTTTGGCAACACTGCTATGCATGGCCTCCTGGTTATTAAACTGAAATATTATTATCTATATATGTACCAATTTTGGAATAGCTCCCATGCATACCTTCCAAGATATACAACATGGAGCTCATATTTCAATTGCGGATTTTCAGCAGTTGGTAGCACTGTTATAATTTTCAATTATGGGCTTGAGATATTCAGGTATAGATCTTTACTCATACCAAATTTGGATTCGATTGCTGCAGCCGTTTAGGAGTTGATAGGGGGGGGACACACACACACAGCCAGACAGACTGACAGATAGAAGGACAGACAGACAGACATTTGCCCGGATCGATCTCATAAGTCTACTTTTTCATCTTTTTTGCAAAATGTGAAAAGTAGGCTAAAAATCCAATATAGGGCCCATCCGAAATATCTAGATAGTTCCAAATATCAACGAATATATTAAAGCAATCAAACTGAAATTTAGTGAGTTGATACAGGATATTAACGTAAGTTGACGTATGGCACTTTCAAGAACCTGGTGAGCACAAATCCAACATGGTGGTGACTCACATTTAAAATTTTAAATGGACTTTCCTCGCGATCGAACCATCCGAGCACAGTGAAACTTGGCACGGTGAATGCTTATACGAATTTTAATCCAATGGCATCTAATTTATTTCAATTGTTTTCATAACCTCAAGATGGTGGTAGTGCGAAATTTTAAAATTGAGTTTTTATTTCTTATGTCCTAATCATACAATTGATGTCAACGTAACATGGAAAATCTTTCTAACAGCTGAGGGAGATTTTAGTAGAAGAGGTCAATAGGATATATGAAAATCAGCTATTTAATTCTTCACGGAACTACTTATTATTATTAATGTTAAACGCTATTTTGAACGTTGAAGAAGATATCATTGTATATTGAAACATGTTCGTTTAAATGAGACATGGGCAAACGTTTTATGGACAGGGCCAGATGCAATACAAAATAATCTAGGACGGCCGAAAAGAGAAACAACAAATGTTTACAGATAGATTATAAACTTATTATTTCTGAAATTTAATTCACATAAAACGTATAGGCTACAAAGGTAGAAAACTTAGGAAAAAAACACTCGTTCTTCTTGGTTCATTGAGATCCCTTGGAACACGTGGTTCCTAACACTGGCTCAGCTCAATATTCCTTCATCTTTGCACTATGAACAGACCTTCATTATTTGTTAGAAGAGGAAGGAGTGTGTGACAAGTGAAACTGTGACTGTGCTTCTAAAAGCTTTTCAAAATCTGGTTCAAACTGGGATGAGCTGATTCTTAGAAGCGCAGCTAAATGGTGGTCTGTCAATCTATTTCCGACGCTATTTTTGCGAAGCTTCATTGTAGAAAACACCTGTTCACAGATACAGTAAGATGCGAACATGGCAGTTGTCTTCTGTACATGAGATTTCAAGTTTGCGAATCTTGATTTTGGCAGGGCTTTGTAGAACTGAATTTTCGAATTTTCGATGCTTCAATTGTTACATTGTTACTCAAACAGTTCTAGCTGCAACTCTATTAAACAAAACGCATAAACACAATAATATTGAAACATTTTTTCACTTCTAGGTACACCGAACAGAAAATATGACCTATATGAAATTGTAGGTAGTATAATTCGAGGTCATGCCGCGGGACGGATTAGACTAGCTCAAGGGCCGCACTTGGCCCGCGGACCGCACTTTGCCCATGACTGGTTTAAATAATAACAGTCTACGTATTTTAGTATTGACAAGGTGGATTATATAACACAAATTATTTAACAATAGTCAATACCGATCTACATTTATCGAACCAAAATAATAAACATATACGCACAGGTTATCAGACAAATTCCACTGACACCTAAGTACACGGGGCTACGTGACCACGATGTCGCAAAGCTCCTCAATGAATCAACAACTAACTGAGTTATCAATGTAACTCTTCAAACGCTCCAGTTGATAGAGGCTGTCGGCGACCGTTTTGATTTGAGAAATGGAGGGTTCAGATGTCATCTGAAGACGCCCTGAAGCACAGTGACCTATTTTTCAAGACTACTGACCAATAAATGCCTGCTCCCCCACGTGCTGTGCTCCCCTCCCGCGCCATCGATCGCGAGACGCGATTGAATAAAATGCTCCAGATTACCTCGGCGCGGCGCTACACAAGGTAATCTCCGAGACTTTTAAAGGAAAGCGATGATGAAAATACAGACGTTCTCCCTAAAGTAATCTCTGCTTATTTGTATCTCACAAGGAGCCAGTTTGTCTTCTTCCATCTTTCGAATAGAACAGAGGAGCGTCTGAGCGCTTACATTCAGTTGTTCCTTAGCCTGTGGTGTAGTCGTGGGCGTTAAGGGTCTCATACATAGCTCCTAGCCATCTCCGCATGGTTATGTTTCAAAACTCCCTACCTAGCTTGTTTTTCAATGCCTCGCAAGGGCTCACAACTTGCGGGACGTGGGTGGGCGACCACGGGACCCTAGCTGAGTCCGGCATTTCTTCCACTTAATTGTGCCGGGTATGTTTCTGTTATCTTTCCGGTCAGCCTCCCTTGGTCAATACGTGTACTCTTCTAACCCCAAGGGTATTAGGGTAAAAAGGCCTAGGGAGTCTCATTTTCCCGCCTTAATTCCTTATTTCCTGATATCTTCATTCATTGAGGAGTCAGCCTTCTTTATCTTTTCATGATATCTCCTGCCTTCTGCACAAGGCCCTCATGGAGGCTGGGTGTATGAATCCCCCTCCACTTATGATGCACCCTGGATGGTGTTACACCCTCAAGGGTTCACGGCTGGCGAGTTTGGGAGTTGGCGATCCCGAGGGATTCATGTGCTGGTCCTTTTTTCCCCCTTTTCCACTGATTTTGGGGCGGGCCCTCTCCTCTATCTCTTTCATGGCTCTCTTTCCTTCCAAGTCCCTCAATCCCACAAACGATACTGAATACTATTATTTTTCCCTCGTATTAGTCTGCAGTCACATCGAGGGATAAATAATGGGGTTCAGTATCGTTTGTGGGATATGCTTGCTGTGCATTAGAACCATACGGGATGCTGGCAGGTAAAATAATTGACCTTCCTACTAACACGTGTTAGTTGGGTTCAAGCAAACGATATTGGAAGGGGCTGCTGAATCACCCGGTATATGAATACTGTACACGGCCAGCCAAGAAGAAAAAAGCGTAACAATGGGATATTTTCAAAGAATGGAGACAAAATATTTTTACTTGCATTATTTTGAAACTTACATGCAAGGGAGAAAAACAGCAACTTCCTGAAACATCATTTTCACTTAAAGGTTCACTTTCAGATGAGAATAAATAAGTTCTTTGATTTATGGCAAAATTTCATGAACTGCGACCATCGCCAACGAATGCAACAAACGGCATCTTTACTACAACGAAACTTAGAGATGCCCTAGGAAGTACTGAGTAACAAGTCATTCGATGAGAGTCCAGGAATGCCACAACAAATCACTCTTTTCACATCCCAATAGCAGCGGAAGTGCAAAGCTGTAAAGTTAATGCAGACACCACCATAAAAATCCAAATCCAACCCTTCTTCTTCTTCTTCTTCTTCTTCTTCTTTTTAAGACGTCGTCTCCAAAGGGAGGGTGACGATCCACTTAGCTGACTGTGATCTTGACATTGCTGCATGAAAGGTCTCTTCTGATGTGCAACAATGCCATCTTCGGATATCCTTCAGCTACGAGTTTCTTCGCCTTCCAAAAGACCTTCTCCCATGAATTTTCCTTTCAATAATTAGTTGTAGTAACTGGTATGTGTTGCCTCTCAAAATATGTCCCAAGTATCTTGTTTTTCGTTGTTTTATTATTAGTAGTTCTCTTTGCTATTTCATCCGACGAAGGACATCGTTATTCGAAACTTTCAGTGTCCATAATATACTTAGGATACGTCTGTACAGATGCATTTAAAATGCCTCAATTCGTTTCTCAATATTTGGGTCCAAAGTCCAACTTTCACACCGTAAAGGAGGACAGAAAAAATGTAGTAACGTATTATTCTGATTATCAATGGTAAGCAGAGGTCTGTTCATACGAACAATTTTCTCATGTCGATGAATTGTTTCCGGGTCTGTTCAAAACCAGTTTTTATCTCTCTATCTTCGAGTCACATTGACTGTCCAAAATAGTGCCTAAGATTTGAAGGAGGATATTTTGCGCAACTGCTTTTCTTTGTATTATGAGGATTATTTGAATTTTACTTTTAGAGAATACCATAATCTTGGTCCTGGAAGTGTTGGTCAATAGGCCAGAGTCCTCGCTACATTGAACTAGTTGGTTTATCTAGTTGAATCTAACCCTAGCAAAAACAGGCCTAATTCCGTTAAAAAAACATACTTATTCTTGTTCCCAAATGTACAAAACATGATCCTTCTTCCACGAAACTGAAAACAAAACCATTAAAATGAACGTAATTATGAAGCACCTTTTGACAACTTACATTTTCATAAGTGTTAGGTTTTCTTGACCGGCAGTGTAGTTCACTGATTTTTAGCCTACTTTCGATTTTTGCAAAAAATGAAAGTAGACTTATGAGATCAACACAGGGCGAAAAAAGTGTGTCTGTCTGTGTGTGTGTATGTGTGTGTGTGAGTCTGTGTGTGTGTGTGTATGTGTGTGTGTGAGTCTGTGTGTGTATGTGTGTGTGTCTGTGTGTGTGTGAGTGTGTGTACTCTGAATGTCTGTCCCCCCCTATCAATTCGAACACGGTGAATGCGAATTGAACGAAATTTGGTACAAAGGTAGCACTAGCAAAGGACACCTCAGTGTCAAGTTTTATATCGCCGCCATCTTGACGGAAACGTAATGGCGGCCACACAAATGTTCAAAGCTTAAATCAAATTACGACTAACCTAATCATCCGATCTCTACCAAATTTTGCAACAACATACCATTAAGGGGGGAGCATCCTTTGACCAAACCAATAGGTCATCAGCGTAATAGTTTGCGGATGGCGGCCATCTTTGTGTGAAAATCGATTCCCCCTATTAATTCGAACACGGTGCAACCGAATGGAACGAAATTTGGTACAGAGCTGGTACTAACAAAAGGAACCTCAGTGTCATAATTTATATCGCCGCCATCTTGACTGAAACGCAATGGCGGCCACACGAATGTTCAAAGCTTAAATCAAATTACGATTAACCTAATCATCCGATCTCTACCAAATTTTGCAACTACATACCTTTATGGAGGGAGCATCCTTTGACCAAATGAATAGGTCATTAGCCTAACAGTTTGCGGATGGCGGCCATCTTTGTGTGAAAATCAATTCCCCCTATTAATTCAAACACGGTGAAACCGAATGGAACGAAATTTGGTACAGAGGTAGCACTAGCAAAGGGCATCTCAGTGTCATGTTTTATATCGCCGCCATATTGACAGAAACGTAATGGCGGCCACACAAATGTTCAAAGCTTAAGTTAAATTACGACTAACATAACCATCCGATCTCTACCAAACATAGCAACAACATACCTTTATGGAGGGAGCATCCTTTGGCCAATCTAATAGGTTATTAGCCTAATAGTTTGCGGATGGCGGCCATCTTTATGTCAAAATTGATTCCGCCTATTAATTCGAACACGGTGGAACCGATGGAACGAAATTTGGTACAGAAGTAGCACTAGCAAAGGGCTTCTCAGTGTCATGTTTTATATCGCCGCTATCTTGACTGAAACGTAATGGCGGCCACACGAATGTTGAAAGCTTAAATCAAATTACGATTAACCTAATCATCCGATCTCTAACAAATTTTGCAACAACATAGCCTACCCTTATAGAGGAAGCATCCTTTGACCAAATGAATAGGTCATTAGCCTAACAATTTGCGGATGGCGGCCATCTATGTGTGAAAATCAATTCCCCCTATTAATTCAAACACGGTGAAACCAAATGGAAAGAAATTTGGTACAGAGGTAGCACTAGCAAAGGGCATCTCAGTGTCATAATTTATATCGGCGCCATATTGACAGAAATGTAATGGCGGCCACACAAATGTTCAAAGTTTAAAATAAATTACGACTAACATAACCATCCGATCTCTACCAAACATAGCAACAACATACCTTTATGGAGGGAGCATCCTTTGGCCAATCTAATAGGTTATTAGCCTAATAGTTTGCGGATGGCGGCCATCTTTATGTCAAAATTGATTCCGCCTATTAATTCTAACACGGTGGAACCGATGGAACGAAATTTGGTACAGAAGTAGCACTAGCAAAGGGCTTCTCAGTGTCATGTTTTATATCGCCGCTATCTTGACTGAAACGTAATGGCGGCCACACGAATGTTCAAAGCTTAAATCAAATTACGATTAACCTAATCATCCGATCTCTAGCAAATTATGCAACTACATACCTTTATGGAGGAAGCATCCTTTGACCAATCTAATAGGTCATCAGCGTAATAGTTTGCTGATGGCGGCCATCTTTGTGTGAAAATCGATTCCCCCTATTAATTCGAACACGGTGCTACCGAATGGAACGAAATTTGGTACAGAGGTAGTATTAGCAAAAGGCACCTTAGTGTCATGTTTTATATCGCCGTCATCTTGAAGGAAACGTAATGGCGGCCACACAAATGTTCAAAGCTTAAATCAAATTACGACTAACCTAATCATCCGATCTCTACCAAATTTTGCAACAACATACCTTTATGGGGGGAGCATCCTTTGACCAAACTAATAGGTCATCGGCGTAATAGTTTGCGGATGGCGGCCATCTTTGTGTGAAAATCGATTCCCCCTATTAATTCGAACACGGTGCAACCGAATGGAACGAAATTTGGTACAGAGGTAGTACTAACAAAAGGCACGTCAGTGTCATGTTTTATATCGCCGCCATCTTGACGGAAACGTAATGGCGGCCACACAAATGTTCAAAGCTTAAATCATATTACGATTAACCTAATCATCCGATCTCTACCATATTTTGCAACAACATACCCTTATAGAGGAAGCATCCTTTGACCAAACGAATAGGTCATTAGCCTAATAGTTTGCGGATGGCGGCCATCTTTGTGTAAAAATCAATTCCCCCTATTAATTCAAACACGGTGAAACCGAATGGAACGAAATTTGGTACAGAGGTAGCACTAGCAAAGGGCATCTCAGTGTCATGTTTTATATCGCCGCCATATTGACAGAAACGTAATGGCGGCCACACAAATGTTCAAAGCTTAAGTTAAATTACGACTAACATAACCATCCGATCTCTACCAAACTTTGCAACAACATACCTTTATGGAGGGAGCATCCTTTGGCCAATCTAATAGGTTATTAGCCTAATAGTTTGCGGATGGCGGCCATCTTTATGTCAAAATTGATGCCCCCTATTAATTCGAACACGGTGGAACCGAATGGAACGAAATTTGGTACAGAAGTAGCACTAGCAAAGGGCACCTCAGTGTCATGTTTTATATCGCCGCCGTCTTGACGGAAACGTAATGGCGGCCACACAAATATTCAAAGCTTAAATCAAATTACGATTAACCTAATCATCCGATCTCTACCAAATTTTGCAACTACATACCTTTATGGAGGGAGCATCCTTTGACCAATCTAATAGGTCATTCGCCTAATAATTTGCGGATGGCGGCCATCTTTGTGTCAGAATCGATTTCCCCTATTAATTCAAACACGGTGAAACCGAATGGAACGAAATTTTGTACAGAGATAGCACTAGCAAAGGGCATCTCAGTGTCATGATTAATATCGCCGCCATATTGACAGAAACGTAATGGCGGCCACACAAATGTTTAAAGCTTAAATCAAATTACGACTAACATAACCATCCGATCTCTACCAAACTTTGCAACAACATACCTTTATGGGGGGAGCATCCTTTGACCAATCTAATAGGTCATTAGCCCAATAGTTTGCGGATGGCGGCCATCTTTATGTCAAAATTGATTCCCCCTATTAATTCAAACACGGTGGAACCGAATGAACGAAATTTGGTACAGAGGTAGCACTAGCAAAGGGCACCTCAGTGTCATGTTTTATATCACCGCTATCTTGACGGAAACGTAATCGCGGCCACCCAAATGTTAAAAGCTAAAATGTAATTACGACCAACCTAATAATCTAGTCTCTACCAAATTTTGCAACACCATATCTTTATGTGGGAAACATATTTTGACCAAACTGCAAGAACATCAGCCCAATAGTTTGCAGATGGTGGCCAAGTATGTGTGCAAATCGATTCCCCCTATCAATTCAAACACGGTGAAACCGAATTGAACGAAATTTGGTACAGAGTTAGCACTAGCAAAGGGCACCTCATATTCATGTTTAATATCCCTATAGCACGTTGTATTTCAACAAGCTACTACAACCAACATTCAATCATACTCCTTGAAAAGGACAAAGAGTTATAATTATACCCATGCATTTAGGAGAAAGTAGGCTATATGTTCTTTACTGAACATCTTGTTTAAATTGTTGTATTTATGTTGCTACATCCCCTATAAACGGTAAAAAGTAATGCATGTACAAAGTTTCACAAACTTTGAACAGTGAATGTGAGATTTATCATTTTTTTGTGGGATACTACCATAAAAATTGGATAATAGAATTTTTGGAAATATATTCATCGTACTACCAAAAATATAAACGTTTTGGACATTAGTTAGTTAGTTAGTTAGATATTATTGTTTTAAGGGGCGGAACAATGAGGTCATCTGCCCTTTTTGGGCACTGAATGTAATTAAAAGGCCTCCTTCCTTGATTTACATAATGTCATTCAGTTTCATTGAAGAACAGCCAAGGAACCGAGAAATGAAAAAGAGATTTGAAAAAATTGCACAGCCGCCATTTCTTAGTTCTCATAAAATTCCATTAAATTAGACGTCAGTATATTAAGGATTGTATGAAGATGTACCGTGACAAGGTTTCACAGCACTCAGATGAAGAGTCGTGAGAAAAATCCATTTAAATATTTAAATTTCGCGTCGCCACCATGTTGGTTTTGTGCTCACCAGGTTATGATCCATAGGTGAACTTATGTTAATATCAACTTACAAAATTTCAGTTTGATTGCTGTAATAGATTTGTAGATACTGAGAACCATCTAAATATTTCGGATGGTTGCCATATTGGATTGTTATATGAGTGGGCCATCGAGTTATGCACCTATAGATGAAGATTTTTGCGCAGGTTCGTTATTCAAACGTTGACTTCGATCGCATGATCAGGACACAAGAAATAACAAATAATTTTGAAATTTCGCACGGCTGCCATCTTGAGGTTATGTAATCAACTGAACTAAATTAGATGTCAGTGTGTTACAATGTGTATAAACATTTGCTGTGCTAAGTGTTACTGCGCTCGGATGGTTAAATCGCGAGAAAAGTCTATTTAAATGTTTCAACTTCACATGGCCACCATGTTCGTTTTGTTTTTGACAAGTTTATGAATGTTACATACATGAACTTCTAGTAGTACCCTCTAACACCATACACAATTTCAGGGTGTTATCTGTTAGTCTTGCGGTGATGTAGAATGCCAGTGAAATATTTGGCGCGGCCGCCATATTGGATTGGAGAAATGTATTAAAATTTGAAAGGCACGGTCGAGATGGGACAAGGTAGTAGAATGCACTTACCGAGCTTCATTGAAATTGCTTCTGCCGTTTAGATTTTAATAGGAGGCACACACACACATACACGGACAAAAGATTATATCATAAGCCTACTCTTTTTATGAATGAAAATAGGCTAATAACTATACAATTTAAATTGAAATACTTCCTTCAATGAAGTTGTAACTTTCCTGTCCTTCTCAACGTTTATAGAGAGCCAGTTTACTGAACTGCAGACATAACGTGTACAAGAGAGTCGCTGTCTTGTGAACACATTACCAAGTTGGTGCTACTTTGCATACATCTTCCAGTGTGTCAAACTAGTAAACTTGTTCTCCCTAAATAGGTTAGTGTACACATGGGCCTGTGATTGCTGCCATTGTCACGCCATCCATCACAACCCCAGTCCTCAGGGACCATGCCAATTAGTCTTGACCTGCACCGCTGGGACCACCTCTCCCACCCTCCTTGCTGGAGGCGCCATGTGCGACTTGGCTCACTGCACTGTAATACAAGATTCAAATAAATGTCGATGTCTGGAGTCTGCGGACACATTGGATATGGAGAATCCTGTCTCACAGGTCCTCGGCTCAGTCTGGGGCTCAGGTGAGACATTTTATTCTAGTCTGATGGCTGAAACGGGGCATATTTAGACTCGTGTTTGCAGCTGAGAAGAGGTAGGTTCATTTCATGCCGCAAATATTCTAGAAGAGATATCCGTGGCTTCCCACTCTTATAGGCTACTCAGGAAATCGCCACAATGGTACTCATCATAAAGCCACAACTATCTTCTTTCCAATTCTAACACGAATTATAACTAGGCCTACGGATCGTTCTAAAAACACCACACCAAAACTAATTGTCAGATTCAACTCACAAGGGAAGGATGATGGCGATGCTTCAAATCCCTAAATAAAATTTAAAAAAAGTCATCTCGGCACGCCGGAAGGCGGAGGTAGATTTCATCGGGCAAACTTGGGGATAGGCGAAAATAGGCAGAATATGCACGTTTTCGTAGAAGGATCAGACCTCATTTATTGCGAGAAAGTATTTTATAATTGGAGCTTAATTAACTTTGTTTTTCGTCATTTTATGCATATTTTAAACATTTTATTGTCTTATGGGGACGGTAACCTTCTTGTCATTAGGGGTACATTTTTATACTTGTGGTCACACTGTCCTTATGCAAGGTTTCGACACTGATGTGTAACTATGTAACGGTCTGTTACTTCTTCACGCAAAATTATATATCCCGCAGAGATTTTGGTTGGTTCCTCAGTTTAGGGACTGCGACAACGCGGTCATGTAACCCCGTGTACTTTGGGTGAGTGTAGAATCTGTCTGATAAACTGTGTGAATTGTGATGGCTGTATTAGTCTGTAATTCAGGTAAGGACTACAGACGGTCAATTTCAAGCAGTAGTTCCTAATGTTGCTACCAGATACTACCGTCAACGACACCTAGCTCTGAATTTGGCTACGAGATGCCACCGCAACCAGCAACTCGCAACAAACTTGGATCTACCCCTCCAAAGGAAAGCATACTGAGGAATTTTTAGCGCTCTTAGAAAATCCGACGACTTTGGCCGGCTTTGAACCCGCAAACTTGGGCATAGAAATTCAGCATACTACCAGTTACGTCACCGAGGCCGCTTCTCACTTAGTCAGATGGAAAACTGAATGTGATCACGTGCAAGTGCGTTGTCATAGCAACGTCTGATGGCTCATCCCTCATCAATTTAGTCGTGTTGTCATGGCAACCTCTGATAGCTCTTGGCATTTTCTTATAATTCCGAAATCATTTTTCTCATCCCTTGGCGTAATGGTGGGTCATATCAAAAATTCTTTCAGACAAAAGTTTTAGGTAATTATTAGGGAAATATTGTCCATTTCGTACGGTTTTGATATTGTGCCTATTAAGAGAGATATGATTAATGTTTCCCGAAAAACCCACTTTTTCCCACCCCTTTGGTCAATGGTTGGTGCTATCAAAAGACGCTTCAAGCATAAATATTTGGGCCTTATTCGACACATAGTATGAATTTTGAATGGATTCGATATTTCAAATATTACGAGAGTTATAGCGATATTTCACTTTTTCGAAAAAAGACCTCCATTTTCATCCCCGTCGACCGATTGTGCCCATTAACGAACTCGACCGAGATTTTATAAGGATACATATTATGTAAAAAATTCAAATTTATTGGTGCAAAATTGCGGTAGTTATCGTGTCCACAAGAAAGTGATATATGTATACAGTGTGGTCCACCAGCCCCTTATTTTTTTGGAGGAAGGCAACCCAACTAACGCGTATATCACAGTCATTCTAAAAACATTAGTACCAGCTCCTTTACGTCCATTGTACAACTTTGCCGTTGAGAACATCCTCGCGAATAGAGTAGAAATCAATAGTGGCAGTGTTCTTTCAATGACCTCAAATATAATGCATGATTGAAACGATCAGAGCTCCGAATAACACCTTCTTACTTTTGGACAGGAAGTGTCTACGAATAGATTCATTAAGTGCCAGCAATATGCCATGGTTTTCGGTAGCTATGGTGCCTAAATCAAGAATTGCTAGAATAGCGTCAACGAAGTCGCATTGTAGTAGGTTCGAACCTTGAACTAGTACATTTTTTGCTTAATGTCGTTTATATGTATTATGGACGCATATCTGTCTGTTCCAACGAGTGATTTTTTTATTTGGTCCTCAAAAGCACCGTACTTATCCGATGGTACGCAGCCAGATTGGACGACGACATAATGATCTGTAGAACGAAAGCAAGGTATCCTGTATATTCAACGTAGCAAGTGTTCGAAATTTTGACCACCTTTGTTTAAAGGAAAACTCCGACTCACTCAGACGACCCACATAACAAATAGATTTGTTATGTGGGTGGGCTCACGAATAAATATTTCAGACCGAAACTATAATTTCTTTCAACGGCGTCTCTGCGAAAAGCGCTTGCTATACACTTACAATAATAGTTAGTTAGTGAGATTTTAAGGGGCGGAACTATGAGGTCATATGCCCAAAACATGCAGTAAATACAGATAATTATAACATTATTGGTTTTACGTCCCTTTTAACTGCTCTGGCTTTTAGATACGCCAGGGTGTCGGAATTTTGCTCCGAAGGGGATTTTCAACGTGCCAGTAAATCTACTGACACGGCTCCCTCGCATTTGCGCACCCTCGAATGCCAGCCGACTGCGCCAGGATACGAACCTGCAACCTTGGGCACATCAAGCGAGAACGTTACCGCTGAGCCTCGCAGCAAGGCAGAAATTACAGAACGTGTCATATTATTATAAATTTTGAACTATTAAAATTCTAATTATCACGAAAAGAGTCGCCTCCGTTGCGTAGTGGTCAGCGTGATTAGCTGCCAACCCGGACGTCCTGGGTTCGATTCCCGGCTCTGCCACGAAATTTGAAAAGTGGTATGAGGACTGGGACGGGGTCTACTCAGCCTCAGGTGGTCCAAATGAATAGAGGGGGTTCGATTCCCACCTCAGCCATCCTCGAAGTGGTTTTCCGTGGTTTCCCATTTCGTCTTTGGGCAAATGCCGGGATGTTACCTACCGTACGGCCACGGCCGCCTCCTTCCCACTTCCTTGCCTATCCCTCCCGATCTGCCCCTCCCTTCCCATCCCTCAAGAGGACCGTGTTCGCTTTGCAGGCCGCCTGAGCGAGGTGCTGATCCCACTTCCCCAGTTGTATCTCCCAGACGAGATGTTTCAAGCTCCAGGACACTGCCCGTGGAGGCGGTAATGATGAGTCCGTGGGAAAAACTAACCTGGAGGGTAAAATCGACTAAAAATAATAATTATAACGAATAGTACCCATCCATGGTTTTGAACAGTTTTTTTTATTTCGTTTTTTTATTTATTAGTCAATTTACCCTTAAGGTTGGTGGTTCCCACGGACTCAGCGAGGGAACTCACCACTACCGCCTCTATGGGCAGTGTCCTGGAGCTTGGAACATCTGGTCGGGAGGGATACAACTGGGGAGGTGTGATCAGCACTTCGCCCAGGCGGCCTCACCTGCAAAGCGAACAGGGACCTAATGAGGGATTAGAAGGGATGGAAGATTGGGATGGATAGGCGAGGAAGAGGGAAGGAGGAGGCCGTGACCTGACAGTAGGTACCATCCCGGCATTTGCCCGAAGACGAAGTGGGAAACCATGGAAAACCACTTCGAGGATGGCTGCGGTGGGAATCGAACCCCCTCTACTCATTTGGACCACCCGAGGCTGAGTAGACCCCGTTCCAGTCCTCATACCACTTTTCAAATTTCGTGGCAGAGCCGGGAATCGAACCCAGGACCTCCGGGGCGGCAGCTAACCATGCTGACCGCTACGCTACGGAGGCGACTGTTTTGAACAGTATTTAGGGAAAATAGCCATTTAAATGAGACAAGAAAATAACTTTCCCTATCGTCTTCGTAGATAATGTGAACAAAACCAAGTTGAAATCTTGCTGTACGAGGTATGGAGGGTATAATAAAATAGTTAAAAAGAATTCAAAAAATCTGCCGTTGGAGATTTTTGAACCCGGGATCTTCGAAATAGCGAGCGGACGCAATAACACTTGCACACATTTCCAACACACTCTTGAGGTTTTTATTGCGCTTCTTATTAACGCGTATGGTAAAATAATCAATTATTACAGTTAGATCTTAAATATTGATTGGAATGCATTCATTCAGTTCCTGGCATGTTTTGTAATTTATTTAAAGCAAGTTTCGCGACCGCTTTACGTTAATAAGGCGACAGAACTGCAAACAATGCCCTCAAACGACAGCCCTTCGGTTTTATTTCATACAACTTAGCGTCCAAAATGCTAGTGTGTGATACATTTCGGTCATACAAGCAGGTGTACTGACGAAGAGAACAGAATCATACAGGATTTTGTACCAGCGATCACAGCAGCTTCCTTGCCAGCGAGTGTCGTGTGATACGGGCCTAGAGATATGCTATGACTTTTTGTTAAAATTTAATAACAAAACAAGATGTTCGGTAAAGAACGTATAGCCTACTTTCTCCTAAATGCATGGGTATAGTTATAACTCTTTGTCCTTTTCAAGGAGTATAATTGAATGTTGGTTGTAGTAGCTTCTTGAAATACAACGTGCTATGCGGATATTATACATGAATATGATGTGCCCTTTGCTAGTGCTACCTCTGTAAAAAAATTCATTCAATTCGGTTTCACCGTGTTTGAATTGATGTGGGGAATCGATTTGCACACATACATGGCCGCTATCTGCAAACTATTGGACTGATGACCTTGTAGTTCAGTCAAAAGATGCTTCCCACAAAAAGGTATGTTGTTGGAAAATTTGGTAGAGATTAAATGATTAGGTTGGTCGTAATTTGATTTAAGCTTTTAACATTTGGGTGGCCGCCATTCCGTTTCCGTCAAGATGGTGGCGATATAAAACATGACACTGAGGTGGCCTTTGATAGTGCTACCTCTGTATCAAACTTCGTTCCATTCAGTTTCACCGTGTTTGAAAAGATAGGGGGAATCGATTTGCACACATACATGGCCGCTATCCGCACATTATTGGCCTGATGACCTTGTAGTGTAGTCAAAAGATTCTCTATACATAAAGGTATGTTGTTGCAAAATTTGGTAGAGATCAAATTATTAGGTTGGTCGTAATTTGATTCAAGCTTTTATCATTAGGATGGCCGCCATTACGTTTTCGTCAAGATGGCGGCAATATAAAACATGACCCTGGAGTGCCCTTTGCTAGTGCTACCTCTGTACCAAATTTCGTTCAATTCAGTTTCATTGTGTTTGAATTGATAGGGTGAATCGATTTGCACTCATACATCGCCGTCATCTGCAAACTAATGGGCTGATGACCTTGTAGTTCAGTCAAACGACGCTCGCCATACAAGTATATGTTGTTGCAAAATTTGGTAGAGATCGGATGATTAAGTTAGTCGTAATTTGATTTAAGCTTTGAACATTTGGGTGGCCACCATTACGCTTCCGTCAAGATGGTGGCGATATAAAACATGTCACTAAGGTGTTCTACGCTAGTGCTACCTCTGTACCAAATTTCGCTCAATTCGGTTTCACCGTGTTTGAATTGATACAGGGGGCAGACATTCAGAGTTCACACACTCACATACAGACAGACACACAATATTTTGCCCTGTGTAAATCTCATAAGTCTACTTTCATCTTTTGCAAAAACCGAAAGTATGCTAATAATACCATGGGCATTTCTAAGGAATACTTGTACTTCGATGCAAGCACTGGCGATCAGAATATCCTTCGATATGTTGTTGTATTGTTTCATTTGAGGGGCTAGAACATCGCGGTCACATAGCCCCGTTTACTTGGGTGTGTGTGTAGAATTTGTCTGATAACCTGAGTTATTGCGGGCTTGTAATGATGTGTGTATTTGCAACTAAGGATTGGGAAGGAGGCGGCCGCGGCCTTAAGATATAATCCGTCCCGGAATTTGGCCGGAATAGAAGTGGGAAACCACGGAAAACCATTTCTATGGTGGCAGATGTAGGATTCAAACCCACGTCTTCTCATATTTGCTTCACGAGGCTACGTGTACCCAATCTCAGCCCTCAGACAAGTATTACATTTCTTGGCAGAGCTGGGAATCGAACCCGGACCTCCGGAGCAACACTTCGATATGTTATATTAGTATTCATGCCAGTTTTTTAATTTTCTGCCTTTACAGGTCACGTTGCATATCGTACCAATTCGATCGTATTTTCTTTATAAATCATCAAAATTCAACGTACTCTTCACAAAGATGAGTCGTAAGCCAATAAATGTGGCAATGTACAGTAGTTACATCCCGACTAAAATGGAATGTGGTTTTTTGTTCAAAAAAGTATGCCTACTACTGGATTCGAAGCAGCGTTCTACCCAATTGCGCCCACCATGTACGGTCAAGCTTTAAACCTCTCAGCCACCAACACATTGTAGACACAACAAGCTAAACGTGCTATAGTTACTGTAGCCGTCCCACCTCGAACGTTTAAGTCCATGTCAGAGTCTTCAATCACGGTTTATGGTGTTGATTTAACCTTTTACTATTACAGATCACGTGGCGTAAGCTATTAATTCGATCGTATTACGTGTATGTGTGTTATTTCAAGGAGCAGTAAGTCGTATGTTAGTAGAATGGGCCATAGTATTTGGCGGGGAAAAGTTTAAGGTTGTTTTTCCTTTGCTAGACCCATGACCCAATTACATTGCTGTCACACAGTCAGAGTGCAGAGCAATATCGACCATCGGGAGAATTGAGATGTTAGTTGGGGTTCATAAAACTAAATAATAAGGGGCGGGTGGACCACACTGTATATACATAAATTATATATAAACTTTTTAACTGACGGTGGTTTTGGGGTCTAGGGGATGTGAAACGTGAAGATATGTCGAAATTTTCCGGGAGTCGAAACATGGTACCCATTGCAATAGTTAGCTTTCTAATGAAATCTACCTAATAACAACAGGAGCAATAATAATATCAAAGGATTACGTACTCAAGGTTCTTAAAAGTGACATCAGTCTAAGACCAAATATGCAATCCAACATTGTGGAGTGTAACGTACATAGTTTTCATACGGAATGAATAGTTAATATAGATTATAATACAGATGTACACACCAACAGCGGTAGCTACGCTCGCAAACGCGCATCACTAGGCCATGGTGCAAAGCTACATGCGGACTCGGTAGACGTGGGCTCGAGCCCCACTGCCAGCCGTCCTTGAAATGGTTTTCCGTGGTTTCTCATTTTCATCTCCAGCAAATGCTGTTACGGTAGCTTCTTATAGGCCACGGCCACTTCCTTCCACATCATTGCCAAGTTTCATTAATTTCATCTCTCCTTAACTACTCTCATGAGGTTGACATCACGAAGGGCATCTGGCCGTAAAAACCATCCGCCACATAAGATTTCCATCGCATCTTATCCCCGTCCCCTTTGGAACACGGGAATAATAATGGCTAGACATAGTTATTGATGTTTTAAGGGGCGGAACTACGAGGTCATCTGCCCCAAAGGGTAGACATACATACATACATACAATGATACAGATGTAGGTAGTGGTGTTTGATGCTCTATGGATCGTAACATGTAGGTTATCTCCCCTTAATAATATGGGTGATAATAAATATGAAATGGGACCTACTACCGACTTACGTATCTAACATACATACTTAGAATTTTATAAAAAGGGTAGTAGCAATAAGAGAAATACGAGAAAACAGGAAAAAGAAATGCCCTCAATTGCCAAAGAATGAGGATTAAGAGGCTTGGAAAATGTATAGCAATTAAGACAGGTGGTAAAGGGAAAGAGGACAGGGTCCACACCAAAATAACTGGAAAAGGGGAAAGGCAGGCCCAGTCAGAAATTCCTCGGGTTTGCCAAATTCCGAGCTCACCAGGCATGGGCTCTTGAGAGTGTAGCAGAACCCAAGGTGCACTGTGTATAGTGAAGCTATACACGCCCTGTCTCCGTTAGGGACACTTACAAAATGCAGAAAATACCATTAACAAGAAGTTCCGTGACGATATAAAGAGCCTTCTTATCTTAAAATTTAAGATTCATGCCAATGATTACTCTATACGGATCTATCTAGAATAATGACAAAAATAAGTTGGTAATATCGAAATTTCTAATTAGTTCGAAATACTGTATACCTGGCATAATGTAGCCTAATAGAGCACTACAGTTGGCAGCCCTGGTGACAGAATATATTCCTAGTTCCATCTCTTAAGGTACAGAATACAAAATTTGGTTGTAGTCCAAAGGATAGCATGGACGTTACATGCAGCTAGACATTGGATCTAACAGCGGGCGTAAAATCATGTTGGCAAAAATATCATGCATGTATTGGTCAGAATAATCTGAATTAATCTGACCTATTGTTGTGCCAATTTTGAATGAAATCAATTAGTTAGTATAGAAGTTACATGTATTTTAAAATTGGACCTATCAGCAGGCTTAGAATCATGTTGGCAGCAATGACGTAAATTAGATACTCCAAATTAATCTTGAATGCCAGGTACTATACGTGTGTAAAGTTTAGAGCTATTGGCTTGCATACTTTCTGATATATTGATATTAGGGTAACAAAAATAGAGACAGCATTTATTAACAGTTGGCAGTCCTGGATGCTATTAAGAATGCGCATAGTCATATATGTTATAGTACACATAGCACATATGAAATTTGCTTGAAATCCAATTGAGAGTATAGAAGTTACATGTATTTAAGGTTGGAATTATCAGCAGGCTTAGAATCATGTTAGTAGCACTGACGTATGTTAGTTACTCCAAATTAATATAGAATGTCAGGTACTATACGTGTGCATAGTTTAAAGCTATAGGCTTGCATACTTTCGGATATATTGGTATTTGGATAAAATCAGAGCATTCATTAACAGTTGGCAGTCCTTGCGGTTCTTTAGAACACGCTCAGTCATATCTGTGTATGTACACATAGTACATAAGAAATTTGTTTGAATTCCAATTGATAGTGTAGAAGTTATATGCATTTAAAAATTGGACTTATCAGCAGGCTTAGAATCATTTTGGCAACACTGCCATGTATGGCCTCCTGGAAATTAAACTAAAATATTATTATGCCAATTTTGGAATGGCTCCCATCCATACCTTCCAAGATATCCAGCATGGAGCTCAAATTTCTAGTGCGTTTTTTCAGCAGTTGGTAGCACTGACATCATTTTCAAATATGGCATTGAGATATTCAGGTACAGATCTTTACTCATACCACATTTTGTTTCGATTGATGCAGCCGTTTAGGAATTGATAGGGGGGCGGGGCACATAGACAGACAGACAGACAGACAGAAGGACAGACAGACACACATATGCCCGGATCGTTTTCATAAGTCTACTTTTTCCTCATTTTTGCAAAATGTAAAAAGTAGGCTAAAATCAGAAGAGTTCTGCCCCCTTGATGTATTACAACAAGAAATGAAATGAAAAGGGGAAATTAAGGCATATAAATGAAATACACCCTAGATCTCGGAGACCTACCGTCGGGGTTAGAAATTAACAACAAGGGAAGCCGGAAGGGCAGATAAGAGAGCGAAGTGCGGCACACGTAAGTAAAAACACTGGACTACTGGGGTTTCGTAGTTACTAACCGTCGTCCTAAAGGCGGGTTCACACGGAGTCGTGAAGCGGGCGAGAGCACTACTAGTTTTGAGCATGCGTCACGACTTGCTTATTCAACTTAATAACCCACGCACGACCTAGTTCAGTTCACACGGATGAAGTGTTCTCGCTGGTCGTAAGTATCTCGCTCGTTGTTCAATCATGGCAGAACGTGAAGCTGCGAAAGAATACGACTTAAGCGGTCGTGCTCACTACAAACAGTCGGAGATTTCACGCCCCACCTTTTCGAGGGCGAGCACGACCCCCACTCCCACTACCACTGGTTCACACGAGGTCGTGTCCACGACCGGCTGACCGACCAGTAGTGCTCTCGCCCGCTTCACGACTCCGTGTGAACCCGACTTTATAGTTGTGAACCATGGAGGAATTCAGAGGTAGCCGTACCCTCAACTAACAAATCAAATACACACATCAAAAAAAGTTTTGCATCACCTCGGTTCCAAGAGTTCCGGAACCTTTAAATACAAAGGGAATAGAGATCAACACAAACAACATTTCAGCTCGTTTTATTGCTCATGAGACCCACACATTGCATGTTGTACCATCATACAGCTAGACTTTCAGCATTTGTGGTCCAGATTGCAGTACACACCACTACCTCTAATACCCAGTAGCACGTCCTCTTGCATTGATGCATGCCTGTATTCGTCGTGGCATACTATCCACAAGTTCATCAAGACACTGTTGGTCCAAATTGTCCCACTCCTCAACGACAATTCGGCGTAAATCTCTCAGAGTGGTTGGTGGGTCAAGACGTCCATAAACAGCCCTTTTCAACATATCCCAGGCATGTTCGATAGGGTTCATGTCTGGCGAACATGCTGGCCACTGTAATCGAGCGATGTCGTTATCTTGAAGGAACGCATTCACAAGATGTGCACGATGAGGTCGAGAATTGTCGTCCATGAAGACAAATGCCTCTCCAATATTCTGCCGATATGGGTGCACTATGGGTCGGAGGATGTCATTCAGGTATCGTAAAGCCGTTTCGGAGCCTTCCATGACCACCAGTGGCGTACGTCGGCCCCACATAATGCCATCCCAAAACATCAGGGAACCACCACCTTGCTGCACTCGCTGGACAGTGTGTCTAAGACGTTCAGCCTGACCAGGGTGCCTCCAAACACGTCTCCGACGATTGTCTGGTTGAAGGCATATGCGACACTCATCGGTGAAGAGAACGTGATGCCAATTCTGTGGGGTCCATTCAGCATGTTGTTGGGCCCATCTGTACCGCGCTGCATGGTGTCGGGGTTGCAAAGCTGGACCTCGCCATGGACGTCGGGAGTGAAGTTGCGCATCATGCAGCCTATTGCGCACAGTTTGAGTTGAAACACGACGTCCTGTGGCTGAACGAAACGCATTATTCAACATGGTGGCATTGCTGTCAGGGTTCCTCCGAGCGGCAATCCGTAAGTAGCGGTCATCCACTACAGTAGTAGCCCTTGGGCGGCCTGAGCGAGGCCTGTCATCGACAGTTCCTGTATCTCTGTACCTCCTCCATGTCCGAACAACATCGCTTTGGTTCACTCTGAGACGCCTGGAAACTTCCCTTGTTGAGAGCCCTTCTTGACACAAAGTAACAATGCGGACGCGATCGAACTGCGGTATTGACCTTCTAGGCATGGTAGAACTACAGACAACATGAGCAGCGTACCTTCGTCCTGGTGGAATGACTGGAACTGATCGGCTGTCGTACCCCCTCCGTCTAATAGGCCCTGCTCATGCATGGTTGTTTACATCTTTGAGCCGTTTTAGTGACATCTATGAACTGTTAAAGGGACTGTATCTTTGATACAATATACACAGTCAACGTCTATATGCCGGAGATCTGGGAACCGAGGTGATGCACAACTTTTTTTGATGTGTGTACTTTTAGTTAACATTAGTTAGTTATCGTGGTTTTAAGGGAACAAACAGTGAAATCATTTCCCCCAATTAGTTAACGTTACTGGGGACAATTTTCTAACGTAGTTAGATATAGTGACAGTTTCAATGTTACGTGTGTACTCTTTGTAATGTACCTTATAACTGCGACAACTATTTGAAAGTGGGATATGACAATCCGACATTAGGGAAATGGATCAAAGAGCGATATCAATACCTCGAGTGAAATACAAAGTTAACAGTTTGTGTGCACATCTTCCAGCTTGTGTATATCATCACAAGAAGTTCGATAGTAAAGCCGTCCAATCCTTGTCGTAGCAAGTCAAAGAAGGAAAGAGTTTTCTTCCTCGCCTCAAAGCGGCGTTCTGCAACGCCCGACAACTTAGAAATACCTTATCTTCAAATATAGTTTCGAAGTACATTCAGTAGTAAATGTTAACTAAGGTCTATTTGTTCATCCACTTGTTAATACAGACACATTTACATTACCACATTCCTTAAAGCAAAAACGTATAATTCCGATATTATGGTCATCTTTTAAACATTAAAAGATAGAGTTACTGAACTACGTCTGTTGAGTACTGTATATAAACTTAAGCTGGTTGTTGCAGAGAGGATTAACTCACAGATGACAGATGCATTTATCGTTTGACTTATTACTAGATCACTATCATATTCCAAGACATTATACGTTATTTTGAAGAAATTATTTCAGTTTTCTATTTTTTTGGTCAATTTCACCCTCCAGGTTGGTGGTTCCCACGGACTCAACGAGGAAAGTCACCACTACCGCCTTTCCAGGTGGTGTCCTAGAGCTGAAGACACTTGGTAGGATTGGATACAACTGGGGAGGTGTGATCATCACTTCGCCCAGGCAGCCTTACCTACAAAGCGAACAGGAGCCTTATGAGGGATGGGAATATTGGGATGGATAGGCAAGGAAGAGGGAAGGAGGCGGCCGTGGCCTTACAGAAGGTACTGTCCCCGTTTACCCGGATAGTACGCTGTCAGATATCCGCCCCCTCAATCGGATTGCCAATAATCCACCGCGCCGGCTCAGCTACACCAATGAAAATGACACTGACAGATACTACCGAGATTTGAGCACAGAAGTTAACAAGGAATTATTGTGGAACACACCAAACTAGACGGGGGTTCATACTTACCTCTACTTACCTCTTAAAAATATCTCGGGGATTGGGTTGACAACAGGATCTCTAAAGTATGCTCCCACAATAACCTTCACTATGACATTTAAAAATGAACCAGAACGACGGAAAGAACTTTGAACTGTACAAAAGCTTTATTTCAAATAAAGGGTATGACTTTAACAAACTCAACAAAATAAATGTGGCTATCAGTAGCCCATGTCAATCTGACTACGTCCTCCTATAGGACTTGCAAAGTTAGCATACAACATGTTAGCTCCCACGAGCTCAAAACAACGTAATATTTAGAACACATTTGGTCTGGATAAGGAAGTCAGGATGAGACACATTTATAGAGCATTTGTTTTCTTTTAATAAACATGACACTTGTATTTATAGGCGCAAGGCCACAATGCAGACGACCTCGTCCGCTGATAACCAGTTGTCTGGCCAGCTGCCATCTACCCTTCAACCTGACGTACACCTGTCAAATGGGCTCTCTTGTCAAGCCACGTTGCGTAAGAATCCAGCACTCTCAAAAGCTTTAAATGTCCGCAAGACATCACAAATATTGTTACGCACATCTTTCCAATGCTTTACTCACATACCACTGGATTATTCTGACAATCCCTAAACTTGTTTAATTATCATCCAAATGTTTAATAAGCATTGTTTAGAGTATAAAACAAACTCTTAAATGTGTATAACAAAACTCATAAATGTTTATAACAATTAGAAATTGTTTATAATATAGTTAAAGACAAAAAGAATTTTAAACACGCCTCTAACATTACTTTCGTTCCACATTATTGTCAAAGATATTTACATTATTTATTTACAATATTAACATTTAAATTATTCAAATTATTAATTTGAGAAATACATTAACCACATGTTCATCCGGTTGGTAATTTCAAAATCGTGTCAATATAATCGACCAATGAAGGTTAGTTATACATGTTAATGTCACAATCTGGTTTAATAAAGGTTTAATAATTATTATAATTATTTGTGACGGTAATCTTCATTCAAAATCTTATCTCAAATTCTTTCAATACTCTTGTTAATTATAACAGTAAATTCACTTGATTAATTTTCAAAGGACAAATACAATACACTCCAGCGGTAAATACGTCGCTTATAAAAAAAATGCACAAAACTGCATTTTAAATAGGCCCAAAATTCATCATATATTAATATATACGGCATCAAAATCTTCCACAGAATTTACAAAAACCTCCACTAACAAATTCTTCAATATCATTAATTACTGTGGGAACCTCCTTCATTTACTTCTAGGGCATTATACATCAGCGACTTTCAACATGTCCGCTGCACTAGCGATTATACATTCATAGGTCCACTTCAAAAATTCTTATAATCATTAATAGTTTCAAAACTGTTGTCATTTAACCTTCGTGGATTTCATTCATGAATCGAAATGAAGTAAAAATTTGCCAATCACAAACAAATTTAATAGTGAATACGCTTATATACGCCTCTCTGGTCTATCAAAATTTAAGATTATCATCTTCAAAGTATTGTAGTATAAAAATACTATCATCAAACAAAGTGCGACTAAACTGCAAAATAGTCGAATAGAATCCAATTAGACTGTGGAATGCAAACATTATTATTCAACTCTCTAATTGAGAAAAAGCTCCTAACAAAAGTTCACGACTTTAATGCATTCAATAATACATAATTAAAGTTCATCTTTCACAAAATTGTCTATGATGCAATGGTCGTTCATAACTGACGATAAATGTCTGTGTTGCAATCAATTTCAAATAACGACTAGTATTTCCAAGATCGTCGACAACGCAAGAGATTTTAACGCTCTAAAATCATTTAAATGTTCTTCCTTCTTGATGAGGACAGAAAATTGGTCAAAGTAATTAAACTGGGGTAGAAATTACTTTAATAAAGAGACAAGCTGTCTGAAGTTAAATCTGCCATGAAAATCATTAACTTATAGTCAAATCGTGACTACCAAAAATAAGCAAATTATTGAAATATCTAAATATCAGTCTCAACTGATCCAAAATCATTTAACTATGCCCATGACATAACCATGTCTTAATAAATCGTCGAAAAAGGCATAACTCATAAAGGTGTACTGAGAATAGGAATCTCAAACAAGAATATAGGGCAAAATATATGAGGACAAAAATATGGGAAAATGGTTGCTCAAATATTGCTACAAAACTCAAATACAATAAACGTTCACGACTACCTTATCTGTCGATTGAAGTTCCAGAGGAAAATTCCCCAAAGAAGACTGCTGATGGATCCATTTCACCAAGTTAAAGCTGAGCTCCATCCTCGAAACAGGAAACAGCACCCTCAGAGAATCGAACTGCTTCCTTCTCCGGAAATTGCACTGCTCCATGAAGACGAAAGACATCCTTCCGGCAAAATTCTTCTTTGTGAGTCGGGACAACCCTGACCTCTCTTGAAAAATCCCTGAAGATCTTGTAGAAAATCGCCATGAAGTTTTTGTAGTAATTTCCATAGAAATATTCATATTCAATGAGTATGAAATCGTTTTCATTGCTGTTTGATAGTATTCAGCGTTGAGCCACGAAACATGGGTTTAAATGGTTGTTCACCACATGTCCGCTTATATGGAATGGCAATTAGCGAAGTTCCATGTTGCTATCTTACTCCAACGATGTATGTCCCAAATGCATTAAAGTCCTTTAGCCTTCCATCTTCTCTTCGGTTATGGTAATAGAAGAACAAACTGCCTTATTAAACTGTTCCATAATACTGTAGCGTTGTGTCACAAAAGCAATCAGAAGTCTCCCTGTTATACTAGCAGTGTCAGCCGTAGCGTAGGATCTGGAGATACAGGGTGCTTCTCAGATGGCGAGAAAATCACTTTTGTCAGACGTCTAAAATTGCTAATATCTTCTGAAATAACTCCTTGAAATTGTTCAAATTTACTATACTGCTTAATGTAGCACTGCTCAATAGAATTAGCTTATAGGCAACCGCTAACTGTTCATAGCCACTCTTGTAGACGCGTTATAATGTGCGTTTTAACTTCACCTAGTTTTACTCACAGTAAACTTGCACTGCTTGTCTGCTTGAATCACGTTTTATGCGGTGGCTTCACCACGCGTTATAAAGACGACTCTTTCTACTAATGTCACTCGACGTTTCACCAAAACGACTATATAATCACTGAAGATCTGACGATTTGAGATATGCGATATGAGACGATTGAGATATGCGATATGAGACGATTGAGATTCCTCTCTTCTGCGCAAGGCCTTTTATAAACTTCATAAGGGGCGTATCCATCCCTTCCATAGCGTGTTACTGCGTCATCGCTCGAAGTTCCAACTTCGTCAATACTTGACGGATTTTCAAAATTCAAAAACTGAAAATAAATTTCACCAAAATTCCAGAACAATGCCTCTACTGCAAATGGATTTCCACAATTCTGCATTCCAAAAAGTATTAAAAATACCATAGTTTCAGCAATCTCCGTCTTCCTTCAAACAACCGTTCATTGGTTCAAGCCTCCCCTCCAATAGCATAATTTCTTCCTCAGCACACTTCCACGTTTCCTGCGACTGCGTCGTAAATCTCGGATCTTTCTCGAATAAATGCTGACGTCATTGAGAATCTCAGCTCAAGTAGCCTGCTGGCATAACGTTCGCGTCATCCGTGCTTACGTCATGACCATCCACGTCATAACTATGACAGCCATAACTTTCTTTATAATTTTCAATATAGCCACCGTGGTCTCAACATAATTCAATTACGGGGGCATTCTCCCCTCACCACGTTTTAAAAACAGTTGCAAATTGTTTTTAAACTCAGTGTTACAAGTATCTCAACTCTCTTGAACACGAAATTGAATTATTACTGTCTTACTCTAGTATGATATTTCCTCTATGTTCCTTAATCATAAATCTCTTCTACTCTGGGTTGTGTGTGGTTAAATGCATTCTCTCCTCTCTACTTTCTCTTCTGTCCAGTATTTCTATTTTCTAAGTTCTGCTGGCTCGTAGAAGGCCCAGGATCAATTACAACATCCTGCCTTTTCTTTTGATTTTCGGCTTCTTTTTCCCGTAACTCTTTCAGGTATTGCTGGCTTTCCCTCTCTCTTTCCTGATACTGATCGGGTGTCATAACCTGACCTTGAGAATCCTGATTGCTATTTTGGTTCTGGTTATTTCTATTATAATTTCTGTTATAACCATTATTGTTGTAATATCTGCCTCTTCCATTGTTGTAATTGCCTCGATTATAGTTCCAGCCTCTTCTCTGTTGATACGGACGGTAACCTTGCGATCTGTTATTCCTAAACTGATTATTCCTGTGAGGACCTACATTGTCAGTTTTCTCTTCATCTGGCTTGTCAGTTTGTTGGACTTGGTCCATATATACCGTATTTATTTCTTTAAAGTCATGCCTCTGACCTTTCTGTACCACGTTAGGCATTGGACTTGTGTAGTCTAACCTCCTCAGTAATTCATCCATGCTGGTCAAATCCCTTATGTTTGACGAAATGATTAGTCTCCTCACCTCCACAGGCAGCATACGAGAAATCGCATCAATTAATTGCTCCGTTGACAAAGGGGGTTGCAAAAATCTCAAGCGGGACAATTGACTCGTAAAGAAATCAGCGTACCGCGTTGGAAGAGTACCTGAGTATTTTCTTGAATAAACCTCCGCTCTTAACGAATTCTGCGCTTCGATGGACCAAAATCGCTTGATTAGCGCCTCTGCAAACTCGTCAAAGTTACTGAACGTGTATCTAAATGCGCAAAACCATTCAAGGGGTCCTCCAATCAAAAATCTCTCCACTATCTTCATCTCTCTCTCTCTGGGAATGTGAGCTTCGATGAAATAATCTTTGAGGTTCCTGACATACTCTATAGGCGTCAAACTATCAGTGTTGCTGAATTTTGTGGTTTGTCTTCAAAATTCCTGATGACCGTGACATTCCTCGGATATGAATCCGGGTAGTTTTTCCCACTATCTCGATAGTTCCACTCAGGTTCCATATTCCTCTCGTCATCTTCCTCCCTGAATCTGGATATACGTTCTTCAGGAGTCACGTCTCTCTCTTCTGGATCTAGGTTATATCTTCTGGCATAATTCCTATTGGTTTCGCAAGCCAAGCCTACAGTATCCTTTTCAGTAATCTCCGTTAAGACTTTCTTGATTAACTCCTCTTTGTAGGTCTCCATCAAACTAGCTTCTCCTAGCTTCAAATTTTGCAGTTTACTCGTCGTTTCATTCACATCAGAGACAACTTTATGAATCTGTTCCTCAAATGCAGATTTTAATGCTTGCACATCCTGACCTAATTGTGTTCTATCTTCTACTTGTCTCTCGGATAGCGAATCCATCCTGACGCTTAAATCTTTCCTAATCTGTACTACTTCATTGTTAATATCAATTTGAGTACTGGCAAGTTTTCTTTCAATACGTTCTTGAATTTGGGTTACATGTTCCCCACTTGACCTATTCCACTCGTCTTTCCATACTGCTACATTTGCCGTTAACATTTCTGCTATGTCTACTTCGATATCTTCTTTAAGTAATCTATTATGGTCTAATACCTGGGTTCTCATGACCTCTACATCAAACTTTAAACCTGCTAAAGACGCTGTCGTTCTAACCGACTCATCAACTAGCCTAGTCGTTAATGCACTTATATTACGTGTACAAAGTGTTTTCGAATTTTCTATTTCTTCCCTGACTTTATTTACATCAGTTTGGACTTTAGCAATATCTACGAAAACTGTGTTGACCTCTACTTGAATTTTATTTATGTCACTTTGCATCTCGTTTACAACCGAATGAATGTTATTAATATCAACCTGAACATTGGACACATCAGTTCTAACATTTTGGATTCCTCTTTGGACTTCCTCAACCTTGTCTTGGACAGTCGCAACATCATTTTTAACAACAACTACTTCAGCCCTAGCACAAGAAATATCACTTCGGACATTAGCAACATCTAAATTCAACATTGTAAGATCTTTATGCACATTAGACACATCTATTTTAACCTCTGAAACATTTTTATGCACATTGGATAAATCTTTTTGGACATTGGACACGTCTGAGCGCATGTCAGTTACAGCATTCTCGATTCCTTGGGTATTAATCTGTAAACGCGACATATTATCCTCTAAGTGAGCAGAACTGGTCTGGAGAACTTTCATATTAGCAGACATATTACTAGCATTCTCCTCCATTCGACTAGTATTCCTAGCTTCCATCTCCTTCATGCTTTCATTCATGCTTTCACTCATCTGCTTCATACTGCTATTCATGTTAGCAGACATCTCCTCTAACATCTTCCTCAAACTTTCCTCTGCCATTACAATATTATTCAAAAATAGACTGCTGTAGGGACATACATCAAAAGAGCAAAATAACAACATCTGAGCAACACTTTTCACCATATATAAATTTGATCAATTTTCTGTCTTAAATCTAACTTATAACTACCTTATAATTAACCTTCGAAAACACTTCATGTTGAAACAAACTCAAGCACATGTTCAAATTTCCCTGGTCCATTTTAAAATATCCTAACACAAATAATTTACATTTACAATCCAAATAATTTAATTTTATCTTTAATATGACTGTAATGTCATAAGCCGGTCAAATAAAATAAGATTCCAGATCATAGGCGATTTTTCTAAGTTTCCAGCCTATTTAACCTTTCTTAAGTTGTATAAGATCTGATCTTTTCTGAGTGTAATTTTCCTACTACAATACAACATTTAATTCCTATATAATCACACTCTTAAATTCTACAATTGGCCTAGACATCTAACAAAGAATCAACCTCTTTATTTGAGTCTATCGATCCACACGTTTTAGGTTTGCCAAACCTACTGGCGTTCAACCTGGTGATCCAGTTATGTTGAATCAGCCCCATACGTTGACTGCGCCAATCCTTCTGTCCCCGTTTACCCGGATAGTAGGCTGTCAGATATCCGCCCCCTCAATCGGATTGCCAATAATCCACCGCGCCGGCTCAGCTACACCAATGAAAATGGCACTGACAGATACTACCGAGATTTGAGCACAGAAGTTAACAAGGAATTATTGTGGAACACACCAAACTAGACGGGGGTTCATACTTACCTCTACTTACCTCTTAAAAATATCTCGGGGATTGGGTTGACAACAGGATCTCTAAAGTATGCTCCCACAATAACCTTCACTATGACATTTAAAAATGAACCAGAACGACGGCAAGAACTTTGAACTGTACAAAAGCTTTATTTCAAATAAAGGGTATGACTTTAACAAACTCAACAAAATAAATGTGGCTATCAGTAGCCCATGTCAATCTGACTACGTCCTCCTATAGGACTTGCAAAGTTAGCATACAACATGTTAGCTCCCACGAGCTCAAAACAACGTATTATTTAGAACACATTTGGTCTGGATAAGGAAGTCAGGATGAGACACATTTATAGAGCATTTGTTTTCTTTTAATAAACATGACACTTGTATTTATAGGCGCAAGGCCACAATGCAGACGACCTCGTCCGCTGATAACCAGTTGTCTGGCCAGCTGCCATCTACCCTTCAACCTGACGTACACCTGTCAAATGGGCTCTCTTGTCAAGCCACGTTGCGTAAGAATCCAGCACTCTCAAAAGCTTTAAATGTCCGCAAGACATCACAAATATTGTTACGCACATCTTTCCAATGCTTTACTCACATACCACTGGATTATTCTGACAATCCCTAAACTTGTTTAATTATCATCCAAATGTTTAATAAGCATTGTTTAGAGTATAAAACAAACTCTTAAATGTTTATAACAAAACTCATAAATGTTTATAACAATTAGAAATTGTTTATAATATAGTTAAAGACAAAAATAATTTTAAACACGCCTCTAACATTACTTTCGTTCCACATTATTGTCAAAGATATTTACATTATTTATTTACAATATTAACATTTAAATTATTCAAATTATTAATTTGAGAAATACATTAACCGCATGTTCATCCGGTTGGTAATTTCAAAATCGTGTCAATATAATCGACCAATGAAGGTTAGTTATACATGTTAATGTCACAATCTGGTTTAATAAAGGTTTAATAATTATTATAATTATTTGTGACGGTAATCTTCATTCAAAATCTTATCTCAAATTCTTTCAATACTCTTGTTAATTATAACAGTAAATTCACTTGATTAATTTTCAAAGGACAAATACAATACACTCCAGCGGTAAATACGTCGCTTATAAAAAAAATGCACAAAACTGCATTTTAAATAGGCCCAAAATTCATCATATATTAATATATACGGCATCAAAATCT
Source organism: Meconema thalassinum (assembly GCA_946902985.2). NCBI lineage: Eukaryota > Metazoa > Arthropoda > Insecta > Orthoptera > Tettigoniidae > Meconema > Meconema thalassinum. The sequence goes on along the minus strand of OX336388.2, from coordinate 1,324,082,920 downwards.
TCCACAGAATTTACAAAAACCTCCACTAACAAATTCTTCAATATCATTAATTACTGTGGGAACCTCCTTCATTTACTTCTAGGGCATTATACATCAGCGACTTTCAACATGTCCGCTGCACTAGCGATTATACATTCATAGGTCCACTTCAAAAATTCTTATAATCATTAATAGTTTCAAAACTGTTGTCATTTAACCTTCGTGGATTTCATTCATGAATCGAAATGAAGTAAAAATTTGCCAATCACAAACAAATTTTATAGTGAATACGCTTATATACGCCTCTCTGGTCTATCAAAATTTAAGATTATCATCTTCAAAGTATTGTAGTATAAAAATACTATCATCAAACAAAGTGCGACTAAACTGCAAAATAGTCGAATAGAATCCAATTAGACTGTGGAATGCAAACATTATTATTCAACTCTCTAATTGAGAAAAAGCTCCTAACAAAAGTTCACGACTTTAATGCATTCAATAATACATAATTAAAGTTCATCTTTCACAAAATTGTCTATGATGCAATGGTCGTTCATAACTGACGATAAATGTCTGTGTTGCAATCAATTTCAAATAACGACTAGTATTTCCAAGATCGTCGACAACGCAAGAGATTTTAACGCTCTAAAATCATTTAAATGTTCTTCCTTCTTGATGAGGACAGAAAATTGGTCAAAGTAATTAAACTGGGGTAGAAATTACTTTAATAAAGAGACAAGCTGTCTGAAGTTAAATCTGCCATGAAAATCATTAACTTATAGTCAAATCGTGACTACCAAAAATAAGCAAATTATTGAAATATCTAAATATCAGTCTCAACTGATCCAAAATCATTTAACTATGCCCATGACATAACCATGTCTTAATAAATCGTCGAAAAAGGCATAACTCATAAAGGTGTACTGAGAATAGGAATCTCAAACAAGAATATAGGGCAAAATATATGAGGACAAAAATATGGGAAAATGGTTGCTCAAATATTGCTACAAAACTCAAATACAATAAACGTTCACGACTACCTTATCTGTCGATTGAAGTTCCAGAGGAAAATTCCCCAAAGAAGACTGCTGATGGATCCATTTCACCAAGTTAAAGCTGAGCTCCATCCTCGAAACAGGAAACAGCACCCTCAGAGAATCGAACTGCTTCCTTCTCCGGAAATTGCACTGCTCCATGAAGACGAAAGACATCCTTCCGGCAAAATTCTTCTTTGTGAGTCGGGACAACCCTGACCTCTCTTGAAAAATCCCTGAAGATCTTGTAGAAAATCGCCATGAAGTTTTTGTAGTAATTTCCATAGAAATATTCATATTCAATGAGTATGAAATCGTTTTCATTGCTGTTTGATAGTATTCAGCGTTGAGCCACGAAACATGGGTTTAAATGGTTGTTCACCACATGTCCGCTTATATGGAATGGCAATTAGCGAAGTTCCATGTTGCTATCTTACTCCAACGATGTATGTCCCAAATGCATTAAAGTCCTTTAGCCTTCCATCTTCTCTTCGGTTATGGTAATAGAAGAACAAACTGCCTTATTAAACTGCTCCATAATACTGTAGCGTTGTGTCACAAAAGCAATCAGAAGTCTCCCTGTTATACTAGCAGTGTCAGCCGTAGCGTAGGATCTGGCGATACAGAGTGCTTCTCAGATGGCGAGAAAATCACTTTTGTCAGACGTCTAAAATTGCTAATATCTTCTGAAATAACTCCTTGAAATTGTTCAAATTTACTATACTGCTTAATGTAGCACTGCTCAATAGAATTAGCTTATAGGCAACCGCTAACTGTTCATAGCCACTCTTGTAGACGCGTTATAATGTGCGTTTTAACTTCACCTAGTTTTACTCACAGTAAACTTGCACTGCTTGTCTGCTTGAATCACGTTTTATGCGGTGGCTTCACCACGCGTTATAAAGACGACTCTTTCTACTAATGTCACTCGACGTTTCACCAAAACGACTATATAATCACTGAAGATCTGACGATTTGAGATATGCGATATGAGACGATTGAGATATGCGATATGAGACGATTGAGATTCCTCTCTTCTGCGCAAGGCCTTTTATAAACTTCATAAGGGGCGTATCCATCCCTTCCATAGCGTGTTACTGCGTCATCGCTCGAAGTTCCAACTTCGTCAATACTTGACGGATTTTCAAAATTCAAAAACTGAAAATAAATTTCACCAAAATTCCAGAACAATGCCTCTACTGCAAATGGATTTCCACAATTCTGCATTCCAAAAAGTATTAAAAATACCATAGTTTCAGCAATCTCCGTCTTCCTTCAAACAACCGTTCATTGGTTCAAGCCTCCCCTCCAATAGCATAATTTCTTCCTCAGCACACTTCCACGTTTCCTGCGACTGCGTCGTAAATCTCGGATCTTTCTCGAATAAATGCTGACGTCATTGAGAATCTCAGCTCAAGTAGCCTGCTGGCATAACGTTCGCGTCATCCGTGCTTACGTCATGACCATCCACGTCATAACTATGACAGCCATAACTTTCTTTATAATTTTCAATATAGCCACCGTGGTCTCAACATAATTCAATTACGGGGGCAGTACCATCCCGGCATTTGCCCGAAGACGAAGTGGGAAACAACGGAAAACCACTTCGAGGATGGCTGAGGTGGGAATCGACCCCCCACTACTCATTTGGACCACCCGAGGCTGAGTACACCCCGTTCCAGTCCTCATATCACTTTTCAAATTTCGTGGCAGAGCCGGGAATCGAACCCAGGACCTCCGGGACGACAGCTAACCATGCTGACCGCTACGCTACGGAGGCGACTTTTTTATTTTATACCTTTCTAAATTCTGCAGTAGAAGACGATTGCATCTAAGTTACGACAGTATTTAGCACCACTTTACTGATGATTGGATGTTTGTCCATATTCTTATGTATTAAAAGAAGAGTAGATTACAATAATGCGTAAGTAATTCGTCAACCGTTTTCGAATCTATCCTGGTGTAGCGGCTACGATTCTTGGCTGTCATCCTAGAGGTCCGGTTTCAATTCCCGGCTCTGACAAGAAATTCTAATTCTGGTGTTAATTCATGCATTTACTTTATTTGCAAATACACTGTGAGGGTTGGAACGGGGTACACTCAGCCTCATGAGACAAAACTGAGAAGAGGAGGGTTCAATTCCCACCTCAGCCAACCTGGAATTGGTCTTGCATAGTTTCCCATTTCTACTCTAGAAAAAATCCGGGATGTTTCCTAACTTAAGGCCAGGACCACCTCCTTCCCAATCCTATCCCCAATTTAAAAATACAGACACTAGTACAGCCATTACAATAATACAGGTTAACACACATATTTCACACACACACACCAAAAACACACGAGGCTATATGCCTACGATGTTGCAGCTAAAATAAGCAACAACAACAACAAACCTACCAGTTGAAGGATGTCAACAAATGTCAAAAATTCTTAACAATATTCTGGTAATTAATTCTTAAATAAAATACTCTACTGAAAATTGTGTACAGTAGTAGACTATCATATAGCTAAATCTAGAACTACTAATTGATGTCAGTGTTGATTGGCAAGATATATTTGCACTGTATGAAAATAGGCGGATTAGTTCTGTATAGAACTACTAGAATTTATTGCTTTTTGAATATCCATAAGTTCATTCAGAATATTTAACTGTTAAACTAGCTTTGACGCCCGTAACATCTAAAAGTGTCCTAGCTTTAAATGAACATAAGCCCCTTGCCTTGTTTTGCCAAGTGGAGTATTATCTTATTATGAACGCAGAAATAACGAGGAAACTTGCAGGAGTAAGCTCTGGGGATGATCTGGCCTAGTGTGGTTCACTACAGCGAGCCTCTAATTACCTCGTCATAAAAGATCTTGGCAGAGCTGAGCAGAGCAGAGTGAGGTGGAGTGGATACTTGGCGCGCAGCGCTAAGGCCATAAATACTCGAACTCGGGTCTGTGTCAGCCCCGCCTTCAGAGTCGAGTGGTCGCCAAACCATTGTGGCTGGCCTCAATACTACAGCCGGGCCGTGAACTCGTGAACAATTAATGTTCCACACTTTGTTCGGAAGTAGCGTGTCACTTAGCGATTGAGATATATGGTCAGGGATTCAAGCAAACACTTTTTAGCATCCTGTCCACACAGCTTTATCCAATGTATTTTGTGTTCTTCATCGTAGTTCTCGCCGTACTGTTGGCACTAATGTAAAAGGAGATCGAACCAACCTGAAAATGGTCAATATTCCCTCAACGGCTGAACACACATTAGCACTCGACAGTATTTTGTAGGCAGCAACATTATCGTGTTGAAAATCATTTTAAAGTGTTGATTTAGTAATCGAAATTTGATATTATTCAGTCGGTCAACGCGACAGCACCCAATTGTAATCGGTTTTCCCTAAACCTGAAAAAAAATTACTAGTTTTATTAGTCTCATGTAATTTTTTCAGGATTAGGGAAAACATTTTTACAATTAGGTACAATCGTTTGTACTGACTGAAAACATTACATTTCGATGCAATAACAACATGAATGCACATAACACAGTCCTCGTCTGAGCAATACAATAATACCAGACACTAAAGTTGTTTATGAATAACGTATATATTCCATATTACGTGCAATTGCAATATTTTACAAAAATTACAGTATAATGAAACAGTTATTCGGGCTGAGAAGTATTTTGTGGGAACAGAGAAATGAAGACTACAAGTAAGCACATTTCTATTTAAGTCCAAGATTTAATAGACGGGTAAAACGATGTAAAAACATTAAAAAAAACAATAATAATTTCTCGTATGTGCTTCTATAGATTTATGAAAGTTTAATTTCAGCTTGTAACTCTATACATAGATGATTGTGAAGTAAGCAACGAAGGTGTGTCACAGTGGAATGAAGACTGCCATGTTGTCGCTAACAAACGAGCCATATTACCGTCTACTTACGCACCGCACGTGACGGTCTCTCGCTGGCTCAAGCGAGGCCCTCATCTTAACTAGTGCCTCAGGTGATTTGTGATGACACGCGAGTTCAAAACGACTGATCTAAACCCTCCAAATGAAGTAGTGTTCCCTTTTGTTCCACATAAGATTTTCTCCCTTGATGTGTAACCGATATCTTAGATGTACGCAGGAATGTCTTCTTCCCTAAACATATTATTTAGTTGTTGCTTGTGGTATTTTAATGTTAGTTATATATTTCTCTAATACAATGGCTTTGAATTAGAGGTGAAAAGCCCACCAATTTAATTGAATGCGTTTTTCCAAACTCCATGACAGCTATGGGAAATTGAACTACAGTTCGGAGTCTCGTGGTTCGAATCCATTGACAGCGACAATTTTTGGTATTTATACCGTTTTCTCCTTATACTAAAAAAAAGTCTACTCCGTACAGGCCATGGAGGCCCTGGGAGTAGTGGAAGGTAGAGGCCTCCACCTTTTGTGACATCGGCACTAGATGGGATGGAGTGGTCAGCTCCATGCCCGGCCGTCTTTGCTCCCAGGAATTACCCTGGTTCTCATTTCTGGTGTAGGCTGAGTGAACCCCAGGGCTATTTGCGTTTCCGAGAGTGGTAGTTTTGTTTCTAAGATCCAGTACCTGGGTGGGGATCAAACCCACTCCCTTTCAGTTGGAAGCTCAGCGCCTCTACCGACTGCGCCACGCAGCCCCCATCTCCCTATACTCACTTCAGGTAAATACGGATAAAATACCCTATCGCAAGATTCGTGGCACCCCCAAATCTAGACCCTAATAATTTGAAATACATGCACTACTTAAGTCAGCACAATAACTCAGGTTTCCGTATAAATACTATCCAAACACAAACACCCGAGGCTTGACCAAAAGTAACCCAAAATCTTAATTGAAGCAAAAAAACTACAACAACATCAGCAAAGAATTGAATGTGGTCCTGTGGAAATTAATTTAAGATACCATGGCAACAATTGGCTGATTTGAACATCTAGATCGGATTTATTTTGATTTGCAGGGCCCTTGGATCCTTTACGAAAATCCACAGCCTGCTTCCAGTCGACCAACCGGGTCAGGGAATGGAATGAATGAAGACCCCATCTAGCGGCAAGGAAATGAAGTGTGCCGTCTGCCGAAGGCTGCCGCACTCCCCTGGGGCAATGCTTAAATGAATGACAGATGAAAAGAAATGATAGTGGAGAGTGTTGCTGGAATTAAATTGTGACAAGGAAAATCGGAGTACCCGGAGAAAACCCTGTCTGCCTCTGCTTTGTCCCGCACAAATCTCACATGGAGTGAACGGGATTTGAACCACGGACCCAGCGGTGAGTGGCCGGCGTGCTGCCTTCTAAGCCACGGAGGCTTCCCTTGGATCCCGTGTAGACTTCAAAATCCACAAGGAACCATATTTCAGGTTCATACACCAATTATTATACCCGAATCGGATTGGTTTTCCTCTAATTAACTGATTTAGCCCATGGCAGCCGTAGTAAGGTACTATCAGTATGCCTAAGAATGCCTTCAACTCGTCCGTACCCAGTGTAAATGACTGGTGGCCTGTTTGTATTGCATACACCGCAGTTTGTTTCACCATGTGAGAGCAAAGTTCATCGTCATCATCAAAAAATCGAAAATATCTTCAGGGCTCAGTATTTGGTCAAAGGCTAGCATACCATCTACATCATTCTGCGGGACAGAATCTCTGCAAAGAGAAGCCTACATTAAAACACCATGAATGACCACTGCCGTAATATGCACCAAACCTTCTCTGCACCCATCAGAAGCAAATATCAATACCTATATTTGAATGCTATGGGGCCCCATGTGCCTAGTGTTGCGAAAATGCAACGTTTATGTATTCACACAAGTTGCGCAGTCATAATCTGAAATATAACATCAATGGTGCATTAGAAATCATAATTTGTATTCCTAGAATGGAATAACTCCTTTAAACTATGCTTTCTATAGTACCGAAGCTCTATCAAACCTTTGATGAGACATGTTGCACACATTCCACACAGCCAACAAGTACCGTTCAACAAAAGCGGCCAATGACAACAATGAACTACTTCTCTTTCACAAATGTTGATGTTACCATGAAGGCACCACTATTTGTCAACTGTTTGACACAGAAGAATGAACAACCTAACTGAATAAAACTTCCTGCATACCTAAATGTAACCTGAAGTAAAATGTTGCGATAACGCATCACTAGGCATAAATGGGTTAAGATACATTCTGAGAAGCCCATAAAGCTCTTTAAAGTGTAAACTTATACTCGTACAATTCAGTATTTGAGTCATTAATTTCATACCATAGCCTACCTGTGGACAAAATACGTTAAGGAATCTGGTGTTAAAAGTACAGGAGATTGGTCTCGCGACATACCAATTATATTGACGACTCCGAATTCGGGGAGAGTTATACAGTTCCGCAGAACAAACGTGTTGCAATGGTTGCCGCTCAAAATTACATCACGGCGTTTGACATTTTGGACACAAAGCAGACTGCATTCGAGGACGCAAATTATGTTGAGGCAAGCGTCTTGATACAAAATAGTTAGTCATGATAATGCTTACCAAATAAAACAGCGAAATGAATATTTCGAAAGTGATGGAACGTGGAATAAAACACTCTAGTTTTCAGTAAGAGACCGCTGAAGTCAAAACGATTATTGCCTATTAATTTATACCCCTAATTATTGCACTTTTATGGAGCCGGGAAAGGGAACTCTGTGCGTTTTTTTTTCTTTTTTTAATTCATTCTTGTGTTTACAAAAAAACAGCTACAAACACAGATCACTAAATACAATTCCCACCTCAAGGTAATGTTCTAAGTTCATAGTAGTCTTTGAGAAAAAACAAAATATAAAAACACACAAAACACAACAACAAAACACCAAGCATCATAAGACTGTAGCACAATGGTGACCACACGTATGTTGTTAGAATTTACATAAAAAGTTTCCAAAAGCACTGTTGAGACACTTCCGCTGTACGAATTTCCATCGTTCTTTCCGGAGGTGATCCAGAAAACCAGGCAGGGTAGTCACCAGGGGTGTCTGGTAACCAGTAAGGTTGTAGTGGATTGCTGCAGCTGCTAGCCATAAGATGGCATTTTTTTTCGGCTCACCAAGTACATCCCGTAATTCGAAGTTCAAGATCTCCTCGTCCCTGTTGCGTGTTAGCCCGGTTATGCTGTGGATAGCATTCATCGTCCATCGCCACACGCCGTTCGCACTCCCACATGTAGTGATGCGGTGGATGAGGGTGTCAGTCCTGTTGCACACAGGACAGGCATCATCAGCTACTTGTTCGTGCCGCTTCATTTTTTCACCAGTGGGGATGATTTCATTAATGCAGGCATATACAGACTGACGCCATTCTAAGGGAAGCCATTTGTTGCGCACATTGCCCCAGATACGCTTCCAGTCTTTGTTGGGGTATTTTAAATGCACCAGGGGTGTGAAATTACGGAGTTGTAATAAAAAAGCATAAATGTGTTTAGCTTCATTAAAGGAACCATCGGAGATGTGGGCAGTGGGAAGTTTTAGCAAAAGGGCCGGGGCTTTCCTGAACAAAGTTTGGAACGGATGGGGTTGTCGTAAAGGAGTAGTTTCAATGACTTTCAGAGCAGCACAAACGAACGGATCACCTGTAGACTGTCTCGCCTTGATAATATGTTTCAAGAAGAGTGAAGAGCATTTCAGTTCAACTGAAAAAAGTCGCAGCCCACCACACTGTTCTGGTAACTGCAGTTGTTCCCGTCGAATTCTATAGCGATAGCCTTTCCAAAGATAGAATCCAATCGCCATTTCAATGCGCTGGCTGATTATATGTGAGGGGGAAGTACTTGCGCCATATACCACAGTTTCGACAGAGCAAACATATTAATGTGCCAGTTTTTTTTTTGTGCAGAATATTGAGCCGTCTTTAAAGTTCCTCTTTCAGTTGGAACCTCAGAACATTTAATCGGGCAGCCCAGTTGGTCTGTATGGTCTCCGCAATATCTCTACTGAAAGTTATACCCAATATTTTGCATGCGGTGACTGTAGGAATACCGGTAGTATTGGAGTAGTGCCTATTGTCACCTGGGCCTAAGAGCAATAAGGATGACTTTCTATAGTTTACTTGTGCTCCACTGGCCTGACAAAATGACTGAAGGGTCTGTTGGACGAGTATCGCGTCACCTTCATTTGTGAGTAGTATCGTGACGTCATCGGCATAGGCTCGCAGTGTGGAACGCTCTCCGTTGATCGTGAGGACAGTGAGTACGTTGTTCATCATCCTGACCATGGGTTCCAGCGCCAAGACGAATAGAGCCATTGATAGGGGGCATCCTTGTCTGACAGACTTCTTGACTGGAATTTTCGATGACAGAAACCCGTTGACCATTACACGAGAAGAAGCCGCTTGGTAAAGTCGTTGGAAAGTTGCTATGATTGTGTTGGGAAAATGAAAGCGTTCTAATACCTTCCATAAATACTTGTGGGCTATTCTGTCAAAGGCCCTATTAAGGTCAATGCTTGCCAATGCAGCTGCGGGGTTATCAGCGACAGAGTAGTGTATGATAATATCACGAATGGCTAGAAGGTTGTGCACGATATTTCTTCCTGGAATGGTACAAGTTTGCCCAGTGCCAATTAAAGCGGGAAGAATGCGTCTGATTCTGTTTGCTAACACCTTGGCCAGAAGTTTATAATCGGTATTTAAGATAGTAATGGGCCTGTAGTCAGTGATATAGACACATTTCGATTGTTTCGGAATCAGAAGAATAACCCCGTCTGTGAAGGTATTCGGAATGTCACCGGTCAATGCTTGATTAAGCACACTTGTCAGGTCATCTCCGACCATGGTCCAAAAGTGTCGGTACCACTCGTACGGGATGCCATCAACGCCGGGTGTCTTATTAGATGCAGTCTGGTCTAGAGCATGTTTCACCTCTTCCTTGGCGATAGACGTCTCAAGAAAACGGATGTCGTCGTCCTCGAGGTGTTTGTCAACAGATCGCAAGATGTTATTTACATGCAAATCACTAACGCTGTCTTCTCCCAACATGTCACGAAAGTAGCGCTCACTTTCGGCGAGTATGTGTTCGTGAGTTCTGATGACCATACCTTGTTCATTAATCCATTCATGCACAAATTGTCGGTTTGCTGATCTTCGCATTTTGGCTAAATGAAAGAGCGACATTCGTTCATCTGCTAAGATGGAGGTTCCTTTAAAGTGAGGGAGCAAGTCCTGGAGACTCTTCTCTTTAATCCCTATAATAGTCTTCTTGATGGAACTGAGGGGTGTTGAAACATTTTCTCCTAGCCGTTCCTTCCGAAGCAGGTCATACATGACTGTGGTATAAAAGTCGAGTTTCCTGTTTAGGTCGTGGTACATGTGCTTGAGGCTGGGAGATATAAACGCGATCTATTCTAGATCTGGAATCCCCACGACAGAAGGTAAATTCCACGTATGAACCATGCAATCGTTGCCAGGCATCCACCAGCTGCATACCATGGGTAAGTGTCTGCAGCCCTGGACAGAAGTTGAATGTGCCTGTTTGATCACGAGGGTGCAGTGTGCAATTGAAATCACCGGCTAAAATCACCGGACCTGACGTCGCTACATGTGTCAAGATGTCAGGGCTGAACAGTGCGTTCCGGTCATGCTTATAGTTCGTCCCGGACTGGCCGTATACATTGATCAGTCTGATGTTATTATAGGAAGCTGACAAAATTCTACCTGAGGGGTCCATGATGACATCGGTAATTTCGAAACCCTTTCTATACACGATGGCGGTACCCCGGACGTTATCCCCCACATTCACAACATGATCATAATTGTATAAGCAGCCAAAATTGTTATCATTGACCTCCTGCAGAAACAATATATCAATGTCATACTCTTTCAAGAACCTGCACAGCAGGGCCGGTGTGGTGACATTCTTCACGCCATTGACATTGAGAGTAGCAAACGTCGTGAGAATACTGGCCATGCTCTGGAAAACGAGCACGAAATGTAGAAACAAAGGAGAGAAATACATGTTCTATATGCGATAGTGACCTGTAAAACTGACGTTATTGATGAAAAACAAAGGAACAGCAGCAAATATTGTAGGTCAACGTTTAGAATTGCCCAGGGATTTGTCAGTACTCTTCAGTCTCGGAGATAATCGTGGGTCTCGATGACTAAGCGGGGCGGTTTTCACAGGAGTGATTTCCTTGTGCATTGTAGCAGCTGATGGGGGTAAAGACGTAGTCTTCCCAGTGTCCGGAGCTGTCACGTGGCGGTGAGCAGTACTAGCTGTTCCACTCCCAGCAACCTCAATTTCCATATCGTCATCTGTGGCAAGGCTGTTTGCAGTGTCAGTTAGATTGGGCAGTGGGGCCGTCGGGGGCAGATCCGGAACGTGTGGTGAGGGGTTATCCTGCAGCAGATCAGAGCTTGTAGGCGCAATTACTTCAGCTGTTGTGTACATGCCGGAAATCCCGTCATGGGTTCCTGGTGGTGGTGGGACTGTTAACTCGGTACCTTCACTGTCCGGTTTCCGACGTTTGTGTGTGCTTTCATCTAGTGTGGGGAAGTCCGAGTGATCAACAGCGTGCTTAGGTGCTGGAGCTGATGGCGGGACGTGTTCCGGGGCCCATGCTTGGGTTGGGTGACTCGAGGGTGATGGGTCGCCACTAACCGGCAGGGCGGTATTTTCTGGTTCAACAGTGTCATATCCTATCGTACGCTGGTCGATAGCGCGTGCTCGTCGCAGGGGACACTGGGGTCGTAAATGGTTTGTCGAATTGCATGCAAGGCAAGTTCGCATTTGACCATCATAAACAATCTGTGCACGATTGCCTTCAATGGAAATGAAGGAGGGAATGACTTCCTTCAAGTCCATGCGCACTGCGCGTATGCCATTCTGCACCCGAAATGGGTATTGCGCAGACCATTCTTCATTTCGATGCTCATTCACTTTACCATATTTGCTAAGAGTACTTATTATTGAACCGATGGGAACCTCCGGGGGAACATTGAGAATACGAACTGTTTTGATGACATTGTCGGCAGCAGTAATTTGCACAGTCCCTATTCGACCATCTGACAAAGTCATTTTCTGTTGGCCCGCATGTAGACTTAACAACCTCTCAAACAGTACTTGGGAAATTACCTTTAAATATACGGCGTTGTCCAAATTGTCGAGTTGAATCATCTCGATCTGGTCAGCAGTGATTTTCAAACAAGTGGAGATCCAATTGTGCACCTCCCATGCACTGGGCCTGTTGTCGCGTTCAAAAACACATTTTAAAGTGAGCTTGCGCACAAATTTTGTAACCATGGTGATTGTCGTTTACTAGTACAAGACGAGAGTTATGCGAATATGAACCGCTCACAGAACACGGTATTCAGTAGTTCGAGAGCAGATATACGCACAGAAATAGCCAAGTACAGCACCGGTACCGCACGTGAGTCAGACGCGACCTCGCTCGACGAAGGCTGTCGAGCAACTATTACGCGTTAGGTACCGTTGCACTCTTAGTGCTGCTATATCTGGTTTTGGGAGTTTAGGGGGGGGGGGGCATAATATATTAATATTTTGGATTTATAAATTATTATTTTAATGTTTCTTGCTTATTGATTTGTCCCACCGGGTCGTCTATCTGCCGCATATACATGTATTTTACATTATTATGACTTTGATCAGAGGAGTTAATGAAACAAGGAGATGGGAGGAAGCGGCCATGGCCTATAAGGATAAGTCGTCACCACATTTGCTGGAGTTGGAGAAGAATCCATTAGTCTTCCTGAAAACAGAGTTAGCCGGGTTACGTGGCTTTGCACTTCATCCCAAGCATTGTTATCCTGGTTAGAAGGATTATCCTAGTTAACCCAAGAATACAAGCATCCGGAAAAAGGGTTTAAATTAGAACATAGATTCGTTTTATTTTCATCTTCAATATGCGAAAGTTGCTAACAGTAGATACATTAATATTTATCCAGGCAAATGCCTAGAGTGGAAGTGGGAAACCAGGGTAAATTACTTCTAGTATGACTGAGGTGGAAATCGAGCCCACTTCCCCATAGTTATGCCTTAAGAGTTTCAAAGTTCTCCGTTCAAACATATAGACGGGAATTGAATTTAATGGCTGAGCCAGAAATCAAACCAAGACCTTAGGGATGACAGACAAGAATGATAGCCACCTCGCGACGAGGTGGTCATTTGGATTTTGACAGTCAATTTCTTTTAATGAACCTGCTCATGTTTTATCTAGTTAAAACTAAATCCTGGTTAACGGTTAGAACTATTACCCTCTGTCTGAAAAGTTCGGTGAATGGGTATATATTAGGAACGGATTGTTGGCTTACCTTAAACAGCCGTTAATATCCTACGAAGTAATCCAAGTGGATGGTTATGCACTTCTTAGAACGGCTGTACAAGTCCTGGCAAAGTCTCCCTGAGGGATAGCCTTCAGTTGGGTCGTCATAATACGTTGGATGTCCGAAATGTCCGAAAACCTCTGGCCCTTCAGGGCTTTTCGGTGACCCCGGACCCCGATACTCCATATTTTGACGCTTGCCTTCAAGGTCGTACCTCAGGCACCAGGTCTCGTCACCCGTGACGATGGTTTTCCGGACCATTCCATTCAGCGGAACATTCACCTTTCTCACTTTCTCTCTGCCACCCGTCGAACAGGTGTGCACGTTCGGTTGCATAAATTCACCCTTCTCATTACTGCCTGTCTATCAGGTGTGCAAGGCAGGTTGCATTCAATTTAGATTTTTGACGACACAAACTGAAGGCTATTTCTATAGAAGACTATGCCAGGCGTTTCCAGGACGTGTTCAGTCGTTCTCAGAAGTGCATTACCATCCACGGGGATTACTTCGAAGGACAGTAAGGGCTGTTTCTGGTAGCCAACAATCCGTTCGTAATATAGCCCATTCACCAAACTTTTCAGACAGAGGGTGTACAAACTGAAGCCCACCAAATATCCTTAAATTCATTTCAAGTTCTGAACACAATCAACCAATCTAACATGGCGGATTCTGTTTCTACATAAGAAAGGAATAAGAAAGTTTTCATCCAAATTTTTAGTCCTAAGGGGTGAAAATGATTGGTAGAAAAGTATGCACTTTCCGGAACCACTTGAGTTATAAACATGTAACATGACAAGTAACCTTTAAAGATCAAGAGACTTGCTTAAGGAATTTCAGCTTTCATGTATTTCTAGTGATGCAAGCGGGGGTTGAAAAATTATTCGGATAAGATTCGTTTCAGTAGGCAAGGGAAGCTTATAAAAATGAAGCACTTGATGATGAACAATTCATGCTCATCGCTTCTTGGAGTTATTTGGATCATGCTAAGACCCAACACATATTATTACGTACAAAGGCTAGCAAAATTATATCATGCTGATTAATATTAAATATTCCATAGGCCTATCCAGGAGGAGAACGGGCTGTATGGTTATGAATAAATAAATAAATAAATAAATAAATAAATAAATAAATAAATAAATAAATTGGTTGTTCTGTCAGTACATTCAGTGTTCTGTATTTAAATTCTCTTCCTACCTCAAACTATACTGTAGGATATTAATGGAATTATGGGATTCTGTACGAATGATTTACACATAGCGAAGTGGCGTTCCTTGATACGCTGTGACTGCCATCGCCCCCCCCCCTCCCCCCTCCCTTGAAATGAAGTAGTGGTGTGTGCTGTTTTGTTTGGGCACTGTTGGATGTTCGTGAATCTTGGAATGGCGATCATGCATAAAATGTACAGTCAGTATCCTTAGACGCTATCTTCGGATCGGTCACTCTGGAAAAATTAAAAATAATAATTGAAAAACTGTAATATACGACCATTGTTACATGTAAAAACATACAATTGTGTGCGAGCATGTGATGTAGGCCTACAGGTAGTTCAATAGCTGCTCAATACCGGTAAATTAATGTTTAGCAATATCTTATCACTAGCGAAGCATGGATATTGCAGTTAGTATTAAACTATGAATGGGCCACGGTGGCATCAAGAGAATGTGGGTTCCATTCCCACCTCTGCCATCCTGAAATTTATATAAGAAAGTAATTTTTGTAAGCCTTTGTCTGGAGCGTGGTGCTCTATGGAAGTGAAACTTGAACTGTTGGAGCAGCAGAAAAGAAGAGAATATAAGAATTTGAAATGTGGTGTTACAAGCGAATAATGAATATGAAATGGGTAGATTGAGTAACAAATGAAGAGGTTTTAAGACGAGTGAGAGAGGAGAAATGCTTCTGGTGACTGTTAATGATGAGAAGAGATAGATTGGTAAGACACATTCTAAGACACCCAGGAATAGCAAACTTAGTTATGGACGGAAGGGTCGAGGACAAGAACTGTAGGGGTAGACCAAGGTTGGAATATGTCAAACAGATTGCCTCGAATGTAAGGTGTAGTAGCTATGTAGATATGAAACAATTGGCTCAGGACAGGGAGGCATGGAGCGCTGCATCAAACCATTCAAAAGACTGAAGACTCCAACAACAACAACAGTGGAAAATAGAGTACTAAGTTCTCTCACTGTTCTTAAAACACTTCAAATACACCCATCTCCAGTCCAATAATCTCTATTTTGTTTTCATTGACCAATATTACCTTATGCTGTGTAATTCTCCCGCAAAATGAAATGTGCGTAATTAGTTCGATGTTTTCAGCGAAGCATACGTTACGCAGTCTTGTATGCATCTTTGAGCAGTAGATTGCCATCGGTCTGATCATTGCGGCACAGCGCACGTTATGCTGTGGTCGAGAGCCAGGAAATCGATAGCTTATCTCTGACGAATGGTACCAGGGGAATAAGGTGTTTAACATCCCATGGCTAGGATTTATGGGGCATTGACAACGGAGGTCACTGACACCAGTATAACACCACACAACTGGATCTCATAAATAAGGGCAATAATTTACTGTGTCCAAACTCCCCTATATCAATTAAAATGGCAGACGTTCGTTACATCAAATAATTAAACAGATTAAAATCACAAAATCTGCCCGGGATTAATTCGTACGTATAAAATAGTTCACTACCTGCAGGCCACTACCATTCAGTATGGCAATGCAAATTTAATGAATCTAAACACTGTCTTCCATCCAACGTCTGTGGTTTATGGCTTGGAATTGAGACTGTCAGATATGTCATTTCTTCCATATACAATATACGTTGTACCCTGTCCAGTCATTGGCAAAATTCGTGTTGACCGACTGAAGAGTTACAACTCTGACAGTTTGTGTAGGCAACACGGAAAGAATTAATTCAAAACTTTACGAGTGCATGGGAATTGATAGCCCTACGTCAAGGGTCCTGACTTACTTGACTTAATTCCTCTTGTTACCACTGGAACATAGGGCATCCGTCAAACGTCTCCTTTGTGGTCTCCAACTTGCCAATGCTTTAACTTCCTTCCAGGTCTTCCCAATTTCAAGTGCCTCCTCCTCTAAAGTCGACCTCCAGGTCTTCCTATGACGACTTCTGCTCCGTGCACCTTGTGGATTCCATTCCAATGCTGTTCTTTCTACAGATCCCACTGGCTTCCTCAAAGTACGACCTATCGATTTCCATTTTCTCCTCTTGATTTCCACTTCAACTGGAACTTGATTTGTTATTCTCCATAGATCTTCGTTGGATATTATTTCAGGCCATCTGATGTTTATGATGCGTCGTAAACAACGGTTAATAAATGTTTGCAGAAGATTAGTGATAGTTCGTGTAACCTTCCAAGTTCCACAAGCATGTAGAAGGACTGACTTAACATTTGTATTGTATTGTTGGTAGCATGCAAGGGTCCTGCATTCGATCATAAATGTTTCAATACAATCAATTCTAGTTGGAGGTGTGGAACGAGTTACATACAGCCTCAAGAGGATAACTGAGAAGAGCTGGGTTCAATTTCCAACAAACCTCTCTACTGTAGGAGGGATTTTCTCCAGTTTCCCACTCCACTCAGTAAATGTCGGGATGGTATCTGAATAAAAGCAATGAGCACCCCCTTTACAATACTAGCTCGAATGACATGAACAGATTCTAGTTACAGACAATACTGGAGCACACGTTCTCGAGCAGAATATGCAAACTTATGAGGTCTGCACGGGCCAAACGTTGGTGTGTCTGGCTGTCCCCCCCCCCCCCCTCTCAATTCAAACATGACGAAACCGCATTAAACCGAATTTGGTACAGAGTTAGCACAATCCATGGACATCTCAGTGTCATGTTTTATATCACCGCCATCTTGACCAAAACAAATGGCGGACATCTTCAAAGATTAAATCTATTTACGACTAAACTAACCATCCGATCACCTCCAAGGTTTTGAAATATACACCTTTATGTGGGAAGCGTCTTCACCCCAACTATAAGGACATCAACCGAATAATTTCAAGATGGTAGTCATGTGTGTATATCGATTTCCCCCCTCCTATCAATTCAAACACGACGAAACCGAATTGAACGAACTTGGTTACAGAGGTAGCACTAGCAAAGGACAGTTCAGTCTCTTGATTTATATCACCGCCATCTTAACGAAAACGAAATGGTGGCCACCTAAATGTTCAAAGCTTAAATCAAATTACGACTAAACTAATCATCGGATCCCTACTAATGTTTAGAGTAATATAACTTCATATGGGAAGCATACGTTGCCCAAACTAAGAGATCTTCAGCCAAATAGTTTCACGTTGGCGGTCGTGTGAATCATGAAAATATTATAGGCTACTCCGTAACTTATTATACGGTTTCACCATTTTCACTTATCGTACAGAGGGTGGTTTAAACTGCCCTAAAGGAGGTGATCCGTTGGATATTATAATTCTATATTAGAATATTATACTGTAACCGGCCGCGGTGGCTGAGAGCGTTAAAGCGCTACCTCGTGCCTCGCTGGCATCGGGAGAGCGTGGGTTCGAATCCCACCTCGGCCGCCCAGAAAATGGTTTTCGTGGTTTCCCATTTTCACCACCAGGCAAATGCCGGGACGGTTCCTTTCAATAGGTCCACGGCCAATTTCCTGCCAATATACCTTCCCTGACCCGTCCTGAAAAGGAAAGTACATGGCTGCATTGGCTGCATTAATAAAATTATTAATATTATACTGTAGCAGTGACTAAAGTGCTCAGGCCGGGCGGCCGTACCGTTGATGAATCATTAATAGAATGAATTATTAATAAATAAATAAATGAATGATTAATAGATGAATGACTGATTAATAAATAAATAAATGACTAATTGATGAATGACTGATTAATAAATAAATGAATGATTAATTGATGAATGACTGATTAATAAATAAATGAATGATTAATTGATGAATGACTGATTAATAAATAAATGAATGAATGAATAAATGAATGAATGAATGAATTATTAGTAGATGAATGAATGCTTAATAAATTAGTGAATAAATAAATGAATGAATAACTTAATGAATAAAATAATAAATCATTAATGAATATATGAATGAATGATTAATAAATAAACAAATTAATGAATGCATAAATTAATGAATTAATGATTAATAAGTGAATGAATGGTTAATAAATAAATAAATGAATTATTAATAAATAAATCAATGATTGAATCAATGTTAATTAAAAAAATAAATGAATAAATGAATGTTTATAAATAAATAAATGTATAAACGAATGCATGAATGCAGAAATGAATGCATGAATGAATTAATGAAATAATAAATGAATGAATGATTGAATGAATGCAAACTTCTATCTTTTTAGGTAGTAGTTCCAACGTTCTAGGCAAACCTTTTTATTTCTCTATTTTTCTTTTCCTGTTCTCGGGTTCAGGCGCTTCTGTCGTGTATAAACAGCTGGCTTGGTATTAGCTTGCACTTTTAGTTTTTAACTCACCACAGTTCAACAGATAAAAGCCTTTCAACTCGGCGAGGTGATGAAGCGATTTAATTTCCTCCTGCTTTTCACTCTATAAAAAGAACAAGTGAACAAATAGAGGTAAGCCAAGGTCTTGTGAACTTGTTAAATGAGATGGCTTATACGCAGGCTCACTCTGTTATCTGGTACAGCCTTCTTAATCAGCTCCTTCCGGTGTACGAGGGCATTCAGGCGCGAGTTCAATAATCTGGTACAGTCACCTTCAAAACATACACGTAAGCTTGACGTATACTCTGGCTTTATATTACGAACAATTATCAGACTTTACTACTAACTTTTGGAGACAATCCGCAGTTATTAATCCTCTGTTGTTTCATCATATATTACGAAAATAATATGAGCTTATGAGATCACCTTTTGACTGGCAGCGTGGTGAAGCAGAAATGTTATCACCTGCTGCGCTCAAGGATCGAATCCTGGTGCAGTCAGTTGTTATTTGGGGGTGCGAAAATATGAGGGAGCCATGTCAGTAGATTAACTGGCACGTTAAAGATCCCTTTCGGGGAAAATTCCGGCAGCCTGGCGTCTGCAACAGCCTCAGTAGTTAAAAGGGACGTAAACCCAAGTACTGCAGCACATAATTTTATTTGAAAATGAATTACTTTAATAATATTTACAATCAAATACAGCACATTAAAAAGATTAGTAAGAATAGGTAATATATCAATTCCCGTCCCAACGAGGTATCTAGTCGTGTGCTCCACTCCGCGTCCGGCATTGGCTGTGCAGATCGCAGCTCAGCGAGAATTTCTACGCGTATTGCCAGAGAATATGAACTCTGCATTTTACGCTTGCGTGACCAACTTTTCCATTGTGCTGTTTGGACAACAGCCAAGACCACAAACCAAGACATCACAGCGATTCTTCGTTCGACCACAGAATGGCAGTACTGGTAACATGAAATGAGAATGTGGTAGGCGGCACTTTCAAAACTCTGCGGTAGTATTTTAGAGAGAATCTTTCAAAGCAAACGGGAAAAAGTAGAGGAAGCCATCAGCTTTTCCCACCAGAAGGTCTCCCAACTTAACTATTCTATAGCCATATTTCGAAAATCGATGAACTATACAAATTATAATTTTGTGTTGACAAAATAAAGACATGGTATTGTGTTTTCTTTGATTGTAAAATGTATAGTTTTTAATTTTCACTATAGCAAAATAACATGTAATTTGGCATTACGACGGTGCTGGTTTCATTTTAATGCTTATTATAAGACTGAGACGTTCTGTTTACGTGCGCGCACACCAAGTGTTTCTGAGTTCGTGAATATTTTGTCATCGCAGGTGTTATTGTGTGTTTAATTAATTTTGTTTGAGGAATGGGTAGGGTGCTGAGTTTGTTCAGTATTGAAAACTCATTGAGTGTTTCTGAGTGAGTGCTTCTATAAATGATGTTTCTACATTATTATTATTTTTTTTTTGGGGGGGGGGGGAAGGTTACAGCACACAACTGATTTTCTCCACCAGTCGCCACTGCATACAATATGATATTAATATAATTAACTTTATATTCAATTACTTGGTAATGTCCTGTGTTTTAAATCTACTATTTACCGCAGTATTTACATTTGGTAACAAAACAACTATACAAGGATTGGATTAGCTACGCGAATTAAAATATATTGATTCTGAAGGACTGCACTGTGCAATTTACTCTGGTTGCAAAATTCCAGTGTGAAGGAGACTTTCCCTATCTTTCTAACTACGAAAGTTTGCAAATTTCAATGGCCTGTCATATAATTTCACTAGTTGGTAAAATATAAATTAATATTAAATGTGAATTATAATTTCTAATATTAATTAATTATTGGTATGTTGTTATTGAATTAACACATTTATTTACTTTTGTTGCGCTACTCAATTATTCAGGAATCGTGGTACGTAAACAGTGCGTGTTTGCAGAAGATTTCTGACATGCTTCTTTGAACTTGGGTTAATTAATTATATATCTCTGATTTTATAATTAGTGAAGGTGAATTGAAGGTAATGATATGCAAATTATTAACCGTGGGCATTAACACTACTAATTTTCCTTCTGGGCATCTAGTTACCATCGGCTCGTATAAAATATTAAATATAGTATACTTCAGTTCTACCCCTCAATTATGAATTTTCTTCTGGACTGTCCTGAAAGTTAATTCTTTCAACAGTTTAAATTCTTCTGGAAGTGAGAGCAGATTTGTTGATAGGAGCTTCCTAGGACGTTTTGCACTAGCAACATATTGGATAGCTCACGTGTAGATATTCCCTGAAAAAGTGAACGCCATTTAAGGAGAGTCAGCTAATCCTATACCGTCCTTGTTTAAAACATTACAAATTAAGTCCCATTAACTCAGCAACTAATAAATATATTAAAATAAAATGCTTACTAAAATTAGAATATATTTATGTCTATTCAACCTAGTAAAATTGTTAATATAGGGCCTATAGTTAAAGCCCTGCGCGGATGCGGATATCCACGGATAAACCCGCGGATATCCGCAAATATTTTCGCCACGCGGATATAGTTTGCATTGCTGTGCGGATAGCGGATACGCTGCGGATAATGTTTCGAGTAAATTTGCGGATAGTTTTTAGAATACGTTAATATTACTTATTTGATATGCCAATCTACAGCTACATGCTTAAAATATAATACTCCTACAGCCTATTGCGTACAAAATATTCAGGCACGTATTGCACTTATACACGAGAAGATCATTTTACTCATATGCTTTCAACTACATTTTATTAAGTACCGTATGATTGTAGTAGATGGTCTTGACATCTCATCATCATCAATTCTCACTGCCATTATTACTATACGTACGAGATATAATGCTGTCAATAAGTTTGTTAGTTCATCGTGGTGACATCATTAACATTCCTCATGTCAGCTACTTAGCAGTCCAAGCTATCCTGGAAGATATGGTTCCAGGTTTATCTGTAGATTTATTTCCAACTTGTCAGTGAAGCACGTTGACTGTGATATTGCAACATCAACTATGCGAACATGGATGCGTCCAGAAGCAGAAGGATGATGACTGACTTGGAATTTCCGGCCAAATGTCTATCCCTTTCTCCAAGCGTAAAGAGAAGTTCACGTAGTTCACCGTGAGAATGAACATCATTTCACCAACATGGATAAACTATTATAATAAAAGAAGGTGAATATTCAATAGCGCGTGAAACAAAGCTCAATTCAACGATATGTCAACGTTTTCAATGGAAACGAAAAGGTGAACGATATGTTGATGTTTTACCTGTAACAAAGTGTATTCATACTCAGGACACAAATCGGGCACATCAAACTTACTGAGGCACAAGTGCGAAAGTAGCCAAAAAAAAGTATAACCAATTTTATTTTGTCTAAAGCGGAGGTCGAGGAACCAGAAGTGTCATCCAACTTGAAGTCCCTTGGAATGCCAAACTTGAAGTTCCTTGCAATGAAGCAAATTGTCAGGAACGACTTTCTCCTCAAATGTCTAAATGTGTTGTTTTTTCACGTTCTGCTTGATCTAATAAATTAAACATAATATTGAAATATCAGCGGATTTGGATGAAAGTCATGCGAGTGTGGGGCGGATGCGGATAACAGTCATGCGGATGTGGGGTGGATGCGAATAAAGTTTTGTTTATCCGTGCAGGGCTCTCTACCTATAGTTACACTGCTGTAAGGGAAAATGTTTTGCACATACAGTAAATGTTGTTTTAAATCTTTGTTTTCTTGGGGGTCCTTTTTAAAGAAAGTTGACATCAGTTTCATTCCAAAAGATTCACACACATCTATCAATCTCTTCCCATCTTTATTGGTCCTCTGATGTCCCACTTTCCCACTATTTTCCTATATTTCTTTTCCTTTCCTACTTGAGCATTCAAGTCACCCATCAGGATTTTATCAGAGTTACCTGGAGCCTGAAATAGTTCTTGCTCCAGTTGTGACCAAAACTCGTCTCTTTTCTCTGGATATTTCTTTTTATCCTCATTGATAGGAGCATGAGCATTGAAAAGCATATACAGTTTGTTCCCACATTTAAGGGTAAGCATTGATAATCTAGGAGATGAGGACCGAAATAATCGAGTAATCGAATTATGAACGATTAATTTTTCTATCAAACGTGATAAAAACACGGTGAAAACATTTCAACACTTTACCTCAATTAGTTGCTGAGAAACATGGTCAAATGTAAAGATTATATTCTTCAGAAATATAACCATTGGAGATTCAAGTCCCTGGCTTAGCCGGAATATGTTACTTTTTTATCACACTTTCTTTATACTTCTGATACCAGGTGAGTTAGCCGCGGTCGTTTCGGCGTGGCTGCAGGCAGTCGCTCACATCCGGGAGGTGAGTAGGTTCGAATCCCCCCGTTGGCAACCTTGAAGATGGACTTCTGTAGTTTCCCATCTTCCTTCCAGGCAAATGCCGGGGTTGGTCCCTAACTATAGGCCACAGCAGCTACCTTCCAGCTCCTCGTCCTTACATTCAAACTTTCCTCCCCACACAACACTCCACACGCGACGGTACGTGTAGCTCAGCCCATGGGTGTCCGCATAGAAGCAGCCACAAACTGGTGAGCCAAACATGTCCTCGGACACTCCCGGCACTAAAAGCCATACGGTAAAGAAAAACTTCTGATGGCGCCATTAGTTTTATACGCATGAAATAAGTTTCCTGTAATAACAGAAAAATTCCCAAGTTTCTGCACGAAATATATCTGAAAATATTATTTGTAAAGTATATACGTACAATTTTCTTACAAAAAAGTCAAATAACAAATATGCAATTAAATGTCTAAAAATTGCAATAGACCTATATAAAATGCATAATTTGGTTCACAGAACTTGATAGATTTTTAAAAACAAAAATCATTAAAAAACATATTTTGATCCCCACCCGGGTGACTTCCCTCAATATTTCGGCAAACAATGTAGCTCACAAAACAACATACAACTTCTTGAAGTGCGTGTGGGATTACTTATGAAAATTACATATTCTTGTTCAGGGTGGTCGTTACTGACTATAAATTTATATTACATCCCCATGAGGTATTGGACCTGTTAGTCAGATAATATTCAGAGAAAAACGGAGATGAAGATAATCGCCAAGACTATGACGTAGCCATAGCAATGTAACCAATGTTTGTCAAACACGAGTATCCTCACTAATTACATCTCTAGTGTCGAACTGTATGTTCTTGTAAACAAACACTCCACTTCCACCTTTCTTCCTTTACTGTAGAAAGATATCAAGTTGACGAAAGGAAACTCTGTGCTCATTTCCTCTTCCTTAGGAAGCAGCTCTTGTAATTTAATACTCCCGCACATTTATGATGTTGGTTGTTCCATGAAGTAAACAGGAAGCAGCTAGCATGGAGTAAATATTCTGTTTCTACATGACTGCTGTCCACAAATTGTTATTTTCACAATATATTAATTTACTTCCAACTAGATTCTTTCAAATTTACAGCGTAAGCTAAAAAGCGAAATCGTATGAACACCTCTTGAGACAAACAGAATTTTTCCTTCTATTACTTCCTTTTGACTTACGGACATCGTGACCATGAGCCTCGTGCACTTGGGTATGTGTGGAGTCTGTCTTATAACCTGTGCTTTGTGGATTCTGTACTTCTAATTAGGGAAGTTGTTTGACATATTGAAAAGGATTGGAATAAAGCACAGAGATTGAACAGTGTTCTTCAATTTATATAAAAGCCAACAGGCAGTTATTTGAGGCGAAGAACATGAGCTGGTATTCGGAAAGGTGTAAGACAAGGCTGCAACGTATCACCTGTAACCTACTTTTCAATCTGTACATTGAACAAGCAATGAAGGAAATTTGACAACAATTTAAAGTAAGAGTAACTATTCAACGATTTGAATGATTTTTAAAGGTATGGATTCCGTCTTGAGCAAGGAATTCATGATTTCATGATGAATATCAATAAATGTTCAACAAAAACAAATAGTTCCGTGACGAACTCAAGAGCCTACTTTTCTTCAAATTATAGAGACCTTATATCAACAGTTGGCAGACCTGGGGACTCTAAACATATTCTTAGTTCCATCTCTTCAGGTCCACAATGCACATACAAAATTTGGTTGAGATCCAATAGATACCATGCACGTTACATATATTAAAATATTGAATTTATCAGCATGCGTAAAACCAGGTTGGCGACACTGCCATAAATTGGATGCTCAAACTCAAATTGAAATATTATGATCTATATATGTGCCAATTTTGAAGGAACTACATGTATTAGTATGGAAGTTACATGTGATTCAACATTAAACTTTGAGCACGCGTAGAATCATGTTGGCAGCACTGTCGTATATCGGTTACTGAAAATGAACCTACATTTGCAGATACTACATGTATGCAAAGTTTAGAACTGTTGGCCTGCATACTTTCTGATATATTGAGATTAGGATAAAAGTGTATAAAGTGCATTTATCAACAGTTGGCAGCCCTGTTGACACTTAAAAATGCATATTCATATCTACTACGGTGGGCAAATCATATACCAAATTTGGTTGAAATTCAATAGATAGTATGGAAGTTACATGCATATAAAGATTGGACCTATCAGCAGGCATATACAGGGTCTTTCATATAAAGTAAGAACGGCGAGCGGCGGATTTGTTATCCACTGCCGCGGTGGCCTTGGCCGAGCTTTTGGCGCACCACGGCCCCCTGCTGTAGTACCGAAAGCGCGCGCATAGTACGTACTTGACCTTGCAATAAGCGTGCAGGTGTTCAGTCGCCAGTCTGAACCTTAGATGCTAACACGGTAACTGAGTTATCATTACAGCATCGTATTTTTGTATGTAAAACTTATTTTAAGTACGAGTCGGCTCGGCGGGCACGTGATGCATTTGTTCAGCAATTTCCTGATGAAGTGCCACTTTCACTAGCACAGATTCACGTAATTGAAAATAAGTTTGACACTACTGACTCAGTGCTCAATGAAAGATCAGAAACATTTCAGTGGCAGAACTCACTCGCGTCAGCCAGAATGTGGTTACCAGATAGAATGCAAGTATAACCCAGGAAGGACGACATTTCCAGCATCTTTTGTAAGGTAACATTTCATGTAGGATTGTACACACGCTCAAAGCAGGGGGCCGTGGCGCACCACAAGCTCGGCCAAGGCCACCACATCAACGGATAACAAAACCGCCACTTGGCGTTCTTACTTTATATGAAAGACCCTGTAATCATGTTGACAAAGCACTCGTTCATGGGCTCCTATAAATTAGTTTCATGTAATATCTATATAATATGTGCCAATCTTGGAACAATTCCCATGCATATCTTCCGAGATATCCAACATAGACCTCAATTTCCAATTGGGAATTTTCAGCAGTTGGTAGCACTGAGGTCATTTTCAAGTATATCCTTGCGATATTCAGGAATAGCTCTTTACTTATACCAAATTTGGTTTCGATAGCTGCAGCCATTTAAGTGTTGATAGGGACACACACACACACACAGACAGACGGACAGACAGACACACATTTGCCTGGATTGATCGCATAAATCTACTTTTTCCTAATTTTTACAAAATGTGAAAACTGGGCTAATAATGGAAAGCAGCCGAAAGAAATCAAAAACCTTTATTGACGTCAAATTGGCAGGTGAAAAGTTACAGGTAGTAGGAGAATTGCTACTTAGGAAGCAAAACAACCAGTGATGGACGAAGTAAATAGGATATAACGAGTAAGTGGTCTTAGGTAAGGAAAGTATTTCTACAGAAAAGAAATTTGTTGAAATCAAATATAGATTCAGGCAATAGAAAGTCATTCGTGAAAGATTTTTTCTGCTGTGTGGCGCTCCATAGAAGTGAAACTTGGACTGTTGGCGCAGAAAAGAGGAAGCATTTGAAATGTAGTGTTACAGTAGAATGATGAAGATCAAATGGATAGATTAGACAGATTAACAAATGAATAGGAGTCGCCTCCGTATCGTAGCGATCAGCGTGGTTAGCTGCCACCCCGGAGGTCCTGGGTTCGATTCCTGGCTCTACCACAAAATTTTGCAAAGTGTTATGAGGACTGTAACGGGGTTTACCATGGCTTCCTCTAAGAAGGCCTTGGCCTCACCGAATTGCAACACCGCTTCGCTGACGTCATACGTCCGGGTCCGGCCGTGCGCTTAGGCAGAGAAGACATTGCTGTCTGTCAATATATTAATTTGAAATTGGGTTATTGGAAAGAAGTTCGCTAATATGTATGGGCGGAGGAAGGGGCGTATACTGTAGATGTACTGTAGATTCTAATGCAAGTTATTTAGTAATTAGCCATAAAACTATAAAAATGATAAAATTACTTCACATACATTTAACTTACGGCATACTAAAACATGTCAAGAATCAAATAAATAGTTCACATAAGTGTTAACAATTTTCTATTTTTACTTTCACTTGAAGTAGGCCTACTCGATGCGTCTGTCATAATTTTGGAGTAATTGTTCAGAAAAAAGTTCGATGCAATTTCAATTATTATCTTAACAGTATCACCATTTTCTCTGCCACAGATACACCCATTACTGTGTCAGAAAACACTATCTTCTCACTTAGTAAGCACAACACATCCTTCTGTTTGTCACTGAATGATAAGAAGACATGTTCATATCTCTCTGATATTAGCGACTGCATAATCGCAATTACATTGCTTGTTATTTCAATAACAAAATCTGTGGGAACTGACAATCCACCACGATTTATTATTTGGAAATATTTGTCTTCTCTTTGTTGTTCCTGTTCGTTTGCTACCAGGCTGATACAATCCTGACAGTCGTTTACTTATTTGGAACGAAATGTAACCGCAGATATAGTACAGTCCGGATTTATCAATTGCGTTACATTCTAAAGAATATTCTGTTATAATACTAGAAAAATTCACGAAGACATTTTCTTTAATATAATTCTCACTGTTGTATGCTACATACTTAAGATCATAAACATTTCACTCTTAGTGCTGTCATAATTGGACTTACACCCTGAGCTACACATCTGTCCGGCATCTAAAGATAACAGGAAAGACAGAGTTGTTATATTTATATTGATACCGGTACGTTGCAGGAAAACAAATTATTCTAGAAAGCCACAATGGAGACTGAGAAAATCGAAATGAGTATAATCTGTCTATAATAATAATAATAATAATAATAATAATAATAGGCCTATCGACTGGTGTAGCTACTCACGTAGTGCCACAAAGCCCTGGGACCTGACTATCCCTGGAATCGGAAGAGCAGTGGGTTCGAATGCCATCGTCAACCGTTCTTGAAATGGTTTTCCGTGGTTTCAAATTTTTAGCTCCAGGCAAATGCCGGCCACTGACGCTTCCATCCAATTCTTTTCCCATTTTCAGTCATTGTATCTCTCATTAACTATTGTGGTGAGGCCGGAATCAGGAAGGGCACCCGTCCGTAAAAACCATTCGACACATTTTAAAAAATAATCTTAGTTCAACACCAACCCCGTAGAAACGGCATAATATGGGTTGGAAATAATAATAATAATAATAATAATAATAATAATAATAATAATAATGATGATGATGATGATGATGATGATAAAGCACCATTAGACTTCTGAGACATCTCTTGCCTCTGTTAATAAATTACAGTACCGTAAGTAGTTCGGTAGACCGCCTTTTCGTCATTCATGTCTGTCATTTCCAGCAGGCATTCTTATTCCGACATCATACGAAACAGAAATAGACGAAGGTGACTTCCTCATGCAATAAATCGCTATCTCTGTTTTATAACTAACAAGCTGTACCCGGCATGCGTTGCAATGCCAATCAAAGAAAGTGTTGGCGTTGAAATTCTGTTTTTTGAAGTGCTTTTGGATACACAACATGTTTTTCAATTTCCGTTAACTGCCCCTATGCTATCGTAAAATGGATTTTCTAATTTAGAATCAATCATGGGAGCGTGCACAACAACTTTCAAAAGTTACATCGCAATCGGATGAATGGTATATGAACGTATACGGGATTTTGTTTGAACGATTCGTGCGCTGTCACTCATTTGTTGATTCTACTCGTACGCTACCTATTGAGAAATGAATTTTCTAAGTCGAAACCCTACCCTGGCATGTACACAATAACTCATCAAGGTTTCATCACAATCGATGAAGGTTATATGAACGCATAGGGGATTTCGTTGAAACGCTTCGCGCGTCGTCACCCATTTGTTGCATATACTCGTGCGCTACCAATTGTGAAATGGATTTATTAAGTCGAAACCCTTCCCTGGCGTGTACACAATAACTCATCAATGTTTCATCGCAATCGGATGAATGGTATTTGCACGTATACGGGGTTTTGTTTAAAAGATTCGTGCACTGTCACTCATTTGTTAAATCTACTCGTGCGCTACCTATTGAGAAATGTATTACTAAGTCGAAGCCCTTCCCTGGTGTGTACACAATAACTCATCAAGGTTTCATCGCAATCGAAGAAGGTTATATGAACCCAATAGGGGATTTTGTTGAAACGCTTCGCGCGTCGGCACCCATTTCTTGCATCTACTCTTGCGCTACTTATTGTGAAATGGATTTACTAAGTCGAAACCCTTCCCTGGCGTGTACACAATAACTGATCAATGTTTCATCGCAATCGGATGAATAGTATATGAACGCATACCGGATTTTGTTTAAACGATTCGTGCCCCGTCACTCATTTGTTGAATCTACTCGTGCGCTACCTACTGTAAAATGTATTTACTAAGTTAGAAACCGTCACGTAAGTGTCCACAACATCTCACCCAAGTTTCATCGCTATCGGACTAATGGGATATGAAGACATAGGGGAGTGTATTGAAACGCTCCACGTGTCGTCGTTCATTTGTCGAATCTACTCGTGTGCTACCTACTGTGAAATGTATTTACTAAGCCAGAAACCTTCCTTGGAGTGTCCACCATATTTCACCCAAGTTTCACCGCTAACGGCAGAATGGTATATGACCTTATACGGGACTTTGTTGAAACGCTTCGCGCGTCGTCCCTCATTTGTTGAATCTACTTGTGCGCTGCCTATTGTATAGTGGATTTACTAAGCCAGAAACGTCCCATGAAGTGTACACAACATCACACCCAAGTTTCATAGCTATCGGACGAATGGTATATGAATGCATACGGGACATGGTTGAAACGCTTCGCGTGTCGTCGCTCATTTGTTGATTCTACTCTTGCGCTACTTATTGTAATATTGATGTACTCAGCAAGAAACCTTCCCTGGAGTGTACACAACATCTCACCCAAGTTTCATCTCAATCGGATGAATGGTATGTGAACGTATACGGGACGTTGTCGAAACGCTTCGCGCGTAGTCACTCATTTGTTGAATCTAAACGTGCGCTTCGTATTGTAAAATGGATTAACTAAGCCAGAAACCTTTCCTGGAGTGTACACAACAATTCACCAAACATTTATCACTGTCAGACGAATAGTATATGACCTTATACGGGACTTTGTTGAAACGCTTCGCGTGTCATCGCTCATTTGTTGAATCTACTGCTGCGCTACCTATTGTAAAATGGTTGTACTAAGCCAGAAACCTTCCCTGGAGTGTACACAACAGCTCACCCAAGTTTCATCGCTATCGGATGAATGGTATATGACCTTATATGGGACTTTGTTGAAAAACTTCGCGCGTCGTCGCTCATTTGTTGATTCTGCTCCTGCTCTTCCTATTTTTAAAGGGATTTACTAAGCCAGAAACCTTCCCTGGAGTGCACACATCTCAGCCTAGTTTCATCGCTATCGGACGAATGGTATATGAACGCATACGTGACTTTGTTGAAATGCTTCGCTCGTCGTAGCTCATTTGTTGAATCTATTCGTGCGCTGCCTATTGTAAAGTGGATTTACTAAGCCAGAAAATTTCCCTGAAGTGTACACAACATTTTATGCAAGTTTCATAGCTATCGGACGAATGGTATATGAATGCATACGGGACGTTTTTGAAACACTTTGCGTGTCGTCGCTCATTTGTTGAATCTACTCGTGCGCTATCTACTGTGAAATGTATTCACTAATTTTGAAACCTTCCCGTAAGTGTATACAACATCTCACCCAAGTTTCATCGCTATCGGACGAATGGTATATGAACACATACGGGACTTGTTTGAAACGCTTCGCGCATCGTCACTCATTTGTTGAATCTACGCGTGCGCTACCTATTGTAAAATGGATTTACTAAATCAGAAACCTTCCTTGGAGTGTACTCAACATCTCACCCAAGTTTCATCGCAATCGGATGAATGGTATATGAACGCATAGGAGACATACCCTCAGACAAACTATCACGTTACATTGATTTTTATATATATAGATTAGTACGCCCATATCAGTGATTTATGTGTATCTGTTTAACTTACACTGCTTAAATGCCAACGCAGACATGAGAAAAATAGCTATCGTAGGTCATGGTCGATCGAGGTAGACCTACTGATTATTGACGAGAATAAAGACTCTGCTAGTATCAACGTACGATTGTTGTTTCAACACATTTAAATTTTAACAAGTGTATGAAGCTTAAAAATCAAAATGCATGAAGCTTCGTAACAATACAGAAGAGCAACCACGTGTGATAGAATTCGAGAGCTTACAATCATTCAATATTATAGAATAACGACGTTGTGTTAGGAGCTGTACTTACGTTTCCCAGATGATTAGCCTTCGCTCTCGGGTCTACCTTAAACACAATTGAAAGAACTGCGAGCGATAAAAGAATAGCCTATATCCAATTTTATGTGGACTAGCACGTTCAGCACCATTCATCAACAGGCTTACTGCTCGCCACACATAGACGAGAGTGCGGCGTTGCCGCTCCGCTATGGACAAGGCCTGCTTAGAAGAAGCCATGGGTTTACTCAGCCTCGGGTGGTCCAACTCAGTAGAGGGGGTTCGATTCCCACCTCAGCCATCCTCGAAATGGTTTTCCGTGGTTTCCCACTTCGTCTTCGGGCAAATGCCGTGATGATCCCTACTGTAAGATCACGGCCGCCTCCTTCCCTCTTCCTTGCCTATCCCTCCTAACCTTCCAATCCTTTCCCTCATGAGGTCCCTGTTCGCTTTGCAGGTGGGGGCCACCTGGGCGAGGTGCTGATCACACCTTACCAGTTGTATCCACTCCGACCATATGTCCCCAGCTCTAGGACACTGTCTGAAAAATGCCGTAGGGGTTGGGCCCCCTCGCTAAGTCCGTGGGAGCCACCACTCAGGAGGGTAAACTCGATTTTAAACAAGATGTTCAGTAAAGAACATATAGCCTACTTTCTCCTAAATGCATGGGTATTGTTATAACTCTTTGTCCTTTTCAAGAAGCATAATTAAATGTTGATTGTAGTAGCTTGTTGAAATACAACGTGTTATACGCATATTAAACATGAATATGAGGTGCCCTTTGCTAGTGCTACCTCTGTAAAAAATCATTCAATTCGGTTTCACCGTGTTTGAATTGATATGGGGAATGGATTTGCAAACATACATGGCCACTATTTGCAAACTATTGGGCTGATGACCTTGTAGTCAGTCATAAGATGCTTTCCACAAAAAGGCATGTTGTTGCAAAAATTGGTAGAGATCAAATAATTAGGTTGGTCTTAATTTGATTTAAGCTTTTAACATTTGGGTGGCCGGAATTCCGTTTCCGTCAAGATGGTGGCGATATAAAACATGACACAGTGGTGCCCTTTGCGAGTGCTACCTCTGTACCAAATTTCGTTCAATTCGGTTTTACCGTGTTTGAATTGATAGGGGGAATCGATTTGCACACATACACGGCCGCCATATGCAAACTATTGGACTGCTGACCTTGTAGCTTGGTCAAAGAACGCTCCTCAGATAAAGGTATGTTGTTACACAATTTTTTAGAGATCAGATGATTAGGTTGGTCGTAATTTGATTTATGCTTTTAACATTTGCGTGGCTGCCATTGCGTTTCCGTCAAGATGGCGGTGATATAAAGCATGACACTGAGGTGCCCTTTGCTAGTGCTACCTCTGAACCAAATTTCGTTCAATTCAGTTTCACCGTGTTTGAATAGATAGGGGGAATCTATTTGCACACATACATGGCCGCCATGAGCAAATTATTGGGCTGATGACCTTGTAGTTCGGTCAAAAGATTTTTCGTACATAAAGGTATAATGTTGCAAAATTTCACCGTATTCGATTTGATAGTGGGGAGGACAGACATTCAGAGTACACACACTCACACACACACACAGACAGACACACAATTTTCCCCCCTGTGTTTATCTCATAAGTCTACTTTCATTTTTGCAAAAATCGAAAGTAGGCTATAAACAACAACAAATTAATGGGTATTAAGACGAGTGGACGAGGAGAGATGTTTCTGGGTACTGCTAATGAAGAGAAGAGATAGGTTGATGGGACACATACTAAAACAACCAGCGTTCTCAGCAAGCGATGCATATACTACAAAAAATACTTTATTGCGAGAGGTTGCATGTGATGCCGGCAGACGTCGCTATGAAAGACGGGTCAAGCCAGGTCTGGGGGATGCTACCAGTGTCATGCAGTGACTCCCCTGGTCTATGATTTAAGCAAGTTAATCATCCTCGATACTACGGCCGTGTGGAACCCACACTCTCTTGTTGTTGTTGTTGTTTCATTTGAGAGGCTTGGTCAACGTGGCCATTCATCCCCGTGTAATTGGGTGTGCGTAATTTTGTCTGAGAACCTGTGTTATTTTGAAAGCTGTATTAGTGTGTGTATTTGTAATTTAGGTAGGCATTGCGAAGGAGGTGGCCATGGCCGTAAGTTAGGAACTATACCGGCATCTGCGAGGTGTAGAAGTGGGAATCATGGAAACCCACTTCCCAGATTCCAAGATTGTTGAGGTGGGAATCAAACGCACCTCTTCTCAGTTTGGCTGAGTGTACCTTGTTCCAGCCCTCAAAGAAAATTAAATTTTTGACTCAGCCGGGAATCGGATCCTGACGTTCAGGGCAACAGCCAAGAATTCTAGCTGCAACGCCACGAGGTGGTGTGCATTCTCTATGACTGTGAAGGTTGTGTAGAATACGATGCCCAGGGATGCTCTTCATGATTCAAAACTGAACAGCCATACTACAATATTCGATTTGCCCCACATGATCTATGAAAAAATGTCTGTTCATTATAATTTTAGGATTTTACTTAGGTTCATTCGACGAAACACAGAGAAATATCATACCTATTGAGTATGACTTGATATGCTGTTATCGATTCATTTAGTTTTCAACATCGTGGTCATGGAGCCCCGCGTACTTGGGTGTATGTGTGTAATCTGCCTGATATGCTGAGTCCTAGTGATGCCTGTGCCAGCAGCGTGTGTATTTGTAATTTGATCTAGGATTTGATTAGGAGACACTCATAGCCTTAAATTAGGTAACATCACGGCATTCACTTGCACTAAAAAGGGTAACCATGGAAAACCACCTTGTAGGATGGCTGAGATGGGAATATAACCACATCTTCTCAGTTCTGCCTCCAGAGAGAACTCAGGTCCACCCCTCACATCAGGTTTAAGTTCCTTGGCAGACCTTTGCGATGCCATTCAAGATTGCTATTCACTACTCCACGAGGTGGACCACTAAATGAGTGTGACCTATCATTTCACACAAAATACAATAACCCACGAATTCTCTTATTCACGGAGTAGCGCAGATGGTTTAGCGGCTTCGACCTCGACTCAGTTCGATGCTTTCTACAGTTCACGCGACGGTTTTTGGCCAGTAGGCTCCGGTTTCGCAGTCGTACAGCCTCAGACATCTGTAACGGATAGGTGAGTTGCTTTCCGCACAACTGACAACTCACGATCAATTGCAGATGTCTGTGGCTCACCGACTGTTCTCTGCGTGACTGAAAAAACAGAGCTGACTGCCCAAAAATCGTAGCGTGAACTGTAAGTATCGATTGATTTACTGAGACGCTGAAGAACCGTTTAGGGCAATATTTCGGTACCTTGGCGTCGCTTAAGTCACAGCAGCTAAGAGGAAGCCACACGTTTATTTTTAGCCTACTTTTCACATTTTGCAAAAATGAGGAAAAAGTAGTCTTATGAGATCGGGAAAATGTGTGTCTGTCTGTCTGTCTGTCTGTCCTTCTGTCTGTCTGTCTGGCTGTGTGTGTGTCCCCTCCTATCAACTCCTAAACGGCTGCAGCAATCAAAACCAAATTTAGTATGAGTAAAGATGTGCACCGGAATAGCTCACGTCCATATTTGAAAATGATGTCAGTGCTACCAACTGCTGAAAAAACGCACTAGAAATTTGAGCTCCATGTTGGATATCTTGCAAGGTATACATGGGAGCTATTCCAAAATTGGCACACATGTAGATAATACTATTTCAGTTTTATTTCCAGGAGGCCAACCATGACAGTGTTACCAAAATAATTTTAAGCCTCCTGATAGGTCCAATGTTTAAATGCATATAACTTTTACACTATCAATTGGATTTCAACCAAATTTTGTATGTAATATCTGTACATAAACGGATATGATTAGGCGTATTCTTACGAGCCACCAGGGCTGCCAACTGTCATAATTGCTCTCTCTATTTTTTTATCCAAATACCAATATATCAGAAAGTATGCAAGCCAACAGCTTTAAACTATGCACACGTATATTCTGACATTTTAGATTAATTTGGAGTAACTTATATACGTCAGTCCTACCAACATGATTATAAGCCTGCTGATAGTACCAATTTTTAAATACATGTAACTTCTATACTATCAGTTGGATTTCAACCAAATTTCGTATGTGCTATGTGTACCATAACAGATATGACTATAAGTATTGTTAAGAGCAATCAGGGCTGCCAACTGTTAATAAATGCTGTCTATATTTTTTAACCCTAATATCAATATATCAGAATGTATGCAAGCCAACAGCTCTATACTTTGCACACGTATAGTACCTGACATTCTAGATTAATTTGGAGTAATTAATACAAGGCAGTGCTGCCAACATGATTCTATGCCTGCTGATATATCCAATTTTAAAATACATGTAACTTCTATACTAACAAATGGATTTCATCCAAAATTGGCACAACAAGATATCATAATATTTCAGATTATTTCTGACCAGCACACGTATGGTATTGTTGGCAACATGCTTTTACGCGTGATGATAGATCCAGTGTCTAACTGCATGTAACGTCCCTTGGACTTCAACGAAATTTTGTATTCTGTACCTTAAGAGGTGGAACTAAGAATATATTCAGTCACCAGGGCTGCCAACTGTAGTGCTCTATTAGTCTACATTATACCAGGTATATTTTGAACTAATTAGATATGTCGATATTACCAACTTAATTTCGTCATTATTCTAGATAGGTTCATATACTGTAGAATAATAATTGGCATGAATAGTAGGCTGTATAGTTCTTCACGGAACTTCTTGTTTATTCTGAAGTGTAAAGCGGATAAGCAAGAGTCGGCTTCTTATCGACCAATAAGGCTGCAGCTCGTGTGTGTGGGAGAGAGATAGTCAGCTATAATTAGCACGCTAGCGATACAAGGAAGTAGTGTTCACTTGGAGCTTGAAACATGGGGACAGCAAGGAGCAATCTGGCTTAGTAGATAAGAGTTGAAATATGCAAGCCGACTTTAAAAGTATTAGCAATGTATATTTTTTATTTAAGATAATGTTGAAGACTCTTAAGAATTGTAACCCGCATGCAAAGAAATGATATTCCTTTACACGATAAATGACACTAATTTAAGACAATATTTCCATTCCATTCATTGCCAATATGCAGTTACATGAATAATGTCGTAAAGGTCTAATTTTTGTTTTAAATATTTAAACGTAATTTTCTGATTATATTTTCTTAGGGTCATATAGGTTAGGTCTAAAGGGACCTACATGGATTTTATGTGTTCGTATTTATAGGCTATTCAGTAACCTGTTGACATCGAATGCAGGTTTCGATACTAGGACGTCAATTTTGAAAGCCTTTGTGTGGAGGGTGGCGCTCTATAGAACTTCAACTTGGACTATTGGCGCGGAAGAAAAGAGGAGAATAAAAGTGTTTGAAAAGTGGTGTTACAGGTGATTGATGAGGATCATATGGGTAGGTAGAGCAACAAATGAAGAATTACTAAGACGAGTGGGAGAGCAGAGATGTTCTGGTGACTGCTAATGAGGAGAAGAGACAGGTTAGTAGCATACATACTAAGACACCCAGAAATAGCAAACTTAGTTATGGAAGGAAGGTTCGAGGACAAGAACTGTAGGGGTAAACCAGGGTAAACAGATTGCCTCGGATGTAGGGTGAAGTAGCTATGTAAAGATGAAACGATTAGTTCAGGAGAGGGAGGCATGGAAGGCTGCATCAAACCTGTCAAAAAACTGAAGATTCAAACATCAACAATCAGGAATTTTAATTACTTAGAGAGGCATGTGAGGCAAAAGGGTTGTTGGAGATTTCAATCCCTGTTAGGAAAGAACTGTAGGGGTAGAGGAAGGTTAAACAGATTGCCTCCGTTGTAAGATGTGGGAACAGTGTAGAGGTGAAACGATTAGCTCAGGACAGGGCAGCAAGGAGATCTGCATCTGCATCAAATCAGTCGAAGACTCAAACTACAGCAACAACAAGAGTAATTACAGTACTGTACCACTAAAGTAATTACCTACAGTTCCTAATTACCGAAATAAGTACAAT
Organism: Meconema thalassinum; assembly: GCA_946902985.2. Classification (NCBI taxonomy): domain Eukaryota; kingdom Metazoa; phylum Arthropoda; class Insecta; order Orthoptera; family Tettigoniidae; genus Meconema; species Meconema thalassinum. The sequence goes on along the minus strand of OX336388.2, from coordinate 1,324,045,356 downwards.
CTTGAAAAAATAACGATTATTGCCTTTATGGTGGAGCGCGTTAAGCTATTCCAGGTCTCCTCGAGGATTTTTGGAGATCAATCTTCTTAAACTCAACGGTTATAACGAAGACAACAGTGATATATCTGAATCGTTCGCAATATCTGCCACTGAGGAGGATTATTAACAACAACAACAATAACAACGACATTATAATAATAATAATAATAATTATTATTATTATTATTTTATTTATTGATTTATGGTATGCTTTTTAGTGCCGAGAGTGTCCGAGGACATGTTCGGCTCGCCTAAGTCTGTAGCTGTTTACAGCGGACACCCTTAGGGTGAGCTACAAGTTCCGTTCAATTTCAAGTAGTTCCAACTTTCGCCACCAGATATCAATGATACCTAATGATGAACGTTGGAACTTTTATAGAGCGTTCCGACGAAATCTTACATAATAATTTAGCTTCACACAAGTTTAGTATGTGAAAGGATCTTTTACATGCCATAAATCTGTGACATGGGACCGCCGGCTTTACTTCCTCTTCAAAGGAAGGCTTACTGAAGGATTTTTAACGCTCTTAAAAATCCGACGACCTCGGCCGGGTTTGAACCCGCTATCTTGAGCACAGCAGTCCAGAATGCTACCAACTACGCCACCGAAGCCATTATTATTATTATTATTATTATTATTATTATTATTATTATTATTATGGTCCACAATTTTTAAGTGCAGTCCTTCTAAAAAACTCAAATTGTAAACTTTATTATTCAGCAACAGAGAACTCTGGAAGTACAGAACCAAATAAGCTCCTATAATTTGGATACAATTTCCATTAATGGATATAATTAAAAAAGAAAATGTATTTTATACATTCTAAGTAAGTGACTAATCGTTACGATATTTTCAGTAAATGATAGCTATGATACAGTTTTTACTTCACGAGCAATATTCAACGCTTTCTACAATATTATCGTGATCTCGCGGTAACGTTTGGACCATTTCGTGAAAAGTTGAAAATGTACGATTTGCTGACTCTGAATGTATAATAGTTTAATCTTATGATTCCTCCAAATATTCTTTTACGTTTATCAGTACTAATTGTTTTATTTCTTCAAAGCATCAGAATGCTCGTTTGCTTATACCCCGATTTTCTACCATTATATTGTAACACATTTTCCTTGTTCATGTATTGTGAAACTATAATGTGTCAAAAGCATAGCTTGGAATACACTTACATTGCATATTTGTATACTGTAAATGTAATATAATTTAGCTAATGTATAGTTAGTCCGTCATCTGTGTAATAAACTATGTACTGTTCCCCACGACTGAGCTCTGCTCTCGGGAATCTCTTTCTAGACAAATAAATAAATAAAAATGGGCACGAGGTTCAAGTATTACACAAGTTGAGTTATTAGTTCAATTTTGTATAAATGACTTGTAGTGTTAGTACAACGTAGGACCTAATAGCTGAAATCCTCCATGTACCATGAATGTGCTTGTGAAAGTCCAATTCTTGAAGTGTAATAGATAATTCGAATACAAATTATAACACACTAACCATAGGGGATGGTAGGGAGTGCAAGTGTACCCGTCTCCATATGTCTATGTAGTTGAACAAGATGAGGCAAATGTCAATATTAAGGAACATCATCTTATTTATAACTTACTCTTTGCTCGCGTCTATTCCGTCGTTAGGCTACACCTCCTCTATTGGGTTGGTCCTTCTATATCCTCAGAGTTGAAGCCCACAGTTGTCATTTTCTTGCTTATATTGGCCATCTACATTCGAAATAGCCCAATATCCTTCAAGATTGAGTTTCTTTTTACATGCCTTCGCATGAGATGATCATTCCAACGTAAATTTCTCCCATTTTCTCTACAATTGGGGCTACACACATCAGACGTTGGAGCCGGTTAGAAAGCAAAGTACCTAGGATTGTAAGTGAACATAATTTAAATAATAATGCGAGATGCTGAGGGAGCAAGGAGAGAAACCATTGTAAGAGTACACAGAAATGGATATCAAAGAGTTGAAGCATTCCAATATCCAGGATCAATAACAACAACACTCGTTCAAGACTCGTATATGTACTATCGAAGGAAGCCAATCTGATACAAGAGATTCGAAATTAAATGTTTCTGCCATCAACGACCGCATTCCAAGATACTATAAGCAGATGAGAACAAAAAGAGCAGACGTTCGGTGGGAATTCTACAGTTCTGACGTGATGACGAATAGGCACCGGACTCAGACTAATTACTAGTTGAGACAATCATGTTGTCGCCAGGTTTGCATGTCATGGTTTTCATCATGCGGTCTGCACCAATAAGAACTTTCATGAACCTTGTGATTCGTGTGTGTGTAAACTCTGTGATGTTCAGTGTGGCAGATAATAACCCCTGGCACTACAACCCGTGAAGGGCCGAGGCCTACCAAGCGACCGCTGCCCAGCCATTTGGCCTGTAGATATTGGGGTGACACGTGATCAGCGCACCGGGACCCCTCGGCCATTAATCTGGGTTTTCGTGATCGGGGCGCTGCCTCACCGTCAGACAAGTACTCAATTGTCCTCACGAGGCTGAGTGCACCTCGTTCCAGCCCTCACGTCAGTTTCTAAAATCCATGACGGAGCCGGAAATCGAACCCAAGGCCTCTGGGTGAGAGGCAGGCACGCTACCCCAACACCACGGGGCCGGCCGGTGTGGCAGATACCACTTGCAATTTTGTAAAAATAATCAAAATAATTGTGTGATTACGCTAAACAAATACAATGAGATTATTTTGCTGGAGCGGGGCGGCGGCCGGCGGCTCGACGCGCGCGCCTTCCGCCGGCCAACCGAGCTCGGGGCGCGGATAGCGCGCAGGCGAGGTAACAAGGGTCATTAAAGTCATTAAGTCACTAAACATTCATCTACGAAGGTGTGAAGTGTCAGCGCTCATAAACAACAGCTTCTTGCAAGATTTAATTAAGAAGCACAGATGTTTTTTTTAATTTCTTGGAAATCTGGATGACCTTACGTCACCAGTTAAAGGTTAGAACTTACCTTTTCACAGAAGATGCTGAAAATGTTCTCCTTCAGCTGACAGACAGACATCGTTACATTATGTAGCTACTCCTGTTCTCCCCTGCGTGTTTACTGTAAATAATCTAACCACGTTTGATGTTTAATTGTAGGGTAATTTAAATACAAAGTGTACAGATCAATTACCCGTACTCCAGTGGAGCTGGAGAACAATATACCACATAAGATATCCCTCACAACAGAAAGGAATTGCAACGTGTAAAAGCTAATTTATTTACACGGTACAACGCCTGTCTGTCAGTTGAAGGAGAACATTTTCAGCATCTTCTGTGAAAAGGTAAGTTTTTTAATCACGATTGTCTGGTTGTCCTCATTCTCCTTCCAACAATATCTCTTACTGCTCCAAATATCTTTCTCAAGATCTTCCGTTCCCACAGTAACAGCCAATGCTTCCAGCCGAATATTGTAATGGAAAAATGCCGGGGCGACAGAGTGTAAAGGATCTGATGATGAATGCCTGATGATCGAAACTGGTCATCCCAGTGTATTAATTAACCTCATGTAATTTTCTTCAAGTTGGTCTATAGTGAATAACAACCATTACAATTTGAGTACAACCATTTTGACCGACTGATAAGCATTTCAATTCTATTTACTAAGGCAACACTGAAAAATGGCTTGCAACACAATACTTGATAACCTATGTTTCTGTGGCGACTGTACGAATGTGTGTAACTGTAATTATTTGAGTCGGAGATAGGGTAGGTGCCCCAGGACTTGGAATAAGCTACTATCTCGGCATTTGCTTGGAGAGAGTGTGGGACAATTCCGGGGAAACCACTCTCAGGGTAGCTTGTGTCAACACTGGGTTTCGAACCTCCCATATCCGGTATTGCTGCAGCTCCTCATCGTAGTCGTGGTGAGTGATTTTATGCGCACTGCTACGCCGCAGACGAATTCAACTCATACCCAAGTACACAAGGATGATGACCATAATGTGCTGAGCACCTAAAATGAATTAAATAGCATCGGCAGCGGATTTTCAATGTTTAAAATAGGCATGAGGAAAGCAGACTTCTATTTATGTGCACCGTGTTCTGCAGGAGAGCTAAGCTAACCACGATATGCAAGCCAATAAATGTCTTGTACCTCGAAGAAAACACTCACAAATAATCCTCTGTAATGAGTTTTGTAACGATGACATTGATCACCCATTCCGCGTGACACCTGCGCAAGCGCGCTCTGCCGCCTCGAGACAATTAGAAGGTACAGCCACTCTAAGTGACGGCTCTAATTAACTTGAGACTGCGTATTTTAGAATGTGATATACCACTGGCACGTTGAGATTCCCTTTCTAGGAATTCGACCACAGCTAACTAGTAACTTGGACATCTGCGACTCTCTGATAACCTGCGCAACTTAGTTGTTCTTGTTGTTGTTGTAGATTGAATTAGGGGTCTGGCGACATCATGGTCATGTAGCCCTGTGTAATTGGGTGTGTGTATGTCTACCCCTTATTACTCCCTTTTTTTTGTCATCGGGGTCAGGGATGAGATGCGATGAAAGTCTTTGTGTCGGATGGATTTTACGGCCGGCTGCCCTTTCTGACGCCAACCTCGTGAGAGGAGTAAATGAGAGATGAAATTAATTATGGTAAATTAAACTGGGCAATGATGTGGAAGAGAGGCCGTGGCCTGTCAGAAGGTTCCGTCCCAGCATTTGCTTGTAGTTGAAAATGGGAAACCACGGAAAACCATTTCAAGGACAGCCGACGGTGTGGCTTTAACCCACGCCTACCGAGTCCACAGAGAGCTTCTTCCCATGGCCTAGTGCTGAACGTTAGCGAGCGTAGCTATAGCTGTCAGTCCCCGTGTACTTGGGTGTGTGTGGAATTTGGCTGATAACCTGTGTTGTTGTGACGACTGCATTAGTGTGTGTATTTATAATTGAGATGAGGATTGGGAACGAGGCGGCCGTGGCCTTAAGTTAGGAACCACCTCTTCTCACTTTTGCCTCACGAGGCCCTGTACCAGCCCTCAGACCAGAATTACATTTCTTGGCAGGGCCGAGTATTGAACCCGAGCCTCCACGGCAACAGCCAAGAATGCTAGCCACTACGTAACGAGGCAGACTGCACAGCTTAGTCTTCGTTACTTTATTGATAAGGCAGTACGGATAAAAACATCCAGGCATTTGCAGGGAATATAGGCTACGTGCCGAAACCATAAAAAATCACCTCTTATCAACAATTTTGTCTCACGACGATGAGTGGAACCCGTTCCAATCCTCAGACAAAACTTAAATTTCTTGGCCTCCATACGTAGGTCTACATCAAAATCACAGAAGCGCCTCTACATACAATTGATACATATGGTTTTTCTATTATAATAAACTCACGTTGGTAAATTTTGCACAATGAGTCTTTGCACTGTATATCTACCCTTCAATTTTCTTGCTTCTTTGGGGTCGAGGATGACGAGAGATGAGTGCATATGTGGCGAATTGTTCTTACGGCAAAATGTCAGGCTTAATGCCAACCACATAATAGGAGTACATGAGAAATGGGATGCATAAATATGAATGAAATTGGGTGATGACTTGGAAGGAAGCGGCCATGGATTATTAGAAGTTATCGCCCCACCATTTTATTAAACTTACAATTAGAAACCATGACAAGTCACCGATAGTAAGATTTGATCCCACTGGTCTGTCAAGTTGGTAGGCTCTGTCTCGGTGTGTTTACGGACTGTGTTACTAGGTCGGAAAACTTTCTTCGGCTTTCCCTATTATTTGTGCTCATTGGAGCTAACGTGGTCCATTTTGATTCTGGAGTTCTTAACACCACGCTATTGTTCAGCAGAAAATGTCACGCCACAGTTACGGGGATTCCAACCCCGTTCATCCTGGTGAAAGGCGAGTGGTTGTGCCACAGCGTAATCGGATCCTTAATAAATGTGACACTGCCTAGGCTATATCAGGGCCAGACATCTCTGTACACACGGTCACTCCATCGCACTGCGCTCTTCCTCAGTTCCTTTGCAGATGGGCAGTGTGTACATTGGAGGGGAAATAGAGAGAGGGGGGAGACTAGCCAAGCTAATGGCATTCCGAATCGCTATCGGCAGCACAGACAGCCTGGAATCAACTCACATCACCCTACCATGCACTTTTTACCGGGCGTCACACTGCAATTCAAACGGCACTGTAGTGGCGCAGTTACCCCTGAAGTTCGGAATTTTTCATGATGGTATTATTCATTCATTTTAGTGGTTTTGCAGAATCGTTGTCATGTAGACCCGTGTACTTGTGTATGTAAAGCTTTATAAAGTAGGAAGATTTCCACTCCAGGAACAAAGAGCTACTGTAGAAGTAAGGAGAGCCAGGTTCCATCACGGTCATAAAGTTTACGGTAGACCATAATAAAATGCTGATGTATTCCTTGCTATATACAGTAGTATCACGACATTCTTCCCCATCACTTGCCACACTCACCGACTTTACAGCCAGAGCATTTGCATTATGCCTCTCATTTAAATGTTTGTAGTCCTTAAAAAGGATACTGGAATTTCCATATTATTAACTGAATCATTTAATTAACCAGAGAAGCTCAGCGTATTAACGTGGGCCAAGCAATCTCCCGACTTGGGGAACACATGGATTCAATCCCCACGGTCGGCAGTTCATGTAATGGTTATTTGTGGCTTTTACTTTCATCTTCACGTAAATGTCGGGATGGTGCCAGTAAATGTTCTCCGCAGCACCTACGCGCTGCTGCATTAGATAGCGTCAACAGTTTAGTTGGCAGCACAGTGTCCTTGATAGGGTGAAGGCCACATGTGTGGGCTGAGGGCTTTCGAAATCGTCAGTACGTATTGTTAGAATATTGGAAGAGTACAAGAGTATGTTTTGAATGGCTGTGGTGAGTACAACGTTTACTGTTGGTTTGTTTTGATACAAGCGACAGCCGCGCTGGCTGTGGTGCCAACGTAACTGGTGACGCTATACTAGGCCCAAAACAACTGTGAACATGGGCTCGTCCAGTAGCGTGCTCCCTGCCGAGCGCTGTTGCCGCGGAGATTCAAGCGAAAGAATGCACGGCTCTACGCTCGCAGCGGCTCGCAGTATGCACACAACCTTCGCCCTGAACACAAGGCGCTCCGAATTTAAATATACTCATATATACGAGATGGAGTTCTATCGTAGGAATATCCATGCTTCCAACGAAGTTCGCGTTTTCATACAATTGTGTTATGAAGCTGATAGCCTGTAAATATATCTTCCCCAGCGAACCTAAATACTTCAACACCTATATCATCTCTCCCTAATTAGCCCTTTAGTTCAATGCCAGATGTTATCCCCCGAACGGCTGGTCGTATCGCCACCGGGTTTGGACAGTCGGCTTCAAAATTTTTAGCTCTGTAACCTAGGGTGATCAAAATAATTGAAGAATTAATTATATTCGTGCGCGCAGAGAAATAACGATTTCGTACGACACAGCGAGCCTTCCGAGTTGAGTTAACTAGGCAACGCCGTGCTATACTATTGGCTGGCGCGGGTAACCGGGTTAATCTGGCTCCTCCCTCATGCTCACAGTTGTTTTGGGTCTGGTATACCTCTCGCAGCAGTGCGTAGTCGCTGCGATGAACATCTTCTGGCGCCCTGTAGTACGCCACGGCCACCTCCTTACAACACTTCACCCTGTTTCTTAAATTTTCATTCAATTCGTTTGTTGTTAGCCCGCGGCGTAGTCGAACGTGTTAAAACACTCTCCACAACCGCGATAGGAGGGCTGCATCAAGTTTGGAGATTGGAGGTGCTGACAGTGGCTGTCCTGACAGTGTTTTCCCCGATTTTTCCACACTCCCTCCAGGAAAATGTCAGAACAGAACCTTATTACAAGTCCCATCCCTGACTAAAATAATGGAATAATGGAATAATGGAATAATGGGTTCATACATTCCTTGCCCTATCAAAACATTACCTTATAATACTTATTCCAACGTTTACATTCCATCATTTTTGAAGGACTTTGTGTGGAGCGTGGCACTCCATGGAAGTGCAGCAGAAAAGGGGAGAATTGAAGCGTTTGAAGTGTGGTGTCACAGGAGAATGATGAAGATCAGATGGGTAGATAGGGTTACAAACGAAGAGGTATTAAGACGAGTGGGAGAGGAGAGATGTTTCTGGCGACTGCTAATGAAGAGAAGGGATAGGTTGGTAGGACACAAACTGAGGCACCCAAGAATAGAAAGCTTAGTTATGGAAGGAAGGGTCGAGGACAAGGACTGTAGGGGTAGACCAAGGTTAGAATATGTTAAACATATTGCCTCGGATGTAGGGTGTGGTAGCTATGTAGAGATGGAACGATTAGCTCCGGATAGGGAGGCATGGAGGGCTGCATCAAACCAGGCAAAAGACTGAAGACTCCAACAACATTATTCCATAATTTCTCCATTACTTTGCAAATACATACCCTACTATCAGTTCTAACCTAGCTATTTCCACTTATATAGTTTCACATCCATGTCTCTTCTACTCCACAGGACCTCCTTTTTACGTGGAATACGAAACACAGCACATGGTATTTCACTTGGGTAATCTCACATGCATTGATCGGCAATCGAACCCAGTCCACCTTGGTGAGTGGCCAACAGCTTCATCACTCCACCACTCCCCCAGATGGCAAACTGAATGAATCACAAGCAGCTGGTGGAAATACGACGCGGTAAAATGACAACTTAGAATCTCCTTCTTTTCTTATCGCCTGAGCCAACATCGTGGTGTGTTTGGGCAGTCCTACGTTGAATCTCAAAATTAATCAAGTTTAATGATCGCAAATCATATGTGCATAATAAACGAAAATTCCCAGAAGCCGTTCCCAACTTGTAGTAGTGATGAACTCGGCTGTAACAGCCAGCCGCGCAAAGCCGAGGATCGAACTCTGAACTAGTTAACGAGCACACTTCATGAACGGGGTAATTGGAGCAGACTTCCTGCTTGTTTAATGGGCTTCCTTGCTTCGAGAACGAGATTGTATCACCACTTTAGCTTCTGCTATGTCTCCTGAAGTGCAGTGCAGGAATTTACGGAAATTTCCAAATGAGAATGCCCTAAACTGAAAAAAGCAGCAAGATTTCGACACACTGCTATGTTTTATTATTATTATTAATAACAATCAACTGTAGCAGGTTGATAGAAGGATAATCAAAACAATCATTAATAAAACACCAGGTAGATGGTCAATGGAGATTGTTGCCTAATGCCGGGAAAGTGATTCAAAAACAGACACGATGAGAAGAAGGAGAATTGTTTTTTTCTGTCATTTATCGAGATTCCAAGACAATTGACTGTTAAAACAACTATTTAACTTTCTTTCTTTCTTAGGTCTACTTAGGACCACGGGGCTCGTATCTACTCTTCGGTAAAGTTGTTGCTTTCTTCTTCTCCCAATATTCCCTCATTTTCTGACTAAGAGTCAGTCTTCTTTCTTCAGTCTACTTAACTCGTGTAGTCTTCTTACTTTCAAGGGAGGTTGGGAAAACGCCCTCTCGGATGACCTGACGGAACATCAGACGGCTACGAGTTTGTTCCAGTTGGATATCCAGTTGTTCCGTATCTGACTTAACTGGCACAATCCATTTGTCCTTAGAAGCATTGCCTCTTCCTGTTACTGTGAATATCCTGTTAGTGAGTATTTCAGAATCCAGATGTGCCAAGTGTCCATAAAAGGTCAGGCATATTTTCCTTATAGACGTGATGATGTCCTCCCGGTGTTCATACAATTCATCATTATGACGGATTCGGTAATTGCCACCTTCCTCAGGATCTTCCTCTCTTTTAACTCCAGTTTTCTGAGTGGGCCCTACTACAACTATTTAACTACTTTTGGAAAAGTAAAACAAACACTAATTCATTTAAAGAAGTTCAAAATGATTTAGATGAGTTGAATATTGCAATGCAAAAAATTTCAAATAGAGAAGAAAAAGGGATTCTTAAGAATAAACACGAAAGACTTACACTAAAAATTATGCAACGAAAACAGTATGTAATATCCGATGAAGAAAGAGCAGCTAGGTCAGCTATAATGAAGAAGTTTAGGGAGAGGAGGAAGATGACAGATACATTCCCAGCCGATTCTTAGATGAGTCAAATGTATTTGATTTGTTCAAGTGCTCCAATGAGGGCGTAAATTATGTATGAGGGTATATGGATGCGAGAAAGCTCGGAAGAACTATATGCATTAACTGAACGATTCTCTTCAGTCGCACGCAAACAGCGTATGAAATTTTATGGACATTTCAAACGAATGGATGAATCACGTCTGATTAATAAAATATTTCTTATCATCAATGGGAACCGACAAAAGAAATTTCGCTGGCTAGTAGGCAGACAAATGGACCTTACTGAAGTATACATTGATCCAATGACTACAACAAGGACTACCTACAGACAAAAGATCAACACCCACAAATTTGCACCCAAGAATCCATCCGAAAAAAAGCTGAAACTCCAAAACTAATGGACACAAGAAAGACGGCAGGCCCAGAGTGAAAGAATGAAGAAATTTTGGGCGAATAAGAAGTAAAAAAAAAGATGAATTCCGGTGCTATTTAATGGTTCCACGTGATCCTTAGAGGGCTGAACGAATATAATAATAATAATAATAATAATCGCATGACATTACCTATCTCTAATATATATTTTAAAAGGGTGTTTTCTAAGGAATCTATTCTACATCCTTTTGTAGCCACCAAACGCGATACGACAATTCTATTTATCATAGTATTCGGAGTGTCATTTTTCCCGCACATCAAGAATCGAATCGAACCTGTGATCAGGAGATCGTGAGTCGGGCATTCTACCAATAGTCTATCAGGGAAGACTGAGTAGTGTAGATAGTAACTGGTGAGACAGAACACCTTGGAACCCTGAAACTCTACTTGATGGGACGTGGAATTAATGTAGGGTACTCATTTCTTCATAGGTCCTACACATTCAAACCCAAGTACACTCCTCTGATGACGAAAAATCAAAATAAATGTTGGTATAGAATGGGATTTCCTCCTCCGGCAGGATCACAGAAGGAAGTATTTAAATAAGGTACATTTTATCTATATCTATTTGTGACCCAACATTTAAAAAATAATTTAAAATAATCTTACTCAACTATGATAGTTGGTTGATTGGTTGGTTCCTTAGTTTAGGGGCTGCGACAACGCGGTCATGTAGCCCCGTGTACTTTGGGTGTGTGTAGAATCTGCCTGATAACCGGTGTTAATTGTGGTGACTGTATCAGTGTGTGTTATCTGTTTTAATTCAAGTAAGGACTGCAGACAGTAATTTCAAGTAGTTCCTACTTTTGCTACCAAATGCTACGACACCTAGCTTGCGGACTTGCCTACCAGATGGCTTCGCAGTCAGCACCTGGCGGCGAAAGTTGGAACTAATACAGCGTTATCAATTCTAACCTACAAATTTTGGCTTCACACAAGTGTAGTTAATGGACTATTCTTTTTCATGCCATAAATCTATGACATGGGACCGCCGCCTTTACTTCCCCTCCGAAGGAAGGCATACTGTGGGATTTTAACGCTCTTAAAAATCCGATCCCTTCGACCGGGATTGAACCCGCGACCTTGGGCATAGAAGCTCAGCATGCCACCAACTCCGCCACCGAAGCCGCCCAACTAAGATAGTATACCGGGTGTATCAGCTGCTCCTAATAATATTGTTTTATGCAGCCAAACTAACGCTTGTTGTCAGGAAAGTCGATATTTCTCTGCTTGCTTTCCGTGTCGCAGTAATGTTATGTAAGCACATCCCGCAAACGATACTGACCTCTACTATTTTTCCCTCGTATTAGTCTGCAGTCACATCGAGGGAAAATAATAGTGCTCAGTATCGTTTCCAGCATATCACTTTCCTTGTTGCATTTCCAGCCATCATATCCCCAGAAATCACCCTATTATTTTAGAACATGAAGTACTGTGGACATGGGTATAAACACTTGTGCATAACATGGGAACTACATAATACAATTAAATAAAATAAAATTTTACACATGAATTACCAATGCAATGACCCACAGTAAATCTCACTCACCTCGGGTCCTTGGTTTGAAGTCTGCCCTGATATAATCTGGTCACAAAAACAATTTTAAAACTATGTGTCTAATTGAATTTACATAGTTTTCACAAACATAACACATATTTGCATTGTTTACCATTGTTTTATTTCCTGAGGCCCCTGTTTCAGAACCACCTCAGCATCTTTTTATTTCTCCCCAAATTAGGCACATTGTCCCATACTAGAAAAATTGTTAAATCCTAATTTAAATAGGCTAGAATAGGTATACATCTCAGTAGCCTGCTCCATCGGTTCCTTAGTTCCCAATGTCTACTCCCATTACCAGAAAATTCACGGGCGCTTTAGCAGGGAGCAGTGACTTTCGTATCCGGGAGCATTCGGGCGCTTTGAGAAGGAAAGAGATATGCTTGCAGTGAATTAGTAGCATACAACATGCAAGCATAGAAATTTCGACCTTCCTGATGGCAACGTTAGTTGGGCTGCATAAAACAATATTATAAGGGGCAGCTGATTCATCTACTATAGCCTACTAACCCTACAGTATTAAAAGGGTTGTAAAACCCACAGCATTTTTAAGATATATCTCCTGAGATAAATCAGAAACCCCTATGGACATCAAATTGGCAGGTGAAAATCTAAATCAAGTAGAAGACTTTTGTTACTTAGGAATCAAAATCACCAGTTATTATTATTATTCTCGTATCAGAAACATACATTTTAAACATATGACACAGATCTTTGCCCAAAACTTGGCCACTTCCTGTGCACTCTGTGCTCCCCGACGAAGATCTTCTTCCGTGCTGGATGCTGGGCACAGTCGACACTCAGTCATATGCTGAACAGTCTGCTCTTCTCCACAATCACATTGCATATCATCCTGGTCAATGTAACCCGATCTTGCCATATTAACCCTTGATGTGCCTACTCTAGAGCGCAGTCTATTCAGGGACTTCCAAGTCGTCCATTCCTCGTCATAGCCAGGAGGTAGAGTTTCAGAAACATTTTTCCAACCAGGGGGAAGGTTGGTCGTAGCTCTCCACATTTGCAACCTAGCTTTTTCAGCAGTGGTTCTAAGTTCCTTTGATGTTCTAAGGAAACTCTTCATCGACTTCAGTCGTTGCGGCTGCGGTTCGTGTCCGTATAGAGGATGAGTTCTTTCATGCTCCACTGTACTTCGTTCCTTGTTCGCAGCTATTTCTCTTCGAACAGGGGGTGGTGCTATTCCTGCGAGGAGATAAGGCTCCATATCAAGTAGGGCTCATCAATGAGTTGGAAATGGTACAAAGAAAGGCCGCTAGATTTGTGCTCAGTGACTTTAATCCCAGGAGCAGTGTGAGCCGTATGTTAAAGAAACTTGGGTGGGAATCACTGGAGGCTAGGAGGATGAAATCTAGACTCGGCGCTATGTACAACACGTATACAAATCAACCAGCATGGGGTGAGCTTAGCAAACGATTGGGAAAGCCCACTTACATGGGTAGGAGCGATCATCCTTTCAAAGTTAAGGGCCGACCACAGCGAACAAATTATGGTAAATATTCTTTTGTAAACCATGCCATTGATAACTGGAACTCTCTACCTGCCGCAGTCTTAGAGCCTTTTCCCAAACATATAGGTGTGTTTAAGAAAAGACTGACCATTTGTGTAAATACTCCAGTTTAATTGTTGTATAATTGTTATTGAATTGTTATGTATAATTATTTATTTGTTATGTATATCCAATCCCCCCCCCCCCCTTGCAAATAAATGAATGAATGAATGAATAAAAATGGAGGTGATTTCAAGCAGCCTGTTATAATTCTGCAGGTATCGTTGAGAGGTACATCCACCTGTTTGGCATGTGTTGAATTATACCAAACAGGAGAAGCATACTCTGCTGCAGAATAGCATAGTGCCATTGCAGAAGTTCGGATCGTTTCAGGTAGACTACCCCATTGTAATCCAGCCAGTTTGCCTAGGAGATTGTTCCTGGAAGAAACTTTTGACTTGGAGTTCATGCAGTGCTTCTTGAAAGTAAGAGATCTGTCAAGTGTCACTCCTAGATATTTTGGAGTCTCACAGTGTTCCAGTTCGACCCCTGACCATACGATCTTTAACTTGCGAGTAGCTTCCCTGTTTCTCAAATGAAAAGCACACACTTGTGTCTTTGAGGGGTTTGGCTTTAAGCTGGTTTGTGTTGTAGAATCTGGAAAGATCTTTAAGGGCACTCGTGAGGGTGTTCTCCACTGATTCAAAATCTGCGCTCTGAGTGGCTAGAGCAAGGTCATCAGCATACAGGAAACTTCTGCTGTTCGGGGCTATAGGTTGGTCGTTTGTGTATATATTGAACAGGATTGGAGCCAGTACACTTCCTTGTGGGAGGCCGTTTTTCTGTAGTCTCCATCGACTACGGTGTCCTTGAAAGTCGACGAAGAACCTGCGATTTCGCAAAAGAGTGGCGATGAGCCTGGTTAGGCTAAAATCCTTGGTGAGGTTGTAGACCTTGACTAGTAGTAGCTGATGGTTGACAGTATCATACGCTGCTGATAAGTCGACAAATACCACTTTTGTCACCTTACGAGCTTCAAACCCATCTTCTATAAACTGTGCGAGATTTAGCAGTTGTCCAGTACAGTTTTTACCAGGGCGAAATCCAGATTGCTGAGGTATAAGTAAGGGGTCAATTACAGGTGATAGGCGATTTAAAGTCAATCTTTCCAGCAGTTTGTAGAGGTGACATAGTAGTGCAACTGGTCTAAAATTCTTTGGATTATCTCCTTCTTTGCCAGGTTTCAGCAAAGCGATCACTCGGCTCTTCCTCCAGATCTTTGGAATTTGGCTTCTGCTCACACAGTTGTTGAAAAGTTGGAGAATCCATTTCTTTGTTGTTACGCCAAAGTGTTTAATTTGCTCGGTCCGTATATCATCCAAGCCAGCTGATTTTCCATTTTTTCCAGTGATGGACGTAGCAAAGAGGAAATACACACATCAAAAAAAGTTTTGCATCACCTCGGTTCCAAGAGTTCCGGAACCTTTAAATACAAAGGGAATAGAGATCAACACAAACAACATTTCAGCTCGTTTTATTGCTCATGAGACCCACACATTGCATGTTGTACCATCATACAGCTAGACTTTCAGCATTTGTGGTCCAGATTGCAGTACACACCACTACCTCTAATACCCAGTAGCACGTCCTCTTGCATTGATGCATGCCTGTATTCGTCGTGGCATACTATCCACAAGTTCATCAAGACACTGTTGGTCCAAATTGTCCCACTCCTCAACGACAATTCGGCGTAAATCTCTCAGAGTGGTTGGTGGGTCAAGACGTCCATAAACAGCCCTTTTCAACATATCCCAGGCATGTTCGATAGGGTTCATGTCTGGCGAACATGCTGGCCACTGTAGTCGAGCGATGTCATTATCTTGAAGGAACGCATTCACAAGATGTGCACGATGAGGTCGAGAATTGTCGTCCATGAAGACAAATGCCTCTCCAATATTCTGCCGATATGGGTGCACTATGGGTCGGAGGATGTCATTCAGGTATCGTAAAGCCGTTTCGGAGCCTTCCATGACCACCAGTGGCGTACGTCGGCCCCACATAATGCCACCCCAAAACATCAGGGAACCACCACCTTGCTGCACTCGCTGGACAGTGTGTCTAAGACGTTCAGCCTGACCAGGGTGCCTCCAAACACGTCTCCGACGATTGTCTGGTTGAAGGCATATGCGACACTCATCGGTGAAGAGAACGTGATGCCAATTCTGTGGGGTCCATTCAGCATGTTGTTGGGCCCATCTGTACCGCGCTGCATGGTGTCGGGGTTGCAAAGCTGGACCTCGCCATGGACGTCGGGAGTGAAGTTGCGCATCATGCAGCCTATTGCGCACAGTTTGAGTTGAAACACGACGTCCTGTGGCTGAACGAAACGCATTATTCAACATGGTGGCATTGCTGTCAGGGTTCCTCCGAGCGGCAATCCGTAAGTAGCGGTCATCCACTACAGTAGTAGCCCTTGGGCGGCCTGAGCGAGGCCTGTCATCGACAGTTCCTGTATCTCTGTACCTCCTCCATGTCCGAACAACATCGCTTTGGTTCACTCTGAGACGCCTGGAAACTTCCCTTGTTGAGAGCCCTTCTTGACACAAAGTAACAATGCGGACGCGATCGAACTGCGGTATTGACCTTCTAGGCATGGTAGAACTACAGACAACATGAGCAGCGTACCTTCGTCCTGGTGGAATGACTGGAACTGATCGGCTGTCGTACCCCCTCCGTCTAATAGGCCCTGCTCATGCATGGTTGTTTACATTTTTGAGCAGTTTTAGTGACATCTATGAACAGTCAAAGGGACTGTATCTTTGATACAATATACACAGTCAACGTCTATATGCCGGAGATCTGGGAACCGAGGTGATGCAAAACTTTTTTTGATGTGTGTAGAAAGTATGTTGGCTCTGGAAAGGAGAGCATTTCTACAGAAAAGGAATCTGTTTACATGAATATATGATAGATTTAGGTTTGTGAAAGTCACTTTTGAAAGCCTTTCTGTGCAGCGTGGCAGTTTAATGGAAGTGAAACTTGGACTATTGGTGCAGCAGAAAAGAGGAGAACAGAAATATTTGAAATGTGGTGTGATAGAAAAATGATGAAGATCAGGTAGAGTAACAAATGAAAAGGTATTATGACAGGTGGGAGAGGAGAGATGTTTCTGGTGACTGCTAATAAAGAAAGGAGATTATTTAGCATTTAGCCTATGATGCATACAAAACAGTAATTAATATACAGGGTGTTTGAAAAAGAACTCCCTAGTTTTGATGTGTCCTAGAATCTGTACAAAGTGACATACACTATTCTAGTTTGTGATGTGTGATTCATCAACTCCCCTAGTTTTGATTTTATCAGCAGATTTTATTTCATGTAACAGTTGCAATTCGTAGGTGCGCAATTTAAGTCTTTTACGTACAACATCATACACAGTACCTTTAGGCACTACGTCTGATCATTGACTTCTTCGGGCTCCGAACACATGAAACCAGGATCTGTTCAACAACATCTTCAGAACTTCTTAATCTGCCTGATGATTTTACTTTTAAAACACTACCGGTTTCCTTGAAAGACTTTAACCAATGACGGATAGTTTTTGCTGTAGGTGGTTCACCACCATACTGACGCGGAGGTCCGAATTGGATTCCTGGCTCTGCCAAGAAATTTTAATTCTGGTCTGAGGGTTGCAACGGGGTACAGTCAGCCTTGTGAGGCAAAACTGGGAATTCCACAGTACGGTACTTTTGAGAAATAAATTATCAATTTGTAAAAATAAAAAATAAATTTAAAAAAGAACTGTTAACTGTTCTGCATAATAAATTGACAAATATTTAGGTATTTGCCATTCAAACTCCATAGGCCATAATAGAAAATTCATTAAGTATAAAATTATTTGTGTGTTGTGTTGTATTTTACATCTTCTTTTGTATTGCCAGTAATTGTAGGCTACACATACTTAGAATGTTATAATTAACTCTTATCTAAAACAATTACACAATGTTATATGCTCTAAGATATTGGTTCACATTTCTGGGTAATTTGCGATGACAATATGCTGAGGATACTCTAAATTTTCCAGGATAGACAGCCCCAACCGAATAAATGTATATTCGCCCCTGATTCGAATGATATATATAGCCCGAGAAAAAATCGATTGTTCGTTTTGTAATGGAATATTGTTCTATGTATTTTCAAGTCTACGTTTTGACACTCCTCCAAGATTTCATTTATTTACATGCAACATTTTCCACGTAACCACATCAATGAAGGAAAGGAGGGCCTCACGGCGTACCCATGCACACTGAATCGTGCACCACGGGGAGCTGCGGCACGTCCAGAGATGAAACGCTGGTTGTGGCTATTCTCAATGTAGGTTTTCCACATTGACATCCAGCAGTTTGTAGAGCTCCGTGGCAATCTTTCTTTATAAGGTAACATTGAAGAGTTTGCAGTCTTGCTTGTTTGCATCAATTTCCTTTTTTTTTTCAAATTAACTCCATGGAATAAAGTAACCTCAACTTGTGTACACCAACACAAGTACACGGGCCGATGACCACGAAGTACAACTCACTAAATGAAAGGACATGGTCTTCGGTGAGGGCAAGATCATTCACATACACAGTTAGGCCTTTCTCAGAAGATGTGTGTGTGTTTGAGTCTTCAGTCTTTTGATGCAGCCCTACATGTATCCTGTCCTGTGCTAATCGTTTCGTCTGTACACCTTACATCCGATACAATCTATCTACTCCTACAGTTCTTATCCTTGACCCATCCTTCCATAACTAAGTTTGCTAGTGCTGGGTGTTTTAGTACGTGTCCTATAATATGTATCTTTTCACCTTTACAACCTACAGACAAACTACCAGCCTAGAGTGAACTTCGGGAACCAATATATGAAGTACAACAGCTCCCCTAAGTATTTAGGAGTGAAATTGGACAGGGCATTAACTTTCAGACAGCATATTGAAACAAGTAGTTCCGTGACGAACTAAAGAGCCTAGTTTTCTTAAAAATTAAGATCCATACCAATCTATATAGACCTATCTAGAATAATGACGAAATCAAGTTGGTAATACTAACATTTCTAAGTACTGCAGTTTGAAATACACCTGAAATAGTGTAGCCTAATAGACTAACTTACAACAGTTGGCAGCCCAAGTGACTCTGAATATATTCATAGTTCCATTTCTTAAGGTATAGAATACACATAGAAAATTTGGATGAAGTATAATGGATAGTATGGACGTTACATGCTGATTGATATTGGATTTATCAGTGCGCGTAAAATCATGTTGGGAACAATGTCATATATGTGGTACTCAGAATTAACCTGAAATATTAGATCTATTATAGAGCCAATTTAGGATAAAATCCATTTGTTACTATAGAAGTTACATGTAATTAAAAATTGGAACTATCAGAAATCTTAGAATCATGTTGGCAGCACTGAGGTATATTAGTTACTCGATATTAATTTAGAATGTCAGGTACTATACGTGTGAAAAGTTTAGAGCTAATGGCTTGCATACTTTCTGATATATTGATATTAGGATTAAACAAATAGAGAGAACATTTATTAACAGTTGGCAGCCCTGCTGGTTCTTACGAATACGCATACTCATAACTCTTATGGTACACAAAGCACATACCAAATTTGGTTGAAATCCATTTGTTAGTGTAGAAGTTATATGAATTTAAAAACTGGACATATCAGCAGGCTTAGAATTGTGTTGGCAGCACTGAACTATATAAGTTACACCAAACTAAAGTAGAATGTCAGGTACTATACGTGTGCAAAGATTAAAGACGTTGGCTTGCAAATTTTCTGATATATTGATATTAGGGTTAAAACATAGAGAGAACATTTATTAACTGTTGGCAGCCCTGGTGACTCTTTAGAATACGCACAGTCATATCTTCTGTAGTACACATAATACCTAGGAAATTTGGTTGAAATCCAATTCATAGTATAGAAGTTACATGCATTTAGAAATTGGACCTATTGGCAGGCGTAGAGTCACGCTGGCAACACTGGCATGTATGGACTTCTGAAAATTTATCTGTAATGTTATTATCTATGTGTGTGCCATTTCGGAATAGTTCGCATGCATAACTTCTGAGATATCCAACACAGAACTCAAATTTCTATTGCGGATTTTCAGCAGTTGGTAGCACTGACGTCAATTTCAAATATGGCCGTGAGATACTCAGGTAGCCTATATATCTTTACTCTTACGAAATTTGGTTTCGATAGCTGCAGCCGTTTAGGTGTTGATAGTGGGGACACACACACAGACAGATAGACACACATTATCCCGGATCGATCACATAAGTCCACTTTTTCCTCATTTTTGCAAAATGAGAAAAGTAGGCGAAACGGCAGCTAAATTAAAAATCCGTAATAACCTACTAAGTATGTTAGCTGGAACATCAAGGGGCGCTGATGCCAATACTATCAGGACTACTGCTTTGGCTATCGTATACCCTCCAGCTGAATACGATGCAGGCGTATGGTTGAACAGCTCCCATTGCCAACTGGTTGATATTCAACTCCGCTAGACAATGCGTAGTATCTCTGGCACTCTACATTGCACTACCTCACAGTGGCTACCTGTATAGTGTAATATTGTTCCTCCTCACATAAGGAGACAGCAAACTTTTTCCCACCTGTGGCGCAGAACTACGGATAATGAAGTTCTCCCAATTCACCTAGACATCAATCAACCTTCTACATCCAGGTTGAAATCACGGAAACCAGCCTACAAGACGGCTATGGAACTTACTTTAGCACTGTCCGATCCCCGAAATACATGTAAAGTTTAATGGTCTACCTCTCCCCCTCGTGGCCTAATTGAAGTACTTGATCCTACTATCAAACTACCTGGATTCCATCTCCCTCGAGCTGTCTGGTCCTGTCTCAACAGAATTTGATGTGGCACTGCTCGAACTATAGCAGCCTTACATCAGTGGGGTTGGATAGACTCGCCTCGTTGTGAATGTGGATATGAAGTGCAAACCATCAAGTACATCGTGCAGAAATGCCCTCTATATGTACTCGGGGTCCATAGAAGAACTTCACGCAGCCACTCCACTGGCATTTGAATGGGTTAAAGACCTGGCAGCCCATATATGAAGGGTCCTAATGCTGAAAATTGTCTATTGTGTAAATTTATACATATACAGGGTGTTTGAAAAAGAACTCCCTAGTTTTAATGTGTCCTAGAATCTGTACAAAGTGACATACACTATTCTAGTTTGTGGTGTATGATTCATCAACTCTCCGAGTTTGGCTCCCCTGCAGTTGGCAGGTCTGCTTGACCTTGAGACAGCCCCAGTGCTGTTTGTTTCCTCTGTTCCCTCAGTTCAGCCCAGGCAATGCGTGCAATGTGTGCTCCGCAACAGAAAGCACAGTGTGTTATTTGGCTTGTGAAAACTGAGTCAGTTATAACAGTGCAGCGTAATTTTAGACGTGATCCGGGGCGGCAGCCAAGAATTCTAGACGCTACACCACGAGCTAGTCTAATTTCAGTCTTAATATTATTTATAACTTAGCCAATAAGTTAAGATTAGGGTACAACCTAATGTACAATTATTTTTTGCTTTTACCAAAGCAACACATTCTTACATTCTTTTTTTTTTGTGGCTTTCTTCGGGGGAGAATCGAAGCCCCCACAGCTCCCCCTTATAAACACCCCTGATTCGAATATTCGATTATTTCAACTATTTTGGATGTTTGCTAATTCGAAATTTGAACAAATAATTCGATTATTAGAATGTTCGAACAATGCGGATGTCCGAATACTTCGGTTGTTCGATTGGTCGATTGTTCAAATAAATCGAACAGTTCAAATATTAAGTTATTCGAAGAACATAAGTATTACCCATTTAAGATTTGATTGCCGCTGAGCGTGGCTGCGCCAGTGTTTGTTGTTTATTGTAGCAGCTGCCCCGCGGGGCGAATCAGAGAACACAACGATGACAGAGTGCATTCTGCACATAAGTCAAGCAGCATTGCGCGTCACAGGAGGTCATGCCACCACGGACAGTTAAACGATGACTGAGGATACTGGAGCTGAGTCATATCTTACTCGCGCAACTGTACCTGTTAACGAAGCAGGCTGACGTGTGACACAAGTAAACAAAGAATAGTTCCCATCTCGACCACTCGCAATCAATTCGATGATTATAAGTACCCCAATATTACAGCAATTTTTCTAAAAAAATATGCCCAGTGGAAGAGTTGTTCGAAGCAAGGGTGAATCCGAGGGGTCAGATGGGGGCTAACGCTTTCCCCATTCAGCCTGATAGATCCTTATGAATGAAACCATTCAAAATAAGTATCACTTGAGTCGTCCAGTTGCAAAACTCGTTTAATCCACTTGTGAATAAGGATCATGTCGTAAAATTATTTATGTTCGACCCTCACTATTAAATGTCTGGAAACTGTATCATAATGATGGTCATTATAACACTATTTTTCATTATGAAACAGTTTCTCCCACCAATCACAGATCAAGAAACAGTTGTTTGACCAATTAGATAAGGATACGTTCGCGCATGTGCTCAAAATCCAACATGTCTATATAAATTACCGAAAGTGCACCGTCCATATGTTCGCGTAAATAAACTGGTGAATATGAGACAAAAATAGCACTGTACCTTAATATCCTCAAATCCAATTTCTACACAGCGGGTTGTTTTCAATCGACTTCGGTGACAGTTTTACTGAATACTGGTGCACAATCTGAACATATGGCGGCTGGCTGCGTGGCTCAGCGGTAACGTTCTCGCTTGCTCAGCCCAAGATTGCTGGTTCGTATCCTGGCGCAGTCAGCTGGCATTTGAGGGTGCGAAAATGCGAGGGAGCCGTGTCAGTAGATTTACTGGCACGTTAAAGATACCCTTCGGGGCAAAATTCCGGCACCCCGGCGTCTCTAAAAGCCAGAGTAGTTAAAAGGGACGTAAAACCAATAACATTATTATTATGAACATATGGCATTGAAGCACACAGAGCGCATGCGTCGGTCAACCAGAGAGCTTGGAGAACAGAGATATACTACCCAGCGCAGCACCCGATCACAAAATTTTAGTGACTGAACAGATATTTATGAATATTTATGTTAAAACATATAATAAAGTTATAATTATCGTCGAACATAAACAGTCGTATGCAACTCGCCTATAATGGTAATTAAGATACTCGTATGGAAATTATAAAACTCGCATACGCTCGTTTTATAAACATACTTGTGTCTTAATTATAGCCATTATAGGCTCGTTGCATAATGTACTATTATTAAATAATTTTATTTGATTGTATTTTATTTTATTTTATATTATTTTATTCTATTTTACTTTATTTTATTTTATTTTGTTTTTCTTTGTTTAATTTAATTTAATTTTGGTTTGTTTTTGGTTTTTGTTTTGTTTTATTTTATTTTTGTTTTTAATTTGCTTTGTTTATTTTGTTTTATTTTATTTTGCTTTTATTTTGATCTTGTTTTGTTTATTTTTATTTTATTTTGTTTTATTTTGATTTTCCAGAAAACTAACACAAAACAAAACAAAAACAAAACACGAAGAAAAAACAAAATTCAAAAACAAGAGCAAAAGCAGAAAACAAAAAACACAAAGCAAAAAGCAAAATTCAAAAATAGCAAAAGCAGAAATCAAACACAAAACCAAAACCAAGAAAGAAAAACAAAAAGAAAAATTCAAAAGCAAAAGCACAAAGCAAACACAAAACCAAAAACACAAAGCAAAAAGTAGAAAACAACAAATACAAAAGATGCGCGAGGCAAAGTCCAGAGAAACGTTTCACATGAAAATGATTCTTATTCACAAGTGGATTAAACGAGTTTTGCAACTCGACAACTCACTTGTGATCTCTTTCTTTCTTTTCTTCTTTCTTTCTTTCTTTCTTTCTTTCTTTCTTTCTTTCTTTCTTTCCGATTTTCGTGACGAAAGGCTACTCGATACTTGCATTTCAAATCTCCGCAGAACACTTTTACTTTTACTTAGTATTTTAATTTCCCTCCCTCAGATCTCAGTTTCCTTTGATTGGTTATTGCATTTATCTTTCATCACACAAACACTTTAATTACGATTCTGGCGAGCGGTTAAATAATTTAAAGCCACCTCCCAAACTCTTTGAAGAGTGAGACGAACGGAAAAGTTCGTGCTAAAAATCATAAAAGCGTGAGCAGCTCGGGTTTAAGTGTCGCGGAAGGAAGTGGAATCCATTAGAGAACTATCCTAATTAGTTGCTGGGATGTCCCACAGAGTGTGTCAACAGCCCAGGCAGGGAGGCGGATCACGTCCGCTGCCGCGCTCCGGGTCGCTCCAGTCTTGAGCGGGTTATGCAAGCGGTTCAATCTCCAACGACAGGGCTGTACAAAGTAGTCACTTTGCTTCAATTAGTCAACTTCGAAAAGTGCTGCAATCTCTTGTGTAGAGCTAACCACTGTTCTTTGAAAAGGCACTCTATCACCGATCAAAGGGGTGACCAACATCAGCACATTCCTCATCCCCCAGGGGTGACGAATCTAATATATTTTATATGTATTTGGAGAGATGGCATTTATAAGTCAAGGATAGAAGTAACATGTCGATGGTCTAGCTGTCTGTTGTTGAGTAAGGCAAGATAATAATATTGTTATTGGTTTTACGTCCCTTTTAACTGCTGCGGCTTTTAGAGACGCCGAGATGCCAGAAATTTGCCCCGAAGGGAATCTTTAACGTGCCAGTAAATTAATTGACACGGCTCCCTCTCATTTGGCATCCTCAAATACCAGCTGGCTGCACCAGGATTCCATCCTCCAGCCTTGGGAAACGCAGGCAAGAGCATTACCGCTGATTGTGAGCCAAGCAGCCAGTCAGAGAGAGGAAGGAGAGGCATCAGCAGTCGAGATCCTGTTCACAAGACAAAAGTATAATGCCTAATGCTTCTGAAACAAAGTTTACTTATATAATGCCTATGAACAACTATATTTTCAATTTTAATTAATTCTTCCGTCTCTCTTTCATTACTTTTTCCTCTTACTTATTTTTCAATGGCTCGAAATTATTTTTCCATCTTTTATTGACACTTGCTACGTGGGAATGATTCTTCAAATAATGATCGAATAAGGTGTCATTAATACTTGGTAGTGATTTGTAAACCATGGACCTGGCGTTGTTTCCACCTACTTGTAGTTGACTTCTAATTTCCCATATTTCACATTTACATCCGTAAGTCAACTCTTGTTCTCGTTCAATCACGCCGGTATTAAGTTAGGACATCAAAGTTGTCCTTCAATTTTGTTAATCAATGAATCACTTTTAGGTCAGGCAACACAGTAATGTACACAATTAAATTAGACTGCGATTAACAATATTCCTCGAAGCCTCCGTGGCTTCACGCCGGCCTCTCAACGCTAGGTCCGTGGTTCAAATCCCGGCCACTCCATGTGAGATCTGTGCTGGACAAAACGGAGGCAGACAGGTTTTTCTCCGGGTACTCCGGTTTTCCCTGTCAAAATTTCATTCCAGCAACACTCTCCACTATCATTTCATTTCGTCTGTCATTCATTTAATCATTGCCCCAGAGGAGTGCGTCAGGCCTCGGCAGCCGGCACAGTTCATATCCTCGCCGCTAGATAGGGGCTCCATTCATTCAATTCCTGACCCGGTCGGAGACTGGAAGCAGGCTGTGGATTTTCATTTTCATTAACAATATTCCTCACGTCCACCTACATGGAAAAATAACAGGGCTAGATAACTTAACAGTAACCATAACGTAACGTAATTAGGGAATGTACCGGAAAACTCCATGAGTGTATTTAGGTAAATGCGTTACAGAACGAATTACTTCGTTTCGACAAGAATACCGTATTTATCATATACTATCACAATAGCGTTAAATTCAGTAACCGAATTGAAGAACGCTATTATTCCGGTCCCTACCAATAACGTTATTGGGAGGATGGCTCACATAGTGAATAACTGAATAACGTTATTGGCATCATTTCGTTATTAGTTCAACCTGATGTCGAAGAACGAAATTGAACGAACTGCTGACAATAACGTTATTCGAAAGGCGCGTAAAGGAAGTTCCTCATAAAACGTTATTCGCCGGTTTTCGTTATTTGTCTTACCCAATCTTTAAGGAACAAAATTGTGAGTGCTACCGACGATAACGTTGTTAAAAAGACGGCTAAAATTGAGTTCTACAAATTAATGTTATTCCCATTTCTTGTTTATTATTAATCAAATCCAATCTTTACGACAAGAAATTGTGTATATTCCGTCAAGAACGTTATTACAGCTCGAACAGAGGGCCATAACGTTATTGTTACTAAATGTGATGTAGAAAGAGCGACGTTGTGTGGGATTAGTCACATTATACAAAGAAGGGTTATATGAAATATTTTAGCACATTGCAATAATAAAGTAGGTGCCTTTTCCCATTACGAAATTTAGTAGGTAATAGGCCTACTAACATTTCTAATTAGATTGGAATATACCTGAAATATTCTAATACAGCACTACAGTTGGTAGCCTAGGTGACTCTGAATATATCCTTAGTTCCATCTCTTAAGGTACATAATGCACATATAACATTCGGTTGAAGTCCAATGGGAGGGGGGGGGCGTGGTGACTCAGCGGACTAGCTGTATGCCTCTCACCAAGGCGGTCCGGGTTCGATTCCCGGTCAATGCATGTGAGATTTTCGAAGTGAAATGCCATGTCCTGTGGTTCGGATTCCACGTAAAAAGGAGGTCCCGTGGCTCATGATCTACAGATTAACGGTCACGTTAAACTACAAGCTTCCTTCCTTCCTTCCTTGGAAGTCCAATGGATAGTATGGACGTTGCATGTTGTGAAATATTGGATCTATCAGTGTATGTAAAATCATATTGGCAACAAGGTCATGCACGTGTGCTCAGAATTAATCTGAAATAATACTATATTTTATAGTGCCAATTTTGGATAACATCCATTTGTTGGTATATAAGTTACATGCATTTTCAGCAGGCTTAGAATTATGTTGGCAGCACTGACGCACATTAGTTACTCGAAATTAATCTGAAATTTTAGGTACCATACGTGTGTAACATTCAGAGATGTTGGCTAGCATACTTTCTGATATATTGCTACTAGGATAAAAAAGAGAATGACCATTCATTAGCAGTTGGCGGCCCTGCTGGCTCTCAAGTATAAGCATACTCATATCTGTTATAGTACAAAAAGCACATACGAAATTTGGTTAAAATCCAATTGATAGTATAGAAGTTAGATACACTTAAACATTGGACTTATCCGCAGGCTTAAAATCATGTTGGCAACACTGTCATTTATGCGCTTCTTAAAATATATATATATGGAATGTTATTATCTCTATGTGTACTAATTTTGGAAGAGTTCGCATGCATAACGTATGATAAATCCAACATAGAGCTCAAAGGTGAATTGTGATTTTTCTGCGCAATTACTAGCACTGAAGTAATTTTCAAATATGCCCGTGAGATATTCAGATATAGATCTTTACTTACACCAAATTTGGTTTCAATAACTGCAGCCGCCTAGGAGGGACAAACAGACATTTGCCTGGATCGATGTCATAATTCTACTTTTTCCTCATTTTTACAAAATGTGAAAAGCAGGCTAAAATAGTACGTAGAATATACGATGGCTACTGTATAACATCCAACCTTAGGTGCTTCTATACTGTGCTGAACAGTACCCGCTGCTTATGGACATATCACATGTGTTGTACCGCAATCATTGGCCATCAGCGTACAAATGGTACAGATTGTAACGTTAAAGCTTGTATACAGGCACAATTCCGGTATAGGCTTGAATAACGTTATTCGCAGCAGCATTCCGTGTCCCGATTGGCTCAGCTGCAAGAAATCAAACATGGAGGAAAGTTGTGGATTTAGAGTAATATTTGCAGTTTATGGGCATTATTAATCCAAATCAGTCATTAAGATGCGTTGCGTTGAATACATAAAGAGGCACTGACTGATTGAACGCATTCCTGTCAGTATTTACGATTTAACTGAAATAATTCGACATTCAGCTATACGCATGAAGTTACGTAACTATGAGCTAGGCTAGTAAGTGAAAAGTGTACGAGTGCTATAGCTGTAACTTAGAATCCAATGGATCTCGGGTTCGAGACGCTCTAGGGCCAAATTTTTTATTCTTTTTGAATTATTTTGTTGCATTCACACTACTTTTCTTGTGAGTTTCCAACTACTATTTATTCGCATGATCTACGGAGATGATGTTAATAATGGATATTGGTAGGAAAATTATTCTATTCTATCATTCAAATTTGTACTTCCCCATACAAAACCATGAATATTTGTACTATTCGTGAAAGTATAATAATATTTTCATATCACAATAATAGTCTATGTTTACTCCACAATAAATAATAATATTAACAATAAGGAGAAATAGTTTCGTGACGATCTAAAGAGCATACTTTTCTTTATATTTAAGATTCATGCCAATGATTAAACTATATAGACCTATCTAGAATAATGACGAAATGTATTTGTTAATACTAGCATTTCTAATTATATTGGAATATACCTGAAGTATTCTAATACAGCACTACAGTTGGCAGCCTATGTGACTGTGAATATATCTTTAGTTCCATCTCCTAAGGTACAGAATGCACATACAACATTTGGTTGAAATCCAATGGATAGTATGGACGTTGCATGTTGTGAAATATTGGATCTATCTGTGCGTATAAAATCATATTGGCAACAAGGTCATGCACGTGTGATCAGAATTAATCTGAAATAATCTCTTCTCTTCTCTTCTCTTAGTCGTTTACCCTCCAGGTTGGTGGAACCCACGGACTCAGCGAGGGAACTCACCACTACCGCCTCTATGGGCAATGTCCTAGAGCTGGGAACATCTAATCGGAGTGGATACAACTGGTGAGGTGTGATTGGCACCTCGCCCAGGCGGCCTCACCTGCAAAGCGAACAGGGGCCTCATGAGGGAAGGTAATGGATGGTCAGGATGGATAGGCAAGGAAGAGGGAAGGAGGCGGCCGTGGCCTTGAAGAAGGTACTGTCCCCGTTTACCCGGATAGTAGGCTGTCAGATATCCGCCCCCTCAATCGGATTGCCAAAAATCAACCGCACCGGCTCAGCTACACCAATGAAAATGGCACTGACAGATACTACCGAGGTTTGAGCACGGAAGTTAACAAGAAATTATTGTGGAACACACCAAAATAGACGGGGGTTCATACTTACCTCTACTTACCTCTTAAAAACTATCTCGGGGATTGGGTTGACAACAGGATCTCTAAAGTATGCTCCCACAATAACCTCCACCATGACATTTAAAAATGAACCAGAACGAAGACAAGAACTTTGAACTGTACAAAAGCTTTTATTTCAAATAAAGGGTATGATTTTAACAACTCAACAAAATAAATGTGGCTATCAGTAGCCCATGTCAATCTGACTATGTCCTCCTGAAGGACTTGCAAAGTTATCCAACAACATGTTAGCTCCCAGGAGCTCAAAATAACGTAACATTCATAGCACACTTGGACTGGAAAAGGAAGTGAGGACGAGACACATGTATAGAGCATTTGTTTTCTTTTAATAAACATGACACTGATATATATAGGCACAAGGCCAGAATGTAGACGACCTTGCCCGCTGATAACCAGTTGTCTGGCCAGCTGCGATCGACCCTTCAACATGTCGTGCACCTGTCAAATGGACTCACTTGTCCTGCTATGTTGCGTAAGAATCCAGCTCCCTCTCAAAAGTTTTAAATGTCCGCAATACAACAGAAATATAGTTACGCAAATCTTTCAAATGCTTTACTCACACACCACTGGATTATTCTGACAATCCCTAAACTTGTTTAATTAGCATTCAAATGTTTAATAAGCGTTGTTTAGAGTATGAAACAAACTCTTAAATGTTTACAACAAAAGCTCAAAAATAATTTATAACAATTAGAAATTGTTTATAATATTTGTCAAAGACAATTAATAAAAAAAAATTAAACACGCCTCTAACATTACTTTCGTTCCACATTATTGTCAAAGATATTTACATCATTATTTACAATATTAACATTTAAATTATTTAAATTATTAATTTAAGAAATACATTTAACCACATGTTCATCCGGTTGGTAATTTCATAATCGTGTCAATATAATGAAGGTTAGTTATACATATTAATGTCACAATCTGGTTTAATAAGGGTTGTAATAATTATTATAATTATTTGTGACGGTAATCTTCATTCAAAATCTTATCTCAAATTCTTTCAAAACTCTTGTTAATTATAACAGTAAATTCACTTGATTAATTTTCAAAGGACTAAGACAATACACTCCATCGGAAAATACTTCGCTTACAAAATAATGCACAAAACTGCATTAAAATAGGCCCAAAATTCATCATATATTAATATATATGGCATCAAAATCTTCCACAGAACTCACAAAAATCTCCACTAACAAATTCTTCAACATCATTAATTACTGTGGGAACCTTCTTCATTAATTCAAGGGCATTATACATCAGCGACTTTCAACACGTCCGCTGCACTAGCGATTATACATTCATAGTTCCACTTCAAAAATTCTTATAATCATTAATTGTTTCAAAACTGTTATCTTAAACCTTCGTGGATTTCATTCATGAATCGAAATGAAGTAAAAATTTGCCAATCACAAACAAATTTAATAGTGAATACGCTTATATACGCCTGTCTGGTCTATCAAAATTTAAGATTAACATCTTCAAAGAATTGTAGTATAAAAATACTATCATCAAACAAAGTGCGACTAAACTGCAAAATAGTCGAATAGAATCCAATTAGACTGGGGAATGCAAACATCATTATATAAATCTCTAATTGGGAAAAAACTCCTAACAAAAGTTCATGATTTTAATGCATTCAATAATTCATAATTAAAGTTCATCTTTCACAAAATTGTCTATGATGCAATGGTCGTTCATAACTGACGATAAATCTCTGTGTTGCAATCAGTTCAAATAACGACTAGTATTTCCAAGATCGTCGACAACGTAATGGATTTTAACGCTCTAAAATCATTTAAATGTTCTTCCTTCTTGATGATGACAGAAAATTGGTCAAAGTAATTAAACTGGGGTAGAATTACTTTAATAAAGTGACACGCTGTCTGAATTTAAATCTGCCATAAAAATCATTAACTTATAGTCAAATCGTGACTACAAAAATAAGCAAATTACTGAAAAATCTAAATATCAGTCTCAACTGATCCAAAATCATTTAACTATGCCCATGACATAACAATGTCTTAATAAATCGTCGAAAAAGGCATAACTCATCAAGGTGTACTGAGTACAGGAATCTCAAACAAGAATATAGGGCAAGATACATGAGGACAGAAAATATGGGAAAATGGTTGCTCAGATATCGCTAAAAAAAACTCAAATAAAACAATAAACGTTCACGACTACCTTATCTGCCGATTGAAGTTCCAGAGGAAAATTCCCCAAAGAAGACTGCTGATGGATCCATTTCACCAACTTGAAGATGAGCTCCATCCTCCAAACAGGAAACAGCACCCTCGGAGAATCGAACTGCTTCCTCCTCCGGAAATTGCACTGCTCCGTGTAGACGAAAGACATCCTTCCGGCAAAATTCTTCTTTGTGAGTCGGGACTACCCTGACCTCTCTTGAAAAATCCCTGAAGTTCCAGTAGAAAATCGCCATGAAGTTTTTGTAGTAATTTCCGAAGAAATATTCATATTCAGTGAGTATGACATCGTTTCCATTGCTGTTTGATAGTATTCAGCGTTGAACCACGAAACATGGGTGGAGATGGTTATTCACCACATGTTCGCTTGTGTGGAATGGCAATTAGCGAAGATCCATGCTGCTATCTTACTCCGTTAATATATGTCCCAATCGCATTAAAGTCCTTTAGCCTTCCATCTTCTCTTCGGTTATGGTAATAGTAGAACAAACTGCCATATTAAACTGCTCCATAATACTGTAGCGTTGTGTCACAATTCAATCTGAAGTCTCCCTGTTATACTAGCAGTGTCAGCCGTAGCGTAGAATCTGACGATATAAAGTGCTTCTCAGGTGGAGAGAAAATCACTTTTGTCAGACGTCTAAAATTGCTAATATCTTCTAAAATAACTCCTTGAAATTGTTCAAATTTCCTACACTCCTTAATGTAGCACTGCACAATAGGATTAGCTTATAGGCAACCGCTAACTGTTCATAGCTAATCTTGTAGACGCGTTATAATGTGCGTTTTAACTTCACCTAGTTTTACTCACAGTAAACTTGCACTGCTTGTCTGCTCGAATCTCGTTTAATGCGGTGGCTTCACCATGCGTTATAATGACGACTCTTTCTACTATTTTCACTCGACGTCTCACCAAATCAGAAAAACGACTATATAAGAACTGATACTGAAGATCTGAGCTTAGGTTCTGACGATTTGAGATCTGACGATATGAGATATCAGATATGAGAGGTCTCTTCTGCGCAAGGCCTTTTATAAACTTCATAAGGGGCGTATCCATCCCTTCAATAGCGTGTTACTGCGTCATCGCTAGAAGTTCCAACTTCGTCAATACATGACGGATTTTCAAAATTCAAAAACTGAAAATAAATTTCACCAAAATTCCAGATCAATTCCTCTACTGCAAATGGATTTCCACAATTCTGCATTCCAAAAGTAGTAAAAATACCATAGTTTCAGCAATCTCCGTCTTCCTTCAAACTATCGTTCATTGGTTCGAGCCTCCCCTCCAATAGCATAATTTCTTCCTCAGCAGAATTCCACGTTTCCTGCGACTGCGTCGTAAATCTCGGATCTTTCTCGAATAAATGCTGACGTCATTGAGAATCTCAGCTCAAGTATCCTGCTGGCATAACGTCTGCGTCATCCGTGCTTACGTCATGACTACCCACGTCATAACTATGACAGCCATAACTTTCTTCATAATTTTCCAAAATAGCCACCGTGGTCTCTATATAATTCAATTTACGGGGGCATTCTCCCCTCACCACGTTTTTTAAAAACAGTTGCAAATTGTTTTTAAACTCAGTGCTACAAGTACCTCAACTCTCTTGAACACGAAATTGAATTATTACTGGCTTACTCTAGGATAGTATCTTTTCAAATTTCCAGCATTGAACTTGCCGTAAATGACATTATTCTCATCATCGTAGAGCTCATAACAGTTGTTTCCATAGGCATTCGTAATTCTAAACGGACCCATAAACACATTTCAAAACTTGGGATAGATTTTCTTGCTCATATCAGCCTTGACAGGTCTGCGTAGTAATACAAGATTTCCAACTTGTAAGGGTGCACCAAAACGTTTTCCAGCTACTCTTTTCAATCGTTTCTCTGCTGCTTTCTGGAGTTGTTCCTTCGCCTTTTCAATCCTCTGCTGCCTTCCTAGTTCGGGATCTCTAAGAACGTGGTTGAAAAGATTATCCCACGGCCTTTCTGGGTTTCTTCCTAGATGAAGTCGCATTGGCACTTCTCCTGTGCTCTCCTGCACTGTAGAGTTCAGACATTCCTCAATAAGGGACACAAATCTCACCCAACCAGAATGATCATTTGGACAGAAAATTCGACAGAATTTCGAAAATTCAGCCATATATCTTTCTGAGGAATTCGATTCTGGGTAACGCACGCTTGAAAATAAGTGCTTAATGCCAAGCCTTTCCATATCCGCAGCAAATTCCAAGGATGTAAACTGCGTTCCATGATCTGACAGTAGATATTCTGGTTTACCAGCTTTAGGAAATACAGCATTTTCCAGTCTGCTTACAACGTTCCTCGTGTTAGCTTTCTGCATGGGACTCATTGTAACAAATTTTGAGAAAACATCCACGGTAACCAACAGGTATTGGTTACCCTGATATCCCTTCGGACAGGGGCCAAATATATCCGTCGCCATGAGTTCGTTTGGTTTAGAAGGAATCATAGCCTTCGGTTTTCCTTTCAATAAAGCAGAAGCATACTTTGCTCTTTGACATTTGTCACATGATCGAATGACCTTGGCAATGCTGGAACGCATGTTAGTCCAAATAAATCTCTCTTTAAGAGTATTAAGAGTTTTATCTAAACCGGCATGTCCAGTTGCGTGATGAGCTACCCACACTAAATTGACAACAAGTTTAGGTGGCACGACTATTCGGAGTTTTGTATGCGCAGAGTCAGCATACTTGCATACGATGTCTCCACTCAAGACAAAGTGTCGTGAATTTCTCCGTGTAGCTGCATTGTCAACATCAGTATTGTCCATGTAACCCTTGAGGAACCTGTACATTTTCCTTATTGGAGCGTGTCTCTTCTGTGACACACCGATTCGGGCTAACCTCCTAACGGTTTCTTGATCTTCTTGCTCCAATTGTACATGGTGTATCTGCACATTTTTAATAGGGTTACGTGATAGAGCATCAGCCAGTAAGTTATCATTCCCAGGCTGGTGGACGATAGTGGCGTTATACTGTTGGGTGAACAAAGCCCAACGTGTCAGTCTATCACTCGACATGTCAGTTTGCAGCATAAACTGTAGTGCTTTATGGTCAGTAATAATAATGACATTATGTCCCAGCAGGATTTTCTTCCACGCTTGCAATGCTGTTACAAAAGCTAACGCTTCAAGTTCAGTCGTGAAGTAGTTTTCCTCGTGTTTCTTCAACTTCCGACTAGTGAATGCAATGTAGTGCTTGTTGCCTGCCTCGTCTTTCTGGTATAAGACTGCACTAATGCCTATTCTTGATGCATCAGACTCAATATAAAACACCTTCTCAAAGTCTGGGTACTCCAGTTTCACGTTATTCCTGAGCATCTCTTTTGCTTTCTCAAAAGCCTCGTCTGCAGCGGTACTCCATTTCCATCTGTTATTCTTCTTGAGTAAGTCATACAGAGGAGCCATAATTTCAGAGTATCTTGGACAGTGGCTGCTAATAAATTGGCATGCGCCTACAAATTCTCTGACTTGTTTCACCTTAGTTGGCTTTGGAAATCTCGTGATCGCCTCTACTTTTTGCATGTTTGGATGATATCCATCTTTATCAATAGTATGCCCCAAGTAATTTATCTCCTTCTTCAAGAATTGACATTTTCCAAAATTGACCTTGATATTGGCCTCCCTTAAATTCTCGAACAACTTTCTCAAGTGCACTAAATGTTCTGCGGCGCTGGGTGAAGATACGATTAAATCGTCAATGTAGCAAATTACATTTTCTTTCACTTCGTCAGTGAGCTTACTATCAAGTGCTCGAATAAGTGCTGGTCCACTGTTAACCATACCAAAAGGCATTCTGACAAAGACCCATGACGTCTGGTCAAATAAGAATCCAGTGTACTGCATACTATCTTCTTTTAGTTGAACTTGATAAAATGAAGACGTCAAGTCAAGAACGCTGAAACATGCTCTCCCTTTGAATTTTCGAAGCAGATCTCTAATCTTGGGTGGTCGGTCATTTTCTGGAAGAATCTTCAAGTTGATGGTCCTGGCATCGAGACAAAGACGTATCTGACCATTACTTTTCTTCACTACTGTGATGGGGTTTATATAAGACGACGCCTGTTTTTTAATAATCCCGTCTACCTCCATTTTTCTGATTAACCCTCGTACTTCTTGATAGTATTTCTCAGGTATGGGGTATATTCTCTTCTGGTAAGGGGTTTCATCTGTCAGCCTTATCTTGTACTTATAATCCTTAATCAATCCAGGCTTTTCATCAAAAATATCTTGGAATTCCTTTATCAGATCCTCAAATTCCCCCTGAATTTCTTCAAATCCTTCAGTTTTTCTACAGGGTATTTCTGCTGAATTTTCTACTTCATTAATTATGGTATTCAAAATTTCTTCCCTAAGGTCTATTTCCAGACTGTCTTTCACGTCCTGTTTTTCTATCTCTTCTGTGATCATGTACCCATCATTAAAGCTAATACTTCTGTTCTTCATGTCAATAATAGCTCCAACCTTCGATATAAAATCGATTCCAAGCACCATATCAAAATTGATCTTGCTCACCACAATAAAGATCTGTTCAAAATTCCTTCCATTGATCTCAAAGTTCAATAACACTTGAATCTTGCACTTCACTGCCTTATCTTGGAATATCCCTCTCACTTTGACGGTAGAAACAGGTAGAACTGTCATGTTCTCTCCTCTTAGCAGACTTTGATAACATTCCTCTGAAATGATGGAGATAATTGCACCAGTATCCATCAGGGCTTTGTACTGTTGGCCATCTATCAGTACAGAAATAATAGGTAAGGCACATGGTCTTTCCTCTTTAACGATACCCCTCTCTTCTAGCAAATCTTCATCAGTAACTTCATATATCTCATTAATTGTAATCAGGTGTGGTGTGGCAATGTATTTACAAGTTCTCACTGTCGTTGAGAAATCGGCGTTTTTTTTTGTGTTACCGACCTCAAAATTCTGCTGGCTCGTAGAAGGCCCAGGATCGATTACAACATCCTGCCTTTTCTTTTGGTTTTCGGCTTCTTTTTCCCGTAATTCTTTCAGGTATTGCTGGCTTTCCCTCTCTCTTTCCTGATACTGATCGGGTGTCATAATCTGACCTTGAGGATTCTGATTTCCATTTTGGTTCTGGTTATTTCTATTATAATTTCTGTTATAACCATTATTGTTGTAATATTTGCCTCTTCCATTGTTGTAATTTCCTCGATTATAGTTCCAGCCTCTTCTCTGTTGATACGGACGGTAACCTTGCGATCTGTTATTTCGAAACTGATTATTCCTGTGAGGACCTACATTGTCAGTTTTCTCTTCATCTGGCTTGTCAGTTTGTTGGACTTGGTCCATATATACAGTATTTATTTCTTTGAAGTCATGACTTTGACCTTTCTGTACCACGTTAGGCATTGGACTTGTGTAGTCTAACCTCTTCAGTAATTCATCCATGCTGGTCAAATCCCTGATGTTTGACGAAATGATTAGTCTCCTCACCTCCACAGGCAGCATACGAGAAATCGCATCAATTAATTGCTCCGTTGACAATGGGGGTTGCAAAAATCTCAAGCGGGACAATTGACTCGTAAAGAAATCAGCGTACCGTGTTGGAAGAGTACCTGAGTATTTTCTTGAATAAACCTCCGCTCTTAACGAATTCTGCGCTTCTATGGACCAAAATCGTTTGATTAATGCCTCTGCAAACTCGTCAAAGTTACTGAATGTGTATCTAAAAGCGCGAAACCATTCAAGGGGTCCTCCAATCAAAAATCTCTCCACTATCTTCATCTCTCTCTCTCTCTCTGGGAATGTGAGCTTCGATGAAATAATCTTTGAGGTTCCTGACATATTCTATAGGCGTCAAACTATCAGTGTTGCTGAATTTTTGCGGTTTGTCTTCAAAATTCCTGATGACCGTCACGTTCCTCGGATATGCATCCGGGTAGTTTTTCCCACTATCTCGGTAGTTCCACTCAGGTTCCATATTCCTCTCGTCATCTTCCTCCCTGAATCTGGATATACGTTCTTCAGGAGTCACGTCCCTCTCTTCTGGAGCTAGGTTATATCTTCTGGCATAAT
The DNA here is from genome assembly GCA_946902985.2 of Meconema thalassinum. Classification (NCBI taxonomy): domain Eukaryota; kingdom Metazoa; phylum Arthropoda; class Insecta; order Orthoptera; family Tettigoniidae; genus Meconema; species Meconema thalassinum. Next base: position 1,324,008,144 of record OX336388.2, on the reverse strand, counting down.
TCCTATTGGTTTCGCAAGCCAAGCCTTCTGTATCCTTGTCAGTAATCTCCGTTATGACTTTCTTGATTAACTCTTCTTTGTAGGTCTCCATCAAACTAGCTTCTCCTAGCTTCAAATTCTGCAGCTTGCTCGTCGTTTCATTCACATCAGAGACAACTTTATGAATCTGTTCCTCTAATGCAGATTTTAATGCTTGCACATCCTGACCTAATTGTGTTCTATCTTCTACTTGTCTCTCGGATAGCGAATCCATCCTGACGCTTAAATCTTTCCTAATCTGTACTACTTCATTGTTAATATCTATTTGAGTACTGGCAAGTTTCCTTTCAATACGTTCCTGAATTTGGGTTACATGTTCCCCACTTGACTTATTCCACTCGTCTTTCCATACTGCTACATTTGCCGTTAACATTTCTGCTATGTCTACTTCGATATCTTCTTTCAGTAATCTATTATGGTCTAATACCTGGGTTCTCATGACCTCTACATCATACTTTAAACCTGCTAAAGACGCTGTCGTTCTAACTGACTCATCAACTAATCTAGTCGTTAATGCACTCATATTACGCGTACAAAGGGTTTTCGAATTTTCTATCTCTTCCCTGACTTTATTTACATCCGTTTGGACTTTAGCAATATCTACGAAAACTGTGTTGACTTCTACTTGAATCTTATTTATATCACTTTGCATCTCATTTACATCCGAATGAATGTTATTAATATCAACCTGAACATTGGACACATCAGTTCTAACATTTTGGATTTCTCTTTGGACTTCCTCAACCTTGTCTTGGACAGTCGCAACATCATTTTAACAACAACTACTTCAGCCCTAGCACAAGAAATATCACCTCGGACATTAGCCACATCTAGATTCAACATTGTAAGATCTTTCTGTAACTTCGAAACATCAATTTTAACATCAGAAACATCCTTATGCATATTAGACAAATCTTTATGGACATTGGACACGTCTGTGCGCATGTCAGTTACAGTATTCTCGATTCCTTGGGTATTAATCTGTAAACGCGACATATTATCCTCTAAGTTAGCAGAACTGGTCTGAAGAACCTTCATGCTTTCACTCATCTGCTTCATACTGCTATTCAAGCTAGCAGACATATTACTAGCATTTTCCTCCATTCGATTAGTATTCCTAGCTTCCATCTCCTTCATACTGTTATTCAGGCTAGCAGACATCTCCTCTAACATCCTCCTAAGACTTTCATCTGCCATTACAATATTATTCAAAAATAGACTGCTGTAGGGACATACATCAATAGAGCAAAATAACAACATCTGAGCAACACTTTTCACCATATATAAATTTGATCAATTTTCTGTCTTAAATCTAATTTATAACTACCTTATAATTAACCTTCGAAGACCCTTCATGTTGAAACAAACTCAAGCACATGTTCAAATTTCCCTGGCTCATTTTAAAATATCCTAACACAAATAATTTACATTTACAATCCAAATAATTTAATTTTATATTTAATATGACTAAAACATGTCATAAACCGGTCAAATAAAATAAGATTCCAGATCATAGGCGATTTTCCTAAGTTTCCAGCCTATTTAACCTTTCAAGTTATATAAGATCTGATCTTTTCTGAGTGTAATTTTCCTAATACAATACAACATTTAATTCCTATATAATCACACTCTTAAATACTACAATTGGCCAAGACATCTAACAAAGAATCAAACTCTTTATTTGAGTCTAATCGAGCCACACGTTTTAGGTTTGCCAATCCTACTGGCGTTCAACCTGGTGATCCACTTATGTTGAACAAGCCCCATACGTTGACTGCGCCAATCCTTCTGGCATTCAACCTGGTGATCCAGTTATGTTGAAACAGCCAAACGTTTTAGGGTGCCAATCCTTCTGTCCCCGTTTACCCGGATAGTAGGCTGTCAGATATCCGCCCCCTCAATCGGATTGCCAAAAATCAACCGCACCGGCTCAGCTACACCAATGAAAATGGCACTGACAGATACTACCGAGGTTTGAGCACAGAAGTTAACAAGAAATTATTGTGGAACACACCAAAATAGACGGGGGTTCATACTTACCTCTACTTACCTCTTAAAAACTATCTCGGGGATTGGGTTGACAACAGGATCTCTAAAGTATGCTCCCACAATAACCTCCACCATGACATTTAAAAATGAACCAGAACGAAGACAAGAACTTTGAACTGTACAAAAGCTTTTATTTCAAATAAAGGGTATGATTTTAACAACTCAACAAAATAAATGTGGCTATCAGTAGCCCATGTCAATCTGACTATGTCCTCCTGAAGAACTTGCAAAGTTATCCAACATGTTAGCTCCCAGGAGCTCAAAATAACGTAACATTCATAGCACACTTGGACTGGAAAAGGAAGTGAGGACGAGACACATGTATAGAGCATTTGTTTTCTTTTAATAAACATGACACTGATATATATAGGCACAAGGCCAGAATGTAGACGACCTTGCCCGCTGATAACCAGTTGTCTGGCCAGCTGCGATCGACCCTTCAACATGTCGTGCACCTGTCAAATGGACTCACTTGTCCTGCTATGTTGCGTAAGAATCCAGCTCCCTCTCAAAAGTTTTAAATGTCCGCAATACAACAGAAATATAGTTACGCAAATCTTTCAAATGCTTTACTCACACACCACTGGATTATTCTGACAATCCCTAAACTTGTTTAATTAGCATTCAAATGTTTAATAAGCGTTGTTTAGAGTATGAAACAAACTCTTAAATGTTTACAACAAAAGCACAAAAATAATTTATAACAATTAGAAATTGTTTATAATATTTGTCAAAGACAATTAGTAAAAAAAAATTAAACACGCCTCTAACATTACTTTCGTTCCACATTATTGTCAAAGATATTTACATCATTATTTACAATATTAACATTTAAATTATTTAAATTATTAATTTAAGAAATACATTTAACCACATGTTCATCCGGTTGGTAATTTCATAATCGTGTCAATATAATGAAGGTTAGTTATACATATTAATGTCACAATCTGGTTTAATAAAGGTTGTAATAATTATTATAATTATTTGTGACGGTAATCTTCATTCAAAATCTTATCTCAAATTCTTTCAAAACTCTTGTTAATTATAACAGTAAATTCACTTGATTAATTTTCAAAGGACTAAGACAATACACTCCATCGGAAAATACTTCGCTTACAAAATAATGCACAAAACTGCATTAAAATAGGCCCAAAATTCATCATATATTAATATATATGGCATCAAAATCTTCCACAGAACTTACAAAAATCTCCACTAACAAATTCTTCAACATCATTAATTACTGTGGGAACCTTCTTCATTAATTCAAGGGCATTATACATCAGCGACTTTCAACACGTCCGCTGCACTAGCGATTATACATTCATAGTTCCACTTCAAAAATTCTTATAATCATTAATTGTTTCAAAACTGTTATCTTAAACCTTCGTGGATTTCATTCATGAATCGAAATGAAGTAAAAATTTGCCAATCACAAACAAATTTAATAGTGAATACGCTTATATACGCCTGTCTGGTCTATCAAAATTTAAGATTAACATCTTCAAAGAATTGTAGTATAAAAATACTATCATCAAACAAAGTGCGACTAAACTGCAAAATAGTCGAATAGAATCCAATTAGACTGGGGAATGCAAACATCATTATATAAATCTCTAATTGGGAAAAAACTCCTAACAAAAGTTCATGATTTTAACGCATTCAATAATTCATAATTAAAGTTCATCTTTCACAAAATTGTCTATGATGCAATGGTCGTTCATAACTGACGATAAATCTCTGTGTTGCAATCAATTCAAATAACGACTAGTATTTCCAAGATCGTCGACAACGTAATGGATTTTAACGCTCTAAAATCATTTAAATGTTCTTCCTTCTTGATGATGACAGAAAATTGGTCAAAGTAATTAAACTGGGGTAGAATTACTTTAATAAAGTGACACGCTGTCTGAATTTAAATCTGCAATAAAAATCATTAACTTATAGTCAAATCGTGACTACAAAAATAAGCAAATTACTGAAAAATCTAAATATCAGTCTCAACTGATCCAAAATCATTTAACTATGCCCATGACATAACAATGTCTTAATAAATCGTCGAAAAAGGCATAACTCATCAAGGTGTACTGAGTACAGGAATCTCAAACAAGAATATAGGGCAAGATACATGAGGACAAAAATATAGGAAAAATGGTTGCTCAAATATTGCTAAGAAACTCAAATACAATAAACGTTCACGACTACCTTATCTGCCGATTGACGTTCCAGAGGAAAATTCCCCAAAGAAGACTGTTGATGGATCCATTTCACCAAGTTAAAGCTGAGCTCCATCCTCGAAACCAGAAACAGCACCATCGGAGAATCGAACTGCTTCACGAAGACGAACGACATCCTTCCGGCAATAATCTTCTTTGTGAGTCGGGACAACCCTGACCTCTCTTGAAAAATCCCTGAAGTTCCAGTTGAAAATCGCCATGAAGTTTTTGTATAAATTTCCGAAGAAATATTCATATTCAGAAAGTATGAAATCATTTCTATTGCTGTTTGATAGTATTCAGCCTTTACTCACGAAACATGGGTGTAGATGGTTATTTACCACATGTTCGCTTGTATGGAATAGCAATTAGCGAAGTTCCATGTCGCTATCTTACTCCGTTGAAATATGTCCCAATTGCATTAAGTCCTTTAGCCTTCCATATTCTCTTCGGTAATAGTATTAGAAGAACAAACTGCCTTATTAAATTGCTCCATTATACTGCAGTGTTGTGTCACAAAAGCAATCTGAAGTCTCCCTATTTCACTAGCCCTGTCAGCCGTAGCGTAGAGTCTGGCTATACAAAGTGTTTCTCCTGTGGCGAGAAAATCACTTTTGTCAGTCGTCTAATATTGTCAATAACTTCCAAAATACTTCCTCGAAATTGTTCAGCTTTTCTACAATCCTTACTGTAGCAATGCACAAGAGAATTAGCTTATAGGCGACCGCTAACTGTTCACAGCTAATCTTGTAGAAGCGTTATAAGTGTCGTTTCAACTTCACCTAGATTTACTTCACAGTAAACCTGCACTGCTTGTATGTTCGACTCTCGTTTCATGCAGTGGCTTCGCCACGCGTTACAAAGACGACTTTTTCACTACTAAATTCACTCGACGTTTCACTGAAATGACTATTGAGATCTGACGATTGATTTATAATCTGAGAATGAGGCTCCTCTCTTCTGCGCAAGGCCTTTTATGAACTTCATGAGGGGCGTATCTATCCCTTCCATCGCGTGTTACTGCGTCATCGCTAGAAGTTCCAACTTCGTCAATACATGACGGATTTTCATAATTCAAAAACTGAAAATAAATTTCACCAAAATTCCAGATCAATGCCTCTACTGCAAATGGATTTCCACAATTCTGCATTCCAAAAAGTAATAAAAATACCATAGTTTCAGCAATCTCCGTCTTCCTTCAGACTATCGTTCATTGGTTTAAGTCTCCCCTCCAATAGCATAATTTCTTCCTCAGCAGAATTCCACGTTTCTCGCGACTGCGTCGTACATCTCGGATCCTTCTCGAATAAATGCTGACGTCACTGAGAATCTCAGCTCAAGTAGCCTGCTGGCATAACGTCTGCGTCATCCGTGCTTACGTCATGACTACCCACGTCATAACTATGACAGCCATAACTTTCGCTATAATTTCCAAAATAGCCACCGTGGTCTCTATATAATTCAATTACGGGGGCATTCTCCTCTCACCACGTTTTAAAAACAGTTGCAAATTGTTTTTAAACTCAGTGTTACAAGTACCTCAACTCTCTTGAACACGAAATTGAATTATTACTGGCTTACTCTAGGATAGTATCTTTTTAAATTTCCAGCATTGAACTTGCCGTAAATGACGTTATTCTCATCATCGTAGAGTTCATAGCAGTTGTTTCCATAGGCGTTCGTAATCCTAAACGGCCCCATGAATACATTTCCAAATTTGGGGTATATTTTCTTGCTCATATCAGCCTTGACAGGTCTGCGTAATAATACAAGATTTCCAACTTGTAAGGGTGTACCAAAACGTTTTCCAGCTACTCTTTTCAATCGTTTCTCTGCTGCTTTCTGGAGTTGTTCCTTCGCCTTGTCAATCCTCTGCTGCCTTCCTAAGTCGGGATCTCTAGGAATGTGGTTGAAAAGATTATCCCACGGCCTTTCTGGGTTTCTTCCAAGATGAAGTCGCATTGGCACTTCTCCTGTGCTCTCCTGCACTGTAGAGTTCAGACATTCCTCTATAAGGGGTACAAATCTCACCCAACCAGAATGATCATTTGGACAGAAAATTCGACAGAATTTCGAAAATTCAGCCATATATCTTTCTGAGGAATTCGATTCTGGGTAACGCACGCTTGAAAATAAGTGCTTAATGCCAAGCCTTTCCATGTCCGCTGCAAATTCCACGGATGTAAATTGCGTTCCATGATCTGACAGTAGATATTCTGGTATACCAGCTTTAGGAAATACAGCATTTTCCAGTCTGCTTACTACGTTCCTTGTGTTAGCTTTCTGCATGGAACTCATTGTAACAAATTTTGAGAAAACATCCACGGTAACCAACAGGTACTGGTTACCCTGATATCCCTTCGGACAGGGGCCAAATATGTCCGTCGCCATAAGTTCGTTTGGCTTAGAAGGAATCATAGCCTTCGGTTTTCCTTTTAATAAAGCAGAAGCATACTTTGCTCTTTGACATTTGTCACATGATCTAATGACCTTGGCAATGCTGGAACGCATGTTAGTCCAGATAAATCTCTCTTTAAGAGTATTAAGAGTCTTATCTAAACCGGCATGTCCAGTTGCGTGATGAGCTACCCACACTAAATTGACAACAAGTTTAGGTGGCACGACTATTCGGAGTTTTGTATGCGCAGAGTCAGCATACTTGCATACGATGTCTCCACTCAAGACAAAGTGTCGTGAATTTCTCCGTGTAACTGCATAGTCAACATCAGTATTGTCCATGTAACCCTTGAGGAACCTGTACATTTTCCTTATTGGAGCGTGTCTCTTCTGTGACACACCGATTCGGGCTAACCTCCTAACGGTTTCTTGATCTTCTTGCTCCAATTGTACATGGTGTATCTGCACATTTTTAATAGGGTTACGTGATAGAGCATCAGCCAGTAAGTTATCTTTCCCAGGCTGGTGGACGATAGTGGCGTTAAACTGTTGGGTGAACAAAGCCCAACGTGTCAATCTATCACTCGACATGTCAGTTTGCAGCATAAACTGTAGTGCTTTATGGTCAGTAATAATGATGACCTTATGTCCCAGCAGTATTTTCTTCCAGGCTTGCAATGCTGTTACAAAAGCTAACGCTTCAAGCTCCGTCGTGAAGTAATTTTCCTCGTGTTTCTTCAACTTCCGACTAGTGAACGCAATGTAGTGCTTGTTGCCTGCCTCGTCTTTCTGGTATAAGACTGCACTAATGCCTACTCTTGATGCATCAGACTCAATATAGAACACCTTCTCAAAGTCTGGGTACTCCAGTTTCACATTATTTCTGAGCATCTCTTTTGCTTTCTCAAAAGCCTCGTCTGCAGCGGTACTCCATTTCCATCTGTTATTCTTCTTGAGTAAGTCATACAGAGGAGCCATAATTTCCGAGTATCTTGGACAGTGGCTGCTAATAAATTGGCATGCTCCTACAAATTCTCTGACTTGTTTTACCTTAGTTGGCTTTGGAAATCTCGTGATCGCATCTACTTTTTTCATGTTTGGATGATATCCATCTTTATCAATAGTATGCCCCAAGTAATTTATTTCCTGCTTCAAGAATTGACATTTTCCAAAATTCACCTTGATATTGGCCTCCCGTAAAATCTCGAACAACTTTCTCAAGTGCACTAAATGTTCTGCGGCGCTGGGTGAAGATACGATTAAATCGTCGATGTAGCAGATTACATTTTCTTTCACTTCGTCAGTGAGCTTACTATCAAGTGCTCGAATAAGTGCTGGTCCACTGTTAACCATACCAAAAGGCATTCGGACAAAGACCCATGACGTCTGGTCAAATAGGAATCCAGTGTACTGCATACTATCTTCTTCTAGCTGAACTTGATAAAATGAAGACGTCAAGTCAAGAACGCTGAAACATGCTCTTCCTTTGAATTTTCGAAGCAGATCTCTAATCTTGGGTGGTCGGTCATTTTCTGGAAGAATCTTCAAGTTAATGGTCCTGGCATCGAGACAAAGACGTATCTGACCATTACTTTTCTTCACTACTGTGATGGGGTTTATATAAGACGACGCCTGTTTTTTAATAATCCCGTCTACCTCCATTTTTCTGATTAACCCTCGTACTTCTTGATAGTATTTCTCAGGAATGGGGTATATTCTCTTCTGGTAAGGGGTTTCATCTGTCAGCCTTATCTTGTATTTATAATCCTTAATCAATCCAGGCTTTTCATCGAAAATATCTTGGAATTCCTTTATCAGATCCTCAAATTCCCCCTGAATTTCTTCAAATCCTTCAGTTTTTCTACTGGGTATTTCTGCTAAATTTTCCACTTCATTAACTATAGTATTCAAAATTTCTTCCCTCAGGTCTATTTCCAGACTGTTTTTCACGTCCTGTTTTTCTATCTCGTCTGTGATTATGTACCCATCATTAAAGCTAATACTTCTGTTCTTCATGTCAATAATAGCTCCGACCTTCGATATAAAATCGATTCCAAGCACCATATCAAAATTGATCTTGCTCACCACAATGAAGATCTGTTCATAATTCCTTCCATTGATCTCAAAGTTCAATAACACTTGAATCTTGCACTTCACTGCCTTATCTTGGAATATCCCTCTCACTTTGACGGTAGAAACAGGTAGAACTGTCATGTTCTCTCCTCTTAGCAGACTTTGATAACATTCCTCTGAAATGATGGAGATAATTGCACCAGTATCCATCAGGGCTTTATACTGTTGGCCATCTATCCGTACAGAAATAATGGGTAAGGCACATGGTCTTTCCTCTTTAACGATACCCCTCTCTTCTAGCAAATCTTCATCAGTCACTTCATATATCTCATTAATCGTAATCAGGTGTGGTGTGGCAATGTATTTACAGGTTCTCACTGACGTTGAGAAATCGGCGTTTTTTTTTGTGTTACCGACCTCAAAATTCTGTTGGCTCGTAGAAGGCCCAGGATCGATTACAACATCCTGCCTTTTCTTTTGGTTGTCTGCTTCTTTTTCCCGTAATTCTTTTAGGTATTGCTGGCTTTCCTTCTCTCTTTCCTGATACTGATCGGGTGTCATAACCTGACCTTGAGGATTCTGATTTCTGTTTTGGCTCTGGTTATTCCTATTATAATTTCGGTTATAACCATTATTGTTATAATATCTGCCTCTTCCATTGTAATTTCCTCGGTTATAGTTCCAGCCTCTTCTCTGTTGATACGGTCGGTAACCTTGCGATCTGTTATTTCGGAACTGATTATTCCTGTGAGGACCTACATTGTCAGTTTTCTCCTCATCTGGCTTGTCAGTTTGTTGGACTTGGTCCATATATACAGTATTTATTTCTTTAAACTCCTGCCTTTGACCTTTCTGTACCACGTTAGGCATTGGACTTGTGTAGTCTAACCTCCTCAGTAATTCATCCATGCTGGTTAAATCCCTGATGTTGGACGAAATTATTAGTCTTCTCACCTCAACTGGCAGCATACGAGAAATCGCATCAATAAGTTGCTCCGTGGACAATGGGGGTTGTAAGAATCTCAAGCGGGATAATTGACTCGTAAAGAAATCAGCGTACCGCGTTGGAAGAGTACCGGAGTATTTTCTTGAATACACCTCCGCTCTTAACGAATTCTGCGCTTCTATGGACCAAAATCGTTTGATTAATGCCTCTGCAAACTCGTCAAAGTTACTGAATGTGTATCTAAATGCGCGAAACCATTCGAGGGGTCCTCCAATCAAATATCTCTCCACTATCTTCATCTCTCTCTCTCTCTGGGAATGTGAGCTTCGATGAAATAATCTTTGAGGTTCCTTACATATTCGATAGGTGTCAAACTATCCGTGTTACTGTATTTTTGCGGTTTATCTTCAAAATTCCTAATGACCGTTACGTTCCTCGGATATGAATCCGGGTAGTTTTTCCCACTATCTCTATAGTTCCACTCAGGTTCCATATTCCTCTCGTCATCTTCCTCCCTGAATCTGGATATACGTTCTTCAGGAGTCACGTCTCTCTCTTCTGGATCTAGGTTATATCTTCTGGCATAATTCCTACTAGTTTCGCAAGCCAAGCCTACTGTATCCTTGTCAGTGATTTCCGTTAATACTTTCTTGATTAACTCTTCTTTGTAGGTCTCCATTAAATTAGCCTCTCCTAACTTCAAATTCTGCAGTTAACTCGCCGTTTCATTCACATCAGAGACAACTTTATGAATCTGTTCCTCTAATGCAGATTTTAATGTTTGCACATCCTGATCTAATTTTGTCCTATCTTCAACTTGTCTTTCGGATAGCGAATCCATCCTGACGCTTAAATCTTTCCTAATCTGTACTACTTCATTGTTAATATCAATTTGAGTACTGGCAAGTTTCCTTTCAATACGATCCTGAATTTGGGTTACATGTTCCCCACTTGACCTAATCCACTCTTCTTTCCATATTGCTACATTTTCCGTTAACATCTCTGCTATGTCTAATTCAATATCCTCTTTCAATACTTTATTATGGTCTAATACTTGGGTTCTCATGTCCTCTACATCAAACTTTAAACCTTCTAAAGACGCTGTCGTTCTAACTGACTCATCAACTAGCCTAGTCGTTAATGCACTTATATTACGTGTACAAAGAGTTTTCGAATTTTCTATCCCTTCCCTGACTTTATTTACATCAGTTTGGACTTTAGCAACGTCTACGAAATCTGTGTTGACCTCTACTTGAATTTTATTTATGTCACTTTGCATCTCGTTTACATCCGAATGAATGTTATTAATATCAACCTGAACATTGGACACATCAGTTCTAACATTTTGGATTCCTCTTTGGACTTCCTCAACCTTGTCTTGGACAGTCGCAACATCATTTTTGACAACAACTACCTCAGCCCTAGCACAAGAAATATCACTACGGACATTAGCAACATCTAAATTCAACATTGTAAGATCTTTATGCACATTAGCAACATCTATTTTAACATCAGCAACATTTTTATGCATATTAGACACATCTATTTTAACATTGGACACGTCTGAGCGGATGTCAGTTACAGTATTTTCAATTCCTTGGGTATTAATCTGTAAACGCGACATATTATCCTCTAAGTTAGTAGAACTAGTCTGAAGACCCTTCAAACTTTCATCCATGCTAGCTTTCAAATTACTAGCATTCTGCTCCATTCGACTAGCATTCTCCTCCATTCTTGCTTTCAAATTAGCAGACAAATTACTAGCATTCTCCTCCATTCGACTAGTATTCCTAGCTTCCATCTCTTTCATACTCTCACTCATCTGCTTCATATTAGCAGACATCTCCGCTAACATCATCTTCAAACTTTCATCTGCCATTACAATATTATTCAAAAATTAGACTGCTGTAGGGACATACATCAAAGAGCAAAATAACAACATTTGAGCAACACTTTTCACCATATATAAATTTGATCAATTTTCTGTCTTAAATCTAACTTATAACTACCTTATAATTAACTTTCGAAGACACTTCATGTTGAAATAAACTCAAGCACATGTTCAAATCTCCCTGGCCCATTTTAAAATATCCAATCACAAATAATTTTACATTTACAATCCAAATAATTTAATTTTATCTTTAATATGACTAAAATGTCATAAGCCGGTCAAATAAAATAAGATTCCAGATCATAGGCGATTTTCCTAAGTTTCCAGCCTATTTAACCTTTCTCAAGTCGTATAAGATCTGATCTTTTCTGAGTGTAATTTTCCTAATACAATGCAACATTTAATTCCTATATAAACACACTCTTAAATTCTACAATTGGCCTAGACATCTAACAAAGAATCAACCTCTTTATTTGAGTCTAATCGAACCACACGTTTTAGGTTTGCCAATCCTACTGGCGTTCAACCTGGTGATCCAGTTATGTTGAATCGAGCCCCAACGTTTTAGGTGCGCCAATCCTTCTGTCCCCGTTTACCCGGATAGTAGGCTGTCAGATATCCGCCCCCTCAATCGGATTGCCAACAATCAATCGCACCAGCTCAGCTACATCAATGAAAATAGCACTGACAGATACTACCGAGGTTTGAACACAGAAGTTACCAAGAAAAATTATTGTGGAACACACCGAAATAGACGGGGTTTCATACTTACTTTTACTTACCTCTTATAAATATCTCGGGGATTGGGTTGACAACAGGATCCTTAAAGTATGCCCTCACAATAACCTTCACCATGACATTCAAAAATGAACCAGACCGAGGACGAGAACTTTGAACTGTACAAGAGCTTTATTTTCAAATAAAGAGTAAGATTTTCACAACTCAACAAAATAAACGTGGCTACCAGTAGCCTATGTCAATCTGACTACGTCCTCCTAAAGGACTTGCAAATTATCAAACAATATGTTAGCTCCCATGAGCTCAAAATAACGTAACATTTTAAAACACATTTGGATTGGATGAGGAAGTCAGGGTACGACATATATAGAGCATTTGGTTTCCTTTTAATAAACATAACACTTTTATTAATAGGCACAAGGCCGGAGTATCGACCTCACCCGCTTATAACCAGATGTCTGGCCGGCTGGTCTACTCTTTAACCTGGCTCACACCTGTCAAATGGGGCGCACTCGTCTCCCCACACTTGCGTAAGAATTCAGCTCCTTTTAAAGCTTTAAATGTCTACAAGACAACACATACATATTGACGCAAATCTTTCAAATGCTTAACTTACATCCCACTGGATTATTTTAACTCTCCTTAAACTTGTTAAGTTATCATCCAAATGTTTAATCAGCATAGTTTAGAGTATGAAACACACTCTTAAATGTTTATAACAAAATCACATAAATTATTTATAACAATTAGAAATTGTTTATAATATTGTCGAAGATAATTACAAAATTTTTAAACACGCCTTTAACATTACTTTCGTTCCACATTATTGTCAAAGATATTTACATTTATTATTTACAATATCAACATTTAAATTATTTAAATTATTAATTTAAGAAATACATTGAACCACATGTTTTATCCGGTTGGTAAATTCATAATCGTGTTTAATATAATCGACCAATGAAGGTTAGTTATACATGTAAATGTCACAATCTGGTTTAATAAAGGTTGTAATAATTTTAATTATTTGTGACGGTAATCTTCATTCAAAATCTTATCTCAAATTCTTTCAAACTCTTGTTAATTATAACAGTAAATTCACTTGATTAATTTTCAACGAACTATGACAATACACTCTAGCGGAAAATACTTCGCTTACAAAATAATGCACAAACTGCATTCAAAATAGCCCAAAATTCATCATATATTAATCTATATGGCATTAAAACTTCCACCGAACTTACAAAACTTCCACAAATAATTCTTTATCATTATTACTTACTGTGGGAATCTCCTTCATTTATTTAAGGGCATTATACATCAGCGACTTTAACATGTCCGCTGCACTATCGATTATACATTCATAGTTCCACTTAAAAATTCATATATCAATAATTGTTTCAAAACTGTTGTCATTTAAACTTCGTGGATTTCATTCATGAATCGAAATGAAATAAAAATTTGCCAATCACAAACAAATTTAATAGTGAATACGCCTGTCTGGTCTATCAAAATTTAAGATTAACATCTTCAAAAAATTGTAGTATAAAAATACTATCATCAAACAAAGTGCGACTAACTGCAAAATAGTCGAATAGAATCCAATTAGACTGGGGAATGCAAACATCATTATATAAATCTCTATATGAGAAAAAAAAAACTAACACAAGTTTCACGAATTTAATGCATTCAATAATTCATAATTAATGTTCATCTTTCACAAAATTGCCTAAGATGCAATGGTCGTTCATAATCGACGATAAATGTCTGTGTTGTAATCAATTCAAATAACGACTAGTATTTCCAAGATCGTCGACAACGTACTGGATTTTAACGCTCTAAAATCATTTAAATGTTCTTCCTTCTTGATGATGACAGAAAATTGGTCAAAGTAATTAAACTGGGGTAGAATTACTTTAATAAAGTGACACGCTGTCTGAATTTAAATCTGCCATAAAAATCATTAACTTACAGTCAAATCGTGACTACAAAAATAAGCAAATTACTGAAAAATCTAAATATCAGTCTCAACTGATTCAAAATCATTTAACTATGCCCATGACATAACAATGTCTTAATAAAAACGTCGAAAAAGGCATAACTCATCAAGGTGTACTGAGAATAGGAATCTCAAACAAGAATATCGGGCAAAAATACATGAGGACAAATATATAGGAAAAATGGTTGCTCAAATATTGCTAAGAAACTCAAATACAATAAACGTTCACGACTACCTTATCTGCCGATTGACGTTCCAGAGGAAAATTCCCCAAAGAAGACTGTTGATGGATCCATTTCACCAAGTTAAAGCTGAGCTCCATCCTCGAAACCAGAAACAGCACCATCGGAGAATCGAACTGCTTCACGAAGACGAACGACATCCTTCCGGCAATAATCTTCTTTGTGAGTCGGGACAACCCTGACCTCTCTTGAAAAATCCCTGAAGTTCCAGTTGAAAATCGCCATGAAGTTTTTGTATAAATTTCCGAAGAAATATTCATATTCAGAAAGTATGAAATCATTTCTATTGCTGTTTGATAGTATTCAGCCTTTACTCACGAAACATGGGTGTAGATGGTTATTTACCACATGTTCGCTTGTATGGAATAGCAATTAGCGAAGTTCCATGTCGCTATCTTACTCCGTTGAAATATGTCCCAATTGCATTAAGTCCTTTAGCCTTCCATATTCTCTTCGGTAATAGTATTAGAAGAACAAACTGCCTTATTAAATTGCTCCATTATACTGCAGTGTTGTGTCACAAAAGCAATCTGAAGTCTCCCTATTTCACTAGCCCTGTCAGCCGTAGCGTAGAGTCTGGCTATACAAAGTGTTTCTCCTGTGGCGAGAAAATCACTTTTGTCAGTCGTCTAATATTGTCAATAACTTCCAAAATACTTCCTCGAAATTGTTCAGCTTTTCTACAATCCTTACTGTAGCAATGCACAAGAGAATTAGCTTATAGGTGACCGCTAACTGTTCACAGCTAATCTTGTAGAAGCGTTATAAGTGTCGTTTCAACTTCACCTAGATTTACTTCACAGTAAACCTGCACTGCTTGTATGTTCGACTCTCGTTTCATGCAGTGGCTTCGCCACGCGTTACAAAGACGACTTTTTCACTACTAAATTCACTCGACGTTTCACTGAAATGACTATTGAGATCTGACGATTGATTTATAATCTGAGAATGAGGCTCCTCTCTTCTGCGCAAGGCCTTTTATGAACTTCATGAGGGGCGTATCTATCCCTTCCATCGCGTGTTACTGCGTCATCGCTAGAAGTTCCAACTTCGTCAATACATGACGGATTTTCATAATTCAAAAACTGAAAATAAATTTCACCAAAATTCCAGATCAATGCCTCTACTGCAAATGGATTTCCACAATTCTGCATTCCAAAAAGTAATAAAAATACCATAGTTTCAGCAATCTCCGTCTTCCTTCAGACTATCGTTCATTGGTTTAAGTCTCCCCTCCAATAGCATAATTTCTTCCTCAGCAGAATTCCACGTTTCTCGCGACTGCGTCGTACATCTCGGATCCTTCTCGAATAAATGCTGACGTCACTGAGAATCTCAGCTCAAGTAGCCTCCTTGCATAACGTCTGCGTCATCCGTGCTTACGTCATGACTACCCACGTCATAACTATGACAGCCATAACTTTCGCTATAATTTCCAAAATAGCCACCGTGGTCTCTATATAATTCAATTACGGGGGCAGTACCTTCTTCAAGGCCACGGCCGCCTCCTTTCCTCTTCCTTGCCTATCCATCCTGACCATCCATTACCTTCCCTCATGAGGCCCCTGTTCGCTTTGCAGGTGAGGCCGCCTGGGCGAGGTGCCAATCACACCTCACCAGTTGTATCCACTCCGATTAGATGTTCCCAGCTCTAGGACACTGCCCGTAGAGGCGGTGAGTTCCCTCGCTGAGTCCGTGGGTTCCACCAACCTGGAGGGTAAACGACTAAGAGAAGAGAAGAGATTATTTCAGATTAATTCTGATCACACGTGCATGACCTTGTTGCCAATATGATTTTATACGCACTGATAGATCCAATATTTCACAACATGCAACGTCCATACTATCCATTGGATTTCAACCAAATGTTGTATGTGCATCCTGTACCTTAGGAGATGGAACTAAGGATATATTCACAGTCACGTAGGCTTCCAACTGTAGTGCTGTATTAGAATACTTCAGGTATATTCCAATATAATTAGAAATGCTAGTATTAACAAATAAATTTCGTCATTATTCTAGATAGGTCTATATAGTTTAATCATTGGCATGAATCTTAAATATAAAGAAAAGTATGCTCTTTAGATCGTCACGAAACTATTTCTCCTTTTTGTTAATATTATTATTTATTGTGGAGTAAACATAGACTATTATTGTGATATGAAAATATTATTATACTTTCACGAATAGTACAAATATTCATGGTTTTGTATGGGGAAGTACAAATTTGAATGATAGAATAGAATAATTTTCCTACCAATATCCATTATTAACATCATCTCCGTAGATCATGCGAATAAATAGTAGTTGGAAACTCACAAGAAAAGTAGTGTGAATGCAACAAAATAATTCAAAAAGAATAAGAAATTTGGCCCTAGAGCGTCTCGAACCCGATATCCATTGGACTCTAAGTTACAGCTATAGCACTCGTACACTTTTCACTTACTAGCCTAGCTCATAGTTACGTAACTTCATGCGTATAGCTAAATGTCGAATTATTTCAGTTAAATCGTAAATACTGACAGGAATGCGTTCAATCAGTCAGTGCCTCTTTATGTATTCAACGCAACGCATCTTAATGACTGATTTGGATTAATAATGCCCATAAACTGCAAATATTACTCTAAATCCACAACTTTCCTCCATGTTTGATTTCTTGCAGGTGAGCCAATCGGGACACGGAATGCTGCTGCGAATAACGTTATTCAAGCCTATACCGGAATTGTGCCTGTATACAAGCTTTAACGTTACAATCTGTACCATTTGTACGCTGATGGCCAATGATTGCGGTACAACACATGTGATATGTCCATAAGCAGCGGGTACTGATCAGCACAGTATAGAAGCACCTAAGGTTGGATGTTATACAGTAGCCATCGTATATTCTGCGTACTATTTTAGCCTGCTTTTCACATTTTGTAAAAATGAGGAAAAAGTAGAATTATGACATCGATACAGGCAAATGTCTGTTTGTCCCTCCTAGACGGCTGCAGTTATTGAAACCAAATTTGGTATAAGTAAAGATCTATATCTGAATATCTCACGGGCATATTTGAAAATTACTTCAGTGCTAGTAATTGCGCAGAAAAATCACAATTCACCTTTGAGCTCTATGTTGGATTTATCATACGTTATGCATGCGAACTCTTCCAAAATTAGTACACATAGAGATAATGACATTCCATATATATATATATATATATATTTTAAGAAGCGCATATATGACAGTGTTGCCAACATGATTTTAAGCCTGCGGATAAGTCCAATGTTTAAGTGTATCTAACTTCTATACTATCAATTGGATTTTAACCAAATTTCGTATGTGTTTTGGGGTACTATAACAGATACGACTATGCTTATACTTCAGAGCCAGCAGGGCTGCCAACTGCTAACGAATGCTCATTCTCTTTATTTATCCTAATACCAATATATCAGAAAGTATGCTAGTCAACAGCTCTGAATGTTGCACACGTATGGTACCTAAAATTTCAGATTAACCTCGAGTAACTAATGTACGTCAGTGCTGCCAACATAATTCTAAGCCTGCTGAAAATGCATGTCAAGTCTCTACCAACAAATGGACCTTATCCTAAATAGGTACTTTAAAATATAGTATTATTTCAGATTAATTCTGATCACACGTGCATGACCTTGTTGCCAATATGATTTTATACGCACTGATAGATCCAATATTTCTCAACATGCAACGTCCATACTATCCATTGGATTTCAACCAAATGTTGTAGGTGGATTCTGTACCTTAGGAGATGGTACCAAGGATATATTCAGTCTCCTAGGCTGCCAACTGTAGTGCTGTATTGGAATACTTCAGGTATATTCGAATATAATTAGAAATGTAGGTATTAACAAATAAATTTCGTCATTATTCTAGATAGGTCTATATAGTTTAATCATTGGCATGGAGTTGCCTCCGAAGCGTAGCGGTCAGCATGATTAGTTGCAGCCCCGGAGGTCCTGGGTTCGATTCCAGGCTCTGCCACGAAATTTGAAAAGTTGTACGAGGACTGGAACGGGGTCTACTCAGCCTCGGGTGGCCCAAATGAGTAGAGGGGGTTCGATTCCCCCTCAGCCATCCTCTAAGTGGTTTTCCGTGGTTTCCCACTTCGTCTTCGGGAAAATGCCGGGATGGTACCTTCTTCAGGGCCACGGCCGCCTCCGTCCCTCTTCCTTGCATATCCATCCTCACCATCCCTTATCTTCCCTCATGAGGCCCCTGTTCACTTTGCAGGTGAGGCCACCTGGGCGAGGTGTCAATCTCACCTCACCAGTTGTATCCCTTCCGATTCGATGCTCCCAGCTCTAGGACACTGCCCGTAGAGGCGGTAGTGGTGAGTTCCCTCGCTGAGTCCGTGGGTTTCACCAACCTGGAGGGTAAACGACTAAAAAAGAAAACTGTGGAGTAAACAGTGCTGTGAAAATTATATTAGTTTCACGAATAGGACAAATATTCATGGTTTTGATTGGGAAAGTGCAAATACGAATGATAAAATAGAATGTTTTTTCCCTACCAATATCCATTATTAACATGGCCCCCCTAGATCATGCGAGTAAATAGAAGGTGATAAGTTGCATCACACAGTAGTGTTGACACAACAAAATAATTCAAAAAGAATAAAAATTCCGACCATACACCTCGAACCAGGAGCCATTAGATACCAAGTTAGCGCTCTAGCACTCGTACACTTCTCACGTACTCTGTAAGTTCACAGCTTCATCCATATGGCCTAATGTCGAATGATTTCAGTTAAATCTTAAATACTGACAGAAATGCGTTTAATCAGTCAGTGCCTTTTCCTGTAGTCAACGTAACGGAACTAAATTACTGATTTCCATTAATAATGCCAATGAACTGCAAATATTACTCTCAATCCACAAGTTTCCTCCATCTTTGATTTAATGCAGCAGAGCCAATCGGAACCACTAATGCGGGCACGAATAACGTTATTCAAGCCTATACCGGAATTGTGTTTGTATACAAGCTTTAACGTTACGATCTGTACCATTTGTACGCTGATGGCCAATGATTGCGGTACAACACATGTGATATGTCCATAAGCAGCGGGTACTGATCAGCACAGTATAGAAGCACCTAAGGTTGGATGTTATACAGTAGCTATCGTATCTTCTACGTGCTATTTTTAGCTTAATTTTCACCTTAAAAAATGAGGATGAGATAGACTTATGGCTTCGATCCAGGCAAATGTCTGTCTGTCAGTCTCTCTTTGTGTGTCTCCCCCTATCAACTCCTAAAAGGCTGCAGTTATCGAAACCAAGTTTGATATAAGGAAATATCTAAATCTGAATATCTCAAGGACATAATTGAAAATGATTTCAGAGCTACCAACCGCTAAAAATCACAATTCACTTTTAAGCTCTACGTTGGATATCTCAGACGTTATGCATGCGAACTTTTCCAAAATATGCACACACAGGGATAATAACATTCCATATACATTTTAAGAAGCCCATATATGACAGTGTTGCCAAGATGATTCTAAGCCTGCTCTTAAGTCCAATGTTTAAGTACATCTAACATCTATACTATCAATTGGATTTTAACCAAATTTCGTACGTGCTGTGTGTACTATAACAGATATGACTATGCTTATACTTGAGAGCCATTAGGGCTGCCAACTGTTAATAAATGCTCACTCTCTTTATCCTAATACCAATATATCAGAAAGTATGCAAGCCAACAGCTCTAAATTTTGCGCACGTATAGTTGCTGAAATTTTAGATTATTTTGGAGTAACTAATGCACATCAGTGCTGCCAATATAAATCTAAGCCTGTTGATAGGGCCAATTTTTAAATGCACATTACTTCTATAATAATAAATGGATTTTATCCAAAATTGGCGCTATAAAATATAGGAATAATTCAGATTAATTCTGAGCACGCATTCTTGACGTTGTTACCAATATGATTTTATTCGCACTGATACATCCAATATTTCACAGCAAGCAACGTCCATACTATCCATTGGACTTCAACCACATTTTTATGTGCATTCTGTACCTTAAGATATGGAACTAAGATTATATTCAGAGTCACCAAGGCTGCCAACTGTACAGCTGTATTGGAATACATTATTTCAGATATATTCCTTTCTAAATAGAAAAGTTTGTATTACCAACTTAATCTCGTCATAATTCTAGATAGGTCTATGTAGATTAATCAGTGGTATGCATCTTTAAAGAAATTAGGCTCTTTAGATCGTCACGGAACTACTTGATTTTATTGTTAATATTATTATTATTATTATTTTACTGTGGAACAAACAGTGCTGTGAAAATTATATTAATTTCACGAATAGTACAAATATTCATGGTTTTGATTTGGAAAGTACAAATACGAATGATAAAATAGAATGATTTTTCCCTACCAATATCCATTATTAACATCGCCCCTCTAGATCATGCGAGTAAATCGAAGTTGAAAAGTTACATCACACAGTAGTGTTGACACAACGAAATAATTCAAAAAGAATAAAAATTCTGGCCATATAGCGTCTCGAACCCTGGACCCATTAGATACCAAGTTAAAGCTTTAGCACTCGTACACTGTTCACGTACAATGAAGGTTCACAGCTTCATCCATATGGCTAAATATCGAATGATTTCAGTTAAACCTTAAATACGGAAAGAAATGCGTTTAATAAGTCAGTGCCTTTTCCTGTATTCAACGTAACGCAACTAAATGACTGATTTGCATTAATAATGCCAATGAACTGCTAATATTACTCTCCATCCACAACTTTCCTCCATCTTTGATTTCTTTCAGCTGAGCCAATAAGAACTCGTAATGCAGGTACGAATAACGTTATTCAAGCCTATACCGGAATTGTGCTTGTATACAAGCTTTAACGTTACGATCTGTAACATCTGTACGCTGATGGCCAATGATTGCGGTACAACACATGTGATATGTCCATAAGTAGCGGGTACTGATCAGCACAGTATAGAAGCACCTAAGGTTGGATGTTATACATTAGCTATCGTATATTCTACGTTCTATTTTTAGCTTACTTTTCACTTTTTTTAAAAATGAGGATGAGATAGACTTATGGCATCGATCCAGGCAAATGTCTGTCTGTCTGTCTTTCTTTGTGAGTCTCCCCCTATCAACTCCTAAAAGGCTGCAGTTATCGAAACCAAATTTGGTATAAGGAAATATCTATATCTGAATATCTCACGGCCATAATTGAAAATGATTTCAGAGCTACCAACTGCTAAAAATCACAATTCACTTTTAAGCTCTACGTTGGATATCTCAGACGTTATGCATGCGAACTTTTCCAAAATTAGCACACACAGAGATAATAACATTCCAGATACATTTTAAGGAGCCCATATATGACAGTGTTGCCAAGATGATTCTATGCCTGCTGATAAGTCCCATGTTTAAGTACATCTAACATCTATACTATCAATTGGATTTTAACCAAATTTCGTACGTGCTTTGTGTACTATAACAGATATGACTATGCTTATACTTCAGATCCATTAGGGCTGCCAACTCTTAATAAATGCACATTCTCTTTATCCTAATACCAATATATCAGAAAGTATGCAAGCCAACATCTCCAAATTTTGCGCATGTATATTTGCTGAAATTTTAGATCAATTTGGAGTAACTAATGTACGTCAGTGCTGCCAAAATAATTCTAAGCCTATGATAGGGCCAATTTTATAATTCCTGTAGCTTCTATACTAATACATGGATTTGATCCAAAATTGGCACTATAAAATATAGTAATAATTCAGATTAATTCTTTGCACGCATTCTTGGCGTTGTTGCCAATATGATTTTACTCGCACTGATACATCCAATATTTCACAGCATGCAAAGTCCTACTATCCATTGGACTTAACCAAATTTTGTATGTGCATTCTGTATCTTAAGATATGGAACTAAGAATATATTCAGAGTCACCAAGGCTGCCAACTGTAGAGCTGTATTGGAATACATTACTTCAGACATATTTCAATCGAAATAGAAATGTTTACTATTACCAACCTAAGTTCGTCATTATTCTCGATAGGCCCATCGTATATAGATTAACTTAATCATTGGCTTGAATCTTAAATTTTATGGAAAAGTAGGCTTTTTAGTCGGTCACGGAGCTACTTGCTTGTCACCTGGCAGCACTACGAATCCGAATTCATTTATAGTTAACTTTCTATTCGTACACTAGAAGGAGAATACCGTTATTGAAATTTGGATCCTAGTACGAGGCTAATAACGTTATTCAACCCGGCACCCATACAACAGAACACGAAGTTAATAACTGTTATTCGACCTGCGAAGCATGCAGCATAACACAATGCTATCCGGTCTTGTGAATAACGTTATTTGATGTTCGGATTGAGTGGTAGTTGTTCGCGACGTGTTACAGCACGAATAACGTTATTCGACCTGCGTGGCATGCAGCATAACACAATGCTATCCGGTCTTGTCAATAACGTTATTTAAAACATCTGAGTGAATGGGGTACATTTGATTGTGTTACAACGCCAATAACGTTATTCGACTTGTGTCTCCTGCGATAACTAAAATGCTATCCGGTATGATAATAAAATATTTAAAATAACGGTATATATACAGTATCCGTTTATTCGTTCTTCGTATGAATAACGTTACAACAAACTTTCTGTTATATGTTACGCGATGTATACCGTAACGCCAAACAATTCGTTATTCAAGGCCATTATGTTAAGTTATCCAGCCCTGAAAAATAACATGGATTAATTATACACTTCGGTACAGTTTTCTAACTAAAGGGCTTTAATTGGAAGACAGGTTTCGTTTGTCATTCAAACATCATCAGATCGGGGTCACTTAAGGTTTCCATAACAATTTTATTTATATAAAACCCATGCACAATTTCATTTTGTTTATCTTTGCAATTTCTTTTCTTTTCTCCTTTATTTATTTATTTATTTTTCATTGGATCGAAATTATATGTAGTAAAACATTCATCGAGGAGCTGGTTCTTCACATAATGATCACCGCCTCAATCGCATTACAGCGTGGTGAAGAAAAGAGCTATGCCAACTCCTCCCCTCTTTCCCCCTCTGTTTCAGTAGTTATTGAAATTGAAATTTAAACATTCGGAGAGGTAACTCTCGTAAGCGAAAACACGTTGGATATAAATATGTTAATTACTTTCTAGTAGTAAATAAACATTCCTTCTTGTATTTCTATAGCGAGCATCCTTTTAATTAAGGAAATGTAAATGGAAAGTTATTACTTCATAGCTAATTGATAATTTTAATTAGGTCCAAGAAAGAAAATCAAGCTTGCACTTAGTCTCAAAGTGGATTAAATTGTATTGTTGTTGATTCATTTAGGGGCTTGTGTCATCGTAGTCAGGTGGCCTCGTGTCCTTAGATGTGTGTGTGAAATCTGTCTGATAACTTACGTCTTTGTGATGGCTGTGGACTTAACTTCGAGTTGAAGTGGGAAAACCATATAAAACCAGTTATAGGATGGCTATGGTATGAATCAACAAGGGTGCTAGACCAAAAGGTTGTTCATGCTTAGCTGAGTGTATTTTTATAAAGTTCAAATAGTGCTAATAAAGATAAAAGTGGTAATAAAAGGAAAATGCTGTCCTCGCCGGTATTATCCGATGAAATCTCTGCCATTACGTAAGTTCACAGAAGTAATAGACTAACATGAAGAGCTCCATGAATCCATTAGTGTTGGTAATAAAAGAAGATTTTCAGCTCAGCTGTTGGCATAACATTAACCATACTCTATCTAATGTAGAATGGAAATCTAAAAGTATTAAAATCTCTGAAGTATGCACGCCGGTCATACGTATTTCCTGTTTAGAACATTAATGGAGATATTTGTATTAGGTACATTACTCGGAATTGTTTATTATGAATGTCTAGTAAGCTTACAGTTCTCTTATCCGCATTACGAGCTTGCGAGGTAGTCTCCGGGTGTTTTAAACTCGTAACGCTCCAAGCTTTATGAAACAAACATGTATTAAAAAATAATGTACATTGCTGTAAGAATACGACATGAGATTATTTTCCTTCCTTTAACGAGTACTCTTTAATTAGACCTCAAGGTAAATCATCCCCAAAAGTTTCTAGGATTAGGAAGGAGGCGGTCGTATCAAACGTTTTGAGTGGTTAATCATGAAAGGCCAATTCTAGGATGCTCAAAAGAGAGGATTACAAATAATATCTCTTCCCAGTTGAACTTACGAGGCTGAAAGATCTACATCCATGCCCACCGGTGAGACTCAGCGGTAAGACGTTGGTCTTGTAACTGAGTTCACGCTCATCAGTCGGTTAGAATACGGCCATAGGCATGGATGTGTGTGTTGTTTTTAGTTGTAAGACCATTTCATTTCTGAGCCAAAACATATAAATTCAAACTCAACTAACGATGTCGCCTAGTTTAAATAAAAATTAAATTACATAGCTTTAAAAAGGCCAATGGATAATTCCAACACGCATACCAGGATTACATTTTCCCATGCGTAATTCTGCGGTGTACTATCTTTTGATGAATGTAGTACATTTACGTTTGTCTGGCGGCTTCGGTGGTGTAGTTGGTAGAATTCTGAGCTGCTATGCCCAAGATCGCGGGTTCAAACCCGGCCGAAGTCGTAAGATTTTTTAAGAGCGCTAAAATCCCTCGGTATGCCTTCCTTCGGAGAGGAAGTAAAGCCGGCGGGCCCGTGTCATAGATTTATGGCATGTGAAAGAACCTTCCACTAACTACAATTGTTTGAAACTATAATTTTTAGGTAATATTTGATTAACGCTCTATCAGTTCCAATGTTCGCCTGCAAGTTGCGGTGGCATCTAGTACCTAAGTTCACAGGTAGGTGTCGTTGACGGTAGCATTTGGTAACAAAAGTAGGAACTACTTGAAATTGATTGTCAGCAGTCCTGCACACACTAATACAGCCATCACAATTAACGCCAGTTATCAGACAGATTCTACACACACCCAAAGTACATGGGGCTACATGACGCATTCTCGCAGCCACTAAACTGAGGAACCAAACAACTAAGTTTGTATGTTGGCACAGGCTAGAATAAAATGTGGCTTTTCACTGATGTCCCAGTGTCATTCATGACTGTGATTATACGGAGGCTAATAAGGTGTGGTTGGTGTTGAGTAACGGTATTTGGGGCACAACTAATGCCTGTGGATGCTATGAAAGGTCAGTGATGTTGTTTTGACTCAGTCAGGAAAGCAATGACAAACTACCTAACATTGCCTAGTAGCCTATGCCTCTTTATAGTACTCCCTTGGGTTTTTATGGGTTTCTACTCACATATTCTACGGCGGTAATTTTTGAGGATACAAAGAGCATCCGGGCTGACTACCTAACAGACCGACAGACCGACAGACAGACGGACAATATCCTACTCTGTATGTTGTCTCTTATTGCCCATGTTCCAATGGGGTCGGAAATGAAGTGCGATGAATATCTATGTGGCAGGTGGATTCTACTACTGGATGCCATTTCTGATGAGAACCTCATGAAGTGAGCTAATTAGAGATTTGAATACATGTGAAAAATAAAAAATAAAGCAGCAGGATTTGGAAGGAAGTGACCGTGGCCTATTAGAAGGTACCATCCCAGCGTTCACCTGGAGTTAAAAATGGGAAATCATGGAAAACCATTTCAAGGGCGGTTGACTATGGGGTTCAAACCAGCTCGTTTACTGAGTCCGCAGATAGCTTAGCTCAATGCCTTGGTGCTGTAACGTAGCAAGTGTAGCTACCGCGGTAGATTTGCGGAATACCGCTATGACGAGATGGCTGTTGTTGAGGGATAGGGAGGTGTAAAACAGACAACACACTCTGGTCACTACTCTAAACTCGCCATCTTGTATTGCACCACCCCAGAGTTCAGAGTAACAAAATGCAAAGAGCAGGGAGGGACTGATGTAACACACACACACACACACACACACACACACACACTGCAGTCCAACACAATGGCAATGGCTATGGAGCTTGGGAGATGGCACCATCTGTGGCCAAGTCGAAAGTCAATTCCCAACAGCTGTAATTTTACTTTTTACGGGAGGTTTAAACCCAAATACTTTCCTGACGCTAGCTGCTTCTAAATTACTATTAAAATTTCAGAAGCCTCCGTGGTTTAGGCGGAAGCACGCCAGCCTCTTACTGCTGGGTCTGTGGTTAAAATCCCAGTCACTCCATTTGAGATATGTGCTGGACAAAGCGGAGGCGGACTGTTTTTCCTCCGGGTACTCCGGTTTTCCCTGTCACAATTTCATTCCAGCAACACTCTCCCCTATCATTTCATTGCATCTGCCATTCGTTTTATCATTGCCCCAGGGGAGTGTGACAGGCTTCGGCAGCCGGTCGGTCGACTGGAAGCCGGCTGTGGATTTTCATTTTCATTAGAATTTCAGTCAAATACTAATTAGCCCGCCACTCACAATATGTATTGACTGTAAAAGCGATGCCCTACAGCAACTTGTTTATATGAGAACTCTGTAGAGAGCTCACACAGTATTTTCTTCCGTTGCGGGCTATACATCGCTCCCCCGGACAACACAGTCCCATTACTGCGCGCTGCCGGAAACCAAACAGCCAACTACGCGCACATTTCCGGCCCTGCCAAGGATCCCGGAAGTAGATCCGGGTCCCAGGTTCGTGCCCCACGTCCGCTGCTGCACCATTCATCTGGCGTGAACACAAGAGCACACGCTGCTAATGGCCCATCTTGACACAACATTCCCTTCTAATAGCTACGATATTTCTTCGAGTTTCCTTTCAAGATACCAGTGCACAAATGTAAAATACTAAAAGAAACATATTGCGAATGTGGAGCTCTCACTACCACACAATCCTCGTATATAGACCTTAGTTTGTGAACCAATGCAAAGTAGAACCATAAGTAATGAGGAGTGATTTAAAGGGGATCGTTCAAGTCCCCCACACTGATTTCATTGAAATGATTTCAGTCAGAGAATGTATGACCACACCTCATTAGACTATTCCAAATTTTAGAGGGTTGGGGATGATGATGATGATGATGATTGTTGTTTTAAGGGGAAAAACATGTAGGTCATCTACCCCTAATGAAATGGATAAAGGTAATATCAAATGACACCTACAACTAAAACTAACTACTGAATTAAAACTAACGAACATTACATACTAAATGAAGAATAAGAAGATAACAAAAACAATAATAATAATAATAATAATCATAATAATAATAGCCTAATAATGTTATTGGCTTTACGCCTAGATAGTTCGAACTTGAAAGAACGACATGTCGTAATTGAAGCCACACAATTATTATTATTATTATTATTATTATTATTATTATTATTTATTTATTTATTTATTTATTTATTTATTTATTTTCAGCGTATTTTCCCAATATTGGAAAGCGTTAAGAAATTTGACTCAATTCTTGACGTTCTTCTTGCCTTGCCAATATTGTTTCATTCTGTTGGAGAATGCCAATTTTCTTTCCACAGACCATTGAGGTCTGTGAGGTGTAGGTTTTGGTTGCTCTGGTTGGACTTCCCAGTTGTTCACTTTGTTACGGAAGGAGTCTCTGTCTGATGTGTCGGTTATGTTAGCAGTTCGCATGTCTTTTTGCACTTCTTTCATCCATGGTGTTGTACTTTTGAGTGATTATGTAATCTAGTATTCTTTTGGTTAGTCGTGTATTCGGCAGTCTACTTATGTGCCCGAAGAATTTCAATCGTCTTTTCCTGAAGTCGACTTCGATGTTTGAGTATTTTTCAGTTGTCTTGATTGACTGTAGTCGGTACCCGTCAGGAGTGAGTCTTGCTCCCAGTATTTTCCGAATGATTTTTCTTTCTTCTTTCTTGATGTCTTCAAGTTCATATTTCTTATTGAGTGTAAGTGTTTCGCTTGCGTAGAGACTTGCCGGTTTGATGACAATGTTGGAATGTCGAAGTTTGGTTTTTCTTGACATGCATTTTTTGTTATAGAGGTTTTGGATAAGACCGAGTGCTCTCCTGGTTTTCTGGAGACGGTTTTGTTGTGAGTTATTATTATAATTATTATTATTATTATTATTATTATTATAGTATAACCATATTATTATTATTATTATTATTATTAGTCGCCTCCGTGGTGTAGTGGTCAGCGTGCTTAACTGCCATCCCGGAGGTCCAAGGTTCGGTTCCCAGCTCTGTCACGAAATTTGAAAAGTGGTATGAGGACTGGAACGGGGTCTACTCAGCCTCGGGTGGTCCAAATGAGTAGAGGGGGTTCAATACCCACCTCAGCCATCCTCGAAGTGGTTTTCCGTGGTCTCCAGACAAATGCTGGAATGGTACCTAACGTAAAGCCACGGTCGCATCCTTCCGTCTTCCTTGCCTGTTCCTCCCAATCTTCCCACCCCTCATAAAGCCCCTGTTTGCTTTGCAGGTGAGGCTGCCTGGGCGAGGTGCTGGTCCCATCTCCCCAGTTGTATCCTCCGAAACAATGTTTCAAGCTCCAGAACACTGCCCTGGAGGCGGTTAAGATGGGATCCTTTACTGAATCTGAGGGAAGAGCTAACCCTGGAGGGTAAACCGACTAAAAAAATAATATTATTATTTGAATTCAACTTAATTGCAGTGTTTCACAATTTTTTGCTTTTCTGATGTTGCAACAAACAAACATACCTGGACATCGCATCAGATCAATATTCAAAATGCACCGAAATAAAGCCAGTCTTATTTCCCACTCGGTCAGAATTCATACCATCGTTGTGGGAATGTTAGGGGGGATTGGGAAGGTCAGGTGAGTTATTAATGTGGTCTTCATAATCCTGTATGCGATCGTCTAATAATAATGGGTGAAGTCATGGATGACTGATTGGTGCTTGGGATTAAGGGCTAAATTTCAAGGTACTGAGCACTAGGTTACAAAGCCGTTATCATAGCTACCATAATACGGCCTGTTCCGGTTGAGGATCTCCTAGCTGACAATTTAAGCCCCATCGATCAATGGTCACTTGAGTGTAAACTATGCTCACCTCACCAGTTCCGTGAGGTGTCATGCTTCAATGGAAATATCTATGAATTTCACTAACTCAGGGCTGGCTGCGTGGCTCAGCAGTCACGTTCTCGCTTGCTGTTCCCAAGGTTACAGGATCGAATCCTGGCGCAGTCAACTGGTATGTAAGATGCGCAAATGCGTGGAAGCCGTGTCAGTAGATTTTCTGGCACGTTAAAGTTCCCCTTCGGGGCAAAATTCCGTCAACCCGGCAACTCTAAAAGCCACAGTTGTTAAAAGGGGCGTAAAACAAATAACATTATTATTATTATTATTATTATTATTATTATTATTATTATTATTATTATTATTTATTCAATTCACCATTAAAAACATGGGTTACTCTAAAGCACGGGTTAAACCAAGTGCTTTACAACAATACATAAAAACTATAATACAAACTATAATACATATCATGTATATACAAAATATAAGAGTTCATTATCACTCATTCACTAGCAAGAAAGGATCGCACAATATTGCATGTGGACAATAGGACCGAATGCTGCATACTCTTGTAGATGGTCGGTGGAAGATCCAATTCCTTCAGACTCTTGTGGAGTGTGTGAGGTATGAGGCCGTTGACTGACAAGATTACAGGCACTATCCGGACGCAGTTCATCTTCCATATCCTCTTGATTTCCTCTGCAAGCTGTCTATACTTGGTGATTTTTTCATTGTGCTTACGTTCGATGTTGGTGTCGTTGGGGACTGCTATGTCTATTATAAATTTAGTGCCATCAACCTTATTTACTACTATGATGTCTGGTCGATTGTGATCTACTGTTTTGTCTGTCACAATACCAGTGTCCCAATATATTTTACACAATTCATTTTCGAGAAGGGATGGTGGATGATACTTGTAGTAAGGGATATACTCCTCAGTTAATTTATATTTCTGTGCGAGTGCTTGATGAATGATGCCTGCAACCTGATTGTGCCGTTTTGTATATTCAACTGATGCTAGTATTGGGCAACCTGCAGTGACATGGTCAATGGTCTCGAGATGAATGGCGCATCGCCTGCATTTGTCTGAAATTACACTGGTATCTTTGATGATGTATTTCTTGTAATTTTTTGTAGCAATGACTTGATCTTGGATGGCAATTGCGAATCCCTCTGTTTCTCCAAACAGTCGACCACTTTGTAACCACATACACGATGCGTTTTTATCAATACTCTGTTGGGATAGGTTGCTGTAGTATTTTCCATGGAGGGTCTTTTCTCCCCATGCCTTTTCTTTTTCATGTAAGTGTAGTGGCTGGCTGATATGATCATCAGAGGATGTACGAAGGTTTAATACAGTGTGTTTATCAGCAAGTACAATGGCTTTATGGAGAATGCTGTTTTCCTTTCTTTGATAGAAATATCTTCTAAGGGTTTTAATTTGGTTCTGGAGCAAAATTTGTAAATCCAGTACTCCTCGACCTCCCATCTTTCGTGGAAGAGTGACCCTTTCTTTACAGGCGTTTGGATGATGTAAACGGTAAGTAGTGAGAAGGGTCCTTGTTTTTTTCTGCAGGCTTTCCATTTCTGTTGCTGACCATTTCAGAATCCCAAATGAATATACTAGGGTTGGTATAGCGTATGTGTTGATAGCTTTAATTTTGTTCTTTGCACATAGATTGGTTCGCAGCACTTGATGTAGTCTTGTGGTATATTTTCCAATGAGTTCATTTTTGATACTTTTATGATCCAAAGTGATATTTTGAGCAAATCCCAGATATTATTATTATTATTATTATTATTATTATTATTATTATCACTAACCCAAGAAGTTTGTTTGAAAATAAATACGAGCACAATACAAATAAAACATGAAAGTCGTCAAATATATCAGATGTACGATCTACGACGTGACTGTGGTGCTGAAAGGAAAAACAGGCAGGAACATTACCCAGCTTATGTAGGAAGAGTAATATTCCACTAACATTGACTTCCACTCAAACGGTTATAAAGAAAAGACTAGAAGACCCTAGGAATCAGAAGATAGTCAGCCATTCCATCACTGGGGCGCTGGGTATTGTCTGGCGGAAGAAAGTGGAACTTCGCTGTTTCCATCACTGCAAATTAGCCAGAAGAACTATTTTAATACACGGATGACAGAATCACGGAAGTTGGGGCTGGGTGGATAATGCGTAAAGTGCATTTTTCCTCAACCCAACACACGTCGTTGTTAAGATATTTCAGTTTTAGTAGAAGGTGTAATTTCTCCCAAATTATTGTAACATAATAAGATTGGGTATTAGGTTAATTGCAGGCATTAACGTTTTGTCGCTTCTTATTTGTATGAACAGAATTCTAAAATTCTTAAACAAAAACCTGAGATAGTGCCGATAACCTCCCATAAGCTGCAGACAAGAAGTGAAATTTAAATAGGAGAACCAATAAAAGGAATGAATGGAAGTTAAGTTGGATTATAATATAAACGTTAAACATTATAGAGTGTTAGGTAACTTCAATGGATATATTGTCTGTGATCCAGGAGCAATCCGCTGGGTTTGAACTGCAGATGTATTTCCACGTACCGCGTACCACACATTTAAAACAACATCAAGTCGGTCACTATCTGCTTCACTCAGCGCATTCTTTCTTTCTTTCTTTCTTTCTTTATTACTTTTTGCATTCTGTACTCTGCAAAAAGAGAAAGTTGATAGGGGCCTTCAGTGACTAACAGCTCATAAAATGCGTGTATGTTTATCATGTTAGATTGGTAACGTTTTGACTAATGGTAAAATATGTGTATTATGTAATCCGCTTTGGAATACTATGAAATGATGTTTATTATTATTATTATTATTGAATATCCAGAAAACAATACAGGAACCCTATTTTACCAGAGGTACATTAGGGTTATAGATTAAAAACAAAGCAAATACAAATATTACTGACATAGTTTACAAAAAAATTTGTTGATGAATGTAAGAAATTTTCCTAAACAGCACTGCCTCTTGAAAATATGGTACAGTGGTTTTGAAAGTTCCAGGTTACAGCTATAAAGGTGGCATTGTAAATTGTATCTTTCCTTTTCAAAAACAGGACACTCAAATACATGGTGACACACCGATTGAGGCAATCCTCATAAACATGAATAGTCGTCTGTTGCTATTTTAAAACGTTCAAAATAAGACTTGAATTTTCCATGACCAGTTAAAAATTGTGTGAGGACAAAGTTTGGCACTAATAATTTTGATAACAGTCGATTTTGTACTTCCGGGAAGAATACTTCTCTTGTTACAGACCCTTTCAGGCTACATGTCCATGCGATATTCCATTCGTTTAATATGTATTTCCTTATCTGGCTTTTAACGTAACATATAGGAGACTTACTATATGTTATTTCAAGGTGTGTCGTAGCCGCGGATTTTGCTAATTGGTCTGCTCTTTCATTACCAGCCAATCCAGTGTGTCCCCTTATCCACGATGTGCATATATGTGAGCACACCTGGGCTGTTGCCCTGATGTTTATTATTATTATTATTATTATTATTATTATTATTATTATTATTATTATTATTATTATTTGAAACGTACATATTTCGTTATAAAAATGATATCTTCTTCAGCGTTAACAGTTTAATATATTGACAGAAATAATATAAAATGAAATGGATAGCCTTACAAATTTGAATTAAAATAAAATGAAAATTTCTCATTTTTTGTTTTTAAACACTACAAGAGAAAGTGCCTGCAATAGCAGGAGTTGTAGGCTGCTCAAATATAGTCATATACTCATAAATAAGCCGCGTCTGATGCGTGTCTACGACAATGTTTGTAGCATCGTAGTATTAAAGCTGCTCCGTATTAATTGGAAAATTACAAAATATTTCTACGTCATTATGTTCATAGTATGGAAATGACTGTACTTGGTATTGCCAAAGTGTTAATAAATAAACACAAAGAACTGTGAGAATGTCGATAGTAGAAAGGAAACAATACATATTTAAATTTGGATTATAAAAACTAGTACCATGCGACGGTAACAGGAACTTACTGCCGATGTATTTAGGTTAGGAATAGACGAGCTGCGCATGCGTACAGCCTAAACCCGCGATCTTCGTCGCACCGTGTCGAACGGACTTATCCCGGCACACGGACAATACTGTAGATTTTATATTAACATAGTTGATTAGTTTTGGGTCAAGTATACCTGGGTGTGAAAAAAGAAGAATTTACAGGGACCTATTCTGCTAATAAATTTTCCGTATTTTAAATTTGAACTGTGTACTCGGCCCTGATTGACCATTAAGGGGAGATACATCTAGGTCATCTGCCATTGAGTACTCTCCTTTTTAGCCTATTTTCAATTTTGAAAAAAAAAATAGGCTTATGAGATCACCTTTTGTCCGTGTGTGTGTGCGTGTGTGAGTGTATGTGTGTGTGATTCGTGTGTCCCCCCCCCCCTAATAAAATCTAAACGGCAGGAGCGATTTCAATGAAAGTCGGAAAGTTCATAGCACTATTCCGGGCGACCTCGACCGTGCCCTTCAAATTTTGTTACGACTCACCAATCCAACATGGTGGCTGTGCGAAATATTTCACCAGCATTCAATATACCCCGAAACTATTACCGATATTACCCTGACATTTTCTATGGTGATAGAGGGAACAACTATAAGTTCACTTATGTGACCTTTGAAAACCTGGTAACTACAAAACCAACATGGCGGCCAAGCGAATTTGCGACATTTAAATAGACGTTTCTCGCGATTTGGCCAACCAAACGCAATAAAACTTGGTACAGTATATGTTTATATACCGTACATTTTAATGCACAGACATCCAACTTCGTTCAATTGTTTACATAATCACAAGATGGCGGATGTGCGAAATATTTCACTGGCATTCTATATCTCTGAAACTACTAGCGGTATCTCCCTAAAATTTTGTACGGAGATAAAGGGCACTACTGGAAGTCCATCTATAAGACTTTCAAAACCGGTTAACTACAAAACTAACATGGCGGCCAAGCGAATTTGAAAATTTTAAATAGACCTTTCTCGCGATTTAATGTTCCAAGCGCAATGAAACCTGGTACAGGAAATATTTATACACATTGTAATCCACTGGTATCTAATTTAGTTCAATTGTTTACATAACCTCAAGATGGCGGCTGTGCGAATTTTAAAATTAAGTTTTTATTTCTTGTGATGTAGTCATGCGATCGATGTGAAAGTTTGAATAATGAACCTACGCAATAATTTTCCTTTAATGGTACATGACTCTATGGCCTATACATTTAACAATCCAACATGGCGACCATCCGAAATATTTAGACGATACTGAATATCTACGAATCTATTATAGCAATCAAACTGCATTTTTTAATGTCCATAGGAGCTATGAACTTAAGTTCACCTATAGGACTTTAAATAACCTGGTGATCACAAATCCAACATGGCGGCCACGCGAATTATAAATATTCACATGGACGTTTCTCGCAATTGAACCATCCGCGTGCAGTGAAACTTGGTACAGTAAATCCTTATACGAATGTTAATCCACTGGCATCTAATTTATTTCAATTGTTTCCATAACCTCAAGATGGCAGCTGTGAAAAATTTTAAAATCTCCTTGTTACTTCTTGTGTCCTAAATATGCGATTGAAGTTTGAATACTACACGTTCACAATAATCTGCATGTAACAGTACATAACTCTAGGACCTACATATATAAAATTCAACATGGCGACCATCCGAAATATTTAGTCGGTTCTCAATATCTACGAATCTATTACAGCAATCAAACTGAAATTTTGTATGTTGATAGTGGCAATTAACATAAGTAGGATATATGAAAATAGGCTGTATAGTTCTTCACGGAACTACTTGTTTATTGCCTGTTCCTACCTTCTTTTTACTTATGTAAGTGAAACGTGCAAAATGCTGTAACTTTTCGGCAATATAATATTTCTCAATGCAATTTAATATACAGTAGGCCTACATGGGTATTAATATTGAGTTTAGAAAAATATGAGGCCAATTTCCAGTATTGCCAATTGAGAGATATCTCTCAGATGGCCCACACAAATTTATGTTCAATTATATTAGGCGCTCAATGTGAGATTCTACATGAAAAACATTTACACATGATTAATTGTTATTTGCCGAGTGGGTTATAAGACCATCAGCCCCATCTCCTTATAATATGTGCAAGTAACAATTAATCACAAGTAAATTATTTTCGCGTAGAATGTCATATCTCCCGATTAATATAATTGAACATAAATTTGTGTGGGCCGACTGAAATTTATCAATTAATAATTAATGAAAATATTGATGTTATGTTCCATATATTAGAGACCTATTACGTACTAAACTTTTACTGTTATTTTACGATACCAGTCATAAAGATATTAATTAATTAATTAATTAATTTATTTATTTATTTATTTATTTATTTATTTATTAATTTATTTATTTATTTATTTATATCTTTGGTAGTGGCGAAGTTGGAACTCATGCCCCTCTCTTACGCTTAACAACTTGATGTAGTACACAAAAATTAAAGAACTACGGTAAATTTATAACAATCAATACAAGTTAATGATTATGATAATGATAGTAATATTCATAAAGAATAAACTAAATTGTATTAGCCTATTAATAATAATAATAATACTATCATAATATCTTAAATACCGGTATTTTCTTAGCGAAGGTCATTCGTCCTCAAATTTAGATTAAAAAAACATCTTCGTGAATATATTTTCAAGCTGGATTTGGGGGCGTCTAATAATTTTCTGGACCTATTTAATGAGATAGTCTAGTGTTTCAAATCGATATTTGGGTAATTTCAGAGAAAAAGCGTGTCTTTAATTGTAAGGATTATTGTGTAATCATTCTTTTAGAGTAAAACTATTCATGATGATGATGCTAATTGTTGTTTTAAGGGGCCTAACATCTAGGTTATCGACCCTTAATGGTCTGGGCGATAGCGAAAATGACAATGGAATGAAAACCATAACGAAAACCAAGGTAGATTGAAAATACTTACAAAGTGGAACTTAGATTGAAAAGACGCACAAAATGTACAGTGGAAATGCTTACAAAAGGTAATTTAGTCGGAACATACTCACGAAAGCAATTTAGATTGAAAAATACGCACCTAATGTAGTTAAGGTTGAACATACTTACAAAATGCAATGTAGATTCGAAACATTCTCAAAATGCAATTGAAATTCAAGATACTTACAAAATGCAGTGGAAATTGAAAATACTTACAAAATGTAATTCAAATACACGGGGGGGGGGGGCAATTCACAAAACAGTGCGGGAATCTTAAGGAGACAAGAAAATAGATTGAAAAGAAAAAGAAGGCTGAACCCTCGAAGAATGGAGATCAAGGAGAGACGAGAGAAGGGCCAATTAAGGCGGGAAAGGAAGAGACTCCCTTGGCCTCGGATACCCTAATACCGTCAGGGTTGGGAGAGAACAAGAGTTGACCAAGGGGGGTCGACAGGAAAGAAGATGGAGAGGAATCCGGCACAAGTAAGTGGAAGAAATGCCGGACTCAGCTGGGGTCCCGTGGTCGCCAACCCACGTCCCATTAGTAGTGAGCCCTTTGGGGGGAGTAAAACTATTAATCGCTATAAAAATCCCTAGTTTGCGGTCTGCATACAGCAAAAAGATTTGGTTACATCATGTCATGATCATTTTTCCATTCGATCAAATATGGATGTTCCTTGCAATGATGCAGACAAGAGACGGGCGCTGAATACCCTCCCCCTCCCCCCCCCCCTCCCTCACCGCCGCCCCCTCCCACTCACAGGAAAAGTGAGGAAGTACAAATCACTGACGTTTTAGCGGTTTCTATTAAGAACATGTGCCACCAGCTTGGAAAACCTGAATTCACTCTTAAAATATACTAGTAAAAATGAAAACCCTCAGTCCTAATTAAGCTTGAAAATACCTTCAGTCATATTTATTTTTACGAAATTCGATGTCGGTCTTCGTGCCATTCACTCGTTAGGAGATTTCATAACACACGTTTTGGTGCTTTTCAGTCGGTCAACACGAATGTACCCAAAAGAGATGGGTTATGCCCTAATCCAGAAATAAATTACAACAGATTAATAAATACACTAGGATGACCAGTTTCGATCGTCAAGGGATCATCGTCAGATCCATTACACTTTGGCTGTAAAATCTATGTTTGAAAATACAGGTGAAAATATAGCAGAAGTACCCATTCTTCGAACGGTCGTCGGTATTAATAACCAGACGTAATCAATTGAGCTACTGTTGCAATGGTTAGGGGCTTGGAACCTGTTTGTCGACAAAGACAAATGATTAGTTGAAATATGCTCTGAAACTAATTTACCTAACGTGTACTTCCTGACGAAATGCAATTCACGTCACATAAAAACTGACCCACACTGTTGTGTCAAGTGCGCATCCAGAGGTAGACCCCTTTAATAAATTATAAAGGCTTGTGGTGCGTGACAATTCAGGTTTTTTTAGCCTCCAATGGGCCAAATTCCTAAAAGCAAAAAAATAAAATAAACTATTTCAATTCAGGAATTTTAGAAAATAATGTTGCTGTTTGAAGATATAATAGACCTTCTGTACGACACATCGCACGTTTAAGTCTTGTGAAAAAATCCAGGGTACCTCTTGACCCCCTTAAGCGCATTGATGAATTTTACAGTTTTTGTTGGTTCCGTGATAACCTTATAGCCATTTGCAAACTTTCACAGAAATTTAATAAATGGAGTGGCATTACTTCTTGCAGAAATAGATGGAAAGTTGGATGTACCTTTTTGAGACACTGTTGTCATGGTTACTGGCTTGCATTCCTACATTAGTTTATTAAATGAAATTAGTTTTCTGGGAATATCTCAGAAACTCTTGGTTTTAGAGCATTAAAATGTAGTTTCCGGGGACCCTTTACGACTGTTTAGGGGTCCCGAGGTTTTTTTCTGACACCAAGGGGCTGAAAATGAGCTTTGTCTCGTCGTTGTAGGCCGTAGTATCATCATCATCATCCTCTTGCACAGTTTCCAGCCGTTGGCCGGGTCTGTTTGGAACACAGGCCACTCCAACGTCTTCTGTCTTCCCACCATCTCTCAGCTTCCACCCCTGTCCAGTCTTCTCCTCTCTTCTTCACGCTTTCTTCCATCCCATTCAGCCACCTGTCTCTCGGTCTTCCTCTCGGTCTTCCTCTCGGTCTCTTTCGTTCCCACTTCGTCTCGTGTATCCTCCTGAGTATCCTCTTATCCTCCATTCGTTTTACATGTCCATGCCATCTAAGTCTAGATTTCTCTATACCATCCCGTAATGGTTCCTCATTTATTAATTCTCTGGTCCTCTCATTTCTTATTCTGTCCATCTTTGTAGCTCCAATACTGCTTCTCAAGAACCTCATCTCACTGACCTGTATTTTGCTCTTCTCCCTTCCTTTCATAGCCCAGGTCTCTGAGGCATACGTCAGGATAGGGGCATAGTACGTCCGATATATGATCTTTTTTCTGTTCTGAGGGACATCCTTGCTCCATAACATGCTTCTCACACTCCTCCGGAATGCTTCTGCCTGTCTCCCCCGCTCATTTGTTCTCTATAGTTTCTTCCATTATCTTGTATCAGGCTTCCCAGATACTTGAAACTCTCCACTTTCTTCAGCTGTTCCCCACCAGTTGTTATTCCCGTTGTGGTTCTTTCCTTCTTCCTTGTTGTAATCACCATCTCACTCTTATTTATGCTAAATCTCATCCCATATCCTTGTATTATTCCTTCCCACACGTCCAACTGTTCCTGTACCTCCTCCTCCTCCTTGTTTCCCCAAATCATCAAATCATCCGCTAACACCATTGCTTTCATCTTTCCTTCCCCAATTACTTGTGCCACTCGGGTCATTATGTCATCCATCACCACAAGGAAAAGTAACGGTGCCAGTGCACTTCCTAGTTTCAGGCCGTTTCTCTGTTCCACCCAGTCCGATCTCTCTCCTCCCACTTTCACACAGCTCACGCTTCCCTTGTACATCTCCTTTATCCTCCTTATAGTCCATTTTTCTACTCCTCTATCCTCCAGGGACTTCCATACTTTGTTTCTGCATACACTGTCATATGCTTTCTCAATGTCCAGGAAGGCCATCAGTAGATCTGTTCCATACTCACAGTGCTGTTCTTGTAACTGCCTTACAGCAAAAATCAAAT
The DNA here is from genome assembly GCA_946902985.2 of Meconema thalassinum. Lineage (NCBI taxonomy): Eukaryota > Metazoa > Arthropoda > Insecta > Orthoptera > Tettigoniidae > Meconema > Meconema thalassinum. Next base: position 1,323,968,342 of record OX336388.2, on the reverse strand, counting down.
CCACTGTGGACCTTCCTGCTCTGAAGCCATGTTGTTCTTCCCTCATCCCTCCTTCTATCCTTGTCCTAATTCTCCTTTCCAAAACTTTCTCAAACATCTTTGCACAATGACTCATCAGTTTTATTCCCCGATAGTTTCTGCATTCTGTTCTACTACCTTTCTTGAAGATCGGGACAATTATTCCCTTTTTCCAGTCCTCTGGGGTCTTCCTTTCCGTAGTGTAATAATAATATTAATTATAATAATAATATAACAAAATAGGGATAGGGATATAATAGACCTTCCGTAGCACACCAGCTCGTGTAAATCGCGTGAAAAAATTCTAGAGTACTCCTTGACCCCCTTAAGCGCATTATATGTATTGATGAATTTTACAGCTTAGTTTGGTTCCGTTATAACCTTCTAGCCGTTTGCAAACTATCTCAGTAATGTAACAAGTAGTTCCGTGAAGAACTATACAGCCTATTTTCATATATCCTACTTATGTTAATTGCCACTATCAACATACACAATTTCAGTTTGATTGCTGTAATAGATTCGTAGATATTGAGAACCGACTAAATATTTCGGATGGTCGCCATGTTGGATTTTATATATGTAGGTCCTAGAGTTATGTACTGTTACATGCAGATTATTGTGAACGTGTAGTATTCAAACTTCAATCGCATAATTAGGACACAAGAAAAAACAAGGAGATTTAAAAAATTTTCACAGCTGCCATCTTGAGGTTATGGAAACAATTGAAATAAATTAGGTGCCAGTGGATTAACATTCGGATAAAGCTTTACTGTACCAAGTTTCACTGCACGCGGATGGTTATATTGCGAGAAACGCCCATGTGAATATTTATAATTCGCGTCACCACCATGTTGGATTTGTGATCACCAGGTTATTTAAAGTCCTATAGGTGAACTTAAGTTCATAGCCCCTATGAACATTAAAAAATGCAGTTTGATTGCTAAAATAGATTCGTAGATATTCAGTATCGTCTAAATATTTCGGATGGTCACCATGTTGGATTGTTAAATGTATAGGCCATAGAGTCATGTACCATTAAAGGAAAATTATTGCGTAGGTTCATTATTCAAACTTTCACTTCGATCGCATGACTACATCTCAAGAAATAAAAACTTAATTTTAAAATTCGCACTGCCGCCATCTTGAGGTTATGTAAACAATTGAACTAAATTAGATACCAGTGGATTACACAGTGTATAGATATTTCCTGTACCAGGTTTCAGTGCGCTTGGAACATTAAATCGCGAGAAAGGTCTATTTAAAATGTTCAAATTCGCTTGGCCGCCATGTTCGTTTTGTAGTTAACCGGTTTTTGAAAATCTTATAGATGGACTTCCAGTAGTGCCCTTTATCTCCGTACAAAATTTAGGGAGATACCGCTTATAGTTTCAGAGATATAGAATGCCGGTGAAATATTTCGCACATCCGCCATCTTGTGATTATGTAAACAATTGAACGAAGTTAGATGTCGGTGCATTACAATGTATATAAACATATACTGTACCAAGTTTCATTGCGTTTGGTTGGTCAAATCGCGAGAAAAGTTTATTTAAATGTCGCAAATTCGCTTGGCCGCCATGTTGGTTTTGTAATTACCAGGTTTTCAAAAGTCACATAAGTGAACTTATAGTAGTTCCCTCTATCACCATAGAAAATGTCAGGGTAATATCGGTAATAGTTTCGGAGATATTGAATGCTGGTGAAATATTTCGCACAGCCGCCATGTTGGATTGGTGAGTCGTAACAAAATTTGAAGGGCACGGTCGAGGTCGCCGGGAATAGTGCTATGAACTTTCCGAGTTTCATTGAAATCGCTCCTGCCGTTTAGATTTGATTAGGGGGGGGGACACACACACACACGAATCACACACACACACACACACGCACACACACACGGACAAAAGGTGATCTCATAAGCCTATTTTTTCAAAATTGAAAATAGGCTAATAAATGGAATTGTATTGCGTCTTATATTACAGCAATAGATGGACCTGTGAATTTCTGTTGCCATGGTTACCGGCTAGCTTCCTTTCATTATTGTATTAAATGAAATTAATTTTCTGGGAATATCTCAAAAACTATTGGTTTTAGGGCCTTAAAATGTGGTTTTCGGCCCCCCTCCCCCCGAGTTTCGTTTCTCACATTGAGGGGCTGAAAATGAGCTTTGTCTCGCCCTTCTACGCCTATTTCAGCATGTATTTTAAGGGTGTAGGCCCCCTTTTATGAGAGGTACAGAGAAGAGTTACATCAATGATTGGTGTCATGCCTCTGAAGGATATCTGTACCAAATTTTACGTTGATCCACTCAGCCGTTCTCGAGTTATAAGGACACAAAAAATTGTCCACAGACAAACAAACAGACAGACAGACAGACAAAAATTTCATTTTCGCGCGCATCCGTCATAAAACAGTATAAAACGCGTAAATAACGCAAATTTACGTAGAAATTCAGAAAAAACAGACAAACTTTCATTCTTATATATAGAGAGATTTACAATTATTTAGTTGCAGTATTGGTAATGCAACTTGTCAGTGTATGCTAGTTGTAGTATATATGATGTTAGGTGGAATGATAAAATGACGATAGAAATCCGGAATTTGTCTGTTTGGAGTGACGATATGGTCGTAAAAGTCAACTATGGTTGTACTGTATAGTGCAAGTTATTACTTATCTGGCTGGATGTCTTCCGTTCTGTAACTGCGAGTAGTATCAACTTCCATCTTGGAGCAGTGACAATAACTACAAAAAAAACTGTTCATTCCGATTCATTTTCTAAGTTCTTTTATAGCCCATCACTCTTATGATTAAGAGTTTAACATTTTAGCGAACAAGAAACCAAAGAGTTCAATTAACATCAATCTATGATATTTGTATCCCGTGGCGTAGCCGTGCGCGTTAAATCGCTTGCCACGACTGCGATTAGAAGCCACAGCAAGTACAGAGAACGGAGTTTCAAAATTGCTGAAATAGAACATTATTTCAAGTCCCGGGCTATATAGCTATCTACCCCATCCCCTAGCCTAATAATTATAATTTCACACACAATATTACAGTCATCACAGATACACAGGTTATCAGACGAATTGAGTACACTCCCAAGTACACGGGGCTGATGATGAAGATATCCCAAGCCTCCCAAACGAATCAACACAATGTATATCTATAATATTTGTAAGAGAATATGAGGACGTTGCTAAACTTAGGCGTCAAAAACTTCAACTACAAAGTTACCTGCTGTTAACGGTGTGATTGAAAGACTTGACACGTCACTGGTATTGAAAAGTGACGAGCCGAAATGAAAATGAAAATCCACAGCCTGCTTCCAGTCTACGACCGGGTCAGGAATGGAATGAATGAAGCCCCCATCTAGAGGCGAGGATATGAACTGTGCCGGCTGCCGAGACCTGACGCACTCCTCTGGAGCAATGATTAAATGAATGACAGATGAAAGGAAATGATAGTGTAGAGTGTTGCTGGAATGAAATGTTGACAGGGAAAACCAGAGTACCCGGAGAAAAACCTGTCTGCCTCCGTTTTGTGCAGCACAGATTTCACATGGAGTGACCGGGATTTTAACCACGGACCCAGCGGGGAGAGGCCGGCGAGCTGCCGTCTAAGCCACGGAGGCATTTACGAGCCGAAATACAGTGGCATAATATGTTGGTAGAAATCTCCAGTATTTGTTGTTACCCGCTAAGGGATGAACTTTCTGCATTGTTTGTTGCGTTGGACTATCGCTTACTTTCACGCATTTGGTTTTAATTCGCCACAGAGCCGATATTGTCACGCAAACTAATTATCCTCCCTTGTAATTCACGTTCAGTACAATTCGCGTGGATAAGAGAGTAGAATCTGTTTAGGATTAGCCTACTACCGGCAGTCTCCTAATGCCAAGTCATTTCTATGCTAGCCTGTGGGAAAAGTCGTCATATTACTATGTAGTCAAGCATAAATTAGCTAGTGAGTGCATCATGTTGCATTTATTTAAGATGCCGCTAACCTAGGTTTTGGTGAAAAAAACAACATATTTTTCTTTTCTTATGTATTGGGTTCTCAACATATTGAAATATCACAGGAAGTTTGTTTTGGAGCAACAATTTGAACTATTTACAAGATAAGTGCATTTTGAAGTTTTTCAACTTTGGCAAACATCTACCATCTCTTAATTCATCTACCTTTGCAAACATTTTTGACAGCCATTTCTTGCAACTTTTATGTTTGTGCAAATAAGGTACATTATCTCAGAAAATACTGCACCGAAACACTTGAAAATTTCGCAGTATATTTATATGTAATTGTGCATTAATCTGACCTAAATTAATGGCTGCAATATTTATGCAACTTGATAAAAAATGCATTGCTTAAAAAACAAAGTTTTTAAAACAACAAAGAATTTTTTTTAAATAATGTGGAGAACAAAGATTCTATGTTGGATTGAAGCCATGAAATCTTCTACAAGTGTATTTAGTTTCAAATCAATAACCTTCATAGTTAGTTGAAAATATAAATTTTGCTTACTATTTTGTTTTTAAGACTTCATTAATTGTAATGTTGGTAACGGTGAATGTCATTGCCTTTTCAGTAACTCAAGGATATTATCTTATAAATGTGTAATTGTTGATACATTTTCATAAGAATTGATCCAGTAGTTTGGGTGGTAGGATCAATTAAGAAACTGTATTGTTCAACTATTTAGTTAACGCAAGCTAAGTTATTGAAAAGGTTATTTTAAGAATGTTATATTAAAATTAACCACCTAAGATAATTACGCTTCCATCTACGTGTTGATTGACTAAATAACAAAAGGTATACAGAATCCAACAGAGCAATACAAAAGGTGGAAAGGATGTTTGTTGTTTCTGTTGATTTTGTAGGGACATGGCGACATCGTGGTCATGGAGCCCCGTGTACTTGGGTGTATGTAGAATTTATCTGATAACCATGTGCCACTGTGATGTCGGTAGTAGTATAAGCATTTGTAATTGAAGTAGGATTTGGGTAGGAACCGAGCGGTCGTGACCATAAGTTAGGTACCATCCCGGCATTTGCCTGGAGTAGAACTGGGAAACTATGGAAAACCCCTTCCAGGATTTTCGCTGGTTTAATGTAGCCCTCCATGCCTCCCTGTCCTTAGCTAATTGTTTCATCTGTACATAGCTAGCCAACTTTACATCCGATGCAATCTGTTTAACACATTCTAACCTTGGTGTACCCTTACAGTTCTTGTCCTCACCCTTCCTTCCATACCTAAGTTTGCTATTCCTGGGTGTCATAGTACGTTTCCAATCAACCTATCTCTTCTCTTCATTAGACGTCACCAGAAACATCTCTCCTCTCCACTCGTCTTAATACCACTTCATTTGTAACTCTATCTACCCATCTGATCTTTATCATTCTCCTGCAACACCACATTCAAACGCTTCTATTCTCCTCTCATCTGCTGAAGCAACATTCCAAATTTCACTTCCATAGAACGCCACACTCCACAGAAAGGCTTTCAAAAATGACTTTCTATTACTTAAATCTACATATGAAATCAATTGAATTATTTTCTGTAGAAATACTAATTTTTATATCCTCTTTATTTCGTCCATCACTAGTTATTAGCCTACTTTTCACATTTTGCAAAAAAAGAGGAAAAAGTAGACTTATGAGATCGATCCGGGCAAATGTGCTTCTGTCTGTCTGTCCTTCTGTCTGTCTGTCTAGCTGGCTGGCTGGCTGGCTGTGTGAGTGTGTGTCCCCTCTATCAACTCCTAAACGGCTGCAGCAATCGAAACAAAATTTGGTAGGAGTAAAGATCTATCCCTGAATTTCTCAATGCCGTATTTGAAAATGATGTCAGTGCTACCAACTTCTGAAAAATCGCAATTGAAATTTGAGCTCCATGTTGGATATCTTGGAAGGTATGAATGGGACCTAAGTCAAAATTGGCACACGTATAGACAATATTATTAAAGTTTAATTTCCAGGAGGCCATACATGGCAGTGTTGCCAAACTGATTATAAGCCTGCTGATAGGTCCAATTTTTATATGCATATAACTTCTACACTATCAATAGGAATTCAACCAAATTTTGTATGTACTATCTGTACATAAACAGATATGACTGAGGGTATTCTTAATATCCACCAGGGCTGCCAACTTTTAATAAATGCTCTCAATATCTTTTATCCAAATACCAATATATCAGAAAGTATGCAAGCCGACAGCTTTAAACTATGCATAGGTATAGTACCTGGCATTCTATATTAATTTGGAGTAACGTATATACATCAGTGCTACCAACATGATTCTAAGCCTGCTGATAGGTCCAGTTTTAAATTGTATGTAACTTCTATACTAACTAATGGATTTCATTAAAAATTGGCACAACAATAGATAGTATTATTTCAGATCATTTCTGACCAATACATGTATGAACATTGTTGCCAACATGATTTTACGCGCGCTTTTAATTCCAATGTTGGACTTCAACCAAATTTTGTATTCTGTACCTTAAGATATGGAACTAAGAATATATTCAGTCACCAGGGCTGCCAATTGTAGTGCTCTATTAGGCTACATTAGGCTACATTATGCCAGATATACAGTATTTGGAATAATTTGAAATTTCTATATTACCAACTTAATTTCTTTATTATTCTAGATAGATCCATATAGATTAATCATTGGCATGAATCTTAAATTTTAAGAAAAGTAGGCTCTTTATTTCGTCACGGAACTTCTTGTTTTTCTTCCTAAGTAGTATAAGTCTCCTACTTCCTTTAACTTTTCACCTGCCAATTTGTCGTCCATTGGGGTTTCTGATTTTTTTCGGTTGCATTCCATTATTAGCCTACTTTCGATTTTTGCAAAAAAATGAAAGTAGACTTATGAGATCAACACAGGGCGAAAAAAAGTGTGTCTGTCTGTGTGTATGTGTGTGTGTGAGTCTCTGTGTGTGTGAGTGTGTGTACTCTGCATGTCTGTCCCCCCTTATCAATTCGAACACGGTGAACGCGAATTGAACGAAATTTGGTACAAAGGTAGCACTAGTAAAGGACACCTCAGTGTCATGTTTTATATCGCCGCCATCTTGACGGAAACGTAATGGCGGCCACACAAATGTTCAAAGCTTAAATCAAATTACGACTAACCTAATCATCCGATCTCTACCAACTTTTGCAACAACATACCTATATGGGGGGAGCATCCTTTGACCAACCTAGTAGGTCATCAGCATAATAGTTTGCGGATGGCGGCCATCTTTGTGTGAACATCGATTCCCCCTAATTAATTCGAACACGGTGAAACCGAATGGAACGAAATTTGGCACAGAGGTAGTACTAGCAAGGGGCATCTCAGTGTCATGTTTTATATTGCCGCCATCTTGCCGGAAACGTAATGGTGGCCACACAAATGTTCAAAGCTGAAATCAAATTACGACTAACCTAATCATCTGATCTCTACCAAATTTTTTGCAACAACATACCTTTATAGAGGAAGCATCGTTTGACCAAATTAATAGGTCATTAGCCTAATAGTTTGCGGAAGGCGGCCATCTTTGTGTCAAAATCGATTCCCCCTATTAATGCAAACACGGTAAAACAGAATGGAACGAAATTTGGTACAGAGGTAGCGCTATCAAAGGGTACCTCAGTGTCATGTTTTATATCGCCGCCATCTGGGCAGAAACGTAATGGCGGCCACACAAATGTTCAAAGCTTAAATCAAATTACGACTAACATAATCATCCGATCTCTACCAAATTTTGCAACAACGTACCTTTATGGAGGGAGCATCCTTTGACCAATCTAATAGGTCATTAGCCTAATAGTTTGCGGATGGCGGCACTATTTGTGTCAAAATCGATTCCCCCTATTAATTCGAACACGGTAAAACCGAATGGAACGAAATTTGGTACAGAGGTAGCACTAGCAAAGGGCACCTCAGTGTCATGTTTTATGTCGCCGCCATCTTGACAGAAACGTAATAGCGGTCACACAAATGTTCAAAGCTTAAATCAAATTATGATTAACCTAATCATCCGATCTCTACCAAATTTTGCAACATCATACCTTTATGGAGGAAGCATCCTTTGATCAAACTAATAGGTCATTAGCCTAATATTTTGCGGATGGCGGCCATCTGTGTGTGAAAATCGATTCCCCATATCAATTCAATCACGGTGAAACCAAATGGAACGAAATTTGGTACAGAGGTAGCACTAGCAAAGGGTACCTCAGTGTCATGTTTTATATCACCGCCATCTTGACGGAAACGTAATCGCGGCCACCCAAACGATAAAAGCTAAAATATAATTACGACCAACCTAATAATCTAGTCTCTACCAAATTTTGCAACAACATATCTTTATGTGGGAGGCATATTCTGACCAAACTGCAAGATCATCAGCCCAATAGTTTGCAGATGGTGGCCAAGTATGTGTGCAAATCGATTCCCCCTATCAATTCAAACACGGTGAAACCAAATTGAAAGAAATTTGGTACAGAGGTAGCACTAGCAAAGGGCACCTCATATTCATGTTTAATATCCCTATAGCACGTTGTATTTCAACAAGCTACTACAACCAACAGTCAATTATACTCTTTGAAAAGGACAAAGAGTTATAACAATGACCATGCATTTAGGAGAAAGCAGGCTATATGTTCTTTACTGAACAACTTGTTTTTGCTCTACATTCATTGATTTTTCTCATGAATTATTTCCTCAAGACGGAGTCCATACGATTTAAAAACGCATTAATATCCTCTGATGAAATCTACCATCTATATAAATTGGCCCGAAAGGTTGAACGCACAAAATGAACACGTCGATGAAGGGTGATCTAATATCCAGAGGCAGTTAAAGGAAGGCCGGAACTGGGTGACATGTGATATCTGCTCGTTAATTGAAAGTGTCCCCAGCAGAACATTGGAGCTGGGAACCAACATGTATGGTCTTGCCTGAGGGCCAACGTGGAAATGAAATGTTGTTATATTTATTTTAAGTCAATTAAAATAGGACTGCAAGTACTTTCAGTTGAATCCATCTGCCACAACATTAGTAAAATGTTCGAGTTACTAATTTACTTTAAAGGAGAATAAAAGAGACGGCATACATGTACACATATGTTACTATAGCCACGCTTGGTCACCATGATAAAGCGTTAACCGCAGGGGTATCGAGTCGAGAGACAGGTTGTTTGAATCCCACCGTCAGACATCCTTTGAACCAGAAATGTAAGCCTTAATTTACCGAGACAATATCGCTTATTTTCATTATTCTAATGATGACTGGTCGCTCCTTCCAGTCATATGTAGACATACCGTCCAACACTAGAATTATTTTACAGTACGTCCTCCCTCGGGATGTCATGGTTAGTGTTGTTTGCTGCATTTCTGAGGTCCCTGGTTCGATTATCGGCTCTACAAAGAAATTTAGTCAACAAAGTGTTGTCCTATAAGTGGTATTCCATGGTTTTCCCTCTTCTCATCAAGGCAAATATCTCGATGCGACCTAATTAAGGCCAAGGCTGCCTTCTGCTGAATCCTAGTGCCCAATCACAAATATATCAATACAGTCACCAACCACAATGACACAGGTTATAAGACTGATTTCACACACTCAGCCAAGTGCTCATGGTACATGATATCAATGTCACAAAGCCCTTAAATCAATCAAAAGCAAGGAACGTAATCTGGGCCTGAGGGTAGGAACGGAGATGCTGACGGAATAGAGAGTGTGTTACTCAAGCTAAATGTGGGGAAGTGCAAAGGCTGTCCCCTACGTAATACCAGCCTCAATAACAAAATCCCACCACTTCAGACACCAACACAACCCAGTTTGTAAAAATAAAATCCACACACGTCCAAGAAATGACTGAGAACACCGCTCTTAAGACCCTACATGAAAAGAAAATATAACTTCCCTTCAGCCTCAATGTAATATGTACAGCGTGTTCCGATTCAACACGGAACTGTAAAATGGGTTGCCTACCCACCATCAATCGGCTTGAAATCTGCTCGCAGTTCGATTTCACTCATTGCCGCCTTCTTATGCAGCATTGCAAAGTATTTTGCTATTTCAAAATATATTTACACAGGCTTCACAATAAGTTTGAATGATGTTTGCTTTAGAACTTGTTATTCTACGCTTCTGTTAATGGCTTTTGCAGAGCATTTCTATAAAATGAAATTTTATTTTACAACATAGTTTATTACAAGAAAATTAATATTTGTGTTGTATTTTATTTACAACACAATGTATTGCTTTTTAACCCAACGTCACAAATCGAGATAGCATTTCGAAATGATTTGTTACAAAATTGAGTTTAATTAAGAATAAGTTTCAACGATTACTATTTCAGAACTATTTACCTGTAACAATGTAAAATGATAGAACGACGAACACAGGCAGTTTTCTCTTACTTCATACTCTAGGACATCTTGGATGATTTTACATTGGCGCAGTTGAACAACATGCTTTTTCAACAAGATGGTCATCCAGCGCACTTCTCCAGACTGGCGAGAGACGTTTTAAACCATTTGTTTCCTGGCCAGTGGATAGGAATTCGCGGCTTTATAGAATTCCCACCACGTTTACCTGATCTGACCGTCCTGGATTTCTTCATTTGGGGCTACGTCAGGTCGAGAGTATTTTTAAGATCACCACAAATACCCGAAGAAATGGAGCTTGTCATTACCGAATCCTTTGCGGAAATTACTCCTCAGATGTTGTCGAACGTGAGAGAGAACGTCATGCGACGAGTGCCCTCTGCTTGGAAAATGACGGACGCCACTTCGAACACCTTATTTGTAGTAGATGTACATGTAACGTCTGTGATAAATTAACTTTTTAGTCGCATCGAAGACTGATTACAATTTTGTAACAAAGCATTTCCAAATTATGTCTGGTTTTGTGGTATTGGGTTAAATAGCAATAAATTGTGTTGTAAATAAAATACAACACAAAAATACATTGTGTTGTAATAAACTATGTTGTAAAATAAAATTTTATTTCATAGAAATGCTCTGCAAAAGTCATTAACAGAAGCGTAAAATAACAAGTTCTGAAACAGAAATCATTCAAACTTATTGTAAAGCTTGTGTAAATAAATTTTGAATGAGCAAAATACTTTGCAATGCTGAATAAGGAGGCGGCAATCTGTGAAATTGAACTAGACCTTGTACAGTACATGTAGGATTTTGATAAATAACCTGCCCGAATTTGCCACGATCACAATACATTTATGACCCAAACATTTTCAATAAATGAATTTGCTATTATTTAAATTGTGTTGTTCTCACACAGAATGCATTAGAAATCGTAAAATCGAACAAGGTTTGATTGGGATACTAGCTATCCAAGCTTTCCTGGAAATAAATGCATTTAATACATATAATAATGTATAGGCTGTGTTTGGACTTTCATGTAAAATGAATTGCCCCAATCAGACACCTTAATTGCGTAAAGAAACATCAACTTGCATGTGATTACATTGGTTAATTTCGAGTTGCAGTAAATAATAAGGATTTTATAATTATTTTCAAACATGAAATGATCATGGATTATTTTTTAACACACATATATACACAAAAACGTGGAATTTTTACAATAAAACCTTAAATTTTGATTAAGATTGAGGTTGAGAAGTCAGAAAATAATAAAGAATTACCTAAGATGCCAAAACAAATATCCTTTTCGGTGAAAAAAGAATGCAAAGCGAATCCCAAACAAACTCATCTGATTTTTTAAAATTTACAATCAAACTGAAATTTTGTATTTTGATGGAGGCAATTGACATAAGTAGGATATATGAAAATAGGCTGTATAGTTATTCACGGAACTACTTGTCTAAATTTGGTTGTCCCGTGGCTTAGCTGTGCTCGTAAAATTGCGCACCACGATCGCGAGGCCAGCTGCAGCAAGTCCGGAGATCGTAAGTTTGAATCTCAATGCTGACAGCAGCTACCCTAAGAGTGGTTTCTGCCCGGGTATTTCCACATCCTCTCCAGGCAAATGGCGGGATAGTACTTTATTTCTAGTCAGGGAGTGCCTACCTCACCCCTGTCTCTAATACAACTACACACACTACTACTCTCATCACATAAATACAGGTTATCTGACAAATTCAACACACATCGGACTACACGAGGATGATGACCAAGATATCCCAAACCCCTAAATTGAATTAACAACAAACAACATTTAATTTGAATCACACCTGTAAGTACCGAAGGAACATTGTTTCTGACTTACCTAAAAAGGGACTTGATTCCAAATAAATTTCCGCCCTAGTAAAGTGTAATCACAGTTCCAAATAGAGCACTCAGACGTAAGAACACGGTTTGTCTGACAGATTCTACACAAATTACGGGGCACCTACCTCATCCCTGACCTAATACAGTTACACAAAGTACTATTGCCATCACATCAATGCGGGTTATCAGAAATATTCAACACATACCCAGTTAAACGGGTATGATGACCAATGTGTCCCAAGCCCCTAAATTGAATTAACAAACCTGTGTAAGCCGAAAGAACATTGTTTCTGCCTTACCAGCAATGAGCAGGGCTAGCAGTAATATGTATTTACATAATTTGTTATTACACAGATAGTTATAGGCCTAGGATATTTTCAAATTTATCTCAGGGGGCATGGTGGCGCAGTGGTCAAGCTGTTGGCCTCTCACCAAGGTGGAACGGGTTCGATTCCCGGTTAGTGCATGTGAGATTTTCGAAGTGAAATGCCATGTCCTGTGGTTCGGACTCCGCGTAAAAAGGAAGTCCCGTGGCTCATGATCGCATGATTAACGGTCACGTAAAACTAAAAGTTTCCTTCCTTCCTAACGTATAGTTATTAACAAGAAATGAACATCCACCTGAATCATTACTATACAGATTAAATTAATTATTTAACTTGTTTATAGTACATGTTTCGGGGATTAATTATATTTTATCCCCTTCATCAGCTGTTGAAAAAACAAAAAACAAAGCGTAGCACAGTAATAAGATACGTATCTAAAACCTAATATTGTGCACCATCAAATTTAGGGTATAAGAATAGAATAAAATGAAGAGAAAAAGATGGTGACGGTGATCAGCTGCTCATGACAGTAGTTCCTTGAAATGGTAGATATGTAACACCCATACTTCACCAATCCGTGTAGCTCTATAACCAATGAAGAGCCTGTATGCTTAAAGATCCAAATATAGCCTTTTCAAAACAAAGCGGCTTTGAAACCCGACGTGATGGAAAGTGATCATAGGTTAGTTTAAAGCATATGGTGTATAAGGTTAGAACAACGTTACATTTAGAAAGACTTTCTAAATTTTATGGTGCACCATATTAGGTTTTAGATACGTATCTTATTACTGTGCTACGCTTTGATTTTTGTTTTTTCAACAGCTGATGAAGGGGATAAAATATAATTAATCCCCGAAACATGTACTGTAAACAAGTTAAATGATTAATTTTATCTGTATAGTATTGATTCGGGCAGATGTTCATTTCTTGTTAATAACTATTCTAACATATCAATACGGAACCACCATGAGTCATTCCTAACGTATCTCCATCGACTACAGTATGTTGTCCTCCAATCAATTTAAACAAATTTATTTCACATAGTTTTCCATATTTCTGACATTGGTACATATTTATATGTAAAAAATATACGAGGCACGTCCAGAAAGTAAGTTCCGTTTGGTAATAACATTAAATTGTGTACAGATACAGAAAAATTATTTATTGCACAACATTCTACACCTCTTAAACTACTTTTCCACATAACTACCGAACTTTTCCAGGCATTTGTCATAGCGTGGCACAAGTTTTTGGATACCTTCCTCATAGAAGTTTGCCGCCGACCGTAAACGAGAGTGAAGACACCCCTGTAAGATATCCTACTGTTTGGCCACCACTGTTAGGCAACTTGCGTGCTTACCAGGAGAACTGAGTATGTTTAGGAGTTCTCCTGACCACATACGCATACGTATTTTTCCATATTCAATGATTTTTAATCCAATATTTGAATACAGGGTGTAATTAAATAAATGGGAAAGTTCAGGAGATTCGATGAGGTGACAACAATCAAAACATATCCTGTGACATATGGTGTATTTGCTTTCGTTTCAGTGTTACAATCATTGTTTGTGGTGTACATAACACAGACCGCGTCACTATGCAGGTTGGTCATTTGTGTTGATAAAGTGTACGTTACTACTTACAGTTCTCTACAGAAGGTGCTCAAAATGGCTGTAATGCAGGCGTCTATACGCCGCATCATTGACTGCCTCACACGCTCTCATATTCCTGGCGTCTGTCGTTTCTGCTGACATCCTTGCTCTATTCGCTGCCGCAGCATGTCCACGTAATGAATAGGTGTGGCATACACAATGACCTTTAAATTACCCATAAGTAGAAGTCTAATGGGTTGAGATCGGGAAAACGAGCAGGCCACGGTTTCGGTCCCTTACGCCCTATCCATTTGTTTGGGAATCGCTGATGTACAATTGCTCTAGCAGCAAGAGCAAATTGAGGCGGTGCTCCATCATGTATGAACCACATCGTGCCGCCGTCTGTGTTATGCACATCACAAACAACGCTTGTAACACGGCAACGAACGCACACACACCATATATTTACAGGACATGTTTTTCTTGTTGTCAGATTATCTATTAACCCCCCAGAGCTTTCCCGCATATTTAGTTACACCCTATACAGAGTGGTCCTCCAGCCCCTTATTATTAAGTTTTATGAAACCCAACTAACATTGCATTTCTCCCGATGGTCGATATTGCTCTGCGCTCTGACTGTGTGACAGCAATGTAAGTGATCCATGGGTCTAGCAAGGAAAAGCCGACCTTAAACTTTTCCCCGCCAAATACTAAGGCCCATTCTACTAACATACTGTATGACTTATTGCTCCTTGAAATAACACACATACACGTAGTACGATCGAATTAATAGCTTACGCCACGTGATCTGTAATAGTAGAAAGTTAAATCAACACCATAAACCGTGATTGAAACTTAGACATGGACTTAAACGTTTGAGGTGGGACGGCCACAATACAACTACACGTGCAGCGCTCGGTGTCTACCATCCATTGGTGGCTGATTCGGTTAAAGCCCGGCCGTACCCTGTGGGCGAGATCGGGTAGAATAGTGCTTCGAATCCAGTGGTAGGCATACTTTTTTGAACGAAAGCATACGCTCCATTTTAGTGGGGATGGAACTATATTGCCACATTTATTCTCTTACGATGTATTTTTGTGAAGAGTACGTTGAATTTTGTTGATTTATAAAGAGAATACGATCGAATTGGTAGGTTATGCCACGTGACCTGTAATGGCAGAAAATTAAAAAAACTGTCATGGATGTTAACAAAACATATCGAAGTGTCGCTCCGGAGGTCCGGGTTCGATTCCCAGCTCTGCCAAGAAATTCAATACTGGTCTGGGGGCTGAAATAAGGTACACTCAGCTTCGTGAAGCAAATCTGAGAAGAGGTGGGTTCGATTCCCAACTCAGCCACCCTGGAAGTGGTTTTCCGTGGTTTCCCACTTCTACTCCGGCCAAATTCAGGGACGGTATCTATCTTAAGGCCACGGCTGCCTCTTTCCCAATCCTTAATTGCAAATACACACATTATTGCAAGCCCGCAATAACTCAGGTTATCAGACAAATTCTACACACACACCCAAGTACACTGGGCAAAATGACTGCGATGTTCTACTCCCTCAAATGAAACAACATATCGAAGAATATTCTGATCGCCAGTGTTCGCATCGAAGTACTGTACACCTATCCCATTTCCCTTGGTATTATTATTATTATTTTTTTTAGTCGTTTACCCTCCAGGTAGGTGGAACCCACGGACTCAGCGAGGGAACTCACCACTACCGCCTCTACGGGCAGTGTCCTAGAGCTGGGAACATCGGATCGGAAGGGATACAACTGGTGAGGTGGGATTGGCACCTCGCCCAGGCGGCCTTACCTGCAAAGCGAACAGGGACCTCATGAGGGAAGGTAAGGGATGGTTAGAATGGATCGACAAGGAAGATGGAAGGAGGCGGCCGTGGCCTTGAAGAAGGTGCCATCCCGGCATTTGCCCGATGACGAAGTGGGAAACCACGGAAAACCACTTCGAGGATGGCTGAGGGGGATTCGAACCCCTTCTACTCATTTGGGCCACCGGAGGCTGAGTAGACACCGTTCCAGTCCTCGTACCACTTTTCAAATTTCGTGGCAGTGCCGGGAATCGAACCCAGGACCTCCAGGGCGGCAGCTAACCATGCTGACCGCTACGCTACGGACGCGACTTACGCCAAGTTGTATGAAATAAAACATAGCGACGGGTTGTCGTTTGAGGGTATTAGTTGCAGTTCATTTGCCTTATTAACGCAAAGCGGTCGCGAAACTTGCTTTAAGTAAATTTGAAAACATGCCAGGTACTGAATGAATGCATTTCAATTAATATTTAAGATCTAACTGCAATAATTGAATATTTTACCATACGCGTTAAGAAGGAGCGCAACAAAAAGCTCCAGAGTGAGTTGGGAAAGTGTGTGAGTGATATCGCGCCCGCTCACTGTATTGAAGATCCCGGGTTCAAGGCTATCTAACGGCGGAAATTTTTAAATTCTTTTTAACTATTTTATTATACACTCCCTACCTCGTACAGCAAGATTTCAACTTAGTTTTGTTCACATGATCTAAGAGGACGATAGGGAAAGTTTGTTTCTTCTCTCATTTAAATTGTTATTTTCCCTAAGTACTGTTCAAATCCATGAATGGATACTATTCGTGATCTTCTTCTTATTATTATTATTATTCTTAGTCGTGTACCATCCAGGTTGGTGGAACCCATGGACTCAGCGAGGGAACTCACCACTACCACCTCTACGGGCAGTGTCCTAGAACTGGGAACATCTAATCGGAGTGGATACAACTGGTGAGGTGTGATTGGCACCTCGCCCAGGCGGCCTCACCTGCAAAGCGAACAGGGGCCTCATGAAGGAAGGTAATGGTTGGTCAGGATGGATAAGCAAGGAAGAGGGAAGGAGGCGGCCGTGACCTTGAAGAAGGTACCATCCCGGCATTCGCCCGAAGACGAAGTAGGAAACCACGGAAAACCACTTCGAGGATGCTGAGGTGGGAATCGAACCCCCTCTACTCTGTTGGAACACCCGAGGCTGAGTAGACCCCGTTCCAGTCCTCATACCACTTTTCAAATTTCGTGGCAGAGCCGGGAATCGAACCCAGGACCTCCGGGACGGCAGCTAACCATGCTGACCGCTACGCTACGGAGGCGACTTATACCAGAATAATAATAATAATAATAATATGACACGTTCTGTATTTACTGCCTGATTGCGTGGCTCAGCGGTAACGTTCTCGCTTGCTGTGCCAAAGGTTGCAGGTTCATATCCTGGTGCAGTCAGTTGGCATTTGAGGGTGCGCAAATGCGAGGGAGCCATGTCAGTAGATTTACTGGCAAGTTAAAGATCCCCTTTGGAGCAAAATTCCGGCACCCTGGGGTCTCTAAATGCCAGAGTACCAGTAGTTAAAAGGGACGTAAAACCAATAACATTATAATTATCTGTATTAACTGTATGTTTGGGGCAGATTACCTCGTAATTACGCCCCTTAAAACCTCACTAACTATTACTTTATGTGTATAGCAAACGCTTTTCGCAAAGACGACCCACAAACCAAATAGATTTATTAAAATAACAAATAGATTTGTTATGTGGGTAGGCACACGAATAAATACATCAGACCGAAATTATAATTTCTTTAAACGGTGTCTATGCGAAAAGTGCTCGCTGTACATATACAGTAATAGTTAGTTAGTGAGGATTTAAGGGGCGGAACACGAGGTCATCTGCCCCAAACGTACAATTAATACAGATAATTATAATGTTATTGGTTTTACGTCCCTTTTAACTACTGGTACTCTGGCTTTTAGAGACCCCGATGTTGCGGAATTTTGCTCCAAAGGGGATCTTTAACTTGCCAGTAAATCTACTGATATGGCTCCCTCGCATTTGCGCACCCTCAAATGCCAGCTGACTGCACCAGGATATGAACCTGCAACCTTTGGCACAGCAAGCGAGAACGTTACCGCTGAGCCACGCAATCAGGCAGTAAATACAGAACGTGTCATATTACTATTATTATTCTGGGATAAATATTGAACTATTAAAATTCTAATAGTGATCACGAATAGTACCCATCCATGGGTTTGAACAGTATTGAGGGAAAATAACAATTTAAATGAGAGAAGAAACCAACTTTCCTTATCGTCCTCGTAGATCATGTGAACAAAACTAAGTTGAAATCTTGCTTGACGAGGTAGGGAGGGTACAATAATATAGTCAAAAAGAATTAACAATTTCCGACGTTAGATAGCCTTGAACCCGGGATCTTCAAAACAGCGAGTGGGTGCGATACCACACGCATACTTTTCCAACGCACTCATGGGCTTTTGGTTGCGCTTCTTAATAACGCGTATGGTAAAATATTCAATTATTACAGTAAGATCTTAAATATTGATTGGAATGCTTTCATTCAGTACCTGGTAGGTTTTAAAATTTACAAGCAAGTTTCGCGACCGCTTTGCGTTAATAAGGCGAATGAACTGCAAATAATACCCTCAAACGACAACCCTTCACTGTGTTTTATTTCATACAACTTGGCGTACAAAATGCTAGTGTGTGATACACTTCGGTCATACAATCTGGTGTACTGACGAGGATGAACAGAATCATACAGAATTTTGTACCAGTGATCACAACAGCTTCCTTATCAGCGAGTGTCGTGTGATACGGACTTTTAGCGAGAAAAGTCATGTTAACTGTCTAATGAACTAAATGCACTACGGTATTTCCCATAAATGGATCAATTAATACTTTTTGATATTTGTCAAATGTAAGAATGAGGGTTAGATTATATCCGCGGTTACTGAGGGCTTTGATTTGACACAGCGTAGGAATGAGGAATGGTTTACAACCCGAGACGTTACAGAGGGCTTTGACTTTACATGTGTGGCGGCCTGAGTGAGTCTGAGCTTTCCTTTAAACCAAGGTGGTCAACATTTCAAACACTTGGTACCCTGAATATACAGGATACCTTGCTTTCGTTCTGCAGATCATTATGTGTCCAATCTGGCTACGTACCATCGGATAAGTACGGTCCTTTTCAGGGCCAAATAAAAAAAAATCACTCGTTGGAACAGGTAGATATGCGTCCATAATATATCCACTATAAACGACATTAAGCAAAAAAGTAAATGTACTAGTTCAAGGTTCGAACCTGCTACAATGCGATATAGTTGACGCTACTCTGGCAATTCTTGATTTAGCCACCATAGATATCAAGAACCATGGTGTACTGCTGGCACGAATTGAATCTATTCGTAGACACTTCCTGTACAAACGTAAGAAGGTGTTATTCGGAGCTGTGATCGTTTTAATCATGCATTATATTTGAGGTCATTGAAATAACACTGCCACTATCGATTTCTACTATATTCGCGAGCATGTACTCAACGGTAAAGTTGTAGTAAGGTCGTAATGGAGCAGGTACTAATGTTTTTAGGATGACTATGATATACGCGTTAGTTGGGTTGCCTCTCTCCAAAAAAAAAATAAGGGGCTGGTGGACCACTCTGTATATTTTATTCTTAGTAGTAAAAATATTTGAGAATTGTCGTTCTCAGTGACAGGAAACATGGCTACACAGGACAAGTTTACAGTTATGTACCGTGCATAGATTATTTTTAGGCAAAGATGGATTTCTAAAGAATATGGCTGTAACAATAGCAAGCATCGCTTTGGTTCCGGTACCAGTGCTTTTAAAAATAGACCTGGACTTTGAGATATGCAAATTTTCAATAATTGTGTAATGTAAATCTAGAATCAGATATATCTCCTGCTAATACAGTGAATTTGAAATATGCGCCAATCACACCATGTGCGGTAGAGTGAAGGGGACAACAGGAGAAGCTTCAAGTGTGAACATTTTGTGGGATACTGTTATGGTAGCGAAAATATTAATGAATGAATAACAAATAAAAAGTAAGTGTACTAAAAAAACTAAATAATTTTATTTATGAATCCAGTATTTTTAATGTATTTTTGTGGGCTCTAAAAGTAACAAAATGTAGTGTTTATTGGTTAAATTAAATTTATTGTGCATATTTTGCAAAACAAAACCATATATATACATATTTTTACACATTGTAACCAATTTTCATTTATGAAAAAAAAAAGGCTTATGAGATCACCTTTTGGGAGGGGCGTGGTGGCGCAGCAGTCAAGCTGTATGCCTCTCACCAAGGCGGACCGGTCTCGATTCCCGGACAATGCATGTGAGATTTTCGAAGTGAAATGCCATGTCCTGTGGTTCAGATTCCACGTAAAAAGGAGGTCCCGTGGCTCATGATCGCGAGATTAACAGTCACGTCAAACCACAAGTTTCGAGCTTCGAGATCACCTTTTGTCCGTGTGTGTGTGTGTGTGTGTGTGTGCGTATATGTATGTACCCCTAATTAAGTGTAAACGGCTGCCGTTTTGAAGTTACTAGGAGGACACAACCACGGTCGCACACACACACACACACACACACATACACACAAACACATATATATACACTCACACGGACACTAGGTGATCTCATAAGTCAATTTTTTCATAAATGAAAATAGGCTAGAATTTGAACATGGCGACCATCCGAAATATTTAGATGGTTCTCAATATCTACTAATCTATGACAGCAATCACATTTTGTATGTAGACAAAGGCTATGAACATAAGTTCAACTATTGAACTTTTAATAACCAGGTGAGCACAAATCCAACACAGCAGCGACGCAAAATTTAAATATTTTAATGGACGTTTCTTGCGATTTAACCATCCGAGCGCAGTGAAACATGGTACGGTACATGATTATACAATTTTTAATCAACTGACATCTAATTTGTTTTTATAACCACAGGATGGCGGCTGAGTGAAATTTTAAAACTACCTTTTATTTCTTGTGTCCTAATCGTGCGATTGAAGTTTGAATACTACACCTACACAATAATCTTCATGTAATAGTACATATCTATAAGTCCTACATATATAAAAATCCAACATGGCGACCATCCGAAATATTTAGATGGTTCTCAATATCTACGAATCTATCACAGTAATCAAACAGATATTTTGTATGGAGAGAGAGACAATTAACATAAGTAGGATATATGAGAATAGGCCATTTAATTATTCACGGTACTACTTGTTAGTTTAGTCAGAGAGTTATTGTTGTTGTAAGGGGCAGAACAACGAGGTCATCTGCCCCTAACTTTTTAGTTTTATTGTCTATATTTAAAAAATTCATAATCATCATCTGTAACCGTCTTCAGGTGCGGTGTATGAGTGCTCGCCGTCGCTGCCTATTCAGATAGATTTCTATATCCTGGTTCCAGTCCAATCCATGGCCTTCGAGATCTTGTTGTACCTTAGTGATCCACTTCTTCCTTGATCTACCTCTTGGTCTCTTGCCTTTGATCTCCGTATCCAACCACATGCAGGCTGTTCTATGATTGTTCATCGTCTTCATGTGTCCAAACCGTCGTACCCTGGCGTTGGTTACGAATTTACAAAGTGATTAGTTGATGCCTAGTTGACGTCCTATCTCTTAGTTTCTAATCCCGTCTCTCTTGGTTTTCTGAACCACTAAAAATAAAAATAAATACATATACCGGTATGTGTACATATTTTGACACTTTTCAGTTTAGTTATGTATGGCTGTTTTAAGAGGCGGAACATTCGGGTCATCTGACCCTCACTTTAAGACTTATTGTTCATAGTGTGACAGATCATAGATATGCATAGACACTCCTCATTACTGTTTATTGCTATATATATATAGTTATAGTTCATGTTTATTCAATCGGAAAGTGCCCAGATGTATAGCGTAGAAGTAGTACCTAGGATGTTGCCTAATTGCCTTGTGTCATATGTTGTGAAACTGACTAGAAGCGACACGGCAGAATGTCGAGCTTATGATTGGTTTGAATCTTATATGGATTTAGGTGGCGGTGAGATGATATATAGATACTCTGGTTAAAGTTTGGTTAGTTGATTGTTTGGCATCGAATGGATGCATTCTGATATAAAATACAACTAGCTGCTACAAGTATTTGTGAATAGAATCGTATACTAGAAAGGATTCACATTCTGTGATATTACGGAGAAGTTTCCGTTAATTGGATTCTTATATAAGGAACCAGCGAAAGAGTATTGGATGAAAATAAAGAACACCTATAGGGATATTATACCCCAAAGACCAAGTAAGACAAGGTTAGCTATAATAGAAAATTAAAGAACGGCGCTTTCCGATCAGTAAACATAGTCCAATTCATGAAGTATTATAAAGTTATGTTGCAATTAGAGTGTGATGAGTTTATTTTAATAATTACCTTTGAGACATCTGATTAATAGGAAAGGGGGGGAAGAGCGAATTGCCATAAGCAAGCTCATTGTCCTGCTGCCCGGGAATACAGTCTTGTGTGTTTTAATTTTTTCTCATTATAGTAATGAGTGGCGCCCAACAGAAATTATTTAAGGGTATGAGCAATTACAATAGTAAAACATTATATTTACATAAATACCGGAATGTGTAGGCCTACATACTTTGACACTTTTCAGTTTAGTTAGTTATTGTTGTTTTAAGAGACGGAACATTCAGGTCATATGTCCCTAACATTTTAGATTTATTGTCCATATTTAAAAATATATTTACATATACCGGTATGTGTAGGCCTACATATTTTGACTAAGGGATGAATGATCCAGATGCCCCTTGCCTCTTCATGGAAGAGAAACACAAACAAGAGATAAGTGATAGAAGAGGCTGCGCTATGCAGGAAGGGAGGACGCTGAGAGCGTTTGACAGTTTTCAGTAATTATATCTACACACAGGACTAGTTACAACAAGAGCTCTTCATCAAGATGTTTTCTTCTCATTTTGTTATATCGTATCGCTCCGAGCAGAAGCATGAGCTAACCTGATTACCCGTCACCTTGTCTGGCGCTGGTAATTGGAAGTAATAGCTGCAGCAATAAAATACAAAGGGAGGCGCCGCCGCCTTCAACTTTTACATTTAACCCATTCAGAATAATATCTAATTGCCGCAAAATATGAACAAGTACAGAAAAGTTATTTATTACGTCATATCGCAAATTATACCTTGTTTACTGCAGTACTCTAATTAGAAGAGTTGCCTTTTAACAAATTGCATCGTGAGCAACTGAAGTTCGTAGGTATCAGTTATAAATATTAAACAGGAACATTAGGGTATGCATGTTTATAAATGAAACTTTATGCTAATAATTCAGTAATAATTTTTGAAATAACTTCGAAGAAACTTACCACTGAGAAAACGTTAAACTTCAATACCATACTATTTCTCTTTAGAGAAGACCACACAGATCTTGTCCTCAACCCTTCCCGCCATAACACATACTCATCACCTTTGGGGTGAGAAAAGTGCGATTTAAAAAGATTGAATGTGATATGAAATTTCTAGTACCACTTAGGAGAGAGAAAATGTTGCTACAATACAGTTAAAATCGACTACCTCATGTTATAGCGATTAGCATTCTTAGCTATCACCGCGGAGGTCTGGGTTTGAATTCAGGCTCTGCCAAGAAATTCAATTCTGGTCTGAGGGCTGATAGGGAGTACACTCAGCCTCGTGAGAAAAACTGAGAAGAGGCGGTTTCGATTCCTACCTCAACCATCCTGGAAGTGGTTTTCCGTGGTTTCCCACTTCTATATAAATAAATAACCCCTGGCACTACAGCCCGTGATGACTAGGCCTACCAAGTGACCGCTGCCCAGCCATTTGGCCTGCAGGTATTGGGGTGACACATGATCATCGCATCGGGTCCCTTCAGCCTTTAATCTTAGTTTTCGTGATAGGGGTGCTGCCTCACTGTCAGACAGCTACTCAATATTTTCCTCACGAGGCTGAGTGCACCCCGTTCCAGCCCTCACGTCAGTTTCTAAAATCCCTGACGGAGCCGGAAATCGAACCCGGGGCCGCCGGGTGAGAGGCAGGCGCGCTACCCCAACACCACGGGGCTGGCGTGGTTTCCCACTTCTACCTAACGTAAAGTCACGGCCACTTCCTTCACGGCACACACACTAGTTCCGGGTCTTTCACTCTAAGTGGGGCCGGCCGCGTGGAGAGTGCACGAGCACATGGCAACTCACTGAGCTTGGGGTCGAGAGAGCGCTCGTGCGAATAGCATGTAAATAACAAGCACACATAACACATAACACATAACACATAACCAAAGTAAAATCAGTGTCACAGAAGATGTTGAAAATGTCCTCCACCTGTATCTGCACATTTCTGGCATCTTCTAAGGAAATTTTCATTCACACGCATTAGTTCATCTATCGAGATAGCGTCGATTTCTCTCGTGGTATTTAGTTTGAGTTGCATAAGCCTTATTTTTCAATTTCCCCATAAATAAAAATTGAATCAATAGGCTTTAACACTTAGCAATAACACGTTAAACACAATAGCAATTAAACAATAACCACGTACACACCTCATAAACGTATAACACGTGTAATTTTAAATAGTCTATAAACGAAATAACGAAGTCAACTTGACTTGTCAAATCCAGCGTCGCAACTGTCTCAGCTCCGTATTGCAATGTGCTCGTCTGACCTTTGCCTTGACCTTTTACCTGCAACGCTGCGCCAGCCGTGAGGCCGGCCCCACTTTGAGTGAAATACTATGTATATACATCACAGTGACACAGGTTATCAGACAAATTCTACACACTCTTATGTACACGGGACTATATGATCACAATGGTCTAAAGCCCCTAAAGAATGAACAACAACAATTCATCTTGCTAACAAATGTTATGAGCATAAGAATGAACAACAACAATTCATCTTGCTAACAAATGTTATGAGCATAAGAATGAACAACAACAATTCATCTTGCTAACAAATGTTATGAGCATAAGAATGAACAACAACAATTCATCTTGCTAACAAATGTTATGAGCAGCCACTCCAGCTTAGCCATGAGAGGAACGTATCCTGCCAATATATCCCCAGTGTTACGCATCATGCATTAGCAAGGCGCAAATCTGTATGTGTTTATATACTGTATTTTAATAAACATTTTAATAATCATGTGTCTGTGAAGTTTCGTATGTTAATGTGACATTTCGACCATTAAATGTTTTGGAAGAAGAAGACTGCGTTTGTAGTAGAAACATGTCCCATTAGTTGTGTTTAAACCAATCATTCAGTGTTCATTAGGCTACGCCCCTGTTTCATCCCCTCTCGTCCTCCTAACACAAAACTCTATTACCCGCCAAGCAGGCTAACTTCTTCAGGAAGTTTACGAAAGATCTGAAACAATATTCTTATTTATTTTTGAATATTCTTTGCTGTGGTACAAAAGGAACATTATTTACAACCATACCAACACCTCAGATGTGAAACGTGGACAACTTATGCACATGAAAATTTGTACATGCGTATTATGTAGGTCATTTGATCAACACTGGTGAAAATAAACAATCAACGGTGACTACTATGTAAAAAAAAGTAATTTGAAGATTAATACGCATTCTATCTATAGGATGATATTTGCAACAGGTATGGTTTCCAAATAAATAGGAGGTATTTTATTCAAAGTGACCCTCGTACAGTAGTTCTTAAGACTTGTATGATAAGCGTCACTGACAGAAACATTTGTGTACTGATGATTGTTCCTTTCTCTTGCAGGTGAGTTATTGAACAATTATGCAGTCCTCGTCACTTTCAACACGGTAAGATGAATTTGCCACTATTATTAGCTAGAATAAGCATCATTATCAACTCTCGTAGGAAATACATTAAAATTCTTATTTTAAGAAACATACTATGCTTAAATTCATCTATTATGGTGAAAAATTCAGACAGATTAGCAGGGGTTTCCCATACGAAATATCATAACATGGCGGACATTGACCCTGAAGTATGAGGCCTTGCATTATTATGGAGAAGAATCGCGTTACTGGAAAGTATAATTTACCCAATCTCTTTTATTGCTACATTCAGTTACCTTACTATTTGTCGCCTGGAGTCAGATGATTATACGTGACAAAGAGTCGCAGTCTGGCTCCAAAAACAAACTGGGAACTTAAACCACCGTTTAGTCAGACTGCGGGAGGTTAGTGATGCCTATGGAAACAAGACTCACCAAGGAAAGTTAATCTATGGAGAACTTCTCATCCACCCTTTTGACATAATATCCTCATTTTGAAATTTAAAATTGAAATACTAATTACCTTTATGAAATGAGGTATATTCTATATACTGCAAATTTCCAAAATATTTGCTCTACATTATTTATAGTTTTTATGCCACAATCTCTCTATATAAAAATGAATGTTACGTGATAGTTTGTATGTGTGTCTGTATGTATGTCACCTATGCGTTCATATACCATTCATCCGATTGCGATGAAACATTGGTGAGTTATTGTGTACACTCCAGGGAGGGTTTCTGACTTAGTAACTCCATTTACAATCGTTAGCGCACGATTAGATTCAACAAATGAGTGACGGTGCGCGAATCGTGGAGGCCTAAATAAAATCGCCTATCCGTTCAAATACCATTCATCCGCTTGTGATGAAACTTTGGTGAGTTATTGTATACATTCCCTAAAAGATTTCTGACTTAGTATATCCATTCTATAATTAGTAGCACACGAGTAGATTGAGAGACAGCGCGCCAATAGTTTAAAATAAATCCCGTGTGCGTCCATATACCATTCATCCGATTACGCTGAAACTTTGGTGAGTTCTTGTGCACGCTCGCACAAATGTTTATGAATTACTAAATCCGTTTTACAATAGTTTAGGGGCAGTTCACGGAAATAAAATACTTTGTATTCAAATGCACTTCAACAAACAAATTTACGACACAACACTGTCTTTGATTGGCATTGCAACGCATGCCGGGGACACCTAGTTAAATTATAAACATTGACATCAGAAATGAAAATTTTGAACCAAATATGGGATATCTCCATCTGATAGTTTTTAATGGAAATATGACCTCATTGTTCTGCTCCTTAAATCAACAAGAACTAACAAACAAACAGGTTTACGCGTTAATAAATTGACATACGGTGATAATAATGCACATTGAGACTAAACGGCTAATTAACTACATACGCAGAGTATATAATGGCAGGAAAATAATATCTCAATAGTGTATTTTATATTTTTAAACCCTAGAGCTGTTCTTTTGTAGTTTATTTTGAAGACTTGTTTCAAAGAGTCTACTCTATCTGCATACAGTGTTAACGAAATTTATTTTTTAGTTTCTTTCGAGTAAATACCTTGATATATCAGAGTACGTCGCAAGCGTACATTTCAGTAGGAATTCTGAGAGAGCTAACATCTTGTGAGTGAAAGTTATCGTGTTGGAAGTCATTTTTCAGTGAAACCTTAGCAAATTATTGTAATGCTTTTCAGTCGTTCAACACGATTGTACCCAAGTCGTAATGGGTGCATTTCTTAAACCTGAAAGAATTTACATGAGATTAATTATTACACTTGGCTGACCAGTTTAGATCGTCAAGCGATCATCAACAGATCCTTTACACTCAGGCTATTAATTTATGTCTACGAATATGTGGGTTGAGATAGGCCTATATACACTATATTCATTATATTAGTTACATAAATGTATAGTAAACTTGCAGCTTGTCAGGCTTGTTGTATTCTGTGAAGTTCCGGGGACTGGGAAGTGTCCCAACATAGTGCGTTGTACAGGTCCAAATAGATTCGTTAAGCAGGTGAAGAAATCCGTGATGTAAAACTCACTCATAGCGTTTGCTGCCTGGGATTATTTGAAATTATGTCCTTGATTGCAACTGCATTCATTAGTTTATCACATACCTACCTTCATAATGGTCTTGAATATAACTTATTCTGAATCTCCACTGTAGAGCCCTTTCACTCTATCAACTACTTGTTGTACATGGTTGTGAAGTATTAACTAAGTTGTAGACACATTGTTAGTGGGACTCGAGCAAATATTGACAACCAGTTCGGTATTTATTACTCCCGCTAATTGAATTAGCCAGTGTATGAAGGATCGCTATGGCTTTGTCTGGCGCAAAATGTCCATCAAGGAAACATAAAATACCTTACAGTTGGCTATGTGACTGCAGAATATTATTATTACTGTATTTTACTTACGAGTTTATGTTCCACCATGCCGAAATATAAATATTATATGCCAGAATACTGCATCTTAGAGAGGCTCATTATAAATCAAGTTTCATTATGATGTAGGTTTTCCACCGATCATATCTCAAGATTTTCATTACGATACAGCTGTTTGACGAATTAGGTAAGGATAGCATCGCACCTGCGCTGACTTCCAAGGCCTGCGTGGCAAGTGTCATAGTGGGGGTATTAGAGGAGGCCGTGGTTGAATACAAGGTATTCTCTGCGTCCCATGCACTCTGTTCAGTGAACTGGTGGCATCTCGGCAGATGTTTATGAATATTTATGCTCGAACATAAGATAAAGTTATAAATTTCGCCAAGCATAAACAGTCGTATGCAACTCGCCTATAATGGTAATTATGACTCTCGTGTCTTAAGAGTGTCTTAATTATTGCCATTATAGGCTTGTTGCATAATGTACTATTATGACATCTTGACCAGTACACTGCACATTTCAACTTTATATGGTACTATTTTATAATTGTTGACTGCTTTTATAATATTACCTTATACTTAGTTAGGACTGAAAGGGAAATGATGATAGCCTTCATAAAAGCAATAGCCTACTCAAGCAGCTGCCTGAGGATAAAGATAAAATAGATGACAGGCAATTAAATTAGGATTCAGTGAGAAACTCAAAGAACCTCAAATTCAGTTGACTTAACGAGGTGCTGTGCATCATTCATTTTCTTGCCCTCAAGACATAATTCATTTCTTTAGAAAAGTCAAGAATTCATGAGATAAGTCTTAGTTTGTTACCTAATATCACTTTGGTGGTGATCCTCGTTGAACAAGGTCCCCAGTATTTCAAGAATGTTATAGGCTATAAAAGAAGCCTATAGACCACCAGTTGTAATACATTTTCATGGTCTTCTGATCAATTTTCTAAATTCAACATTACGAAGAATAGCAGCACTATTTTGATTCAATATTTGGCCTACCAACGTATCAAAATTAAATCAGCCAGGCTCCTCACAAATTATTTTAACATCAACGTGCGTTCACTCTTTGATACATTATATACATTTTCATTTGAGACAGTTTTGATTTTTAAGCATCCAGCCTAGTCTGCAAGTCGCCTCTATGATCCCCTATTAGCAGTTAGCACTGGGGCCTCCTCTACTTCTTCACCTCTTGCTTTGAAAACGTTCAACACTGAATGTAATCATCGCCTTCTAGGTCTTCCTCTGCTTCTCTTACCCTCTACTGCCAAACTCATTGACCTCTTAGGTTATTTCTCCTCCCCCATGCTCTTGACATGACCCCACCGTCTGAGTTGACTCATACGAACAGCTTCATCTACCGTGCTCATTTCTAACTTAGCCATTATCTCTTCATTACGACTACCTTCTTGCCATTGCTCCCATCTATTTGTCCCAGCAATCATTCGTGCTACCCTCATATCAGATACTTCTAGCTTATGTATCAGATAACCTGAATCTACCTATGTCTCACTTCCATACAGCAATGTCGGTCTAAATACTAAGCGATGTAGGGAGAGTTTCATCGCTACACGAACTTCTTTCTTGCAGAATACTGCAGATCGCAACTCTATGATAATATTCGACATTTCGACAATTTTCCTTTGGACACGGATGACAATATTTTCGAAGACGATACGTTCAGGAACATTATCTGGTCGATCATGGCTCCAATGATGATGGATGTACAGATTGGTGACCGTCTATACCAACAGTCATTAAATTAGGAACGTGTACAGGCCAGCCCTCAACATTATCATAGATACCTGATCAATCGTGAAAGGTTGGCTTGAAGCTAGGGAGACAATACTTCATGCTAGGTTCATTATGAAGATTGTAAAGTACGATATGCTGCTATCTGATGTGCTCAAATAAATTTCGACACTCTGCCATGCACATCAATACGTTCAGTAAAGAACATATAGCCTGCACTCTCCTAAATAAGTTTACCTATTAAACGCATATCTCTTGTTCTTATCATGCCTGTCAGCGCAAAGGCCGGGTTCAGTTTCTACCTCAACCGTGGTCTCCCACTTCTGCTCCAGAAAAATGTAAATATGGTTCCTAACTTAAAACCACGACCACCTACTTCTTAATCTTCATCTAAATTACAAAAACACACTAATTCAGCCATCACAATAACACGGGATAACATACAAATTAGAGACACACCTAAATACAAGGGGGCTACATAACCATGATGTCGCAAATCCCTAAAGAATCAACAACATCAATGTTTATCATGCAGTATAATTTCGTGGAATTCAGGTGGCCAGTTATTTACTTAATGCTCTATGTAGAGAGCACGCTAAGTAAAGTTCCTGTAAGGTCCTTATTGGTGAAAGAGCGATGATTAGAAATCTGCATTTGCATAGTAATGTATGATATCAACAGCAGTAACTTTGCTCGCTAAGGCGCTGCGCTAGACCATGGCCAAGCAATCTGTGGTGTCTGTAGATGAATGGGTTCAAACCCTAACGATGCCTGTCTTTAAAATAGTTTTCCGTGGTTATCCACTTTCAACTCAAGGCATTCTCGGGATGTTAGTTTATAATAGATCACGACCGCTTCTCTCCAACTCCTTGAGCAGATTCTTTCATCTTCATCCATTTAACCGTCTCATAAGGTTGGCACCAGGTAGGGAATCCGGGCATTAAGATCACTCTTTACATATAATTTCATCGCATCTCATCTCCGAGACCGTAGAAGCTGGACTAATGGTAGGGTGTTTAAATACTTGTTTTCCCGCTTTATGTGTCTGCGTACAATTTGTGTTGACTGTAAAGCTTTCTATACTATAATCAATAATCCGAAGAAATTGAAAGTCGTTACAATACCGCATTATTTTCTGATAGTTAATTACTGAGTATTTGATTGTTCGTCGTCGTTCCCTATTCATTTCTGTTTCTTTTATTTTATAATATTATATGGAAGGTCGTCAAACTTGCCCAATCATCTTATACTCTAGTCTGATTGCTGGTTTTTCCTAACAGATTTCTTAGCCTACCTTCGAGTTTTGCAAAAAATGAAAGACCTATGAGATCTACACGGGCTAAAAGTTGTGTGTGAGTGTGTGTATTTCTGTTCCCCCTCTCAATTCAAACATGACGAAACCAAATTGAACCAAATTTGGTACAGAGGTAGCACTAGTAAAGGACACCCCAGTGTCATGTTTAATATTGCCACCATGTTGATGGAAACGGAATGGCGGCCACTCAAATGTTCAAAGCTTAAATCAAATTACGACTAACCTAATCATCTGATTTCTACCAAAGTTTGCAACAATATACTGTACCTTCATATGGGAAGCGTTCTTTTCCCAAAATACAAGGTCATCATCTAAATAGTTTCAAGATGGCGGCCGAGTACAGTATGTGTGCAAAGCGATACCCAATATCAATTCATACACGACAAAACCAAATCGACCAACTTTGGTACAGAGGTAGCACTAGCAAAGTACAACTCAGTATCATGTTGTATATCATCGCCATCATAACGACAATGAAATGGTGCCCACCCAAATGTTCTAAGCTTAAATCAAATTATAACTAATCTAATCATCCGATCTCTACCAAATTTATCAACAATGTACCTTATTGTGGGAAGCGTCTTTTGACCAATCACAAGGTCATCAGCCAATTAGTTTCAAGATGGCGGATGTATGAATGATGCAATTATTATAGCCTAAGCAAAACTTACGATTCAATAAGATCCTGCCTCACTAAATCAGCTTATCGTACAGAGGGTGCTTTAAACTGCCCTCAAGGAGGTGATCTGTAGGATATTAACATATTAAAATAGAATATTATTCCATAGTATAGACTAAGAGTTCAGGCTTACCGTGCCGTATCGTGCTGTGCCGTGCCATCCCGTTGGGTCAAAATGAAGGCTTCCTTAGTCCATATTTCAGTAGATTGATATCCTTTTAGGAATTTAATGAACAAAATACTATAAATTTAGTATCAAATGAATTATAAAAACGGCAGAAAACGCTAATGAAATTGTTATTTCCAAGACAAAATATGGTATACAGTTATACTAAACCAGTTGTTAACGCAATACGACCATTGGCCATGTTTAGCAGCGGGATAGCGTCTTTAGCTCTTAACCTGGAGGTTCGTGGATCGAATCCAAGCGGGTTCAAATTTTTTAACCTTTCTTTTTATATTTACTGATTTATAACTACAGTACCTACTCACACGTTATTATGTTAAGCATATACTGTGTATTATATATAACTTACTTATAACTCCACATATTTTAACACTCGACTACAGAGATTAAAATTCTTTGTCATGAAAACTGCTAAATGGTGATAGGTGAATGTAGGAATGTTTGCCACTATGTTTCTCTGACAGGATAGCATTACATCGGTCAGTTTTCCCGTGCCCTTTAGCACATTTTACCGGACTATCATGATACAGAGTAAATAGTTGTTGCCAAGTGACAACCTGTCCATCAATGGTGCGGCGTTGACTATCATGATACAGTGTTAGTCGTTGTCGCTTAGCGACAATATATCCGTCAAGTTATTAAATCGTTGAAACGGTGTAAATTTGTGAAAAAGGGCCTAAATGCAGGGAATGGAGTGGTCGGACCGAAATTTAAAGTGGACAGTGTTACCTGCTAGGTTCCAAAGAGTAAGTATACACATTTTAGTTCAGATCGGTGAAACAGTGTAGATTTGTATAAATAACAGACAAACAAACCAACATTGAGGTTTGTATATAGAGATAGATTTTATATATACAGAGATGTCAAGACATTCAACATTTAGTAACCATTATATCTGACGTTCTAGCGGACTGATTCAACGATTCTCGTGTCCTTTTTGCGAGCTTTCGCAAATCGTTCTGTTTGTTTCATTTTAAAACTAAGCCTTGTAAATAATCTACTATTTCTGTGTTAGCGTTGTTGTTGCTGCTTCCATTGAGGGGCTTTTAACCCCGTGTATTTGGGGGGGGGGGTGCAATTTGTCTGATAACCTTATGTATTGTGGTGTCCAAAGTAGTATTTGTATGTTTGTAAGCCAGGCGAGGATTCTGAAGGAACCGGCCTTTGCCTTAAGTTAAAAATACCATCCCGTCATTTGCCTGGAGTATATGTGTGAAACCACGGAAAACCATTTCCAGGATGACTGAGATTGGAATCACAACCACCTTATCCCAGTTTTGCCCGACGAAGCTCTGGGATCAGTGTACCTCGTTACAGCCTTCAGACGAAAATGTAATTTCTTGGCAGAGCCGAGAACCGAACCCGGACCTCTGTGGTGACAGCCAAGAATGGTAGCCACTTCACCATGAGGGGGTGATATCAATATTCCTTGCTATGGTTTAATCCTTCTGTTTCCTACGTTTGTTAATCTTTCCAAACGTACAGGTGTATTTGATAATATTGTTATATTTAAAATTGTTCAGGTGCCAGCATTTCATTGTAAATTACAATTTGTACTTTTCTCACATCCGTTTTAGAAATAATATTTTTTATACCAGGTGAATCAGCTGCCTCTAATAATCTAAACAGCCCAACTAACGCGTGTTATCAGGAAGGTCCATATTTCTCTGCTTGCGTTCTGTATGTACTAATGTACTGTAAGCATCTCTTGCAAACGATACTGAACCCTGTTACTTTTCCATCTTATTAACTTAGTGTGCAGTCACATCGAGGAAAACCTTCCTGATAACAACGCCAGTTGGGCTGCATAAAACAATATTTTTAGGGGCAACTAATTTACCTGGTATATTGTTATGTAATGTATTGCCTTTTTTATTGGGAGCTAAGACATGTAAAAGCCATTAAATAAATAAATAAATAAATACGTAAATAAGTAAATAAATAAATTAAATAATTAATCTTTATTTTCACAACATTATTATTATCATCTCAGCATATATTTTGCGCACGGTGCACTGCCCATCGCACTGCGCATGCTTCAGACAACACAAACCTGTCAACGACGGGTACGAACAGTTTGTACTTCATTCTATACTTCATCTCACTGGTGGGTGAGATTGGTTTAAGGCACGCTCCCCGACTGACACTGTGTAGCATTGCTCATAATCACTTCAACATAATTATAATTTATGTCCACGGCCGTAATAAACCAAAATTTCGCTTATAATGCTAATATTAAAGTCATAATAAGCGTTCCATTACACATTAATTCAGCATTACCCTACATTATTTACAACAAGATTGGAATAAACCGTATTGAGAGCAAGCACTCCAATCACTGCACACAAAGTCAAATTGCAGAACTGTTTGAATTACCAATGATTTCACTTAGTGCTAATAATAGGCAAAATGTTCATCCCAACAGTGGGAGTTATTGATGATTTTGTTGGTGTGGTTACCGGTGTCATACTGTTGGCTGTAGAAGTGTGTGTATATGTAACTGAGGCTAGGATTTGGGAGGAGGTGGCCATGGCTTAAGTTAGGAAGCATCCCAGCAATTTCGTGAAATAGAAGTGGAAAACCTCTTTTAGGATGGCTGAAGTGGGAATCAAACGAACCTCTTCTGAGTTTTGCCTCACAAGGCTGAATGTAGCCTTTTTTAGACAATAATTAAATTCTTGGCAAAGCCGAGAAACGAACCTGGACCTCTGGAGTGACAGGTGATTCGATGGTTCCAGGGCCTAATTTCAGCATGATATTTAATTTGCTGGCATAAGATTCTTGCAATTAAGCATCTTAAAATACCTGTCGACTACACAAAATATCTCAAGTTTATCCTGTTAGCACAGAATTCCTATCGATTGTCCTCTATACAATGGGCACTAAATATCTTCCCCAGTAACGAATACGCTCTACAAGAAAACTGGGAAACCGGTGTTGAGTAGCTAGATGCACCATAGGGAATTTCAGTGCTTTTTCTACGTCTTGTTGTTAACAAATAGGGGAGACTCGGCTGAATCCGCAGTATGGCTAATTCCCAAGAACTTGACGTATACTTCTATTGCAGAGATACCCCAGAGCTAGAGGCGACTTCATCTCATCAGTTGTATTGAGTCAACGATTTAATTTCTCTTGACTATGAATTCGAAACAACAAATGCTACCACCTGGTGGTAAAATCGTGAAAATCTTTGTTGTATTTTGTTCGTGAAGTATTTATAAAATCTCATGTATTTCGGTGATACAATACTAGACTCACTGTAGATTTAGACAAGGTCTTTAGCCCTAGTACCACTAGTATCAACACAAAAGATATATAACTGAAAGTTACCGAATACAAATTTATTCGATAGCGTTATTGATATGGAGAACCCATGCTTGATGAAATTGTAAGTCCTGAATTTATCACAAATACTGTGTATAGTAATTAATCTGAATTTGATTTTTGAAAATCTTTCATGTTTACCATAAATCTCTTAATACTGTGGATTTAGAAGTGTATCTCGTACATTTACCTACTATTATGGAAACACCAATTAGCGTAGCAAAGGTGGTCCACTAGTTAGGAAAATCGATGTTCGAACTTAGTCACAGCCAACGTCAATTCTGTTTGTACTTTTCACCCAGGATTTCTCTACTCTCCTCGGAAATAAACGAGAGAGTAGCCTACGTAATTTGAATTCCGTAGGTATCTACCCCAATGCTTAATTACGGCTACATATGACTAAGGTTATCAACGCACCGTATCACAATGAATGACGTGGCTATCAGATAAATTCCATACGCATACAAGCAAACGGGGATATCGACCAGGATATCCCAGGCATGGAGGTAAAGTTCGCGGCAGCTACGCGAACTAAGGCACAATGCCATGGGGCCAGGCTACTCCAGACTCGGTAGATGCATGCGTTTGAACTCCATCGTCGGTCGTCCTTGAAGTGATCTGAGAGGTCTCTTTTTTTAAGCTCCAGGCGAATTCTGGGATGGTACATCCTAACATGTTAAGACCACTTCCTTCCAACCTTGCCCAGTTTCATTCATCTTCATTCGTTGCATCTCTCAATAACTACTATCGTTAGGTTGGCGCCAGGAAGGGAATTCAACCGAAAAAACAATCGCTACATAGAAAATCATCTCACCTTATTCTTGACTTCGTAGCAACATGAATTTTTAGGGGGGTAGACATACACACATACATACGTTTCCTATGTATGTTGCTGAAGGAAGTCAATTCAGCGTTCCTTTTTCTGGTTACAGCAACATAGCTACGCCCATTGACTAACTATTATAAGTATGGGTAATGGAAGCCATATTGTTTTGTTCAGATAATTTGTTGTTACAATCAACTACTTGACTTCATATATGTGACGCCATTCCATGTCGATATTTAGTATTAGCCATCAAGCTCTTAAGTTATTCAAATACCTTTGAAATGGCGTGTATGGGTAGAAATTTCACTCGTCTATTTCCAATTGAAAGCTTAATTCGTCAATTTAAAGCAAATGTATGGTTTGTACATTTTTTATGCATAAATGTCCTCATAAAAATGAGTTAAATGGGCCAGGGTGTATGACTGCACGTGTATAATCACAATGCTAAACGTTAAACTTAATTTACTCAATAACTAATGGATCAAACATTAATAAGTCAAGTTCTAATTCACCTTCCAATCTCAACAAGGTCTCGAATTGAAGATCGTTAAATTAGAAATTGCCTGTACTAACGCTGAGAAAAATATGATCCCATTAATAACTGAATATTAAGGAAGAAAATATAGTTTTGAAATTTTGAATTTTTTTAAAGAAATTGTTAAGTTTCTTGGTATAATAGTGATGAACTAATACATTTATTAGGGGGCATCAGGAACACCAATGTTAATAGTTATGTGAAAGAAAAATTGAAAATTAATTCGTTGTGGTAGTTAATAGGTGATCTGAAAAAATGGCATTGATTTTTCAAAAATAATTTGGACGCCTCTTTAAGAGTAAGTTAACCATTCTGATGGCATAGCTGCCTTTATTTACATTATATTTAACCACTAAAAATCAAAAAGTTTGATTTAAATATATAGATTTTTTTAAACATATATGAATAGGCTACCTTAAATGAAGCAACGATAGCAAAATCAATACCGATATCACCACAATAAAGATTATTGGGTAGTTCATAATACTCAAGTACACGGAACTGATGTCCCCAGCCACAGCAACGGCCTATGAACTTGTATGATGCTGAAGCGTGTTGATGCAGGGCGCCTGAAGACACTCGAGTCAGCACTGCCGAGTGAATAGCCGCTCCTTTGTGGCGATATTCCGGCAGTTGTAGTGCAGAGCGGCATCTCCCAGGGGAAGCGTGAGAGAACCAACACTTCATTACCGCACACCTGACGGGCGAGTTGAGCGCTGTATTTCCACGGAATACTCGCACTTCCTTGCGGGTAAATGAAGAGCACGCCACCGAGTAACTAACTAGCTACAGTAGTAGTAAATTGTTCGAAACATATTCTCAATCCTAGCCGAGTTTACTAATAAACACAATAGTGTGTAATACTTATAGTTTTGTCTGTACAGCGTGTTTCACTTGAATACACAACAGGCATGCGGGTTGC
This sequence comes from Meconema thalassinum, assembly GCA_946902985.2. NCBI lineage: Eukaryota > Metazoa > Arthropoda > Insecta > Orthoptera > Tettigoniidae > Meconema > Meconema thalassinum. The sequence goes on along the minus strand of OX336388.2, from coordinate 1,323,930,538 downwards.
CTACCACCTGCAATAGAGCCGCGAGAAGTTCTTGCTCGCTTCTCTGGTCCCTGTGTCTTGGTGTTTTCTGTCCTTTCGTTTCAAAGTCTGTCCTTTCGTTTCAAAGACTGTCACGGTGAGAGAACAGAGACAGAATAGAGACTGCGGAGCCTCTGGTCTGAGGTTCGAATATCGAGCCTGTCACCAATGATGCCTTCCTGGATAGCGAAGTCGGTACTCGAGAGCTGCTTTACGACTGTTTTCGTGACATTGGGCATAAACTGCAATCATATCGTATTTTTCCCTATTCGAATATAGTTGCCATCTGCCTCCATCTCCCTTCGCCATTTCTTGTAATACTATATTCGGTAATTAACGGCCGGAACAGGATACTAGGTTAAAGCAATGTGTATAAGTTGAGCACGCGTCCGATAGCAAACATCTTACCAAATTCCCCCCCGACCCACGACCACTGCCATCCCGAAGGTGGCCCGAACTGACACCTGAACCTAGTATTCAGGTCAACAGATGAGGGGAGTGAAGAGAGGAAGGTAATGCTCTAAGTTCCAATGTTCATCACCAGGTATTGGTTGCGATGGCATCTAGTAGTCAAGTTAACAGCTAGGTGTCGTGGATGGTAGCATTAGGTAGCAAAAGTAGGAACTACATGACATTATCGTCTGCAGCCCTTACAAACAGTTAACACACAATAATACAGTCATCACAATTCACACCGGTTATCAGACAAATTCTACACATACCCAAAGTACACGGGGCTACATGGCCGCGTTGTTGCAGCCCCTAAACTAAGGAACCAACCAAGTTCCTGCTTCCTCATCTGGAAATCGAAGACGTGATCTTGGGTTCATACAACAGACACTTTGCTACTGTTGAATGGGAAAACGGTCGATAATATGGCTGACTAGTTTAGATTCTCTTGAAGTAAGCTGAAAATAATTAATATTATAATTCCCCAAATAGAGATACATTCTCAATTCACTTTCGTGGAAGTAATCTACCATCTACCATTCAGCTCCTGTAAACGGAAATTAATGTTGGCAGAGAACATGTAGTTGGATGCAGCCCGCATGGCGACTGATAACACCTGGTAATCTCCCGATCAGGAGTTGTTCTGGTGTGTAATCCAAGTCACAGAACAGTTTTTAAGGATGTCAGTATGCAGGCTATCAAGAGGCAATCTTATATCTATTTAACTAGTATGGACTAAACGTACAGATTATATTAAATCACCTTATCTTTACACATTAATCACCAAAACTTATTACTGTAACTTAGTCCTCATGGTGTAGAGTTGGCGTTTCATCTTAAGGATATCGCCGTGATCTGCTTATTGGTACAGTACCACTCAGCAACGCAGCGCAATTCGTTGTCACGCTGTAATGTGGAACGACTACCCCGAATATCTTACATTGAAATACTGGTGCTTGCAACGACCATCATGTGTGTCACATTTCTCAAGAATTTTCCACACTGCTTTTAAGTAAATGACGGGATGTTACCTTTTTTCGGGTCTTGGGACACTTGCCACATTCCTTCACCCTAATAATTACGGTACACACACTGCTAACAACACCCCAGGAATTAAGGTTCTCTTGACGAATTCAATACACACCTATAAACACGAGGCTGATGACAAAGAAATCCCAGGACCACAATTATTATTGATTGAAGCGCACTAGGGAGCGTTTATGACTACTGTAGCTTTCCTTCGCTGCGCTTTTTCGTCCCAATATCTCTCGAGCCTGTCTAATAATATCTCCATTCTCTCCTGTGAGAGTGGGTTACTACAATTAGGCATTTGGGAGGTGCTGTCCAAGAGTTAACCATATCACAAAAGTTGGAGCGATCTTGGACATCAAGGTCAGAAATCTTGGAGATATCCAATTATTGTTGGACTTCATTGACATATCTACTGCTTTGCGATGTGTCTAGAATTCTTGGCTGCCGCTGCGGATGACCGGATTTGATTCCCGGCTTTTTCAAGAAATTTAATACTTGTCTGGGGGTTGGAATGGGCTACACTCGGCCTCGTGAGTCAAAACTGAGAAGAGGTGGGTTGTATTCCTAACTCAACCATCCTGGAAGCGGTTTACCTTGGCTTGAAGTGACAGAAGCCAATTTTCAATGTTGCCTAGTTCTATTAAAGAAGTACCCCCCCATGTTTAGTCCATTTTATTTACGAAAAAATAGGCTTATGAGATCACCTTTTGTCCGTGTGTGTGCGTATTTGTGAGTGATTTCAATGAAACTCGGTAAGGTCATAGTACTATTTTGTCCGTCCGCGACCATGCCCATCAAATTCTATTACGTCTCACCAATCCAACATGGCAGCTGGGTGAAATATATCATCGCCAATCTTTATCTCCGAAACTATTACTGATATCACCCTGAAATTGTGCACGGTGATAAAGAACACTACTAGAAATTCACCTATGTGACTTTAAAAAACGAATATGGCGGCCAAGCAATGTTGAAACCTTTATATACAGTTGTCTTTTCTCGCGATTTATACATCCAAGTGCAGTGAAATATGGTACAGCAAATGTTTATATGCATCATAATGCACTGACATCTAATTTAGTTCAATTGTTTAGATTACCTTAAAATGGCGGTGGTGCGAAATTTTTAAATTAAGTTTTCATTTCTTGTGTCCTAATCATGCGACCGAAGTCAACGTTCGAATAATGAGCCTACGGAATAATCTTCCTCTAATAGTAGGGCCTACATAACTCTATGGCCTACATATATAAAAAACCAACATGGCGACCATCCGAAATATTTAGACGGTTCTCAATATCTACTAATTTATGACAGCATTCAAACTGAAATTGTGTAAGTTTTGTATGTTGATAGAGGCAATTTACATAAGTAGGATATAAGTAAATAGGTTATTTATTTCTTCATGGAAATACTTGTTGTACACACAAGCGGCTTTTTAAATATATATCTGATTTGTTTCAGGTTAGGCCTTGTAAATACTTGTTTTCCCACTCAATGTAATTGGGCACAATTTGTGTTGACCGATTGAGAAGCTTTCTTTAATAATTTCCGTGATTTCCCTCTTCTACTCCAGGCAAATCCCGGTATGCTACCTAACTTAAGGACATGGTCACTTCCTTTCTAAATTCTACCTCAAATACAAGTACACACATTAGTACATCTACACACACTGAAATACCCGAGGCGACATGACCACGATTTTGCAAAGCCTCGAAAGAATCAACAACAACGGACTTCATTGAGCCACGGGCCTTGATTTTCCGTGGGTGCTTTACTGTAGTATGTGCTTTACTAACTTATGTGTTTTCTTCATTAGAAATCAACAGAATCATCTCTCTTTCCCCACTCGTCTTAATACCTCTTAATTTATTACTCCCTCTCTCCCTCTTCTTGATACTTCTTTACTTTGTTTATAAGCCCTAATCCTATTCCATGTAGGGCGCTACTGCAAAGGAGCTCTTAAGCTCTAAGTGTAGTCTTGAAATAAAATCAAATCAAATCAAAATCTCTACCCATGTACATTCTCCGGTAACACCGCATTTCAAATTATTCTATTTTCCTCTTTTCTGCTGCATCATCAGTCTAGGTTTCACTACCATAGAGTGCCACGCTCCTGAGAAGTGCTTACAAACTTAAATTTCTAATACCTGAATATATACTGCTCAAAAAAATTAAAGCACCACTTTTTTCAAAGGCCACCAAATTTTGAAAAGTTGACCTACAAGCTCGAAATCTCAGTATGACGTTTGTCCTGACGCCTACCAAGCATATGCTTCAGCACAACTCCCCAACTTGAGTAGTTTCGGGGTAGCACCCCGAAAACCAGCCCATTTTCGAAAACCGCAAATTGAAGTTTGCGAAAAACGCTGCAGGACTTGTCGCAGGTTGCCAAAGCAGTCGAAAATGAATGAGTCTTGCTCTTAAGTTTCCACGAACACGTTGAAATCGTTACATTTGACGTTTGGGTATTTTCAACCCCCTTCATCATCCCCTAAACATGGACTACCATTGGGGGCGTCTGAGAAGGTACCGGGTGTGTTTAACCACCTGAAAACCTGTACACCGTCCTCAGTTGCTGATTGCAGTAAGTTCTTAAGGCCTCCGGCAATGTCCACACCCCCTAACACCCTCAACTGGCATGGGACCAAACCACCCCTTCTCGATTCACCCCTAAGGAAGGTTTTAATCGAGATGTTTATCAGTGCTGCTGATGGGGGGGGTCTTCCCCTAACGTTTCAAAAAAGGAACTGTGACTTTGTCACCACCCCTTCCCCTGCAACCCCCGTTTGTATGATTTTTCGAATCAGGCCCTTTTTAAGGGCTGAAACGACGTCTTAATCGCTGAAAGGGCTGTAAAGGTCCTTAGAAGTAGTGGTAACACGTAATCAACCCCTTCCGATCGATGATTGACATTCCGTCCCCCAAATTCGAAATGTTTGCACCCCCAACCCTCCCTGTCTGGACGCGTAATGCGTCATGGCAGAGTTTTCAGAGTTGGATGAAAATTAAGCTTATGGCCTGCAATGGAGCCCAAAACAGCAGGCTGGATAGAAATTCATCGGTAGATTGGGAAACGGGACCAAACTTTTTCAAAAAAGTGTACAGCCTACAGTAAGTACGCCCATGTATAGGCAACCCACATCACGTCCGTGCGTGTGGGTTGCCTATGATCGGCAATAGGTTACAAAGTTTGGCAATGGGAGAAAAATGACGTGATGTGGGTTGCCTATGCATTGGTGTACTTACTAGAGGCTGTTAACTTTTTTGAAAACTTTTTGGTCCCGTTTCCCACCCTACCGATGAATTTCCATTCAACCTGCTGTTTTGGGCTCCATTTCAGGCCATAAGCTTCATTTTGATCCAACTCTGAAAACTCTGCCATGACGCGTTACGCGTCCAGGCAGGGAGGGTTGAGGGTGCAGAAATGTCAACTTTGGGGGATGGAATGTCAATCAATCATCGGAAGGGGTTGATTTCGTGTCACCACTACTTCTAAGGACCTTTACAGCCCTTTCAGCGATTAAGACCTCATTTCATCCCTTAAAAAGGGCCTGATTCGAAAAATCATACAAACGGGGGTTGCAGGGGAAGGGGTGGCGACACACGCGCAGGTCCTCTTTTGAAACGTTAGGGGAAGACCTCCCCATTAGCAGCACTGATAAAAATCTCGATTTAAACCTTCCTTAGGGGTGAATCAAGACGGGGTGGTTTGGTCCCTTGCCAGTTGAGAGTGTTAGGAGGGGTGAACATTGCCGGAGGCCTTAAGAACTTACTGCAATCAGCAACTGAGGACGGTGTGCAGGTTTTCAGGTGGTTAAACACATCCGGTACCTTCTCAGGCGCCCCCAATGGTAGTCCATGTTTAGGGTATAATGAAGGGGGTTGAAAATGCCCAAACGTCAAATGTAACTATTTCAACGTGTTCGTGGAACCTTAAGAGCAAGACTCATTCATTTTCGACTGCTTTGGCAACCTGCGACAAGTCCTACAGCGTTTTTCGCAAACTTCAATTTACGGTTTTCAAAAATGGGCTGGTTTTGGGGGCGCTATCCCGAAACTACACAAGTTGGGGAGTTGTGCTGAAGCATGTGCTTGGTAGGCGTCGGGGCAAACGTCATACTGAGATTTCGACCTTGTGCAGTCAACTTTCCAAATTTGGTGGCCATTGAAAAAAGTGGTGCTTTAATTTTTTTGAGCAGCATATATTCGATGTTAGCAGATTTATTTTATGTAAAAACGCTTTCCTCGCCTTGGTTGATTGGTTTGTCAGTTTAGGGCTGCGACAACGCGGTCATGTAGCCCCATGTACATTGGGTGGTGTAGAATCTGTCTGATAACCGGTGTTAATTGTGATGGCTGTAATAGTGTGTAATTCAGTTAAGGACTGTAGACGATCAATTTCAAGTAGTTCCTACTTGTGCTGCCGATTGCTACCTTTAACGACACCAAACCGCAAACTTGGCTACTAGATGCCACCACGGCTGGCACCTGGCGGCGAACGTTGGAACTAATAGAGCGTCAATCAAACCTAACCTAAAAATTTTACCTTCACAAAATTGTAGAAGGGGGATATTCTTTTACACGCCAAAAATCTAAGACATGGGCCTGCCGGCTTTACTTCCCCTCCGAAGGAAGGCATACAGGGATTTTTAACGCTCTTAAAAAATCCGACGTTTTAGGCCAGATTTGAACCCGGATTCTTGGTCATAGAAGCTCAGCATGCTACCAACTACGCCACTGAAGCCGTCTCTGTGCCAGCTTACTCCACTTTACTTCGTCCATTTCTGCTTCCCAAGTAGCTGGATAACCTGGAGCATAACATGGAGCCATCGGAGAACCGTCACTTGGACCTGTTCATTATTGTCAAATCGCTGTCCTCCCAGATGTTCCTTCAGCTGGCCGAACATATGGAAATCACATGGTGCCAGATCTTGACTGTATGGTGGATGCTTCCATACCTCACATAGAAAATGTTGCAGCAAAGCCTGTGTTGCGCGTGTTGCGTGCGGTGTTGCATTGTCGTGCAGGAGAACAATGCCTTGGCTTAACATTTCACGCCTCCTGATTTTAACAGCGTTGCGCAGCGACGTCAATATTTGACAATAAGCATTGACTGTAAACTCGGTGAAAACAACGCCTTCACAATCGAAGAACACAGTGGCCATAACCTTCCCGGCCGATGGCATAACCTTGAATTTCTCCCGCACCACCGAGGATGTGTGTCTCCATTCCATAGACGCCCACTTTGTTTCCGGTGTGAAATGATGCACCCATGTCTCATCAGCTGTAATGATGCGGCTGAGGAACCCATCGCCATCAACAGCGTAACGCTGAAGGAAGGCCAACGACGCCAGGAACCGTGCGTCTTTGTGTGCGGGTGACAGAGATCGCGACGCCCAACGTGAGCTCAATTTCCGATAATGCAGATGGTCTCGCACGATGTCGTGAGCACTGCCTATGGAGATGCTGAACTGCTGTGCAATTTCTGGGATACCCACTCTGCGATTGATAAGAATCATTTCATCAACCCACCGAATACTGTCTTCTGTGGGCAATGTTGATGGCCTTCCTTCCCGCACGGCATTACACACATCTCTCCGACCGTGCTCAAATTGTTGGCACCATTTTATAATTGCTGGCCGCGACTTTGCATTTGGTCCATACACCGCCACAATTTCACGATGAATATCTGTGCTATTCAACCGTTTTGCCCACAAGAATCTTACGGGACCATGTACTTCAACTTTTGAGTAGGTTTCCGGTTACCACACCATTTCACTCGCTCACTACGATGCACCTCTTACCAGTACCGTAGCAGTAGGCCTACTGTCACTGCGGGGAGCACTAAATGAGCCCTCCCTTCGGGCAATACGCCGCTCATTTTGCGCAATGCGCCTGGCACTGGACGATATGTGTAACTTCTTATTGAACGCTCTATGTAGTTTTATGATGCTTCATATTTCGACCTAGGAAAAATAGTGGGTTTTGTCTTTGCCTCTTCTCAGTTAAAATTCCCACTGAACTACTCAAGACTGACGAACTCCAGGCTATGTTCTAAACACCTATGGTACACGAAACAGTGAAAATGAAAATCCACAGCCTGCTTCCAGTCGACCGACCGGGTCAGCGAATGGAATGAATGACGCCACCATCTAGTGGCGAGGACATGAACTGTGCCGGCTGCCGAAGCCTGTCGCACTCCCCTGGGGCAATGATTGAATGAATGACAGATGCTGGAATGAAATTGTGACAGGGGAAACCGGAGAAAAACCTGTCTGCCACCGCTTTGTCCATCAGAAATCTCACATGGAGTGACCGGGATTTGAACCACGGACCCAGCGGTGAGAGGCCGGCGCGCTGCCTCCTAAGCCACGGAGGCTTATATGAAACAGTAACATCTAGTAAAGAGAATCCTAATTACAAAGTTCTGAGCCGTCTCTGTAACATACTCTCTGGCTTGTTCTAATTAGTGCTTCAATTAGCAGTTAAGTGCATGTTCACTCATCTGCCCCATGTAGGTACAGTACTTTGTGTAGGCTATGAAAATTATTTAATTTAATTAATTTAGTTTCATTTAGCTTTATTTAGTTTAATTTAGGTTTATATTAATAATTAATATTGTAACTTTCAGTCGGTCAACACTACAATCAATCCAATTACTGGAATAATATGTGAAAATACCTGAAATAAATTATATGTGATACTATCCACAATGTAGGATTATGGGCTTATTCCGTGTTTTATTTAATCAAACTCGACGCGTTTCGAAAGAAACCATGTCTTTTTCATCAGGAAATACGACTAAATTGTTGCCAAGAGAAAAAAAACAAAGAAACTAAAGAAGGTGCCCTAAGATGGGCGCTATTTTAGCCCCATTTTAGGGACAACGAAAAGCAGCAAAGTAATACTTTCTGAAGGTTCTGATAATAGATAGCCAGGACTCACTGAGATTGAACTTACATCCACCACCATGCGAATGTACGTTCAGTCTACGCCTCTGATAGATTTCTCTCCCGTTCGATCTCTCGTTATTCTGGTATTATATATATTCATCTCCCCGTAGTCCAGTTACATGGGCCCAGTGCAGGATTAAGGTACTCTTTTCCACTGCTGCTACAACATAATGCAAGGTAAGACCGTTTCAAAATGGCGTTCATCTTAGGGCACCTTTTTTAGGTTGTTTGTTGTTTTCTCTTAGCAACAATTTAGTCGTATTTCCATTTATTCCTGATGAAAAAGACACGGTTTCTTTCGAAACGCGTCGAGTTTGATTAAATAAAACACGGCATAAGCCCAAAATTCTACATTATGGATAGTATCACGGGCCGTGAAAGTCTAAATGATAAAATTATATGTGATTAAGATTTATATATATTGTCAAGGACTATTAAAGAGGAATACGAAGAAGAAGAAGATAACATATCTTGCTCATTTTCTTAAACCACGCCCTTGTGGCTGCAATGTGTGCCGTGGTATCTTATTATCTGTGCTTGCCACGGGCGGTGGGTGGTTATCGTGTCGGACTACCAACCCCAAGCTTGCAGGTTCACTCCTGGCCGTGGTAAGTGATTTTTAAAATGTGACAAAAACCACGGCACGCATGTCATACGTTGTTGGCATGCTAATGAACCCATTTGAATTCAGTAGGCCGTGTTCAATGGCAAAATTAATATCGGGATTTTCCGCCAAGACAAAGTTTCTCCTTTCTCTACTGGAAAGCGCTATAATGTCATGGAGCTTAGATATGTAACCTCCTTGACTTTCATAGCGCTCCAAGGAACGACACTAATTCCACGTGCAAGCTGCCCTTTGGGTGTCAAATAACAAAGCTTGCACCCTGCATCCGAGGCCATACGATATTATATTATTATAATTATTGTATTATTTGCGCTTATACTCTAACTATAAACCATTCCGTTTTAGAAACACGAAGACCGAGACTCTCCACAGTCACTGTCTCATGACTTCACAGTCAGGTGGCCAGGTTTGGCTGGCCGATGTATTGGAGACATGGCAGGCAAATTTCTTGCTTTCGCAGAACCCGCCTCTAACTCCTCCCTCTTCTCTCCACGTTTCTCCCCGCCAAGTAAAATAAGACCCAAACGGCTCCCTGCAATCCTGAAGATTATAGATGAACAAACACGTATGATGATTCCACATAAGGCTACACAAAATCATACCCACGCAAACAACACGTATGTGCACCGTCTAACTCTTACGGTGAGAAATTACAGTTGTTGTTGATGATTCACTTAGGGGTTTTGCGACATCGTGGCCATAGGCTATAGCTCCGTGTACATGGGTGTGTGCAGATTCCATCTGATAACCTGTGTTATAGTGATGGCTGTTTTAATGGGTGTGCTTGTAATTGATGTTAGAATTTAGAAGGATGCACCATGGCAATGAATTAGGAACTTCCCTGACATTTTCCTGAAGTAGAAGGGTGAAACCACGGAAAATCACTTCTAAGACAGCTCAAGTGAAAATCGAACTTATCTATTATCAGTTTTGAATGAAATTTCTTGGTAGTAAGAAATCGAATCTAGGATTTATAGTTTGAATACGTACCCCGAGACCCCAAAAAATGTTGTTTTAATGAAGACGAGAGAGCGATGAAAGTTAGGGCATGCACATGCTTCAAGCCAGCAGGAGTTCATCAGGAGGAGAAAGTTGTGCTACTTGAGAAGTTGGCACAAGTCTGTAACAACCCTCAAGCACTCCACCCTCAAAGGATCAATAAACACATAGAACTGACCATTCAAAAGACAGGTGTGAAGGGTAAAGTGAGCTTGGACCTGCAAGCCTTGTACAGTAGCTCTTATTATTCACGTTTCTGTGGGGTCAGGTATAAGATCATATAAACCCCCCAAACCCCTTGGCACTACAGCCTATGAAGGGCCGAAGCCTACCAAGTGACCACTACCTAGCCATTTGGCCTGTAGATTATGGGGGAAGCGTGGTCAGCGCGTCAGGTCCCGTCGGCCTTTATCTTGGTCTCCGTGACTGGGGCGCTGCCTCACAGGCTAGACAGCTACTCAATTGTCTTCACGAGGCTAAGTGCACTTCGTTCCAGCCCTCACGTCAGTTTCCAAAATATCTGACGGAACCAGGAATTGAACCAGGGGCCTCTGAGTGCGAGGCAGGCACGCTAACCCAACACTACGGGGCCGGCTACGAAATCATACGAATCGCTAAATGGTAAATGGTTTCTATGGGCTGAAGCCTTTTCTAATTCAAATACAGTTGAATGAAACTGTATTTGTAAACAAGGATTTATTATCATTATAATATTGTTATTATTTTATTCATTTCTTCAGATTTAAGTTAATAATTTGTAATAATTTTCTCTCTCTTTTTTTAGCGTATGGCTTTTAGTGCCGGGAGTGTCTGAGGACGTGTTCGGCTCGCCAGTTTTGTAGCTGCTTCGAGACGGACACCCAATGGGTGAGCTACAAGTACCGTTGGGGAGGGGAAAGTTGGGATGTAAGGACGAGGAGTTGGAAGGTAGCGGCTGTGGCCTATAGTTAGGGACCAACCCCGGCATTTGCCTGGAAGGAAGATGGGAAACCACAGAAGACCATCTTCAAGGTTGCCGGCGGAGGGATTCGAACCTCTTCGCCTCCCGGATGTGAGCAACTGCCAGCAGTCATGCCGTAACGACCACGGCTAACTCACCCGGTATAATTTTCTGTGTTTTATCATTTCTATGTTATGGTGTTTATGTAATTATTGTTTCTATCTTATTCTAATTGTTACTCCAAATTATTATTTTATATAACTTTAAACTGAATTGTAGAATGTATGATATTTACCGTATTGGTTAATAGATAACTATGTCAATCAATACAAATAAGAAACATCTATTCAATTGTTCAATTGTTGTACAAGTTTCGGCTTGACAACGAAGCCTTCTTCAACAAAAAGTTCAATTTAGAATATTAATTAAGATATTATTGTGTCAAATCAATAAATTACTGATCACAAAGGACAATAATTTACTATGACTAAACCTCAGAAATAATAATAAAAAAATGGATATCCTTACCAAAAATAAGTGAAAATATATATAGCCTAATTCACAATATTCATTTGCATAATTATGAGAAGCTCATAAAATCAAGTTCAAAAATGTAAAAAGCTAATGTTGCAGTCATTAAAAAAAAACGTTGCCAATGTTCAAAATTACCACGAAATATCCCCGATCCCGTTGAAAACCCGTAAATAATAAGGGGTAGTCATTCATAACAACATTATAGTTTTCCAAATAAATGGTATATTGGCTTTCACATCCAAAGAATTCAACTGAGCAATTTTTTTATGTTTATTGCAGCGTGTCTGTGTGGGGTTTCGCCTAGGAACACCAAGATAGGCTCATCAGCAGGCTCTTGGTGACCGTGCCCTAACCCACAAGGATAAACGAACTGTGCACTACCTCCCTATTTATGAAGCGCACTTTTGCTTCTTTACCGCGAGAGCAAAAAAAATAAAAAAATAAAAAATACGAAGCTCAAGCAGCCTTTCACCTCCCCATAAAATGTCCAGGAACGGCACCAAGAGCCCCCTGATGAGTCTATCTTGGTGTTCCTGGCGAATCCCCGCACACGACACGGCAATAAACCAAGAAAATTGCTGATTTAAACATTATTGTTGGTATTATTAATAATATTGTAACAGAACCGTGATTAAGCATTTAAAGGGGCAACAATACATGGTTAGTAGAAAGAGGGTTTGAGCCCAGGACACCCATTATATAGGCCCCCAAATTATAATATATTCAGTTAACATACATACAATTAGGCCTACACAGTGAAGTATAATTGTATGGAAATTATAAGAACTCGCTTCGCTCGTTTTATAAACATACTCGTGTCTTAATTATTGTCATTATAGGCTCGTTGCATAATCCCACTAAAGATATTTCATAACAAGTTTTGACAAGCAGAAATTTTATCATTTTGTGAAATATAAATATTATTAGACTAATATTAATCTTTGGACATCCCTATTTTATAAGTAACACGAAAGATGCTGATTCGACTCGACTGTCCACACGTAGATGTATCTTATCTGCAAGCATACCTGGCGAGCGGTGAAACCCTAGTTATTTAAACACTTTTTAGGGAGGGAGAGATAGGAAAAAGCAAGAGAAGTGCATGCGTGTTGCATAATAACCATTATATTATTATTATTATTATTATTATTATTATTATTGGGATTGTTGCAGCCATGATTGGCATAAGGTTGTCGTGTGTGTCTTGCGTGTGAATTGCCGTTGAATTAGTAATTAGCTGGATTTGTGTGTAGCCTTTCGGCATCGAAACAGGTTGGTGTTAGTCCCAGTTCATGGTACGTATATTGTGTTTCATGAGTTCTATTCTCTTCTGGGACTTTATTGAGTGTTGAATGGTCGTGTGTCGTCAATTTTAGGTTAAGGTTTTGCCATAGACTATTGAAATCATAGAACTTGCAGTGACGACATTCATACTTCATGCGCTAGTGAAATCCAAGGCCATCTGGGTTGAGAGTAATTCTGTGGTAACCTTAGGCCTATAGGTCTCGTCGTTAGGGGGTAGATAGTTGGTCTGGACTACTTGGAGACAGCGGCCATTAGAGTCACGCTACATTGAGTAGGCTACGTAGCAACCATCCTTTTATACTATAGATTTTCGACGGTATTTGTGTTTTGCTGTCGGCATCAGTTTATTTTTGGGAAATCTGCCATCATGGATTCTATTAGTAGCTCGAAGGATACAAGTGCAGACGCTACTCCAATTGATAAGGCTTTGACAAGATGCATTGATGTCATCAGAAAGATGAAGCTTGCTACAGGAAGACAGAAGAATATATCTAATGACGTGAAAAATGGAATAGCGGAGATAGAGGAAGCCATCGATATCATTATATCGTGCAGGGACAATTGGCTTGAGAAGCAAGGAGTTCTGCCTGCAGTGGAAGAGCATACCTTAGGCCATGAGAAGGTGATAGTGGCATTGGATAGCCCTGATAACCCCATTCAATCGCCTCTAGTAGATTCCGATAAGCAGGAGGAAAATTTGTCAAAATGGACGACGGTCCGACGGAGGAGGTCCTCCGGTATTGCTGTGTCGTGGTCAGAAAGCGCTTCTCTGTCGTCACAAAGGGCGAAACCACCAGTTCGGGACAGCAAGACTCGGAAATCCCATAAACGATCACGACCCAAGGCTGTGCTGATCCAACCAGCAGCTGGGAAGACTTATGCAGAAATTGTGAAGAATTTGAGGGGAAGGTGAAGCCAGAGGCCTGCCATCCGGAAATTCGATCGATCCGTCAAACTAGATCCGGTGACGTTTTACTGGAGTTTGATACGAAGGCTGATAAGGACTGTCGAGAAATGTTCAGCAGCACTTTGAGGGAAGCTGTTGGTCATGCAGGATTGGTGAGGACATTGACTCCTAGAACTGTCTTGGAGGTACGAGACATGGATATTGTAACTACTGTAAGTGATGTCGAATTGGCTCTGAAACGAGACATAGAGGGTTTTATAGATGAGCTGAAAGTATCCGTCACTAAACCCAACAGTAGAGGGCAGAAAATGGCAATTGTGGAAATGGATAATCAGAATGCTGAGAAATTATTGGAGACTGGCCGTATTAAGGTCGGTTTCATATACTGTAGGGTGAGGAGAAGAGCGATGGTAACGCGCTGCTTTCGGTGTCTGGGTTATGGCCATATAAGGAGGAATTGCAATGGCCCGGATAGAAGCGGCCTTTGCTACAGATGTGGTCAACTGGGTCATAAAGCCGCAGGATGTACGTCAGACATGAAATGCGTGCTGTGCTCTGACTGTAATCGGGAGGGCTTAAACATAAGTCACATCCCTGGAACAGGTTCTTGTACAGTGTTTCGAGAGGCACTCGCGAAGATTAAAGAAAAAACACAATGACGAATGTCCTACAAGGGAACCTGAAACGAAGCATAATCGCTAATGATCTTTTGATACAGCTAAAATTTGAAAGGAAAAGAGATATTCTCCTGATCAGTGAGCAATATCGAAACTTGGACATGCTGGGCTGGTTTTCGGATCCCCTAGGTACGGCGGCTATCTGGATACCGGATCTGAGCAAAATCCATGTGGAGGATCACGGATCCGGAGAAGAGTTCGTTTGGGTTAAGAGTGGTGGGATTACGTACGTAAGTTGCTATTTAACTCCGAATGAACATATTCAGTACTTTCAAAGGAAGCTGGACAATTTGGAAGATATTGTTCGTGAGATGGAAGGTGTTGTGGTAGTTGCCGGTGACTTCAACGCTAGGGCATTGGAATGGGGTATGCCACATCAAAATTCGAGGGGACGACGAATTTTAGAGATGGCAGCCAGATTAGGATTGGTCGTGGTGAATACAGGGACCTCAACGACATTTAGACGACCTGGTTATACGGAGACTAAACCAGATATTACGCTGGTGTCGGATCGTCTGGCAGCCTTGGTATTAGAATGGGAAGTGATCGAGGATTATACTGCTAGTGATCATCAATATATCACCTTCCGGATTTTACGAGATCAGCGGCCTCAGAGGCACAACACATTGAAGACAACACGTTGGAATGTATCGCGCATCGACGAGGAGAAATTTGCCAATGTAGTCGAATCAGTACAGTCAGGCACTAGTAACATTGTTGAGGAATTAGATCTAAGAGTTTCTGTTGAGGAACAGGTGGGGGTCACTATGCGTCTCTTGCACCTAGCCTGCGAAGCGTCAATGCCCCGGAAGCGTCTTCGAAACAATAGACGTCCAGCTTATTGGTGGACTGACGAAATAGCTGATCTTCGAAGAACTTGTCTTCGACTCAGAAGAAGAGCCCAACGTTCAAGACATCGACCAGAGGCTGATTTGAGATCCGCTGAGCACCTTGCAGCTAAGAGAACCCTTCGAAATGCCATCAGAAGACGTAAGACTCTGATGTGGCAGTTGTTAGTTAAAGAAGTAGACGTAGATCCTTGGGGATTAGGCTACCGAATTGTCACCAAGAAACTCGGCTCCATGTCCAATACCACGTTGGATGCACGGACGATGGATGATATTGTAAACGAGCTATTCCCTACTCACCCTGTGCGAATTGATGTGGGCGACGTACTTGAGCCGGAATTCATTCCTCTATTTACCATAGATGAGCTGAAGGAAGCAGTAGGCTCCCTTCGGAATAAGAAGGCTCCAGGCCCTGACGGGATACCCGCGGAAGCTATGAAACTAGCTCTCAAGGTTTGTCCGCAGCTACTGCTTGAAATGTACAACTGTTGTCTGAGAGCAGGTGTCTTTAGTGCCCGTTGGAAAATGGCTCGACTAGTGCTGATTTAAAAAGGAAAGGCAGTCGGGAACGCGCCATCGTCCTTCAGGCCACTATGTATTTTAGACATTGCGGGAAAAGTGCTGGAGAAGCTATTAAAACCTCGCATACTGTCGTCTATTCAAGCCGTGGGAAATCTGTCTGACAGGCAATTTGGCTTCCGCCGTGGGCGATGTACAATAGATGCAGTACGCCTAGTAGTTGAAGCTGCGAATCAAGCCCAGGAAGGTAACCACTATTCTAGGAAAATAACACTTCTGGTAACCTTGGATGTGAAGAACGCCTTCAACTCAGCTAGGTGGATAGATATGGTTGAAGCTCTTCAATTCACCTTCCAGTTGCCTGCATATCTCCTGCGTATAATGAAAGATTATTTGAAGGACCGTACCCTGTTATATGACACTGCAGACGGCCAGAGGAGGAGAAAAGTCACGGCAGGAGCAGCGCAAGGATCTATCCTGGGCCCGGATTTGTGGAACATGTTGTACGACGGCTTACTGCGCATGGAGATGCCCGAAGATACATTCCTTGTTGGGTACGCTGATGATATTGCAGCGGTGATTGTAGCCCGAGATGCGGTTCTGGCTCAGTGGAAACTCAATCAGGTAATGCGACGGGTGAGTGGTTGGATGAACACTCATGGTCTGAATTTAGCTATGGCGAAAACTGAAATAGTCATATTAACTAGGAGGAGAATGGACACTATAATTCCCATGAAAGTTGGAGAGGTGGTCGTTCGAACTGGAGCCACTGCGAAGTACTTAGGGTTTACTCTTGACACGAAACTGACATACTGGTCTCATATACGGAAGGCAGCAGACAAGGCGGAAGTAGTGACAGCTGCCATTAGTAGACTCATGGCTAATGTGCATGGTCCTAGAGAAAGCAAACGTCGACTACTGTTGTCCACAGAGCAGTCTATTCTCCTGTATGGAGCTGAGATTTGGTCTGATTCGCTGAAGATAGAGAAGTATAGGAAACGCCTAGCTGCAATTCAGAGGAGAGGAGCTCTGAGGGTGGCGTGTGCTTACCGTACAGTTTCGGAACCTGCAGTTCTGGTTGTCTCAGGTGTTGCGCCAATAGACTTACTCGCGCAAGAACGTAAAGACGTATATTTCCGACGAGTAGAACTGGGCAAGGCTCAAGCCCGGAAGGAAGCCGTAGCACGCAAGATGGAGCTTTGGCAGCAGAGGTGGAATGACGAGCACAGAGGAAGATGGACAGCTCGGCTGATACCGAGTCTGGTCGAGTGGACGAGTAGGAAACACGGAGAAATAAATTACTTTCTGACACAGATGTTGACAAGTCATGGCTACTTTCGGTGTTACCTTCATCGTATGGCCAAAGTAAGGAGCCCAGTTTGTATTTACTGCGAGAACGAACGAGATGACGTTTATCATACGTTTTTCGTCTGCGATCGTTGGGCAGCGCAAAAACAACAACTTGAAGCTGAGGTTGGTCCAATAACGCCGGACAATATAGTTGGCATTATGCTGAGAAACGAGCTCAGCTGGGATACGGTCGTTTTCTTTGTTGAGGTGGTCCTTCGTCAGAAGAAGTCGGATGGGGACTTGCTCGATTTAGTCGATTGAGTCTGCGATCCGCGGGCTATGAATGGAGAAGTAAGATGGTGCTTGTGAAGCAAAGAAAATGACTCCATCCTGAAGTAATACGAAAGTGGTCCCGGGATGGGTTTTGTCAAGAGGACAGGGTGTGGTTTTTTAGTGGTTGAGAATCCCACACTCTTGAGAAGTGCGGACCCTTCTCAAGGTCTTATGCAAGATTATTCCACTTCCCTCGCAAAAAAAAAAAAAAAAAAAATATATATTATTATTATTATTATTATTATTATTATTATTATTATTTATTGTTTGACAACATTATCATGGCAAATACCGGCTACATTTTATGTTACAGCTAGTTCGGCCTTAGCAAGGAACCATACTCTATGTATTGAGACAATTTCGTATACACTGTTCAGAGACTCATATTACTGTAGATCCATGTCGTGCCCGCAGTCTTCACGAGTCTCCTTCATTTATAGGATGAGCTGAATTTCCATCTGAATTATCGAGCCTTGCTGAGTGTTTGGCGAGGGGATTGTCACCAAGGAACTTTCTAACAATATGGCAGGTGTTTAACAGAACTGCCTTCTGTAGTTCTGTAGTTCAATATATATCTGCGGATGCAGATTCGATATTGACAGACTACTGTGGAGAGTTTTGGGTATAACACCAGTACATGATACAATTATTATTATTATTATTATTATTATATACGATTTAATGGCACTCAGTTAGTTGGTATGGCATGAAGATGGTGCTCATAGTCTCGAACAGGTTAAGAACACCGGGTCTAGATGTCTTGCCTTTTATAACAGCATCACCACCATCTACCCTCACCTGATTTTTTGAAATAAATAGGTGCTCGTACAATAGAACGTCTTTTACATATCGTATCTGCTCCATGTCGCAGTGACCTACTGATGAGGCACTGTGTCCTAAGAATTCGCTGTCACAGTAAGCGGTAGGTAATCTCAGCGGGCTCACACATGATTCATGTCCTCAGCCAAGTCCAGTCTTCTCTACATCATCTGTCTAGGGTAATCCTTGCCTGCTCTATCGCTTCATCTCCATTATAGTCTTCCTGCCTTCCTTTCTTCGGCCTCAAAGTCCACGCGCCATTGTCGCTGCAATCTATTGTAACCGCAGACTTGAATACTTGGTCCTAAATGAGGGGAATTTTCAATGCTGCGCTATTCCAAGTAGCGTCTCTTCTTAGACAGCACTGTTCTTCTCAAAAGAATAACGGCTAAATCCACCCTGCTATTTCATCGTTGTCATTGCACACGATTTGTCTTTGCGTAATGCATTCAGTTACAAGACTGATAGGCAGGAGAAAAGACTAAATGGAAGATGAACTTGACCAAAAGAGCACGAATAATGAAATGACGGTCTTGTACATTCACTGGAGAATTTATCTGATCATTTATAACTGTCTTTCTTATTGCATGCTATAAGGGGTGATGGCCATTCAGTCCAGAATCGGTATGCCTCTCAGGAAATATCGCCGTGAGCATTGAGCCACTCATCCTACCAACGCACAAGGATGAAGATCCCCGAGTGGTAAAACACGGTGTCCTGTTGCGTAAAGATGTGCATAACCGCATGACCCTCCAAGGCCTCTTTTAAGGGACCGAGGGCGTGATAATCGCATGGGGAGAGATCAAGACTATCACGAACCGAAAGGAAGAGCTCTTGACATAAATGAAGCTATCAAGATACACTTAGCTAAGATGAACAACCCTAATATTTTAAATGAACACACATTCATGGAGAATACATCCTTTTTTAGAATACTAGAATAAACCCCCCACGCGTTGGAATTAGTGAACAAAATATCGATGTAGCCATGCTAGTTAAGGGATGAATATGGAAAACATGTTATTGGATGTATGTTGTACCATATCTTCAATAAACCAAGGCTGACATAAACGGCGGTTTTAAAGCTCCAGGACATTCAAATTAGACCGGGCAGCGCTTATTGGGCTGATTAACTTACGCGTAACGAGAATAAAAACTGGCCTTGAATAGTTGAAGATGTCCAGTATACACTAACATACACCATATTAGGAGGCTATAAACTTGGTAGTACACATACGTTACATTATTTGCTGAGCACAGGCAAATAGGAATGCAGGGGGACCAAAAAAATAAGGGCTACTTCCACACAGGAAATTCCTCCCAGTTCAGTGCAAGGTAGACACGGGAGTAGCTGGTTGCATCCAAAATGCATTCCACTCAAGCAGCTAAGTATACAATCCACTCTAACCTGACCATTTAACAACAATCACATAATAACAATAAGCAAGCATATTTGAAGGTCAAATCACCACTCTGAGTATCTTAACAACAACAAAAATCCCATATTACAACATATTGACTCGTTGTGTTAGTCTAACTACTACTGCAACTGAATAAGTGTACATATTGTAAATACTATCACCTAGATTTTATAGACTAAGAGTAATGGATCTGATGATGATGATGAGGATCAAAATTGGTCATCCAAGTGTATTTGTTAACTCATGTATGTTTTTCAAGGTTAGGGGATCACCCATTTCGATTGGGTACAATCGTGTAGACTGACTGAAAAACATTGCATTTCGAAACCTTAACCGAGTTTCGTTGCAATTGCTCCAGCCTTTAAATCTTATTAAGTACACACACACGAACAAAATGGTGATATATATTTTATATTATGAAAATACTGTATGATAAAAATACAGCTTACTTTTATTACTTTCATTCCATACCGACGGATCTAAAATTCAGTTCTAACGTGAAGTGAACTTTGGAATGCCTCGTGACGTAGTGACTACCGTTCTTGGTTGTAACAGAGTTTAATTTCCGGCTCTGACAAGAACTTTAATTCTGGTCTGAGGGCTGGAGCGGATTGCAACCAGTCTGCTGCGGTGTGTTTGATTCCCACCTCAGCTATCCTAAAAGTGGCCTTCCATGGTTTCCCACACCTACTCCAGGAAAATACCAGGATGGTACCTAAATTTAGCCCTCGGATGCATCCTACCAAATTCATAACCTCCAAATAGAGATACACACAATGGTAAAGCCATCACAGTGACACAGGTTATCACACTGATTCCATACACACCCAAGTACACATGGCTACATGACCACGGTGTCACAAAGCCCCTGAATGGTCAACAACAACTGATCTTTTGAATCTCTGAACTCGGTAAGAAAGTGCGTGTGGATGTTGTGATATCTGATATAGACATGTATGTCCCCATGGCAAGGAAGAATTACAATTGTGTTACAAGGAAATGGTAAAGAACATCTTGAACCGTAAAAATATAATCATCATCATCATTTACTAAAGGGAGAGCCTTGTCGCTGCAGTCACATTTGACGGTTTTCGGATAGTCTCTTCATGCTGCCATAAGAACCACATGCCAGTTCTCCAATGGAGTTCTTGATGTACGACTTACTTGGACGTCCCCTAGGTTTCTTTCCCAAGACTTTGCGATAGTGGTTTGGAGAAGAGAGTCGTGCCTGAGTACATGTCCAAATAACTATGTTTTCCTCTTTATTGTTTTTAATAAACACAGATCCTCCTTCACGTCCTGCCGACAAGATCATCATTTGTTTTATGGATTTTGAAGCCATTTTTCAGTGTTGTCTTAGTAAACAAAAGTATAGTGCTTCTCAGTCGGTCAACACAAAATTACCCAAAATAGTTGGGTTATTCTTTCTCCTAAAAAAACATGAAATTAATAAATACACTAGGACGACCAGTTTCGATCGTCAAGCGATCATCATCAGATCCATTAAACTTAGGTTACAATATCTACATTAGAAAATACGGCTGAAAATATTTACAATAGGTACACTTATTTAGTTGCAGTATGGTAATGCAACTTGTGGGTCATCCTAGTGTATTTATTAATTTAATGTATTTTTTTTTCAGCAGTAAAGTATAACCCAATTCTTTTGGGTAAATTTGTGTTGACCGACTGAAAAGCACCAAACACTTTTATCATTTGTTTTCCTGTCCATCCAATTTGTTCTTGTCATTCTTCTCAACCACATTTCTGCACCCTAAGTTTTGTTTCCTCCAGATTCCCTGATGCACAGGTTAGGCTACGCATCCATACAGTAAGACACTCCAATCAAAAGTCTTAAGAAATGACTTTCTAGTTCTCACACTGAGGTGATTATTTATCAATAAGTTCTTTTTATTTCGTAAGGCTTGTTTTGTTACCACTCTTTTCTTGATTTCTGACTGACACTTGTTATTAGAGGTTAACACACTACCCAAATATGGGAATTCTATGCTTTGTTCAATTGCAGTGTTATTCACTTTTATGCTTGTTCTGATTGTAGGCTCCTGTTTGTCAACTACCATTAATTTTGTTTTCTTAGTATTGATTTTTAGATTGAAGTTTTCTAAGTATTTGTTGAATGACAATGTGTATCTAATGTCATCCATGGAAAGGGATACTCACAGCACAAAAGCACTATGCCACATCAGAGGCGGGTATTACCTCATTTCACTCTGATAACAGCTTGTGTTCTCCGTGGCATATCTCAATTAACCACTGAATGGCTTCCTTTGGCAGCGTTTCCCATTGCTCCTAAGTAGCATCTCTAAGTTCATGCAGACATTGTAAGTTAAGCTGTCTTGCTCTCAGACTCCAAGCATTCCTTGTCAGATCCTGTAACCATACCCAGAACATTTAGGACAGGGGTCTCAATACCATGTTGTTTTGACTGGTTTGATGCAGCTTTCCATGCCTCCTTGTCCTGATCTACCACACCCTCCATTCGAGGCAATCTGTTTAACATATCACAACCTTGGTCTACCCAAACAGTTCTTATCCTCGACCTGAGCTGGCTGCGTTGCTAAGTGGTAATGTTCTCTCGTGCAGTGCCCATGGTTGCAGGATCGAATCCTGGCGCAGTCAGCTGGCATTTGAGGATGCAAAAATGCGAGGGAGCCGTGTCAGTAGATTTACTGGCACGTTAAGTATCTACTCCGGCGACTCTAAAAGCCGCAGTAGTTAAATGGCACGAAAAACCAATAAAATTATTAATATCTTATCCCTGACCATCCCTTCCATAACTAAGTTTGCTGTTCCTGGGTGTCATTGTATGTGTCCTACCAAGCTATCTCTTCTCTGCATTTTCAGTCGCCAGAAACATCTGTCCTCTCCCAATCGTCTTAATACCCCTTCATTTGTAACCTTATCTACCCATCTGATCTTCATCATTCTCCTGTAACACCACATTTCAAACGATTCAATTCTCCTCTTTTCTGCTACTCCAACAGTCCAAGTTTCACTTCCATAGAATATGTTAATAATAATGTTATTGGTTTTACGTCCCTTTTAAATAATGCGGCTTTTAGAGACGCCATGGTGCCAGAATGTTTGCCCTGAAGGGTATCTTAAACCTGTCAGTGAATCTACTGATACGGCTCCCTCTCATATGCGCACCCTCAAATGCCAGCTGACTGCGCCAAGAATCGATCATCCAACCTTGGGCACAGCAGGCGATAACATAACAGCTGAGCCACGCAGCCAGTCCAACACCATTGAGCCGTCGTCTGTGGTCACAGGGACTAAGGATATAAAGGTTCTGTGTTCGATTCCTAGCTCTGCCACAAAATTTCATTGTTGTCTGAGGGTTGGAACGGAGTACGCTCAGTCTCGTGAGCCAAAACTGAAATAGATGGGTTCTATTCCCCTCTCCAGGTGCCCTGGAAGTGGTTTTCCGTGGGTTCTCACTTCTATTCCAGGTAAATGCTGGGATGGTCTCACTGACGTCCACGGCCTCCTCCTTCCCAACCCCAACCTCAATTATATATACATTACTACAGCCATCAAAGTGAAACGATTTTTAAAAAGATCTCACTGAATTAATCTAAATGGAACCACACGACCGCAGTGCCACTGCAATGAATCAGCAACAACAAACTTAATGCCTTATGGTGTTTGAGGCCATTTTATGAAAATATAGGCCTATGAGATCATCATTTGTACGTGTGTGCGTATGTGTGTGTGTATGTGTGTATGTGTCCCCACTAATAACTTCTAAACGGCTGGAGCTATTGCAATGGAACTCAGTAAGGTCATACAACTATTTCGGCCGACCCCGACCGTGCCCTTTAAATTTAATTAAGTCCCACCAATCCAACATGGCGGCTGTGCGAAATATTTTACCGGCATTCTATATCTCCAAAACTATTACCGATATCACCCTGAAATTTTGTACGGTGATAAAGGGCACTACTAGAAATACACATATGATACTTTCAAAAACTTGTTGACCACAATACGAAAATGGCGGTCAAGCGAGTTGAAATTTTCTCGCGATTTAACCATCCAAGCGCAATGAAACTTGGTAAAGCAAAATGTTTATGCACATTGTAATGCAATGGCATCTAATTTAGTTCTATTGATTACATAATCTCTAGATAACGGACGTGCGAAATATTTCACTGGCATTCTATATCTCCGAAACTATTACTGATATCACCCTAAAATTTTGTATGGCACTACTAGAAGGTCAATGAAACTTTCAAAAACCTGTTAAGTACAAAATGAACATGGCGGCCAAACGAAATTTATACTTTTAAATAGACTTTTATCGCAATTTAACCATCCAAACTCAATGAAACTTGGTACAGCAATTGTTTAAACACATTGTAATGCACTGGCATCTAATTTAGTTCAATTGTTCGTATAACCTCAAGATGGTGGCTGTGCGCAATATTAATTCTTTTTCTGGTGTATTAATCATGCGATTGAAGTGAACGTTTGAATAATGAAACTATGAAGAAATCGTCATCTAATAGTACATAACTCTATGGCCTACATACTGTATATAAAAATCCAACATGGCAACCAACCGAAATATTTAGACCGTTCTCAATATCTAATAATCTATGATAGCAATCAAACTGAAATTTTGGATGTTGATAGAGGCTATGAACATAAGTTCACCTATGGTACTTTCAATTACCTGGTGAGCACAAATCCAACTTAGCGGCGACGCGAAATATAAATATTGAAATGGATGTTTCTCGCGATTTAACCATCCGAGTGCAGTAAAACTTGGTACGGTAAATGCTTATACAAATTTTAATCCACTGGCATCTCATTTATTTCAATTGCTTTCATAACCACAATATGGCAGCTGTACGAAGTATTAAAATCTGATATTCATATCTGGTGTCCTAATCATGCAGCTGAATTTTGAATACTACACGTAGGCCTACACAATAATCTTCATGTAATAGTACATAACTCAAAGACCTAAATATTACAGCAATTAAACTGAAATTGTATATGTTGATAGAGGCAATTAACATAAGTAGGATATATGAAAATAGTCTGTATAGTTTTTCACGGCATTACTTGTTCAGTGTTGTCTTTGGAATCGAAATTTTATGTTTTTCAGTCAGTATTTTGTTAAGATAGCCTACTGAAATATCACATATAACTAACAAGTATTGACTAGTTGTGTTAGTTTAACTACCGTTGTTGTTTGAGTCTTCAGTCTTTTGACTGGTTTGATGCAGCCCTCCATGCTTCCCCGACCTGAGCTAATCGTTTCATCTCTACATAGCTACCACACCCTACATCCGAGGCAATCTGTTTAACATATTTTAACCTTGGTCTACCCCTACAGTTCTTGTCCTCGACCCTTCCTTCCATAACTAAGCTTGGTATTCCTGGGTATCTTAGTAGGTGTCCTACCAACCTATCTCTTCTCTTCAATAGCAGTTGCTAGAAACATCTCTCATCTACCACTAGTCTTAATACCTCTTCGTTTGTAACCTTATCTACCCATCCAATAGTCCAAGTATCACTTCCATAGAGTGCAACGCTCCAGACAAAGGCCTTCAAAAATGACTTCCTAACACCTAAATCTATAGGCTATTCGATGTCAACAGATTCCTTTTCTGTAGAAATGTTTTCCTTGTCTGAGCTAACCTACTTTTATATCCTCTTTGCTTCATCCATAACTGGTTATTTAGCTTCCTAAGTAATAACCATTATCCATACGTGTAGGCATGGATTTAATTGCTTAAGTGTAATGGATCTGATGATGATCGCTTGTCGATCGAAACTGGTCGACCAAGTGTATTTATCAATCTAATGAATTTGTTTTTTCATGATTAGGGAACCACCCATTGCAATTGGATACAATTGTGTTGGCCAACTGAACAACATCAAATTTCGGAACTTAATGCAATAGAAGGCGGCTATCTGTTTACTATCAACCATGTGGGCTACTCACTATTAATAAAGGTCTGCCACAGGGATCAGTCCTATCCCCTCTGCTATTCAACTTGTATACCCAAGATCTGCCCGAAACTCTATCCCGAAAATTCTTCAATGCCGACGATATAAATCTAACTGTCCAAAATACCACCTTTAATGAAGCAGAGGATATAATGAATGCAGATCTTCTGAAGATGGATGAGTACTTCAAGAAGTGGCGTCTCCAGCCAAGTGCCTAAAAATCTGAAGTTGTCACATTCCACCTTAACAACCTAGAGGCAAACTACCAACCTAGAGTTAAGTTTAGGAATCAATACCTAAAGAACAACAGATGTCCTAAGTACTTAGGCATAACATTGGACAGGACAGTGACTTACCAACAACATACAGAAAAAACTGCTGCAAAACTAAACATTCGCAATAACCTACTTAGTAGGTTAGCTGGAACATCATGGGGCGCTGACACCAGCACACTCAGGACTACCACTCTGGCTGTCGTATATTCTTCAGCAGAATTATTGTGCAGGCGTGTGGTTGAACAGCTCTCACTGCCAACTCGTACATACACAACTCCGCCAGGCAATACGCATCATCTCTGGTACTCTACGTTGCACTCCTACCCAGTGGCTACCTGTAGTTTGTAATATCGCTCCACCCCATATAAGGAGACAGCAAGCTCTTGTTCGCTTGTGGTACAGGATCAAAGAAAATGCTGAGCTTCCTATTCATCAGGATGTCATACGGCTCTCTACAAAGAGGTTGAAATCCTGAAAGCCAACATGCAAAACAGCTATTGATCTTTCGTCCACTGAGTTCAACCTCCGAAATGCCTGGAGAGACGAATGGCGAAACTCCTCACCTCGCGACCTACTTCAAACCAGTGACCCCACCACAAGACTTGCTGGTTTTAGTCTTCCTCGGGCAGTTTGGTCAAGGCTCAACGGAATCCGACGTGGTACTGGTCGAACAGGTGCAGCCCTACACCAGTGGGGTTGGATAGATTCCCCCCGATGTGACTGTGGTTTTGAAATGCAGACTATCGAGCATATTGTGCAGGAGGGCCCTCTACATGCATATCCCTGCGCCTTGGATGATCTCCACTCAGAAACTCCTGATGCAATTGCGTGGATTACAGACCTTCCTGTCCAAATTTGAAGTGATGGCCCTAATGCTGTGAATAGTGTTTATTGTAAATAGTGTATATAATTCTTTTCTGTCTTGTAAGCATCATACGCTAAACATAAACTAACAGTATGATATCGATGTTTTACGAATTCATGCCAGTGCACAACCAAACGACCCCGCTTCGTAGCCGTCCTCTTCGTACACCATAGCCGCGATGGCTGTTGCAGTAAGTCCGGAGACCAGAGGTTCGAAACTTCGTGCTGACAGCGGCTATCCTGAGTGAGGTTTCTCCCCGTTTTTTCCCCAATCCCTCCAGGAAAATCTTGGATAGTACCTTACTTCAAGTCCCGGAGCGCCTACCCCATCCCTGTCCCTAATACAGTTACACGCACTACTACAGTCATCACAGGAATATAGGTTATCAGATAAGTTCACCACACACCTAACTACACGGGGCTGATGACTAAGATGTCCTAAGCCCTTCAATTGAATTAAAACAACAAACTACCAAAGGAAATCGAAAATTGTTAGACTTACGATAGGCGACAAGCATTGTTTTCTCTCCGTACTGTTTAAAGCAGGAATATCCTTTATTCCCTGAGTTGTAACTATTACAGCAAGTCAGTTTGTTAAAAGAATTACCACATCCTGGTGTAGTGGCTAGCACTCTTGACTGTTCCATGGAGTTCCGGGTTCTATTCCCTGCTCTGCCAAGAATTTTAATTCTGGTATGAAGGCTGGAACGAGTTACACTCAACCTCATGAATCAAAACTGAGAAGAGGTTGGTTTAAATGCCCACCCCAGCCATCCTGGAAATGTTTTTCTGTGGTTTCCCACTTCTACTCAGGCAGATGACAGGATGGTTCCTAACTTAAGGCCACGGCCGCCTGTTTCCCAATCCTCGCTTCAGTTACAAATACACACACTAATACAGCTATCACAATAACAAAAGTTATCAGACAAACTTCTACACACACCCAAGTACACGGGGCTAAATGACCATTATGCTCAAAACACTCAAATTAAACTACCACAACGACAAGAAGTTAAAACAAGATGTTCAGTAAAGAACATATAGCCTACTTTCTCCTAAATGCATGGGTATTGTTATAACTCTTTGTCCTTTTCAAGGAGTATGATTGAACGTTGGTTGTAGTAGCTTGTTGAAATACAACGTGCTACAGGGATACTAAACATGAATATGAGGTGCCCTTTGCTAGTGCTACCTCTGTACCAAATTTCGTTCAATTCGGTTTCACCGTGTTTGAATTGATAGGGGGAATCGATTTGCACACATACTTGGCCACCATCTGCAAACTATTGGGCTGATGTTCTTGCAGTTTGGTCAAAATATGTTTCCCACATAAAGATATGGTGTTGCTAAATTTGGTAGAGACTAGATTATTAGCTTGGTCGTAATTACATTTTAGCTTTTAACATTTGGGTGGCCGCGATTACGTTTCCGTCAATATAGCGGTGATATAAAACATGACACTGAGGTGCCCTTTGCTAGTGCTACCTCTGTACCAAATTTCGTTCATTCGGTTCCACCGTGTTCGAATTAATAGGGGGAATCAATTTTGACATAAAGATGGCCGCCATCCGCAAACTATTAGGCTAATGACCTATTAGATTGGTCAAAGGATGCTCCCTCCATAAAGGTATGTTGTTGCAAAGTTTGGTAGAGATCGGATGGTTATGTTAGTCGTAATTTGATTTAAGCTTTAAATATTTGGGTGGCCGCCATTAGGTTTCTGTCAATATGGCGGCGATATTAATCATGACACTGAGATGCCCTTTGCTAGTGCTATCTCTGTACCAAATTTCGTTCCATTCGGTTTCACCGTGTTTGAATTAATAGGGGGAATCGATTCTGACATAAAGATGGCCGCCATCCGCAAACTATTAGGCTGATGGCCTATTAGATTGGTCAAAGGATGCTCCCTCCATAAAGGTATGTTGTTGCAAAGTTCGGTAGAGATCGGATTGTTATGTTAGTCGTAATTTGATTTAAGCTTTAAACATTTGTGTGGTCGTCATTACGTTTCTGTCAATATGGTGGCGATATAAATCATGACACTGAGATGCCCTTTGCTAGTGCTATCTCTGTACCAAATTTCATTCCATTCGGTTTCACTGTGTTTGAATTAATAGGGGGAATTGATTTTGACACAAAGATGGCCGCCATCCGCAAACTATTAGGCTAATAACCTATTAGATTGGTCAAAGGATGCTCCCTCCACAAAGGAATGTTGTTGCAATGTTTGTTAGAGATCGGATGGTGATGTTAGTCGTAATATAACTTAAGCTTTGAACATTTGTGTGGCCACCATTACGTTTCAGTCAAGATGGCGGCGATATAAAACATGACATTGAGGTGCCCTTTGCTAGTGCTACCTCTGTACCAACTTTCGTTCATACGGTTCCACCGTGTTCGAATTAATAGGGGGAATCAATTTTGACATAAAGATGGCCGCCATCCGCAAACTATTAGGCTAATGGCCTATTAGATCGGTCAAAGGATGCTCCCTCCATAAAGGTATGTTGTTGCAAAGTTTGGTAGAGATCGGATGATTAGGTTAATCGTAATTTGATTTAAGCTTTGAACATTCGTGTGGCCGCCATTACGTTTCAGTCAAGATGGCGGCGATATAAAACATGACACTGAGGTGCCCTTTGCTAGTGCTACCTCTGTACCAAATTTCGTTCCATTCGGTTTCACCGTGTTCGAATTAATAGGGGGAATCGATTTTGACACAAAGATGGCCGTCATCCGCAAAATATTAGGTTAATGACCTATCAATTCGGTCAGAGGATGCTCCCTCCATAAAGGTATGTTATTGCAAAATTTGGTAGAGATCGGATGATTAGGTTAGTCGTAATTTGATTTAAGCTTTGAACATTTGTGTGGCTGCCATTACGTTTCCGTCAAGATGGCGGCGATAAAAAACATGAAACTGAGGTGCCCTTTGCTAGTACTACCTCTGTACCAAATTTCGTTCCATTCGGTTGCACCGTGTTCGAATTAATAGGGAGAATTCATTTTCACACAAAGATGGCCGCCATCCGCAAACTATTAGGCTGATGACCTATTAGATTGGTCAAAGGATGCTCCCTCCATAAAGGAATGTAGTTGCAAAGTTTGGTAGAGATCGGATGGTTATGTTAGTCGTAATTTAACTTAAGCTTTGAACATTTGTGTGGCCGCCATTACGTTCCTGTCAATATGGCGGCGATATAAAACATGACACTGAGATGTCCTTTGCTAGTGCTACCTCTGTACCAAATTTCGTTCCCTTCGGTTTCACCGTGTTTGAATTAATAGGGGGAATTGATTTTCACACAAAGATGGCCGCCATCCGCAAACTATTAGGCTAATGACCTAGTCATTTTGTCAAAGGATGCTTCCTCTATAAAGGTATGTTGTTGCAAAATTTGGTAGAGATCGGATGTACAGATTAATCGTAATTTTATTTAAGCTTTGGACATTTGTGTGGCCGCCATTACGTTTCCGTCAAGATGGCGGCGATATAAAACATGACACTGAGGTGCCTTTTGTTAGTACTATCTCTGTACCAAATTTCGTTCCATTCGGTTTCACTGTGTTTGAATTAATAGGGGGAATTGATTTTGACACAAAGATGGCCGCCATCCGCAAACTATTAGGCTAATAACCTATTAGATTGGTCAAAGGAGGCTCCCCCCACAAAGGTATGTTGTTGCAAAATTTGGTAGAGATCGGATGATTAGGTTAGTCGTAATTTGATTTAAGCTTTGAACATTTGTGTGGCCGCCATTACGTTTCCGTCAAGATGCCGGCGATATAAAACATGATACTGAGGTGTCCTTTGCTAGTGCTACCTTTGTACCAAATTTCGTTCAATTCGCATTCACCGTGTTCGAATTGATAGGGGGGACAGACATTCAGAGTACACACACTCTCACACACACACACACACAGACTCACACACACACATACACACACATACATACACACACACACAGACTCTCTCTCACACACACACACACACATACACACACACAGACTCACACACACACACACATACACACACACACAGACTCACACACATACACACACATACACACATACACACACACACACAGACTCACACACACACACACACAGAGACTCACACACACACACACTCACACACACACACTCACACACACACATACACACACACACAGACTCACACACACACACAGACTCACACACACACACATACACACACTCACATACACACACACACAGACTCACACACACAGACTCACACACACACATACACACACACACACACAGACTCACACACACATACATACACACACACATACATACACACACAGACTCACACACACACACACATACATACACACATACACACACACACAGACTCACACACACACATACATACACATACATACACACACACACAGACTCACACACACACACACACAGACTCACACACACACATACACACACATACATACACACACACAGACTCACACACACACACACAGACACACACACAGACTCACACACACACATACACACACACACAGACTCACACACACACATACATACACACACACAGACTCACACACACACAGACACACACACAGACTCACACACACACAGACACACACACAGACTCACACACACAGACTCACACACACACAGACAGACACACTTTTTTCGCCCTGTGTTGATCTCATAAGTCTACTTTCATTTTTTGCAAAAATCGAAAGTAGGCTAATAATTGTTGTAATTCGTCGACGTCCGTTTAAAATTTATTTTTATTCGCCAGATGAAACAATATACGGAAGAGATCTAGAAGGGGAGGCTTCGGTGGCGTAGTTGGTAGCATGCTGAGCTTCTATGCCCAAGGTCGCGGGTTCAAACCCATCCAAAGTCGTCGGATTTTTAAGAGCGTTAAAATCCCTCAGTATGCCTTCCTTCAGAGGGGAAGTAAAGCCAGTGGTCCCATGTCATAGATTTATGGCATAAAAAAGAATCTTCCACTAACTACACTTGTGTGAAGCCAAAATTTGTAGGTTAGAATTGATAACGCTCTATTCGTTCCAACGTTTGCCACCGCGTGCTGACTGCGATGCCATCTAGTATCCAAGTCCGCAAGATAGGTGTGGTGGGCGGTAGTAGGCCTATTTGGTATCAAAATTAGGAACTACTTGAAATTATAGTCTGCAGTCCTGACTTGAATTTTAATAAGGAGATGACACACACTCATCACAATTTACACTGGTTATCAGACAGATTATACACACACCCAAAGTACACGGGGCTACATGACCGCGTTTTCGCAGCCCCTAAACTAAGGAAGCAACCAAAAGATCTAGAAGGATATCCTTATGGAATGATGTTTTACGATATTACTCGTCTGTGAGAAGGAAGTGTCTTCAGCCATATATCCTGATATCTTTAACACTAGGCATTCGTCTCCGAAGTCACTCGTGGAAATAAAGTGTGCGAGATCGGAGCTGCGCGAAGTGTTAAATGAAAGCAGGGCGAAGAAGACATCCTATTCCATGTCGTGTCTCACAGATTTATCTCCGCCAACTGGTCATATGGCCGCGATCCTTTCACCAGAAGAACATTCATTTTTATTTGAGCCAGTCAGCCATTGGGCCGTCCCATTAACCGAAACGCTACTCACATTAGCGTGGATTGGCTAATGGCTCGAGACCGACACTGCTGCCAACATTACAGTCGCGACATTTCCATTACTCGTCCCTTCCACTATAGTAATATGCAATAGCGATTCTCTCTCTCCCACGCTGCCTGCAGAGGTAATAACCTATGTGAGATGAATGCCGACAGGAAGAGACTTTAAAACAGAAATCCTTCAATGGCTCGTAGTACGGGGTGTTATAATTCCAGTTCTTCATTACCAGCTTTTCCCGAGAACATGACATCTGAAACAAGTACTTTCAAACATCGTTTGAATGTTCGCTGCCACGTACCATTAAGTGAACTTGTACACGCTATTAGACTAATGGTTAATTACAGAGATTCTGTCTCTTTAATGGTTGTCACATTCGCATATTCCTTAATTAAAAATGAATTATCAACTCTGTTGCAAATATTGGGTTTCAGATGTAAATACTCGTAGTGTGTGTTCAAACCATTGTTTACACTTGACACTTAACGGCATTGAACAATTAAATCTCTAATTGTAAGGTCCATTCCCGTACTTCGCACTTCTTCATTCAACAGTGTAATAACAAAAGCATATTTATAATAAATTAAAATAAATACGTACACTCAGCCTCTTGAAGCAAAGCTGAGAAGAGGCGGATTCAATTCCTACCTCATCCATCCTGGAAGTGCTTTTTCCGTGGTTTCCCTAACATACAGTAAGGCCACGGCTGCTTTCCACTCAAATCCTACCTTAATTACAAATACACACAATAAGACAGACATAACAGGGACATAGGTTATCACACAAATTCTACACACATACAAGTACACGGGGCTACATGACCGCGATGTCGCAAAGCTACCAAATTG
Source organism: Meconema thalassinum (assembly GCA_946902985.2). Lineage (NCBI taxonomy): Eukaryota > Metazoa > Arthropoda > Insecta > Orthoptera > Tettigoniidae > Meconema > Meconema thalassinum. The sequence goes on along the minus strand of OX336388.2, from coordinate 1,323,897,231 downwards.
AGCAATAACAACAACAACAACAACAACAACAACAATCACTTCAATTAATTAGTAAATTAATTACGGAGTCGCCTCCGTAGCGTAGCGGTCAGTATGGTCAGCTGCCGCCCCGGAGGTCCTGGGTTCGATTCCCGGCTCTGCCACGAAATTTGAAAAGTGGTACGAGGACTGGAACGGGGTATACTCAGCCTCGAGTGGCCCAAATGAGTAGAGGGGGTTCGATTCCCCCTCAGCCATCCTCGAAGTGGTTTTCCGTTGTTTCCCACTTCGTCTTCGGGCAAATGCCGGGATGGTACCTTCTTCAATGCCACGGCCGCCTCCTTCCCTATTCCTTGTCTATCCATCCTAACCATCCCTTACCTTCCCTCATGAGGCCCCTGTTCGCTTTGCAGGTGAAGCCGCCTGGGCGAGGTGCCAATCCCACCTCACCAGTTGTATCCCTTCCGATTCGATGTTCCCAGCTCTAGGACACTGCCCGTAGAGGCGGTAGTGGTGAGTTCCCTCGCTGAGTCCGAAGGTTCCACCAACCTGGAGCGTAAACGACTAAAAAATAAATAAAAAATAATAATTACGGTAATTAATTGAATACAAACTTAAGGGAGTCCGTGGTTTTCAGGACAGACCTCTAAAGAAAAGCACGTCCTGGTCGGAGAAATACACTGGGAATTGATGTGTCGGTAGGCTACTGGGTAAAACTCAACAGTTGAACTACTGTGGTCCCCAGTAGGCCCATCCGATACAAAATAAGAAGAAGAATAAATTAATAAATGAACGAACGAATAAATAAATAAATAAATAAATGTATAAATAAAAAATAAATAACATTATGGTGTTTAAAGTCATTTTTCAGTGTTTTTCAAAGTTTGATGCTTTTGAGCCAGAACTTTAATGCTTTTATAAATAAATAAATAAATAAAGAAGTTATTATAAAAGTATTTATTTCACAAGCAAAGCTTAAGCACTTCAGCAATTACTCATAATATGTCCATAAAAAATAAGCACACGTAGTCGGTAGCATGCTATATCCTCGCCGCTAGATGGGGGCTTCATTCATTCCATTCCTGACCCGGTCGGAGACTGGAAGCAGGCTGTGGATTTTCATTTTTTCAGTCGGTAGCATGCTGAGCTTCTATGCCCAAGATCGCGGGTTCAAATCCGGCCGAAGTCGTCGGATTTTTAAGAGCGTTAATAATCCCTCAGTATGCCTTCCTTCGGAGGGGAAGTAAAGCCGGCGGATCCATGGCATAGATTTATGGAATGCTAAAGAACCTTCCACTAATTACACCTGTGTAAAGCTAAATTGTATAGGTTAAGAATGCAAACAACGCTCTTAGGTTCCTACATTCGTTGCCAAGAGCCGACTGCGGTGGCGTCTGGAAGCTAAGTTCTGAATTAGTAGTCGTTGACGGTTGCGTTTGGCGGCAAAAGTAGGAACTACTTGAAAAATTCAAAAGTCTGCAGTCTTTACTTGAATTTAAAACAAGAAGTTCCGTTAAGAACTATACAGCCTACTTTTCATGCCAATGATTATTCTACAGAATATGAACCTATCTAGAATAATGACGAAATTAAGTTGCTAATATCGAAATTTCCAATTAGTTCGAAATACTGTATACCTGGCATAATGTATCCTAATAGAGCACTACAGTTGGCAGCCCTGATGACTGAATATATTCTTAGTTCCGTCTCTTACGGTACTAAATACAAAATTTGGTTGAAGTCCACTGGATAGCATGGACGTTACATGCAGTTAAACATTGGATCTAACAGCGCGCGTAAAATCATGTTGGCAACAATGTCATGCATGTATTGGTCAGAAATAATCTGAAATAATATGATCTATTGTTGTGCCAATTTTGAATGAAATCTATTAGTTAGTATAGAAGTTACATGCATTTTAAAATTGGACCTATCAGCAGGCTTAGAATCATGTTGGCAGCACTGACGTATATTAGTTACTCCAAATTCGTCTAGAATGCCAGGTACTATACGTGTGCAAAGTTTAGAGCTATTGGCTTGCATACTTTCTGATATATTGATATTAGGGTAACAAAAAGAGGGACAGCACATATTAACAGTTGGCAGCCCTGGTTGCTCCTTAGAATACGCATAGTCATATCTGTTATGGTACACATAGCACATACGAAATTTGGTTGAAATCCAAATGATACTATGGAAGTTACATGTATTTAAAGTTGGACCTGTCAGCAGGCTTAGAATCATGTTGGTAGCACTGACGTATATAAGTTACTCCAAATTAATATAGAATGTCAGGTACTATACGTGTGCATAGTTTAAAGCTGTCGGCTTGCATACTTTCTGATATATTGGTATTTGGATAAAATAAATTAGGAGCATTTATTAACAGTTGGCAGCCCTGGTAGGTCTTAAGAATACGCTCAGTCATATCTGGTTATGTACACATACAACATACGAAATTTGGTTGAATTCCGCTTGATAGTGTAGAAGTTATATGCATTTAAAAATTGGACCTATCAGGAGGCTTATAATCATTTTGGCAACACTGGCATGTTTGGCCTCCTGGAAATTAAACTGAAATATTATGATCTGTACGTGTGCCAATTTTGAAATAGCTCCCATTCATACTTTCCAAGATATCCAACATGGACCTCAAATTTCAATTGTGATTTTTTAGCAGTTGGTAGCACTGACATCATTTTCAAATATGGCCGTGAGATATTCAGGTATAGATCTTTACTCCTACCAAATTTTGTTTCGATTGCTGCAGCCGTTTAGGAGTTGATAGGGGGGGGGGGACACACACACAGCCAGACAGACAGACAGAAGGACAGACAGACAGACAGACAGACAGACATTTGCCCGATCTCATAAGTCTACTTTTTCCTCATTTTTGCAAAATGTGAAAAGTAGGCTAAAAATACTATCCTTACAATAGTCGCATATGATGTGTGACATCTGACATAGAAGAAACCTCCCGTGAAATTGTTGATACACCGGTATTTTATACTATTATTGCCACAAATATAAATCTATTGTAAAAGGGAGTGTTTTACAGATATTGTAGTTTATAATACAGAACTCTTTTTATTAGATGATTTGTAGCTTCCACAGCACTAGCCTAAATAAAGAATGTGATATGGATCAACTAGATTAATAGACATGACACCGCTCATAACCTTGAATTCCTTATAAACAGGTCCTCTTGATTCGTAGACCAACACGTAATTTCATATGGATTCTGTTAAAATGAGGCATATTGATATGACAAATATCGTTTAAAATGATAATCTGGTAGCAAAAATATCTACCCCGTCCGGGATTTGAACCCGAGATCTCAAGATTCAGAGTCATAGGCGCTAACCCCACGGCTATTTCGACTACGCAAATATTGTGCACAAGATGGTGACTTATTTCCACGTTCCAATAATACTGCATTACGGAATTAAGTTTCATTTATATTTTGCTTGTTTCGATAATGTTCCTGCGTGGAATTGAGTTTTAAATGCCTTATGAATAGGCCCTCTTGTGAGTAAAGAGAATGTATTCAGCAATAGTTCATGAAGGCTTGCTCAATTCTCGTATAACCACAACGATTATATTATATTGATGACTGCATTACCGTTATGTGGGTTAATATTTGAATAGCCATTGTGCAGAAACATAATACCGGCTATGCCGACTACTTACAATGTTTGATAATAAGGCATTTTCCCATTCAAATACTTATACGAAGACTTCGAACATGTGCCATGTGCTTTGTTTCAATCACTTGACACCAGAGTTCGCATGAGCGTTTACTGTTCAGTATGTCATATACATTCCGCATGGCTGAGTACGTCATGGTATCAATTTCCGACACCGCGCGCTCATTGTTTCTCTTACCACTGCCATATGGATCTTACCACTACCAGCTGGATCGATCGATCGAGTTTGCAGTGCGTCTTACACTTCCGTCCCATTTTTCAAAATCACTCCCTCAACAATATCCAGCAACCGAGTGGAAAGATGTTGCACATCAAGAACAGATAACACACACTTATACAGCCATCACAATTAGCACCCGGTTGTTAGACAGATTCTACACACACCCAAAGTACACGGGGCTACATGACCGCGTTGTTGCAGCCTCTAAACTTAAGAACCAACCAACCAAAATAAGCACATCGCCGTATTTTATTTTCTGTCTGAATTAATACGCCTTTGATCTCAGTCCCGAAGCTTACAACACCATTTACCGGGCACTGACACCAACCATACTGAAATCACCCCAAATTCTTACACGTCATTGGCTAGATGAATGGAAGCAACATGAGCAGAATGGTATTATCTTCCCAGCTTTGTGTTTATATCGTCCTTCTTCATTGTGTAAGAAAAATGGCTAAAAGCTGAAACAGGAATTAGAAGGGTCATGCATCACGGGCCATTTGTTGGCAGAACAATTAGGGAGATATGTTTGAGCTTATCTGCGATTTATTATGTAATTTATGAATCTCCACTGACACCAATACCGTGGACCGGATTTGAAGCCGCAGTCGCATTGCAGTAAAATGGGACAATAAATATCATATACGTTACATGTGTAGTATTTCAATTTTTAGCCTCGCATAGCCCGTGAACTGGAGCGGTGCTCATCGAGGTGCGCGTTCTAGTGATTTAAATGACAGCGAAAAAGAAGACTGACAAATAACTCAGTATTCACTCACGTCGTTAAATAGCGCACGAATAGATTCTTCTTTCTTGTGTGTTGTCTTCGATCGAAGTGTTACGATTAGATACCTCAAGTTCTGGCACTTGTTTTGGTTATAATATGCACTAAAATTACGTAACATGCTAGTTAAACATGATCAAGAAGCCTAGACAAGTGCGTCAAGTTCATCGAGGAATTCAATGAGGAAGCTTAGTTTCGAGATTCGGTTCTCGGCGTTAACATTCTGAGTTTGATTTTTACGGGGATTCCATACTCATTCCAGTGAAATGACCGGAGAATACTCCATTAAAGTGCCGGGGTGCCTGACAGAATCCTGTAGGCTACCTGCCACATCCCTCCTTATCCCCTCTCAAATCCTGTGGATTATCTTATTTGAACAGTAGCCTATAGCTCAGGGGTACTTATCCATTTTACTCTCACACCTCCCCTAAAAGTAAACTTATAAATTCACCTCACCTCCCCTCTTACACGGCCAGTTTGGAGGAGGCTTCAAGCACTGGCCTTTGGGAAGATTCAAAACCTAACTTAGGTAACTTACCTGATGGTTGGAATCCAGCTCTCCTCTGCTTAAGTGACTCCAGCGACTCTCCAGAGCTCCCCGGGTGTACAAAACTGAAATGTTCCTGGAGTTTGGCAGGCCTCATTTTATCATTGCAAAGAACTTTGGCACATAAGAAACTCGGTGATTTTTCAATTCTATCGCGACCCAGGTTGCATGTGAACCCACTGTACTTCCTTTTCTTTGACACTTTTCTTAAGACACAGCACTGTAACTTATACTTTTCTAGTGGTGGAGATAATAACGAAACAACTTCCAAATTTAAGTTGAGTAAATTTGAGGATGTAAAGACGGTCTTGAAAAATTGCATTGTTACACTCATGTAGATTGTGCATTTCAATAAAGAAAAGAACTAAGCATTCTTACTTGAAGAAATCCATTGTTGTAACTATTCAAACTATGTATGTACAGTATCTCATTAGATCTATTGTGATCAGAATAATTTGTATACAGAAGACAGTCTTATAACTTTATGTTTTACGCTCAGACTGGTGTAAATTCTGAAAAGCAATATTACAAAATTATAGAGGACAGTCACACTTCCCCAGCAACCTCTTTGCACCTCCCCAGGGGAGGCATACCTCACAGGTTAAGAAACCCTTGCTATAACTCATATCACTTACGTTATACTATTAATACCATCGACTTCTAATACACACTATGTTAATCACCACAATAGCGATAGTTATGTCCACCTCATGGTGTACTGCACGCATTCTAAACCATTTTGAAACTGTGAGCACCCCCTTCATACCATAGCAGGTTCCCTAGCACCATTAAATCGAATAATAATAACAATAATAAGGGAACACGCATGTGACCCTCTTTCCTCTTCCTCTTTTTCCCTCTGAAGTGCTGAAATAGCCAGGGATTCACCGCTAACCAGGCATGCTGCAATTGCATAACTTATACAGATAAGACACATTCGGGTATGGATGGTCAAGACGAATCAGCATCTTTCGTGTACCTCATGAAACGGGGCTGTCCAAATAATTTTACTGTAGATAAAAATCGCATATACACACATCAAAAAAAGTTTTGCATCACCTCGGTTCCCAGATCTCCGGCATATAGACGTTGACTGTGTATATTGTATCCAAGATACAGTCCCTTTGACTGTTCATAGATGTCACTAAAACTGCTCAAAGATGTAAACAACCATGCATGAGCAGGGCCTATTAGACGGAGGGGGTACGACAGCCGATCAGTTCCAGTCATTCCACCAGGACGAAGGTACGCTGCTCATGTTGTCTGTAGTTCTACCATGCCTAGAAGGTCAATACCGCAGTTCGATCGCGTCCGCATTGTTACTTTGTGTCAAGAAGGGCTCTCAACAAGGGACGTTTCCAGGCGTCTCAGAGTGAACCAAAGCGATGTTGTTCGGACATGGAGGAGGTACAGAGATATAGGAACTGTCGATGACAGGCCTCGCTCAGGCCGCCCAAGGGCTACTACTGTAGTGGATGACCGCTACTTACGGATTGCCGCTCGGAGGAACCCTGACAGCAATGCCACCATGTTGAATAATGCGTTTCGTTCAGCCACAGGACGTCGTGTTTCAACTCAAACTGTGCGCAATAGGCTGCATGATGCGCAACTTCACTCCCGACGTCCATGGCGAGGTCCAGCTTTGCAACCCCGACACCATGCAGCGCGGTACAGATGGGCCCAACAACATGCTGAATGGACCCCACGGAATTGGCATCACGTTCTCTTCACCGATGAGAGTCGCATATGCCTTCAACCAGACAATCGTCGGAGACGTGTTTGGAGGCACCCTGGTCAGGCTGAACGTCTTAGACACACTGTCCAGCGAGTGCAGCAAGGTGGTGGTTCCCTGATGTTTTGGGGTGGCATTATGTGGGGCCGACGTACGCCACTGGTGGTCATGGAAGGCTCCGAAACGGCTTTACGATACCTGAATGACATCCTCCGACCCATAGTGCAACCATATCGGCAGAATATTGGAGAGGCATTTGTCTTCATGGACGACAATTCTCGACCTCATCGTGCACATCTTGTGAATGCGTTCCTTCAAGATAACGACATCGCTCGACTACAGTGGCCAGCATGTTCGCCAGACATGAACCCTATCGAACATGCCTGGGATATGTTGAAAAGGGCTGTTTATGGACGTCTTGACCCACCAACCACTCTGAGAGATTTACGCCGAATTGTCGTTGAGGAGTGGGACAATTTGGACCAACAGTGTCTTGATGAACTTGTGGATAGTATGCCACGGCGAATACAGGCATGCATCAATGCAAGAGGACGTGCTACTGGGTATTAGAGGTAGTGGTGTGTACTGCAATCTGGACCACAAATGCTGAAAGTCTAGCTGTATGATGGTACAACATGCAATGTGTGGGTCTCATGAGCAATAAAACGAGCTGAAATGTTGTTTGTGTTGATCTCTATTCCCTTTGTATTTAACGGTTCCGGAACTCTTGGAACCGAGGTGATGCAAAACTTTTTTTGATATGTGTATAAAAGTGAAAGTCTGTATGTGGGTATGTGGGTTTGTTCCGTATACAAATCTACAACGTTCCACCAATCTCAACCAAATTTTGCATACACATAGTTTAGGACCCAGAAGGAACGGCTGGCTGCATGAATTTTCGATAGTCTTTCTCATTCTTCTGATTTCGGTCCTTTTGTACTCGAGAAAAGGCTAATATAAAGTCATAAAATATACTCATGAAGGAATGGCAAGGCAGATCATTTCCATGGCAACATAGCTCAAGTCGAGACACGGCCGACTGGATGCCAGTTGCGCTCTGCACTACCGGTATAGAAATTGAGGATCTATACTTGAAATCCCGTTAGTTACTCAACTGCTCACACAGCACTGTCAACCGAGTATAGCATAACAAAGACTTGACACTATTTGTCAATATAATTTCCGCAATATCAAAATGCAAATTATATCACAAAATAATATAATAGTAATTACCCCTGGCAATACAGCCCATGAAGGGCCTACCAAGCGACCGCTGCCCAGCCATTTAGCCTGCAGATATTGGGGTGACGCGTGATCAGCACATCGGGTCCCCTCGGCCGTTAATCTTGGTTTTCGTGATCAGGGCACTGCCTCACTATCAGACAGCTACTCAATTGTCCTCACGAGGCTGAGTGCAACCCGTTCCAGACCTCACGTCAGTTCCTAATATCCCTGACGGAGCCGGGAATCGAACCCAGGGCTTCTGGGTGAGAAGCAGGTACGCTAACCCTACACCTCGGGGCCGGTCACAAAATACAATAGCGTGATATTAAATGGCAGAAACCAAACACGCCATTGCAACTTATTAAAATAGAATTCCATTAGGTTCACTCGATTTTTATAAACCTACATGAACTTTCCTGCTGGCAAGAACGCTGCTGCGGTCAGGTTTATGAGTGGAGAGGATTACGGTTCTGAGAAATCCAATCCAAACATTTCATACAATAAATTCTTTCCACTGTGAATACAACTTGAACCATACTTTCAGTTTTCATTGTAGAAAAAGATATTGATGAAATTGTAATTTGATGATGATAGTTAATGTTAAAGGGCCTAACATGGTGGCTATAGGCCTCTTAATTCTTTGGGATGAAAATGAAGATTGATGATAAAATGAACACTAGAACTAAAAATAACTACAACTTACAACCAAATTACGTATTAGGAGAAAAAAAGGACACAAAGGAAGGAATAAGGGAAAAAAAACTCAGGTAAATGAAATGCTCTCAATCCTCATAAAATGAGAACTGACGGATTTGGTAAGCTGTGCCATGAAAGGCAAATAGGAAGGGAAATAGGAGAGAGACCGCCCCAGAATCACTGGAAAAAGGGAAAAATGATACGAGCCTTACAGTAGTCGCATATGATGTGTAACATCTGACATGTTATTCGAACAATTCCATATTACTTACTCGCATTTTTTTAGAGAATGAACTCATAGTGCTACCTTGTGCTAGCAAACATGAAAGGATTCTCCAATGCATCTGCAGTAGTGACATATACCTGCAACTGTATGCGGGAGCAATCCACAGCCTACTTGATGCGAGCTACGCTGCACAAAGGAAGGAATAAGGGAAATAAAACTCAGGTAAATGAAATGCTCTCAATCCTCATAAAATGAGAACTGACGGATTTGGTAAGCTGTGCCATGAAAGGCAAATAGGAAGGGAAATAGGAGAGAGACCGCCCCAGAATCACTGGAAAAAGGAAAAAATGATACGAGCCTTACAGTAGTCGCATATGATGTGTAACATCTGACATGTTATTCGAACAATTCCATATTACTTACTCGCATTTTTTTAGAGAATGAACTCATAGTGCTACCTTGTGCCAGCAAACATGAAAGGATTCTCCAATGCATCTGCAGTAGTGACATATACCTGCAACTGTATGCGGGAGCAATCCACAGCCTACTTGATGCGAGCTGCGCTTTATACCGGCCAGTTAGTGAACCCATGCCAGCGGTGTTATTGAAAATGGCCTCTTATTGCCGATATAGCGCACTGCCAAGTTGAGGCGCGATTAAAAATTAGGTGTGCAGTAGGTATATTAAATGCGTTTCTCCCAGTGATACGTTTAGACCAACGGACTTTCAATTATTGTTAGTAGTCGGTGTTAATATACTGAATTCCTACGTTGTTTGAAGTGTTGGTTGATGCGATATAGCACTCGAGGCATCGAGTGCTTACATTAAATAAGAATACAGCAAAAGTTTGAAGATTTAATAAATCGAAATTGTTTTCAGCAAATATGATACAATGAATATTTTCACACCAAAGAACGACAACTTGAAGATGATTTATTGTAGGAATTTATTTAATGGGGCCTCTAAACCTTGAGGTAAACCGTATGCGATTTACATTCCACATAGTCACATGGCTTAGAGTACGTCGTTGTACCTATCTCCGCCACCGCGCGCGCTCATTGTTTCCGTCCCATGCACTTCCGTCCCATCCACTTCCGTCTCTTTTCCAAAATCACTCCCACAAAAATGTCCAGCTACCGAGTACCACAAAAATATCCAGATACCGAGTGGAAAGATGTTACACATCAAAAACAGATCTGGCTCACGTATCCTCCCAAACTCAACAGCCGTGAGCCCTTGAGAGTGTACCACATCCAGTGGTGGGGCTACACACACCCTACCTCCTTTATGACCTCGTGCAGAAGGGAGGAGATATGATGAAAAGAAAAACAAGAGATCTGACCCTTCGAAGAATGAGGGTATCAGGAAAGATGAAACAAGGTCCAATTAAGGCGGGAATTTGAAAGACTTCTTAGACCTCAGATATCCTAATACCATCAGGGTCGGAAGAGAACAAGAGTTGACCAAGGGAGGCCGACAGTAAATATGCCTGACAGGACCCTGCACAATTAAGTGGAAGCAATCGCGAAGTCAGCTGGGGTCCCCTCATCGCTAACCAGCGTCCCACAAGTTGTAAGCCCCTGAAGAAGGGGGAGTGTCGTAATGTCGTAAATGGACGAAAGGTGACCAAGGGTGGTCGACAGGAAAGATGACAGAAGGGAGCCGGGCACAAGTAAGTGAAAGCAATACCGCACTCAACTGGGGTCCCGTGGTCACCAAATCCTCATCCCATTAGTCGTGAGCCTCTGGGGGATGTACTGAAGAATGATTCAACAGAATCGCAAGAAAACTTTATGATACTCATTTTTCAAAATATAAGTTATGGATAGCACTGGACTGTTGATTCCGTAGTTAATTGGATATCATCGTAGGTATCAGAGGCAAAGAAGTCACTAACATGTACGTTACTAGCATTGGTCAACTACTATCCCGGCATTTGCCTAGACAGAGTGTAGAAAAACCACACTCAGGATAATTTCGAACCTACGATGTCTGGACTTGCTACAGCTGCCCTCGCAACCGTGGTGCACGATTATACGATCACAACTACGGTGCGGGACTCTCAAAATGACGACTACACACAACAGACGAAGGAGTGTTTGTGTCCAGACCAAAGTTATCGCCGGAAATCACGTAAGACAATCATTACACCTAACTCTGTCTCACGTAAACTCGGGAAATGTAAGCACATCTCCTGTGGGGGACCAAGAGTAGGGTTGAATGCGGCATCTTCCATCGGTACTTGCAACTGGCATATGTAATGCCATTGTAGATATGTTTTGTTCTCTTTCATATTAGCTTTAAACTGCCTGTTCATTTAACATAAGACAAGATAGGTTGCAGCACCATTTTCACTGCCAGCTGGATCGCATCCCTCCTGGTTGCTTTAAACTGCCTGCCCATTCAACACTCAAACGCGTACAGGATCTTTTCACAGTAGCGCTCCATTCGTATTTACGTCTTTTTCCAGAACTAGCACTGACGTTATTTCATTTCTTACTACCGTCTATTTGAGTTGTTGGACTTTGCTACACCCATAAAATATTAAACAATAGACAAGTCATTTTCTAAATGAAACATTGTCTTAACTTCAAGTAACTTGTCGTATTTATTAAATTTATATTCATTCAATGTCATTTAAATTAGATTGCATAATGATTTTAATACATTTTTTCATCTTAGTCACATTTATAATTAGCCTATATTTGCTATTTCATTGCTTTCTTTTAAGACACCATATACTTTAAGCTAACCTCTTTACTTTCCACCACGGCGTGTTACTTGAAGCCGCTTTGATTAGAAAAGGCTTATGGATGTTTAAGCATACAGGCTCTTTATTAATTATACACGGAATGGTGAAGTATTGATATTCCAAGTCTACCATTTCAAACTTTTGACCTATCTTACGAAATACTTCAGGGGCTAAAGAAGAAGCCCAATGTGTTCTCAATCAATGCATCTTATTTGACATTATACTGGGATTACACGTTTCTGCTTTTACTTTAACTAGGTGAGATAGGTTAGTTGGTTCCTAAGTTTAGGGACTGCGACATCGCAGTCATGCAGCCCTGTGTACTTTGGATGTGTGTAGAATCTGCCTGATAACCGGTGTTAATTGTGATGGCTGTATTGTTGTGTGTTGTATGTCATTCAGGAAAGAACTGCAGACAGTCAGTTTTAAGTAATTACTACTTTTTCTACCAAATGCTACCGTCAACGACGCCTAGCTGCAAACTTGGATAATAGATACCCCCGTAACCAGACGGTGACCCTTGGAATTCAATAGCGCTAATCAAATTTTACTTTCACACGAGTGTAGTTAGTGGCAAGTTCTTTTACATCACATAAATCTTTGTCCTATGACATGGGCCCACCGGCTTTACTTCCCCTCCGAAGGAAGGCATACTGAGGGATTTTAACGCTCTTCAAAACTCCGATGACTTCGGCCGGGCATAGAAGCTCGGCATGCTATCAAATACGCCACCAAAGCCGCCTAATATGAGATAATAGGCATGTAAATACAGCAATACTATTCCCTAATATGCAGCTATAGTAGCCTACACGCTGCATTGTGTACATGAATAAGCCATTTCTTATTAATCACACAATTTGTGCGGGGTTAAAAATCGTAAGTATATTTGATTCCAGAATGATGACTTTATATTCCAAATATTAAATAATTTAAATATTGTTTCCTTTCAAAAATGTAGATGCAACAATTTAAAACTGAAAGAGAACTATGTGAACAAGACGTCTAAATTACACCCATTACAAGAGAAATAAAAACTATCAGGAAAAAACTGTAATTGTGAGACTAGGTCCTTGAGAAATGTGCATATACAACCCTTTTTGTTATTGATGCATTCTCTACTAAGTTATTGTACTCCACAGTACCTTTCGCCTAGATTTACAGTGAGTTAATATTGCACTTGATTAACTTCAGAGCCCAGGATAACTATGATTTAAACTCACTAAGGGACAAAGTGAATATACCTTGCGTAATATATTGGCATGTATCTTTCTATAACATGTAAATACACCTCTCGGGCAACGCCGGGTAAAATAGCTAGTATTTCATAAATGATAAAATTTCCGAATGTCAATATTTGTAATGAAAATTTAATGTAATGCAATGCAATTATTTCGGTTCGTGCAGCACAATTTGAATTGAAGAATGGATCTCAGGGGAGCTTGTGGTCGCGAACACTTTTTGGCTCGTATGACAACTGCACCGAATTTTATTTAAAGATCACCGCGTTGCTCGCTAACACAAGGTTGAGAACGCCTGTGAACTGGCTAAAAATCTTGGCTGCCACTCATGAAATCCAGGTTAATTCCCTAGCTTTGACAAGATATTTCATTCTGTTCTGAGGGCTAGAACGAGATACACACAGACTCTTGAGGCAAAACTACGAAGAGCTATTTGATAACCACCTCAGTCATCCAAGAAGTGATTTTCGTGGTTTTCAACTTCTACAGCAGGTAAATGCCAGTACAGTGCCTAACTGAAGGTCACGGCAGCCTCCTTCCCATGCCTCACCTCAATTACAAATACACACTACTACAGACACCAGGAAAATCCAGATTAACACACACATTCTACTCACACAAGCAAAATGGCCTGATGACCAATTTTCTCATTTTAACAACAATTATTTTAAAACGTGGATATGGCCATATTTACCCTAGAAATTTAAAGAAATGGGTATGTTTGGATCAATATGAAACGGTTTAAGGAGTGGAGTATTTAGGGAAGGAGCAAATACTACCTTAGGGAAGATGGAATAGAAAATTGAAATAGGTGTGGGAGATCAAATAGAATAAAAGGGTGAATGGGAAGAACTCAGTTTATTTATAAATTAATTGATCAATATAATATGCAGTAAGGACAACCTTGTTGCAATCAATTTAATAATAATAAATATCACAATGATAAGAAACCAAAGCTGGCGTTAATGAGAAATTAATGATGGTGATTACTTAAAGAGATTGTTTATAATGATGTATTTTATAGCCTAGTTGAACAGAAACACATAAAACTAAGTGGCAAGAGAATGTTAGGGCAGTGAATGAAGCTGGACCACAAGGGGAAGCTTGAATATAAAAGATTGCTCTATAAGAGCAAAGCAATATCAGGAATACAATCTAGGCTGTATATAAGAGAGAGTATTAAAGCTTATGATTGGCAAAGGTCTGCCGTGGCTAGAACACAGGTTAGGCCACAAATAAGAGAGAGTAATACATACTAAGTATGATTGGCAGTGCTATTTTGGTTAGCATACACAAGCTGAACCACATGAATATAGTAATTTGAATGAAATAGATTGGCCGAAGACGGCCGTGGCCAGCAACAATCTGTACCAACTAAGAAATAATGTAGGACACAGTGACAATGTCTTGTTCAGTGCCAGCTCACACCGAAGCTTGATACATTAAGAACATTAATTAACAATTAGTGAAAGGTAGGAGTCCACCGTGGCCAGTGAACAACAACTGGGGCTCACAGGGGAGATGAAATGTAAAAGTGTGCTTTATAAGAGCAAGGCAGTTGCCAGTATATAATGTAGGCTGTACAAAAAGTATATTTGGGATTGCTGAGGATGGGCGCTGCAGTTAGTACTGACAATTATCAAGTTGAGTAGAGATGAACTGTGACAGTAAAATTTGATATAATAATAGTACATTATGCAACGAGCATATAATGGCAATAATTAAGACACGAGTGGGCTGTGTTTATAAAACGAGCGTATGCGAGTTTTATAATTTCCATACGAGTGTCTTAATTACCATTATAGGCGAGCTGCATACGACTGTTTATGTTCGACGATAATTATTATAACTATTTTATGTTCGAACATAAATATTCATAAATATCTGTCGAGATTTCTACAGTTGTGTGTACTGAACAGAGTGCATGGGACGCAGAGAATGCCTTGTATTTGAGCATGGCCTCCTCGATTACCCCACTATTACACTAGGCAACGCAGTGAAATTGAAATTAGAAGGCCTTGGAACTCAGCGCTGGTGCGATGCTATCCTTATCTAATTGGTCAAACAACAGTTTCTTGAGCTGTGATTGGTGGGAGAAACTGTTTCATGATGAAAAATAGTGTTATAACGACCGTCATTATGATACAGTTTTCTGACGTATAATAGTCAGGGTCGAACATAAAAGTAGTTAAAAGCTCCAATACATATCAAGTTTTGGGCTATAAAAGTGGTTGAACAAATTACCACTCGAAAAGAGAGGAGTTTAAACAGAATTACTTATAATGATGCAATACAATGATGGGTAAGCAAATAGAAATGGATCTTCATTATTACAACAACAAAAAAAGATTGGAGAACGATATGTTTCCAGTGACCGGGTATCAGTGTTTCAATGGGCCAGGTTGAATAGGGAAAGTCTGTCTATTAGGTGAGCACGTTGCACTTTGAAAGTTTGCGTAGTAGAAAATATCACTTTTCTACACGGAGGATTATTTCCAAAGTTCGAGTGTTGCTTTTATCTCAATGCTATCGTAATCTTGATAAAGCCGGCAAAATCCCTTGGTCAGCTGGTTTTTTTTGTTCAGCTTTAGATGTAGTTAGATTGGGCAAGGTGTGGTCCCTCGAGTGAAATTAATGTTTTTACCCATAAATGGTAGAATGGGGCAAAGAAAAATGTTCCCACGGAAGACTGAAAAAATCAGCCTTATTATTGCCAAAATGGCAGTTAGTTTACAAGTTTCAGGACAGATATAAAAGAGGCACCTCCCTTTATATGAAGCGCACCTGCGCTACTTTACTGCGAGAACTAAAAGCTCCAGCAGTCATAACCTCCCTATGAAGGCTTCCACAAAGATGGTATATTGGCCTTCACGGCCAGTGAATAAATTAAAACCCAGCAATTTGTCTATGTTTGTGTGGGGTTTCGCCTAGGAACACCAAGCTAGTTCATCACCGTGCTCTTGGTGTCCCCATCCGGACCCCCACTGGAGTAGCGAACTGCGCGATACCTCCCTTTCTATGAAGCGCGCCTGCGCCACTTTACTGCGAGAACTAAATGCTCAAGCAGCAATAACATCCTTATGAAGGCTTCCAAAAAGTTGGTATATCGGCTTTCACGGCCAGTGAATTAAAACTCGGCATTTTTTCTAGTTTTGGACCGTGTCTTGTATGGGGTTTCGCCTAGGACACCAAGCTGGCTCATCAGCGGGCTCTTGGTGTCTCCGCCTGGACCGCCACAGGAAAAGGGGATTTGATCGTTTTCTCAGAATCACAATGTCATGATGAGAGATTGGTTATGTCAAACCATTGTAGAGTGTCCACTGGATGCGTGGTTGCCTCGGAATGGGAAACACAAGTTGAGTGTAGAAGGCACTGACACATGCCGGCGAGAGACCAGCAAGCACGTAGGGGAGGGGGAAAGGAGAAGAGTACAGAATGGTACATGACAGACAAACATTTATGCACTGTACAAAAGAAAAATATCTCTACATTCTGTTTGTGAGGCAAGTAACAGAACTATGAGTAAATCCCTGCGTAGATGCGGATATCCGCGGATAAACCCGTGGATATCCGCAATTTTTTCGCCATGCGGATATAATTTGCATGGCTCTGAGGATAGCGGACAAGCTGTGGATAATGTTTGGACTAAATTTGCGGATAGCTTTTAGAATACAATCCGAACTTGTTGAATATAATTACAAGGACCCAGATGATTATTATGACATACCATATTTTCCCGTTATGTTTTTTCATGACAAATGTAAGATGATGATTTAAGCTAATCTCATTCAAATTGTGTCATTAAGCAAAATTAACACTTGAACTGAAAAGGGTTGTAATTCTGGCAGTAAAACATACATTTTAAACATAGCACATGACCTACATAGCAGGGTGAGTTGGCCAGTTATCTGCTAGGAGAAGCAGGGCATGCCGTGGGAGTATTCTATCCTCACCCACATATGGAGTTAGCTAGTTATCTTCTAGGACAAGCAGAGCATGCTGTGGGTGTATCTATCACCCACCTACATACCGACTATCTCCTCAAATGTGCATATGTCCTGTTGCTTTATGCTTTATCTCATTAAAAATAGTATAGTAATGCCAGTAGATTCAGATAGCAAACGTGCAATGCGGGGTGGATGCGGATAACAGCCGTGCGGATGCGGGGCGGATGCGGATAACGTTTGGTTTATCCGCGCTTGGCTCTAACTAGGAGGCTCCGAAAACTCAGTCTGTTGGAGAATGATGGATGATCTTGCAAGAAGGAGGCGGCAGAAGCTTGCCATTGAAGCGGTTCCAGGTGTTGTAGATAGATGGCGACTATAGTAGTAGTTAACTCTCCACAGTAGGTGGCAACATGGTAGACATAATTAAAAAATGCACTTCAATCAAACTAAAGAAACGATAAATGCTGAGTACAAAAAGAAAAAGCTTTACAAGATAACAGATACTACTTCCTGTAAGTGGTTTTACGAGAACAAGACTAAGAAAAGAGAAAAAGAATAAAAGGATCCAACACGGGAATAAATACGTCATCCGAGGAAGACCTCGACCACCACTCGATGTATACTCTGTGAGCTGCCAGAATAGGATTGACAGTTCTCGTCTCTCCATGTGGTCTGAGAACGAGATTGCCAAACTGTACAAGCCAGAGATAAAGCTGACCAGGCACTGAGGCACGTGGGCGGTAATATTGCAACGCAGAGTATTATGACATCAACTATGCGAACATGGATTGGTCAAGAGGCAGAGCGGTGATGACTGACGTGGAATTTCCGCTGAAATGTCAATCCTATTCAGGCAGCTCACAGAGTATAGTGGCTAGCTTTGACTGTTTTTGTTATTTGACTGTTGGTTGATGAGATTGTCATTTCTCAGTCTTGCAACATATTAGGCAATAACCCCTGGCACTACAGCCCATGAAGGGCCTAAGCCTAAGCCATAGCCTACCAAGTGACCGCTGCCCAGCCATTTGGCCTGCAGATATTGGGCTGACGTGTGGTCAGCGCATCGGGTCCCCTTGGCCGTTAATCTTGGTTTTCGTGACTGGGGTGCTGCTTCACTGTCAGACAGCTAATCAATTAACCTCACGAGGCTGAGTGCACCACGTTCCAGCCCTCACGTCAGTTTATAAAATCCCTGACGGAGCCGGGAATCGAACCCGTTGCCTTCGGGTGAGAGGCAGGCGCACTACCTCAACACCACGGGTCCGGCGCAACTTAGTAGGTACCGGATATAAATAGTTATTTTGTTCGGAAGCTTAATGCTTTAGTGTTTTACCAGTAATAGTTGCCATACTTTCTAAGTTATTGACGTCTTTTGTTTTTGTTTTTGGAGGGCAGTGACTGTTAGTGGGTCTCATTGTAGGTTCGTTAGTGTTATGCAGAGGTGTTTTGTCATGTATAAATTTGAATCTGAAGATGCTCGCTTGACGAGCGAAACATGTCATCCCTTAGTTTTCTCTCTCTTCTTTAGTTCAAAACAAATGTATTTGGATGTCTCCTAAGTAATGCAGTTTTTTTTAGTTTGGTGTTTTCTTGGATATAATTGGTTTTCTTTGTTTCAACAATGTTATTTACAGGAGGCCATGACTAGAATTGCGTGTACTGCGAGAATGTATAGGTCGTCCGTTGATACACAATCACAAATGGAACGTACAACGTAGGAGGTTAGGGCCCTTCTAAAGCACTACTGGACGCAAGATTACAAAGCTCGAAGAATATGCGAAGTGGAAGGAGAAGGTGTCGTTAGTGAGCGTGTGGCACAACAATGGTTCCAACGTTTGAACACTGGAGATGAAAACACTACAGATTTACCGCGTTCTGGAAGACCTAAACTATGGGATATCTCTACTAATGTAATAAAGCTGAAGAGTTTGTTTATGTGTTTGTGTGTTTAAGCGCGCTAATCTCTGGAACAACCAGTCGGATTCGAAACATTATTTTTGTATATGAAAGCCAGATTCAAGAGGAATAGTTTAGGCTGTGTAGCATTATGCTACACATCTCAGGTAGCCATAAAGATTGTTTTTTGTTCAGTAAGTCGGAAGAACAAGCTCTCCCGGACAACTCCAATAATATCTAAGTCTATTGTTGCCTGGTAATGAGGGCTGCATCACGTCGCCCCTACCAATGTTCTGGTGCAGAATTGCGAGCTGCTTATAAATTGCAATCACGGCGAGTAATTACTGCAGAAAGATTTCTTAGACCCCTTAAAACAGTTATCATCATGGCAATAGTATGCCTCTGTATATGGGCGGAGTGTACTGAGGTTATAAGCTGCAATAAGCGTTGGTGCTTTCCGATCCTTCTCCTTGAGCGCTCCAGTTCTGTAGTAGTATTCATTATCATCCATAAAACAAATCCACCGGGCAAAGCCGGGCACTACTGCTAGTTGAGAATACATGCAGAGTTTTGTAATAAAATCCGCAAAGAAGTGCTCGTAGGCTGTCAGAAGAACTAACCGTATCAAAATATACCATACATCGCCAGATTAAGAAATTTGGAAAATCAAACAGAAGCTTCTGTACCTCATAAAATTGATCCCTGAACAGACTCAACGTAGAGTAGATATCTGTCGTCAGCTTATCGGTAACCCCATGGATGGTAGATTTATCAGGAGAATTGTCACATGTGATGAAAAATGGGTCTATTACCGCAAAGCTGATGCCTCGAAACAGTGTCTCAGTCCTCGTCAACCTGCCAAAGTCATCGTTGAAAAGGATTTCCAAGGAGTGATTCATAGGGAGTTTGTTCCAAACGGGCGTGCTGTCAAAGCGGATCTTTATTCTCAACAACTGAAAAGAGTCTTTTTTTTAGCGTATGGCTTTTAGTGCCGGGAGTGTCCGAGGACATGTTCGGCTCGTCACAGTTAGTAGCTGCTTCTAGGCGGACACCCATGGGGTGAGCTACAAGTTCCGTCGAGTGTGGAGTGTTGTCTGGGGAGGAAAGTGTGATAGTAAGGAATAGGAATTGGAAGGTAGCGGCTGTGGCCTATAGTTAGGGACCAACCCCGGCATTTGCCTGGAAGGAAGATGGGAAACCACAGAAAACCATCTTGAAGGTTGCCGGTGGGGAGATTCGAAACTCCTCTCCTCCCGGATGTGAGAGACTGCCTGCAGTCACGCCGTAACAACCACGGCTAACTCACCCGGTAAACGAGTTCATGAGATTCTGAGACGGAGATACCCAGCATTATTTGACCGAAATAGAGTTCTCTTGCAGCAGGACAATGTGAGACCTCATACTGCACGAACAACCGTTGCTAATATTTAGAAATTTGGAGTAGTCAAATTTCTACCTCATCCAGCATACTGCCCTGATCATGCATCTTCAGATTACCTACCATATCTTTCTTTCCATGGCCCATTTCTTGCGTGGAAGAAATTTCGAAAACGTGGGAGTGGGTCTCGCCGAATTCTTTGCATCAAAACCCAGAGACTGGCACCGTCGCGCGATAAGAAACCTCGCTGAAAGATGGCTCAAGACCATATAATCTGAATAGTTGAAGAATAGTTGAATTTATTGTCAAAAACTTTCCAAATAAAATTTTCTTTTGAAAACGACATTACTTATGAGACATCCCCTGCATTATGCTCAACCACCATCTTGAAAATATACCCTTCCCATGTATGTAGAACCACCACGAAGAGTGAGTATCCTCTTGAGCTTCTTAACAAAAGTCACTGATTCTCAGATCAGACAGCTGCTCAATCGCCCTCACGAGGTTGTGTGGACTCCATATCATACCTCACGTGTGACCTAAGTTCCTTGACGGAGCCTAGAATTGATCCTGGAACATCCTAGATAAGAGACAGTCATGTTACCTCTACAGCACTGCGACGACCTTTTAATACCCATAAATTTTTAATTAGCATGCCGTTCTTATCAGTGGGTAACACGTAGTATAATACTATTATAACACATTATATTATAATATTCTTACAGGGTTTGCTATAATTCCCCAGTGGCCCCTGCGTGCTACATTCAGACGATAATGTATGCTTGCTTCTTTCTTCACCTCGCATGTATGCACGCTTCGGCCAGTATTGCGTGTTCCTTGCACTATTTTTCACCACTGTTATTTATTCCCAGTAATTTTTAGTTTCTCAGCTGATTTATATTCCATTGATCTCTGGTGAAGGCGCCTGGAGGTGTGTCAAGGACAAGGTGTTCATCCACCCCCACACTGCTAATTAATGTGTGTCAATAATTGAAGAACACTTCCACCTCCACCCTGCGGTAAGTGAGAGGGAAGTTACACCCCACCCTGGACGTGTAGTAGTAATTGTCAGTGAACAGGGGTGCACAACATTCGAGGGTAATTCCCAAACGAGTTCCCAAACAAAGCGTTTGAACTTTACCAGCGCAAATTTAGTTTGTTTGTTGTTGTTGTTGTTAGTTCATTTAGTGCTTTGAGACATCATGGTCAAGGAGTCCCATGCTCTTGGATGTGTGTGGATTTTCTCTGATAACTTGTGTAATTACGATGGCTGTATCAGTGTGTATATCTGCATTTCGGGTAGGAGGTAGTCGTGGCCTCAATTTAAGTTTGTTTGGAGTTTAAGTGGAACATCCTATAAAAGGTTACCAATCGTTACATAATACAATTGAGTCACAAAGAAAGAGGAAAACTCTATTGTAGCGTAATTTACTTGTAAATGTTTTAATATTTCTTTATGTTAAATTAATATCCTCAAACACAATTCGAGCAGTGCCACATCGAATTCTGTTCAGACGGGACCAGACAGCTCGAGGGAGATGGAATCCAGGTAGTTTGATGGTAGGATCAAGTACTTCAATTAGGCCACGAGGTGGAGAGGTAGACCATTCAACTTTCCATGTATTTCCCGGGTTGAATGGAGCTGAAGTAAGTTCCATAGCCGTCTTGTAGGCTGGTTTCCGTGATTTCAACCTGGATGTGGAAGGTTGATTGACGTCTTGGTGGATTGGGAGAACTTCATTATTCATAATTCTGCGCCACAGGCGGGAAAGAACTTGCTGTCTCTTGATGTGAGGAGGAACAATATTACACAGTACAGGTAGCCACTGTGAGGGAGTGCAATGTAGAGTGCCAGAGATAATCCGCATTGTCTGCCGGAGTTGAATATCAACCAGTTGGCAATGGGAGCTGTTCAACAATACACCTGTACAGTATTCAGCTGGAGAGTAAACGACAGCCAAAGCATTAGTCCTGAGTGTGTTGGCATCAGCGCCCCATGATATACCAGCTAACCTACTTAGTAAGTCATTACGGCTTTTTAATTTTGCTGCTATTTTTGCAATATGCTGTCTGAAAGATAATGCCCTGTCCAATATCACTCCTAAATACTTAGGGGAGCTTTTGTACTTCAGATATTGGTTCCCGAACTTCACTCTAGGTTGTTAGTTTGCCTGTAGGTTGTTAAGGTGAAATGTGGTTACCTCAGATTTAGAAGGACTTGGTTGAAGCCGCCACTTTTTGAAATAAACGTTCATCTCCTTAAGGTCTTCACTCAGTAAATCCTCTGCTTCATCAAAAGTGGTGCACTAGACTGTAAGATTTATATCGTTCGCATAGATGAATTTGCGGGATACCGCTTCTGGCATATCATGAATGTATAAGTTAAATAGCATAGGGGATAAAACTGAACCCTGAGGTAGACCATTATTGAGTGTATGGAACCTGCTTCTGACACTTTCATTGTGCACTTGGAATAGTCTATTACTTAACATGTTGCTGATGAGAGTCACTGTTTTAAGACAAGGGACTGACTTTATGAGTTTGAGGAGAAGTCCTTTTCTCCAGACAGTATCGTACGCCGCTGAGAGGTCCAGAAAGGCAGAAACACTATTAAGTTTCTTCTCAAAGCCAGTTTCTAGATATGTAGTTAAGGCAAGGATTTGAACAGAGCAGTCTCGTTTTGGGCGGAATCCAGCTTGTTCAACAGGAATCTCTTGCTCAATTGCAGGAGCAATTCTATTCAGTAACAGTCTTTCAAGTAATTTGTAGGTGACACTGAGTAAGGCAATTGGTCTGTAACTTTGGGGTAGCTTTGGATCTTTTCCTGTCTTCAGTATTGCAATTATTTTGGTCTTCTTGAAAGACGGTGGAAGACGTCCTGATTGTAGAATGGAACTGAAAACGTTTGCAAGCCATCGTTTGGTAGCTGGACCACATTTCTTGAGAAACTCCGGATACACACCATCAAATCCCGCTGCTTTTCCAGTCTGGAGGGCATCCAAACCATGTTGTATCTCTTCTAATGAGAATGTTCGCGAATAAAACAAGTTAGGATGGACTTCACGTTTTAACTTGTTGAATTCCAATCGGACCTGTCGGCTAAACCTCTTGTCTCTCCCTGTCCTGGATGTAGAAACAAGGTGGTCAGCTGTGGATTCTACGTTGATAGCGGAATGCTTTCTTGTGGGTAAGGATGTTGAATCCAGTTTTCGTATTAGTGACCATGCTTTCCTGCTTGAGTGGGTGAAATTCAAGTTTTCAATAGTCTTGTACGATTTCTCTCTTCTAGCATTGTCCAAGGATGTTAGTAATTCAACAGCTTTCTCATGACTACTGTTCCGTTCAAATTCATTGCATAAGCGCGTTGTTTCTTCATTCCATCCAGGGACATAATCTTTACGGAAACCTCTAGGAATGCTTCGGTTAGCAGCAGATTTGATTAATCCAACAAACCGGTCATAGTTCTCAGGGTCAGGTTGCGCCCATCTAATGTTGGAATCAGTGTAAATGGCGGACAAATCCCAGTCAGCTTTCTGGAAGTTCCATCGAGGGTGAGGTGTAGATCTAATAACAGGGATATTAATACCAATGTTATAAATTATTGGTCTATGCTGACTACGCGGAAAGTCATTCAGAACGTGCCTTTGTATTCGTGGTGTTGGTATCATTAGGCTATTAGAGACAAAACATAGATCAGGAGAGTAATCCTGGTTCCATCGAGCAGAATGGTAGGTGCCTCGATCTTTAGCATCATATATCAGTGTGAGATTATTTACATCCATCCATTCAAATAACTTGTCACCATTATCATCATTTTTCACATACCCCCAGGAAGAATGTTGGCTGTTGAAATCGCCAAGTATTATACTCTCTTCTGCAGAAACTAGTGCAATTTGATCTGTCCGGCGGACTGATGGGGGCTTATAGATGTTCGTGATGGTAACACCCTGAATCCTGATAGAAGCTGGGTAATCATTTGGGCATATATCAGAAGGCAAGATCGTATATTATTCAATGTCACTTTTTACATAGATGATAATGCCATATTTTGGATGATGGAGTTCCGTCGCTATTTTGTATCCAGGAATTTTTCCTCTGTTAGACAGCTGAGTACCATCTTCAGTGTGTGTTTCTTGTAGTGCCAATACATCTACAAAATGGTCCCTAAGTATTTTAGATAAATACTCGCACTAGCTCTACTGATTTCCTCAACATTAAGTTGACAGTTCGTTAGCTGAGGGCCCAGGGTCCTGGTATTGAATGCGGAGCCCTTACAAGGACTCTTCGTATCAATTTTACTGTCATGGCCGTGAGGCCCCATGGGGCAGTACGGCGACATCTTATCACTGTTGCTTTCTTAGCACCAACCAGGGGTCACGTGTAGGGTAATTTAAGGTTTCACCTACGGACGTGAAGCAACGATCGACCCCCATCTAATTAATAAAGGGTCGGGAAGGGATTTTGGAATGAAGTCGGCCGTGGACCTGTTGAAAGAAACCGTCCGGGCATTTGCCTGGTGATGAAAATGGAAAACCTCGAAACCATTTTCAGGATGGCAGAGGTGGGATCCGAACCCATGCGATGCCAGCGAGGCAGGAGGTAGCGCGTTGACGCTCTTGGCCATGGAGGCCGGTACTGTTTTAATTAAGGATATAAAATGGTCCCCCAACTGTGAGGAGATACGGGAGCAATGTCCGGAATGTACAGGCAATACTTATCCAGTTTGAACGAAGGTTCTCACCTCCCCCCCCACAAAAAAAAACCAAATTTGGTTGTCGTGAGTTTGTTCTGACCTTTTCATCTGGAAGCAAAACATCTGAAGTGAACAGGCTTGCTTTTTACGCTAGATGGTTACTTATATTGTTTTGCGCTGTGCGTGGTAATAGCTCGCTCTATGCTTGTGTGGTGTTGGTTCAGGAAAACACACGATGCTCAGCAAAATAGAGGAACCTCTGCATCTCCAAAATATGTAATATCCTCATACTCACCCCGCAGCGTAGCCGTGCTCCACGGAAACGAGGACAGCTGCAGCATTTCTGGAGATCACAAATTTGAATCCCGGCGCTGAGAGCGGCTATCCTGAGTGTGGCATTGCCGGTTTTTTTCTTTCAGGAGAATGCTGGGAATGTAGCATACTTGAAATCGCAGGGCGCCTACATTTTCCCTGTCCCTGATACCGTTACGCACACTACTACAGTCGTCACAGGAATACAGGTTATCAGACAAGTTCAACGCACACCCAACTAGACAGTGTTGATGAACAACATGTCCTATCAAATGAATTATCAACAACAACTTAATTTAGGTTCAGTGGATATGTATAGTATATAACACTTATGTACAACAATATTTACAATTATCAAGTTACAGACATTGTTAATTAAACTTTGTAACGAGACGGATTTTTTACCAATTATATTGTATTCCGTTGGTCTATTGCACTTCTATAGTGTTGCGTGTTTTATTGCGTTTTATGTGTACTACCCTACCAGCGAATTGTTACCGGTGGTGGAAATCGGTACTAATGCGCTCCGTCCAGCCACACGCTAGCAATAGACGTGCAGCCGTCGCCAGAGAAACCTCATCGCATGTCGTGTGTGTGCATAGTCCGTGTTGGGTCGTGCGCTGTGCGGTGTGTTCTCATTGTATGTCTGTAGAGGAAGGGTGGGCATAGTGGCCACGCTAACGGGAAAGCATTGTTTTCAATAAGTTGAAATTGTTAAAAACAAATGAAAATTGGCCATACTCGAGCATATTTAGTTATGTATCTTTAAACAAATCATTTTAACTATATCTTAGTTACTTTCTGAACATGAAATGTTTTTTCAAACCTCTACCAAATGGTCACTTTTCCCTATGGAGAAGGGCAAAATGGCCACTAGGTGGCCACTATACCCGATGTTACAAATAACACTGCAAATGCATTTAACAAAAATTTATGAGCATATTTTTTTACAAATTTAAGTATTGTTATAATTCTCCACACATGTTTAAAGGTCCCTATCATTTTATAAAACGAATTTCTAAATTTTTATTGAGTACAATAAAAAATACAAAAGTTGTAATGGTTCAAAACATTTTATGGATATTGTGCTTAGCCTATTTGTGTTTAATTGCACATTTCACATATGAATTCATTGTCTTCCTCATCACACTCAGCACAATTCTCGTGTGCCCATTTCAGGCAACTAGAGCATCTGATCCACCCTTCATTGCTTTTGGACATTGAATATAAGTCGTGGCAGTAAAGGCAATTTGTATCACTCTCGTCACTATCGGAGTTACTATCTCCTTTAGTAACAAAGCATGTTTAGCCACTTTTGATTTCCTTTTCTCCTGAATACCTTCATTCTTTATCACCTCAGCCCAGCGGGGCTCGATCCTGGAACCATCAGCATGTCACAATTCCGAAGGCCGGCGCTTAACTGACTGCGCAACCACCCTGCTCATGCAAGGAGATGTTTAAAACGTTCAATATGTATCCCATTTAAAAGCACTAACTTTGTTTGCTCTAGGCTTCATATAAATACTTTACTTTGAAAAATATAATATGTAGTGTCGGGCAAAGTGACCATGGCCGTGGCCACTTTGCCCTTTTTTACGCCATTATGTAAATGTGACTCTGCAGGCCCAACCAGTTATACCAGGTCTTACTTTCAAAGATGAATTTAAAGCTTAAATGACACTTGGTTCAGGTATTGCTGTCATCAATACATACTAGAATCATATACCTAGTTATAATAGTTAATGCAGTTCACTTACCTTACATCAGCAACTTGAAAAACAACAAAATTGATGACAACTTCTAAAAGTGTACTCTGATCAGCTTCAAGGCTCAACACAACACTAATGGCGGTCTAGTGGAGTAGTTGAGGCACTTACAGCCAGGTAGCAGCAATGTACAGTAGAAAAATAGCCCGTGGCAACTATGCCCACCCTTCCCCTACATGCGTTCCCCTCTTGCCCCTCATCCCACCCGCGGCAGCCATAGCGTGGCGAGCTGACGTAATGCATACACAACAGCCCGCTCCACGTCTAGCGGTACCAATTCCCTGGCAGGGTAGTAGCCATTACGCTATTTCATGCCAAAATATCTCCAGTTATAACATACGGCATTGAACTAATATGGGAAAGACTAACCCTAACGGACCTTACCAACCTTGAGAAAATCAAATCGAGATATTTGAAGAGAGCACTTGGAGTAGCGAGAACGACCAAGTCCAGACTGGTATATGAACTGGCAAGGGAACCGTTCTATATAGAGGACCTGAAACTCAAGCTGCTCCTACCTCACACCAAGCAAGTATCTCAATTAACAGAGCTAAGGAAACAAAAAACAAAAGAAATACCCGAAGACTTTAACGCTACAGACGCCATGATTGACAGGAGATGAGCAAAAGCGAACCAAGAACTGCGATCGCTGCTAACTAGACTTTCAGAGCACGGCTATCACCACAAGATATGTAGAAATGACAAATTTCACGAACCAAACAATGCAGGTGTATGCGTACTATGCAACGAACATTGTGAAAAATACCACCTAACTAAATGTCATAAGAGGACTAAGTCAATCATTGACTATAGCAAAGACTAGATCTAAATGTATCAAACATTGTACATAGAATATAAATCTTTATGTATGCACATTTGTGCGCATTTTATGTAATAATAATAATAAGTGTGTGCCTACGTGAGTAGAATCTGATGATGTTCGCGTGAGGGACGAAACTAGCCTTTTTGTCAGAAGTGTTTTATTAAGTGTATAAATAATTCAATAATTACATGTTATATTTACACAATTCTCACCTGAATAATGACAAGAAATTGTATGTCATTTCATTAAACAATTGCCCACTGGATTACACAAGGTTTTGACAAGCAATCTTTGGAACATGGATGGCGCCAATTAAAGTTGAGTGCCCACAGCAGCCCCCCAATTATGTGAGAAGTATGTCTATAAGTAATTCATGTAATTTATTTCAGGCACTAGGAAATTAATTGAAACTCCCCGCCCAATCTAATTGGGTACACTCGTTTTGAACGACTGAAACGTTTCTACTAAATGAAAACAGGTATAGTAATAATAATAATAATAATAATAATAATAATAATAATAATAATAATAATAATAATTCTAAGAAAGATTTACGGGGCAGTTAATAATAACGGTATTTGGATGAAGAGACCTCAAAGCGAACTCTATCAAAAGATCCACACGATAACGGAAGTAATCAGAAAACGCCGAGCACAGTTTTATACACACATTTACAGGATGGAAAATTTCAGAACGCCGAAGAAATTGCTCAACGTTATAACACGGAGTAAGTGTGGCACGGAGTGGTTGACAGAGGTTCAGAGGGATCTAAAACAGTTCAACATTGAAAATTTTGAGGACTGCACCGAGTGCAGGAATAAAATCAAAAATGTTAAGTTTGATCTTAGACCATCACGACAGCCTGGAAGAAAGTGGACAGCTGAGCGGACGAAGGAGCATTCTGAGAGGATGAAGAGGTTTTGGGAACAGAAGCGGGAAAACGCCAGAAGATGAAATCATGTATTCAAGTTCAATCGCTCTCCTAAAGGGGAACAATCGATAAAATAAATAAATAATAATAATAATAACTAGAAGACCCGTGCTGCTCCGAAGCATTCACTTCAACAATCCTACATCACTTCTGTCCATATGACATTTGCATGTCTTCATGCTAGTGACCTGAACAAACATTTACGGTACCGTCGCTTTTGGGTAAATGATGAAGTAGACTTATGAGATCAAATGTGTGGGTGTCTGCCTGTTCTCTGTGTGTGTGTGTCCCACTATTTTCCCTGCGTCAGCTTGAAAGGCGCACGGACGTCAGGCCGAGGTGAACAGCTAACTCCAAACACATAAGCTATACTCTTCTCTGAAGAATTAACTCGACACGACTCGGCAGTTTGATGCTGGCTGAAGCTAGGGTGATAGGTCGCTCGCAAGCTCGTAAACTCACTCTGAAGCTAGTAATTTAAATTTCCACTGAATGGAGATTGCTGGAAGAAATGAAAACGTAAAAACACTTACAGTGGTCGATGTGGGAGCTGTCGCGGACTTTCTTGCAGAACTTTCCATGCTGAACAATTCTCAGAGAATATCGATTTTTTTTAAGACAAATGGACGTTAGGTTTTTCTTCAACTCAATTTACTGAAACCGTAAATGCTCGGCTTCTTTTGGTCATAAATAAATGTTTTTATACCTAATCCTTCATCGAGAAATACTTTACAGAATGGTGAAAACCGCATCAAAATCCATCATGTTGCTCACGAGATTACCCGTTACATCCAAGAATTGGGAACTTTGTTTTATACTAAGTAGATAGAGATATTCACACAATTTAAGGCTACAGCGGTACAATTTGGTGTTCTGTCTACTTATGATACTGTACCCGTTCGTCCTGGGTATGCGATGACCCATCTGCTATAACATCGCATTCCTGGAGTTCCGGGACAGAGCGGAGTTAAATGAACCTCTAGTCAAATAAGGAATGTGTCGGAAATTCAGCTGAGTTATCGAAAAAGCAGTGGGTATCACGAGACAAAGTATCTCTAGGGTCGTTACGGGCTTAAGTTTAATAGAAATAATGCAAATATAAATGGGCGCCATCAACTGAATTCCTAGCAAACCACTTCCTTTCCGGATAAGCCTTACTCAAGACAAGGAAAGAAAAAGGAACATCACACCATCATCAGATCACAACTAAGATAAAAACAAATTTATTTTACTTTGATAGTCAGACAGACATTTTAAATATAACTCCTACCTAAGAGTATGGTCGAATGCCAAAGTTAAATTGTCATTGTCCAAAAATCGAACCATCTCCTTTCTATTCCAAAATTATTTTTATCCACATAACAAGAAAAATTTATAAAGTTCTCTTGGGTTCTCAGGATCACTGTAGCACTATGTCTTTCGTCACTGACATTTGTGAAACCTGAGACCTAATTTCTCTTTAACTTAACATCAATGTGGATTTAATAAAGTTATTAATCTGTCTAAACATACACATATAATAATCACACATATTAAATATCACGTAAATTTATGGTTTGCATGGCATAATTTGAATGTTGAACATGTTAATCAAATGCTCCTAAACATCGAATAATTAATTTACACTATTTACATCGTCATTAACAATCAATCACTTATCTGTGAATTACAGAAAATTCAAATTCTCGTTTGGTCATCATTCTCGTCATCATCAAAATCAAATATTTCTCACATTAATTCTCACTTCAAAATTCTACATCTTCTTGTCAGAATCCTTAATTCATCACCATAACATCATTTAAATTCTCAACTCAAGTTGCAATTCCTTCAAATTATTTCTCAATTAAATTTATTTAATTCCATGCAAATTCATTAATCATCAGCTTCTTTAGTTAATTATCACCTTCTAATTCAGTTATTCATCATCATTACAATCGTCAATTAATTTATTTCAATCAGTTTATTTATCCAATCTTTAATTCATCCATTTATTTAATTCATCGATTTATTCCAAAATTTAATTTATCAAATTATTTAAATTTCAATCATCTGGTTATTTAGTTTCATTATTTTATCTAGTCATTCCGATTTTTTATTTCATTAGGTCAGATCGTTAATATGCTTAAATCTCAGATTATTATTTCATTAATTATTATTTTCAGAAAATTTGGTATTATCAACTTCATTTATTTGTTTAATTTCCTAACAAATTGTTTAATATGGTTTATAGAACGTTGTCTTACAGTTTTATTACTTCCAAGTTATATCTCGTATTTAATTATCATGCCAAAAAATATTATTGTCTCCACGACATCACGTTGGATCAAACTATCCACAACGACATTACATTTCTTCAATACTTCAAATATCACATTTGAATACAAGAATTATTCCACAAAACTCCATAAATATTCAGCACATACAGCATGAATCTCAACAATAACGCTAGACTGGGTACGACGACCTCATGTCTGCTTCAAAATACATTAGCAACATTGCTACTATCACATGGCAATTTCCACAAAATGCCTATCACAAACTCCACTTAACCATGTTGCATGATCTACAAAAAATATATAACTGGCTTCAAATTATCAACGCACACAAACTCCTATAACTGTAATTACTCTGATCACATCTAGACAACTTCTTAAACAATTGGAAAAATATTACTTCAGTAATTTAAGATCTGCTTTCAAATAGCATAAATTCTCTTACAATTTTTCATAACTCACATCACAGAAAAACACCAATGTGCTATAATCTCTCATATCAAAATCTGCAATACTGATCTGCCTTAAAATAAAGCTGACCATTAATGATTAATCTTACAAGATTCAATTACTTTAAATCCTTCTCAAAGGTATCAAACACAATTATAAAAATCATCAAAAGCATCAGCTGTAACAACTGTTAAACAGAAATTACTCTCAAAAGAGTACAGCAAGAAAATATTGGATTGGCAAACAAGAATTACTAAATGCAATCCTGTTGACATTTATCGTTACTTTATTTAACAAAATTTCGACTGATATGTGACTAGTAGTTCCTTGTTTGATTCACTTACATCTCGTGTACATTCGGATGATAAAAATGAGTCCCTCAATGGCGAGTAAGATGAGTAACCACCGTACAGTCGTATAAATACGAAAGACCTCGCCCCGTCGACTTGGATGATAGTTCCCTGAACGATGGGTAAGGTGAGTAGCCACCATACAATCGTATAAATACGAAGGACCCCACCTCGTAGGCTATATGAGTGAATGTATCAGATAGGAATCAACAAGTTTCTAGTTGTCGTATAAAAGCGATGTTCATTCACTAAAGTGAATAACTTCTTAATATCTCCAAACAATCCAATGGAAAAAAATCCCTACTGATGAATAATACATACTCGCTAGTATGCAATGAACTGACGAAGTAATTTTTGATAATCAATTGCAGATCACGAGTTCGAAATACTCGTTACACAAAAAAAACTATTCATGAAAAATATCCTAGCTGGAAAAATCTAAAAGACCAAACATCTGCTTAATAAAGTCAATCAATGGTGAGAATTTCGAATAATGATGCCTGCCATATCATATGGTCACTCCATATTCTAGCAAATTCGAAGTATATAAATTCAAACCATGTCTTAATAATCAAATCACTCCTATTAGAAAAATATACATGTGTGCCCAGTATTCATGAAAATAATCGCATTAGGTAGTTAGAACTCTTACAGTACCTTTCATAATCAGCTGTAATTTAATTTCCAAGATCGTCGATTTTCCCTACATAAAGAATTTCTCGAAAGATCGGCGTGCATATCATTCCATCCATGAAATGATGATTGCCTTCGAAATCCCAAGTGAATCAGCTGTTGGACTCCTCTCGTCAGGAATCGAATCCATCGCTCTGCGGTGCCATCTTCTCTATCAGTGTCTACTCGGACATGTCGAACTCCGGATTACCCATAGCGGATATTGTCCAACTCCTTCTCGAAAAAGTTCATGGAAACAGCGGACCCCCTACTCCTCTTCTAAGATACGCCACTGTTCCGTTAAATGTTCAGTTTGAGTATTGCAAGTTCAATCTCAAATGACTGCTAAGTTCCACTTCCGTAAAATAAAATTTTACTTGAGAGTGTTCAAGATTACGAAACACCCTGTAGTTATCTGTAGTAGGTAATTCATGAAAACTGCATAAGATATAAATCTTATTAATGCAGATCTAATGTTCATCTGTGCCTATGCTAACAACATTCCGTATAATCGAAATAGTTAAAGTCGCTTTGAATGTGTTATAGAACAGCATAGTTATAAGGTTATTCGTAAAAGCAATGTTCAAACTGTGTTGAAATGAAGCTTGAAATAAAGTATTCAACTACTAGCAGTTCGATTCTGACATATCCCGGCCGTCTGTAATTGCTTCCTCGGCCAGCCCGCCTGGATCAACGACCCGCCTGGCCTTCGCTGCTCGGCGATGCAGGCACTGTCACCTACACTTTTGCCGTGACTGTTTCTGTATGTTACGTGACCTTCACTGTGCGTCTCGCTGCGCTATAGAGCTTGCTCCTACCTGCTCGTCTGACTGAGCTCTACTGACTTGCTAGCACTGTCTTCACGCTTATGTGCTCGGCACAGGCACGTGGTATAGTCCCCCACCACAGTGCTCTCACGTCACGGTCATAGTCTCGAACCCGTATCATCTCGGCTGTTCCGTTATAAAATAACTTACTTCCATAAAATTATTTCCACATATAATGCATGTTATATATCCTCCTCTAAGATGTTTAATTATTATAATTCCATAAATATTTCAATAAAGCTTCACATCTTTATCCATAATTCCATCTTCTCACAGATATCAATGCCTCCTTGATTCTAGACCTCCTACGTCATCTTGGCATTTTTCTTGACGCGATCGGTGCGCTATCTTTTCCTAATTCTTCCTAAAACCTCAACTACAGCTTAATGTCTGCTGGCGTAGCCGATAGCCTAAACTAGGTATCGGGTACAATACCAATGGTATAAATTTAAAATAAAATATTCTCCTATATTTGAATTTAGAGATGTAACTCTTGGGTAACATATAGAGGTGTGCAAATTAATTGAATTAAATAAAATAATTTTAATTAGTCGTAATTACATTTATTCAAAATCATTTTATTGACCAACTTCTTTTGTTGTCCTACTTAGTAGCTTCCTCTCCCGTGGAATTACACCTTTTCCCATATTAATTGCCTCTGGAAACTTTCGGACTATTGGATTCCGAAGGATATCTGAGCTGGGTCCATTTTCATTTTTTCATTGACTTTAGAATTCAAGTCAGGTGATTTCAATGCATATTTCATGAATCTTCGAATAGTTCAATAGCGTTCATCAGTTAAAATACCCCAAACCCCTCCGCTCTAAATTCACACGTAAAGTAGAGTGAAGTAATAAAAACGAAACGTGTGGCATTTTGCATTTGCAAGGCTCCTCTGTTAGTGGAAATTCTAAAAAATCATTTTAATTTGAGTTTCTTAAATGAAAATATAATTAGGAGTCTTGGTTAAACTTTGAAGTAATTTCATCGCCTTGTAAACATACTTAGTGCATTAAACCGTGAAACGTAAACTTGCAATTTTGGAAAACTGACATCGAATCTAATAATTTGCACATCTCTGTAAAGACAGCTATCGCCTCTGCCCCTACATATAGAATAGTAAGTAAAGGCGATTGATGAGAAATGAAAAGATAACTCACACAGAAGGAATTAATATTTATTAAGCTGTAAATTTGATTGAGTATATCTTTGTTATAGAACTGAGGGAAAGAAATAACAGGATGTAGGATAATAATCACCGATGTAGGACAATAGTATTAGCCTACTTTCGATTTTTGCAAAAAATGAAAGTAGACTTATGAGATCAACACAGGGCGAAAAAAGTGTGTCTGTCTGTGTGTGTGTATGTGTGTGTGTGTCTGTGTGTGTGTGTGTCTGTGTGTCTGTGTGTGTGTGAGTGTGTGTACTCTGAATGTCTGTCCCCCCCCCCTATCAATTCGAACACGGTGAATGCGAATTGAACGAAATTTGGTACAAAGGTAGCACTAGCAAAGGACACCTCAGTGTCATGTTTTATATCGCCACCATCTTGACGGAAACGTAATGGCGGCCACACAAATTTTCAAAGCTTAAATCAAATTACGACTAACCTAATCATCCGATCTCTACCAAATTTTGCAACAACATACCTTTATGGAGGGAGCATCCCTTGACCAAACCAATAGGCCATCAGCGTAATAGTTTGAGAATGGCGGCCATCTTTGTGTGAAAATCGATTCCCCCTATTAATTCGAACACGGTGCAACCGAATGGAACGAAATTTGGTACAGAGGTAGTACTAACAAAAGGCACCTCAGTGTCATGTTTTATATCGCCGCCATCTTGACGGAAACGTAATGGCGGCCACACAAATTTTCAAAGCTTAAATCAAATTACGACTAACCTAATCATCCGATCTCTACCAAATTTTGCAACAACATACCTATATAGGGGGAGCATCCTTTGACCAAACTAATAGGTCATCAGCGTAACGGTTTGCGGATGGCGGCCATCTTTGTGTGAAAATCAATTCCCCCTATTAATTCAAACACGGTGAAACCGAATGGAACGAAATTTGGTACAGAGGTAGCACTAGCAAAGGGCATCTCAATGTCATGTTTTATATCGCCACCATATTGACAGAAACGTAATGGCGGCCACACAAATGTTCAAAGCTTAAGTTAAATTACGACTAACATAACCATCCGATCTCTACCAAACTTTGCAACAACATTCCTTTATGGAGGGAGCATCCTTTGACCAATCTAATAGAATATTAGCCTAATAGTTTGCGGATGGCGGCCATCTTTATGTCAAAATTGATCCCCCCTATTAATTCGAACACGGTGAAACCGAATGAACGAAATTTGGTACAGAGGTAGCACTAGCAAAAGGCACCTCTGTGTCATGTTTTATATCTTCGCCATCTTGACAGAAACGTAATGGCGGCCACACGAATGTTCAAAGCTTAAATCAAATTACGATTAACCTAATCATCCGATCTCTACCAAATTTTGCAACTACATACCTTTATGGAGGGAGCTTCCTTTGACCAATCTAATAGGTCATTCGCCTAATAGTTTGCGGATGGCGGCCATCTTTGTGTCAAAATGGATTCCCCCTATTAATTCAAACACGGTGAAACCGAATGGAACGAAATTTGGTACAGAGATAGCACTAGCAAAGGGCATCTCAGTGTCATGATTTATATCGCCGCCATATTGACAGAAACGTAATGGCGGCCACACAAATGTTCAAAGCTTAAATCAAATTACGATTAGCCTAATCATCCGATCTCTAGCAAATTTAGCAACAACATACCTTTATGGAGGGAGCATCCTTTGACCAAACTAATAGGTCATCAGGCTAATATTTTGTGGATGGCGGCCATCTTTGTGTGAAAATCGATTCCCCTTATCAATTCGAACACGGTGAAACTGAATGGAACGAAATTTGGTACAGAGGTAGCACTAGCAAAGGGCACCTCAGTGTCATGTTTTATATCACCGCTATCTTGACGGAAATGTAATCGCGGCCACCCAAATGTTAAAAGCAAAAATGTAATTACGACCAACCTAATAATCTAGTCTCTACCAAATTTTGCAACACCATATCTTTATGTGGGAATCATATTCAGACCAAACTGCAAGAATATCATCCCAATAGTTTGCAGATGGTGGCCAAGTATGTGTGCAAATCGATTCCCCCTGTCAATTCAAACACGGTAATACCGAATTGAACGAAATATGGTACAGAGGTAGCACTAGCAAAGGGCACCTCATATTCATGTTTAATATCCCTATAGCACGTTGTATTTCAACAAACTACTACAACCAACATTCAATCATACTCCTTGAAAAGGACAAAGAGTTATAACAATACCCATGCATTTAGGAGAAAGTAGGCTATATGTTCTTTACTGAACATCTTGTTTTTTTTTTACCATTACCACAGGACAGTTATCGTATTAGGGATGCGGACGTCCTTGTATAATTGTTATTTAATCTGTGCCCCGTTTGCTGAGGTCTGTGCTCCTCCGCAACATTCGTTTCAAAATTCTAATAGTACTTCCTTCCATTCGATATTTGCTGTTCGCTTGCCTTTTGGTTCTATTTGAACTTTGACGTCATGATAGGATTTTGCTCGTGATAGTGCGGCATACAGTAAAGTTGTCCGTGGCTAAACACCGGTTGAGGTAAATAAATGCCTACTTGATCTAGTGTTTGACCTTGAGCTTTATTGATAGTTAAACAAAAAGCTAAACGTACTGGAAACTGCCTCCTTTTGAAGGAAAATGGCATAGAAGTATCTGATGGCGTAAGGTCAAGGCGAGGGAGTAGGACATTGTTTCCAACATTTACGCCAGTAATAATTTCCAGGTGTAAGCAATTGTCATGCATCTTCCAAACCAACAGTCTAGTACCGTTCAACAGACCTTGGGTAACATAAATATTTCTCAAAAAAATCACGATTGAGCCTTCTTTTAGTCGAAGGTGGCAATCCACTTATGACTATGCTGTCTAAAAATTCTATTGGGAATTGTAGAAGTTCACTCTCATCTTCAGTAATCAAATTATTCACACTGGTGTAAGTTCTCGATGATCCTGGGATTAGGTCTAAAACTTTGTCATTGATTTCTTTACAATGTTCATTTTTAGGTGCTAAAATCGCTATTTTTGAAAAGCATGAAATATTTTTCAGCGTGGGACTAATTCTGAATTTTCTCCATCGACGTGAGGGTATTCACCGTTACCAATTTGTATGAAGAAGTTTGCAATGTCACGTTGATCAGTATCCGCTCGCATATTTTATTTTAATTTAAAAATGTTGAATAATGGCCACAAAGGAGAGAACCTTACTGACATTTGGACTGATGCTGCTTTAGATGCGTGAGGCACAACAGGCAGTACCTGCCAAAACTCTCCACTTAATATGATAATTTTTCCTCCGAAAGGCACGTCGTTATTCATAATGTCCTTGAGCAACCGATTTACACACATCAACGCGTGCTTATTAGCCATAGAGGCTTCATCCCAGATGATAAGTTTTGCTGAACGAATATAAAAAGCTTCCTTGCTGTTAACTT
Organism: Meconema thalassinum; assembly: GCA_946902985.2. NCBI lineage: Eukaryota > Metazoa > Arthropoda > Insecta > Orthoptera > Tettigoniidae > Meconema > Meconema thalassinum. Next base: position 1,323,859,223 of record OX336388.2, on the reverse strand, counting down.
TTATTCCTGGTACAGAACTTTCATGTAAATGTAGAGGTAACTTGAACTGGCGGTGTACACTAGTAACATTGCTGCAATACCAGTCCATGCAACAGAAACTACATTTAACCCCAAATGTGTGCAACTGTGAATCAAGCATTGGTAAAGGAATGTTTTCCCGGTGCCCCCCTGGACCGTCAATGAAATATGCATCACTTATCCTTTCATTGCTGTTTTGTACTAACCCCAAAATTTGTGTAATTATAGCCGTTTGGTTTCCATTTGCTTGGTTTATCATCCGACTTAATTGATCCTCATTGAGTTTTGTATAATTCATTGGTAAATTTGTCTGAGGGAAATTATCAATAATTGCTGGCAATTCGAGAGAAGTAATGGGAAGACCATGGAGCTTTAATGTATTAGAAATATGTATAAGAGTGAACTGATATGAAATGTTAGGTTCGTGAAACTGCAGATAATCTTCTGAGAATGAATTCTTGAAAATGTCCCATAACTATCTTACATTTGAAGGGGTCTGAAAGATACATATGTAATAAAACAGTTGTCGTAACTGAGAAGGCATCTGAAATTGCGACGCTTCTGCCAAACAACGCTGCCATTCAGAATAGTCAATCAGCAAACCTCGCTCCTTAACTGTTTCTTTAAAAGTAGAATAGACAACTGCTTTGTATGTTCGTAGATCCTGGAAGCTGGTAGCACCTATGACGTGAAGCAATAACAGGCGTAAATAATACCTTTCTGTTTTGTAGGCGAAACATTATACATTCTGCGTATAGTTTTTGAAACATTTTTTCTTTTTTGCCACTGGCAGTTGCTCTTATTCCAGAGATAATGTACTGGTGTTTCAGGATATATATACGGACTTCTGGCTTGCGAATCTTGATTTAACTTGGACCACGCTTGTAATTCCGTGTTGCGCAACTGTGCTTGAAGTAAAATATCAGGAGCGTTATCATTTTTAAAATAAATATTTTGCAAGTTTGGCAAGTGAACTGGTAATCGCACGATAGATTGTGACTCTTCATGCATGTCAAATGAAAATATCCTGAATTTAGGAAAGAAGTAATTTCATCGTAGTTCACCGATTCGCCTTCAGGACATATTTTAACAATGCAGCAGTCATGACCTTTATACACATACTTGTGGATTTTAATATATAAGCTATTTGTGGATGTATTTAACACTCCGAACACTTGAGCATATTTCAACATTAATATGATCTGGCACGTAAATAAAAGAAGTGGATTGTAGGGAACAATGAATCGACTATCGACTTCAATGTCAATGCGTCGAATTGTTTTTATAATTATCTGTCCATTATTTCTTCTCCTATACGAAGGATAACCATTGGCATTATATTTGGTCTCTTCCTGAAACTGTTTAGGGATATCTTTCTTACATACGCCATTTTTCATACAGGACTGAAGCAGGATTCAAAGATCCGCGAGGACCATGTACCATATGACGCCTTACCAGCTCGTACAGCGCTTCATCCTCGAGATCTGGTATTTCGGCTGACACCACACTGTCAGTGTCAGAAATTTCTCGAAACTTACAATCTTCCGTTAATGTTAAGAGTAAATGGATGTGCGGGAGACCTCGTTTTTGAAATTCCACTGTATATAGATATGCTTTTACCGAAAATTTCCTTAACATTAATCAATCGTAGCAATTCCTTTACTTTGCAATGGAAAACTCTCACAAAATATCAGGTCTATTATTAGCCGTTTCCCAGAGATGAATGCTCTTAAGTATTTCTGGCCAGCCCGAATTATAGGTGAACGTAATGAATAAATCTGGCTTTCCAAACTTCCTCACTTTCGCCATCGTATCCTGATAATTTTGCAATATATTCCTTGGGCTACCTGTAAAAGAAGATGGCAAAACTACAATATGACCGACTCTGAGATTTTCAGATTCTGATCGTACATGCAAGGCGTCTGATAATCCGGCATATGTATCAACTCGTAACTTCGTTTGTTGATGACGTATATATTTTAACCGGTCACCTTCCATACGACAGTAGTGATCCACAAATAAATATCCATTTTGCAAACTTGAGCAGCGACAACTAACTCAACATGACCTCCATGAACACCATTCATAGACATATACATTTTGTAATCATCGCTCGTATTGATAGCAGTTTCGTACATATCGCTGTTGCCAACAATAAAGGAAGAATAATTATTCCACTTGTCTGTAACATGTTTTACAATTCGCTTTCTAACCTGTGTAAATAAACTCTGATTGTTGTACTCACAATATGCCAATGACCTGAACAGACAATTACCGTCACCTTTAATCTTTATAACATTTGTAATTGAGTGTCACCTCTCATTCATCATAATATGATTCATTGTATTGATTGAGCACACAACCTATAAGGACGAATGATGAAACGAAAAGAAGAGAGTTTGTAGCTGGTGAGACCAAAGACTATATAACAGAAAGATCATATACACAATACAAAATGGCGGTTCCAACATTCGACTGTCTCACACTTTGTGAAATTAGTTGTCTTTCGTTTACAGTATTTGTTGTCATTCAAACAGATGTTGACATAACAGTGTCATTAGCAAAATGGCTGCTGATTGTGCATGAGCATTTCAGTCTCCAAGTAATCCATTCTTTGAGAAGTTTTAATAAAATTATGTGCACAGAATCCCCTTCTACTTATTGTATGGATACATGCGGCATTAGCGCCCGAGTGGAACAGGTAGAAGTTAACGATATCATGTATGGATACATGCGACGTTAGCGCCCGAGTGGAGCAGGTAGAAGTCAACGATATCATGACGTAATTAGGGAACTATCTGTTAATATCAAGTTAGATTTATTATTGGGGCGGCGGTGAATATCATCATACGGTGTTAGTCGTTGTCGCCTAGCGACAATATGTCAGTCAAGTCATTCGAATATTCCATTTTCGTGAGACCTTGAAGGAAGTAATATTCGCCATTATTTTAGTATTCGAATGATATAATCAAGTAAGGTGGGTATCAATCGACGGTGCTTGACGGGCATTACATTTTAAGATAACAAACGTCGTCGTAGCGCAAATACTTCCCGAGATATTTCAGTTTTAGTAAAGGGTGATTTTTTTGAAAAAGCTATTTTAATATGTAAGATAATACAATTATTGGTTTTACGTCCATTTTAACTACTGTGACTTTTAGAGACGCCGGGTTACCAGAAGGGGTTATTCAACGAGCCAGGCAATCCACTGACACGGCTCCCTCACATTTGCGCACGATCCTGTAACCTTGGGTATAGCGGGTGAGAACGTTACCACTGCACCAGGCATCCAGTCGGGGATGGTAAGCACGAAGCCCTAGTGGAAGCCCAAGTACATGACATTGATTTCTAAATGTATGTTGTCCACTAGATTCTTATAATACGAGGCTTTGTCCACAAGGATTTGGGGGTGCATTATGATTTAGCAGGCTGTGCAATAACAGGAACATCCAATGGAAGACGCTGTGTGCACTCAGCCTTAACTTGTAGTTGTTAATTCTTTAGAGTGTTTATGACATCGCGGTCATGTAGCCGCGTGTACTCGTGTGTGTGTTGAATTTGTCTGACAATCTATGTCACTGTAATGTCTACAACAATGTTATCTTAGGTACCATCCCGGTATTTCACAAGGATGAGTGTACCCCGTTCCAGCCCTTAGACCAGAATTAGATCTCTTGTCAGAACCGGAAATTGAACCGGGGCTTCCGTGGTGGCAGCCAAGAATGCTATCCACTGCGTAGCGAGGCGGACTTGAGCCTTAACTGGCGCGACCCATGTTCCAAGGATTATTTGTCAACGCCTTGAGTAATCTAGTGAGCAATTGTTTAATACAATGACATACGATTCCCTGCGATTTCAAGAAGGCTCAATACGTTTATTTATACTATAATGATCATGATCTAGCAAGCAACTACGGTTTAGTAATTCTTGGAACGTGACTGAATAAAGCCAGCATTGCAGTAATGGCAGTTGGAATATTGCAGGGGTTATTTCCTTACCTGGGTGTAGAGGAGAGTGGTTATTGAAAGTCTCATACAGCTGCTGCTCGCCATCCAGAAATGGATCTGAAGAGAATCTCCAATATAGGACACGGTCATTACAAGAAGACTAATATATTGCAGCAATATGATCTCACACGGTGGCTATGGAATGGTCCAATAGGCGAGGAGGGGAATGTTATACACATCCCTGCGCTCGGATCAGAACACGAGCGGATATTACTGAACACGTATAACGACATTCAAGTGGCTGGGTTTCTTGCTTTCTCTACAGGCAATCAAAACTCGTAGTAGATATATTTCAATGGGAATATCACAATCAAAATAACAGTTAATACTCACTTATATGATTTCAAGATCAAACATTATTGTTAATATTCATTTCAGGGACATGTTGGTGATAGTAGGGACCTTTTTTAGGTTTTAAAATTGCCATTTTAGATTTCCATAAAAAATAGTTTTTTAAAGGTTTTTAATAAGAAATGTATTGCAGCCAATGGCCAAATTAATAAATTTACATTAACGAAGCTAAGACTGCCTTAGTCTTCACTACAAAACACTGTAAGTGTGACCCGTCTCTGTTGGCACAACATCACGTGACACCTATCACACTGCTCTCCTCACAGCAAACAGATACACTGCTGGTCCGGCTGATGATTTATCTTCTTGGTGCATACTTTATGGTGAAAACCATGTACCGAGGATCTCATAACCATATGACGCAAATCATACAATGCATTTGCCCATTCAGTTGAAAGGATCGCGTCAGTTGCGTATGTCCCATATGTATTATCTCTTCCTTTTCAATTCTATCAGTCGAGTCTCATATCCAGGTGTAACGGGCAGCAGTAGGTTCAGTCTCAGGTTTTCAACAAAATATGGCTCTCTAGCTAGTATGGCGTGTACCTGGAAAGGCATAAAGCTCTCTTGAGATAGATGAACTTTACTATTTCCAGATCTGCCAGGTGTTTTCTCTTGAGGTGTATCTATATACTTTCCAATCCATAAGATGCGATTGGTACTATTTTTACATGAATCAGTTGGATTGCAGTCTTTAGGGACAATTTATGAATCTGTTTTATGTTACTCATCGCTTTCACTGCAGCGGCCACCTTGTCTCTCGTATGGATTGTAAAAACGTTTCCCAGTGTCTGCAATGTTATCCCGAGATACTTAAAATGAGCCACCGATGGAAGAAGTCTGTCTTTGTAGATTATCCTTTAATAGGAAGAATATGTTTTAAATAGTTTTTTATGTTTAACGTGCAGCAAAAGTTGGCACAAACTGCGCAAATATTAAAATTAATGCCTATTTGTTATTAGAAAATCTGACTGTAACGAGAGTGTGAATAGTTTAGCCTGCGTAATGATACGTCTTTTATCAAATTATCACCGAGAACTTCACACTTTCAGGCAATATTTGCTTTCCTTAAATATGTTAGTTATCCAAATTCAATCAAACCAAGGATGTCAGTGGGGATTTTTACAGTGCAACCTGTTTAATTAACTTTGTTTATTTAGAATATAGGGACCTTGGAAACAATAAGACATTCATCCCCACTTTCCTGACAGTATTTAACCAAACAATAAGATACTGTATATTCTGAAAAGTGCTGATAGTACCCCGTATTTGAATTTTCTGGCAGGTAAGATTCCTCTCAATCAAGTTGACCTAGGAATAACAATGCCTTGTGGCTTACTTTTAAATATTGTCTGCTAAGTAGTCAACCCGAAGGCTGGTTGGATCTTCAAAAAGCACCGCCGTTAGGTTATGTGGGTAGATACCCACAAAAATGCAAGACAGCGCTCTAGTGAGGCGTACTAGGCAAGATGACGAGCGAGGTAGTTAGCCATTGCTTTCCTCACTGAGTCAGAACAGCAGTACTAACCCTATGAGTAGAACCTTTCACAGCATTCACAGGCACTGACTGTGCCCTGAATGTCATTACTAAGCACTCTGTAGCTTCCATATAATCACAGCCATGAGTGAGACTGAGACATCGGTGAAAAGCCACATTTTACTCTAGCCTGTGCCAACAGACAAATGCAAATGTACTGCATTCATCAAGAGATGGCAAACAGGCCTTTTTAAATATTGAAATGAAAATCCACAGCCTGCTTCCAGTCTCCGACCGGGTCAGGAATGGAATGAATGAAGCCCCCATCTAGCGGCGAGGATATGAACTGTGCCGGCTGCCGAGGCCTGACGCACTCCTCTGGGGCAATGATTAAATGAATGACAGATGAAATGAAATGATAGTGGAGAGTGTTGCTGGAATGAAATGTTGACAGGGAAAACCGGAGTACCCGGAGAAAAACCTGTCTGCCTCCGTTTTGTCCAGCACAGATCTCACATGGAGTGACCGGGATTTCAACCACGGACCCAGCGGTGAGAGGCCGGCGTGCTGCCGCCTAAGCCACGGAGGCTTCCTTTTTAAATATTATGGACCAAAAATTCAAATATACTACAATAAATGGAACAAAACAAATATTAGGTATTTCTAGGTACTCTCATATCATTTAGGTTTTCTATGTACTTGCTACAGAATTCATGAATATGGATCTTTTGAGGTGCTTCGGGAAAGTATTCAAGTATTTTTGTATTGGGAAGTAAGAAAAATAATAGGTAAAATCCTAAGAATCCGGTTCCTAGTCATAAATCCCTTTAAAACAACAACAACAACAACAACCCAAATAGTACAAGAGGCGTGGTGGTGCAGCGGTAAAGCTGTTGGCCTCTCACCAAGGTGGACCGGGTTCGATTACCGGTCAATGCATGTGAGATTTTCGAAGTGAAATGCCTTGTCCTGTAGTTCGGATTGCACGTAAAAAGTAGATCCCGTGGCTCATGATCTCATGATCAACGGTCACGTAAAATTAAGATCTTCCTTCAAATAGTATGTAAGAAACTACTGGAAGTAGGGAGAGTAAAATTAAATTTACATTTTGTTGTTGAATATAATGTTGGTGATTAGTCCCGTTCGTTATCCCTGAAATCAACAACAAAAATTATTCTTACTTTTTTTTCTCTCCATTTCCAAGTAGTTTTTTAAGTACTATTTAAGTGGTTGTATTTGTTAATTTATCTTATGGACTTAAGATATCTTGGTCATCATCCCCATGTACTTGGGTGTGTGTCGAACATGTCTGATAAACCTGTAGTCCTGTGATGACTGTATTTGTGTATGTAACTGCATTAGTGACAGGGATGGGGTAGGTGCCCCAAGACACGAAGTAAGGTACTATCCCGGCATTGGCTGGAGGGAGTGAGGAAAAAGACGGGGAAAATTAAACTCAGGATAGCCACTGTCAATGCTGGGATTTGAACCTGCGATCTATGGACTTGCTGTGGTTGTTCTCGCGGTCGAGGTGCACGATTTAACGAGTATGGCTACGCCGCAGGATTAGTCTTTAAATATCTTACTTATTTACTTTAGCAATAAATTATTAACCCTACAACCGGGTGAGTTAGGCGTGGTCGTTACGGCATGACTGATGGCAGTCGCTCACATCCGGGAGGCGCGGAGGTTCGAATCCCCCCGCCGGCAACCTTGAAGATGGTCTTCTGTGGTTTCCCATCTTCCTTCCAGGCAAATGCCGGGGTTGGTCCCTAACTATAGGCCACAGCCGCTACCTTCCAACTCCTCGTCCTTACATTCCAACTTCCCTCCTTCCCTCCCCAACGGTGCTTGTAGCTCACCCATTGGGTGTCCGTCTCGAAGCAGCTACACAAACTGGCGAGCCGAACATGTCCTCGGACACTCCCGGCACTAAAAGCCATACGCTAAAAAAAAAAAAAAAAAAAACAATACAATTTTGCCAGCACCATCCACATCTGTTTTATATGCATTATCATCAATTGTATTAATATTATGTTTCTGTTAGATTTAGAGTTCCGTTCATACATATAATGTTCACATTGTATTCTTGTCATAATATGGTTAGATGGAAGAGTGGGCCCTATGACCGTAAACTTACAAGACAAGATAAAACTATATAAACACTTAGGTGAGGATCAAATTTGTCTGTTAACTTGTGATTCTGTGGTAATTGTAATAGTGTGTGTAATCGTAATAACTACGGTCTAGGATTGGGTTGCGTGCCCCACAACTTGAAATATTGTACCACCCCAGCGTTGTCCTGGAAGGAGCGTGGAAGAAATGCGATTTTTGAGCACACACTGGATTGTTGCTCTCAGTACCGTAATCAAATATTCAATTAATTGAATTCCAGCTCCATTCATGCAGTCAACAACGTCCTGAATATTTCATTTAGGTGACACGTGGGGTTGGCAGATAATAATTAGCGGGAGATGGGGCAACGATGACTAACGTTTTAGCAATACATTGCTATAGACAATGTGTCTCTGAACAAACTCTTTAACTTAAATTTACGTAAAATTACTGCAAAAGTCGCTGGATTCATTTGTCAATAGTTGATTAATTGACTCTGCTGTTAAATGGAGTTAAGATGACATTAAATCCCTATTTAAACAAAAAGAACGTTATATCCTGTCAATAAGAGGAATTTAACACAACTGGAGTAATGCTCACAAAATAAGATGGGTCCTTGGTAGCTGCGTGGAGGGCGAGGCAGAAGTACAGTATGTCGTAGTCGCCAGTCAATAGGTGCAGTTGGTCGTTTTTCTTACATAATTTCAGTTCGTGGTGCGTTGCCAAATGGCAGGAGAGATCAGCTGAGTAAGTTAAAACACCAACTGTATACCACGTAAGATAATACCATATTGAAACTAAATGGCGTACATAGTACTAGCTTTGGTTAACTTGTTACCATCCTCAGTTAAAATTATAATTATAATGGCATTAAACTAACGGAATCAATATAATCTAAACATTAACAATATATAAACAAAATTAAGCACTAAAATAAAAATATTCACTGTAAAAAAGAATAGTATCCTTTGAATAACCTGAAATTTAAGCAGTCAATTAGCCCTGTTATATAGGCAACCAAACTCACAGTCCTGTATTTATCTGCAGTCCTGTACACCCCTGCGTGTCCTCCATAAGCATGAGGGTGGTATGTTCACCCCCACTGGGAGCCTCGCTCGTTTTGTTTCCAATTGTGTTTTCTTTTGCCTTTTACGACTTCTCCTCATGGCAGTGTGCTTTAAAATGCAGACTCCACACAAAACACGGGCAGCTGAATGAAACATATTGTGAAGTAGAGCGGTTAGCAGGGATGACTTTCTTTAAAACAGAGCGAGCACTTTAAAGAGTTCACTGCCTACTCTTAAATAAATAAGTTTCTCAAGTATTTGTCCTCCTCCTGAGCCCCGCATAACTCATTTCGCGTTCTGGCATGGATTAGTATGCAAACTCTTTTAATAATAACCAGAATTGATATCTCTCTACGTACGAAAACATCCATGTATCATTTCGGGAAATGAAATGTCTTTGCTGAGAGCTTGTTGTTTCTGTTGATTCATTTAGGGGCAAGTGATATCATGATCAACAGCCCTGTGTAATTGAGTGTGTGATTATAGTGCCTGTACCAGTGTGAATGTTTATAAGTCTGGCTATGATTAGGAACAAGACGGCCGTGGCCCAAAAACAAGTTAATATCGTGACTTTCACCTGGAGAAGTTAGAAACGACGGTAAACTAGGATGGCTGTGGTGTTAATCGAACCAACCTCTTCTCATGTTATCCTCACTAAGCAGATTTAACCCCCAAACAACCTCAGACCAAAACTGTATTTGTTGGCAGAGTCAAGAATCGAACTGAGAATATTTGGGACAAACGGTTCAATACGAATCCCTAGATATTAGAGGGTGGCAAAACATTCCATTTAAGACATTTAAATAATGACAGAAATTTGTGTTCATGCATCAACATGAACAAAATATATGTTCAATCTTCCACTATGAAAGCCGTAATGCTAGAAAAAATGATTTGAACTGGAAGTTTAAAATGTGGTGATAATGTTTAAGAGTGGAGCGAAGTGTTTTTGTTATTATTGTGCTGTCAAACAAGTTATTACAATATTCAGATCTTCATTTTAAAGAATTAGAAGTCATTCTTCAGTGTTGCCTAGTTCTGGAAACTTTCCAGTCGGTCATCACAAATTGTGCCCAATTACAGTAGGTGGGAAAACAGTGTTTATATACTCTAACCTGAAAGAAATATTACATGAGACGTTTATCACAAAATAACACGTTTTTATGTACAAACGTGGGGTATTTAATTGGATGACATGTTTCGATCGTCAAACGATCATCGTCAGATCATGATAACTTAGGGTTAGTTAATATACGATGTCTATGTACTACAATTATGCACAAATATATGTACAGTTTTAGATTGCAAAACTTTGTAAGAACTTGTAATTTGATTCAAATAAACAACACCAAGTACATTTTAAATTATTCTTGCACTTATTTATAGAATAATTCACATGCTAATAAAACGTCAGTGGACAGAGCCATTGACGTTGCTTTCTCGCACTATGCCAAATAGTCTTTAACGTAAAACAACTTTCCAGGAGTTGATGGTTGTAATGTCTTGGCAATTAGACCCACTTACCTTAAAAATACCTTATTACAACGTTACATTAGCAATGTACTTCTATCAACTAATTACTTCGAGGCAATTCCACCCACCACTCTGGTTACGTTAAAGATTCACTTTATAAGCCTAGTACGTACAACATTCAAGTGGTAGAGCAGACCAACTATACACGACAGCATAATGTGATCATTTCCTGTTCTTTTCGTATGTTACGCTCACTGATATGTCTTACATTTTCTAATATTTAGCCTATTTTCATTTATGAAAAAAAAAGAGGCTTATTAGGTCACATTTTGTCCATGTGTGTGTGTGTGTGTCTGTGAGTGGGTGTGTGCGTGTCCCCCTAATGAAATCTAGACGACCGGAGCGATTTCAATGAAACTCGGAAAGTACATACTACTACATCGATCGACCTCGACCGTGCCATTCAATATTTGATACGTTTCACTAATTCAACATGGCAGCCACGCAAAATATTTCACTGGCATTCTATATATCCACAACGGTAACAGATATAACCCCGAAATTTTGTACAGTGATAAATAGTACTACATCTACTATAAGTTCACCTATGTGACTTTGAAAAACCTGTTGCGTTCAAAACGAACATGACGGCCAAGCGAAGTTGAAATATTTTAATGGATTTTTCACGCGATTTAACCATACGAGCTCAGTGAAAATTGGTACTGTAAATGTATATACAAATTTTAATGCACTATCATATAATTTAATTCAATTGTTTGAAGTTAGACCTGAACCTTCCGATGCGCATGTGCGTCCAGGTGCATTACGTCATCCCCCCGCATGGATTCTTTGTCAACCAGTGAGCACATACCTCATCACGGCTGGTTAGATGTTGCCAAGTAGTCATTATTCCCAGAACCTTTGCAGGGTACAGATGCGAAGCAAGACTGAGCACGGCAACAAGCTTGCTGCCAGGAGTGTGTGAAGTGGGCGCTCTCTCAGTTCATTACCACCAATACCAATGCTATGTCACTGAGAATGCTCCTATTCGATACTTTATGCTTGCATAATGTAACCACGATGAGCAGCGAGCAGCTCCAAACAGCTGTTGCACCAAAGAGGGGAAATCGCATTTGCGCCTAGTGATCCCACCACTTCCCCTCCTAGACGAGACTACGCCATGACAGGCCAGGTCTAACTTTCCACGCTACGAAATTTTAAAATTATGTTTTCATTTTTTGTGTCCTAATCATGCGATCGAAGTGAAAGTTTGAATAATGAACCTACGCAACAATCTTCATCTAATGGTGCATAACTCTATGGCCTACATACAGGACAATCCAACATGGTGTTCCTTTTCATAAGCGGGAGAATTTGCAATAGAGGTGACTAATTGGATATATGAAAATAGGCTTCACCGAACTACTTGTTCATATCTAACAATTATTTTAAATATTATTTTGGGCTAATACGGTTTCAGTCAAGTAACCTACGTTATCTCAGCTCTGGGTTTCGTCAAAATATGAGTAGGTGGCCTCAATCATTTCCCTTGATAGCTCTCCATAGAAATTGTAATATTCGAACACAGATCCATTGTAATCCAATGTCATGAAGACATGGCACCTTCGGTATAATTAGCGAGGCAAAATATCAGTTCCTAAGAACTATGAATGGTAGCCCCTTTGTAGAGTTATTCAGGATGAATAAAAAACAAATTTGTAACAACACAACTCAACCTCATCGAGAGTTTCGAGTCGAAAGTTATGTCACACATAGGTAATTTCCGCCCATTTATATATCTAACCTTTGGGTTAACATTAAACTGACGAGAAAAAGTAAAATTTGGAGGAAACTAATCTGATACTCATAAAGTATGCACTAGTCGAGTTATGAAGTCAAGGTTCAGTATCTAAGATATGAGCCGTGAAGCGGTCTCACGACCAAGTCATTCGGAGCGGAGAGTATTTACTGCAGCGTGGACCAAGCTTCATCAATCATACGCGACACAGCCCCAAGTTTTCTCACTCAAGTTACGAGAACTTCGACCCACTTTATCAAAGTAGCGCGTACATTAGCAATGATCACACGTTACCTTCACCCGTATTACATTCAGGCTGAAATGGAAAGGAGAAGTTAGACTTTATTTCCACTGACGCATTTTGAAGACTGTTTAGTCTTCAATATTTTAGAGCTTAAAATTATAGTTGGTATAGGTAACGAGTAATTTCGAGGAGAACCAATAATATGCTGAGAAGTCTGTTTGACACTCACCCTTCATCTAAATCAGGAGTGCACAACTTTTAGCATAATTATTGATAACAAATAAGATTTTTTTTTTAAATTGCTTGTCCTCCCAGCTCGGCTTCACCCACGGACTCTGTGAGGGATAATTCCTCTACCGTCGCAAGGACAGTGTCTGGGAGCTGAATACACTTTGTCAGCAGATACAACTGGGAATAGTGACAGGCTGATCGCCCAGGCAATCGCTTACTTGGGTCGAATTATGGAAGGGTCAGGGAAAGGATTTTGGTAGAAAGTCAGCCGTGGACATGTTGAAGGGAAGCGTCCCAGCATTTGCCTGGTGGTGAAAATGGGGAAACAACAGTTGAGGTGGGATTCGAACCTACGCTCTCCCGACGCCAGCGAAGCACGAGCCATCGGTTTAGCGCTCCCAGCCACCGTATAAATAAGAGTAATTAACATAATGCCTTACAAATTGACTGATGGTGCCTTTCAATAATTGTAATATCAACAAAAATTTACTATCTCTACTTAGTATAAAACAAAGTCCCCGATTCTTGGATATAAGGGGTAATCTTGAGAACCACTCGATGTTGTTTGATGTGCATTTCACCATTCTGTAAAGGATTTCTCGAGAAAGGTTTCTGTAGATAACCATTCATCTATGACCAAAAAAAGTCGAGTAGTAACGACTTCAGTGAATCTAGCTGAAGAAAAACCTACCATCCGTGCGCCTTTTAAGCTTACGCCGAGTAGACCGTTAAAAACATCTATACGAGTGGATGAATTGTTCAGCATGAAAATTTCTATTAAAAAAAAGTCCCTGACAGCATATCTCTATCTTTAATGCATCGCCCGCTAGAAGTGACTTTACGTTTTCATTTCTTCCAACAATGTCCATTCAGTGATAATTTAAATTACTAGCTTCGGAGCGGTTTTGCGAGCTAGCTTCGGCCAGCATCCAACTGTCGAGTGGTATCGAGTTAACACTACAGAGAAGAGTGTTTGGAATTTCGCTATTCAACTCAGCTTTTCTGAATTGTGTCTGGGACTTGCCATTCGTGCGCCTTTTAAGCTTACGGTGGGTAAACCGTTAACGATATCGGGCAAAGTCGGGGTGGGTTACTAGAAAATAATAAATATAAAACACTGGCAGATAAACTTCATACTGTCCACAGTTGAGCCTTTCTAACCTCTCTAACTAGTGGTGAACTACATGAAATTGCCCCACGTTATGTCCGAGGGGCAAGGGAGGGTAGTGTAACGAAAGTCATGGCAAGTGTCCGCGCGGTAGCTTACTTCAAGTTCTGGAACGCTCACCCATTCCCTGCCCCTGATGCAATTACACACACTACTACAGTCTCTACAGCAATACAGGTTATCAGACAAATTGAACGCGGGACTAATGACCAAGATGTCACAAGCTCCTCAAATTAATTAAAACAACAACCACTTCCTGTATACGCGAATGTCAGTAGGTCAGCTGTCTGGAGGTCAAAATCTCACCTAAGTCTGGTAAAACGAGTTATTGTGGTGTTCTTAGTAGTTGGTTCATTTGTAATTGAGGCTAGGATTGGGAAGGGGGTAATCGTGACCTTTTCCTGTAGAAAAATTAGGTAACCTCACTTTAAGATTCCTGAGTTGGGTATCGAACCCATATCTCCTCAGTTTTGTCTCAGGAGGCCAGTGACAACCCTCAGACCAGACATTAATTTCTTTGCAGAGCCAGGATCGAACTAGGACATCAGGGGTGGTAGTCAAGAATCACTGTCGGCTGGATCGCACCCCTCCTGGTTGCTTTAAACTGCCTGCCCATTCGACACTCACAGGCGTACGAGGTATATGCATTAATTCACCGCTAGGAGCAGCACCAACCCACTGAGATTGCCGCGGCTTTTTAAAGGGGAAGGTACCTGAAATGAAGGATTGTTATGTTTGGAGGCTTAATATCGAGATTGACGGACGTGAAAACATTACACTAAGCTACTTCTTTTGTTATTCAATCGTGTTAAAGTATTCAGACACATACTTACGGGCAAATTTTCAGTATAAAGGAAAGCAAAAATAGATGTGGTGGAGGCGATTGTTCTTAAGGGGCGAAATGTCTAGCTCATTTTCCCGTAATTATGCAGATGATAATAAAAATACAACTACTTCTAACTGACTTAAATCTAACTTACATACTTGGCGAGATGAAAAGAGAAGAATAAGGGCAATAAAAGACAGGGAAAAGAAATGCCTCCGGCCCCCGAAAAATGGGATGATGAATTATTTAGGGGCTATGTGACATCGTGGTCATTTTGCCCCATATACTTGGGTGTGAGTTGAATTTGTCTGATAATCCGTCTTATTGTGATGGCTGTATTATACATTTTTACAGATTTTTTGGACAGATTGATTATTTATTTACTTATTTATTTGCTTAGAAATTTATTTATTTAATTATTTATTTGCTTATTTAGTTACTTATTTATTTACTTATTTGTTTACTTATTTGTTTATTTACTTATTTGTTTATTTTCTTATATATTTATTTATTTAATTATTTATTTTCTTATTTATTTGTTTACTTATTTATTTACTTATTTATTTACGTATTTATTTATTTACTTATTTGTTTATTTACTTACATATGTAAGTATTCAATTATTTATATTCTTATTTATTTGTTTACTTATTTACTTACTTATTTATTTACTTATTTATTTACTGATTTACTCATTTACTTACATATTTATTTACTTACACATTTATTTATTTATTTATTTATATAATAATTATTATTTTTATTTATTTGTTTACTTATATATTTGCTTATTTATTCACTTATTTTTTACTTATATATTTATTTAATTATTCATTTACTTATTTATTCACTTACATATTTATTTACTTATTTATTTATTTATTTATTTACTTACATATTTATTTACTTACTTATTTACTTACATATTTATTGACTCACGTATTTACACACTCAATTATTCATACATTGATGTATTTATTTATTTATTTATTTATTTGCTTCCTCTTCGTCACTTTCTCTGGAAATTACACGTAACCACATCCCACGCAGTGAATTGTCCGATGGTATTGTAACCTATATTTTATGAGTCCCCCCATGACAGTTTTAATGTAGGCTCGTGGGTTTATTATTTCTTTATATCATGTTATCGTGTTGGCAACGTGTTCAATTGCATTGGACACGTCTGCAGTAGACGCAGTGTCATTATTATTATTATTACTATTATCATATACGAATACTTTTTATTATTAATTATTCAATGTATTTTAGGTCACTATTGACGAGATTCTGAAGCTAGCTCTAATCATATGTTGTCTAAGAAAGTTTATTAATATTGTTCGGACCACTGAACCAGATGTCAGGTTCATGTTTTGGTCACACGTACAGGAGGCAGCATTTATGGACACTATTGTCTCGAGCAGGTATGCTCGCTTACCCCGGGGAGGGTGAGGAGGAAGCAGCCAGGGGGCCTTGCTAGGAGTGGAATGGACAAGCAGGCGTATGACAATAAGACTTCCTGGAAGGAGCTGTGGGTTTCAGACGTGTGGTAGCAAGCTACTGGATGCACTGTGGAAAGGATTGTCTCTCTGGACTTTGAGATGACTGGTTGAGTTGTGGAGGGTGCCGTCTCTCTTGAGGAGTGGTTCGTGTTTATACGGAAAGAAAACAGCTTGAAGACTCCGATTTGTTTAAGTATGGAGGGCACCACGTGATTGGGTTCTTACTGTTATGCCACAATCACAGTAGGGCTGATTGTGCAACGTGGAAGAGAACCGTCAAATGTGAAGGGATGGCTGACCAGCTTCAAAGTGGCGTAACTGGACATAGTGGGCAGACGACGGCATTACCGGTAATGTGAAAACAAATAATAAATCTTTAAAGGCCTAAATATTATTATTATTATTATTATTATTATATTATTATATTATAGAGTTTTAATTGCATTTCTTGTGTGTCACTCTTTTTCTTATATTAATCAATTTCTTGCATGATGCAGCTTCAGAATATAAAGTAAATTTAAATTGGATAGTTTCTTTTTAGTTAGATGCATGTAAACCTTCCTTCATCTTTATTAATTTATAGGAGGTTTTGGTAAGGCCTATGTACGAGCCAGTCCTTTCAGAATATCTGCACACGCCCGGAGATGAGAAGAGTTTCGATAAGGTGGATTTGTTCAATTACAGTACTAATTATGTCAGTTTGTTTAAATTTTAAAGAAAGGCCATTTATGAGGCAGAATATTCATTTTTATTTAATTTTTGTATCTTCAAAGTTACAAATGGCTTCTCTGGGTGAAGCCATCTTGTGGCTAGAATTGAAAGATTACAGTATCTCATGAAATGAGATTCCCCGGTATTCTTACTTGCCCTGTTCTGATTTACAAAAGGGCACGCAGCAGTACAGCATTATAAAATCATTCAGAATACATTCCAAACACAACTTCGCCATTAACATCAATACAAAACTTATGTCTGCCACAGTGACTTGGTGCTGCTTCCTAGCGCCTTTATTTGGGAACGAGGATGTACGCTCAAACCAATGCTGTTATCGTTGAATGGGCAGGCAGTTTAAAGCAGCCTGGAGGGGTGCGATCCAGCCGGCAGTGTCAAGAATACACGACGAGGTCGTGGAAATTTTATTCATCTGCTTTCATCCCGCATCTTACCTACTCCTCTAATTAAGTTAATGTCAGGAAGGACATCAGGCCGTAAAATATTGCCACATAGAAACTCATCTCACCTCCTAGAAACTAGAATAATAATAAGGGGAGGGAGGAATCGTAATGGAGCCGACTAATTTTAGTCAATTTTACTGCTTGTTGTGAATAGCAATTCAGACAATGGTGTTGTATTGTCCTGGTCAGTGAGATCTCTACTCTTTAAGTGGAGGTAAGAAGTGCACTGCGCGGCGTGGCGCGGCGACTGAAGTGTGTCGGCCCGCTACCATACAGGGCACGTACCCAGCCGGGGCTATCTTTCTTGTGCCGTATCCCCACGATGCTCATCTGTCACTTCCACTAGCGACTCAACTGCCCCCCACAGGGGATTTCGAGCAAATTTAGTTCGTCTTCATCTGTCCTCCCTCACTGTCCCTCGCGCCCCATTCTTCGAGACTCTCTCTCTAACGTGGGAGTCCATTATATTGTCATGGCGAGCAATCTTATTTCCGGTAACAATTAGGAGACACCCCTTCAGTGTGTCTTGATAACAAACACTGTGATGGATAAAAAATCTAGAGACATTCTTAACAGACTCCAGAATGTCCTAGTATATTGCCCATGCTAATTTTCAACGTCTTATTTCTCAGAAACTATTAACAAAAGTAATCTGATCTCTTCACAGATGCTCTTCAAGACTCTCTCATTATTTGACACAGCATTTTTGGAAATGAATGCATTTTCAAATTTTCATGAACCTTATTGAAATTTATCATATTGGCTTACAGGATGGAGCCGCGTCGTATGTTGTGATTGTTTCCCGACGTTTCGGCTGTCTATTAAAATAATACAGTGCCCCATCCCCTCCAGGGACGTAAGCGACCTGAATTAGATCCAGGCATCCGGAGGCAGAGTTTGCGTGTGGTAGGGTGGCCAGTTCCTTTCCACTCCTCCTCCTGCCATAGCATCCGGCAGGTTCCCATTTACATCACGAGGCTGGGAAACCCCGTACCAGACCATACCAAAACTTTTAAATTATTGGCGGAGCTCGGGATCGAACCCGGTACTTCGGAGGTGATAGCCAACAATGCTAGCTACTGCGCCACGAGGTGGTCCGGCTGTCCAGAGAGCAGCCTTAATTGCACTGCATTGACGTCACGCTGCTCCCTGATTGGTCCGCACCCCTAGCAGTCGCGTGCTAAGACAACTTTCCCAGTGTTGCTAAGTCTGAATCCATCTTTCCGATTGAAATTATTGGGATGCTTCACGACCTCTATTGCCCCTCTAATTAACCTGTTTTGATATCCAGGAATTTTAGCAACAGTTTTGGCCTTATCAATTCTATGGCGTGTCTCGTGACGTCAGCATGTTCAGCTATTGCAGATCTGTAGTTTATCTGTTTTGTGTCTCGAATGTGCTCTGGTATCCTAATGGAAACGCTTCTATTTGTTTGCCCTATGTATACCTGTTCACAGGGGCAAGGCACTATGTAAACTCCTGCGTCCTGGTTTGACTGCTTTATCTAGGTTGATTTACGCACCACTTGCGTAAGCTTGTTTATTGGATGTATCACCGTTGTCACAGCACTACGTACTTTGTTCGACTGGGGTTTCAAACACAAGCTGCACTTTAATTCACTGAAAACTATAGCTAGAGTTTTTACGAGAAGAAGAAGTCTGATTAAGCCACTACTCATGATGAACGGACAGGAAATCGCACTAATGATCAGCTTTTATATCTGGGGGTCCTACTGAACAAACATTTATCTTTCAGGCCATATTTCAATAAACTAAAGCTTAAATCAGACATATTTCTTCAGGCCATTGCTAGAGCGTGCAAGCCGTCATGGAGATTAAACTCAGAAGTACTCCGCCTTATATATTACAAACCTTTGTTCCGCTAGTACTGTGTTGTGCTTCTTCATTTCGTTCTGCACATGGAAACCAGTGGGCTAAGGAAAAACTTCTGCAGAATCAGAGAGTAATCGTCCTTCGAATTTTCCGCGCCTATCGCACCAAATCTACAGAAGCAGCCCCTATCATCCAGTAAAAAGCAAAGCAAAGCCAACTCCGTACGGCGACTCCTAATTTTCACAATGTGTAGGACGTAATAAGATAGGCTACTTATTAACCTAAGATAATTATTATAGCTGGGCCAAATTGAGATATTAGACTCAGTTATTCTGTCGCACAGCACTATTACGAACACATTACACAATACAATACAATCGAATACCACTCCAAAGATGTGCACACGCTGAAAACAGACTATCCATTCTGTTTCTGACCGCGCAAAATCATAACCAATAAGCCCGTAGTGTTGGTTTAAAATTCAACCAATAGGGAGACTTGAGGATCTCAGTCGACGTCCTCAGAGTGCCATTAAACAGACCAAACCTTCCCCTTCCCCCTCAGGGGCTACCCACACATTTCTAAGGCTATAAACACGTGCTTTGAGGACGCAAGGCTTACTTCCTCACAGCTTTCTACTCCGGGTGGTGAAGGTCACACTTCACCCATCTAGGGGTGAAATGTAGAACTAGTTACAAGTACTGATAGTAACAGTGAGACAGAGCATATCGAGAGGGCGCACAAGGTGGCCCCAAAGACTATTTTACAAAACTTTTTTTTAAACAGTTACAGCTGAGAGCTGACAGTAGGATGATCCTCACGTCCTACATGGAGGAATCGCCACTGCTATCATCGATGGAATAGAACCCCTGTTCTTTACTGCCACAGGAACGGCCGATCTCATAACATCTCTTGCAGCAATTCTTGAAACCGAAGTCGAGAAGAACTGTCACTTCCTGGAATCCGGTCACCCTAGTATCTTCAAGACTTATGTCCGCAATAGCTGCTCATTCAACCACGACTATTATATTTATACAGACGGCTCCCGCACAACTAACAACACTGAATCTGACAAAGTGGGATGTGTATTCGTTGTCTACGAGAACAACAGCGAAGTGTTTTCAGCCCAATACAAATTGTCATCCAGCTTCTCAGTATTTCAAGCCGAGCTATGGGCCATCAAGTCTGCTGTGGAGTGGTGTGAACACAACAGAAGTGCTCGGATACTAAGTGACTCACAGGCTGCTTATATCACAATCAACGACAAGCAGAATCTCAACCCAATTGCTGCTACACTACGATCTAGAGCACAGCTGTGCCCCCAAGTCTGTCTTTCCTGGATCCGAGGACACATTGGTTCTCCTGGATATGAAAAGGCAAATATTCCTCCAGAAGCTGCCTCCTCAGCCAACATAGAAATTACATACAATAAAACACCCCTAGGTTATGTCAAAGCCCAAATCAAAAAACATCTAATTAGACAGTGGAACAACCTCTGGGTATCCAGTACAAAAGGGTCTGTCACAGGAGAGTTATTTTCCCCCGGCATCTATTAGCCAATTCCAGTGCAAAACATTAGTGCCCTAATTCATCCTTACGCAGTTTCTCTCTGGTCATGGAAAGTTTAAGTGCTACTTCAAACGTCTTAAAATTAACATTCCAGGCGATTACTTGTGCTTTTGTGGATCTTTTCAAACAGTGGACTATTTTCTGTTCGACTGTGCCATGTTTAGCAGGACAAGATTCGAACTTGAGTGTCATCTAAACAATTGTAATATGGAACTTTCAAAACCATTATTCAACCTGTTTAAGAAATCCTGCTGTTACAAACAGTTCCTTAAGTTCATTCACCACATCTACAACAATCAAGTATCATAATTTTGTGTTAAAAGGACCAATAATTAACTGATCAAAACTATAATCTTAATATACTCATGTACAATAGTGTTCATACTGTTCGGATATTTAATAAATAAATATTGTGTTTCCTTAGCAACCTGGCGATTCGACCTGCCAACCTCTGTACATACGGAAGAAATTGCATAATTTTAACAGCACATTCATGAACATTTGTATGTATATGTGGCGGATGGTTTTAACGGCCGGATGCCCTTCCTGACACCAACCTCATGAGAGGAGTTAATGAGATGAAATGAATGATGGTGAATGAAACTGGGCAAGGGTATCGAAGGAAGCGGCCGTGGCCTTTCAAAAGGTACCGTCCCAGCATTTGCCTAGAGTTGAAATGGGATTCCACGGAAAACCATTTCAAGGACGGCCGACGTTGGGACTCCAACCCACGTCTACCGAGTCCACAGAGAGCTTGACCCCATGGCCAAGAGCTGCGCGTTGGCGAGCGTAGCTATTGCTGTCGGTTAAATTTAAACAATTTAAAACGAATGTATAGCATATATATAAGGAGGAATACAATTTTCAGATTTGTACGTTGAAAAGTTCCGAAAAGCCTATCACGCTAGCCCATCAACTACGGGACCAGGCAATTCACACACTTTGCTAATCTCATCTCTTCTAATACGTACACCAGAGGTTGGCAGCCTTGTTAGACTTAACACATACCCTGTACTCTACACTATGCTGGTCTCGTCTATGCGCTCAAGAGGCTGGCAGCCCTGTCGGACTGAGCCCAAGCCTTATGCTCACAGCTAACGAGTGTCTTCACGTCGTGGCCCGGATCCAAGTGACATCTCTTCCAGTAAGATGTGTCACGTAGTTTCCAACTCCCATCTCCGGAATATAGCCCGGGCACATTCACACCACAGCTCAGTTATCTCCTTTCAAATCCTACAGCAGAATATGGGAATAAATAGCATCACAGTTTACAAAAATAAAATAATTGGATTACTCCTTTACACACATCTAACAAAAGACTGTTTTTTAAATCGCTTGTCCTCCCGGCTCGACTTCATCCACGGACTCAGGGAGGGATCATTCCTCTACCGTCGCAAGGACTGTGTCTGGGAGCTGAACACATTTTGTCAGCAGATACAACTGGGGATGGTGACAGGCGACCGTTACCTTGAGTCTAATTAAGGATGTGTCTGAGAAGAGATTTTGGAAGAAAGTCAGCTGTGGACCTGTTGAAAGGATCCGTCCTGGCATTTGCCTGGTGGTGGAAATGGAAAACCACGAAAACCTTGTAGGACTGCCGAGATGGGATTTGAACCCACGCGATGCACAACATTCGCTTTTGTATTCTTCCAGTACGGTACTATACGTACTATGAATCCTTATTATTTAAACTTTCGATGTTCAACACGGTGCCAATATTCATTACAAAAACAATGCACTGCATTACAAGCGGTCGTGAACTACCCGACCATGCTAAAACACTGCACTGCAAGGAAAATGTGTGGTGGTATTTCATCCTCAGATTCCGGAACCCAAGAGAGGTCGTAATTGCATGCATGTACAGTACATATGTGTATAGGAGAATCTATGATGAAACGCAGGTGTTTCGAATCCCAAGGGCTCACACCTAGTAGCACCTGAGTTGGCCTCAGATGAGTACAGCGCTGCTTCCAATTATTTGGGCTGGGCTCCTCTCTACCCTTCCTGTGAGCAGTCCTTTGTCAACTATTGTTTTCACCAGAACCATACAATATTAGGATATCTGAGGCCTAGGTTGTCATCCATCTTACCACCTTAATTGGCCCTTGTTTGCTTCTTTACTGATACTCTCATTCTCCGAAATGTCAGATCTCGTGTTGTTTTTCGTGTTATCCCTGCCTACTGTAAGAAGACCTAAAGGAGGCAGGGTGTGTGCAGCTCCATCACACATGGTACATCCTGAATAGTGCTATGCTCCCTGTAGAATACGGACGGTATGTGATGAGGCATCAAGTTCTCAGTACAGTAAGGGTGGTGGGTATCTGGAGCGCTGGAGGAGAGACCCCTCACCTCATTTTGTAAAGCGGGTATTAAAAGGCAGTAGCTCTACCGCAAAAGAATTAGGATATTTGACCCTGGTGAGACCAATCTAGGAATACGGCTCAGCGGTTTGGACCCACATCAGGTAGGGCTCATCAATGAGCTAGAGATGGTACAAAGGACGGCTGCTAGGTTTGTGCTCAACGATTTTAATCCTAGAAGTAGTGTAACTCTAATGATAGAAATACTAGGGTGGAATCTCTGGAAGATAGAAGGATGAAATCCAGACTATACGATATGTTTAACACTTACACTAATCGGCCAGCATGGGGAGAACGAAGCAAACGTCTGGGAAATCCCACCTACCTGAGCAGGGTCAACGTCCGACCACAGCGTACAAACTATGGGAAATATTCTTTCATTAACCGTGGTATTGATAATTGGAGTTCATTACCAGCCTCAGTCTTAGAGCCTTTCCCCAAACATATTGATGTATTTAAGAGAAGATTGAAAGTTTGTGTAAATACTAGGATGTAATTACTATAGTTCCTAAATTGCGAATTGTGAATTGAGCCCAACATAAGCTCATGTCCTCAATATTTCTTCGTGAGCATGCTTATTCTTTGAGCTCACATGTGTAGATCACACTCTGAAACTTCCTCGTATTTTGGTACTAATTTGACTTCGCCGAGGACAGCGCATTCATTTCCTGGAGATATTATGTACTCAATTCTTCTGCAGCATATCTCAGGAATGTAAAACTAGTAATTCTGCATTATTTACCAATTTACCATGCCTTGCAATTGGTAAATTTCATTAAAAGGTAAAGATAATTACACCGCAGACACTTGGAGATCATGGAAGTAAACGATCAACGACTTAGAATTTCATTGGAACCCCGGGTGGAGTTCCTGCATTCGACACACCGTACTGAGAGGCCACTCAGGTTGTACGTGATTTCCCTTTGTCCGTCAAAGTGACGATGAACACGCTTTCGTGCTAAGTAGCACTTGTAAACATCATCGACAGCCATCAGGCTGCTACAGTGATTATTATCAGTGAATTGTACACCATACAGCCGCATCAGGCTAGTGCAATTATATTTTTCCACGAAAAGTGAAGTATTTGTGAAAACTGTATTTTTTCACGAAACACCTCGTGGAGGACTTGTGTAAATTTCGACCACGCTGTGCAAAGCACGTGTGTCGTGTACAATAAAATATTTGAGCAACGTTGAAATAGATCACATCAGTGAATTATGCTACCGACAGTAGTGGCTATGCTGGCTAAAGTGCAGCAATAGGTCATGGGGACAAGCTCTCTGCTGACTCGGTAGACGCGTGGGTTCGAGCCCCACCGTCGGCCGTCCTTGAAATGGTTTTCCGTGGTTTCCCATTTTCAACACCAGGCAAATGCTGGAACGGTACCTTCTGATAGGCCACGGCTGCATCCTTCCACATCCATGCCCAATTTCATTCATCTTCATCCGTTCCATCTCTCATCCCGACGCGCAGGTCGCCCACGGGCGTCAACTAGAAAGACCTGCACTCGGCCTCTCAGGAGGCCACACGACAAAAAAAAGTGAATTGTGCTCATAATTTGATCACCGGCAAGATTATACATTTATTTTGATTATTTACGATGACCGTGATCATCCACGATATTTTGTGTGTGCTTGTATCAGTAATAGAAGCAGTGAAATAGAATCACCCGGATATCTGAGATTCAGTGGCAGGAATAAGGGCAATTTTGAAATACATGCACCAGTGTAGTAGCAGTGTTGATCTTGTACAGTTTAATCGTAAATTCAGTGAACTCATTTCCATCAAGATGATGCGTTTTTCGGACCACGTGTTCGACACTATTCGACTTATATCCATGATGTTCGACATGAGTAGACGAGAAATCATGGGGGAAACGCATCTGGAATAACTTCCATGTAGAAGGATAATCCAGGTGGATTGCCATGGACAACCCGTACCATGAGAACCAGGAACGAGAGAACAGGCCAGGGTCCCCAACCTCGCTTTTGGAACCTGTGGAATACTCCAAGGAATTGGAAGTTATTTACCCCTCTCATAATGGAAACAGGGAGGTGAGCTACACGATGTTACAACCGTGAGTCCTGTAATTTCTCTATGTACAAGGTTTGTCCAGGTAGACTTAAGCTATGAGCATATTTTACCCGAAATTGTAGCGACCACATAGGTAGAACTATCTTTAGAATATGTATTTTTCATTCTGGTAACTGGGACAATCTACCGTTAGACACCCTATACCGTGATCTACACGGGAGGAGCGCATGTACATTTATGTCTTTCAGTATAACTATTTACCAGCCATGTCAGAGCTCAACTTTGTGTCAGTTAAAGGACACCGTAAATAAGATGTGAACTTCTGAAATACTTAGGGAACATCCTATATAATAGGCCCCTCACTTTTATTTGAAGCAACTTATTAGCGTATCAATTGACAGTCGAGAGCTACTGTCCTATTTTTGTTCTGTTTATTTAACATTTGTGAGTACACTTTTACCACACTAGTTCCAGGGAGGAACGAACTCATGTCTTGTAGGACTGATCTAGATATGAAGCCAAGACTAGAATCGTAGCATTTCAACTAACACCGTAGAGGTTAGGCGTTTGTTTTCGTTTGAGAATGTGCCAAGCATAGTGCACAGAACCATCGAGTTCAAGAGTAGGATGGAGGAGTGACATCTCTTCCAAATATCAAAGCAGTTAGATCTGCTAGTGTGCAGTCTTCGTTTTTGTGAGGTTTTAAACTTTATAAATGTTATATCTGTGAACAGGGAAAATCTTCCTGAAAGACACTCTTAAGGAATAAGAGCAATTGGTAGGTACATCTACGGAACACTACAGGACTGTATTCAGTGTATTCCGTTAGAAACAAAAAGCACAGTTTTAACACAAGTAATGTGATTTAAGCTACGATGCTATGAATGAGACATTTAGCAGTGCAGAGCGCGCGGCCAACTAACAGGTTTTCTTACCCAGCATTCCCCAGCGAGACCTACTTTCATTGATTGTTTTCTTTTGACAATGACGTTCATTTGTCATTTGCGGAATGTGGAGACCTTGAGACTAGGAGCATTATGTCACATGCTATAAGTACAGCCATTGAGGGCTGAACACATGTTTTGTACCGCTACATGAGAGGACGGCTTCCGTGATCGGAGCGTCTTTATTTTTCGCTGGGGAATTAAAATCATCTAACAAGTTGCAATCAAAGGTTTATCAACTAATGTAAATTGACCCAGTTCATGTGTAAAGGCTAGTAACCCATGTATTTGTAGGGTCTCAGAACACTGTTATGGTAAGGGTAGATGGAATTGAATATCCCCTTTGTTATTATTAATATTCCGGCGAACCAGGAGGCTCAGAGCCAGGTCGACCGAAGAGTGTGTAAGACGCGCAAGTGTCTGTAAGGCGCGCAACGTGTTATTGTTACATGAGCCATTCTTAGCTCAATGTATTAGGGTGACTAATTGTTAGTCTTATCGCTGAAGAGATTACCTTAGCCTACGACTGGTGTTTAATAGATCCAACTAAACTTTCACATAAACCTGAACCTAAATCATTCTATTCACGCTATTAACTCGACGTGATATTTAATGCATAATTTCAGCCTGATAAACTTGGAATTTTTGCTTTGTAAAATTTGCTCCGACACCTGGATCTTCATCATTTCCTTATGGAGATGGAACCTAAATGAGCTGACACATTTTTGCTATTCGACGACAAGAATCGCTGGAACCATTAGTTAGTAATGTGTGGTCCGCATGATTCTATGCAATATAAGCCGTAGTGATGATTACGCCATTGCCAACCTAAATGACATGCTTGAGCTTACGATTGGGGGAAAATAGCTTTCCCAATTCGCGAAGGCAGGTTTGTGTGTGTGTTTGTCTTATTCTGAGAGCATTATACAACTCGTTACCCTGTTAGTTTATAAGAGAGTATTTTTCTGTAACATTTTTTGTTGTTGTTTGATAGTCTGCGGTCTGCTATCATTATCTCTTGCTTAATGTTTTGGTTATGGCACGTCTCGTCATAACAATTTCTTTCATGTCAGGATTTAGATAGAATTTAAATGTAATTGTAAAAGTGGAAGTGGTACCATCAACACTCAGGGATTGGTTTGCTCATCTGTTAAATGTAAATTTTACTGAGTCATTTGCTTGTAACTTGCTTTCGCGTAGATTCTGTTTGTGCCACAAACATAGTATTGTTGTTGCTTGTTTTTCTGTGTAACTAGGACCTTCGCGAGGGTTATTAATTTCAATTAGGGATTTAGTCGACTCATTTCATGTAACTAGTTAGCGGATTAGGCGATGTTGAGACCCTCCTAAGTAGGATAGGGGTCACATTGTTGAATAAAACATTCAAGAAATTTCATTTTCACTGGATCTCTTTTTTTATTAGCTTGTGTTTTGGGTGTATTTCTTTGAGGGGTCTATGGCATTTACGTACAAATGGACCAGATCTCTGGGACCAAGACTCTCGTGCTACACATTCCCTTTAAGAAATGCATCCGATCGTCTCAGGTTTGGGGTTCGAAGGAAGGGTTCGTTCGACGTACTATTTCTTTCGGCAGATGGTACCCGAATAACCTCCTCTAACGGGCTCAGTATATTGTGTTTGATGTTATTGTTGGTGATTTTCTGTATTTCTGTATTTGTACAATTTGCCACCGGTGAATTATCCCCATTTGCAAATATTACATATAATGTAATAATAACTGAGCCGGGCTCAAGACGATTGCATGCATAGATTTTAAGTATTAACACGCGAGCTGGATCTCAGGACTGACACTCACCACGAATCATATGGTCTGTCTTGAGCGACAGAAACATGCACGAGTGCGTGAATGCCCTCACGTACCCACCATATCCAACATATTGCCCCACTGACAATTGTATACCAGTCAGTTGCACAACACAACCACTCAGCCACTTGCAGACCTGTTAAACTCTTTCAGTTGCTGGTGATGCAGACTAACAGGTCGTCTGGTTACCTTTCTTCGCGGTGGTACCTCACTGTCGGTCTGTTCTGCAACTGCCTGATAACAATGTAGGTCCACTTGAGATAATACGCTACATGCCTTCTGGTGACAGTTATTAATGTGCCAGCTACTTGCAAATCGGGTCATTTATACGAAGGGCGTACTATACTGTTTCACGCTTTCTTTTCTTCTACCCAAATGAAGTACATTACACATCAGTTGTTACGTCCACCTTCTCAACATAATCTCCCTGTAGTTTTATGCACTTTTTCAATCGAAGTGTCAGTCTCTCCAGACCTTCCTGAAACCAGTGTCCAGTTCTACAAAATTCTCAAACCGGCGACCATGCAATGGAATCATAGGGGCTGTCCGCCGCCAAAGAAATGTCAAACAGTGCCATCAGTTGGCAAGCGAATGTTCTGGGACACAAAGACCATCATCCTCATTGACTGGCTGGAATTGGGGGCCACGATTAACAGTGCAGCGTATGTGGCAACCGTTAAGAGCTACGTCGTGCCATTCAAACTAACAAAGCGGCTAGGAAATTGCCCGCCACCACACTAGCCGAGAGACCACCGCTGCCATTGATCAAATGGGATTCACGGTGCTGCCAAATCCACCACACTCTACCGACTTGGCCCAAGTGAATATCACCTGTTCGGGAACATGAAAAGACCTGGATACGCAGCAGTCCGAAAGTCTGGAGAGACTGACACATCGATGGCAAAAGTGCATAAAGTTACAAGGAGATTATGTTGAGAAGGTGGACGTAACAACTGATGTGTAATGTACTTCATTTGGGTGGAAAAAAAATGAAGTGTAAAACAATATACGCCCCTCGTATATCCGTCTCTGGTATGCAAATATAGCGCATTTTGTCAAAATCGAGCCACACATTCTCTTGCTTTACTTACTTTTCTCAATGAAGGAAGGGCCAAAAGTTGGAAGGAAGGAAGGAAGACAGGAAGGAAGGAAGGACCAAAGTATGGAAGGGAGGGAGGAAGGAAAGAAGGAAAGAAGAACGGAAGGTAGGAAAGAAAGAAGGAAGGATGGAAGGACGGAACGAAGGATGGATGAAGAAGAGGAAGGACAGACGGAAGAAAGACAGGAAGGACGGAAGGAAGGAATGCCGAAAATGAGGGACGAAAATAAAAACGGAGGAAGGACGAAAGAGAGGAATGAGGGTGGAAAGGAAAGAAGGATGGAAAGACGGTACGAAGGATGGATGAAAAGGAGGGAGGAGGGACGGAAGAACTGAAAGAAGAACGGAAGAAGGAAGGAAGGAGGGACGGAAAAACGGAATGAAGTACGGAAGGAAGGAAGGAAGAACGAAAATGAGGAACGAAAGGAAGGACGAAAAAGAAGGAAGGAATATTGTAGTTTTACGTGACTTAATCACGCGGACATGATCCACGGGACCACCATTTATACTTGAAATCCGAAATATCACGTTGCAACAGTATGTGATAATTCACTTGCAAGATCGCACATGCATTCACCGGGATTCGAACCCTTGGTGAGAGGCAAGAATCTTGACCACTGAATCAGCACGCTTCCTAAAGGGACATCCTAAACTCGCTGTATTCAGTGGAGTGGGAAGTATTTTACGAGTATAATGACGAGGCTCGCGTCCCACAGAGCATCTAGCTCATCGTTGGTGACCAGCTCAAGTTTATGAGAACCGCACGTCCGTTTCCTCGAGCAACACCACGACTCTGGCCGCGCGCCAAGCACTCATCCCCTCCCCTTCAGAGTATTGATGACGTCACAGCTCCGCCCAGCACTGTGTTCGCGAGACAGACTGTATACATCGCGTCAAGTTATTGGTGCTGTACAGCGTGAGATATGTGGACATTGTGCACTACATGTCGTGTGGGAGGAACAGACGACAAGAATCGAAAAGGACGCCATTACCATTGTACCTGTAGGAACATGTTTATTCCTCAACTCTACTACCTTGTTATTTCATTTACAGGCTCACCCCGGAGGTCCGGGTTTCATTCCTGGCTCTGTCAAGAAATTATAATTCTGGTCTGAGGGCTGGCATGGGGTACGATCTGCCTCGTGAGGCACAACTGAGAAGGGGCGGGTTCGATTCCCAACTCGGCTATCTTGGAAGTGGTTGTCCGTTGATTCCCACTTTTACTCGATGAGAAATACATTACTTAGTTAGAAATAAAGTGTTAGATGAAACTGTGTGTGTGGAGCCGACTTAGATGGTGGGTCATGAGAGCGGAGAGGAGAGATTACCTTAAAGTTTAACCAAGTTGGGTATAGGTGGCAAGGGAAACAAAGGTACACCTAAGGAGTGACGGTTAGATTAAGTGGTCCGCCTCGTTGCTTAGTGGCTAGCATTCTTGGCTGTCACCACGGAGGCTCGGGTTTGATTCCCGGCCAAGACATTTAATTCTGGTTTGGGGGCTGGAACGGGGTACACACAGCCTTGTGAGGCAAGACTAAGAAGAGTTGGGTTCGATTCCCATCTCAGCCATCCTGGAAGTGTTCTGTGGTTTCCCACTTCCACTCCTAAATTAAAGCCACGGCCACCTCCTTCCTAATCCTCATCTGAATTATAAATACACACACTAATACAGCCATTGCAGTAACACAGGTTATCAGAAAAATTCCATACACTCACACACTCATGTACACGGGGCTACAGGACAACGATGTCGCATAGTCCCTAAATTAATCAACAACAACAACTAGTGTTCAAGTGTTCACCGATTTTATAGTGAGAAGTGTAGAAGCAGATGAGGCTGCAGTGCTAACTGCTAATAGGGATAATGGAGGTGACTTTTTCGGTTACTGAGGCTTGGAGACTAGACTGGGGCTAAACGGCAAAAGAGTCCCAAATGGAAATGACGGAATGAAAATGTTAATGATTCAAGTCTTCTTATATAACTCATAGGATAGTTTCCTATTTCCATTATCTGACTGGCTGTGTGGCTCAGCGGTAACGTTCTCGCCTACTGAATCCAAGGTCGCAGGATTGAATCCAGACGCAGTCAGTTGGCATTTGATGGTGCGCAATTACAAGGGAGCCGTGTCAGTAGATTTACTGGCACGTTAAAGATCCCCTTCCAGGTGAAATTCTGGCACCCCTGCGTCTATAAAAGCCTCAGTAGTTAAAAGGGAGGTAAAACCAATAACATTATTATTATTATAATTATTATTATTATTATTATTATTATTATATTATTCTTTCCATTATTTGCCCTATTACACAGGCCAACAAAAAAAAAGAAGAGAGAAATTAAAGATGCTAGGGGAATTGCAACGAATATGGTGATGCTGAATATGAATTTCTCATTGATGTTTACAGATAAGCTCTAGTTTATAAGATACAGGGTATTCGTTAACTTAACCGTGTATTCTAACATTACCTGTGTCGGCTGACTTACTGAGGCGAATATTTTTTCTAAAATTTATTTTGATTGTTTATTGTCATTTAACAGAAGCCTCCGTGGCTTAGGCGGCAGCACGCCGGCCTCTCACCGCTGGGTCCGTGGTTCAAATCCCGGTCACTCCATGTGAGATCTGTGCTGGACAAAACGGAGGCAGACAGGTTTTTCTCCGGGTACTCCGGTTTTCCCTGTCAAAAATTTCATTCCAGCAACACTCTCCACTATCATTTCATTTCATCTGTCATTCATTTAATCATTGCCCCAGAGGAGTGCGTCAGGCCTCGGCAGCCGGCACAGTTCACATCCTCGCCGCTAGATGGGGGATTCATTCATTCCATTCCTGACCCGGTCAGAGACTGGAAGCAGGCTGTGGATTTTCATTCATTGTCATTTAACATTATATTATAGAATGCAAACACATTTGGCATTGGAAACAAATGTCATAAATATCCGTATTGACAGTAGAATTAAAAGTTTATAATTATACGCCGAATATTATAAACTTTTAATTTTAACATTATATTATATCAAATTAAACATTAACTTTACATTTTATTTGTTTTTTGTAGTGAAATATGAAATATGAGTCTTTAACGACGAGGTTGTGTGAACTGACCTGATGAGTTCTGCTATGAGTGTGGTGAATACAGACTGTTTTCAGACTGTTTGTGAGTAGATTGTACTTTTCATATATATTTTCCTGTTTTTAAAATATTTTCCGGAAGGACTTTCAATATCTGAAAAACATGAGCCAATTAAGCAAAACCGTTATCATATTCGGAATCAGCATCCAAAAGTCTACCTAAAATCACTCCAATCTGACGGCACCAAAACAATTGTTGGCCAGTGTTTTAGATGTTTGTCTCTAACACAAACTTTTTTGTTTTCAGGTGAGTATGCTCGACCTATCCTGCTGCTTAGTGAGAGGTTCTAGTCAGATGTGAGTCCTACTTTACATTATTATTTTGGTGGGAAGTAAGCTAAACTTATTTTCAAGAACTCTGCAAAGTCATCTACCCGAAGAGTGGCCGCTGGTTGGTTCTTTAGTTTAGGGGCTGCGACAACGTGGTCATGTAGCCCCGTGTACTTTGGGTGAGTGTAGAATCTGTCTGATAACCGGTGTTAATTGTGATGTAGTTCCTACTTTTGCTGCTAAATGCTACCGTCAACGACAACTAGTTGTGCATTTGGTTACTAGATGCCACCGCAGTTGGCTCCTGGTGACGAACGTTGGAAGTTAAGAGCGTTAGTCAAATTGAACCTATAATTTAGCTTCACAAAAGTGTAATTAGGGGAAGGTTCTTTTACATGCCATACATCTATGACATGGGCCCTCCGGCTTTAAATGCCCTCCGAAGGAAGGCATACTGAGGGATTTTTAAAGCTCTTAAAATATCCGACGACTTCGGCCGGGTTTGAACCCACACCTTGGGCATAGAAGCTCAGGATAGAGTGGCCGCTAATGATGCTCATAATCATAATAAATAATGGAGAAGCCTGGTGCCTGTAGGCGATCTGCGCATCGTGATGAATGAAGGAGACGTCAGAAACTCCCTGGCCCCGAATATAGCGACATAACCATGCGAAGTTATAATCCCATGACCCGAAAGGGTATCAAACTCGCGCTTTACACCCTTGGCTATGAAGCTGTACATGATAATTATACTGATGTCGATGAACATGACGTGTAGCCTATAAGAAGGCCTGGAGAAAGTCTTTCGAGTCGGCTGACGTATGCGTAATGATGGGTATGAAATAATTATGAAACTACATAAATACCCAGGCTCCGAGGCGGGGGAGTTAATTATTGGAGATTAACCCTAGAACACAAACCCTCGTAATTTTTACGACGCATACTTGGCAACCCGGCTCTATCTGCTAGGCTTTTCTCACCACGTTGCTGTCCTACTCAGTAGCTTCCTACAATACCGCGAGATTCGTCATTGTGCGTGCATTGTTAGAGTGAGTCTGTTGATTTCAAATTGAAGACCCTTGCGCCGTAAAATTTACGACGATTTGTGACCACGTACGCTAACCTTAGCAGGGTAAGTTCTGTAACAAAGTTAAATTACAGCACTATTCTGAATGAAATAAGTAACTTATTTAGAACCGCACAACTTGTCATATACATACTGGTAAGAGCTGTTTGTCACATCTGTCCTGCTCAGAAAAGGCGAATGACGACAACATACTGCAGCGAATGTCACCGCGCATATTGCAAGGAACATAGAGCAAATCTTTGCTCTAACTGCTGTAAATGAGACACCAGGGACTTGAAACCCTAGGAGTTAACACTCTGTAAAATAACTACCATGTTAATACGTGCTTCTTATATTATATTTTGTGTGCAATTGAATTTTATTCATCATGGAAATAAATAGTCGTAAATTTTACGAGGGTTTGTGTTTGGGGCCACAAAGCCTCTTTATGCAGCGAGTGTCCGAGGACATGTTCGTCTCGCCAGTTTTTGTAGCTGCTTCGAGACGGACACCCAATGGGTGAGCTACAAGTACCGTTGGGGAGGGAAGGAGGGAAGTTGGAATGTAAGGACGAGGAGTTGGAAGGTAGCGGCTGTGGCCTATAGTTAGGGACCAACCCCGGCATTTGCCTGGAAGGAAGATGGGAAACCACAGAAGACCATCTTCAAGGTTGCCGGCGGGGGGATTCGAACCTCCTCGCCTCCCGGATGTGAGCGACTGCCATCAGTCATGCCGTAACCACCACGGCTAACTCACCCGGTAGAGGGTGGTTAAATACAATAAAGGAAGAAAACATTAACCTAATTATTCTGTTGGCAATAAAAGCATGTTCTTGATGCAGATAGTTGTTATTAATTCCACATAATATTTGAAGTTTCGCTATTGACAATTGAATCCCTACTACCCAGAGAAATAATTGTATATTGGCTTTCACGGCCGTGAACTAAAACTCGTTTTTTTTTAGGTTTATGCCGTATCTTGTGTGGGGTTCCGCTTAGGAACACCGAAGCTGGCTCATTGTTTTGAAGCCTTTATAGGGAGTTGAAAGGCTGCTTCAGTTTTAGCTCTCGCAGTTAAGAGGCGCAAATGCGCTTCATAAAAGGTAGTGCACAGTTCGCTACTCCTGTGGGGGTCCCGGCGTGGACACCAAGAGCCCGCTGATGAGCCAGCGTGCTGTTCCTAGGCGAAACCCCACACAAGACACGGCATAAACTAGACAAATGGCTGAGTTTTAATATTGTATTATTCCTGATATTTTAAATTATACATGTTTACTCATCACAACTTCTTTAATTCGCAACAAAGGATTATATTTGAACGCATTTTCTAATCTGAGGAGAACGTCTCATCGGCCTACTACCTACTGCGAGGATAATCCCTTGGTTACCGAATGTTCGAGTTCTTGCTCGAGGGGCTAAGCCAGCAATGATCGTTATTGTTGTTGTTTCTTATCAGGGGCTTGGACATCACGGTCATTTAGCCCCGTGTACTTGGTGTGTTTAGAATTTTGTCTGACAACCTGTGTAATTTTGATAGTTGCATTAGTGTGTGTATTTATAATTCAGGTGAGGAAGGAGGCGAGCGTGACCTTAAGTAAGGAACTATCCCAGCATTTGCCTGGAATAGAAGAGGGAAAACTACGGCAAACCACTTCAAACATGGCTGAGGTGGAAATCTAAACAACATCTTCTCAGTTTTGCCCCATGAAGCTGAGTGTATCCCGTTCCAACACTCAGACCAGTACACATTTCTAGTGTACATTTCATGAGCAAAAACTAAGATCCAGCATGTATGTTGAAACTGAACTTAATTTACATTCAGAATAAGGAACATTATAAAAAGATAACTGGAGTAAAGTGGTAAATAATTCTCAACTTCTATTGTTTCAATATGGTGTATCAATGTGTAAAAATGATTTCGAACAATTAGGAGATCCTTGGACTGAAGTCATGTATTAATAAGGATTTGTTAAGTGAAATGATTAAAATTATGATGTTTCACCTATAAGTAGATAAAAATAAAAATTATCCAGCTTTAAATCAATAAAATATTGAAACTAATGATATACAGGTATAATAGTAGTTTCGGTTAGCTTGTAACCTTCCTCAGTTATAATTAAAATTAAAAAAACATATAACTAAGAGCATCACTAATCTAAACATTAACATTATATGAACAAAACAAGATGTTCAGGAAAGAACATATAAGCCTACTTTCTCCTAAATGTATAGCGGCCTCGGTGTCGTAGTCGGTAGCATGCTGAACTGCCATGCCCAAGATAGCGGGTTCAAACCCGGCCGAAGTCGTCGGATTTTTTAAGAGCGTTAAAAATCCTTCAGCATGCCTTCCTTCGGAGGGGATGTATAGCCTGCGGCCCCATGTCATAGATTTATGGCATGTAAAAGATCCTTTCACAGACTAAACTTGTGTAAAGCTAAATTTGTTAGGTTAGATTTCGTCAGAACGCTCTATCCAAGTTCCAACGTTCACCACTAGGTGCCATTGATATCTGGTGGCAAAAGTTGGAACTACTTGAAATTGAACGGAATTGTAACTCACCCTTTAGGGTGTCCGCAGGAAGCAGCTACAGACTCGGGCGAGCCGAATATGTCCTCGGACACTCCCGGCACTAAAAGCCATACGATAAATAAATAAATAAATAAATACATCGTAAATGTATGGGTATATTTATAACTCTTTGTCTTCATCACCTCCTAATTTCCTCCAATTCGAAGTGAATTTGAGGAGTGGCGTTCAAACCATAGTTTATAATTTACCCCAGCATTTTGCAACGTAGCTATTCAGTATATTAACACCGACTATTTACAATAATTGAAACTTCGTTCCTCTAAACGTATCACTGGGATAAACATATTTAATATACATATTACACAGATTTTCCGTGTGTTTTCAAACACGATACATTATACTGTATAGGTTTGTAAAACTACGCCTGTTGAAATTACTCGTTACAAAAATCCACGCGATCTAGGATTCAAGGGTTTGTTGTGTCTTTAATAGCTGTAACGAGTAGGCTACAGTAAGTTGAGTTGTAGAGTCTGTGACCTTCGTTGTGAGTTAAATTATGTGCACATGAGTATAATTAGATCAAAGAATCTTGCAGCCCAGTATATATATCATTACCTTATTGTTGTTTCAAGGGGCGGAACATAAATTAATACGTTTATAGAATATATCTGCTGAATACACCCGCTACCGACTGACGACTTGTATAAATACCTTCTATGAAGACAAGTGATAAATGAATACCAACGTTTATACAGGTTCAATGATGTAGACATGATGACTAGGTACCACACCGGCAGTAAAACGAAGACCATAGAATATTATGTTCGTGAATATATTTCAATTATACAAACGTTTGATATATTTATGTACGGTATATCGTTCAATTATAAGACTTATAGATGCATACATTGTCCGGTGTCATTCATAGCTTTTCATGACCTTCCTGAACACTTTGTAACCGTCAAGTAATTCAACATACAGTAATTAACAAGCAGCCGCCAGGGAAAGGTAACATTCGTTAGACTATGTGCATTTTGTATATTCTCCTGAAAAGTATTATCTTGTGAACAACTACAACGATTAAAGATGAGTGGTCTACTGGTTGTACCGAGTAGACTACAGGAAGTGATGCAACAGAACTACATTGCTGACGTCACGAAAACGCACCAGGGCCGTGGTAATCGCGCCTAATGTTGGGGATGTGTTCGCTCTATTGGGAAAAATATGAAACTTTTCAATTATACTGTAGGCTTGGGTTCACTAACGGGTCGGTATAAAGCACAGCTCGCATCTACAAGGCTGTGGTTAGCTCATACATAGTTCAACTAATTCCTATAAGATGTCACTCCGGTGGAGAATGTTGTTTTAATTAAATATATATTTTCCATTGCAAAATGCTAGTATAACGCTTTATTTTATAACGTCTCAGTACTCAAGAAACAATAAATATAAAAAAAATTCAAGCAATAAAATTCAACTCCAATAGGATTTGAACCACGGACAGCCTGATGAAAGACTAAATCCCTAACCACTCACCCAATTGTGCACACAGCAAACGAGCGTTAGGAACCAATTTAGATATAACGTTTTAGCAAATAATGACTTGGACTAAACGATTTCTTCACTGGAGTGTATTTCAAACCGAGTTCATTTCATATTAAGTTCATATAATTTTTATCACTAGGCTATATTGCATGCAACATACTGAAATTAGTAAAATATAGGTCAGTACGAGAGATCAG
This sequence comes from Meconema thalassinum, assembly GCA_946902985.2. Taxonomy (NCBI): domain Eukaryota; kingdom Metazoa; phylum Arthropoda; class Insecta; order Orthoptera; family Tettigoniidae; genus Meconema; species Meconema thalassinum. Next base: position 1,323,821,375 of record OX336388.2, on the reverse strand, counting down.
CTGCCATCTTGTCAAATAACCGAGATGACTCAGCTTTTTAATGTCACTTCTAGACTATAATATTACAATATAAACTTTTAATTTCTAACGGGCCACGTCGTTTGGAAAAGATTAAACGATTCTTGGTTCGATAATCGTAACTGGTGGGTCCCATGTTATGGATTATAAAGGTTGCATAATTCACACGTCCGCCATCCTGAAATGGTACGGTTGATGACCTTGTAGTTTGGGCACAAGACGCATCCTATATGAAGGTATGTTGTTACCAAATTTGGTAAAGATCCGATGAATAGTTCGGTCGGTAACGCATTACTAAGTTTTGACCATTTGAGTGGCCGCCATTAAGTTTTGGTAAAGATGGCGGCAATATAAAACATGACACTGAGGTGCCCTTTGCCAGTGCTACCTCTGTACCAAATTTCGTTCAATTCGGTTTCACCGTGTTCGATTTGATAGGGGGGACAGACATTCAGAGTACACACACTCACACACACACACACACACACACACACACACACACACACAGACTCACACACACACACATACACACAATTTTTGTTGGCCCTGTGTTGATCTCATAAGTCTACTTTCATTTTTTTCAAAAATCGAAAGTAGGCTAAAAAATATGCATTAAAGATAAAATATTCAACTATAAAATGTTTTCAGTAATCATTGAATTATCTTACAAAATAATACACATTCTGTTTAAAATAATGTTAATTATAATCCAAAATACTTTCTAATTGATAACAACAGTTTTTAAAGACATTGTTATGAATATGATAAAAATATAATTTGTTTAAAAGATCAGATCTGTTACATTTGAAGTATTAATGAAAATTAAAAATAAACATATTAAAATATTGCTTATTTGAAGTTCGAAAATAAAGAGAAATCTTCTTCTGTAATTATATTGTTTAAGATACTTATTCTTCTTCTCTCGCTCAAGGTGGGTCGACGTTCCTGGCAAGGCGTTTCTTGTTTTCTATTTCCCATGCATCGTTCTCCGTTAATTTGTTTCTCCCTTACATTTCTCACCATTGTCTTAGTATACGTAAAACTTAGTGGACTAAATGAGCTCTCGAACTGGGCGACATACACTGCAAGTGATTGTTACATTCTATCACGGATTACAATTTAGAAAGACACTCTTGAAAGATAAATAAGGAATTCGTTTTCGAAGGTAAAAAAGAGAATATTTATTAGCAAGCATTTTGTATAAATATTATGATTATTGTTATTTTAAACGGTCCAACATCTAGGTTATCGGTCCACTTTGAAATAGTGAACTGTAAGGAAATTGTTATACAACAAATGTTTTTGAGCTCAAAATATTCCCAAATACCTTTTCTGTTCTCTAATCGGATCAGTAATGAATATTTACTAAAATATACTAATATTTACTAAAACCAATTATCCGACAATTCCTACTTTGAGGATTCCTGTTCAGCTGACAGTTCCTTGGCATGGTTACGAAAACTTTAACCAATGTAAACAATTAACTAACCTATAACAAATATTGGTGCTGTGGACTGAACTGGTAGATTGACAACATAATTTCAAAACGTTGATATTCCTACATAGGCTAACTGTTTTTTTTTTCCGGAAAATTTGAAAGCTTTTTACCCCCAATGTTTTTCAAAACGTTCAAATCATTATATCGGTCATTTCATTGTTCACCACATGAGGTCCATTAGGCTCCTATACACTTACCACAGCAGAACGTTCCCCTATGGCCACTTTCACGATGCACACCATAAATTACCCTCCATTACTTGACAATGGTTCGATCGATGACGAATAATGGTAATGTCATGCATTATAAAATATAGTTACTAAACATGTGATTCAAATCTACATCAGCAGAAATTAATAGATTCACTAATGAAGTGGAATTATAATATTGCAAAATTATTAATATATAAAATTAAACATGAATACTTAATTAGTCAATTACATGACTGTAACGATAATTGTGTTTATGTGCTTTCAGTCATGTATTCAAATGTTATCCATTTCAAAATATTAATATTTCTTCATGTTTTATTGTCGTAATAAATATTTGATGTTGACTCGCAATTGAATCACTCGCATTATTACGACGCACGCGTATTTATCTGCCTGCCAGTGGAACGCTTTCAGAATTTATGTTATGTTTGCAGGACGCATAGAGAAAGGATTCAAAGGAACATGTCACTGTTTAATTTCATTTGACCAAACGCTACTACCAGGTTCGTTCTGGGACTAAATCCAGTGGAATTTTATGAATGAAGCAAATCCGAAACAAGTGTTGTTGTTCTTGTTATTTTAAGGGGCGGAACTACGAGGTAATCTGCTCCTACCGAAACAAGTGTCAAATGGATTCTCGTTTGTTAATGCGAAAAGTGAATCTATACGTAAAAATGTTTTAAAGAGACTAAATTTTAATACTGTTTCCACTGCTATTATTAATAATAGTATTAGTCTAATGAAAACGCAACGCTAAATCATTACACCAGTACCATCCATCCGAAGGTCTTGCGCGCTTGCGAATGCTTCTCGATGAACCAAAAAGGATTGATCGAAAGACTGGAGGTAAAAGAAAGGAACATTTTGAGAAATATCTTGGCCCTGTCAAAGAAAACGGGGAATATAGAAGACGGTATAACCACGAACTGCATACTCATATGGAGAAGATAACTGACATCATCAAAAAAGAAGGATTAATTTTTATGGACATGTGAAGCGAATGACCATAGCGAGACAGACCAACCACAACATTACATAGACTGGCGGAAGAGAAATATCCCAACAGCAAGAAGGAGTTGTGCTAGTTACTTGTGAGATTGGACGGAGTGACTGTGTGTGGTTCAAGAGTTCACTGCGTTTCAACGAGGCCGTGTAATAGGGCTGCGGGAAGGTGGATTTTCCTTCCGCGCTATTGCAGAACGACTTGGCTGGAATATCTCCACTGTGCATGAGTGCTGACAGAAGTGGTCACTAGAAGCCCGGAGAAGGTACGGTCGCAAGAAGACCGGGCTCCGGACGTCCCGTGGCACCACTGAGAGGGAGGACCGCCGTATTCGGCGTATGGCTGTGGTGTATCGGATGACGTCTGCAGCAGCAATTCGAGTAGCAGTTGGCACACAGTAACGCAACGAACTGTTCGAAATCGGTTACTTGAAGGACAGCTCCGAGCCAGACGCTCCGCTGCGTGCATTCCACTTACCACTAACCACCACCGGCTACTTCTTCAGTGGTGTCAAGCGAAAGCGCATTGGAGGATGGAGTGGAGGTCTGTTGTGTTTTCTGGTGAAACCCGATACTTTCTTAGTGCCAGTAATGGCCGTGTGTTGGTTAAAAGTAGGCCAGGTGAGCGCCTGCATTCCACCAGTCTGCAGCGTCGCCACACTGGACCTACATCGGGTGTTCTGGTCTCAAGAGCAATTTCCTATGACAGCAGGAGCACTCTCCTGTTTATCCCACGCACCTTCACTGCAGATGTGTACGTCCGTCTGGTGATTTGACATTTTGTGTTGCCACTCATGAAAACATTCCCAGGTTTTTTTCAACAGGATAACGCACGCCCCCAAGCCGCTGTTGTAACCCAACGTGATCTACAGAGTGTTGGCATGCTGCCTTGGCCTGCTCGATCCCCCCCCCCCCACCTCTCTCCACAATCGAGCACGTATGGGACACCATTGGACGAGAACAACAGCGTCATCCAAAACCAACATTAACCGTCCCCGTATTGACTGACCAAGTGCAACAGGCATGGAAATCCATCCCACAAGCTGACATCCAGCACCTGTACGACAAAATGCATGCACGTTTGCATGCCTGAATTTAACAGTCTAGCGGTTATACCGGTTACTAAAGTACCAGCATGGCACATTTGCGATGGCTTTTCTTGCGCAGACATTAACTTGTTGTCTAGTACCTTTAATCAATAATTAATATGTTACCTTACCAAATATATTGCCGAAGTTTCCATACTCTACGGTACATTACTTATTTAATGGTATTGGGATATTTGTTTCCACCAGTGTACTTTCAGAAGAGGAAAGCCAAATGGGCTTGGTTCATTGAATAGAGATTTCAAATAAGTGAGGATTACATCAACTGACATTCAGGAGCACATCCCACTGAAGAGTTAACTTCAAGCATGTCAAGGTTTCCAAGAAAAACCAAGCCTGAAAACGGGAAAGATTTGGACCCAGGAAAGGAAGGAAATTCAGAGAACGAATGCGGGCGTACTGGGCAAACATCAAAGAATGAGACAATTGGAATGACGCGGTCCATAAATAGCCGATACGAGAATGAACCGAATGAAAATTTATAATAATGATAGTAATAAAAATAATCTTTTTATAAGTAACCTTTACAAACGTAACTTCATTTCTGTAAGGGTTAATACTAAATGATCAGAGTGGAAATCAATAAACACAGGAGTTAGACAAGGTTGAGGTCTTTCCCCTCTCCTGTTCATAATTTATATGAAAGCTCTTATACGAGAATTTAGAGAAACAAGACATGCCTCCATCCACATTAACAGAAATCTACAGCTGGACGCAATATTATTTGCAGACGACTTACTGCTGGTTGCCACCTGAGAAGATGATTTACAGTGTTCAATGTATAACCTGAAACTAGTCTCAGGAAACTACTCAATGGAAATATCTGTTGCGAAATCTGTGGCACGGAACCAGTAAGAAGTAAGGTCAGCTTGGATAACAAAATTTTGGAAAGAGTAAATGTTTTTAAATACCTTGGTTACAAACTATATTTCCTTGAAGAAATGGACATACCCGAGATAATCTTTAAATTCAACAGACGTTGAGGAATCATCAATAAAGATTTTAGACCATCATTAGTTCAGAAACACACCTGAACAAGAATCTACAAAACCTTATCAAGACCAGTACATTGCTATGGTAGCAAAGCATGGTAGCAAAGCAAAGGAAATGCGATGAGAGACGAATAACTACCGCCGAAATGAAATACAGTATATGCGACGAACAGCAGGAGTCACTAAGAGGGATCACAAACGAAATACAGAAGAGCTGAATGGTCTTAACAGCAGACCTGTATTGGAATGCATCCATGAATATCACAGAAATTGGCTAGGACACCTCAACATGATGGACAGAAGCAGGATCTCTAAAGCAGTCGTCAACTACTGTCCCGGCGGGAAGAGATCTCTAGGTCGCTCCAGGAAAAGATGGCGTGAAAATGCAAATCTTTTGTATAGACCATAGCAGTTCTTCTAGGACTAAAACATTAAAGGATGATGTAGATGACGATGATGATGATAATTCCACTTAACATCATTTCAGCTGACGATCGTTGTATGAGACGCAAGAGTGGTGATATCGGACCACAACGAAGAGGCTCTTTAATGTACGAGAGTGTGTACTGACATGGGTTTGTCACATTTATTTACATTTATATCGAACGACTTGATGGATTTCCATCCAGACTACCACGAGCAGCCTGTCGATACTGAACAGGTCTTCAGATTTTATCTGTGACTGGGTGTTAAGTGTACCAATGTTAGAAAATGTTCTACAAAGATATGAGCGCTTGAGTGATAATGTTTGGGTATAACGTTCGTTTGAACTACTGCATGTCTTCAGAACACTATAAGTGTGATATTTGAACAATTTATTGGGATTAAGTTCTTGGTTACAATAGATTTCTTGCACAGGCCCTCTAGTTGATAATATTTTAAATAAAACCTTCATTTGCTATATTTCTCTTATTATTTCGTAGAAAGCTTGATGTAAATTATTTAGTTAATTTATAAATAAAACCCATCTTTGAGGGCTGATAACCTTCTTATTAGATCCCTTAAAACAATGATCAAAACACATTTTGCAATGAATGAATTCCAGCCTTGTCGATTTCAATGATTTTGATGACCTACCAGACCTATATACAGTAGATGTTGATTGATCTGTTGTATTCTTATGGCAGAGATTGTTAATCACAAGCAGGGAAGATAATAGTTACTTACAGCCATGAATTGGTCACTATGTCATTTACATGTCAAGACTGTGTCAAGACCCACGGAAAGAACGAGGTAAGTCCATTTTTTTCGGAAATGAGTTTATGGCGCATTGTGGTGGACAGCCATCGTCACTACAGAGCAGTTGAAATTAATTTCAAACTAAGCGGAATGTCTCCGAGATTCAGAGGTTTTTATTTTTCGTGGAAACGGAAAGAACGTCCCATATCCTCTCACTTTTTTCATAATCTAACTTTAAATGTTATTTGTATTACATGTACTTCCTTTGTAAGAAATACATTTGGTAAAAACTATATTTCTTACCCTAAATTGTTTTTTAAGTATTTCTTTTTATGTTTTGAAAGTTTAAATTCGCTCTCCTGTAAAATTTACAGAATGTGACTTACCCCATTTTTTTCTGTGGAGTATTCAATTGCAGGTACACACTTACCAAGTGGGTCTTAAAAATCGTACTGACATCATTGGAAAATATCACTACACCAAACTCTTTCAAGACAAAATCATACATGGCATCACAACATTCAGTTACTCTCTTACTGGACCAAACTTCATATATTTCATGTCGGGAGATGAGTGGAACCATGCTATAATAATAAAATATTAATAATAATAATAATAATAATAATAATAATAATAATAATAATAATAATAATAGTGCCCAATTCCCATAATCTGCAACAAACCTGCTGTGATAAGATCACCAAATATCTGCCCTTGGCTGAGGAAATACGGCAAATGTGGAGACAGGAAAGTGTAGTGGTTCTGCCCAAAGTCATTTCTTCTACCGGCATCATTCCTAAATCACTTGCTCGCAATCTAGAAATATTGGGAATACATCCTGGTCTACACATCTCCATGCAGAAGGTCGTCATCTTGGAGACCTGTTTCATTGTTCGCTCGTTTCTCAATGTGCCACCTTAAGAGAATTAGCCATACCGTCTTGCAAACAAGCCGACGATATGTTGGTATGTCCCATGAATGTGATAATAATAATAATAATAATAATAATAATGTTATTGGTTTTACGTTCCTTTTAACTACTGTGGATTTTAGAGAAGTCGGAATTCTGCCCCTATGGGGTTATTTAATGTGTCAGTAAATCTACTGACACGGCTCCCTCGCAATTGCGCACCCTCAAATGCCAGCTAACTGAGCCAGGATTCCATCCTGCAACCTTGGGCACAGCAAGCGAGAACGTTACCGCTGAGCCACGCAGCCAGCGCACCATTCTAGAAAACAAGCATAGCCTACAACTCATAGGGACTCAATATTTTCTTATGTGATTTTGTTATTGTTGTTCATTGGTTGGTTTTGGGGCTTTGTGACATCGTGGTCATAGAGCTCTCTGTACTTTTTAAGTACAAATACCTACTTAATTGGTTGACATGTTTCGAACGTCAAGCGTTCATCCTCAGATCCTGTACACTTAGGCTTAACTAGTTTACGATGTTTATGAGTCACACTTAAACTCAAATGAATATAACAATATTTATATTACATAAGTTTGTAAAAGTCGCCTCCGTAGCGTAGCGGTCAGCATGGTTAGCTGCCGCCCTGGAGGTCCTGGGTTCGATTCCCAGCTCTGCCACGAAATTTTAAAAATGGTACGAGGACTGGAACGGGGTCTACTCAGCCTCGGGTGGCCCAAATGAGTAGAGGGGGTTCGATTCCCCCTCAGCCATCCTTGAAGTGGTTTTCCGTGGTTTCCCACTTCGTCTTCGGGCAAATGCCGGGATGGTACCTTCTTCAAGGCCACGGCCGCCTCCTTCCCTCTTCCTTGTCTATCCATCCTAACCATCCCTTACCTTCCCTCATGAGGCCCCTGTTCGCTTTGCAGGTAAGGCCGCCTGGGCGAGGTGCCAATCCCACCTCACCAGTTGTATCCACTCCGATTAGATGTTCCCAGCTCTAGGACACTGCCCGTAGAGGCGGTAGTGGTGAGTTCCCTCGCTGAGTCCGTGGGTTCCACCAACCTGGAGGGTAAACGACTAAAAAAAAAAAAAAAAAAAAAGTTTGTAAAATCTTGTGAAACGTGTCAACAAATTACAGACAGTATAATACACTTCTATGGTTGTTGCGTTATTATTAATGTGCATTAAGTATATTTAATGTTGTATATTGTTATAATAATAATAATAATAATAATAATAATAGTAATAACAGTGCCCAATTCCCATAATCTGCAACAAACAGTATAATATGGTTGTTGCGTTGCCGGGTGCAAGCTTTGTAATTTGACACACATGTCGAATTTTGTTGTTCCTTGGAGCACTATGAAAGTCAAGGAGGTTGTCTATTGTTATTATGCATAATTCTTGTACAGAAAGCAGTTCAAACCTCATGAGTGTCACAGGCTATGAGTCACTGAGTGACGATTGTGTTTAGTCTTCTTTTAAGCGGCTTCGGTGGCGTAGTTGGTAGCATGCTGAGCTTCTATGCCCAAGACCTCCGGTTCAAACCCGCTCGAAGACGTCGGATTTTTTTAAGAGCGTTAAAAATCCCTTAGTGTCATAGATTTATGGCATGAAAAAGAACCTTCCACTAATTACACTTGTAGAAGCAAAAATTAGTAGGTAAGTTTGATAATGCTCTATTATTTCCAACGTTCGCCACCGCGTGATGACTGCGATGCCTTTTAGTAGCCCCGTCCGCAGCTAGGTGTCGTGGATGGTAGCATTTGGTGGCAAATGTAGGAACTACTTGAAAGAAATAATTGTCTTCAGTCCTTCTACCTGAATCACAGATAACACACACTAATACAGCCATCACAAGTAACACCGGTTATCAGACAAATTATACACACACCCAAAGTACACGGGGCTACGTGACCGCGTTGTCGCAGCCCCTAAACTAAGAAACCAACCAAACAAAGACTTCATTTAATAGTTTCTGCAAATGTGTAAGAACAACAAAATTACGAACAATGGGTTTATGAGCATGAAAATTACTAATGCATCTATAATGTTTTCCTTCAATATTTTGATCTTAAAAACATCACGCTGTGATCCGGGGTGCTGCCGGAATTCAGTGAAGGAAGAGATTTGTATCGCGCCAGTAAATCTATTGGTAAGATGTCGTCGCATTTATTCACCCCTAAATATCAATGAATCTATACGGGATTGAACTCGCAACCTTCAGTTTTAAAGGTCAACGCTAAATCAATTGCGCCACTCCCTCTGGCTTGATTGCTTGATAATTTGCACGTACATTCCCAATACATTTTGATCGCTATTTGTCCTTCAAAATTATTTCTCCCTTACGGTAACATTGCTTCACATTACGTGCTTAATTCATAGGAATCATTAAGATTTGTGGTATTTTTGTCGATTGATTTAGGAGCTTTGTGACATCTTGGATATGTAGCCCCGTGTACGTGGATGTGTGCATGGAATTTGTCCGATTGTGTTGGCTGCATTGGTGAGCGTAGGCTATTTGTAATTTATGTAAGGACGCGGCCGTGGCCTTAACTTAGGAACTATCTGGACATGGTAGAAGTGAGAAACCACGAAAATTCACTTCCAAGATGGCTAAAATGGGAACCGAACCCTCCTCAGTTTTGCCTCACGAGGCTGAGTGTACCCCATTCCAGTTCTAAGAGCCGGGCAGAGCTTTTACTCGAACCCGGATCTTCGGGGTGACAGCCAAGGATGCTAGCCTCTACACCACGTGGTGATCGAATCATTAATACTTGGTCACTACAATACTCTTAAGCCCCAAATAACTACAGTTCTATTTAAGGAAGCAGTTTTTCTGGACAGCAAGTTGAAGACTACCTTATGGTGTAGCGGCTAGGAATCTTGGCTGTTGCCTCGGAGGTCCGGGATTGAATCTCGGCTGTGCCAAGAATATTAATTCTGGTCTGAGGGCTGGAATGGGGTGCGCTTATCCTCGTGAGAAAACATGAGTAAAGATGGATTCGATTTCCACCTCAGCCATTCTGGAAGTGATTTTTCGTGAATTCCCACTTCTACTCGAGGCAAATGCCGGGATGGTGCCTAACTTAAGGCCACGGCCACTTCCTTCCCAATCCAAACCTGAATTACAAATACACACATCACAATAACACAGGTATAATAATAATATCGTATGGCCTCGGTGCCGGGTGCAAGCTTTGTAATTTGACACACATGTCGAATTTTGTTCTTCCTTGGAGCACTATGAAATGTCAAGGAGGTTAGATATCTAAGCTCCTTAATACTATAGCGCCTTCTAGTAGAGAAATGAGAAACTTTGTGTTGGCGGAAAATCCCGAGATTAATTTTGCCATTATGAACACGGCTTACTGAATTCAAATGGGTTCTTTAACATGCCAACATCGTATGACACGCGTATCGTGAATTTTGCCGTCTTTCAAAAATCACTTACCACGGCCAGGAGCGAACCTGCAAGCATGGGGGTTAGTAATCTGACACGATAACCACTCATCCACCGTGGCAAGCCACCACAGGTAATCAGACCAAATTCCACACTCACCCAAGTACACGGGACAAATGACCAGGAAGTCCAAGCCCCTCAAATGAAACAACAACAAGCACCTTCATAGGTTCCAGGAGATGTGGCTTAGAATTCCAACTGCAGTCTTATTTTAAAGTCTTATGTCCACGACAAGAGAATTCGATACTTCATTAATTTCCATGATTTAAATACATTGATAATTCTATCCTTCCGTCTATTTAACATAAAAAGTATTTTCTGGGCATCAATCCAAGACCTTAGCTTTTCACTGTAACGAAGTACACAAGAACATCGTTTATCCGGATTAAGTGGGACCGGACCTGATCTAGATTATCGAAAATTGTCAAAAATCCGGATAATCCGAAAAAGAAACTAAGAAACAAATACATGTAATATAATGTATTAACATAAGTTGTAATACCTCTTTATGTTCGACGATGTCGAAATCTAAATATTATACGTCAGAAATGATGGTCATTATAGTACTGTTTTTCACTATGAGACAGTTTCTCCAGCCAATCAGAGTTCATTCATTGACCGATTAGGTAAGGATGCAATCGCGCATCCGCTCAAAATCCAACATGTCGGACATGAATTACATGATTTGGAAGTTGAAATTGGATATCGGATCAACCATTGTAGTTACAATCCCAAACATAAAGACAAAATCAGCACAAACCTTTACGGTAACAAGAAAATATAATCAATCTATGTCCAGAAGTTAGCAACACAGCATCCTTCTATATAAATTACCGACATGGAAAGTGCAACGTCCATATGTTCGCATAAATAAACTGGCGAATATGAGACACGAAATAGCACTGTACCTTAATATCCTTGACTCCAATTTCTACACAGCCCATTGCTTTTCAACGACTTCAGTGACAATATTATTGAATGCTAGAACTGGACGGCACTAGTCATCATGCAGGCTGTAAACAATAGCATTGCCAAGCAAAGTAAATCGTCTCGGCTTTCGAAGTGCTTTGACCCACGCATGCGCTCTGTTCAGTCAGCAAATCCAGCGCGCCCTGTTCACTAACTGAAATAACTGAATGCCACATATATTTATGAATATTTATGTTAAAACATATAATAAAGTTATAAATATCGTCGAACATAAACAGTCGTATGCAACTCGCCTATAATGGTAATTAGGACACTCGTGTGGAAAGTATAAAACTCACTGCGCTCGTTATATAAACATAATCGTGTCTTAATTATTGCCATTATAGGCTCGTTGCATAATGTACTATTTCAATTGTACAAAAAAATAAGAACATTTTTCTTACAATTACGACTGTCATATGCGCTAAAACAATGTGCGAGTTTTCTCTGTTCAACATTAAAGCGTTTGCGCGCAGCACAGTCACGAATACATTTTACTAACAACAGTTCTCAAATCCACGCGAATGCAGGGACGGTACCTTTGATAGACCGTGGCCAAATTACTTCCAAATCCTATCTATCCTTGGAGGAAAAGACATTCAAGATGAGTCAACCCCGTAAAAGAAACACTGTACTTTACAGTAAAAATATTCTTTTATTATTTCCGATCCAGATAAACCGAAGATCCGGATTAATGAGGGCTGGATAAACGAGGTTCTTGTTAATGATTTACCTTAATAAATGAATCGAACACTCGAGTAGTCATGGGAGAAATGGCTCTCAGACTAAAGATTATTGTGATTTAATAGAGCCTTTAAATATGTTACATGGGAATTTCTAACTAAACCATCATTCTTCAGTGGCGTGACATTTTACTGAAAACATCTCCTAGCAGACAAATGAAAGGTTCCCATCTTAGGGAAAACGTAAAATTAAGCAATTTTCTCAATTGTGCAGAAATTGGAAAGGATCAAGGGCCCGGAAAGGATTCAAATTGTGAGCCTTAGAGAGCTCTACCAAACTAAAAAACAAATTTCAAAAATCACTTCCGGCCTAAATGCAGTTCCCAAAAAACAGCCTAAAATCGCCTTTTGTACCCGTTTTTTAAATTCAAATCCTAGCCAAATTAACTGATTTACATAATTATCTCTTTAATGTGTTTCTTGGTTCAATACCCTCAGGCATCTATTTGATTCTTTTTGAAAAATCATCATAGTTATAACGGCTTAAGTGAAACTCTGCATTGACTCACACTAGCGCTTGCAGTAGTAGCAAAAGCCAAACTGCTAATCTAATCGACCGGATATGGTTGAGTTTCCAGTGAAGAACCATCAGTCTACTGCGTGTCATCATGCCGGCACCTCGAAAGAAACGATTTCTGTGTCGTTTACGTTTGGAAAAATAGAGAAAGAAATGAAAAATAATTACAAATGCGCCAACAATAAGATTCAGTAATGAACCGGGTCCGAGTCTGTGACATTAAAAGAAGTATACAACTTTGTGTTTCTTTCCTGAAGAACTAGAAATGTGCATTTTTCAGTGAGTGTTCTGATTGATTATTATTGTTGTTGTTGTTGTTGTTGTTGTTGTTGTTGTTGTTGTTGTTGTTGTTGTTGTTTGAGTCTTCAGTCTTTTGACTGGTTTGATGCAGCTCTCGATGCATCCCTGTCCTGAGAGAATCGTTTCATCTCTACATAGCTACCACACCCTACATCCGAGGCAATCTGTTTAACATATTATAACCTTGGTCTACCACTACAGTTCTTGTCCTCGACCCTTCCTTCCATAACTAAGCTTGCTATTTCTGGGTGTCTTAGGATGTGTCCTACCAACCTATCTCTCCTCTTCATTAGCAGTCGCCAGAAACATCTCTCTTCTCCCACTAGTCTTAATACCACTTCGTTTGTAACCCTAACCATCTGATCTTCATCATTCTCCTGTAACACCACATTTCAAACGATTCGATTCTCATCTTTTCTGCTGCACCAATAGTCCAAGTTTCACTTCCATAGAGTGCCACGCTCCATACAAAGGCCTTCAAAAATGACTTCCTAATACCTAAATCTATATTCGATGTCAACAGATTCCTTTTCTGTAGAAATGCTTTCCTTGCCTGAGCTAATCTACTTTTTATATCCTCTTTGCTTCGCCCATCACTGGTTATTTTGCTTCCTAAGAAACAGAAGTTTCATACTTCCTTTAGTTTCTCACCTGCCAATTTGAAGTCCATAGAGGTTTCTGATTTATTTCGGCTGGATTCCAATAATTTTGTTTTACATTTATTAATTTTCATCATGAATTCTTTCCTTAAGACGGAGTCCACACCATTCAAAAACTCATTCAATTCCTCAGGCGTGTCGGCCAAGATGACTATTGAATCACAAATCATCAACTGCTAACATTCGATCAATGTCTGGGTAAATACATAATTGATGCATACTTGAGTGGATGTCACCCTGACCAGGCTGTTGATTAGAAACAGGTGAAGACGACATTTCAACGACCTTTACAGCTCTTCCTCTACATGCATTACTAAATAGTTTGTTTACAGCTGATTCTCTGTTGATTGTCGTAAACCTTACACGTTGGCACTGTCAATATTGATATTATACAAACCGTATTACTGTAATACAAACAAGTCAAAAATTGACAATTATAATTGCGAGATATATAATTCAGTGTTTGGCGTTAATTACGTTCATAAACTTCTACCATATTTGACTTAAAGTTATGAACGGAATTTGTCAATAGTGCATCAGACCACTAAACTGGTTTCCGCCTAACATACTCGTACACACCACCATAATAATTTACATTAGAATATACCGTTCTGTTCACCAACTATATTATTCCACATATTAGAGAGTAATTATGATTTTAATGAAAATTAACGTAACAAAATACAGATGGTGTTGTCAATTCATTTAGAGGCTTTACAACATCGTGGTTATTAGCGCCGCGTGTTAGTGTGGTGGCTGTTGCAGTGTTTGTATTTGCAATGCAGGATTGGAAAGGAGGTGGCCGTGGCCTTTAATTAGGAACCATCCCTCCTTTTCCTAGGAGTAGAAGAGGGGAAACTATGGATAACCACTTATAAAATGGTAGAGATGGGAATCGAACCCACCGCTTCTTAGTTCTGCCTCACGAGGCTGAGTGGAACCCGTTCCTGCCGTCAGACCAGAATTGAATTTCTTGTCAGAGCCAAGAATCGAACCCCGACCTCCATGGACACAGCCAAGAATGCTAACCACTACAGCAGGAAGTGGACTCACAAAATACAGAATATTAGCTTGAATAATATTATGGAAAAGTATCGAATCATTGTTTATGAATCTTCAAACGCTGCAACAGTCCATTATCTCCCACCACTACCGTTAACGAGAGGAGGGAAGGCCACTATCAATCTCTAATTTTCGGGGTAGATGACCTCACTGTTCCGCCCATTAAAACAACAATAACTAACTTACTAACCTACTAACTAACTAACCTAATCTCCAGTTTTCTATAACGACAAGAAAACCTCGGTGCTGACTCCCATCATAAGGTAGAACGTTTGGTATTTAATAAAGTGGAGGGCAAAAAAAGTGATTTATCAATGGTTATTCCACTCACATAAATTGTAGTTATTTTAAGGGATTAGGACATCTTTATCATGAGCCCCGTGTACTTGCGTGTTTGTTGAGTTTGTCTGCTAAACTATATTACTGTGGTGGCCGTAACAGAGTGGGTTACTGTAATTATTAAGTCCTAGGAATGGATAGGTGAAATTTTGCTTCAATGACGTCTAAGTTTTTTTTTTCAAATGTTATATCATACGGCAAGGTGGTCATGAACTACAATCATCATTTATCACCATCAGTCCCATAAATAACATTCATTGAGTCTTGGTATTTATGAAAAGAATCATTAATGGCACCTGCTGTTATAATTCATGTGAAGTACTGAAGTAGATACAGACTTGTAATATGTAATTTTATGGTACAGTTATATTATTAATACAACAACATTTATTTCTGTTCTAACTATATTGCTTCTGTAAGAATTTACTTACTGTCTTGTTATCGCAGTTATTATTATTATTATTATTATTATTATTATTAGATTATTATTAATATTATTATTATTATTCCTTCGTTACGGCCAACTAAGGACCACGTCATGTCAACTGTTTTTTCTGCATTTTAATGTTAGCCCAGTACTCCTTCATTCGCAATCGATGTTGCGCCTTTCTCTCTGTCGTCCACGCCTTCCCGGTTTTTAGCTTCGGCTTAAGTTGAAAACTCCGATGTTTCTGAAGTTTCTCCCTAAGTGGGCCACGCTCTTGGATATCTTCACGTGTAATCCCAGTCTCCAACAGATCTTTCTCTACATCATTGAACCAGGCCCCCTTTGTCTTTTTCTCACGGAGAAAAGCAAACATTCTGTTGGATAGCCGTGTTGATTTCATTCGGGTTATATGTCCATAAAAAGAAATCCTCCTTTTCCTCATCACGTCCGTTATTTTCTCTACGTGAGTGTACAACTCGTGGTTGTGGCGTCTTCGGAAATCGCCGTGTTCTTTGACTGGACCCAGGATTTTCCTCAATATCTTCCTTTCCTTGGTCTCCAGTTTTTCCATTATGCCTTTTCTATTCATGGAGAGACATTCGCTGCATACAAAGCTTCTGGCCGGATGACCGTGCAGTAGTGCTTCAGTTTTGCATTCAGGGATATAGATCTTTTGTTGTACACATTCTTAGTTAGATGGTAAGCCATTTCAATTTTATTCAAGCGTGACGCAAAAGCCTCATTTTCGGTCATTGTAGGGTCTATCCATTCCCCCAAGATACTTAAATTTCACAACCCACTTGATTTTCCCATGATTCACTTCAATATGTTTTGGAGCCGTTTTGATGTTAGTAATAAATTCTGTTTTCTCGAAAGAGATCAGGAGGCCCGCCTTTGCAGCTTGTGTTTGAAGCTGGTTGATCTGTTTCCTGGCCGTATCCAACGAATCTGCAAAAACCGCAAGGTCATCTGCAAAGGCTAGACAGTCAATTGATAGGTTCTTATTCTTGTGACCAAGTCTGATTCCATTTTCGACTCCTTCAACACTCATTGTTTTGCGCCATTCACGGATAACTTTCTCAAGAACGCAGTTGAATAGTAGAGGCGAGAGACCATCTCCCTGTCGAACTCCTGTCCTTATCTCGAAGGCATTGGAAATCTCGCCTCTAAACTTAACTTTGGAAGTGGTGTTGGTGAGAGTCTGTTGGATGATCGCTCTGGTTTTGTTGTCTAGGCCGAACTCCTTTAGAATCTTAAGTAGGGTAGTCCGATCAATGGAGTCATAAGCTTTCTTAAAATCAATGAAAGTTACTACAAATTTCTTGCTCCTTAGTTTCAGATATGAAAGGATAGATTTGAGATTCATGATTTGCTCCACACATGACCGTCCCTTCCTAAAACCTCCTTGATAATCACCCAGTTCTGTATCTAGCTGTTCTTCAGCCCTAGTTTGAAGAGCTTTTGAGAGGATTTTGTAAGTTACCAGTAGGAGGGAGATGCCTCGATAGTTGTTAACATCTGCTTTATCGCCTTTCTTATGAAGGGGGTGGATTAAAGCAGAAGTCCAATCAGTTGGAAGTCTTTCGGTATCCCAAATTTCATGTATGATGTCCGTTAATTTATCCACTGTATTGTCACTAGCAAACTTCCACAGTTCAGCGATTATCGAGTCTTCACCTGGAGCTTTATGGTTCTTTAGAGATCGGATAATCTGTTTGACTTCCTCTTTCGTGGGTGAAGAGGAATCTGGGTGGACTTGCGCATGGTCATTAAATGTGAATATGGAACTTGGAGTCTCACAGTTAAAAAGGGACTCAAAATATTTTGCAAACACCTGACAATTATCTTTGTCGCTATAAACTAGTTTTCCATTGCAATCCCTGAACTGAAGACATGGAGGGCTATATTTCTTCAAGTTGATTTTAAATGTTCTATAGAAGTTGCGCATATTATTCTTAGGGAAATCCTGTTCGATTTGATCCATCTGTTTTTTATGAAAGGCACGTTTAGCATTGCGGATGGTTTTTGCTGCACTCGTTCTCTCATTCAAGAAGTCTGTCCAGTTGACTTGATTTTGTTGCGAATTCCATTTCTGCCAGGCATGCTGTCTCTTCCTTATTACTGCGTCACATTCACTGTTCCACCATGCATGCTTCCTCGTTTTAGTTAGTAGGACGGTCTCGTTTGCTGTCTCAACCAGCGCCTCTCGCAGTTGTTCCCAGTTCTCTGCATCCACAGTTTGTAGTTTTCGTGTAAACTCATTACCGGACGCCAGTTTTTCAACATCATATCTTTCAGTCTTTTTGGCTCGGAACCTCCGTGTGTTTCTCGGGAGGAGTTTGATTTTAATTTTAGATAGATAATGATCCGAGTCCAGTTTTGCATTTCGTAGAACTTTCACATTTTGAATTTCTTTTTGAGCTTTCAGTGCAATTGCGACGTGATCAATCTGGAATTCGCCAAGACTGGGATTTGGGGATTTCCAGGTCTTTTGTTTCCTGGGCAGATGTTTGAAAGCAGTGGATTTCATTACCAGGTTGAAGGCCCTACATAGCTCTATTAGCCGTTCTCCATTACGATTCGTGCTGTGATGAGCGGAGTAATTTCCAACAATGTTTCGAAATGTTCTTTCTATGCCTACCTGGGCATTGAAATCCCCAAGTAAAATGATATTATGTTTGTCTGGAATCTTCGATAAAATGTCTTCAAGTTCTTCCCAGAATCGATCAGTTCCTTCCGGGTCTTTCTTGTTCGCTACGTTGATCGGTGCATGAACGTTCACAATAGTATACATTTTATTTGTACTTCGAAAGGAAAGGGTCGAGACTCGACTGCTTACAGAAGTGAAATTTTTGATGGAGTCTAGAATCTTCTTGTTGACTACAAATCCAGTACCGAGTTGGGGAACCGTTTCTATAACACGTTTACCTGGCTTACCCTTGAAGATTCTGTAGCCTTCTGATTCAAAGGCATGCTCATCAGTAAATCGTGTTTCCTGAACTGCCGCAATTTGGATCTGATGTTCAGTTAGAGCATCCGTGAGTTGTTTTAATTTTCCAACCTTCCGCAGAGAATTTGTGTTAAAGGTAGCAAAGAAATTCTTGACTCTATGATTGATCTTTCGTGGAGTCTCCGATACCTCCAAGCATTTCGGTGCAAGCTCCCCAGATTCCGAAGGCTTGCATGCGTCACTCGAAGCGACGGTGGATTGGTTATTATTATTATTATTATTATTATTATTATTATTATTATTATTATTATTATTATTATTATTACTGTATTACTACATCTTCTTAAGAGTATTTAGTCTTGTGTACCTTGGTGTCGAAAGAAGAATTGCTATGGCAAAGCAAGCATTTCAGAGCAGGAAAAATCTATTGTTTAATAAGTGCATAGGAATTCAGACCAGAAATAATCCTTTTTAAACCTTTGTTTGGAGTGTGCTAACTTACGGATGCGTGACATGGACTTTGGAAAGCGAACACAATCGCGACTAGAAGCTGCTGAAATATGGTTCTGAAGAAGACTGAAAAGGGCCTGTTAGAGGGAAAGAAGTCTAATGAACATATATTGGACGATGTTAAACAGAAGCGGACATTACTTCATTCATTAGAGCGGAGGAGAACTACATTTCTTGGACACGTCTTACGGCATGATACTCTTCTCCAGATTGTCTTCGAAGGCAAGATGCTAGGGAAGAAATCGAGAGGTAGACCACGTCTCTCATACCTTAGAAACACAATCACTCAGCTGGGTTTTGCTTCCTACGCCACGATGAAGAGAACTACTGAAAATCGCGGACTATGGATGTAGTGACAAGGCTTAGCCTTTAGATCAAGATGATGACGATGACCACGGTGTGTAAGGAATTTGTGTAATAACCTGTGTTTATGTAACGACTGTAGCAGTGTGTACAACTTTAATTTTGTAGATCTAGGAACGAGGTAGGTGCCCAGAGATTGAAATAATACAGGGTCATTGAAAGATAATGCCTACCTTTTAAATAATTGCTATAAAAACACTATTACTGGTCATATAAAGGGTTTAGCCTTAAAATGCGTGGAAAAGATAACATTTGTTTCATACCTTACTAAGCTTCAATGTGAGCACTGTTTGTTGCTCAGCTGACGTCTGTGTGACAATGTGTGGTGTGGGTTATTCTTGACCAAGTTATTGGACATTTCTTTTTCGCTGAAAAAACGATTACAAGCCTAATTTACCTCGATATGCTTGACCAGTTTGTGTTCGCTCGATTAGAATATATCGGAACACAGACCGGGCAGCGTGTCATTCTTTTGCAAGGTGGGGCTCCGCCTCATTACACTAACTTCGCGCGGTACGGGATACACTCAACGCACGTCTGCAGAGCAACAAACTGTGCTTATATTGAAACTTACCAAGGTATGAACAAGAAATGTTGTCTTTTCCACGCATTTTAAGGCTAAACCCATTACATTACCTGTAAAAAAAATTTACAGCAATTATTTAAGATCTTGTAAAATTTCAATCCGGAGGTAAACTAGTCCCCCGTTCGGATCTCCGGGTGGGGACTACTCCAGAGGGGGTTAACATCACAAAAGTGACAAAGAGGAAATCTGACATTCTACGGATCGGAGCGTGGAATGTTAGAAGTCTGCTAGGAAGTGGAAGGTTAGAAAACTTAGAAAGGGAAATGGATAGGTTGAGGTTGGATTTGGTTGGGATTAGTGAAATGCGCTGGCAGGAAGAACAGGACTTTTGGTCAGGAGACTATAGGGTCATTAGCACCAAATCAAACAATGGCCAAGCAGGGGTTGGCCTCATATTGAGTAGGAAACTTGGACAGCGGGTGGAATATTATGAGCAATATAGTGAACGGATTATTGTAGCAAAAATCAATACTAAACCTACCTGCACCACAGTGGTACAAGTCTATATTCCTACCAGTCAAGCTGATGATGAGGATGTTGAAAAGGTCTACGAAGAAATAGACGAAATTCTGAGGTATATCAAGGGTGATGAAAATGTTATAGTAATGGGAGATTGGAATGCTGTGGTAGGAAAAGGGAGAGAAGGGAAGATAGTAGGAGATTTCGGATTAGGTGAAAGGAATGATCGAGGAAGCAGGCTGGTAGAATTCTGCACCGAACATGAGCTGGTCATAGCTAACACCTTATTCAATATCCACAATAGAAGAATATACACATGGATGAGACCAGGAGATACAGGGCGTTACCAAATCGACTTCTTTATGGTCAAGCAGAGGTTTCGAAACCAGATTTTGGATTGTAAAACATATCCTGGTGCTGACATAAACTCTGACCACAATCTGGTTGTAATGAAATGCAGATTAAAGTTGAAGAAACTGAAGAAAAGTCAAAAGCCAAAAAGGTGGGCAATAGACAGACTGAAAGTAAAGGATGTAAACGAAAGATTCAAGAAGAGTATAAAGGAAGGACTAATCAAAACCCCTAAACAAACTTCAATTGCAGACGAATGGGCACTTTTGAAGAATGAAATAACAAAATCAGCAGAAGAAAACATTGGTAGGAAGGAAAGAATAGGTAGAAAACCGTGGATCACTCAGGATATACTAGAATTGATGGATGAAAGGCGGAAACACAAGAATCTAAGAGATGAAAAGGGGAAAGCAGAATACAGACGTCTGAGAAATGAGGTTAACAAGAAGTGCAAGGAAGCGAAAGAAGAATGGTTGAAAGAGAAATGTGCAGGTATAGAAAATTGTCTGAAATTAGGAAGAGTAGACACAGCTTATCGAAGGATTAAGAATACTTTTGGGGAAAAGAAGACTAAGTGCTGTAATATTAGGGACACAAATGGAAAGCCTCTAACAGATAGGGAAGAAAAGGTTGAGAGATAGAAAGCTTACATAGAGTGCTTGTATAAGGGAAAGGAGATCGAGAATCATGTAATGGAAAGGGAGGAGGAAATTGATGAGGATGCAAAAGGAGATTTAATATTGAGATCAGAATTTGACAGAGCATTGGAGGACTTAGGCAGGAACAAAGCACCAGGCATAGATGATATACCGATTGAGTTGCTACGCTGCACAGGAGATGAAGGTCTGATCAGGTTATTTCACTTGGTGTGTAGGATTTATGAGACAGGTGAGGTACCCCCTGATTTCAAGAAGAATGTAATCATCCATATACCAAAGAAAGTGGGAGCTGACAGATGTGAAGATTACCGTACAATCAGCTTGATTACTCATGCTTCAAAGATCCTGTCTAGAATAATTTGCAAGAGGATTGAAAGCCAGATAGAAACGGAGTTGGGTTAAGACCAGTTTGGTTTCAGGAGAAATGTAGGAACAAGGGAAGCTGTACTAAGTCTTAGGCTGATTTTGGAAGGTAGAATAAGGAAAGATAAGAGAACGTTCATGGCATTTGTAGACATAGAAAAGGCTTTTGATAATGTTGATTGGACTAAATTGTTTGACATTTTGAAATCGATTGGAATAAAGTACAGGGATAGGAGGGTGATATACAATCTGTACAGAAACCAGACAGCAGTCATTCGAGTTGAAGGACATGAGAGAGAAGCTGGTATTCAGAAAGGTGTAAGGCAAGGCTGCAACTTATCACCCATACTTTTCAATCTTTACATTGAACAAGCAATGAAGGAAATTAGAGAAAAATTTAAAGTGGGAGTGAAGATTCAAGGAGAAATAATTTCAACTGAGATTTGCTGATGACATCGTCATCTTGGCCGACAAGCCTGAGGATTTGAATGAGTTTTTGAATGGTATGGACTCCGTCTTACGGAAAGAATTCATGATGAAAATTAATAAATGTAAAACAAAAATACTGGAATGCAGCCGAAATAAATCAGAAACCTCTATGGAGATCAAATTGGCAGGTGAAAAGCTGAAGGAAGTAGGAGACTTCTGTTACTTAGGAAGCAGAATAACCAGTGATGGACGAAGCAAAGAGGATATAAAAAGTAGGTTGGCTCAGGCAAGGAAAGCATTTCTACAAAAAGGGAATCTGCTGACATCGAATATAGATTTAGGTATTAGGAAGTCATTTTTGAAAGCCTTTGTCTGGAGCGTGGCGCTCTATGGAAGTGAAACTTGGACTATTGGTGCAGCAGAAAAGAGGAGAATTGAAGCATTTGAAATGTGGTGTTACAGGAGAATGATGAAGATCAGATGGGTAGATAGGGTTACAAACAAAGAGGTATTAAGACGAGTGGGAGAGGAGAGATGTTTCTGGCGACTGTTAATGAAGAGAAGAGATAGGTTGGTAGGACACATACTAAGACACCCAGGAATAGCAAGCTTAGTTATGGAAGGAAGGGTCGAAGACAAAAACTGTAGGGGTAGACCAAGGTTAGAATATGTTAAACAGATTGCCTCGGATGTAGGGTGTCGGAGCTATGTAGAGA
The DNA here is from genome assembly GCA_946902985.2 of Meconema thalassinum. Taxonomy (NCBI): domain Eukaryota; kingdom Metazoa; phylum Arthropoda; class Insecta; order Orthoptera; family Tettigoniidae; genus Meconema; species Meconema thalassinum. Next base: position 1,323,798,592 of record OX336388.2, on the reverse strand, counting down.
TGAAACGATTAGCTCAGGACAGGGAGGCATGGAGAGCTGCATCAAACCAGTCAAAAGACTGAAGACTCAAACAACATTTAAGATCTAGGCATTATTTGTCGATGACCCTGTATATCATCCCGAGATTTTCCTGAAATGTCCCCCAGGGCTCACATCTAGCGGGACGTAGGTTGGCGACCACGGGACCCCAGCTGAGTCCGGCATTGCTTTAACTTACTTGAGCCGGGCTCCTCTCCGTCTTCTTTCCTGTCGACCTCCCTTGGTCAACTCATGTTCTTTTCCGACCCCGACGGTATTGGGGTATCCGAGGCCTAGTGAGTCTTTCACTTTCCCGCCTTAATTGGCCCTTGTCTCATCTTTCCGGATCCCTCCTTCTTCGAGGGGTCAGATCACTTGTTTCTTTTCATTAGATTTCCCTTTCTTTTTAAGATTCCCGCACTGTATCTCAATTCCCTTTCGCGATTTTTTTTGCATCTACACTACATTTTGTACGTATTTTTAGCCTATTTTCATTTTATGAAAAAAAACAGGCTTATGAGATCACCTTTTGTTCGTGTGTGTCCCCCTAATAACTTCTAAACGGCTGGAGCGATTTAAATGAAACTCGGTAAGATCACAGCACCAATCAGGCTGACCCCGACCGTGCCCTTTAAATTTTATTGTGTCTCACCAATCCAACATGGCGGCTGTGCAAAATATTTCACCAGCATTCAGTATCTCCGAAACTATTACCGATATCACCCTGGAATTGTGTACGGTGATAAAGGACACAACTGGAAGTTCACCTATGAGACTTTCCAAAACCTGGTAACTACAAAACCAACGTGGCGGTCAAGCGAATTTGAGACTTTTAAGTAGACTTTTCTCGCGATTTAACCATCCAAACGTAATGAGACTTGGTACAGCAAATGTGTACACACATTTTAATGCACTGGCATCTAAGTTAGTTCAATTGTTTACATAACCTCAATATGGCGGCTGTGCGAAATATTTCACTGGCATTCTATATCTCCGAAACATTTACAGATATCAGCCTGAAATTTTGTGCGGTGATAAAGGTCACTGGTACAAATTAATCTATGTAATTTTCATATACCTGCAAAGTACAAAACGAACATGGCGGCCAAGCGAAATTGAAACATTTTAATAGACTTTTCTCGAGATTTAACTTTCTGAGCGCAGTGAAATGTGGTACAGTAAATGATTAAACATATTGTAATGCACTGGCATCTAATTTAGTTCAATTGTTTACAGAACCTCAAGATGGCGGCTGTGTGAAATTTTTAAATTAAGTTTTTATTTCCTGTGTCGTAATAATGCGATCGAAGTGAAAGTTTGAATAATGAAGCTACGCAATAATTTTCCTTTAATGATACATAACTCTATGGCCTATACATATATCAATCCAAAATGGCGAGCATCCGAAATATTTGGACAGTTCTCAATATCTACGAATCTTTTACAGCAATCGAACTGATTTTTTTATGTTGATAGAAGCTATGAACATAAGTTCACCTATAGGAATTTCAGTAACCTGGTGATCAAAAATTCAACATGGCGGCGACGCGAATTATAAGTATTTAAATGGACGTTCTTCGCGATTTAACCATCCGAGTGCATTGAAACATTGCACGTTTTATGCTTATACAAATGTTAATCCACTGGCATTTAATTTATTTCAATTGTTTTCATAACCACAAGATGGCAGCTGTGCTAAATTTTAAAATCTCGTTTTTACTTCTTGTGTTCTAATCATGCGATTGAATTTTGAATACCACACGTACACAATAATCTTCATGTAATAGTACATAAATCAAAATCTAACCTGGCGATCATCTGAAATATTTAGATGGTTCTCAATATCTACGAATCAATCACAACCTTCAAGCTGAAATTTTGTATGTATATAGAGGCAATTAACATGAGTAGGATATATGAAAATAGGCTGTATAGTTCTTCACGGAACTACTTGTTTAATCTACGTTGCATTTTGTGAGTTTTTCGATCTAAATTGCATTTCGCGAGTGTTTTCATCCTCAATTGCATTTTGTAAAGATTGTCAATCTAAATTGCTTTTAGTAAGTCTTTCAATGTAGGAGCAGGACATTTTAGTGAGTATTTTGAATTTCAATTGCATTGTGTAAGTATTTTCAACCTAAACCGCATTTCGCAAGAATTTTAAATCTAAATTGCATTTTGTATGATGGGCATTTTGCAAGTATTTTGATTCTCAATTGCATTTTGTGGGTATCTTGAATCTAAATTACATTTTGTATTTTCAATCTAAATTGCATTTTTTAAGTATTGCCAATTCAAATGAGTAGTTTAAATCTACCGTACATTTTGTCAGCATTTACAATTTCAATTGCGTTTTGTAAGTATTTTGAATTTTCAATAGCACTTTGTGAGTATTTTGAATCTGAATCGGCCTTTTTCAATCTAAATTCCACTGTGTATTTTCAATTTCAAATGCATTTTGTAAGTATTTTGAACCTTAATTGCATTTTGTACCTATTTTCGATCTCACTTGAATTTTGAATTTCAATATTGCATTTTGTAAGTATTTTGACTTTACATTGCATTTTGTACGTATTTTGAACCTAGTCTACACTTTTTGCGTATTTTTCAATCTATTCCTTTTGTGAGTATTTTCGTTCTAAATTCCCTTTTGTATGTATTACCGCTCTCCATTTTGTGAGAAGTTTCAATCTGAGTTCCTTTTTGTAAGTATTTTCCGTCTCATTTAATTTTCGTTCTGGTTTCCATTTCTTTGTGATTTTCGCTATCACCCGGACCATTAGGGGCCGATAACCTAGATGTTAGGCCCCTTAAAACAACAATTTTCATCATCATTATTTTCCTGAAATGAGTAGTAAGTACAGATATCCCGGTGGAAGATACCACTGCGCACTGTCAACGCCGCATTTCTAACTCCGAAACGCCAAAAGTTAGCTGCCCAATTCAAATGTGGACCGTTCCCTAGACGGCTTGTTTACACCGTTACGTACATAGAAAGTATGGCAACAGTAGTGACCCCAATGTTAGGAGCTTCAGATATACCATTCCCTTGAATGAAAATACGATGTTTCACTTGAATCCGTGCATCCATGGAAAACGTCTAACCTCTTTGGATATAACTGCCACATGTCTCTAGGGAATTGGCAGGACGTATTGCATGTGTGTGTTAAATGTATTCAGATTGCAAGCTTCAAAATTGGTTATTTTAACAACTTGTTCGTACTTTTCATCGAAATAATAAACACTAGTTTGGAGAATATAGGTATAATGATCGGTTAAATTACTTATTAATTGATCAAAATAAATAATTTGTGTGGTAATTCAACCTTGTGCAGAAAATCGAAAAGCAAACTCGTTGCCAAGCAACCACTGTAGGAACACACATGAATTTTATGAACATTACCAGTGAGTAAAATGTTCCTCATAACCCGTATGTACTATAAATCATGAACCAAGCTTGCCTTGGTATGAAATGGAGGTGATATCAACGTTCTTTACGGTTCATTATACAACCAAAGCAACGCGCGTTTGGCTCAACTCTTATTATACAGGAACTCAAAGAAGGTATGGGTTCACCTGCGATCTGCCAGACAATCAGAAGTTGGTACCGGAACGGCAAGAAAGAAACTACGGTCACTTGTTTAATCTACAACCACAACATATGAAAGCATGAATGCAATTCTTGATTATTTAACGTTTTTTCCCTTGTCCCTCAGATACTATTTTAATACTGTATTAATTGATAATAACCTATTGAGATATAGAAACTGACATCAATTGAATTAAAAATATTTTGGTAGGATATACGGAGAACTGTTTTGGCGTTTGCTTTGCCACCTGTGTGTTATTACTATTGCTAAGATACGTCATCTGCAAATTATTATTATTATTTCTGTATGCGATGGTATTCGCTTCCATAGCAGTTATCTGTTAATAACAGCGCATGGCACATGTACAGGGTCTTTCATATAAAATAAGAGCGCCAAGACCCCCGGCTTTAAGAGTGTGTACAGTCCTATATGATGCAGCGGCCTTGCTAGCGTGTGTACAATGCTGAAATCTTACTTTAGTTAGTTAGTTAGTTAGTTATTGTTGATGAAACCGAAACCCCTACTTGTGCTAATTTTGTGAGAGATTTATTCGGAGACCGTTCAAGATTCTCGCCAATGTCATCTAGCTCATCCTCTGTTAAAACTGTTCGTGTGCGGGCATGTTTTTTTTTTGAGCACCGAGCCAGTAGTGTCAAACTTATTTGCAATTACGTGAATCTGTGCTAGTGAAGGTGGCACTTCATCAGGAAATTGCTGAACAAATGCATCACGTACCCGCCGAGCCGACTCGTACTTAAGATAAGTTTTACATAAAAAATACGATAAGAAATACGATGTTGCAATGATAACTGTCTCACCATGTTAGCACTTGAGGTTTAGACTGGCGACTGAGCAACTGCACGCTTATTGCAAGGTCAAGTTTGGTAATGTCAATCTGTTATTTTTATACAGTCCATCGGAACTTAAAAAAAACAGCCATTGTATGTACAATGAGCGCGCTTTCAATACTATAGGGGTTTCGGTTTCATCAACAATAACTAACTAACTAACTAAAGTAAGATTTCAGCATTGTACACACGCTTAAAGCCAAAAGCTCGGCCAAAGTGACCGCAGCTACGGTTAACAAAGCCGCCGCTTGGCACTCTTATTTTATATGAAGGACCCTGTATTCACCTCAGTCGTCCATTTCATGTGCTGACTCGGTCTGCCTGCTCCCATGGCCTCCTGAAGCACAGAAGAAACACTAAGTACAGGTGTAGCGTTGGATGCTGTTAGGAGGCTACTATCAACATCGACTATAACATGTTCGGGGTGTTCCCCGATCAGGGCCCGCCTGTTCAGCTCCTGATCACAATCGGCTTGTATGTTGTCACCCCTAGCGATGGCTCCAAGGGTGGCCCGATGCTCCTCGGGTAGCAGCCTTTTAGTTCCACTCTTCGTATTTCGTCTCATCATGATGATGGTGTACCTTTTATACCTACGGCCAGGATGTGATTTTGACCGCCCCTAACATTGTGATCAGACGTCGTTAGCAGTCACCCGCTGCGGACCAGACGGTTCTGCAGTGAGTTTGATTTTGGGTTTTTTCATCCCCTAGGCAGGTTGCCTTCACTACGGCTGAAGAGTCCTGTCTACCCTAAATGATTAATAGTCTAGTACTCATTTCTTTTTAATTTTTTCCGATGGTGTTGAAGCTGTTATCTAATATGAGTATGAGACGAGCTACCCCTGTCCTGCATTGGTGCTATCAGTTCTTAATCAACCTCTTGGTGTTAAATATTCACACAATTCACCAAAGTTGAGCACATACAATCAGTATAGAAATGCATACTTACTGTGACAGGAGGGGGCGAAAGCTGCGCTAATAAACTAAGGATACAATTTTCACTCGGAGATGCGGGGTTTCATTGGTGTCACATCAGCCAATACTTAACTTGCACAACGTTTGAAGCATAACACCATCCAACATAGATTTTGCAGCAATATTATTATTATTAAATTAAATCAAATTAAAACACACAGAAGAAAACACAGTCATAATAAAAACGGCTAGACTCACTATCATAGGACTCTACACAAACCCAGCTCAATCAGTTTAAGATACAGTTGAACAAATAATTAAAGCAATTTCAATAACAAGGGAAGAAGAAAATGTGATCTTGGGAGGAGACCTTAACTGCAGACTGGACACGCCTGACAAAAAACAGCTCTGGTTTTGGAAATTTTACAGGAAGAAGGGTTCACCCTAGTCAATAAAAAGGAAGAAAAGACTTACCTTGCACCTAACGGATCCAGTACAATAGACCTGATCTTCTACATAGGAAAACACATTAAAATAAAATCACAAGTAGTGTTGGATCGATCAATAGTCGCCCCACTGAAAAAACACCTTCCAGTCCACACCATATTTGCCTTATCAGGAGACTCCGTATCAACGAAAACCTGTCACTCTCACTTGATCTCAAGGAAGCTGAACAATGACACATTAAAAAGGTAGAAACACTTCTAGGAAATGTTCCTAGCCTAATAGAAGAAGGTCTGCTCCAACCTGCACTGGAATTCATGCTGTTGTATATACATAATGCACAATTACCAAAGAAAACACGAACAGCTCAGCCATGGTTTGACGAAGAATGCTATCGTACGAGGAAAGAAGCCCTCCATCTCCTTCATAAGGCGAAACATACAAATACACCTGACGATCTGAAAGCATATGCACAAAAGAGGAAAGAATAAAAGAAGCTAAATATACTCAAAAAAGCAAACTACACGGAAGCAGATGCTCAAAGACAAGCGGAAGAAGCCCTAAGTGACCCCTTTATTGCAATCAAGAGGATATCCAGAGCAGGAGTGACAGGAATCCCAATGGATGTTTGGGAGCAACCTTTCACCCATATTTACAACAAGAACAATTTAGAACAAGCTTACGAAAAAGAAGAGACATCAAACTTAGAATTTGAACCAATAACCGAGGACGAAGTAAGATGCACAATCCTTGAAACTAAAAGAAGGGAAAGCTACAGGACCAGACGAGGTGTTCAACGAAAACCTCCAAGGCACTTTTGAAAAACTCGCCCATCTGTGGACGAAGATGTTTAACAAATGCCTTGCGTCCGGAAAAATATCAGAGGACTGGAGAAAGTCGAACATCATCTTGTTATACAAAGGAAAGGGAGACATAGAGGACCTCAACGCATACAGAGGAATCGAACTCGAGAACAACATCTGTAAGATATTCTCCAAACTCCTGACAAAAAGACTCTACTCCCTCACAGACGCCATCATCCCAGAAACACAGTTTGGTTTCAGGAAGGGAAGAGGAACCCTTCATGCGGTTGGCAACCTCCTGGAAGATATTCAAAACGTTCTAAGACACCCTTACAGGAGAAGGCAGCTGCTGCCATCAAAGCGATCTATGACATTAAGAATCCGACAAGACTAGCACTAGACACTGCAATAACACTTTTCTACGCAAAGATAATGCCTATCTTGACCTATGGCATTGAGCTCATATGGAACAACCTGGCAAACAGAGACCTACTGACCCTTGAATGTGTTAAAGCAAGATACCTGAAGAGAATTTTAGGCATATCGAAATACACTCCTTCAAGACTGGCTTATGAGCTTGCAAAAACGTGCTTCCTCATAGAAGACTTGAGGTTCCGACAACAGCTGCCAGCGACCAAACAAGAGTCAGACCTACTTCGGGACAGACAAAGCAAGAGATCGGACATCTGGCTCGATTTCTATACAACAGATGCGATGCAGGATAGGAACTGGACGGGAGCAAACAAGGACCTACGAAGCGCCATAACTTGGCTCTCAGTGCACGGTTTCCATCACAAAATGTGCACGAGGAACAGTTTTCACGATCCCTCACCAGTGTGTGTATGCATCCTCTGCGGGAAAGCCTGTGAGCGCTACCATTTCACTGTATGCCAAAAGGGCACAAAATCACTGAATATAGCAAAGAATAATGATATTTGCATGCACATGTAATCTAAACTGTTATACTCTATGGCCGTTCGACTGCAATAAAGTTTTAATAATTATTATTATTATTATTATTATCATTATTATTAATATTATTATATTTTACAGCATTAATTATTTAATTATACAAAGATAACTATGCACTCATAAGTACATTTCTATTTTGATACTCAATTCAACTGTTCAAAATTATTGCTTTTTGTGAATGTTATTTTAGGAGATAAGTCACTTTAAAACAGCTCTATATCGTCATTAATCACCTCAGGATAATTTTAGACAACTAGGGAAATGATACGGGATAATCATGCACTAAAGCAAGTGTGTATTCGGTATCGTGATGATACAGTGCAGTGCAATTAAATACTTTAAACTGCGGCACCATCAAATGGACTTTCACTAAGCACCAATAATTACACGTTATTTACGTTAATTAAATCGCTTTAGTAAAAAAAAGTGCATCAGTGGAATAAATACACGTTATTGGGGTGGTCATGATTACGCCGAGGTAATGTTCATAATACCGAGAGCGGTGTTGTGGCTTTAAACATGGGGCTTAGAGAGGAACATGGCTCCAAAATATTGTATATTAGCTACGGTATTAATAAACAGGAAATACTGAAATGCGTGTTATTACTTACCAAACATTAAGGGGAAAATATACTCTCCACCAATGAAACACAATGGGATTTAACATAAAGAAATTAACAAGGTGGTTTTAACGTACCGTATTTCGTATGACAGCTACGAGACCACATTGGGAAATATTTTTAGCGTGAATTTATCGTATGAAACATAAGTTTATAATTTTATTAATGCAGCCAATGCCCATTTATTTTTCTCTTCAAAACGAGACAGGGAATGGATTTTCCTTCCAAACATAAACTCATGCAACTCAGCATCTTTTCTATGTTTATGCCATGTCTTGTGTGGGGCAGTTTGCTACTCCTGTGGGGGTCCTGGCACGGATGAACCAACTTGGTGTTCCCAGGCGGAACCCCACAAGACACGGCATACACCTAGAAAAATTGCTGAGTTTTAATTCACTGACCGTAAAAGCCAATATACCATCAACTTATGGGTTAACTGTTTCCACGTACAGGTGTGTTCATATCCCAAAATTACTTTTGATCTATATTAATCAAATTTGATAGTAAGTTATTTTAATATTCGAACACATCAACCGTGCCTTTCAAATTTTCGTACAATATGGCAACTGCGTGTAATATTACACCAATATTAAATATCTCGGATCCTAATAGGGCTATTATAGTCTGCTTTACAAAAGATGCTCGGCGAAAGCTGTCATCCGCTTGAAGGGTGAGGTGAGGAGTGGAGACGAGAGGGGTAACGGTCTCCATAGCAACAGCAAGACATTTTGCAATGTACACCGACACAGCAGTAAGCACATGGTTTGACTCAGTGTGTCTTCACTCGTCATGGTCATTAGAGCGCCAGGAAGGGGGGCTAACTTCCCCAGTATTTGTGTCTTCCTGCAAGCCTCTTGGAATGTTATGAGTCATGATCTACCTCAGTGGCAACGCAGCATTTCCCCACGTGCTAACTTTGACAGCTGTCAGCGATCATTATTGGTAAATCAGAGTATAGCTTGAATTCTTTTACCACGCTAGAGAACTATAGAACCAGTTCACATATGTTACTTTCAAAACTGTGGAAAGCATGAAAACGAGATTGTGATACCGTGAGTTTTCAAAATTCCATTGCTTCTTCTAAGGGACAGAAGATTGTAACGTTCGAAATCAGAGCAATCATGAAAAAGAAATCTGCACAAATTTTGAAAATGCAACTCCCTTCTCTCGCAACATATTAGTCCTAAAATTCGTGATTCGATGTAGGACTTAAAGGATTTTTACTGATATACGTTTCGAAATCGTAAGAAGTAACGTACCAATATGGTGCTCGTGAGAAGTTTTAAAATTCAATTGCTTTCATTTTATGGCGAACTATTTTCCTAGCTCAGTGAAACTTGGTGTAACAGATACTGTACGTGATTTGAACTAAACAGTATTGCGTTGTATAAACATTCCACAGGATAGTGGCCATTCGACTTTATAAAAGTATGTTTTATTTCACATTACAGACCACCTCGTGGCGTAGTGGCTATCATTGTTGGCTCTCACCCCAGGGGTCTCGGTTTCGATTCTCGTCTCTTGCCAAGAAAATTAAAAGTCTTGGTATGGTCTGGTGCGGGGTCTCCCAACATCGTGTTGCTAAATGGCTACCTGCCAGATTCTATGGCAGGAGGAGTGGAATTGAACTAGCCACCCTACCGCACGTAAACTCCGGATCAAAACACGAGTGAGTAATTGACACAGCCAGAGACTCTAATCGTCTACATTTCTTGTGGATATGGCACTCGTTGATATTCGTTCTATTGCACCTATCGTTATGTAGTGAGCCATGGATACTTGATTTAACTGAGATAGAAAGATGATGATGATGATGATAATTGTTGTTTTAAGGGGCCTAACATCTAGGATATCGGCCCCTAAGGCTTTGGGTGATCGTGAAGATGTAAGCTATAACTAAAACTATCTACGAGCTTATATACTAGAAGAAGAAATGGAAAACAAAAGGAGAATAAGGCAAGTAAAGGACAGGCGGAAAAGAAATGCCCTCAACGCTCGAAGAATGTGGATTGAGGGACTTGGAAGGAAGGAGAGCCATAAAAGGCAGATAGGAAAGTGAAAGAGTAGAGGGTCTGCCCCACAGGTAATGGATAAAAGGGGGAAACCGGACCCAGCTCAGGAATCCCTCAGGTTCACCAACTCCCGAACTCACCAGCCGTGAGCCCCTGAGGGTGTAGCAATATCTAGGGTGGACCAGAAGTGGTGGGGCTACATACACCCTGCCTCCTTGAGGGCCTTGAGCAGAAGGCAGGAGATAACAGGAAAAGAAAAAGAAGGCTAACCCCTCGCAGAAGGAGGGTATGAGAAAAGATGAGGCAAGGGCCAACTAAGGCGGGAAAAGAAGTGACTCCCTAGGCCTCGGATACCCTAATACCGTCGGGGTCGGAAGAGAACAAGAGTTGACCAAGTGAGGTCGACAGGAAAGAAGACGGAGACGAGCCCGGCACAAGTAAGTGGAAACAATGCCGGACTCAGCTGGGGCCCCGTGGTCGCCAACCCACTTTCCACTAGATGTGAGCCCCAGGGGGGTGAGATAGAAAGGATTAGTATGGTATGCAGTAATTTATGGCAAGATCCCTTCTGTAGCTATTTAGTGGTGGATGTCAATTTAGATCGTAATTGTGATAATGTGACCTTCTCTAACTTCAGCACAATACGGGCTCAACCCTCTTTACAGGCCTACGAGAGATACAACATGACAACGGACACGTAGCTGAGTGTCCACATAGTGGCTGCGTCTCTGTGTTTGTTTCAGGTGGATAAGGTCTGATTGGGCTGGAGTGGTTCATAGGATACAGGTAAGAGGTAGTCTCACATCTGACCAATATTTGCACATTTTGTGGAGTATTATGGTTCCAAGTGTAACAACGCTATCCGAATGAGGTAATAAGTTCGTACAAAACAACTCGTCCATTCATACCAGAGGTAGCATTCAAGAATAATTTCTTGAGCAGGCAACATTCGACTCGATCTGATGGGTCCCTCTAGCTCCCGTTTTGATCCCTACTGACCTCACCCACCGCAAAGTTCACACGATGATCTATGGGACTGGGGGCGTGATAATGCAGTAGTTAAGATCTTACCTCTAACCGAGGCGGATCGGGTTCGTTTCACTGTCAATGCATGTGAGGTTTTAGAAGTGAAATATCGTCACTTGTGGTTCAGATTCTACGTGAAAATGGAGGTCCAGTGGCTCATAATCCTGAAATTAACAGTCACTCCTTTTTTCTGTGAGACATTATGTTATTTAAGTTGTATTTGTATTGTTCATTATGTACCAACTGTATAATCTGGTTAGATGGAAGAGAGGGCCCAATGGCCCTAATCTTGCCAGACAAAATAAATCTATCTGTCTACACTCATGGAAGGATAATAGCTCGTTGAGTCAATGCAGTATCACCATTGGCTCGTCTTTGAAGCGATGGTTACTGGTCGATGTATTAAATTTATCTTTTTGCAGTACTAACAAATTTTCTAGCCAAGTGCAAGCTTCCAAAGGGAAAAGAAAGATACACACAGTATATAGTGTTAAGGTAGCACGTAACACACTAAAGCGTCAAGAATAGTGCCTTTAGTGGTCATCGAACCTTGGTCGCTACAGTCATGATCACTCTTCCTCTGAACAAGCTGTCGTTCTCAACAATTCAGGTAATATCGTAAGATTAGTGCCTGCTATGTTAGGCACGTGAAATATTCGCACGTAGCAACGTGCCCTCTTCCCTGTCAATACGACCACATCACAAGCATTTGGAGAGAATACGAGTACAAAGAGACTCAACTGTTTGAAATCCATAGTAACCCCAAATATGATCGCATATCTCCACATGTTGGGATTACCATGAAGTGATGATGATGATGATGATGATAATTGTTGTTTTAAGGGGCCTAACATCTAGGTTATCGGCCCCTCATGGTTTGGGTGATCGTGAAGATGATAATGAAATGTAAACTATAACTAAAACTAACAACTAACTTATATACTAGAAGAGGTAATGGAAACAAAGAGAATAAGGCAAATAAAGGACAGGAGGAAAAGAAATGCCCTCAACCCTCGAAGGATGCGGATTGAGGGACTTGGATGGAAGGAGAGCCATGAAAGGCAGATAGGAAAGTGAAGGAGGAGAGGGGTCCGTCCCAGAGGTAATGGAAAAAAGGAGGAAATCCGGACCTAGCTCAGGAATCCCTCGGGTTCACCAACTCCCGAACCCACCGCGGTGAGTCCCTGAGGGTGTAGCAATATCCAGGGTGCACCAGAAGTGGTGGGGCTACATACACCCTTCCTCCTTGAGGGCCTTGAGCAGAAGGCAGGAGATAACATGAAAAGAAAAAGAAGGCTGACCCCTCGCAGAAGGAGAGTATCATAAAAGATGAGACAAGGGCCAGTTAAGGCGGGAAAGGAAGAGACTCCCTAGGTCTGGGATACCCTAATACCGTCGGGATCGGAAGAGAACAAGAGTTGACCAAGTGAGGTCGACAGGAATGAAGTCATAGAGGAGCCCGGCACAATTAAGTGGAAGCAATGCCGGATTCAGCTAGGGCACCGTGGTCGCCATCCCACGTCCCTGGAGGGACCATGAAGTGATCTAATAGCTGAAATCAACATTCATTTCTAGAAAGAGTTTATCAGTCTCTAACAATAACATGCTAGGGTAACGATGTGTAGCAAAAGTAATTTTATGTTCGACCCTGACTATTATATGTCAGAAAACTGTACTATAAAGAGTCTCATTATAACACTATTTTTCATTATGGAACAGTTACTCCCACCAATCAGGACTCAAGAAACAGTTGTTTGACCAATTAGATAATTAGATGCGCTGAGTTCGACGGCCTTCTAATTTAAATTTCACTGCCTGGCTTAGTGTCATAGTAGGGTAATCGAGGAGTCCATGGTCAAATACAAGGCATTCTGTGTGTCTCATGCGCTCTGTTCAGTACATAAAACTGGCGAAATCTCGACAGATATTTATGTATATTTATGTTCGAACACAAAATAGTTATTAAAATTATCGTCGAACATAAACAGTCGTATGCAACTCGCCTATAATGGTAATTAAGACACTCGCATACGCTCGTCTTATAAACGTACTCGTGTCTTAATTATTGTCAGTATAGGCTCGTTGCATAATGTACTAGATTATAACAGTATCCGAATCCAAGTATCCAGTATGGTAAGCCTACGCCTTTTCCCTGAGATAAGTAAAAGTTATCTCTTCAAGCTCGCTGAACTGGTACTAGGGTTCGAAATTGACACATCTTGGGTGACTTCTATGTCAACGATGCCATTCCAGTACCTCAAACCGGGCGATGTTGAGTAAGGCCCACGGCCAGTGATGCCCATAGAAAAGGATGATTGAGTTGGTCCAATTGTCAGCTCGGAGGGAGGTTCGAGTTGGTCCCACGGAACTGCACCAGAAGTTGAGGACAAGTTTGAGTGGGATCCACGCCCAACACATTCCTCTACGGCAGGGCTTTCCACACAGCGCTCCCCGAGCGCTAGTGCTCCGGCCGCGCTCTAAGCCAGTGCTCCGAGCGCTTTGGTGGAAGGTAGATTTGGAAGTGGTGGGAGTAGCTTGGCTGGCTGAGCAGGCTGAAGTGAGCAGTCGATCCATCAGTCGCTAGTCTAGCCCAATTCGCTTTGTTGACAGCGTGTAAGTAAATCAGTTTCGCAGTGGTCATGACTGAACATCATACAAAAATAGGAGTGGTGAAGCAGCAGCCTTTAAAGCAGAATGCGAAATTTCATTTTTCTGTACAGCTTATAAATGTTATAAATGCCAAATGTTTAGTGTGCCACAGAGCTCTAATTTGTTAGAAAGAACACAATTTGTTGTTGAATTTTCCTCTCTAACATGTTCACATTTCAGTTTGGAATAAATCACAATATTCTTTACTTAACACTTGCGTTCGTTCCCAGCACATTCCATACATCGGAGTACCATTCGATTTGTATATGCGGTATATTTGTTATGGAAAAACAGACCTATTAATATGATGTTAACAATCCCACAAGAGCCGTCGGCCACACGACTGTACGTATCTAGCCAGCGTGGTCCGAACATCGTCCGTCTCCTCGCTGTCACAGTGTAGTGGTGGTAGGGGAAGGAGCGCTAGTCTGACTGCCCTGTACTCCCCGAGCGCAATGTTTGGATGGCCCTGCTCTACGGATTATCGTCGACCCTAGGTTAGGTATGCTGAGGTTATTTAACATTCATCAATGTTTATTATAAATACAAAATTAAGACGTTATTACAGTAGCCTAATCATTAAATGAGGATGTAGTACTGTAATTTCAATATTGTCTTTGATATTGAAATGCAATTTTGATACTTGTTAACATCAAGAAGGACACTCAAAATAAAGACGAATCCATGGATTGCTATACAGTCGTAGGCTGGCCAAGGCTCCATAACTTAACATAACGAAAATGGTTGTTTGGGTAGATTATGTAACAAAATGGGTCTTGGTCACATTGTGGTCGTTACGTTTCATATCCGGACGTCATTTGTATCGCATGGTAACGTTATTGGGCCATATAACGTTATTCTGATATTGGTTATCGTAGAAACGAAATAGTATTGTCCGACAGAAATAACGTTATTTGAATAAGTCTCTCGAAAAATATCCCCTAATACCGTTATTCGGACTAATAACGTTCTTCGGATATCAGTTATCGTAGAAACGAAATACTAGTGCCCACCTGAAATAACGTTATCGGAATACATATCTCGAAAAATATTCCTCCAATACCGTTATTAGTATTAATAACGTTATTCGGATATTGGTTATCTCAGGAACGAAATGGTAGTGCTCACTAGAAATAACGTTATTTGAATAGATCTCTCCAAAAAAATCCCCCAATACCGTTATTTGGACTAATAACGTTATTCGGATTTCGGTTATCGCGGGAACGAAATGGTAGCGCTCACTATAAATAACGTTATTTGAATACATCTCTCGAACATTATTCCCCCAATACCGTTATTCGGACTAATAACGTTATTCGGATATCGGTTATCGCAGGAACGAAATGGTAGTGCTCACTAGAAATAACGTTATTTGAATATATCTATCGAAAAATATTCCCTCAATACCGTTATTTGGACTAATAACGTTATTCGCATATCGTTTATATATTACAAACGGCATCATCGATTGAGAATGGCACCATTTTGATACATTTTGCGTTGGAGAACTCCATAGAGTAGAAAGAGTGGAAGTGTCACTTTGCGACCTACGTCGTGTTAGGTTCTGAGTTTAGCCGCGAGGTTAATAAATACTCGGAAGTGCTTACCGTGATAGGGTATTGTATTTTTAGCCTACTTTTCACATTTTGCAAAAATGAGGAAAAAGTAGACTTATGAGATCGATCTGGGCAAATGTCTGTCTGTCTGTCTGTCTGTCTGTGCATGCCCCCCCCCCCTTATCAACTCCTAAACGGCTGAAGCAATCAAAACCAAATTTGGTAAGAGTAAAGATCTATATCTGAATATCTCAAGGCCATGAAAATGAAGTCAGTGCTACCAACTGCTGAAAAACCGCAATTGAAATTTGAGCTCCATGTTGGATATCTTGGAAGGTATGCATGTCGTGCCAAAATTGGCACATAATTATATAGATAATAATATTTCAGTTTAATTTCATGAAGCCAATCATCTTAAGCCAAATCCCAACAAGACTCAAGTATGTGCATTTCACTTAAGGAATAGAGAAGCTCGGCGGGAACTGGATGTTACATGGCAAGGCAAACATCTCCAACATTGTCCAACACCCGTGTATCTAGGTGTTACTCTTGACCGAACACTGTCCTTCAAGAAACATTGCCATAAGACCAGGCTGAAAGTTAGTTCACGGAACAATATTTTGAGGAAGCTCACAGCCACCACCTGGGGGGCAAGTCCTCACGTCCTAAGAACTTCTGCTCTTGCTTTGTGCATGTCTGCTGCAGAGTACGCTTCACCTGTGTGGAGTGCATCCAGTCACACCAAGCAGATTGACATTGCCATCAACGAGACCATACGAATCTTGTCGGGATGTATGAAGCCTACTCCAGTCGACAAACTCTACCCGATTGTTGGAATAGCTCCCCCAACTATCAGAAGGGCTGTTGCTGCTGATGCAGAGAGGGCGAAGCAGATTAATGATCCCCGTCATCCACTGCATAATCATCAGGCTGTTGTCCGTCGACTGAAATCAAGAAAGAGTTTCATCGCCAGGACTCAACCACTGGAGGGAACATCGGAATCTAACCGCATCTCCAGGTGGAAGAGCAAGCTGCCGCCGGATATCCCTGTTAAGGAAGAGCTAGCCCCAGGAAATGACCTGCCTTACCCTGTTTGGAAATCACTTAATCGTCTCAGGGTAGGCGTCCCTCGTTGCAAGACCAACATGCAGAAATGGGGTATCCTTCCAGCTGATGGAGACACGTCCTGCGAGTGTGGAGCAACACAAGACCCAGCCCACCTGCTCATTTGTCCACTACTAGAACAACCCTGCACTACCCAGGACCTGATCGAGGCAAACAACAAGGCCATCGGAGTTGCTACATTCTGGAAATGATCGGACACGGAAATGAATGAAATGAATGAGTTTAATTTCCAGGAGGCCATACATGACAGTGTTGGAAAAATGATTCTAAGCATGCTGATAGGTCAAATTTTTAAATTAATAGAACTTCTACACTATCAATTGGATTTCAACCAAATTTCGTATGTAGTCTACTATGTGTACAAAACCAGATATCACTATGCGTATTCTTAAGAGCAACCAGCTGCTGACAACTGTTGATAATTGCTGTCTCTACGTTTTTTCCCTTATAGTAATATATCAGAATGCATGCAAGCCAACAACTCTAAACTTTGCACACGTACAGTACCTGACATTCTAGATTAATTTGGAGTAACTAATATTATGCCAATGCCGCTATCATGATTCTAAGCCTGATGATAGGTTCAATTCTAAAATGCATGTAACTTCTATACATACAAATGGATTTCGTCCAAAATTGGCACAACAATAGATCATAATATGTTAGATTATTTCTGACCAAGACATGCATGACATTGCTGCCAACATGATTTTACGCGCACTGATATATCCAATATCTAACTGCATGTAACGTCCACGTTATCCATTGAACTTCAATCAAATTTTGTATTCTGTACCTTAAGAGAATATATTGTCACCAGGGCTTCCAACTGTAGTGCAGGTATATTTCGAATTAATTAGAAATTTTGTTATTACCAACTTAATTTCGTCATTAACGTAGATAGTTCCATTTAGATTAAACATAGGCATGAATCTTTAAGTTTAAGAAAAATAGGCTCCTTAGTTTGTCACGGAACTGCTTGTTGAACTTGCGAAAGTGGCGAATGTCCGGAAAAACACTCATAAATGCGCTTTTGAAGAAAGGAACAACAGACCGACACCACTTGAAATACATAGGCCAAGGTGGATAGCAAACGACCTGAAGCTTAATAAAGATCAAGTACTAGCGAATCAACTAGACAACGGGGAAAATTCAGTGTACATTAAATTAGTGTACACCTTACTTTATGAAAACATACCATCTCGACATGAAGGTGTGAAATCCTTCCGGCAAGCTAGCGGTAACACCACAAAGATAACTATCACTGCTTCAGACTCTTTAACAAAACGTGTGCGTGTCTGTTTAATCTCCTTCCGAAGTCAACAATGAAAGGCTCTCCCGCGTGCTTTCTACGCATGGAGTTGTCAAGGACATACGGATGGAGTGCTGGAATGAAGTATACGAACTTTCTGCTGTAAGTAATGGCATATACGTATTGTAACAATTGAACTTAAATACCCCATTCCATCATATTTGACGGTCAATGATTGTAAAGTTCTGTTAACATATGAAAGACAAGCTAAGTATTGCTTTTATTGTAAAGAAACCTCCCAATTACAAATAGACTGTCCGAACAGAAAGAATCGCCCGGTACTTCAGTCAGACAACAAACCTACAGCACGGTGCTGGGCGAGTCAGATGGGAGTAGTAAGCTAAGCAACACTACCGACATGGAAACTGCAGTACCTTCCCCTGAATATCCAGCCATATCAGAGGCCTTTCATAACAGGCCCCATTCTACAAACACATATAGCATTGCGGAAGTAACTCAACCATCAGATAACGTAGCTGAAACATCCCTGACTACTTTACATAGCAATGAAGAGGGAACTGTGACGTCACGATCGGACAGCACGGGGAAGGGACACTCCAGCAGGCAACACAGCAGTCTGTGCAGCAGCCAGATACTATTAATACTAAATGTCCCGATTTTTAGTTTGTAATTCCGACACCACGTAGCAGCACCAAAGTGAGGCAATTTCTCTTGAATGGAAGCTCGTATTTGCGATGTCAAAACCCAACACCACCTAGAGAGGTGGTGTTGCAAAACCACTATGTATACTAGAGTGCAATAGAATTGATATCAATTCAATGCATTTTCCAAAATGTGAAAAACAAAGACGTTATTGGCAGTTTTTTATATTTCTGCTTAAAATATGAAAAAAAACTGGTAATACGAAAACGGAGATTTATTTCCTGATTCCAATGCATTTTTCATAAATAAAATCGGGTGAATGGAATCGTCGGCATTAGTTTGGGAATTGTTTTGAAAAGGGTGGTAGGAGTAGCGGCGCGGCTATACAAGATCTCTAGCGCAAGGAAAATGATGAACACGCCGAGTTGACGAATATTGTAGTTCGGCGAGTTACATGTACAAGTGCCTAGGCGTGGAACAATATCTGAGCAATAAAATTATAGTAATGTCACGCTTATGTAACGTTGACACAATGTGTTTATACAGATACTTTCTTACTTCCTCAAACATTCTTGTTCTTGTTCTTGTTGATAATAATACATTGTAGGGGCTTGGGACATCTTGGTCATCAGTCCCATGTAGTTGACTATGTGTGTTACTGTATTAGAGCCAGGGATGGGGCAGGTGCCCTGAGTCTTCAAGTAAGGTACTATCTCGGCATTTACCTGGAGGGAGTGTGGAAAACCCTGCGAAACACAAGACACAACTGAACTTCAGGTGCAACCACAATGGTAGGTTGATTGACAGGTGAACTAGTCAATGAGTGATGTTGGACTGATGACAGTTTCCTAGGAAAAAAATCATAAAATAAGAAGGAATTTCTGAATGGCAATAAACATCTGCTGTAAGAAACATTGTTTCAGTTCCTTACCTTTTATTTCGTTCAATACGCCAATACACAAGCTCTGCTGGGACTTTTCTTCGTTTTCTGTGAGCGTACAAAGGAAGTGGATATTTATGCAGGACGCTTGCACATAGAGAACATGCGCTTGACTGTCGTCAGTATCTATGGAGACCAATTTTCCATTTTCACAATGGCTACGTCTTACTTTTCCACACAACGCATTGTTTCCGTTTGAATACGAACTCTCTTCTCTGAAAAAAGTTGTCACTGAATAGTTCGTGGTCTTGTACTCTTACAATTATATAGTAGAAGTTCAAAAAAAGACTAAACCCGTGGCGCGACAGCCGTTGAAGGGCCTAGTTCTACCAAGCAACCGCTGTTCAGCCATGTAGCTTGCAGATTGTGGGGTGACGTTTAGTCATCCAACTTGTACAAATAAATTTAAAGTGAAATCAAAACTGATCAGTACTTTACACATTCTCTAATGCAAGCGTAATTTCAAATATAAACTAGGGAAAAAATCTTATGTAGGCCTATGTGTAGAGGTTTTTCTTAGGGCCTGGTTTCCTTTTCTTGGTACAGTACCTACTGTCGACCAAAATATTATGTGCACTCGAGTTTGAAGGTTGTTTGTGAAGTAACCAATAGACCTATATAAAATCCACTAACATAATCATTTTCTTCGTTCTATTTTACGTTAGTTCATGTAGGTTTGGAATGTTTTATTTATATTTTAATTTTTTATCGCAGTTGAAACACGAAAGGTGACCGTTTTTAAGAGTGTTTCAACCATGCGTCACATTTAATAATTATTATCTCACAAACCCGTCATCAGATCGAATCCAAATTTTAGCACAATATACATTGGAATGTTGTACATAACAGGTTTATTAATTTCAACATTTTGTGTGTTCAAGAACGAATTTTGTTATCATTTTTGTAAGGTAACTATTTCTAGGCTCGGGGTCGTTGTAAAATGTAGTTTTTGGTTGCGTTGTAATCCTTATACATCAAAAAGTTATGTTGTATGACTGTGGAATACGTAAATTAATTCACTTATTTTATATCGGTTTGTATTTATACGGGGAATTAAGACATGGTTCACCAGCTAGACGCTCCGGGATATTCTGTACAGCGTTGCTGATATGGAGCCCATTACTTCCGAGCGAAGCGTGCCTTGACGCGTGATGGTGCCCATCTTGGCAACGCTGTACAACTTTTACAGGAGCGGCCAACTGGTGAACCATGTCTTAATTCCCCATACAAATACAAACCGATATAAAATAAGTGATTTAATTTACGTATTTCACAATCATACAGCATACCTTTTTGATGTATAAGGATTACAACGCGACCAAGTACTACATTTTCAAACCAACCCGAGCCGAGAAAAAGTTACCTTACCAAAATGATAACAACTTTGTTTCTTGGCCATACAAAATTTTAAAATTAATGAACAAGTTATACAACATTCCAATGTTTATTGTGTTAAAATTTGGAATCGATCTGTTGACGGGTTTGTGAGATAATAATTCTTAAATATGACGCATGGTTGAAACACGCTTAAAAACGGGCACTTTTTGTGTTCCAACTGCGATAAGAAATATTAAAATATATAAAAAAAATCCAAACCAACATGAACTAACGTAAAACAGAACGACGAAAATGATGATGTTATTGGATTTTATGGAGGCCTATTGGTTACTTCACAAACAACCTTCAAACTCGAGTACACATAATATTTTGGTTAATGGTAGTCGCAATTCCCCCTGGGATTTAGTGGTATGCCCTTGAATCAGGGCTGGCATGCGAAACGAAATGTTTGGGTGTGGGGGCGAATATATTTGAATTTCGCCGTGAGCGCGATACTCGGGAGCGAAACGACAATGATTGTCGACGGGAAATTAAATCGAAGCGAAACTTAATTCGAAGCGAAATGACATAGCGAAATCAACGCGAAACTTAATAGCAACGCGATATTACATTGTACAATTGAATAAAATTTCACTCACGGCGCGAAAAAAAAATCGTTACAATCTTTTAATTTCGCTCCCGGCGCGAAATACAATTCATTACAGACTTTTAATTTCACTCGCGGCGCAAAATAAAATTCGATACAGACTTTTAATTTCGCTTCCGGTGCGAAATAAAATTCGTTGCAGTCTTTTAATTTCACTCCCGGCACGAAATACAATTCATTACAGACTTTTAATTTTACTCGCGGAGCAAAATAAAATTCAATACAGACTTTTAATTTCGCTTCCGGTGCGAAATAAAATTCGTTACAGACTTTAAATTTCGCACCCGGCGTGAAATAAAATTCCCAAACGGTATTTAGTTTCGCCCTCCGATGTGAATTTAAAATGAATGGAACATTTCATTTCGTTGTTGAAATTAAAATGTATTCGTTTCGAGAGTGAAATTATGTTCTGAGCGATGTTCAAAGTCCTGACGTTGGCAGCAGTAGCAGTCTTATTACCGTTCACCGCCTGCACAATCTGCAGGGCTGCAACAGCAACGTGAGTCATTCTATGGACATCACTCCAGTAGAGGAGAAAGTCAGTGCTATGGCATCAACATCACCATCGTCGTTGACTGCACCTCGGACTCGTGGCTGGCCCTCCCTGACGTTCATAACGCAATGGGGCAACAAGTACCTTAACTTGTTCTATAGCGAACAAGAAGACAAATGTGCTGTGTGGACAGACATTCAAGATAAGTGACGAACTCCAATTACAATACAAATTGTCAGTTGTAACTCTTCAGTCAGTCAACACTAATTTGCCCAATAACTGGGAGGGGTACAATGTATTCACAGTAATATGTAAATAACATTATTTGTATTAGTTTATGGTCACGATTATAATGCAGCAATTTTAGTGATCTTAAATCTAATACATGTATTTTTTTTTTTAGGAGTGTTACTTACATCTTATATACTTTGTACCCCACCCAGTTATCGGGTAAATTAATGTTGACTGATTGAAGAGTTACAAATAACAGAAAATCGTCTGTGGTAGTACCGCGGCGTATATGGAGTTCTGTTTCGGAGGCGGGTTACTCGAACAACAGGGTTGAGGGGTCATTCCTCTCATTTCTACATTCTTTATTCTTAAACTTCCGGAAATTTGGGGGGGGGGGGGCTTGGCATTCCTTACTACTTCCTTCTTACCCTCAGCGCATTTATACTGACCATGGCACGAAAGCAAACCCCTGTGCCACGTACAGTATTTCGTTTCGCACTGAAATTAGTTTTGCGTCGCCTTTCACTATGTTATTGTGCTTAGAATTACATTTTGCTTCCATTTTAATTTTCGCGCTTACAATCAATATCATTTCGCACCCGAATATCACGCTCATGGCGAAATTAAAATGTTAACGCGTCCACAACCATTTTGTTTCGCATGCCAGACCAGATTTAATTTCAGACATGAAATGATATGTTCCATGCATTTTAAATTCACGCAAACTAAATGCTGTTTGGGAATTTTGTGTCATTAAAATAAACCGAGGCACTACATCCCATGAAAGGCCTAGGCCAACCAAGCGACCGCTGCCCAGGCATCTGCAGATATTGGTCAGCGCATCAGGTTCCCTCGGCCGTTAATCTTGGTTTTCGTGACTTTCAGACAGCTACTCTCGACGCTGAGTGCACCCCGTTCCAACCCACACGTCCGTCTCTAAAATCGCGGAAATCGAACCCGGGGCCTCCAGGTGAGAAGCAGGCACGCTATCCACAACACCATGGGGCCAGCAATTTTTGTCATACCAGGAGCAAAATTAACAGTCGTTAAAAATGTTATTTCGCTCCGGGAGCAAAATTAAGAGACTGTAGCGGTTTTCATTTCGTGCCAGGAGCGAAATGAAAAGTCTTGTATCGAATTTTATTTCAGGCCAGAAGCAAAATTAAAAGTCTGTAATGAAATTTATTTCGAGCCGGGAGCGAAATTGAAAGTCTGTAACGAATTTTATTTCGTGCCCGGAGTGAAATTGAAAGTCTGTATTTTTTTTTATTTCCCGCCGGAAGCGAATTTAAAAGACTAACGGTTTTTATTTTACGCCAAGAGCGAAATGAAAAGTCTTTAATGAATTTTATTTCACGCCAGGAGCAAAGTTAAAAGTCTGTTAAGAATTCTGTTTGTAGCCGGGAGCGAAATTAAAAGTCTGTAACGGATTTTATTTCACGCTGGGAGCGAAATTTAAAGTCTGGTACGAATTTTATTTCGCACCGGGAGCGAAATTAAAAGTCAGTAATGCATTTTATTTCGCGCCGGAAGCGAAATTAAAAGACTAATGAATTTATTTCCCCTCTGCAGCGAAATTAAAATTCTGTTACTAATTTTATTTTGCGCCAGGAGTGAAATTTTATTCCTTTGTACAATTTAATTTCGCGACGCTAATTTAAATTGATGATACATTTCGTTTTGCATGCCAGTCCTGCCATGAATCGGTTTTGGTGGTGGCTCCATTTTTCACCTAAAATGTAAAACTAACTGCACTTGATGACCGTAATGCTCTCCATCAGTCGTACCTATATGTACATCGTACATGTATATGATCTACCAGAGATACTGTCCAAAAATAAATTGCCGAAAATAGAACACCTAACGAACACTAAAAATAATGGTGTTGCAGGCAAAATAAACTAAGTAAAAAGTAATTAAAGGGATCGATGAACTAAAACCAGGAAAAACAACATGGAAAATTAGAAGTCGTAAGTACAAACTGGTAAAATTTCAAAGGATCACTCAGAAATATCCAGAACTGAACAATAATTCAGAACTAGCCATCACAGTCACAGTCAATCGCAACATCGGACTAGATGCTCAGGAATCCCATACCGTCAGGTAAGGGGTAAGGTCATCACTCTCTCACTTGACTTTCGCTCCCCTTTCCTGCTGCTTTGGTGGCCTTGGTCGAGCTTGTGGCGCGCCGTGGCCGCCTGCTTTAAGCGTGTGTACAATCCTGTATGAAATATTACCTTATAAAAGATGCTGGAAGTGTCGTCCTTCCTGGGTTATACAGGCATTGTATCCGGTAACCACATTTTGGCTCACGCGAGTGAGTTCTGCCACTGTAATGTTTATAATTTTGTATTTTATGTTCTTTATTGAGCACTGAGTCAGTAGGCCTAGTGGAAAACTTATTTACAATTACGTGAATCTGTGCTAGTGAAGGTGACACTTCATCAGGAAATTGCTGAACTTACCCACCTGGCCGACTCGTACTTAAAATACGTTTTACATACAAAAATACGATGTTGCAATGATAACTGTCTGAACATGTTACCATCTGAGGTTCAGATTGGCGACTGACAACACCTGCACGCTTATTGCAAGGTCAAGTTTGTACTATGCGCACGCTTTCAATACTACAGCAGGGGGCCGTGGGGCGCCAGAAACTCGGCCAAGCACGCTGCAGTAGAGAATAACAAAACCGCCGCTCGTCGTTCTTACTTAATATGAAAGACCCTATATGTAGACCATAGAGTTATGTACTATTAGATGACTATTATTGCGTAGGCTCATTATTCAAACGTTGACTTCTATCGCATGATTGGGACACAAGAAATAAAAAAATAATTTTAAAATTTTGCACAGCTGCCATCTTGAGTGTATGTAAACAATTTAACAAAATTAGATATCAGTTCATTACAATGTATATAAACAATTGCTGTACCAAATTTCACTGCGTTCGGATGGTTAAATCGCCAGAAAAGTCTATTTAAATGTTCAAATTCACTTGGGCGCCATGTTCGTTTTGTAGTTAACAGGTTTATGAAAGTCACTTAAGTGACTTTTATCACCGTACAAAATTTCAGGGTGATATCGGTGACAGTTTCGGAGATATAGAATGCCAGTGAGATATTTCGCACAGCCACCATGTTGAATTGGTGAAACATAATAAGCTTTGAAGGGCACGATCGGGGTCGGCCAAAATAGTAGGCCTACTATGACCTTACCGAATTTCATTGAAATCGCTCCAGCCGCTTAGATTTTATTAGGTGGGGTGTGGGGGAAGAGGGGGAGGAGTGGGGATGCACACCAAGGCCCGGCGTAGGTGCGTGACGTCATGTCATGTCAGTAGGTAATCTGTGTCCTTGACTCTCCCCGCCTGCCGCTAGCTACGTGTGCGAGTGAGCTGTGTATAGTATGTCGTGGTACCCTGCAAGCCAGGCAAGTGCTTTTTGGGCCATATGACCCAGGCGCACACTGTCTACGCTGGAACTCTCAGTTCAGGGGCGCGTGGCCAGCCTGTCGCGGCTGGATTTCTCGAAGTCGTTCTTCTCTTCTCTTCATATTATTATTATTATTATTATTATTATTATTATTATTATTATTATTATTATTATTATTATTAGACTATTATTATTGGCAATAAAATGTTATTGGATACCAATGGACTACGTCTCATACTGTTCCCGAGTACATTGTAGATCAATACTCTTCTTCTTCTTCGTCGTTTGGGCCTACTTAGACCACGGGGCTCGAATCTCCTCGTCGCTTTGTCTTTTCTCTTCTTCCAGTACATTTTCATCATCTGACTATGAGCCAGCTTTCTTTCCTCCGTCCATGGTGGTCTGCTGACTCCGGTGTTCTTCCTAGCTGTCAGTGATACAGAAAAAACTCCCTGTCGGATGGCTTGCCGGAATTGTTGGCGGTCCTGTATGTAATTAAGTGGGATCCCTAGGTGGTCTAAATCCGTCCTGACCGTAGAGATCCACTTGGTCCTAGAAGCCTTCCCTCTTCCTGCCACTGTGAAGATCTTACTGGTGAGCCGGCAAGGGATCATGCGGGTCAAGTGTCCCTAGAAGGCCAAGCGCCTCTTTCTTATACAAGTAACAATGTCTTCTTGATGGCTGTAAAGCTCATCATTGTGCCGAATTCTGTAGGTGCCTCCCTCTTTCCGTATAGGTCCTAGTATCCTCCGCAGGATCTTCCTGTCCTTGAATTCAAGTTTTCTGAGTGGGCCTTTCCTGGCCATCACGAGGCATTCTGAGGCGTACAGAACAGATGGTTTTACTACTGAATTGTAGTGTCTGAGTTTTAGGTTTTTGGAGAGGAACTTCGATGCGTAGATGCTGTGGCAGGAGTGGTAGGCCCTCTCGAACTTGGTGCACCTGGTATCTATGGCCAGATTCTCACTCTGGTTTGCCGAGATCCACTCTCCTAGGTACTTGACCGCAGGGACTTTTCGGATGAAGACTCCCTCAAGTGGAATTGTGGACGGGGCTTCCTTGATGTTAGTCATGAATTCAGTCTTCCCAATGTTGATCTTAAGGCCAGCCCGAACCGCTACATCGTGAAGACTCTGTAGGTGCTGAGTAGCTTCCTCTATAGTGTTGGTCAGTATGGCGAGGTCGTCGGCAAAGGCCAGGCATGACACATGAAGGTTATCTTTCTTGTATCCAAGCTGCAGACCAGTCCTTGGTGTTAGTCGCACCATCCATTCCCTTATGATCTTCTCCAGGATGCAATTGAAGAGGATGCAGGAGAGTCCATCACCCTGTCTAACTCCCGTCTTGATGTGGAAGCTCTCGGATAGTTCACCTCTGAACTTGATTTTAGATGTTGTGTTTGTCAAGGTGGCCTGGACTAGTTTAAGTGTTTTTTCATCAAGGCCAAATTCTCACAAGGTGGAGAAAAGACTCTCTCTGTCCACCGAGTCGAATGCCTTCTGAAAATCCACTAAGACAACTACCCAGCGTTGTCCCCCACGACTCTTATAACTGAGGATGATCTTGAGATTTTGTATCTGCTCTGGACAAGATCGATTGTTTCGAAAGCCGGCCTAGTATTCCCCTAATTGAGAGTCTAGTTGGTTAGTGACTCTGGATAACAGAGCTTTCGAATGAACCGTGTAGGTAACCTGCAATAAGGAGATACCTCGGTAATTGTTGAGGTCAGTCTTGCTTCCCTTCTTGTGTAACGGGTAAATTACTGCTGATGTCCACCCTTCCGGTAGGGTCTCTGTTGTCCATATGTCTTGTATGATATGTTGGATGCTCTGCAAGGACTGTTCATCTGCGCATTTCCACATCTCTGCTACTATTCCATCTTCACCTGAGGCTTTATTATTTTTCAGGTTATTGATTATACTCTCTATTTCCTCTCTGTCAGGCGGTTGAGAATCAGGATTCCTGATAGATGGTTCATGGAAGATTAATCTTGCACTAGGTTCTTCTGTGTTGAGGAGCTTCTGGAAATAATCTGCAAGAACGGTGGTACAATCGTTGTTATTTAGTTGGATCTTGCCGTCTGGTCCACGAAGAAGTAAGGTAGGGGCAGTGTACAGGGTCGTCTGTTTCTTAAGACCCTTGTACAGGTCTCTGGAGTTGTGTCTCTTGAAGTTCTCTTCTGCCTGTTGTAGCAGGGTGCGTAGGTATTTCCTTTTAGCTCCACGTACAGTGTTCGCTGTTGCCTTTCTTTGCGTGATGAAAGCCTCAAGGTTGAAATCATTCTTGTACTGGTTCCAACTGATCCAGGCTCGACGTCTTCCTTCTATGGCCTTATCGCAATCTGTAGTCCACCAAGGGTGTTTTCCTTTATTGGACATAGCGGGAATAGTTTCGTGAGCGGCATCCAGTAATGCTTTCTGGAGGGCTGTCCAACCTTCTTTCTGTGTATTCATCCGAAGGGTTTGTTGGAAGTTACAGTTTTCATCACGTAGGCGTTGAGTATTGAATCGAGGTATTCTAGAGCTCCTTGGTGGTTTTTCTACCTTTCTCAAGGGTTGAAAATTAGCTTTGACTAGTGAAAGGTAATGGTCAGAATCTATATTGGCTCCTCTCAGTACTTTGACGTTCTGTATCTCCCTGTGATATAGTCTGTCTATAGCCACATGATCAAGCTGAAATTCACCTAGCAAAGGAGTTGGGCTTCTCCAAGTCTTGGCTTTCCTAGGTAGACGCTTGAAGGCTGTTGATTTTAGGACCAAGTGGTACTTGTCCACAGAGTTCTATGAGGCGCTCACCGTTTCTATTTGTTCTCTTGTGGGCTGGGTAGGGACCTACTATCCTTCGGTATTTCTGTTCCCTGCCGACTTGGGCATTGAAGTCCCCCATGAGTATAGTTGAGTGGTTATGTGGAATCTTGTCTAGCATTTCTTCTAGGGAGTCCCTGAAGTGTTCCACTAACTCGAGGTATTTCCGGTTGGTGTCATTTGTGGGTGCGTGGAAGTTCACTATGGTATAGGCTTTGTTACGAGATCGGAATGATAGTGAGGAGGTCCTTCCGTTAGGTGAAGAAAAATCCAAAATGTGGTCAACCATACTGTGATGTACGGCAAAACCTGTGCCCAGGTGAGGGACTGTCCTCATCACTCTTTCACCCGGTTTCCCCTTGTAGATCCTATACGCACCTGACTCAAATGCATCCTCGTCCATAAACCGAGTCTCTTGGAGCGCTGCTATCTTTATTTTGTACTTGTCGAGCACTTCAAGTGTTTGCTTTAGCTTACCTACCTTAAGAAGGGAGTTAATGTTGATTGTAGCTAGGTAGGTGAGGTTTCTCTTATTCTTCTCTTGTTTGTGTTAAGGTAATAGGGATGGAAAACATGAAAGTGCAGGTTCCCCAGACTCCGAAGACCTGCATGACCCATCCTGAGTGGGGGTGGATTGGGTACCACCTGGGGTAGATTTCCTGAGTGAACGTTTCTTCATGCTTCGAGTTCTACGAGAATTGTAGAGGAATGGTTACCTAAAAGGTAACGAGTTTTTAACTATCAAGGTAGTAAGCCTTGAAGCCCTCAGCACTGATCAGCTCACCGACCCAGCTTCCCGCTGGGATTAAGGACCCAACCTTTCACTGGGTTGCTCGGTTTAACGGGGGCACCTCGTGTAGGTTACGTGCTGAAGTTGAAGTGAAAGAGGCTATTTGGGTTCTCTTGCTGAACCCAATATATGACGCATTTCACTCCCATTTGCCAGAGTCTCAACGACTCCTCCCAGGTCAATTCCTGCGACCCAGATCAATTCTCTATTATTGAATGGATTCATTTGATAGCAAAATTATGCCATTTACACTTAAGTTAGGCAAACCCAAACACGATAAGTTATTAAAAAATGTTGATGTTGTTTATTTCCCTTATTCGAAACGTACCACAAGCTTTCAATTCTCTTTGAAGCCTATCGTTAGCTCTAAACGACCTGTCTTGTTATGCCGATGGTTACTTCACATCTGATGGTGGGGTCCAGCATAAATCTTGTATCCTTCTTACGACCAATAACAATTATTATTCTATTGTACTTTTGCTTCTAACACGAGGAAGACACGAAAACATGGATCGCGTAGCATTTCTGAAATGTTACAGATGCATCTTAGATCTATGTCGGTGATTCCCTTCTTAATTTTGGTGTTTGAACGGAGCTAGATTATCAGACACTCCACAGTGGTTGCAGCATACAGTCTCACACAAGAGCAACCTTTGCCTCCACCTATTTGTGCTTGACTACTCCCTTTCATGTGTACTTCTGGATAAGTTGTTCTCCATAAAATATGGTGATTAGACACTTTCGCAATCAACCAGCAAGTTCATTTTGTTTTTTCCATACATCCGCTTCAGGCTTAATTCTCAAGTATTCCTTTGGTTCCTAACTAGTAAATCACCGTCTTCATCGTTACCACCATCTTCATTATCATCACCGTAATGAAAACCTCAGTCGTTGTACACACACAAATTACGCACCATGTCACCTTGCCTTCAAGCAATTCTTGCACTCTCTGTATATATGTGGCACGGTGTCCCTACATGATTATTACTATACTTTGGATATTCATTCACTGAAAATTGCGAAATTAGCTTCGAGGTTTTCCTATGCCCAGAACAGAGAATGCTATGAAAATCAAATGTTCTTAAATACGATGTGTGGATTACATATAAATATGCAATTGAATTAACTCACGACGGCTACTTGTAGCATTGGCCTTTGAGAATATTTTACGGAAGCTATTCTAACAACTCTACGAGGTGATTTTCTCTCAGAGTAGCCATATGAATGTTCGAATTGCAGAATAAGAATGTAGAAGAAAAAAGGAAAACTTGTGCTCACTGACCTGGTGCAAGTCCTCAAAATGAACACACCTTTGATGACTTAGGTATCATCGATACCATTTCAGTACCTCAAACCGAAATTAAATTTCTTGGCAGGCCAGGGAATCAAACCCGGACCACCGGGGCGACAGCCAAGAATGTTAGCCGCTACACCACAAGGTGATCTCTTTCATTGTCAGCGCAATCTATTTCACTATGCCATGTAATTTCAGCACGAACTATAATAGTACACCTTTCTTCGTATTTTTGGCATTACATTGCCCCTGGTAAGTTAGAAAGATGGTTCGCATACCATAACCAAAGAGCCGAATAGTTCTAAAAACCAACAAACAACCGAAAGAAATACCGACAAGCAGGAGAAAGACAGACAATAGATTTTGTAATTTTCAGAGCAAAATTGTTTTACAATGAAGAGCACTCTTGGTCTCCATACTGTTGAAATAATGAAAATTGTCCTAAAACTTCAAAAGTTAGAAGGATTTCATGTCAACTTGCTTATTTTGCCGTATATCTTATGTGTAGGTAAATTCCATGAGTTATTGTTTCAGGCGATGTTGAAAATACGAATAAAAGACATAAATTACCTCAGATTGCGACGGAATATTTTTCAGTTTAAAAACCTGATAAATTTACTAACGCACGTTTCTCGAATTCACATATCCCTGAACAGCACCAATCTAATCAGTTGGTGAATTCAGAATCGTGTTATTGAAATACTGTAGACTATAGCTTTATAGTCCTAATGTAGTTTTTTTGTTCTACCCGTAATTATTGAGGTTGCTATGCGGAAGGGGATATGGTGAGACAGTTTCCTTGTGGGAATGATATTACGGATAGATGCCCTTCATGACGTCAATCTAATGAGAGGATTTGATGACAAATGAAATTAATGAGGCAAGGTATGAAATGGTTGTGTGTGGTATTTCGAGTTCGGTGTAGTCTGACCATGCACGTTAGCGTGTGTAGCTACGTCGGCTGGTTTGTGACATTATGTAAACACATTTTAAAAAAATATTTTAACACTCCTGATTCCATACCGGCCCTGTTACTGTCACATGCATGATTACCAATATGCTTGATTCCATTTTTAGCCTACTTTTCACATTTTGCAAAAATGAGGAAAAAGTAGACTTATGAGATCGATCCGGGAAATTGTGTGTCTGTCCGTCTGTCCGTCTGTCCTTCTGTCTGTCTGTCTGTCTGTCCTTCTGTCTGTCTGGCTGTATGTGTTTCCCCCCCTATCAACTCCTAAATGGCTGCAGCAATCAAAACCAAATTTAGTATGATTAAGATGTGCACCGGAATAGCTCACGTCCATATTTGAAAATGATGTCAGTGCTACCAACCGCTGAAAAAAAAACGCACTAGAAATTTGAGCTCCATGTTGGATATCTTGCAAGGTATGCATGGGAGCTATTCCAAAATTGGCACACATGTAGATAATACTATTTCAGTTTAATTTCCAGGAGGTCAACCATGATAGTGTTGCCAAAATAATTTTAAGCCTTCTGATAGGTCCAATGTTTAAATGCATATAACTTCTACACTATCAATTGGATTTCAACCAAATTTTGTATGTAATATCTGTACATAAGCAGATATGACTGAGCGTATTCTTAAGAGCCACCAGGGCTGCCAACTGTTAATAATTGCTCTCTTTATTTTTTTATCCAAATACCAATATATCAGAATGTATGCAAGCCAACAGCTTTAAAATATGCACACGTATATTCTGACATTTTAGATTAATTTGGAGTAACTTATATACGTCAGTTCTACCAACATGATTATAAGCCTGCTGATAGTACCAATTTTTAAATACATGTAACTTCTATACTATCAGTTGGATTTCAATCAAATTTCGTATGTGATATGTGTACCATAACAGATATGACTATAACTATTGTTAAGAGCAATCAAGCCTGCCAACTGTTAATAAATGCTGTCTATATTCTTTTTACCCTAATATCAATATATCAGAAAGTATGCAAGCCAACAGCTCTATCCTTTGCACACGTATAGCACCTGACATTCTAGATTAATTTGGAGTAATTAATACAAGGCAGTGCTGCCAACATGATTCTATGCCTGCTGATATGTCCAATTTTAAAATACATGTAACTTCTATACTAACAAATGGATTTCATCCAAAATTGGCACAACAAGATATCATAATAATTCAGATTATTTCTGACCAGCACACGCATGGTATTGTTGGCAACATGCTTTTACGCGTGCTGATAGATCCAGTGTCTAACTGCATGTAACGTCCATTGGACTTCAACCAAATTTTGTATTCTGTACCTTAAGAGGTGGAACTAAGAATATATTCAGTCACCAGGGCTGCCAACTGTAGTGCTCTATTAGGCTACATTATACCAGGTATATTTTGAACTAATTAGATATTTCGATATTACCAACTTAATTTCGTCATTATTCTAGATAGGTTCATATACTGTAGAATAATCATTGGCATGAAAAGTAGGCTGTATAGTTCTTCACGGAACTTCTTTTTAGGATTATTATATCTCGCTGCACCTGCTACATCACCCAAAAAGTAGGGGCAGATGACCTCGTAGTTCCGCCCCTTAAAACAACAATTACTAACCCAACAAGTAGTTCCGTGAAGAATTATACAGCCTATTTTCATATATCCTACTTATGTTAATTGCCTCTATCAACATACAAAAGTTCAGTTTGATTGCTGTAATAGATTCGCAGATATTGAGAACCGGCTAAATATTGCGCATGGTCGCCATGTTGGATTTTTATATCTGTAGGTCTTACAGTTATGTACTGTTACGTGAAGTGTATTGTGTACGTGTAGTATTCAAACTTCAATCGCATGATTAGGACACAAAAAGTAAAAACGAGATTTTAAAATTTCGCACAGCTGCCATCTTGTGGTTATGGAAACAAATTAAAAAATTAGATGCCAGTGGATTAACATTTGTAGAAGGATTTACTGTACCAAGTGTCACTGCACTCGGATGGTTAAATTGCGAGAAACGACCATGTGAATATTTATATTTCGCGTCGCCGCCATGTTGGATTTGTGATCACCAGGTTATTGAAAGTCATATAGGTGAACTTATGTTCATAGGCCCAATGAAGATTAAAAAAATTAGTTTGATTGCTGTAATAGATTCGTAGATAATGAGATCCATCTAAATATTTCGGATGGTCGCCATGTTGGATTCTTATATGTATAGGCCATAGAGTCACGTACCATTAAAGGAAAATTATTGCAAGGGTTCATTACTCAAACTCTCACTTCGATCGCATGATTACGACACAAGAAATAAAAACTTAATTTTAAAATTCGCACATTCGCCATCTTGAGGTTATGTAAACAATTGAACTAATATAGATACCAGTGCATTACAATGTGTATAAACATTTCCTGTGCCAAGTTTCATTGCGTTTGGATCATTAAATCGCGAGAAAGGTCTATTTAAAATTTTCAAATTCGCTTGGCTGCCATATTCGTTTTTTAGTTAACCGGTTTTTGAAAGTCTTATAGATGAAATTCCAGTAGTGCCCTTTATCTCCGTACAAAATTTCAGGGTGATATCGCTAATCGTTTCAGAGATATAGAATGCCGGTGAAATATTTCGCACAGCCGCCTTCTTGAGGTTATGTAAACAATTGAATGAAGTTAGATGTCGGTACATTACAATGTGTATAAACATATACAGTACCAAGTTGCATTGCGGTTGGTTGCTTAAATCGTGAGAAACGTCTATTTAAAAGTCGCAACTTTGCTTGGCCGCTATGTTGGTTTCGTAGTTATCAGGTTTTCAAAAAACACATTGGTGAACTTCTAGTAGTTCCCTTTATCACCGTGAAATATTCCAGGGTGATATCGGTAATAGTTTCGTAGATATCGAATGCTGGTGAAATATTTCGCACAGCCGCCATGTTGGATTGGTGGGATGCAACAAAATTTGAAGGGCACGGTCGGGGTGGTGTGGAATAGTGCTATGAACTTACCGAGTTTCATTGCAATCGCTCCAGCGGTTTAGAAGTTATTAGGGGGCACACACACACACACACACGCGCGCACAGAGACAGACACACTGACAAAAGGTGATCTCATAAGCTTATTTTTTCATAAATGAAAATAGGCTAATACGTATGCAACTTCTTGTATCCTTGTTGCAGATCTGGTTCATGTACGTCCAAATATCATGTTTTATACGTCTTCGGTGTGTTTCTTTAAGGTGTGACTTTCCCACAATGGTATGTTTGTGCTCCCCAGGCACAAAAGACGTTATGAGCACGGCAGACCACAAGCATATGACAAAATGTTGGCTCCAGTGCGCCTAGTTTCCAGGCTCTGCGCTCAGTAGTAAACGTACTGCAGCACCCCGTCAAATGGACAGTGCTTGTGCGACTAAGCGCTGCAGTGCTAGTGTGATGTCGTGCTGCACTGCTCAGAAATAGGCAGAATAGGGCTGCGCTTCACCTGCTAGCACTGCTTCACCTTGCCCATTGCACGGCCCTGGTGCACACACACGGACAAAAGGTGATCTCATAAGCCTATTTTTTCATAATTGGAAATAGGCTAAATACGAGATTTTAAAATTTCACACAGGCGCCATCTTGTGGTTATGAAAACAATTCAGTTTGATTGCTGTCATTGATTAGTTGACATTGAGAATCGTCTAAATATTTCTAAATATGTGTAGACCATTGAGCTATGTACTATTAGATGACGATTATTGCGTACGGTAGGTTCATTGTTCAAACGTTGGCTACGATCACATGATTAGGACGCAAGAAATTAAAACTTAATTTTTAAATTTCACACAGGCACCATCTTGCGGTTATGTAAACAATTGAGCTGAATAAGATATCAGTGCATTACAAGCTGTATAACATTTGCTATACCATTTGACGGCACTCAAATGGTTTAATCGCGAAAAAAAAAAAAAAGATCAATTTTAATGTATCAACTTCGCTTGGACCCCATATTCGTTTGTTACTTAACAGGAATTTTGAGAGTCCCATCTAGTAGTTCATTTTATCACCGTACAAAATGTCAGGGTGATATCTGTAATAGTTTCGGAGATATGGAATGCCAGTTAAATATTTCGCACAGTCGCCATGTTGGATTGGTGAGCTATAATAAAATTTGAAGATCACGGTCGGGGTCGGACAAAATAGTACTATGACTTTACCGAGTTTCATTGAAATCGCTCCAGCCGTTTATATTTTATTAGGGGGGACACACACATACGCACACACACGGACTAAATGTGATGTCATAAGCCTATTTTTTCATAAATGAAAATAATAAAGAAAGCTTTTCATTCGGTCTACGCGAATTTCGTGTTGACCGACTGAATAGCTTTCTTCATTAGAAATAACTATCACTGAAAAATGGCTTCTATCACTACTAAATGAAAATAGGATACCAAGTAAACGAAAAGCAAGAACGGGAGGCTTCATTTAGGAAAGAAATACTCTTATTGGTCACAAAGGAGTGAAAGTTTGGGGTGTAGGTTACACTCTGCCTTATATGGCAACACTGCGAGAAGGTGAGTTCGATTCCCATCTTAGCTATCTTAGAGTGTTTTCCTGGGGTTCCCCACTTCCACTCCAGAAAAATGCGTGGATAGTTCCTAAGTCAAGGCCATTGCCAACTCCAAAAATAACAAAGTTTATCAGACTTCAACTACATGGGACTGATGAACAATAGGCTATGTTCCAAACCCCTATATGAAGCAACAAGAAATATTTCGAATCAATGGGATCCATCGTATTGATTTTAGGAAACATGTTTCTAACGTAGGCTACAATATGACCGCGATCGAAACGAGCCAGGTGCCTTGCCCTGTCTGATGAGGCACGCGCTCAGATTGAAATCATTATGTTGATTATTATTGATATTTCAAGAAGTAGTTATCCTATGTTTGAATAAATAATTGGCCTGGAATTACATATGGCCCAGCATCGTCAGTTCACGGTCACCTTCCATGCTTGTCCAGGAAGCGGGCAAATAGACACTTCCATAACGTTATTGACGAGATTCTTTTCTGAAATAACGGAATCAATTTCTCCGCTTAGAATAATGTTACTGATAGCGCATAGCTGGTAAAAATCGCATGCATACCGTTATTAGACTTATAACGTTGTTGGTGGGTTCGCATTTCAAAATAACTGAATTAATTTTTCTGCCCTGAATAACGTTATTGATAGCGTATGGCTGGTAAAATTCTCTCGTATACCGTTACTAGACTTATAACGTTATTGGTTGGTTCGCATTTCTAAATAACGGAATTATTTTTCTGCCATGAATAACGTTATTGATAGCGCAAAGCTCGTAAATATCGCTCGTATACCGTTACAAAGCTTATAACGTTATTGGCGGGTTCACATTTCTAAATAACGGAATTAATTTTTCTGCCCTGAATAACGTTATTGATAGCGTATAACAGGTTAAAATCTTTCGTATACCGTTACTAGGCTTATAACGTTATTAGTAGGTTTGCATTTTGAAATAACCGAATCGATCACTCTGCCTGAATAACGTTATTGATGGCGCGCAGCGGGTCAAAATCGCTGTCATACCGTTACTAGACTTATAACGTTAATAACGGGAGCGCATTTTAAAATAACGGAATCTTTTCCGCTGCTGGTTATAACGTTAATAGCACAAACCAGGGAAAATTATAACCCCTTATTTCGTTGCCGCACTATAAACGTTATTCATATACCATTTGTTTTGGGTACGGAAGCAGTAACGTAACAAAAATTAATTCGTTATTTCTGACAATTCTGTTACGTTATGAAGCCTTGAGGCTGGCTGCGTAGCTCAGTGGTAACGCTCTTGCCTGCTGTTCCTAAGGTTGCAGGATCAATCCTGGCGTCGTCAGCTAGCATTTGAGGGTGCGCAGTAGATTTACTGGCACGAAAAATTCCGGCACCCCGGCGTCTCTAAACCCCACAGTAGTTAATAGGGACATAAAACCAATCACATTATTATTATTATTTAACATACGATATATGCATTATTATTATTATTATTATTATTATTATTATACAGTCGGTCAACACCTTCATGAGGGCCCAATTCTCTTGCCTGGTTTATATAAATAAACCTACTCTAATATTGTTCCAATACCTGGAATATCTAACTAACTAATTAACTACTAGTACGTTAACTAATAACATCGAGCTTACTAACTAATAAGTACTATCTACTAAGTAACTACTAATAACTAAATGAATAACTAACGAAACAAACAAATAAATAAATCCTGTAATTGCTTTTCCATGATTTTCCATTTCTACTCCAGGCAAATGGCGGTATGGTTCCATAACTAGGCCACGGCCGCCTCATTCCAAATCCTCACTTGAATTACAAATACTCACACTTCTAAAGACACCACTATACAACAGGTTATCAAACAAATTCTACACGCATCAACGTATACGGAGCTATGTGTTCACGATGTCCAATCCGCTCAAATGAAACAACAACAACAACAGCTTCTAATTAATCGTCTGTGCTCTGTTTAATGGAATGTATAATGGTCAAACTAAAAACTTAAATGGAATTCTAAAACGTGAAATTCAGAAAAGTGTTCTTTCATTCGGATATAATTAAACTCGAGTACGGGAGTATTATGTTGTGGAAATCTATTTACCTATCTTTAAAATCAATTCACGAAAACAATGCCCCCTCCCCACTCATGCTGTATTTGGCGATACAAAAACCAGGATGAGCATGTCCATTAGTATGGAGATGCAAAAACAATTCTCGTTTTTGAATTAAACTATTGTCGTCCTACCTCCATAATTCATTATGGACCAGTCACTGCGCTGTGCCCAAGTAGTATCCCCGTCCGCATTAAAATTCATCACACTCTGCTTTGTTCAACACATGAATAAACCAATATTAATGAACACAGCTTTAAAATATTCTCAAAAAACGAATTTGTATTGCATTTCTGTGCGATGCTGGTACAGGCCTACATTGGGGACAGTAAGTTCACAGCATGAATACTGAATGAGTGAGTTGTTCCATTTCAATATGAGCTTGGGTGCACAGTGTGCAGGGGGATCAAACATCCAATTACTAAATCTTCAAAGGCGAAAGGCTGAATCTCGAGTGGTCATTTCTGAATACAGAATAAGTACAGCACTAGTTCCTTTTATGGGCTTGGGACATCAATATTATTAACCCCTTGTAACTAGATGTGAATTGAATTTACGTAAGATCTAAACCGTCTAAATATTTCGGATGGTCGCCATGTTGGATTTTTATATATGTAGGCCATAGAGTTAAGTACTATTAGATGACGATTATTGCGTAGGTTTATTTTTCAAACGTTCACTTCGATCGAATGATTAATACACAAGAAATAAAAACTTAATTTTAAAACATCGCACAGTCGCCATCTTGAGGTTAAGTAAACATTTGAACTAAGTTAGATGCTTGTGCATTACAATGTGTATAGACATTTACTGCACCATATTTCACTGCACTCGGATTGTTAAATCGCGAGAAAAGTCTATTAAAATGTTTCAAATTCGCTTGGCCGCCATGTTCGTTTTGCTCCCTACAGGTTTTGAAATAAAAATTGATGAACTTGTGGTTGTTCCCTTTATCTCCGAAACTATTACTGACTAGCTGAAGTACCCGTGCTTCGCTACGCGTCATAAATAAATTAAAATGTGAATGTGACAGTTAAAACAGGGGATAGGCGAGGTGCTGCGCAGAGGGAGATTAAGGATGGAACATTTTGTCCAACTACACCGTTCGGCGTTGACCGTGTTTTATAGCACAAATTTAGGTTTTACTCGCTAACCGTTGGAGATACCTTTCGGATAGAAAATGTAATTTTAAACCTCGTATATGCCATCAAAAGTTTGCTATTTCTTAGCGTTCACTTTTTATTTGAAATGGAAATATGAAAGTTTGAAACCAAAGGGTGTAGTGACGTCACTAAAATGGTCGCCATAGTGCAAAGTATTGAAATCAAAAGTAGCCTATATGTTAACCAGTTAAATCAGCTACTTTCATGTAAAATTCATGTAAGTCGGACCAGTGGTTCTTGCGTGATTGAGTAATACACAGACACACACCATCTCATTTTTAGCCTCGCTTCGCTCGCGTCATAGTCGTGTCATATTGTTATTCAATGACATGCAGGTTTAACCCCGTTAACACCCCTTTAGAACCTGAATATCCAAAAATCCCTCCTTAGTAGACATTTTCGACACACAACAAACATATCCCCTTCTTCTAACTTCAATAGTTTTGATTGGTCGATGAGAGTGAACATCCAAAAATCCTTCCTTAGTGGACATTTTTATTCCAGAATTTCACCCCTCCCCATAGGCCCCTTAAATTGGATTTATGAAAAAAAACGGTCGAACATCTACTTATTTTAATTATTTATTCATTTATTAATTTTTAAGGTGATTGGAACTCGGAGAAAATCAAACTCCTCGTCTATGTCGTTTAAGAGATACACCCTCCGTTCGGAATCTTTCAACCCCCACTTTTCATCCCTTTCACCTCATAATATACACCACATCGAAAAACCATTAGACATGTGTCAGCTTATTTTAAATGATTAGTATATATGCCAAGTATCACATCCCCAAATGAAACCACTCATGAGATATTGTTATTCAATGAAATGCACGTTTACCCCCTTAACACCTCATTAGAACCTGAATATCCAAAACTCTTTCCTTAGTGGACGTTTTCGACATACCACGAACTTATCCCCAAAATTTCATGTTTCTAACTTCAATAATTTTTGCTGGGCGATGATGAGTGAGTGAGTCAGTCAGGACATTTTCTTTCATTAATATTTGAGAATTTCACCCCTCCCCAAGAACCCCTTAAATTGGATTTATGAAAAAAAAAACGGTCGAACACCTATTTACTTATTTAAAGCTGTTTTCCCCCTGAGTTTGATAAGTGAGTAAATAAGTCAATCAGTTAGGACACCTTCTTTCCTGTTCCCCCCCCCCCCCCGAATTTTACTCCTCCCCAAGGGCCCCTTAAATTTGATTTATGAAGAAATGGTCGAACACCTATTTACTTATTTTTAAGCTGTTTTTTTCCGCTGAATTTCAAACTTATCGCCTATGTTGAATAAGAGATACAGTACACGCTCCGTTAAGAATCCTTCAACCCCCAATTTTCTCCCCTTTCACCTCATAATATACACCATATCGATAAACCCTTAGACATATGTCTGCTTATTTTAAATGATTAGTTTGTATGCCGAATATCACATCCCCAAATGAAACAACTCGTGAGATATTGTTATTCAATGAAATGCAAGTTTAATCCCCTTAACACCCCTTCAGAACATGAATATCCAAAAATCCATCCTTAGTGGACTTTTTCGACAAACAACGAACATATCCCCAAAATTTCAAGTTTCTAACTGCAATAGGTTTGCTGGGGGATGATGAGTGAATATCCAAAAATCCTTCCTTTGTGGACTTCTTTCCCCAGAACTTCATCCCTCTCCATGAGCCCCTTAAATTGGATTATGAAAAAACGATCGAACACCTATATACTACTTTTTCAATCTGATTTTTCTCCCTGAGATTCTTACTTTTTGCCTCTGTCTTTTAAGAGATACTTGCTCCGTTAAGAATCCTTCAACACTCACTTTTCACACATACACCTCATAATATACACCACATCGAAAAACCCTCAGATATGTGTCTTCTTATTCTTAATGATGAGTTTATATGCCTAGTATCCCATCCCAAAGGAAATCATTCGGGAGATATTGTTATTCAATTAAATGCAAGTCTACCCCCTTAACACCCCTTTAGAACCTGAATATCCAAAATTCCTTCCTTAGTGGACGTTTTCAACATACAACGAACATAGCCCCTTAATGTCATGTTTCTAACTTCAATAACTTTGGCTGGGGGATGATGAGTGAGTAAGTCAGGACATTTTCTTTCAATCATTTTTCAGAATTTCACCCCTCTCATGAACCCCTTAAATTGGATTTATGAAAAAAAAAACGGTCGTACACCTATTTACTTATTTTTGAGCTGTTCTTCCCCCCTGAGTTTGATGAGTGAGTGAGTTAGGACACTTTCTTTCCTGTTTTCCCCCCAGAATTTCACCTCTCTCCAAGGGCCCCTTAAATTGGATTTATGAAAAAACGGTCGAACACCTATTTACTTATATTTTAAGCTGTTTTTTCCCGCCGAATTTCAAACTTCTCGCCTATGTCGCTTAAGAGATACACGCTCCGTTAAGAATCCCTCAACCCCCAATTTTCACCCCTTTCACCTCGTAATATACACCTTATCGATAAACCCTTAGACATATGTCTGACTCTTTTAATGATTAGCTTATATACCGAATATCACATCCCCAAAGAAACAACTCATGAGATATCGTTATTCAATGAAATGCACGTTTACCCCCTTAACACCTCTTTAAAACCCGAATAACAAAAATCATTCATTAGTTGACGTTTTCGTTATACAGCGAACATATTCCCAAAATTTCATGTTTCTAACTTTAATAGTTTTGGCTGGGCGTGACGAGTGAGTGAGTCAGACAGGACATTTTCTTTCAATTATTTTTACCAGAATATCACCCCTCCCCATGGGCCCCTTAAATTGGATTGATGAAAAAACGCTTGAACACCTATTAACTTATTTTTTAAGCTCTCTTTTTCCCCTGAGTTTGATGATTGAGTGAGTTAGTCAGTCAGTTAGGACACTTTCTCTCCTTTTCCCCCCCAGAATTTCACCCCACCCCATTGGCTCCTTAAATTAATTTATGAAAAAACGGTGGAACACCGACTTACTTATTTTTTAAGCTGATTTCTTTTCGCCGAGTTTCAAATTTCTCGCCTATGTCGTTTAGGAGATAGGCATACACGCTTCGTTAGGAATCCTTCAACCCCCAATTTTTACCCCTTTCACCTCATAATAATACACCACATCGAAAAACCCTTAGACACATGTCTGCTTATTTTTAATGATGCGTTTATATGCCGAGTATCACATCCACAAATGAAACCACTCGTGAGATATTGTTATTCAATAAAATGCAGGTTTAACCCCCTTAAGACCCCTTTAAAGCCTGAATATTCAAAAATCCTCCCTTAGTGTATGGTTTTGACATACAACGAACATATCCCGAAAATGACATGTTTCCAACTTCAATATTTTTGGCTGGGCGATGATGAGTGGGTGAGTGAGTCAGGACATTTTCTTTCAATTTTTTTCTTCAGAATTTCACCCCTCCCGATGAACCCCTTAATTTGGTTTATCAAAAAAACTGTCGAACTCATATAAGTTATACTTATTTATAAGCAGTTTTTCCCCCTGAGTTTGAAGAGCGAGTGAGTCAATCGGTTAGGACACTTTCTTTCCTGTTTTATTTTTATACAGAATTTCACCCCTCGCCATAGGCCCCTTAAATTGGATTTATGAAAAAAAAAACCGGTCAAACACCTATTTACTTATTTTTTATGCTGATTTTTTCCCGCTGAGTTTCAAACTCCTCGCCTATGTCGTTTATGAGATGCAGGCTCCGTTAGGAATCTTTCAACCCCCACTTTTCATCCCTTTCACCTCATAATATACACCACATCGAAAAACCCTCAGACACATGTCTTCTTATTTTTAATGATGAGTTTATATGCCGAGTATCACATCCCCCAGTGAAACCAATCGGGAGATATTGCTATTCGATGAAATGCAGGTCTACCCCCTTAACACCCCTTTAGAACCTGAATATCCAAAAATCCTTTCTTAGTGGGCGTTTGCGGCCCTTGAGTAAGCTGCATACCAAATTTCATTCCAATCCGTTGGGTGGGTTCTGAGATTTCGTGATGAATGTGTGAGTGAGTGAGTGAGTGAGTGGTATTTGACAAATATCTAGTAGATAGTGTCAAGTCTTTGTTATGCTATACTCGGTTGACAGTGCTGTGTGATCAGTTGAGTAACTAACGGGATTTCAAGTAAAGATCCTCATTTTCTATACCGGTAGTGCAGAGCGCAATTGGCATCCAGACGGCCGTGTCTCGACTTGAGCTATGTTGCCATGGAAACTATCTGCCTTGCCATTCCTTGATGAGTATATTTTATGATTTGATTAGCCTGTTTTTGAGTGAAAAAGGGTCGAAATCAGAAGAATGAGAAAGACTATCGAAAATTCATGTAGCCAGCGGTTCCTTCTGGGTCCTAAACTATGTGTATGCAAAATATGGTTGAGATTGGTGGAACGGTGTAGATTTGTATACGGAACCAACATATATACATACATACATACATACATACATACATACATACATACATACATACAGACTTTCACTTTTATATATTAGATATCACCCTGAAATTTTGTACGGTGACTATATTAATGTAATCTGACCACCTCCTAGTGTAGCGACTAGCATTCTTGGCTGTCGCGCCGGGATTTGGTTTCGAATCCTGGTTCTGCCAATACATTTAATCCTGGTCTGAGGGCTGGAACGAGGTACACTGAGCCTCGTGATGCATAACTGAGAAGAGGTGAGTTCGATGCCCACCTCAGCCATCCTGGCACCACACGCCACTGGTGCAGACTATATCAACTCTTGTTGTTGTTGTTGTTGTTGTTGTTGTTGTTGTTGTTGTTGTTTCATTTGAGTGGCTTAGACATCTTGGTTATTTAACCCCTAGCACTTGATTGTGTGTAGGATTTTGTGAGATAACCTGTGTTATTGTAACGGCTGTATTAGTTTCTGTATTTGCATTTAAGTTATAAACCATCCCGGCATTTGCCTGGAGTAGAAATAGAAAACTACGGAAAACCACTTCCAGGATGGCTGAGGTGGGAATCGAACCTCTCTCTTCTCAGTTTTGCCTCACGAGGTTGAGCGTACCCCGTTACAGCCCTCAGACCAGGATTGCAATTTCTTGGTAGAGACGGGAATAGAACTGGGATTTCCGGGGCGACAGTCAAGAAAGCTAGCCACTACACTTCGAGGAGGTTTTCATAAAGAAGAACAACGTGCTGTTGGAAAGGAAGATGAAGCGGAAAAGATCTGACCATTTTACAGCGAGTAAAATCCGAGTCAGGATGAGGCTTCTGTCTGGCAGAAGAAAATAAGAAGAAACATTTTTATCTTCTTTATACATATCTACCGGCTCCTCTAACCTACGAATCCAGGCAACCTAATCTACTATCGATCATGTTTCTGGAGAGTGCGTAGCAAAGACCCATTTGTTTCCAGAAGTACAGTACACTGTAGCGATGTTTTACAACAGCTCTTGTTACGAGGGATACATTAGTGGCGGCGCTGCTCTGTCAGTAGCAAACTACCCACTCTTGTTCTTGTCGGCCTTCGTGTGGAGCAGAAACCTTTTAGGGAGGGCTCAACCAACCAGCTAATAGGCCTTAGCATACACTCAATGAAGACAGAGGAAGTATAAGTCACAAGAATAACACGTCTGACCATCACAAGTGGAGAGTGG
This sequence comes from Meconema thalassinum, assembly GCA_946902985.2. Lineage (NCBI taxonomy): Eukaryota > Metazoa > Arthropoda > Insecta > Orthoptera > Tettigoniidae > Meconema > Meconema thalassinum. The sequence continues at coordinate 1,323,753,669 of OX336388.2, read as the reverse complement.
AAAGTAATTTAAGTTTATTATCAGAGTCGAGTACGGGCAGGTTCTTGCATCATGTTAGACCATCTCATGGTGTAGTGACTGGCGTTCTTAGCTGGCACCCTGGGGCTCCGGGTTCGACTACTGGCTCTGCCAAGAAATTGTAATTCTTGTGTGAGGGCTGGGACGGGGATATTCATACATTCAGCATCATGAGACAAAACTGAGAAGAGACAAACTAGACCTTGGATACCATAATACCGTGAGGATAGGAATAGTAGTTACTGACAGCGGTACCTACGTTAGTAGGTGAATGAGCTCGAATGTTATAAATTAAATGCAATTCACTTTCCGAACAGCTCTCATGAGAATAGGCTATATCTAGCTGTTCGGAAAGTGAATTGTATTTAATTTATAACCGTAGTCGAACGTACGTACCACTGTTAGTACCGAAAGCAGTGGCTACGCTGGCTGAAGTGCAGCGTTAGGTCATGTGGCCAAGCTCTCTGCTGACTCGGTAGACGCGTGGGTTCGAGCCCCACCGTTGGCCGTCCTTGAAATGGTTTTCCGTGGTTTCCCATTTTCATCACCAGGCAAATGCTGGGACGGTACCTTCTGACAGGCCACGGCCGCTTCCTTCCACATCCTTGCCCAGTTTCATTCATTCATCTTCATCCATTCCATCTCTCATCCCGACGCGCAGGTCGCCCACGGGCGTCGACTAGAAAGGCCTGCACTCGGCCTCTCAGGAAGTCACACGAAAAAGAAAAAAAAAACAAAGAAAAAAACACTGTTAGTAACTACTCGTAGTTCTCTTCCTATCGTGACGGTATTGTGGTATCCAAGGTCTAGGTTGTCTTTCCACAGTATTTTCCACACTCCCTCTGCGAACATGATGCAGGGATAATTCCTTATTACAAGTCCAAAGGAGTCTGTCCCATTTCCGACCTAACTACAGTTACACACACTACACAGGTTATCAGACAAGTTCAATCCACAGTCAAGTACACGAGGCTGATTAGGCCTACCAAGATGTGCCAAGCTGCAAGAATGAATTAACAACAACAATCGAGTCGGAGATTAAACAATATTCGACTACGGGACTTGTGATAAGGAACTATCCCTGCATCATTTTCCCGAATGGAGTGTGGAAGAAACGCGCAGTGCTAAGGCATGGAGCCAAGCTATCTACGGACTCGTTAGACGTAGCATCAAACCCCACAGCCAGCCGTCCTTGAAGTGTTTTCCCGTGGCTTCCTATTTCTAACTCCAGGTAAATGCTGGGACGGTACATTCTGAAAGGTCACGGCCGCTTCGTTCCACCTCCTTGCCCAGTTTCATTCATCATCATTTTTCATCTCTCATTAACTGCTTTCATGGGGTTGGCGTCAGGAAGGACATCCGGCCTGAAAACCACCCAACCTATCCCTGATCCCGTTGAAAAACGGGAATAATAAGGGGTAGATATACTCTATGTACTATCGACGCGTTGAACTGTCTCCGGTGTCGCAACATCGTGTTACCTTCCCGAGCGTGGGAGATCTGACGGTCTCACTTTACCTCGTTCTGCATCATCTGACGCTCTCCTAACCCACCAACTGACTGTAGTCTACTCTTGTGCAGTGCTCGACCTCCATAGCCGTTTTGTAAGCGTTTGTGAATGTTTGAAATGATCTCCTGTCCCGCACAAATAATTTCAATCACACCTCTCAGCTTTGAACGGGTCACACTTGCAGCCACCATTTTGAAATTGAACTGCATCAACGACATCTGTCCGATAACAATGAAACTTCGTGACGTCCTTAAAGGAGGGTTGGAAGGTACAATATAAAATGTTTCCATCATTTCCAGTGAAAGTCAGTCGAGAAATAAAATGATGTGCATTACCATGTTATATGTAATATGAAGTTATAAGAAGATAGAAAGTTGTGACTAAGGGGTGTTGAATTGAATTTATTGGTAAAGAACTGGCACTGAGGCTAATGCGCCACTTTATGTAGTGTATACATTGTTGTGGCTTGAAGTATTGTAATAAGAAACTAAAACTAGCTTAACAACTAATAAAACAAAATATAAATGACACTTGTTATAACTAAACAAGCCAATTAGCAAACATGTCGTATACTAGATGAATAATAAAAATTAGAATAAAATATTGAATTAATAACCTACCTAATGTATTATTAAATCTATTGTAAAAACAAATTTCAGTATGTTAAAGAAAAATTACATAATATGTTATATGTAAGTTAATTGAATTGAATTTATTATTAACACAAGTACAAGAGTGGCATGATTATTCGAACTACTATCAATTCCACGGAAGTTGTAACTTGGATACTAAGCATATTATAAAAAGCTGAAAGCACGGAAATATTTCCTACAAATTCGTATGAACTATTTATATTTTTGATTGTAACCATATTCGTAGATTACAAATTCAACAACTGAGTTGTTTCGTACTCCCTTCAGGAATCTTGATATTATTTGTTCTTAGGTAGTGTAATGTTGACAGGAAAGATGACAGAGAGAACGGCACAAGCGAAGGGAAGCTGTGCCGAGCTCTACTTGCGTCCCGTGGTCGCCAATTAGTTGTGAGCCCCTAGGGAAGCTCTAAATGTAGTAGAGGAGGGTTGTTTAACCGCACTGTGAGCTTCACAGGAAGGGTAAAAAGAAAGAAAGTAAACCAGTAAGAAGTGTCTGTCCGCAAGCGAGTGTGAAGGACAAAGTGCGGTGGCGTGAACCGCAAGTGGCACCCGGGGATCCCCTAGGTGACACTTCAACAGAGATATTGCCTCTGTGCTGTGCTGTGATTGGCAACCATAGCAAACTTTGTGTGGCGGCTTTCCGAACTAAGTTGGGGCCAGCCAACCTGGTGGTGGCGTGCCCTAACCACAGCCACACTCCAGTCAAACTGACACGTTAGACAGTTCGGCTTCGTGCAAGACTTCAAAACGACTCACAGTCGACCACGGTGGAATTCTGTCCATTAGTCATTAGCATGACGGGAAATTGTTACTCTGAATGTTCAGTGTGATAAAGAAGTAGTTCACACTGTGTATAAAGGCCTTTTACTTCCAATTAAGCGTGGGAAACAAACTTGAGGCGACTTCGGTGGCGTACTTGGTAGCATGCTGAGCTTCTATACTCAACATCGAGTTGCCGAAGTTGACGGATTTTTTAAGAGCGTTAAAAATCCCTCAGTATGCCTTCCTTTGGAGGGGACGTAAAGGCGGTGGGCCCATGTCATATTTATTATTATTATTTAGCGTATGCCATGGTTACATAAGTACAAGCTAAGGAACACATTAAACATATACATTAGTATTTAGCCTAAAAGAACAATAAATATTAAAATCAATTTTGAATGAGGAGACACATATTCAATAGATAAAATGTTCAGATTTACAAGGTAAGATTCAAATTTGAAATCCAATCTAGAGCAGGCTTTGTTGCATCATGAAAGTCTTTCAGGTTCCCATTATGGGCTCGAAGGCTGCAGTCCTCCACAATATGTTGGATGGTCTGTCTTTCAAAACCACAGTCGCACTGAGGTGAGGAAGCCTTATTCCACTTGTCTAAGCTGTCTGCGCAGACCCCATGTCCCGTTCGAATCCTGTTGAGTGATTTCCATGTATGGCGTGGTAGTTCCATGCCAGCTGGTTTCTTGATAGGGTCAATGAAGTTTCCATATTTCTCATGGAATAAATTATTCCATACCTCAGACCACTTGTTGTCAATCTGAAAAGTATTTAATCTTAGATATTCCGCTGTTAGGATGGGTCCCATGTCATAGATTTATGGCATGTAAAAGAACCTTCCACTATCTACAACTGTGTAAAGCTAAAATTTGTAGGTTATATTGATTAACGCTCTACGTTCCAACGTTCGCCACCAGGTGCTGGTTGTGGTGGCATCTAGTAGCCAAGTTCAGAGCTAGGTGTTGTTGACTGTAGTATTTGGTAGCAAAAATAGAAATTACTTGTAAATGATCGTCTGCAGTCCTTACCTGAATAACACACAGTAATACAGGCATCACAACTAGCACCCGGTTGTTAGACAGATTTTAAACACACCCAAAGTACACGGGGCTACATGAGTGCGTTGTCGCAGCCCTTTAACTGAGGAACCAATCAACCAAACAAACTTGAGTTAAGCAGTCTCTCGTGTATGTGCGAGGCACATTTTATTCGTTAGCATCGAATTCTTTTTTTTTTCTTTTTGGCAGAGAATAAGAATTTATTTTCTATATATTTTGAAATCATTTTTAGCCTATTTTCATTTATGAAAAAAAAAAAAAAGCTTATGAGATCAGCTTTTGTCCGTGTGTCTGTCTGTGTGTGCGTGTGTGTGTGATGAAGTGTGTGATGGTGTGTGTCTCCCTCTAATAACTTCTAAACGGCCGGAGCGAATTCAATGAAACTCGGTAAATTAATAGCACTATTCCGGGCGACTCCGACCGTGCTCTTCAAATTTTGTTAAGTCTCACCAATCCAACATGGCGGCTGTGCGAAATATTTCACCAACATTCAATATCTCCGAAACTTTTGCCGATATCACCCTGGAATTTTGTACGGTGATAAAGGAAACTACTAGAAGTTCACCTATGTGACGTTTGAACCTGGTCACTACAAAACCAACATGGCGACCAAGTGAATTTGCGACTTTTAAATAGACGTTTCTCGCTATTTAACCAACCAAACGCAATGAAACTTGGTACAGTATATGCTTATACACATTGTAATGCACCGACATCTAACGTCGTTCAATTGTTTACATAACCTAAAGATGGCGCCTGTGCGAAATATTTCACCGGCATTCGATATCTCTGAAACTATTACCGGTATCAAAATGAAATTTTGTACGCAGATAAAAGGCACTACTGGAAGTTCATCTACGAGACTTTCAAAAACCAGTTAACTACAAAACGAACATGGCGGCGAAGCGAATTTGAAAGTTTTAAATAGACTTTTCTCGCGATTTAATGATCCAAACGCAATGAAACTTGGTACAGCAAATGTTTATACAGATTTTAATGCACTGGTATCTAATTTAGTTCAATTGTTTTTATAACCTCAAGATGACGGCTGGCGAATTTCGAAAATTAAGTTTTCATTTCTTGTGTTCTAATCATGCAATCGAAATCAACATTTGCATAATGAACGTATACAATAATCATTTTCTAATAGTACATAACTCTATGGCCTACATATATTAAAATCCAACATGGCGACCATCTGAAATATTTAGACAGTTCTCAATATCTATTAATCTACTACAGCAATCAAACTGAAATTTTGTAAGTGTATAGAGGAAGCATAAGTTCACCTATGGGACGTTCAATAACCTGGCGAGCACAAATCCCACATGGCAGCGACGCGAAATTTAAATATTCGAATGGACGTTTCTTGCGTTTTTAACCATCCGAGCGCATTGAAACTTGATACCGTATATGCTTATACAAATTTTATTCGAATGGCATCTAATTCATTTAAATTATTTTCCTAACCACAAGATGGCGGCTGAGCGAAATTTTAAAATCCCGCTTTTATTTCTTGTGCCCTAATCATCCGATTGAAGTTTGAATAAAACCCCTACACAATAATCTTCATTTAATAGTACATAAATCTAAGGCCTATAATATAAAAATCCAACATGGTGACCATCCAAAATATTTAGATGGTTCTCAATATCTACGAACCTATTACAGCAATCAAACTGAAAATTTGAATGTTGATAGAGGCAATTGATATTAGTACGATATATGAAAATAGGCTGTTTAGTTCTTCACGGAACTACTTGTTTTTCTTTAAAACCTTTATGGAGAAGTTTTATTTATAACATTTAGTCTGATAACCTCTATTCCTGTGCTGACTGTAGTAGTGTGTGTACTTGTTCTAGGGACGGGGTAGACGCCTCTGGACTGAATTAAGGTATTATCGTTGGAGGGAGTGTGGAAAAAACCGTGGAAAAACCACACAATGATTCTGTCAGAAAATACAAGTCAATACCAAATGTTACAGCAAAGGTTCTTGTTTGCATTGTTAGGACAGGAGAAAGAAAGTGTCAACACGAGGAGCTTGTTTTTGCAGCAGAGGAGTTTTAGTGCCTATCCTCGCACTGGTTTGCTCTCATTCCCAAAATTTTACTGTATAACTTTGTTTTCCTTCATAATTGATAGCGTTTATCCTGAGTGTGGTTTATCCTACGTTTCTCCAGGCAAATGCCAGGATAGTACCTTACTTCTTGTCCCAAGCTGCCTACCTCATCCCTGCCCTTGTACAAATACACACAACACTATAGTCATCACAGGCATACAGGTTATCAGACAAGTCCAACACATACACAATACATTTTGATGAAATGTTGCGTGCCAATCATTTGTGTCTTAACAATTTAAACTATAACCATTGCTGTAACATTTGTTTTCTGTATTTTATTAGAGAATACACCCCACTAACATTTTAAAAAGAGTATTACTCCCATAAGAAGTTACAGAAAAAAAAAACAATAACTGGGAGATTTTATTACACATTGTTACCATTTTGAGCTTTCTAAAACAATAATCTGCCATAAGTTTTAAGATTTATAGAAATTATCAAAGAAAATTATAAAATATAAAGTGCGTTCAAAAAGTAACGAGCCGGAGGCTGGAATGCGCAAACCGGTGACGACATCGGCTAATCGTGGCGTGTGTAACGAGGTGTGATTCCGACCAGAGCGTGGAAGGTCACAGCCCGTCGCTAGAGGGCACGCGTGCATGTCACTTGACGATACAAAGCAAGCAGCAGCATGCATCAATCGTTCAACGCTGCCAGTCACATTGCAAACAGTGACATGGAGGCGTCAACCGAAGAGCAAAGAAGTGTTGTTGGGTTTCTGACAGCGGAAGGAGTAGGGGGAACGGACATTCATCGCCGAATGTCACAAGTATACAGTGAACACTGAATGTCCCTTGCAAGGGTCAAGGCCGTGGTACAAGCGCTTCAGGGAAGGACGGGCAAGGCTTCATAACGTAACAGAATTGTCAGAAATAACGAATTAATTTTTGTTACGTTACTGCTTCCGTACCCAAAACAAATGGTATATGAATAACGTTTATAGTGCGGCAACGAAATAAGGGGTTATAATTTTCCCTGGTTTGTGCTATTAACGTTATAACCAGCAGCGGAAAAGATTCCGTTATTTTAAAATGCGCTCCCGTTATTAACGTTATAAGTCTAGTAACGGTATGACAGCGATTTTGACCCGCTGCGCGCCATCAATAACGTTATTCAGGCAGAGTGATCGATTCGGTTATTTCAAAATGCAAACCTACTAATAACGTTATAAGCCTAGTAACGGTATACGAAAGATTTTAACCTGTTATACGCTATCAATAACGTTATTCAGGGCAGAAAAATTAATTCCGTTATTTAGAAATGTGAACCCGCCAATAACGTTATAAGCTTTGTAACGGTATACGAGCGATATTTACGAGCTTTGCGCTATCAATAACGTTATTCATGGCAGAAAAATAATTCCGTTATTTAGAAATGCGAACCAACCAATAACGTTATAAGTCTAGTAACGGTATACGAGAGAATTTTACCAGCCATACGCTATCAATAACGTTATTCAGGGCAGAAAAATTAATTCAGTTATTTTGAAATGCGAACCCACCAACAACGTTATAAGTCTAATAACGGTATGCATGCGATTTTTACCAGCTATGCGCTATCAGTAACATTATTCTAAGCGGAGAAATTGATTCCGTTATTTCAGAAAAGAATCTCGTCAATAACGTTATGGAAGTGTCTATTTGCCCGCTTCCTGGACAAGCATGGAAGGTGACCGTGAACTGACGATGCTGGGCCATATGTAATTCCAGGCCAATTATTTATTCAAACATAGGATAACTACTTCTTGAAATATCAATAATAATCAACATAATGATTTCAATCTGAGCGCGTGCCTCATCAGACAGGGCAAGGCACCTGGCTCGTTTCGATCGCGGTCATATTGTAGCCTACGTTAGAAACATGTTTCCTAAAATCAATACGATGGATCCCATTGATTCGAAATATTTCTTGTTGCTTCATATAGGGGTTTGGAACATAGCCTATTGTTCATCAGTCCCATGTAGTTGAAGTCTGATAAACTTTGTTATTTTTGGAGTTGGCAATGGCCTTGACTTAGGAACTATCCACGCATTTTTCTGGAGTGGAAGTGGGGAACCCCAGGAAAACACTCTAAGATAGCTAAGATGGGAATCGAACTCACCTTCTCGCAGTGTTGCCATATAAGGCAGAGTGTAACCTACACCCCAAACTTTCACTCCTTTGTGACCAATAAGAGTATTTCTTTCCTAAATGAAGCCTCCCGTTCTTGCTTTTCGTTTACTTGGTATCCTATTTTCATTTAGTAGTGATAGAAGCCATTTTTCAGTGATAGTTATTTCTAATGAAGAAAGCTATTCAGTCGGTCAACACGAAATTCGCGTAGACCGAATGAAAAGCTTTCTTTATTATTTTCATTTATGAAAAAATAGGCTTATGACATCACATTTAGTCCGTGTGTGTGCGTATGTGTGTGTCCCCCCTAATAAAATATAAACGGCTGGAGCGATTTCAATGAAACTCGGTAAAGTCATAGTACTATTTTGTCCGACCCCGACCGTGATCTTCAAATTTTATTATAGCTCACCAATCCAACATGGCGACTGTGCGAAATATTTAACTGGCATTCCATATCTCCGAAACTATTACAGATATCACCCTGACATTTTGTACGGTGATAAAATGAACTACTAGATGGGACTCTCAAAATTCCTGTTAAGTAACAAACGAATATGGGGTCCAAGCGAAGTTGATACATTAAAATTGATCTTTTTTTTTTTTTTTTTTTTTTTCGCGATTAAACCATTTGAGTGCCGTCAAATGGTATAGCAAATGTTATACAGCTTGTAATGCACTGATATCTTATTCAGCTCAATTGTTTACATAACCGCAAGATGGTGCCTGTGTGAAATTTAAAAATTAAGTTTTAATTTCTTGCGTCCTAATCATGTGATCGTAGCCAACGTTTGAACAATGAACCTACCGTACGCAATAATCGTCATCTAATAGTACATAGCTCAATGGTCTACACATATTTAGAAATATTTAGACGATTCTCAATGTCAACTAATCAATGACAGCAATCAAACTGAATTGTTTTCATAACCACAAGATGGCGCCTGTGTGAAATTTTAAAATCTCGTATTTAGCCTATTTCCAATTATGAAAAAATAGGCTTATGAGATCACCTTTTGTCCGTGTGTGTGCACCAGGGCCGTGCAATGGGCAAGGTGAAGCAGTGCTAGCAGGTGAAGCGCAGCCCTATTCTGCCTATTTCTGAGCAGTGCAGCACGACATCACACTAGCACTGCAGCGCTTAGTCGCACAAGCACTGTCCATTTGACGGGGTGCTGCAGTACGTTTACTACTGAGCGCAGAGCCTGGAAACTAGGCGCACTGGAGCCAACATTTTGTCATATGCTTGTGGTCTGCCGTGCTCATAACGTCTTTTGTGCCTGGGGAGCACAAACATACCATTGTGGGAAAGTCACACCTTAAAGAAACACACCGAAGACGTATAAAACATGATATTTGGACGTACATGAACCAGATCTGCAACAAGGATACAAGAAGTTGCATACGTATTAGCCTATTTTCATTTATGAAAAAATAAGCTTATGAGATCACCTTTTGTCAGTGTGTCTGTCTCTGTGTGCGCGTGTGTGTGTGTGTGTGCCCCCTAATAACTTCTAAACCGCTGGAGCGATTGCAATGAAACTCGGTAAGTTCATAGCACTATTCCACACCACCCCGACCGTGCCCTTCAAATTTTGTTGCATCCCACCAATCCAACATGGCGGCTGTGCGAAATATTTCACCAGCATTCGATATCTACGAAACTATTACCGATATCACCCTGGAATATTTCACGGTGATAAAGGGAACTACTAGAAGTTCACCAATGTGTTTTTTGAAAACCTGATAACTACGAAACCAACATAGCGGCCAAGCAAAGTTGCGACTTTTAAATAGACGTTTCTCACGATTTAAGCAACCAACCGCAATGCAACTTGGTACTGTATATGTTTATACACATTGTAATGTACCGACATCTAACTTCATTCAATTGTTTACATAACCTCAAGAAGGCGGCTGTGCGAAATATTTCACCGGCATTCTATATCTCTGAAACGATTAGCGATATCACCCTGAAATTTTGTACGGAGATAAAGGGCACTACTGGAATTTCATCTATAAGACTTTCAAAAACCGGTTAACTAAAAAACGAACATGGCAGCCAAGCGAATTTGAAAATTTTAAATAGACCTTTCTCGCGATTTAATGATCCAAACGCAATGAAACTTGGCACAGGAAATGTTTATACACATTGTAATGCACTGGTATCTATATTAGTTCAATTGTTTACATAACCTCAAGATGGCGAATGTGCGAATTTTAAAATTAAGTTTTTATTTCTTGTGTCGTAATCATGCGATCGAAGTGAGAGTTTGAGTAATGAACCCTTGCAATAATTTTCCTTTAATGGTACGTGACTCTATGGCCTATACATATAAGAATCCAACATGGCGACCATCCGAAATATTTAGATGGATCTCATTATCTACGAATCTATTACAGCAATCAAACTAATTTTTTTAATCTTCATTGGGCCTATGAACATAAGTTCACCTATATGACTTTCAATAACCTGGTGATCACAAATCCAACATGGCGGCGACGCGAAATATAAATATTCACATGGTCGTTTCTCGCAATTTAACCATCCGAGTGCAGTGACACTTGGTACAGTAAATCCTTCTACAAATGTTAATCCACTGGCATCTAATTTTTTAATTTGTTTCCATAACCACAAGATGGCAGCTGTGCGAAATTTTAAAATCTCGTTTTTACTTTTTGTGTCCTAATCATGCGATTGAAGTTTGAATACTACACGTACACAATACACTTCACGTAACAGTACATAACTGTAAGACCTACAGATATAAAAATCCAACATGGCGACCATGCGCAATATTTAGCCGGTTCTCAATATCTGCGAATCTATTACAGCAATCAAACTGAACTTTTGTATGTTGATAGAGGCAATTAACATAAGTAGGATATATGAAAATAGGCTGTATAATTCTTCACGGAACTACTTGTTGGGTTAGTAATTGTTGTTTTAAGGGGCGGAACTACGAGGTCATCTGCCCCTACTTTTTGGGTGATGTAGCAGGTGCAGCGAGATATAATAATCCTAACAAGAAGTTCCGTGAAGAACTATACAGCCTACTTTTCATGCCAATGATTATTCTACAGTATATGAACCTATCTAGAATAATGACGAAATTAAGTTGGTAATATCGAAATATCTAATTAGTTCAAAATATACCTGGTATAATGTAGCCTAATAGAGCACTACAGTTGGCAGCCCTGGTGACTGAATATATTCTTAGTTCCACCTCTTAAGGTACAGAATACAAAATTTGGTTGAAGTCCAATGGACGTTACATGCAGTTAGACACTGGATCTATCAGCACGCGTAAAAGCATGTTGCCAACAATACCATGCGTGTGCTGGTCAGAAATAATCTGAATTATTATGATATCTTGTTGTGCCAATTTTGGATGAAATCCATTTGTTAGTATAGAAGTTACATGTATTTTAAAATTGGACATATCAGCAGGCATAGAATCATGTTGGCAGCACTGCCTTGTATTAATTACTCCAAATTAATCTAGAATGTCAGGTGCTATACGTGTGCAAAGGATAGAGCTGTTGGCTTGCATACTTTCTGATATATTGATATTAGGGTGAAAAGAATATAGACAGCATTTATTAACAGTTGGCAGGCCTGATTGCTCTTAACAATACTTATAGTCATATCTGTTATGGTACACATATCACATACGAAATTTGATTGAAATCCAACTGATAGTATAGAAGTTACATGTATTTAAAAATTGGTACTATCAGCAGGCTTATAATCATGTTGGTAGAACTGACGTATATAAGTTACTCCAAATTAATCTAAAATGTCAGAATATACGTGTGCATATTTTAAAGCTGTTGGCTTGCATACATTCTGATATATTGGTATTTGGATAAAAAAATAAAGAGAGCAATTATTAACAGTTGGCAGCCCTGGTGGCTCTTAAGAATACGCTCAGTCATATCTGCTTATGTACAGATATTACATACAAAATTTGGTTGAAATCCAATTGATAGTGTAGAAGTTATATGCATTTAAACATTGGACCTATCAGAAGGCTTAAAATTATTTTGGCAACACTGTCATGGTTGACCTCCTGGAAATTAAACTGAAATAGTATTATCTACATGTGTGCCAATTTTGGAATAGCTCCCATGCATACCTTGCAAGATATCCAACATGGAGCTCAAATTTCTAGTGCGTTTTTTTTCAGCGGTTGGTAGCACTGACATCATTTTCAAATATGGACGTGAGCTATTCCGGTGCACATCTTTACTCATACTAAATTTGGTTTTGATTGCTGCAGCCATTTAGGAGTTGATAGGGGGGGGAAACACACACAGCCAGACAGACAGAAGGACAGACAGACAGACAGACAGAAGGACAGACGGACAGACGGACAGACACACAATTTCCCGGATCGATCTCATAAGTCTACTTTTTCCTCATTTTTGCAAAATGTGAAAAGTAGGCTAAAAATGGAATCAAGCATATTGGTAATCATGCATGTGACAGTAACAGGGCCGGTATGGAATCAGGAGTGTTAAAATATTTTTTAAAAATGTGTTTACATAATGTCACAAACCAGCCGACGTAGCTACACACGCTAACGTGCATGGTCAGACTACACCGAACTCGAAATACCACACACAACCATTTCATACCTTGCCTCATTAATTTCATTTGTCATCAAATCCTCTCATTAGATTGACGTCATGAAGGGCATCTATCCGTAATATCATTCCCACAAGGAAACTGTCTCACCATATCCCCTTCCGCATAGCAACCTCAATAATTACGGGTAGAACAAAAAAACTACATTAGGACTATAAAGCTATAGTCTACAGTATTTCAATAACACGATTCTGAATTCACCAACTGATTAGATTGGTGCTGTTCAGGGATATGTGAATTCGAGAAACGTGCGTTAGTAAATTTATCAGGTTTTTAAACTGAAAAATATTCCGTCGCAATCTGAGGTAATTTATGTCTTTTATTCGTATTTTCAACATCGCCTGAAACAATAACTCATGGAATTTACCTACACATAAGATATACGGCAAAATAAGCAAGTTGACATGAAATCCTTCTAACTTTTGAAGTTTTAGGACAATTTTCATTATTTCAACAGTATGGAGACCAAGAGTGCTCTTCATTGTAAAACAATTTTGCTCTGAAAATTACAAAATCTATTGTCTGTCTTTCTCCTGCTTGTCGGTATTTCTTTCGGTTGTTTGTTGGTTTTTAGAACTATTCGGCTCTTTGGTTATGGTATGCGAACCATCTTTCTAACTTACCAGGGGCAATGTAATGCCAAAAATACGAAGAAAGGTGTACTATTATAGTTCGTGCTGAAATTACATGGCATAGTGAAATAGATTGCGCTGACAATGAAAGAGATCACCTTGTGGTGTAGCGGCTAACATTCTTGGCTGTCGCCCCGGTGGTCCGGGTTTGATTCCCTGGCCTGCCAAGAAATTTAATTTCGGTTTGAGGTACTGAAATGGTATCGATGATACCTAAGTCATCAAAGGTGTGTTCATTTTGAGGACTTGCACCAGGTCAGTGAGCACAAGTTTTCCTTTTTTCTTCTACATTCTTATTCTGCAATTCGAACATTCATATGGCTACTCTGAGAGAAAATCACCTCGTAGAGTTGTTAGAATAGCTTCCGTAAAATATTCTCAAAGGCCAATGCTACAAGTAGCCGTCGTGAGTTAATTCAATTGCATATTTATATGTAATCCACACATCGTATTTAAGAACATTTGATTTTCATAGCATTCTCTGTTCTGGGCATAGGAAAACCTCGAAGCTAATTTCGCAATTTTCAGTGAATGAATATCCAAAGTATAGTAATAATCATGTAGGGACACCGTGCCACATATATACAGAGAGTGCAAGAATTGCTTGAAGGCAAGGTGACATGGTGCGTAATTTGTGTGTGTACAACGACTGAGGTTTTCATTACGGTGATGATAATGAAGATGGTGGTAACGATGAAGACGGTGATTTACTAGTTAGGAACCAAAGGAATACTTGAGAATTAAGCCTGAAGCGGATGTATGGAAAAAACAAAATGAACTTGCTGGTTGATTGCGAAAGTGTCTAATCACCATATTTTATGGAGAACAACTTATCCAGAAGTACACATGAAAGGGAGTAGTCAAGCACAAATAGGTGGAGGCAAAGGTTGCTCTTGTGTGAGACTGTATGCTGCAACCACTGTGGAGTGTCTGATAATCTAGCTCCGTTCAAACACCAAAATTAAGAAGGGAATCACCGACATAGATCTAAGATGCATCTGTAACATTTCAGAAATGCTACGCGATCCATGTTTTCGTGTCTTCCTCGTGTTAGAAGCAAAAGTACAATAGAATAATAATTGTTATTGGTCGTAAGAAGGATACAAGATTTATGCTGGACCCCACCATCAGATGTGAAGTAACCATCGGCATAACAAGACAGGTCGTTTAGAGCTAACGATAGGCTTCAAAGAGAATTGAAAGCTTGTGGTACGTTTCGAATAAGGGAAATAAACAACATCAACATTTTTTAATAACTTATCGTGTTTGGGTTTGCCTAACTTAAGTGTAAATGGCATAATTTTGCTATCAAATGAATCCATTCAATAATAGAGAATTGATCTGGGTCGCAGGAATTGACCTGGGAGGAGTCGTTGAGACTCTGGCAAATGGGAGTGAAATGCGTCATATATTGGGTTCAGCAAGAGAACCCAAATAGCCTCTTTCACTTCAACTTCAGCACGTAACCTACACGAGGTGCCCCCGTTAAACCGAGCAACCCAGTGAAAGGTTGGGTCCTTAATCCCAGCGGGAAGCTGGGTCGGTGAGCTGATCAGTGCTGAGGGCTTCAAGGCTTACTACCTTGATAGTTAAAAACTCGTTACCTTTTAGGTAACCATTCCTCTACAATTCTCGTAGAACTCGAAGCATGAAGAAACGTTCACTCAGGAAATCTACCCCAGGTGGTACCCAATCCACCCCCACTCAGGATGGGTCATGCAGGTCTTCGGAGTCTGGGGAACCTGCACTTTCATGTTTTCCATCCCTATTACCTTAACACAAACAAGAGAAGAATAAGAGAAACCTCACCTACCTAGCTACAATCAACATTAACTCCCTTCTTAAGGTAGGTAAGCTAAAGCAAACACTTGAAGTGCTCGACAAGTACAAAATAAAGATAGCAGCGCTCCAAGAGACTCGGTTTATGGACGAGGATGCATTTGAGTCAGGTGCGTATAGGATCTACAAGGGGAAACCGGGTGAAAGAGTGATGAGGACAGTCCCTCACCTGGGCACAGGTTTTGCCGTACATCACAGTATGGTTGACCACATTTTGGATTTTTCTTCACCTAACGGAAGGACCTCCTCACTATCATTCCGATCTCGTAACAAAGCCTATACCATAGTGAAATTCCACGCACCCACAAATGACACCAACCGGAAATACCTCGAGTTAGTGGAACACTTCAGGGACTCCCTAGAAGAAATGCTAGACAAGATTCCACATAACCACTCAACTATACTCATGGGGGACTTCAATGCCCAAGTCGGCAGGGAACAGAAATACCGAAGGATAGTAGGTCCCTACCCAGCCCACAAGAGAACAAATAGAAACGGTGAGCGCCTCATAGAACTCTGTGGACAAGTACCACTTGGTCCTAAAATCAACAGCCTTCAAGCGTCTACCTAGGAAAGCCAAGACTTGGAGAAGCCCAACTCCTTTGCTAGGTGAATTTCAGCTTGATCATGTGGCTATAGACAGACTATATCACAGGGAGATACAGAACGTCAAAGTACTGAGAGGAGCCAATATAGATTCTGACCATTACCTTTCACTAGTCAAAGCTAATTTTCAACCCTTGAGAAAGGTAGAAAAACCACCAAGGAGCTCTAGAATACCTCGATTCAATACTCAACGCCTACGTGATGAAAACTGTAACTTCCAACAAACCCTTCGGATGAATACACAGAAAGAAGGTTGGACAGCCCTCCAGAAAGCATTACTGGATGCCGCTCACGAAACTATTCCCGCTACGTCCAATAAAGGAAAACACCCTTGGTGGACTACAGATTGCGATAAGGCCATAGAAGGAAGACGTCGAGCCTGGATCAGTTGGAACCAGTACAAGAATGATTTCAACCTTGAGGCTTTCATCACGCAAAGAAAGGCAACAGCGAACACTGTACGTGGAGCTAAAAGGAAATACCTACGCACCCTGCTACAACAGGCAGAAGAGAACTTCAAGAGACACAACTCCAGAGACCTGTACAAGGGTCTTAAGAAACAGACGACCCTGTACACTGCCCCTACCTTACTTCTTCGTGGACCAGACGGCAAGATCCAACTAAATAACAACGATTGTACCACCGTTCTTGCAGATTATTTCCAGAAGCTCCTCAACACAGAAGAACCTAGTGCAAGATTAATCTTCCATGAACCATCTATCAGGAATCCTGATTCTCAACCGCCTGACAGAGAGGAAATAGAGAGTATAATCAATAACCTGAAAAATAATAAAGCCTCAGGTGAAGATGGAATAGTAGCAGAGATGTGGAAATGCGCAGATGAACAGTCCTTGCAGAGCATCCAACATATCATACAAGACATATGGACAACAGAGACCCTACCGGAAGGGTGGACATCAGCAGTAATTTACCCGTTACACAAGAAGGGAAGCAAGACTGACCTCAACAATTACCGAGGTATCTCCTTATTGCAGGTTACCTACACGGTTCATTCGAAAGCTCTGTTATCCAGAGTCACTAACCAACTAGACTCTCAATTAGGGGAATACTAGGCCGGCTTTCGAAACAATCGATCTTGTCCAGAGCAGATACAAAATCTCAAGATCATCCTCAGTTATAAGAGTCGTGGGGGACAACGCTGGGTAGTTGTCTTAGTGGATTTTCAGAAGGCATTCGACTCGGTGGACAGAGAGAGTCTTTTCTCCACCTTGTGAGAATTTGGCCTTGATGAAAAAACACTTAAACTAGTCCAGGCCACCTTGACAAACACAACATCTAAAATCAAGTTCAGAGGTGAACTATCCGAGAGCTTCCACATCAAGACGGGAGTTAGACAGGGTGATGGACTCTCCTGCATCCTCTTCAATTGCATCCTGGAGAAGATCATAAGGGAATGGATGGTGCGACTAACACCAAGGACTGGTCTGCAGCTTGGATACAAGAAAGATAACCTTCATGTGTCATGCCTGGCCTTTGCCGACGACCTCGCCATACTGACCAACACTATAGAGGAAGCTACTCAGCACCTACAGAGTCTTCACGATGTAGCGGTTCGGGCTGGCCTTAAGATCAACATTGGGAAGACTGAATTCATGACTAACATCAAGGAAGCCCCGTCCACAATTCCACTTGAGGGAGTCTTCATCCGAAAAGTCCCTGCGGTCAAGTACCTAGGAGAGTGGATCTCGGCAAACCAGAGTGAGAATCTGGCCATAGATACCAGGTGCACCAAGTTCGAGAGGGCCTACCACTCCTGCCACAGCATCTACGCATCGAAGTTCCTCTCCAAAAACCTAAAACTCAGACACTACAATTCAGTAGTAAAACCATCTGTTCTGTACGCCTCAGAATGCCTCGTGATGGCCAGGAAAGGCCCACTCAGAAAACTTGAACTCAAGGACAGGAAGATCCTGCGGAGGATACTAGGACCTATACGGAAAGAGGGAGGCACCTACAGAATTCGGCACAATGATGAGCTTTACAGCCATCAAGAAGACATTGTTACTTGTATAAGAAAGAGGCGCTTGGCCTTCTAGGGACACTTGACCCGCATGATCCCTTGCCGGCTCACCAGTAAGATCTTCACAGTGGCAGGAAGAGGGAAGGCTTCTAGGACCAAGTGGATCTCTACGGTCAGGACGGATTTAGACCACCTAGGGATCCCACTTAATTACATACAGGACCGCCAACAATTCCGGCAAGCCATCCGACAGGGAGTTTTTTCTGTATCACTGACAGCTAGGAAGAACACCGGAGTCAGCAGACCACCATGGACGGAGGAAAGAAAGCTGGCTCATAGTCAGATGATGAAAATGTACTGGAAGAAGAGAAAAGACAAAGCGACGAGGAGATTCGAGCCCCGTGGTCTAAGTAGGCCCAAACGACGAAGAAGAAGAAGAGTATTGATCTACAATGTACTCGGGAACAGTATGAGACGTAGTCCATTGGTATCCAATAACATTTTATTGCCAATAATAATAGTCTAATAATAATAATAATAATAATAATAATAATAATAATATGAAGAGAAGAGAAGAACGACTTCGAGAAATCCAGCCGCGACAGGCTGGCCACGCGCCCCTGAACTGAGAGTTCCAGCGTAGACAGTGTGCGCCTGGGTCATATGGCCCAAAAAGCACTTGCCTGGCTTGCAGGGTACCACGACATACTATACACAGCTCACTCGCACACGTAGCTAGCGGCAGGCGGGGAGAGTCAAGGACACAGATTACCTACTGACATGACATGACGTCACGCACCTACGCCGGGCCTTGGTGTGCATCCCCACTCCTCCCCCTCTTCCCCCACACCCCACCTAATAAAATCTAAGCGGCTGGAGCGATTTCAATGAAATTCGGTAAGGTCATAGTAGGCCTACTATTTTGGCCGACCCCGATCGTGCCCTTCAAAGCTTATTATGTTTCACCAATTCAACATGGTGGCTGTGCGAAATATCTCACTGGCATTCTATATCTCCGAAACTGTCACCGATATCACCCTGAAATTTTGTACGGTGATAAAAGTCACTTAAGTGACTTTCATAAACCTGTTAACTACAAAACGAACATGGCGCCCAAGTGAATTTGAACATTTAAATAGACTTTTCTGGCGATTTAACCATCCGAACGCAGTGAAATTTGGTACAGCAATTGTTTATATACATTGTAATGAACTGATATCTAATTTTGTTAAATTGTTTACATACACTCAAGATGGCAGCTGTGCAAAATTTTAAAATTATTTTTTTATTTCTTGTGTCCCAATCATGCGATAGAAGTCAACGTTTGAATAATGAGCCTACGCAATAATAGTCATCTAATAGTACATAACTCTATGGTCTACATATAGGGTCTTTCATATTAAGTAAGAACGACGAGCGGCGGTTTTGTTATTCTCTACTGCAGCGTGCTTGGCCGAGTTTCTGGCGCCCCACGGCCCCCTGCTGTAGTATTGAAAGCGTGCGCATAGTACAAACTTGACCTTGCAATAAGCGTGCAGGTGTTGTCAGTCGCCAGTCTGAACCTCAGATGGTAACATGTTCAGACAGTTATCATTGCAACATCGTATTTTTGTATGTAAAACGTATTTTAAGTACGAGTCGGCCAGGTGGGTAAGTTCAGCAATTTCCTGATGAAGTGTCACCTTCACTAGCACAGATTCACGTAATTGTAAATAAGTTTTCCACTAGGCCTACTGACTCAGTGCTCAATAAAGAACATAAAATACAAAATTATAAACATTACAGTGGCAGAACTCACTCGCGTGAGCCAAAATGTGGTTACCGGATACAATGCCTGTATAACCCAGGAAGGACGACACTTCCAGCATCTTTTATAAGGTAATATTTCATACAGGATTGTACACACGCTTAAAGCAGGCGGCCACGGCGCGCCACAAGCTCGACCAAGGCCACCAAAGCAGCAGGAAAGGGGAGCGAAAGTCAAGTGAGAGAGTGATGACCTTACCCCTTACCTGACGGTATGGGATTCCTGAGCATCTAGTCCGATGTTGCGATTGACTGTGACTGTGATGGCTAGTTCTGAATTATTGTTCAGTTCTGGATATTTCTGAGTGATCCTTTGAAATTTTACCAGTTTGTACTTACGACTTCTAATTTTCCATGTTGTTTTTCCTGGTTTTAGTTCATCGATCCCTTTAATTACTTTTTACTTAGTTTATTTTGCCTGCAACACCATTATTTTTAGTGTTCGTTAGGTGTTCTATTTTCGGCAATTTATTTTTGGACAGTATCTCTGGTAGATCATATACATGTACGATGTACATATAGGTACGACTGATGGAGAGCATTACGGTCATCAAGTGCAGTTAGTTTTACATTTTAGGTGAAAAATGGAGCCACCACCAAAACCGATTCATGGCAGGACTGGCATGCAAAACGAAATGTATCATCAATTTAAATTAGCGTCGCGAAATTAAATTGTACAAAGGAATAAAATTTCACTCCTGGCGCAAAATAAAATTAGTAACAGAATTTTAATTTCGCTGCAGAGGGGAAATAAATTCATTAGTCTTTTAATTTCGCTTCCGGCGCGAAATAAAATGCATTACTGACTTTTAATTTCGCTCCCGGTGCGAAATAAAATTCGTACCAGACTTTAAATTTCGCTCCCAGTGTGAAATAAAATCCGTTACAGACTTTTAATTTCGCTCCCGGCTACAAACAGAATTCTTAACAGACTTTTAACTTTGCTCCTGGCGTGAAATAAAATTCATTAAAGACTTTTCATTTCGCTCTTGGCGTAAAATAAAAACCGTTAGTCTTTTAAATTCGCTTCCGGCGGGAAATAAAAAAAAATACAGACTTTCAATTTCACTCCGGGCACGAAATAAAATTCGTTACAGACTTTCAATTTCGCTCCCGGCTCGAAATAAATTTCATTACAGACTTTTAATTTTGCTTCTGGCCTGAAATAAAATTCGATACAAGACTTTTCATTTCGCTCCTGGCACGAAATGAAAACCGCTACAGTCTCTTAATTTTGCTCCCGGAGCGAAATAACATTTTTAACGACTGTTAATTTTGCTCCTGGTATGACAAAAATTGCTGGCCCCATGGTGTTGTGGATAGCGTGCCTGCTTCTCACCTGGAGGCCCCGGGTTCGATTTCCGCGATTTTAGAGACGGACGTGTGGGTTGGAACGGGGTGCACTCAGCGTCGAGAGTAGCTGTCTGAAAGTCACGAAAACCAAGATTAACGGCCGAGGGAACCTGATGCGCTGACCAATATCTGCAGATGCCTGGGCAGCGGTCGCTTGGTTGGCCTAGGCCTTTCATGGGATGTAGTGCCACGGTTTATTTTAATGACACAAAATTCCCAAACAGCATTTAGTTTGCGTGAATTTAAAATGCATGGAACATATCATTTCATGTCTGAAATTAAATCTGGTCTGGCATGCGAAACAAAATGGTTGTGGACGCGTTAACATTTTAATTTCGCCATGAGCGTGATATTCGGGTGCGAAATGATATTGATTGTAAGCGCGAAAATTAAAATGGAAGCAAAATGTAATTCTAAGCACAATAACATAGTGAAAGGCGACGCAAAACTAATTTCAGTGCGAAACGAAATACTGTACGTGGCACAGGGGTTTGCTTTCGTGCCATGGTCAGTATAAATGCGCTGAGGGTAAGAAGGAAGTAGTAAGGAATGCCAAGCCCCCCCCCCAAATTTCCGGAAGTTTAAGAATAAAGAATGTAGAAATGAGAGGAATGACCCCTCAACCCTGTTGTTCGAGTAACCCGCCTCCGAAACAGAACTCCATATACGCCGCGGTACTACCACAGACGATTTTCTGTTATTTGTAACTCTTCAATCAGTCAACATTAATTTACCCGATAACTGGGTGGGGTACAAAGTATATAAGATGTAAGTAACACTCCTGAAAAAAAAAATACATGTATTAGATTTAAGATCACTAAAATTGCTGCATTATAATCGTGACCATAAACTAATAAAAATAATGTTATTTACATATTACTGTGAATACATTGTACCCCTCCCAGTTATTGGGCAAATTAGTGTTGACTGACTGAAGAGTTACAACTGACAATTTGTATTGTAATTGGAGTTCGTCACTTATCTTGAATGTCTGTCCACACAGCACATTCGTCTTCTTGTTCGCTATAGAACAAGTAAAGGTACTTGTTGCCCCATTGCGTTATGAACGTCAGGGAGGGCCAGCCACGAGTCCGAGGTGCAGTCAACGACGATGGTGATGTTGATGTTGATGCCATAGCACTGACTTTCTCCTCTACTGGAGTGATGTCCATAGAATGACTCACGTTGCTGTTGCAGCCCTGCAGATTGTGCAGGCGGTGAACGGTAATAAGACTGCTACTGCTGCCAACGTCAGGACTTTGAACATCGCTCAGAACATAATTTCACTCTCGAAACGAATACATTTTAATTTCAACAACGAAATGAAATGTTCCATTCATTTTAAATTCACATCGGAGGGCGAAACTAAATACCGTTTGGGAATTTTATTTCACGCCGGGTGCGAAATTTAAAGTCTGTAACGAATTTTATTTCGCACCGGAAGCGAAATTAAAAGTCTGTATTGAATTTTATTTTGCTCCGCGAGTAAAATTAAAAGTCTGTAATGAATTGTATTTCGTGCCGGGAGTGAAATTAAAAGACTGCAACGAATTTTATTTCGCACCGGAAGCGAAATTAAAAGTCTGTATCGAATTTTATTTTGCGCCGCGAGTGAAATTAAAAGTCTGTAATGAATTGTATTTCGCGCCGGGAGCGAAATTAAAAGATTGTAACGATTTTTTTTTCGCGCCGTGAGTGAAATTTTATTCAATTGTACAATGTAATATCGCGTTGCTATTAAGTTTCGCGTTGATTTCGCTATGTCATTTCGCTTCGAATTAAGTTTCGCTTCGATTTAATTTCCCGTCGACAATCATTGTCGTTTCGCTCCCGAGTATCGCGCTCACGGCGAAATTCAAATATATTCGCCCCCACACCCAAACATTTCGTTTCGCATGCCAGCCCTGATTCAAGGGCATACCACTAAATCCCAGGGGGAATTGCGACTACCATTAACCAAAATATTATGTGTACTCGAGTTTGAAGGTTGTTTGTGAAGTAACCAATAGGCCTCCATAAAATCCAATAACATCATCATTTTCGTCGTTCTGTTTTACGTTAGTTCATGTTGGTTTGGATTTTTTTTATATATTTTAATATTTCTTATCGCAGTTGGAACACAAAAAGTGCCCGTTTTTAAGCGTGTTTCAACCATGCGTCATATTTAAGAATTATTATCTCACAAACCCGTCAACAGATCGATTCCAAATTTTAACACAATAAACATTGGAATGTTGTATAACTTGTTCATTAATTTTAAAATTTTGTATGGCCAAGAAACAAAGTTGTTATCATTTTGGTAAGGTAACTTTTTCTCGGCTCGGGTTGGTTTGAAAATGTAGTACTTGGTCGCGTTGTAATCCTTATACATCAAAAAGGTATGCTGTATGATTGTGAAATACGTAAATTAAATCACTTATTTTATATCGGTTTGTATTTGTATGGGGAATTAAGACATGGTTCACCAGTTGGCCGCTCCTGTAAAAGTTGTACAGCGTTGCCAAGATGGACACCATCACGCGTCAAGGCACGCTTCGCTCGGAAGTAATGGGCTCCATATCAGCAACGCTGTACAGAATATCCCGGAGCGTCTAGCTGGTGAACCATGTCTTAATTCCCCGTATAAATACAAACCGATATAAAATAAGTGAATTAATTTACGTATTTCACAGTCATACAACATAACTTTTTGATGTATAAGGATTACAACGCAACCAAAAACTACATTTTACAACGACCCCGAGCCTAGAAATAGTTACCTTACAAAAATGATAACAAAATTCGTTCTTGAACACACAAAATGTTGAAATTAATAAACCTGTTATGTACAACATTCCAATGTATATTGTGCTAAAATTTGGATTCGATCTGATGACGGGTTTGTGAGATAATAATTATTAAATGTGACGCATGGTTGAAACACTCTTAAAAACGGTCACCTTTCGTGTTTCAACTGCGATAAAAAATTAAAATATAAATAAAACATTCCAAACCTACATGAACTAACGTAAAATAGAACGAAGAAAATGATTATGTTAGTGGATTTTATATAGGTCTATTGGTTACTTCACAAACAACCTTCAAACTCGAGTGCACATAATATTTTGGTCGACAGTAGGTACTGTACCAAGAAAAGGAAACCAGGCCCTAAGAAAAACCTCTACACATAGGCCTACATAAGATTTTTTCCCTAGTTTATATTTGAAATTACGCTTGCATTAGAGAATGTGTAAAGTACTGATCAGTTTTGATTTCACTTTAAATTTATTTGTACAAGTTGGATGACTAAACGTCACCCCACAATCTGCAAGCTACATGGCTGAACAGCGGTTGCTTGGTAGAACTAGGCCCTTCAACGGCTGTCGCGCCACGGGTTTAGTCTTTTTTTGAACTTCTACTATATAATTGTAAGAGTACAAGACCACGAACTATTCAGTGACAACTTTTTTCAGAGAAGAGAGTTCGTATTCAAACGGAAACAATGCGTTGTGTGGAAAAGTAAGACGTAGCCATTGTGAAAATGGAAAATTGGTCTCCATAGATACTGACGACAGTCAAGCGCATGTTCTCTATGTGCAAGCGTCCTGCATAAATATCCACTTCCTTTGTACGCTCACAGAAAACGAAGAAAAGTCCCAGCAGAGCTTGTGTATTGGCGTATTGAACGAAATAAAAGGTAAGGAACTGAAACAATGTTTCTTACAGCAGATGTTTATTGCCATTCAGAAATTCCTTCTTATTTTATGATTTTTTTTCCTAGGAAACTGTCATCAGTCCAACATCACTCATTGACTAGTTCACCTGTCAATCAACCTACCATTGTGGTTGCACCTGAAGTTCAGTTGTGTCTTGTGTTTCGCAGGGTTTTCCACACTCCCTCCAGGTAAATGCCGAGATAGTACCTTACTTGAAGACTCAGGGCACCTGCCCCATCCCTGGCTCTAATACAGTAACACACATAGTCAACTACATGGGACTGATGACCAAGATGTCCCAAGCCCCTACAATGTATTATTATCAACAAGAACAAGAACAAGAATGTTTGAGGAAGTAAGAAAGTATCTGTATAAACACATTGTGTCAACGTTACATAAGCGTGACATTACTATAATTTTATTGCTCAGATATTGTTCCACGCCTAGGCACTTGTACATGTAACTCGCCGAACTACAATATTCGTCAACTCGGCGTGTTCATCATTTTCCTTGCGCTAGAGATCTTGTATAGCCGCGCCGCTACTCCTACCACCCTTTTCAAAACAATTCCCAAACTAATGCCGACGATTCCATTCACCCGATTTTATTTATGAAAAATGCATTGGAATCAGGAAATAAATCTCCGTTTTCGTATTACCAGTTTTTTTTTCATATTTTAAGCAGAAATATAAAAAACTGCCAATAACGTCTTTGTTTTTCACATTTTGGAAAATGCATTGAATTGATATCAATTCTATTGCACTCTAGTATACATAGTGGTTTTGCAACACCACCTCTCTAGGTGGTGTTGGGTTTTGACATCGCAAATACGAGCTTCCATTCAAGAGAAATTGCCTCACTTTGGTGCTGCTACGTGGTGTCGGAATTACAAACTAAAAATCGGGACATTTAGTATTAATAGTATCTGGCTGCTGCACAGACTGCTGTGTTGCCTGCTGGAGTGTCCCTTCCCCGTGCTGTCCGATCGTGACGTCACAGTTCCCTCTTCATTGCTATGTAAAGTAGTCAGGGATGTTTCAGCTACGTTATCTGATGGTTGAGTTACTTCCGCAATGCTATATGTGTTTGTAGAATGGGGCCTGTTATGAAAGGCCTCTGATATGGCTGGATATTCAGGGGAAGGTACTGCAGTTTCCATGTCGGTAGTGTTGCTTAGCTTACTACTCCCATCTGACTCGCCCAGCACCGTGCTGTAGGTTTGTTGTCTGACTGAAGTACCGGGCGATTCTTTCTGTTCGGACAGTCTATTTGTAATTGGGAGGTTTCTTTACAATAAAAGCAATACTTAGCTTGTCTTTCATATGTTAACAGAACTTTACAATCATTGACCGTCAAATATGATGGAATGGGGTATTTAAGTTCAATTGTTACAATACGTATATGCCATTACTTACAGCAGAAAGTTCGTATACTTCATTCCAGCACTCCATCCGTATGTCCTTGACAACTCCATGCGTAGAAAGCACGCGGGAGAGCCTTTCATTGTTGACTTCGGAAGGAGATTAAACAGACACGCACACGTTTTGTTAAAGAGTCTGAAGCAGTGATAGTTATCTTTGTGGTGTTACCGCTAGCTTGCCGGAAGGATTTCACACCTTCATGTCGAGATAGTATGTTTTCATAAAGTAAGGTGTACACTAATTTAATGTACACTGAATTTTCCCCGTTGTCTAGTTGATTCGCTAGTACTTGATCTTTATTAAGCTTCAGGTCGTTTGCTATCCACCTTGGCCTATGTATTTCAAGTGGTGTCGGTCTGTTGTTCCTTTCTTCAAAAGCGCATTTAAGAGTGTTTTTCCGGACATTCGCCACTTTCGCAAGTTCAACAAGCAGTTCCGTGACAAACTAAGGAGCCTATTTTTCTTAAACTTAAAGATTCATGCCTATGTTTAATCTAAATGGAACTATCTACGTTAATGACGAAATTAAGTTGGTAATAACAAAATTTCTAATTAATTCGAAATATACCTGCACTACAGTTGGAAGCCCTGGTGACAATATATTCTCTTAAGGTACAGAATACAAAATTTGATTGAAGTTCAATGGATAACGTGGACGTTACATGCAGTTAGATATTGGATATATCAGTGCGCGTAAAATCATGTTGGCAGCAATGTCATGCATGTCTTGGTCAGAAATAATCTAAC
This sequence comes from Meconema thalassinum, assembly GCA_946902985.2. Lineage (NCBI taxonomy): Eukaryota > Metazoa > Arthropoda > Insecta > Orthoptera > Tettigoniidae > Meconema > Meconema thalassinum. Next base: position 1,323,726,689 of record OX336388.2, on the reverse strand, counting down.
ATATTATGATCTATTGTTGTGCCAATTTTGGACGAAATCCATTTGTATGTATAGAAGTTACATGCATTTTAGAATTGAACCTATCATCAGGCTTAGAATCATGATAGCGGCATTGGCATAATATTAGTTACTCCAAATTAATCTAGAATGTCAGGTACTGTACGTGTGCAAAGTTTAGAGTTGTTGGCTTGCATGCATTCTGATATATTACTATAAGGGAAAAAACGTAGAGACAGCAATTATCAACAGTTGTCAGCAGCTGGTTGCTCTTAAGAATACGCATAGTGATATCTGGTTTTGTACACATAGTAGACTACATACGAAATTTGGTTGAAATCCAATTGATAGTGTAGAAGTTCTATTAATTTAAAAATTTGACCTATCAGCATGCTTAGAATCATTTTTCCAACACTGTCATGTATGGCCTCCTGGAAATTAAACTCATTCATTTCATTCATTTCCGTGTCCGATCATTTCCAGAATGTAGCAACTCCGATGGCCTTGTTGTTTGCCTCGATCAGGTCCTGGGTAGTGCAGGGTTGTTCTAGTAGTGGACAAATGAGCAGGTGGGCTGGGTCTTGTGTTGCTCCACACTCGCAGGACGTGTCTCCATCAGCTGGAAGGATACCCCATTTCTGCATGTTGGTCTTGCAACGAGGGACGCCTACCCTGAGACGATTAAGTGATTTCCAAACAGGGTAAGGCAGGTCATTTCCTGGGGCTAGCTCTTCCTTAACAGGGATATCCGGCGGCAGCTTGCTCTTCCACCTGGAGATGCGGTTAGATTCCGATGTTCCCTCCAGTGGTTGAGTCCTGGCGATGAAACTCTTTCTTGATTTCAGTCGACGGACAACAGCCTGATGATTATGCAGTGGATGACGGGGATCATTAATCTGCTTCGCCCTCTCTGCATCAGCAGCAACAGCCCTTCTGATAGTTGGGGGAGCTATTCCAACAATCGGGTAGAGTTTGTCGACTGGAGTAGGCTTCATACATCCCGACAAGATTCGTATGGTCTCGTTGATGGCAATGTCAATCTGCTTGGTGTGACTGGATGCACTCCACACAGGTGAAGCGTACTCTGCAGCAGACATGCACAAAGCAAGAGCAGAAGTTCTTAGGACGTGAGGACTTGCCCCCCAGGTGGTGGCTGTGAGCTTCCTCAAAATATTGTTCCGTGAACTAACTTTCAGCCTGGTCTTATGGCAATGTTTCTTGAAGGACAGTGTTCGGTCAAGAGTAACACCTAGATACACGGGTGTTGGACAATGTTGGAGATGTTTGCCTTGCCATGTAACATCCAGTTCCCGCCGAGCTTCTCTATTCCTTAAGTGAAATGCACATACTTGAGTCTTGTTGGGATTTGGCTTAAGATGATTGGCTTCATGAAATTAAACTGAAATATTATTATCTATATAATTATGTGCCAATTTTGGCACGACATGCATACCTTCCAAGATATCCAACATGGAGCTCAAATTTCAATTGCGGTTTTTCAGCAGTTGGTAGCACTGACTTCATTTTCATGGCCTTGAGATATTCAGATATAGATCTTTACTCTTACCAAATTTGGTTTTGATTGCTTCAGCCGTTTAGGAGTTGATAAGGGGGGGGGGGGGGGACATGCACAGACAGACAGACAGACAGACAGACATTTGCCCAGATCGATCTCATAAGTCTACTTTTTTCTCATTTTTGCAAAATGTGAAAAGTAGGCTAAAAATACAATACCCTATCACGGTAAGCACTTCCGAGTATTTATTAACCTCGCGGCTAAACTCAGAACCTAACACGACGTAGGTCGCAAAGTGACACTTCCACTCTTTCTACTCTATGGAGTTCTCCAACGCAAAATGTATCAAAATGGTGCCATTCTCAATCGATGATGCCGTTTGTAATATATAAACGATATGCGAATAACGTTATTAGTCCAAATAACGGTATTGAGGGAATATTTTTCGATAGATATATTCAAATAACGTTATTTCTAGTGAGCACTACCATTTCGTTCCTGCGATAACCGATATCCGAATAACGTTATTAGTCCGAATAACGGTATTGGGGGAATAATGTTCGAGAGATGTATTCAAATAACGTTATTTATAGTGAGCGCTACCATTTCGTTCCCGCGATAACCGAAATCCGAATAACGTTATTAGTCCAAATAACGGTATTGGGGGATTTTTTTGGAGAGATCTATTCAAATAACGTTATTTCTAGTGAGCACTACCATTTCGTTCCTGAGATAACCAATATCCGAATAACGTTATTAATACTAATAACGGTATTGGAGGAATATTTTTCGAGATATGTATTCCGATAACGTTATTTCAGGTGGGCACTAGTATTTCGTTTCTACGATAACTGATATCCGAAGAACGTTATTAGTCCGAATAACGGTATTAGGGGATATTTTTCGAGAGACTTATTCAAATAACGTTATTTCTGTCGGACAATACTATTTCGTTTCTACGATAACCAATATCAGAATAACGTTATATGGCCCAATAACGTTACCATGCGATACAAATGACGTCCGGATATGAAACGTAACGACCACAATGTGACCAAGACCCATTTTGTTACATAATCTACCCAAACAACCATTTTCGTTATGTTAAGTTATGGAGCCTTGAGGACGGGTGTCGTTAGCCGATGATGTCCGGTCTGGGGCACTCCCCTGTATTACCGATGACAACGTCCAGCTGGTTAATGCACTTATTACCCAGGACCGCCGAGTGACTGAACGCCATAGCCGCCGTGGTCGCTCCACGACAATGCACGACCTCATACGGCCAACACAGTCGCGGCACTCCTGCAGAAATTCAAATGGGAGGCTCTCGGCCACCCTCCATACAGTCCAGACGTCTCTCCCTGTGATTACGCCATGTTTGGTCCCCTGAAAAGGGCTCTGTGGGGCCAACGATTCACCTCAGACGTCGACGTCCAGCTGTACGTGAGGAACTGGTTCTCATCGCAGCCCAGGGAAATTTATGAGACAGCCATTCACCGCCTTGTGTCACAGTGGGACAAGTGCCTCAACAGCCAGGGCCAATACTTCTAACATACAGGTACTGGTTTCTGTAATTATGCCTCCGGCTCGTTACTTTTTGAACGCACCTTATATGTATAAATTTTATCCAAAATATTGAAAATTAATTGTTACCAACTCGGGATACTTAATTGGAAATGTTAGAACTGAACACTAAATGAAAAAGACGGTACTATGAGTGTGTGTAATTTCATTTGAACAGGTCGTAGGTACCGCTAGACGTGGAGCGGGACTGTTCTGTATAGCCTTCATTACGTCACCTCGCCTCGTATTGGCTGCAGCGAGCGGCAGCAGGGCAAGACGGAGAACGCATGTACTGGCTTAGGCCTACAATGAGAACACACCCCACAGCGCACGACCCAGCACGAATCATGCACACAAATGCGACAACCGCACGTCTCTCGCAGGAGTTTGGCTGGGCGGAGTGCATTAGTTCCGATTTCCGCCACCGGTAACAATTCGCTGGTAGGGTAGTCTACCCAGGAAAAATGTAAAATACTGTATCTGTGGATGTTTACACTTATAAAGGTGTACCCCCCTAGCACCTCTCATATTGGGGTACCAATATTTGTAGGGCTTCCTCACAGAACGCTGCCACCTGTGATATAAACCTTGCATGTTTTCCACTTTAAAATGGACCCCGCAGCGTAGTCCAGCTTGTTAAATTGTGCGAGGGCAGCTGAAGCAAGTCCGGAGATCTCCGGTCGAATTCAGGCACTGACAGTTGCTAACCTGAGTGCGGTTTTCACCCGTTTTATCACAACCCATCCAGGGAAAATGTTAAGTCCAAAAGCACCTCCCCTCTCTCCGGCTCTAATAATTACAGCTGTGTACGCTACGAAAGTCACCGCCGAAACACGGGTTATCAGAGAAATTCAAAACATTGTAGCTGATTATCAAATGACGTCCAAAGCCTCTAAAATGAACGGACAATTACAAAAAAATGATGTAGATATTTTAAATATGGAACTATTTCAAGTAATAATTTTAATGTTTACACCATTTAAAAAGAAGCTTATAGTTTTACGTGGCCGATAATCTTGGAATATTGGAATCATCTGCCACGGGACCTCCACAGGATATGAAATTTTATCTTCGAAAATCTCACATGCATTAACCAGGAATTAATAATAATAATAATAATAATAATAATAATGTTATTGGTTTAACGTCCCTTCTAACTACCCTGGCTTTTAGAGACGCCGGGGTACCGGAATTTTGCTCCGAAGGGGATCTTTAACGTGCCAGTAAATGTACTGACACGGCTCCCTCGCATTTGCGCACCCTCAAATGCCAGCTGACTGTGCCAGGTTTCGAACCTGCAACCTTGGGCTCAGCAAGCGAGAACGTTACCCCCTGAGCCACGCAGCCAGACTAACCAGGAATTGAATCCGGTCTTTGTAGGTGACAGGCAATCAGCTCAACTACTGCGCCATCACGCCCCCGGTGAAACGTGTGAGGCTTAAAAGATATAGCCGATGATGATGATGATGATAATTGTTGTTGTCTTCAATGACCTAACATATAGGTTATCGACTCCTAATGACGACATAAACACTAGAACTAAAACTAACTGCTATAAGAGCGTCCAGGGTAAAGAAAAGACTACAGGTCTTATGGGCTAGCCGCACTCCGCATTTGCCATATCTCCTCGCACATCGCCGCCCGGACGCATAATTTCTTTTTCAGCCCGAGCCTAGCCACAGTATGTAATTCTGAGCCTCTTATTGGCTGTTATGTCATGCCATTCTCCTGGTTCCGAATAGAGACGGTAGGTAGTAGCAGGGGTCACATCCGATCAAACATGGAGGAAAGTTATCGAGTGATATGTGGATAGTATTCGATGTTGAATTGCATTATTAGCGTGAAACAGGCATGAAACTTGCTTTAGATCAAGTTTAAAACAACCCACGCAGGAAATGAATGCGTTCCAATCATCATTTAAGGTCCAAGTGAAATCATTCGAGATTTATCCACATGTATTAAGTAAAACCTATGATAATATAATTCCTTTACCAGCGGAAATGTGCACGAGTGGTAATGTCGAGCTGGGTAACTTTGTGTCTCGGGTTCAAGACTGCTCGAGGGCAGAAATTTTTATTTCTTTCGAATTATCTTATTATATCCTCCCTCCTTTTTACTGCATGTTTTATTCCTTGCTTTATTGAAATTATCTGTATGGGTGATTGAAATAATAAACATTGTTGGACGGAAGGGTCGAGAACTGTACGGGTAGACCAAGGTTAGAATATGTCAAACAGATTGCCTCGGATGTAGGGTGTGGTAGCTATGTAGAGATGAAAAGATTAACTCAGGACAGGGAGACATGGACAGCTGCATCAAACCTGTCAAAAGACTGAAGACTCAAACACACAATCTCGCGATCATTAGACACGGAACCTCCAATTTAGTTAGAAACCAAAACTCAGAACGTGATTATTCCTATCGTAAATCTCACGTGAATTGACCGGGAATCGAACCCTGTCCACCTTGGGGAGAGGCAAGCAGAAGTTGACGCTGATGTTGCTCTTGTTAATTTGATCAAATTGGACATGGTGGTCAATGAGCCCTCCTACTTGTAAATAAATAAATATATTTCTCTGATAACCTGTGTTATTGTGGTGTATGTAGTATGGTGAGTATTTGATATTCAGGTGAGGATTCGCAAGGAGGCGGTCGTGGCATTGATATGAACAATTTCGGCATTTGACTGGAGTAGAAGTGGAAATCTATGGAAAATCACTTCCAAGATCGCTGAGGTGGGAATCGAACCAACCTCTACTCAGTTTTGGCTCACGAGGCTGAATGTACCTCGTTGCAGTCCTCACACCAGAATTGAAATTTATCTGGAGAGCTGGGAATCGAACCCGGTCCACCTTGGTGAGGCAAGCAGCTTGACCACTGTAGAAGTCGACGCTGATGTTGCTCTTGTTCATTTGAGCAAATTGGACATGGTGGTCATTGAGCCCACCTACTTGTAAATACATAAATAAATAAATAAATAAATAAATAAATCGGCAGAGCTGGGAATCGAACCCGGACCTCTGGGGAGACAGCCAAGATCGCTAGCCGCGTTGAACAGTAAGGAGAGGATTATAAATTGAAGTGAGAACATGGAAGAATTCCGCCTAACAATGTTTATTATTTCAATCACCCATACAGATAATTGATATAAAGCAAGGCATAAAACATGCAGTAAAAAGGAGGGAGGATATAATAAGATAATTCGAAAGGAATAAAAATTTCTGCACTCGAGCAGACTTGAACCCGATACTCAAAGTTAACAAGCACGCACGTTACCAATCGTGCACATTACCGCTGGTTAAGGAGGTATATTATCATAGGTCTTAATACATGTGGATAAATGTCGAATGATTTCACTTGGACCTTAAATGTTGATTGAAACGCATTCATTTGCTGCGTGGGTTGTTTTAAACTTGATCTAAAGCACGTTTCATGCCTGTTTCACGCTAATAATGCAATTCAACATCGAATATTATCCACATATCACTCGATAACTTTCCTCCATGTTTGATCGGATGTGACCCCTGCTACTACCTACCGTCTCTATTCGGAACCAGGAGAATGGCATGACATAACAGCCAATAAGAGGCTCAGAATTACATACTGTGGCTAGGCTCGGGCTGAAAAAAAAATTATGCCGCCCGCGTTCTTAACTGTCACCGTGGAGGCCCGAGTTCGATTCCCGTCTTTGTCTACGAACTTAATTCTGATCTGAGGACTGGAACGGGATCCACTCAGTCTCAGGAGACAAGTGTGAGAAGAACTGGGTTTGATTCCCATCACAACCATCCTGGAAGTGATTTTCCGTGGTTTCCCATTTCTACTCCAGGCAATTTCCTGGATGGTTCCTAACTTAAGGCCACGGCCACTTTCTTTCCAATCCTCACCAATATTACAAATACACTAATTACTACAGACACCACAATAACACAGGTTATCAGACAAATTCTACACACACACACACACACACACACACACACACACACACACCCAAGTACATGGGGAGAAATAGCTACGATGCCACAAAGTCCCTTATTCAGTCAACAACAACATCAAATTTAAATCTTCCACTCTACAAATATGCATATGAAGTCTTTGATATAGGTCGCCTCCATAGCGTAGCCGTCAGCATGGTTAGCTGCCGCCCCGGAGGTCCTGGGTTCTATTCCCGGCTCTGCCACGAAATTTGACAAGTGGTGTGAGGACTGGAACGGGGTCTACTCAGCCTCGGGTGTTCCAAATGAGTAGAGGGGGTTCGATTCCCACCTCAGCCATCCTCGAAGTGGTTTTCCGTGATTTCCCACTTAGTATTCGGGCAAATGCCGGGATGGTACCTTCTTCAAGGCCACGGCCGCCTCCTACCCTCTTCCTTACCTATCCATCCTGACCTTCCCTAATGGGGCCCCTGTTCACTTTGCAGGTGAGGCCGCCTGAGCGAGGTGCCAATTACACCTCACCAGTTGTATCCATTCCCTATTAGATGTTCCCCGCTCTAGGACACTGCCCGTAGAGGCGGTAGTGGTGAGTTCCCTCGCTGAGTCCGTGGGTTCCACCAACCTGGAGGGTAAACGACTAAGAAGAAGAAAAAAGAAAGAAAAAAGTCTTTGATATCGTGCTTGTAGTAATTCCTGCACCAACTGTCCATGCTTCCCGGTTTCCTAGTTTCCAACTCCCATAGCTGATACTTTACAAGCTCACATGGTTGTATTAATATGGTTCCCTTGTACATGTTCACCAACTGTACCTTTACGGGAGAAGCTCGGCCGAGCCTCGCGATTTATGTGGCGACTTGGCTCCAGTACACGAGCAGGCGGTCCACGACATTAACACGACAAAACCAGGCCGGCTCACCACAGTGGCCATCGCTGTGCGGACGGATAATGGTAACGAGTCGACGAGCTACATGGTCTGGGGGATCGCCATACATCAATTCCCTTATCTCCTTCCGTCATGTCCGCCTCATTGAGAAGTGGCTAGCATTCTTGACCATGGCGGCTTCGGTGGCATGCTGAGCTTCTATGCTGAAGGTTGTGGGTTCAAACCCGGCGAAGTCATCGGATTTTTTTAAGAGCGTTAAAAATCCCTCAGTATGCCTTCCTTCGGAGGGGGAAGTAAAGCCGGCGGTCCTATGTCATAGATTTATGGCATGATAAAGAGCCTTATACTAATTACACTTGTGTGAAGCTAAATTATAGGTTGGATTTTACTAACGCTCTTAGGTTCCAACGTTCGTCGCCAGGAGCCGACTGCAGTGGCATCAAGTAACCAAGTTCAGAACTAGTCGGTCGTTGACAGTGGCGTTTTGTAGCAAAAGTTGGAACTACTTGAAAATTAAATGTCTGCAGTCCTTACTTGAATTAAAAACAGATAACACACACTAATTCAGTCATCACAAGTAACACCGGTTATCAGACAGATTTTACAAACACGCGAAGTACACGGGGCTACATGACTGCGTTGTCGCAGCCCCTAAACTGAGGAGCCAAACATTCTTGACCGTCACCCTTGAGGTCCGGGTTCATTTCTTGACTCTGCCAAGAAATCTAATTCTGGTCTGAGGGCCGGAACGAGGTGCACTCAATCTCGTGAGCCAAAACTGAGAAGAGGCGGGTATGGTTCCTACCTCAGCCATCCTGGAAGTAGTTTTCCGTGGTTTCGCCACTTCTAATCCAGGCAAATGCTAGCTAGGATGGTACGTAACTTAACGACACGTACGCTTCTTACCCAAATCCTACCTCAATTACAAATACACACTAGTACAGACATCACACTGACACAGGTTATTAGACAAATTATACACACGGCCTAGCAAAGCCCCTCAAGTGTCAACAACAAACCATGCGTCATGGGCCGCCTCATGGCGTAGTAGCTAGCATGATTGGCTGTTACTCTTGAGGTCCTGGTTCAATACTCGGTTCTTCCAAAAAAGTAATTATGCTCTGAGGGCTGGGAGAGGATACACTCAGCCTCGTGAGGCAAGCCTGAAAAGAGGTGGGATTGATTCCCACCTCAGCCATCCTCGAAGTGTTCACTGCCTTTTCAAAAATACACTGTATGTATTAACCCTCCATACTTCACTGTTCTACAAGAGCATATACATCACTTGAATCCCAAATTAGCGTCTTAACATACGTACAGTGAGTGTTGATAACCACGTGAACATACAGAAACTATTATACAAACTTACGAATATTGCAGGGAACTTTGGATGAGAAGTAATTCTTTCAGTCAGTGAAGCAAGATACAAAATTATTCAAACTAGGCATATTAAGAATGGCATTCATCATCACAGCCTTCATCTTCAGTAAAATGGCTTAGAATTGGATCTAACCAATAATTCATTTTAATTTTTTTAAATTATTTTAAATCGCTTATTCCCTCAGCTCGGCTGCGACCACGGATCATTCCTCTACCGTCGTAGGGACGGTGACTGGGAGCTGAACACACTTTGTCGTCTGACACAACTGGGGATGATAACAGGTCAATCGCCCAGGCGACCGCTTACTTGGGTCTAATTACGGAAGGGTCAGGGAAGGGAGTTTGGGAGGAAATTGGCCGTAGACCTGTTGAAGGGAACCATCCCGAAAACCATTTCCAGGACGTCCGAGGTGGGATTCAAACCCACGCTCTTCCGATGCCAGTGAGGCACGTGATAACGCGTTGGAACTCTCGGCCACCGTGGCCGGACTATATTTTATGAAATTCACGTTAGAGAAAAGAAAGGCAGCTTACAGTTTCACGTGACCGTTAATCTCACGATCATCCTTAACGGGAGCTCCTTTCCGTATGTGGAATCCGAACCACAGACATGTCATTTCTCCTAGAAAATCTCAGATGCATTCACCGGGAATCAAACTCTGTAAAAATAATAGGCCCACTAAAATAAACTGCAATCAACCACGTAATTCCTTAAGTTATGATTAACAGCGAATCTAAGACTCAATAATCGCGATTCATGTAGGATGTAACTTACGAGGGGGTGAGGTGGAGAATGCAAGTATACTCTTAGTTGCGCTTAGGATTGCCGCTATGTAATGTCAACGACGACTGCGATGGAATGCTAATAAAGGAGTTGTTCACGAAATGAATAATAATAATGTTATTTCTTTTAGGTCCCTTTTAACTACTGTGGCTTTTAGAGAGCTCACGAAATGAACCGACTCGACCAGCAGGAGGGAGATTGGAATAAACCCACACAGGATGTCAGTTGCAGAAACGCAGATTATAATCTCTTTTTCCATTTAAAGAACACACATTAGTCCACTCTATGTACTTTGATAGAGGAATACGTATTTCATTGTTTGCATTTTAGCTCAAAGATGGTATATTACACTATGAGGTTCAATAAATAGCATACGTAAGAGGGGTACAAATAATAGATTCAACATTGCACGAAACATTTCAACGAACATACTACTTATAAACGAGGGTTTAAAACTTAGACCTACATGCTCTCCGGATCTTAATCCATTGTGCTATAACATGTGCAGTACCCTTAACGGAAACTGAGATGCTTTACCAGAACATTGAATAAGGTTGCTAACAGGTACATGAAATATCTGGAGTGTTTAAACGTGCCATATAAATGAATGGTCCAGCAATTACTAGAGTACATGCAGGTACCTGGTGAGACATTTGGAGCACTTTTCGCAGACCAAAGTATCACGACTGGTATACAGATAGATTGCAGCTACACGAACAAGGGAAGTGAGCATTGCTCTAACCGACAACGCGTCTGCACAATATTATTGTTATTAAAAATAATCTTCTTCTTTTTTCTTCGAATTTGGCGTCTTCGTATCAGTATTTAAATGTTGGTATACTTTAATAAGAGTCGCCTCCGTAGCGTAGTGGTCATCATGGTTAGCTGCCACTCCGGAGGTCCTGGGTTCGATTCCCGAAATGCCACGAAATTTGAAAAGTGGTATGAGGACTGGAACGGGGTCTACTAAGCCTCGGGTGGCCCAAATGAGTAGAGGGGGTTCGATTCCCACCTCAGCAATTCTCGAAGTGGTTTTCTGTGGTTTCCCACTTCGCCTTCGGGCAAATGCCGGGATAGTGCCTACTATAAGGCCACGGCCGCCTCCTTCTCTCTTCGTTGCCTATCCATCCTAACCTTCTATTCCCTTCTCTCATGAGGCCCCTCTTCGCTTTGCAGGTGAGGCCACATGGGCGAGGTGCTGATCCTACCTCACCACTTGTATCCACTCCGATTAGATGTTCTCAGCTCTAGGACACTGCCTGAAAGGGCGTTAGGGGTGAGTTCCCTCGCTGAGTCCGTGGGAGCCACCACCCTGGAGGGTAAACTCGATAAAAAAAAACACTTAAATATGAAACATTGTAACTAGTCGCTAAAGCCGGTGTTATATTTCTGCACAGTAGCTATTCAGATATTAACCCACGTTGCGGTAATGCAGTGATCAATGTAAATATATCGAAGTTTTTATACGGGAACTGGGCTAGCCTTTCACGGACCACTAAAGGAATTCCCTTTACTGTCAAGTAGGCGTATTCATAACTAATTTAAAACTCAGTTCCACACAGTAACATTATCGAAAACAAGCAAAATATTAATGGAGCATAAAATCTTACTTCCATATTACTACCAGCACGTGAGAATAAGTAACCGTCTTGTACTCTAAATTCCAGTGGTTGTAATGGCTGCGTGGATAACATCTTGGTCTGCGAATCATGAGGTCTCAGGTTTGAACCCCAGTCCCGGCAATTATTTTTGCTACCAGATTATCGATTTAAACGATATCTATCATAACATTATGCGTCATTTCAACAAAATCTACATGAAATTACGATTTATTTCATTTTAATTTCATAATTTTGCACCAAGCAGAAGTTGGGAAATTTGATTGTATTGAACATTATTTCTAGTATAGATAGGCTAGAGACTATGGTTTCATTCCTCCACTTAATTTACAGTACAATATGTGATGTTTGTTCAAACAAGTGTGACAGTAACATATCTCCAATTCAGTCTATACATTCGTCATAGTACCAGTATGAAAACGGAGCGTAAATTAACATTTTAATGTTGTCCAAGCAGTATAGTATACGAGTAGGATAACATGTCAGATGACTTCACATATATTTCATCTCAATTTCATAGTAAGATAATAGGGTAGAGTGGGGCAAGTTGATACGCGGTCAAGTTGATACGGAAGGTGGTGTGACCTTGTGCGCAAGCCCAGGCAGTCCTCCATAGCAGCAGACGTTGTAGTTCACTTCAAGGCAGTGCCTGCCGGCGTTTCATAGTGGACGCACGTGTCATCTGTGTTTGGTGACTAAATGTTTGTTTTCAGTATTGAAAAGTATTTTTTGAGCGTGTTGGTTGAGTGAATTTTTGAAAAGGACAGTATATTTCAGACAGTTTATTGTTTGTTCCTCGAAAAGTGTACTTTAAGGTGAGTGAAATTCATTAGTTACAAATGTTGAAGCCTTCTTAATTTAGTCGCGAGGTTAAATTAAACGTCACGTGTGCAGTAGAGGCAAGTTGATACATGTTGGTTGGGGCATATTGATACAGCGTATCAACGTACCCCAATGCATTGAAATATATCACTTGCCTCTTTTTTTACAGGAAAATGGTGCGGAACTACAAAAGGAAGACGGATCGATGAAAAATTCTGATTCAGACTTTTAATAAAGCAGATGATGAAGTCAAAGCACGAACGATGACAATGCGAGAAGCGGCTATCGCTTATGAAATCGACAAAATGACACTTTTCAGATATGTTTGGAAAAAGGATGAATCTAACGGCCTAGTTGTCACAGTGGATTATGCTAAGCTTAGACAGATTTTACCAGAGAACCTAGAACTTGAGCTTGAAAATTACATACTACATTGCTCCAAAATTTACTATGGACTACCTCCAGAGAATATTAAACTACTGGCATATGAACTGGCCATGGCAAACAGGCATATTATCAATGTGCCTGATACGTGGATTAACCATAAAATAGCAACAAGAGACTGATTCAACTTATTCTTGAAGAGACATCCTCGGCTTTCAATCCGGGAGCCTGAAGCAACCAGTTTAAGCCGAGCGACAAGTTTCAACAGTACCAACGTGAATATATTTTACGACAACTTGAAAAGTGTGTTGGATAAATACAAATTTGAAATGAAAGATATTTGGAATGTTGATGAGACCGGCGTGCAAACTGTTCAAAGACCTACTAAAATTGTAGCCGAAAAAGGAGTGCGTGCAGTAGGAAAAGCTACTGCACCTCAGCAGAAAGAGGACAAACAGTCACAATGGTTCTTGGTGTAAGTGCGATCGGAAATTCAGTTCCTCCAATGTTCGTTTTTCCAAGGTTTTTTTTAGGATCATTATTTAATCAATGGACCACCAGGATGCATTGGTACTTCCTACCCATCTGGATGGATAACGAGTGAATCTTTCTTGCAGTTTGTCAAGCACGTTCACGGTCATGTAAAATCTTTGAAAGATCATCCGTGCTTGTTATTTCAGGACAACCATGAATCCCATCTGTCTATCCAAGCGTTTAAATTCTGCAAGGAAAATGGCATTGCAATGTTGTCTTCCCCTCCCCACACCTCCCACCGCTTACAACCTCTTGAAAAATCAGTGTATGGACCTTTTAAGAGATATTATTTTGCTTCAGTTGATGACTGGATGACTAATAATCCAGGCAAAACAGTAACTATATATGACATTCCTGGCATTGTCAAAGTGGCACTTCCTAAAAGGCATAACACCTGCAAACATAGTTTCTGGTTTCCAAGCAACAGGGATTGCGCCATTCAACAGAGACGTATTTACCGATGCTGACTTTCTGTCGAGTGCCGTAACCAACGAGCTAGAGAAAGGTATATAGAGAGGCAATGAGCCGCGTAGCAGCGCTCTGGGCGGAGGCAACCTGAGTTAAGGCGGCCATGATTCAGAACGTCGTCTGACAAGAGCTTGTTGTGATTGTTCGCGTTGAGCGGGAACATGTGTTGAATGAAATGTATTTAAAAATACATTGACCATGCCATCAGTGTGATCGTCATTCAATTGTACGAATAGAAGTTATAAGACAACAGGAGTGTTGTATTTCAGGTAAGAAATGTCATCCAAATTCATAAATTAATGAGATAGACCCTTTACGAAAACGTGATGCAGCAGTTTAAGTTTGTGTGATATTTACATTTCAGATTCCCTCTGCAGAACCAGGAACTAACAAAACAATGGGTTGTCAACATGAAAAGCAATAAATGGCACCCCACGAGATACAGCTTAAATTGTTCTCTACACTTTGAAGATAAATATATGTATGTAGAAAATGAAAGACGAAGTCTACTAGCCAATGCAGTACCTACAATTTTCAATTTTCCTGCACATCTGCAGAAGAAGCAGGCCTGTAGATCTTCGCCGAAGAAGCGTAGTTTCCAGGAAACTACAGAACACTCGCATTCATATACGGTAGCATTGTTGCAGAAGACCTTGATATCAGTAGGTAAATATATTAGGCTGTCGTAAAATTTAAGCAAAGATAGTTGTGAGCCATAATCATAATTACGGTAATAATAATATCGTATGGCCTCGGGTGCCGGGTGCAAGCTTTGTTATTTGACACCCAGAGGGTAGCTTGCATGTCGAATTTTGTTGTTCCTTAAAGCACGATGAAAGTCAAGGAGGTTAGATAACTAAGCTCTTTGACATTATAGCGCTTTCTAGTAGAGAAATGAGGAACTTTGTGTTGCCGGAAAATCCCGATATTAATTATGCCATTATGAACACGGCCTACTGAATTCAAATGGGTTCTTTAACATGCCAACAACGTATGACATGCGTATAGTGATTTTTGCCCCCTAAAAAAACTTACCACGGCCAGGAGCGAACCTGCAAGCTTGGGGGTTAGTAATCCGACACGATAACCACTCACCCACCGTGGCAAGCTATAAAATAAAATATATTGTTCAAATATCAATCTTCGTAAGCCAACGAGGTATACTTTCCCTAGTTCGTTGTTTTGAACTAACTATGGGAAACATAACAGGCTTTACTAATCAATCTTTCTTTCTTTCTTTCTTTCTTTCTTTCTTTCTTCTCAGAAATTTCAGATGGAAAGCTTATTTGCGATTCCAGCAGAAAGATGCCAATATACGGTTTGATTATTGATCTCTTAAGTGTGATACAACTAGCAGAAACATACGTGTGGGGACAAAGTTCTGTTTTGAGATACTTATTAACACGCAGATTGAGTCAGGATCACTTAGAGCTATTTTTTCTTCTATTCGCTCCAGAAGTGGGAATAGAAATAATCCAAATGCAGTAAAATTTAATTCAGCTAATAGGACGTGTTTAATTGCGAGGGTACGCCCATCCATGAATTCCAACTGTAAGCCTACAGAGTGTGACCTACATGTGACAACTGCAACAGCAAATATTCATGGTGTCAATGGGAAGGACGATACTATGCTGACAGACAGATCATGGTTACTGTGCACATTATAATTCACCGAGCTTGTATGTAGGAAATGTTGTTCATTACATAGCAGGAAGTGTCGTTCGCCAAGTGTCTAAAAAAATTTACTTGTATTGAATGCCTAGAAGTACTTTTATCAGGTCAAGATGTTCAGAAAGAAGGAGTGATTAAAGAGAAAGACGTGAAAGAATGCACTTTGAATCCATCAAATGATGTAGTGAAATTATGTAAAACAGCTGAGTGTCATCAGGAAGAATGAGTGTATGTTGCGAAAGAACACGAATAATCTCATGCTGAAGTTGAAGACAGATGTCTATGATATGCTGCCGGGTTATCAGTTTCGGAAATCTGACCATCTATTTACAGCTACTGAACCTGGGGAAAAGCCTCACTATGCTTCACTCATCAAGCGAATTGTGAAACAGTATTATAAATGCAGGCTTCACACTTCAGCAGAAATACAGCTCAACGTGAGAGGTCAACAGGTGCGTCAGTTGTACACAAAAGTTTTATTTTTAAAGGAGAATGGAATCATGCAATGTACTGTGCATAAGCAACGTAGCTTATTGTCTTGTAAGATGATTGTGTTAGGTTTCGTTCAATGTACAAATTAAATTATCAGGCCTTACGTAGGCCTAATCTTACGCCTCGTTAGTCACGCCTCTCCCTCCCTGCCTCCCACCCTCTTGACAGGGTATATCATGGCGGCTGCCAGTTCAACCTTCTTCAAACATGGCGGCGCCATTTCCACTCTATATACCTTTCTCTAGCTCGTTGGCCGTAACTGACAGAGACATGTTGACGGACAGAGACAACAACCAATAGGTGCAGGCTGGAACCAGTAATGTGCTACAGTCTCAGTCACTTCAAGCTGAACCAACATCGTCTGGTGATTTATGCCTATCCATTGTCGGCCATCAAGAAGTCCGTCCCTACCCTAAAGCTGGTGAACGAAAGAACTCGAAGAAAGGGAAGAAACCTTTGAAGTCTGCCATACTCACAAGTACGCCAGTCAAGGAAAGATTACAGAAAGGAGCTGCAGAAAAAGAAGCAAATAAACGTATAAATATAGAAAAGGCAAGGAAGAGGTTTTATAACTTGGTTGGATCGACAGAAAATGATGTGAAAGAAAAGAAAGAGAAGAAGAAGAAGAAGAAGAAGAAAATAATTCCAAACAAGAGTCAGCATTGAATCAGAGTCTGAAGAAGAGGATGACGCCTTATGTCTTGTCTGCTTGGAACGTTATTCTAATTCAAAACCAGGACAAGACTGGATACAGTGTTTGTCATGTAACAAATGGGCACATATTGAATGTGGAAAGGACTCAAAAATGTATATATGTATTCACTGCACAACTGAATAGCTCTCTGAAATTAATTGCTCAGACTTGTATTTTCATTTTTAGCCTATTTTCAATTTTGAAAAAATAGGCTTATGAGATCACCTTTTGTCCGTGTGTGTGTGCGTGTGTGTGTGATTCGTGTGTGTGTCCCCCCCTAATAAAATCTAAACGGCAGGAGCGATTTCAATGAAACTCGGAAAGTTCATAGCACTATTCCCGGTGACCTCGACCGTACCCTTCAAATTTTTTACGACTCACCAATCCAACATGGCGGCTGTGCGAAATATTTCACCAGCATTCAATATCTCGGAAACTATTACCGATATTACCCTGACATTTACTATGGTGATAGAGGGAACTACTATAAGTTCACTTATGTGACTTTTGAAAACCTGGTAACTACAAAACCAACATGGCGGCCAAGCGAATTTGCGACTTTAAATAGACGTTTCTCGCGATTTGACCAACCAAACGCAATGAAACTTGGTACAGTATATGTTTATATACATTGTAATGCACCGACATCTCACTTCGTTCAATTGTTTACATAATCACAAGATGGCGGATGTGCGAAATATTTCACCGGCATTCTATATCTCTGAAACTATTAGCTGTATCTCCCTAAAATTTTGTACGGAGATAAAGGGCACTACTGGAAGTCCATCTATAAGATTTCCAAAAACCGGTTAACTACAAAACGAACATGGCGGCCAAGCGAATTTGAACATTTTAAATAGACCTTTCTCGCGATTTAATGTTCCAAGCGCACTGAAACCTGGTACAGGAAATATTTATACACATTGTAATCCACTGGTATCTAATTTAGTTCAATTGTTTACATAACTTCAAGATGGCGGCAGTGCGAATTTTAAAATTAAGTTTTTATTTCTTGTGATGTAGTCATGCGATCGAAGTGAAAGTTTGAATAATGAACCTACGCAATTATTTTCCTTTAATGGTACATGACTCTATGGCCTATAGATTTAACAATCCAACATGGCGACCATCCGAAATATTTAGACGATACTGAATATCTACGAATCTATTTTAGCAATCAATCTGCATTTTATAATGTTCATAGGGGCTACGAACTTAAGTTCACCTATAGGACTTTAAATAACCTGGTGATCACAAATCCAACATGGCGGTGACGCGAATTATTAATATTCACATGGACGTTTCTCGCAATTTAACCATCCGCATGCAGTGAAACTTGGTACAGTAAATCTTTATCCGAATGTTAATCCACTGGCATCTAATTTATTTCAATGGTTTCCATAACCTCAAGATGGCAACTGTGAACATTTTTTAAATCTCCTTGTTTTTTCTTGTGTCCTAATTATGCGATTGAAGTTTGAATACTACACGTTCACAATAATCTGCATGTAACAGTACATACCTCTAGGACCTACATATATAAAATCCAACATGGCGACCATCCGAAATATTTAGTCGGTTCTCAATATCTACGAATCTATTACAGCAATCAAACTGAAATTGTGTAGGTTGATAGTGGCAATTAACATAGGTAGGATATATGAAAATAGGCTGTATAGTTCTTCACGGAACTACTTGTTTCATTTATCAGTTAACTTTTTTAAATTTTTATATCTAAAATTTCTTTAAACTAAATAAAATAGGCCTACTTTCACATTCTTGGCACAAAGCTGTTCAAAATTACTTTCATTACATTGCTCAGCCTTGTATTTTCATTTTTATATTTGAAATGTCGTTCAGCTAAATAAAATACGTTTATATTCTTGGTACAAAACTATTATAAATTACCCTAAATGCATTATTATAAGATGTTATACACTGGTATCAACTTGCCCCTAGCTAATATCAACTTGCCCCCATTGTGGGGAAGGTTGATACACTTGCGGGTACTACCAAAAAAATATATTTTGAAATAAAGGTGTAATATATAATATTTACAAGTAGCATATTTAAATGCGCAAAAGGTGAAAGTATTTTAAGAAGCCTTTGTCAATTCAAATAAACAAAGGGAATAAATTTTAAAAAATTAAATGTAAAAAATGTCTCAAATTGCCCCACTCTACCCTATGTCAGATGTTACACATCATATGCGACTACTGTAAGGCTCGTATCTTTTTTTATTCAATATCAGGCATTCGCAACTGTAAAGGCCTTCTGGCTTGACAGCCGTGGTATAGTGTCGTAACTTCGCCCGGTTTGGTATCTATATTGTACTAATCTACAGGCTAGCTCCATCTTCCTGGCTCGACTTTTATTTGCCTCTTTATCAAGCCCATTCGGCTAATTATCATTTAATCACAGTTTGACCAGGTAGTAAGATCTACATTAAAACCCTGACATTGAAACTCAGAAAATAAATAAAACGCCACTTCAAATAATTCTCAAGCCTATTTCTTACCAAGTGAACTAAATTATTAATTAAAGTTCTAATTTATTAAATCCCCCAAAATTAGGTACCGGTAGCCTACTGTCTGTAACTAGAAAATCAATTAACGTATACATAAGATAATTCCTTTGGATTGAGAAGTAAGACTACAGGCTATCTGAAACAAATTAATGACACTTATAGGTGCTGACGGGCCTCGTCTGTTCTCACAATCAGAGTTTCTCACCATACATGGAATTCCTGTGTCTGCACATCTCCCACCCTCCTCTCTCCCCACATTCAGGCTCATGTGACCTTTACTGGTTGTCACCTTGAATCAGGAAAAT
Source organism: Meconema thalassinum (assembly GCA_946902985.2). NCBI lineage: Eukaryota > Metazoa > Arthropoda > Insecta > Orthoptera > Tettigoniidae > Meconema > Meconema thalassinum. The sequence continues at coordinate 1,323,707,115 of OX336388.2, read as the reverse complement.
GATATAGAACTGGCATTGCCCCAGAGGAGTGCGTTTGCCCCAGAGGAGTGCGTCAGGCCTCGGCAGCCGGCACAGTTCATATCCTCGCCGCTAGATGGGGGCTTCATTCATTCCATTCCTGACCCGGTCGGAGACTGGAAGCAGGCTGTGGATTTTCATTTTCATATAGAAGTGGCATTCGGTTGCAGGATCAAATCCTAGCGCAGTCAGCTGGTATTTGAGGGTGCTCAAATGCGGGGGAGCCACGTCAGTAGATTAACTGACACGTTAAAGATCCCCTTCGGGGCAAAATTCTGGCAGTTCGGTGTCTTAAAAGCCAAAGTAGTTAAAAGGGACGTAAAACCAATAGCTTTCATTAGAAGTAGCTTTGAAGAAGGCATATAGGGTGTTTGTAAGTGATGGTTACAGCACTGCTTCCAGGAGCTTTACCTACAGTCACCTACAGGGAATAATTTGAAGAGGACTATCTATTGGGGTAGAAAAGTATTCACAGTAAGGGACTATATTTGAACTCTTGGATTGTACTTCATTCGTCCTGCAATGTAGTGAAGAAGTACGATGAATGCGGATCCTTCATCACATTCAGTAGTTGTATAAACCTCCTCTTCCCGCTTGATGTTCTGTGAATGTGTTAATTCCCCGAACTTCGACAGCCAGACATAAAGGGGGACTAATGCTACGGAATTAGTGGTAGAGCAAGGTTATGTGTCTGATAGCGATTACATTCAGATCACCTCCTATAGAATGGCATTGAGTGCCATTGGGGAGTAATGCGGGATGCAGCAGTGACAGGGACAATAATGATTTGAGGAATAAGGTGCGCTGAAGCAAATCGCCATTGAAAGGTGACGTATTCAGTTTAGATAAAACCCTATCAATGTAAAATTATTCATGCTACTATTAGCTTCATTTTCAAGTCTCCTGATTTGTATTTTGTAGAAGCTACCTATAGTGCTCCTGTTTAAAAATTTGGATTGAAAAGATTTACGAAGATCTTTTTAGAAATCTAAACATCTGTTTTATTTTTTACATTTTTTATTTTATTACTTATCCTCCCAATCCGACTTCACCCACGGAATCTGTGAGGGATCATTCCTCTACCATCGAAAGGACGGTGTCTGGGAGTTCAACACATTTTGTGACCAGATACAACTTAGAATGCTGACAGGCCAATTGTCCAGGCAACTGCTAACTTGGTTCTAATTAAGGAAGGGTCGGGAAGGGATTTTTGAAGGAAGCCGGCCGTGGATCTGTTGAAAGGAACCGTCTCAGCATTTGCGTGGTAGTGAAAATGGAAAACCATGAAAACCTATTACAGGACGGCTGAGATATAATTCAAATCCACGCTCTCCCGATGTCAGCGTGGCACGAGCTAACGCGGTTGGTTTCTGTTTGTGAAGGAGCTAAACTAATGAGCCAGCGCAAAGCTTTGTCATTTTATCGTAAGAGCAATAAAGCATAAACAGAAATCTCATTAAAAATAAAAGAGCAAGCTGTTATTGGAAACGTATTTAATTGGAATTGAGTACAAAGCAAAACATATTTATACCGGGTGAATCAGCTACCCCTAATAATATTGCTTTATGCAGCCCACATAACGCATTTTGCCAGGAAGGTCGATATTTTTCTGCTTGCATTCCGTATCGTACTAATGCACTGCAAGCATAATTATCCTGCATACGGTACTGAACACTATTATTATTCCCTTGTTTTAGTCTGTGGTCACATCGAGAGAAAAATAATAGTGTTCGGCATCGTTTGCGGGATATGCTTGCAGTGCATTTGTACCATGACGCAAGCAGAAAAATATCGACCTTCCTGATAACAACGCTAGTTGGTCTGCATACAATAATATTATAAAGGACAGCTGATTCACCTGGTATAGACATATTGAGACTCGGATAAGTTTTACAGAATTTTTATGTACACATTGTTCGAAGATATAATGGAATCTGCAGTTAATTTTTGTGAGTCATCCCTTAATAGAAACGACGTTGTTAAATGATTTTACTCTTGAAAAAGAAACATATAGTGGATCATGAGAAAATACTGCTGTCAGTAAAAATATCTCTGCATATTCCAAAATTTCGTACTAGGGCTTTATTGATTGCCTGTAATGAACCAAAAATTTGGTACACAAATGATTTCTCTTGTTAAAACGCGTGCAGATTCTTATAGTATAATTATATAGAACCCGAAAGTGTGACCTTTTGAAGCTATAGGCCTACTTGTTTACGTTCTTACTCAGTGTAGATTGAGATACATGGTAAACCAAGAGGAAACAAGTAAGGTTGCAATCCTGTGCAACCTATGTGAGAGTGAATTTTCCAGTGATGACGACGTCTTTCGAAAATTTCCATCAAAAAAAGTATTTTTACTGAAACAAATGAAACCCAGTTGTATATAGGAAGTATCTCATAGGGAAATATATCATTATTGTGTATTTAAAAAAAAATAGGTAGGAGATAATTTTTATCGCAAACTTGTAATTTCACTACACTTAGCTCGGCATTTTAAACATAACAACTCATAATAGCTTGCCATCTAAATAGTTAACTTAGGCTAGGATTTGTGAAGGTGGCGTCCATGGCCTTAACTTAGGTGCCATCCCGGCATTCACCTAGAATAACCACAGAAACTCACTTACTGAATGGCTCTACTTGAAACCGGAGCTCCGCTTTTACAGCCAAGAATGCAAGCCACTGCGCGGCGAGATAGACGTCCAATCAATGCGATAATATCATTAATAGAAGCTCCTAATTTTTTTTTTTGAATTTTGAAACTTTGTGGCCGTGTTAACCTCTCACCTTTATTATACAGATCAATCACACACTTAATGAGTATACAGGACCAATTATCATGATATCCGAAATGAAAGTACCAACAGAATTCCTACTGAGATCGTAATTGTCAAACTCAGGACTGCCATTGTCGGATGTGTGTGTTAGAATTGTTACAGTTAATTAATCCTGGTTATCAGTCTGGAATGTGTTAGAGGGAGAAAAATGTATAGAAACGGAGAGATTTAAGTGAAATTTAACCGTACGGTACGACAGTAATATTGATACAAAGGTCTAGTTCCGACGCCGAATTCCATTGGACATTAGGTCTAGGGTCTTCGTCGTAAGTCTTATGGGAGCGAGAAAGATCGACAGGCAGACTGCAAGCAGACGTCAATTAAACGTCAATTAATTACCTACTTCCTGTTTCCATATTAACACTCCTCGCACTATCGTATGGCTTTCTCCGATATCTTGTACTAATGGCAAAGAAAGGAGTAAGTTTATCACATCTCTTGCTACCAGAAATCTTCACAGGGTCATAAAATATAATTAACCAATATTTGGTTAAGAGTGGTGTTGTGGGGCAACTTACAATTGCTTAAAGAACAAACAAACAAATGCCTAAAATGATTCTTAGTGATGAAAATGAAAATCCACAGCCTGCTTCCAGTCTCCGACCGGGTCAGGAATGGAATGAATGAAGCCCCCATCTAGCGGCGAGGATATGGACTGTGCCGGCTGCCGAGGCCTGACGCACTCCTCTGGGGCAATGATTAAATGAATGGCAGATGAAATGAAATGATAGTGGAGAGTGTTGCTGGAATGAAATTTTGACAGGGAAAACCGGAGTACCCGGAGAAAAACCTGTCTTCCTCCGTTTTGTCCAGCACAGATCTCACGTGAAGTGACCGGGATTTGAACCACGGACCCAGCGGAGAGAGGCCGGCGTGCTGCCGCCTAAGCCACGGAGATTCTTAGTGATAATAATAATAATTATTATATAATATATAGACTATGAATAATAATAATAATAATAATAATATATCGCCTCCGTAGCGTAGCGGTCAGCATGGTTAGCTGCCGCCCCGGAGGTCCTGGGTTCGATTCCCGGCTCTGCCACGAAATTTGAAAAGTGGTACGAGGACTGGAATGGGGTCTACTCAGCCTCGGGTGGCCCAAATGAGGAGAGGGGGTTCAATTCCCCCTCAGCCATCCTCGAAGTGGTTTTTCCGTGGTTTCCCACTTCGTCTTCGGCAAATGCCGGGATGGTCTATCCATCCTAACCATCCCTTACCTTCCCTCATGAGGCCCCTGTTCGCTTTGCAGGTGAGGCCGCCTGGGCGAGGTGCCAATCCCACCTCACCAGTTGTATCCCTTCCGATTCGATGTTCCCAGCTCTAGGACACTGCCCGTAGAGGCGGTAGTGGTGAGTTCCCTCGCTGAGTCCATGGGTTCCACCAACCTCGAGGGTAAACGACTAAAAAAATAATAATAAAATAATTAAATAAAAAAGTATTATTATTATTATTATTAAAACATACTATGTTGGAATTGTTAGATATTGGTGTCTACTTCAATGTCTGTGCAGTGATGAACCGTATGGACGTTCAATTGTAAAGAAAATACAACTCGCTTGTAAGCACTGATTTCTTGTTGTATACCCTATAGTTTCTGTAACTACTGATTCTTTCTGTATGATTGAAAAGTTGCAGATGTTTATTTTACTGATACATTTGCTTGAGGTTGAAAATAGGAAACCACAGGAAATAATTCTAAAGACGACAGATGATGGAGTTCGAATCCACTCTATCCTCAAATCTGAAGATTGCACCTTAACGCACGTAGCTACCCCGGTCACTGGTAACCACAGTAATCTAATAATAATTATAATATTGGTTATCCATGCTAATATTTGTTATCTGCAGTACACTGTAATTTTGACAATGCCATAGGAGAAGTCTCTTTGCAATATATCGTGCCCAGGTAAGGTAAAATCTGGATCAGACAAGTATTTGTTTACCTGGTGCATGAGTCGGAATATGGGTTTACTCTTGAGGCATGCAAGAACTATCTCATATGAAAATTAGTGACACTGGTCAAGGAAACTGGCATTTATGACGAATAATGTCAGTAATTGAGGTCCGTATTGACTAACTATAAATTAGGAAGAAAATAAAGGGATTCTGCCTTTTCAATACTTGTATTGAACCTACTCACAGATACATGTTTCGAAGGTAAAACTCCTTCCTCAGCCTGTACATAAAAATAACAAAGATAAATTTCCTTTATAAGAACATACGTTACATGATAAAGCTTGTGAAATAAATAATATATATTATTATTATTATATGTAAGTTATTATATATATATATATATATATATATATATATATATATATATATGAGTTATAGCCTCCGTGGCTTAGGCGGCAGCACGCCGGCCTCTCACCGCTGGGTCCGTGGTTGAAATCACGGTCACTCCATGTGAGATCTGTGCTGGACAAAACGGAGGCAGACAGGTTTTTCCCCGGGTACTCCGGTTTTCCCTGTCACAATTTCATTCCAGCAACACTCTCCACTATCATTTCATTTCATCTGTCATTCATTTAATCATTGCCCCAGAGGAGTGCGACAGGCTTCGGCAGCCGGCACACTTCATATCCTCGCCGCTGTATAGGGGCTTCATTCATTCCATTCCTGACCCGGTCGGAGACTGGAAGCAGGCAGTGGATTTTCATATATATATATAAGTTATAAGTTATTATATATATATACAAGTTATAATATTATTATTATATAATATATATTATTATGTATTTCACAAGCTTTATCATGTAACGTATGTTCTTATACAGGAAATTTATCTTTGTTATTTTTATGTACAGGCTGAGGAAGAAGGAGTTTTACCTTCGAAACATGTACCTGTGAGTAGGTTCAATACAAGTATTGAAAAGACAGAATCCCTTTATTTTCTTCCTAATTTATGACGAAGCCAAATGTCCCCATTGCAGGTGTCAGATACGAACTTGGCAGCAATATGGCCGTCACACCGTACCGTTAGTTTTCATTACCGTGAAACCTGCATACACACCTACACATTTCTTAACCCTTAGCAACTGTTGGTTCAGTACAAGACGTGGGGTCAGCGTAAAGGTCGCACGCAGGCGGGAGAACTCGACGCGCTTCGCTTCACTTCACTCGTGCCGGGGGAGAGGAGGGGATTTCCCGGCGCTTTGGACCTGTCCCTGGAGAGCACTAGAATACACGCTCGCTATTTCTTTGTATTTAAAGCCTGTCTCCCTCCATGTCCCACTTCCTTAAAGCAGTTACACTGATAAGTACACTCACCTCCGAAGTTGAGCGCAACGCAATATTATTTCTCAAAAGATATGACGTCTTTTTTAACTGTTGCGTCTTTAGAGACGCCAGGGTTCTATAATTTTGC